>JAQPPZ010002016.1:2400000-3867006 GCA_028583015.1 Wollemia nobilis | reverse complement strand
GGACTATTGGTCACATAACACCTTCAAATACAAAACACTAAGCACATCTTGTAATTTAGGGATTGGCTTCATCCGCTAGAAAATATGGTTGGAACGGAACAAAAAAAAATAAAGAGGAATTCGGCTCAGAAGAGAGGACCTGGGGGATTATGTTAAGGAAGTTATTAGAAATAGTGCAAACCAAAGTACAGAAAGAATATTTGATGACAGAGGGAGAACAAGACATTTGTGCACAACTATGGAATCAAATGCAACATGAAAGCTATCAGGAATAGAAAAAAGAATAAAGAGGTCTTCGGTAATATTTGTTGGAAGAGAACATATACAGTTAAGGAGGTAAAATTTAAAGAATAGGGGATTCAGAGATCCTAGGCAGATAAAAGAAAACAGAAAAAATGCATTTTGAGTCTTGCCAAGAAAGGCAGGATATAAAAATGGATTTGTATAAGCTAATCAATTTTTTTTGAATAATTTTTTTACCTTTTACTCAAAAAAAAAGAATGGAATGCAACAGTGAAAGCAGAGTCTAAAAATTACCCCTGATGTACCCTAGGGCAAAATTGTGCCTTGCCTGGAGCAGGTGCGATAACGCAACAGTGAAATTGTACCATATCTATATGGGGCACGATTTCACTTATGTAAATAAATTTACCCTAATTAGGGTAGGCGAAGTCGTGCCTCGCTAATGCCAGGTGCGATTTCACTACAGACTAAAGAAAAAATAAAAAATGAATGTAGAAGACAAAAAAATGCAGACAACAAAGTAATCAAACTGTAATGGACATCACGGAAGCAAGCAGAAGAGACCCAAGTATCCAAATGGGCACTGTCTCTTTGACCTACACCATGGATCCACCATTTCACACAGCCAAATCAATCAAATCCACACAATAGAAGATCAATCCAAAATTTGCACTTCGAGGGTTAGCTTACAACAGATAAAATAAATAAGAGTGAACTATAAATTTTGAGCTTAATCAATTCACATAGATATCGCACATCAAAATTTCGCATATTGTCGTTACCCTTATTTCGATTAAGCAAAAACATTCTTCCTTTTATAGACGAAATTGGATGAAGAAAGCAGACACAAATAAACTCACAACCAACACCAAAACATGCAGGAGGGTTTAAACCTAGGTCTAAGAGGGCTCAAAATAATAAAATAATATAAATTTAAAAATCTAGGTTAAACAACGAAGTCACACCCCATCCTTATGGGATGTGATATCACTGGCGCAAAGTCGCACCTCGTAAATATGGGGTGCGATTTCGCTAAAAGATAAACAAATTAAAAAAGGGAGGTAAAGAGGTCTTCCCTTGCTCATGGCAAGGGTTGAGGGTCTCTTAGGGGCACTAAGGAATATTGCCCACTCAAATTTAGTCAATTTTTCGTGTCTACAATTATCTTTATCTTCTTGTATGGCAAGTCAACACCTTTTCTTGCCCTTCTAGGAAAGAACCTGATGAGACGACCTATTTCTCTAAGGATGATTCTGAAGTTGCCACTGACTGCATCCCTTTAGAGGAAAAAATGGATAATTTTGGTAATACCAAACTTCTCAAGGATGACATCAAGATCAAAAATGATCCTAACTAGGATGGAGAAGCATGAAAAGGACATCTGCCTGGCCCCCTTTCACACTATGTTCGAGCAAGGGTGCCCGAGCTTCGTCGAAAATGGTTAATTTCTCGCCATCGAACAGGTAAAGCGGAATTGGCTATCTTTTGAGGCAGACACAGCAGAGATTGATAGCTGGACAGGAAGCTCAGGTCACCCAGATGGTGTCAAAATACTGCAAAATCAACTCCTCCTTCAAGGAGTTGGGAAAAAGATATAACACCATCGACCTGCTCGCGGTTGCTGCCTTCCACGTAGCACTAAGAGAAATCAGCGACCTCGGGCCCTTCCAAGTTGTAGCCTGGGACCAAGCCAAGGCTGCATACAAACGCATCAGCAAGGTGGAGGCTGACAGTGGAGAACACTCAGATTCAGAAGGAGGAACTAAGGAAGCAACTGCTGAAAATGAACCTGAAGAAGAGCAGTTGCCCCAAGGGAAACAACCAGAGCAGCAGAAAGCAGGGGAAGGAAGCTCCTCTGCACCCAATGGATGAAGGCATGGTTCTTTGCGCCGAGGCGAGCTCGACACCCCGCGAGCCGCCAGGAATGTTGCCACATTTTGCACGGGGTGCCATGTTTTTTATTTCTGTGAGCTGCTCTTTTCTTTCCCTCCTCCTCTCTTTCCCTTTCTTCAACATCCAAAGAAAGTTTGGAGGTCCAAAAATGATCTAAATGCCTATTAAAAAAGCTAAGAAAGAAGGTGGTTCTCCTATTCATGTCACATCCAATAATAATTTGGAGGACTCTTGGGAGTTTTCTCCTACCCCATCACTCAAAAATCCTTGCATCATTATGATCCCTCAATACCCCATCCTAAAGAAAGACATGCAACACAATGCTCTCACAACAAAGAAGAAAACGTTGTGGGGACCTTGAGTTTTGACTCTAAATCTTAGGGATCATCTCCTAAATATGAATGATCTCATCTACTCCTTGTAGATGGTCAGCAAGATGACTCTTACCTATGCAAATGACATGGCCCTTCTCCTGAAAGACCTCAAAAACAATATGGGTACTCTAGGAGCCAACTCTTTTATGGAAGCCCTTGATAAGGAAGTTGTCTAGTAAGGATTATGTGTGGATCTTTGTTTCTCCCCCCCCATTCATGATGCTTCTCCATATTATTGTCTAATGCTTCTGTGTTATTTTTCTCTACTATTAGTATTCTCCTCTAGTGGTTGGATCCTTGTTGGTCCTTTTTGTGTTTCTTTTTAGAGCTTCTCTTTTTGTCCTCTTTTTAAGGCTTGTTTTTAGTTGTAAAAGGTTTGGGGTTCCTTTCAAAACCCCTTCTTTATACCAATTAAAAAAAGAAGGTGAATCATTGTTAAATATTTTACAACTATCCTTTAAAAAAGGGGGTGAACCGTGCACTATAAAACTTAACTTTTACAATATTTTCTTTGTAGTGGCATGCACTTTAAATATTTTTTGATCTTTTATCAAATCAAATATCCCCAAATGGGTCAGATATTGACCTACCATAGATTTTCAAATTATTTGTTAGGAATCAACACATGTAACAAACATTGGTTAATGGTTATCCCACTCAAAATCTATGATCACATCATTTCTCGCCCTAGAATTGTACCAACAACTTACAACCATGCATGTCCCTAGCATCAATAATATTTACTTAATCAACTAGAGGTAAATTGCACTGACCCAGCCACTTAGCCACCTAATTGTACTCTTACCTACTTGACCAAAATGCATTTTACATAATCATTTGGAAATAATGCAAATCAACACCCACTTGGCATGATCCCATTTAAAAACCATGCATATTGCACCTGAGTATGTTGCCTAGGCACACTTTGAGTTGATCACACATTGCCTTGGTATAACAATATTTTTATTGATCAAGTTGAGTATGCTCCTCTTGGGTTCAAATTGTATTTACTCATCATATCTTTTATTCATTGTCCATAAAAAATGAATCTAGATATATTTTTTAGGCACGTCCCAAGCTAACCATGCCTCAACTAGATATCATTTCATTGTCTGATCATGCCAATCATACCAAGATTTGGTACAATATTATTAGCTATTTTCATTGGTCAAATCCAAATGCATTCCCTTGACATCCTCCAAGCTACTTGACAAGATCACACATATGGATTATTGAGCCATATACGACATGTTTATTATCCTTACAATGATCCAAATATAAATATTACTTGGTGAAGAATGCAACAGATCATGGAATTCTAACAAAATACTACTAAATTTTTAAATTATCCAAGTTATGAATTAAAGTATACTCTGTTGAACTCTTGCTATGCTATTTAGTCTTTCCAAACTTTCTTGCATACAACATGCTCTAGTTTGGTCATCTTGAGATCTCAGGTTTTAGGAGGAGAGACCTTCAACTAGCATAAAAGGAGGAACAACATTTAGTGTGAGGTTGTATATTCTCTATCTCTCCCTAACTTCTCTCAACTAGATCTCAATATTGACTTGGCTAATACTTTATCCATATTAACTTATTGAGTGTTTTATTTTGTTTAGTAATTGCATATCTCTAATCATTTATGGTTGAATTTTTTTATTGTCTAACTCGGTCAACCTTTATACTGCATATTCTCATCCCATCTAGCATAATGTTTACATCATAGGTCAGTTTTACTGTCTGTTTCTTTCATTTTTGTTGCATTTTAAATCATCTATTATTTTAAAAATGTTTTTGCATTTTTGACAATATAGTTTCAACAAATCTTCATTTTCTTCTTATTTCCTATTTATGTGTTGGGACTGAAACTGATGGGATATGTTATTGATAAAAATGGGTTACATATATAGGCAGAAGGCCTATATGATAAACTGACAAGTGTCAAAACAGAGGCATAGTGCACTTTAACTCAAACATTCCCCCTTAAAGTGCACTATCCTAACTAAAGAAAAACAAGTCAACATTAGGTAACATTCCCCCTTAATGTTGACTTCTCTAAAAAAAATCTACATCCTCCTTTATTGCTGATTTGGTCTAGGCTTGTGCTCTTTGTGCTTGGCTCTCCAACTGTGAATAATGCTAGATTCACTGTGTATACATCTCGATCTGTTGCCTCAGGGTCAGCCACTTCCATGGGTCTGTTGCCACTGGGTCAGTCGTCTAAGTGCCTCAGGGTCATCATGGGTGCCTCAGGGTCAGCCACTTCGGGTCTGTTGCCTCTATAGGTCATCCTTAGAGGATGTTGCCTCTTGTAGGTCACTGACTAGATCCACCATGAGTATCAAATCCCTCCTCATGGTGAACTCGATCTAGAAGGTGTCGGTCTCTGCCGAAAATGCACCTTAATACAAAGGAAAAACGAGCCATATAAGAGTGTCGGTCTCTGCTGAAAATGTACTCAATACAATAAAATGAGCCATAGATCCAAATATGGAAGAAAAGAAGAAAGAGTTATAGAAGAGAATCTTCTGAAGTGTCTTTGTCTGTAGTCTTCAGAAGTAGATCTGGAAAAAACCTCGGATAAATTCTAGGGTGTCTATGTCTTTAGTCCCTAGAATAAGTGTCCTTATGGTAGTCACCTCATCTTACCGGAATGCATGGGTAACCAGCCGTTGCATCCGCAAAGTAGATAGAGGGTACTACTAGATACTAGGTTCACTTACAAGTGCCTTGGGAGTGTCGGGTTCAACCAAGAGTGCACTCCAAGGTAGAAAAAACTTTGAGGCTAAAAACTCAATTGAAACAGCCTCAAAATTACAATATGACACCACCATTGTGTCTGTCATGGAAAACCGTTTCCAACGACTATAAATACCCCTATACTTGTATGTGAATGGGTCCTTCAACTTGTTGGAAAAACAATAGCATGGCTCTGTAGGCAGCATAAATAGAAGGCAACATCTCAATTTTCCCTCAAAAAAATTCTAAAAAAAAATTTAGACTTTACTTCATGGGCCCTCATTTTTAATTAAGTAGTTATAAAAGTGGCCTTTTCCACTTTGAAAATTCAATTTCCCATACATTTATGTGGTCCTCCCCACTATAATAAAATATGCCCCCTTCTTAAATATTATTATCCCAACTTCCCTGATAATCAAAATATCCTTCGCAAATCTGCATTTCTCCGGAGCAGAGCTACTCGGCCCCGTACGACGACGGGTGGACGGCGCTCTAGTGGGTCACCTCCGCCGTGTCGCGGCCTTGGTTCTGCCACGAGGTGGACATGCGAGGCCACCTCTTTCTTGTCGGTGACAACTCCGACGGCAATATCGCCCACCATGTCGCCCGGCGCGCCGGAGAGAAACCTCGAACTCACACAGTGCAGGCAACTCTCCGAGACTGCCCGTTACGATCATGTCCACTTCCAGCCATCTGAAACTGCTCTGTGCGAGGTGGATTTTTTGTTGAAGAATCGCCCATGTCAAGGGCAGAGAACACTCTGTGCGAGATGTTGTCGGCCAAGAAAAAATGGAGCACGCTGGGAGAGAAGCAATGGGCTCTGCCCATGAGCTCTCGGGATCAGAGCGAGGGGGTGCTCAGAAAAAGGATTGGATCTTACGCCAGATCCGAGAGAAAAATTGATTCTGGATCTCCCTGGTCTTCTTTCAGGAGTAGTGGGGTTGGGGTTGGGTGACCTCCAAGAAGAAGACGCTCTGCAAAAAAATGTCGATATTTGAAGACGAAGAGCTGATTTTAGGGCACGAGGGATCGACATGGAGGCAGACTTTTCGCAGTCTGAGAGCGAATTTGAGGAAACTGGTGAAGGGGTGGCCGACAAGGGCAATCCCTGAGAAAAAAATCCAAATCTTCCTGTAAGCATTGCTGTGGGATCAAGTCCACTTGTTGTGGCCATGGTTGAACCCTACACTGCTCAAACTCTCCGTGCATTTCGAAATCCCGGTTCCAATCTCCAAGAATCAATCCCCCAAGGTCAACTCCTCCTGCCAGGCATAACCAGAGGTCGAAACCCGAGTTTGAACCTGTCTGCCCCCTGCCCGCTCACGGTCCTGACCCCGCTTTCGAACCCTAGCAGTTGGCCACAAAGTCGAGTTCAAAAACACCCCCTGTGCGCCACCAAATTGCTACAGACCCCAATATTTGGGCATTCCCTCTCCAACGAAACTAAAAAAAATAACAGTCCATATCGAACTACGACCGCCCTATTTTTCTCGTGCTTATGGTTGACGTTGATCTTGCGGTGCCAGTGCCTTCAGATCTTGGTAGGGGCGAACATTCGCCCCCCACGGGACATGTTGCCAAAGGCTCCCTGCTCGGCGCGGTGCGTCCCGCCACCCGACACACCAGACGATCCACACAGGCAACCTCCACACCGGGAATATTTCGAAACGCCCTGACAAGCTTTGCAACCTCGGTTCCATACACAATTAGGGGGCACGTAAACAAGCAGAGAGAAGAACAGGTTATTCCACCTCCTTTGGTAATCAGGGGCCTCTCCTTTGGGGAACGGGAACGGAAGCACATGCTACCTCTCCAGCAGCCATTAATCCAAGAACCACAGCATCTGGGTTATCCCCTTTTTATATGTAATACCTCCCCACGATGATTGGTTGGGATGCCACCCTTCCCAAAGCTGCATTGATTCCTATATGGATAGGAGCAACAGCGCACCATTAGCACTTTAAAAAGACTCCCAAGTCACCATCTACCTGCAGATCATCTCTCCAAAAAAAATTAACCTCCCACGAAGATCTCACTCCAAAAAAATGGACAGCCATTAATTTTTTTAAAGCTTCTGGTTTCTGATCCATCACATGGATGGAGAGCATACTCCCTAGCTTGAAAAAAAATGGGGGTGAAAAAATGAGGGGGAGGGAGGGATTTCCATGAGGGAAATCCCCCCTCAAGGGTTTACACAGGGCAGGAGAGCGACTAGGCTCTGATACCAAATGTTGGGACTGAAACTGATGGGATATGTTATTGATAAAAATGGGTTACATATATAGGCAGAAGGCCTATATGATAAACTGACAAGTGTCAAAACAGAGGCATAGTGCACTTTAACTCTAACATTCTGTTCATAGCAATAAAATCCATTGCAAGATCATAGAATAGGTCCTTTATGTCCATATACTTGTTTATCATAGATTTTTCATACTTTCTTAAAGGAACAAGGGTCTAACCAACCAGTCAAGAAAGATTCACACCTTCTACAGACCAAGTAGGTTTCCCTACACAAATCCCCATTACCTTTTGTTTACAGTCCTTTTGTATATTTTGTACCATTAGTAGTAAAATAAAAATAGTCACACTATAGTATTATAGACCTTATGACATATTTATATTGAGGCAAAACCATGTGTTTTCTACACTAAAATTTCTATTTCTATTTTAGTGATTTGATCTCTTTGTTGTTGTTTTTAATTTAGGCGTTATCCTTTGTTTTATCATTATTTTAGATAGAAAAGAAACTATTGGGTTAAATTTAAACAAGAAACCTTTCATTTTTCTTAGGCAACAATGGTGACATGCATGTAGTTGCACCTAGGCTAGTTCATTTGGTTGCACGTATATTTTGCGTCCTTAGTTCCTCAAAAGGGAATATATACTATATATTTATATTATTCAAAATAAAATATTATTTAACATAAACTATTGTTTGCTTGCATCCTTTGTTTTTTGCATATTTTATTTGTCTACATTATTTTAGCAAGCATAGTCTTACATAAATATTAGATCAAGGATATTAGATGACAAACAAAAGTATTTGTTTAATTTACTCATAAAACATAATTATAGATCTCATATTGATATACCGTGTATACATTGAAGTAAGAATGGTATGTTATTGATCTTATAATAAGTACTAATGCCTTGGATGTTTTCCTACTTACGTATTTGTACTCTTTCTTTCACCCTTTCTCTTCATCAAAGAGGAGATCAAATGCCTTAGCAACCTCAGAATCTCCAAATTTGTATGTATAGATTGCTCTAGGTCCTTAAGATGTAGTGGTAGCTAGAGGATCTCTTGTCGACTCATCTCTTTGAGTAGGGATAGTGGGTGTCATTACATATACAAAACCTACTTTACGTGAGATAAAGGGTGAGTGGAGGTGGTGGGTATGGTGAGTGATGCATATTGATTCATTACAACTAGAAATAGAGTGGAAGTGAGAGGAGTGGGTTGTGATGCTAATCCAACTAGGGTGGTTAAAATGTACATCATGGTTTGTGAGACAAGTGGATGTGACATGAGGGCTTGAGTGAGTGGAGATGGAAATGAAATGCTTAAGGCTATCCCTGCTATGTTGGTGATTGTAGGATATGGGGTCCTCTTAGTGACCTGTGGGATGAATCACACCTTGTAGAAATATGGGCTACACTAGTAGATAATGGAAGAAGCACTACAAAAGAATGGGAGAGAGGAGTGGGAATAGGAGTAGTAGGAAGAGACAAAGAAGTTGATGTAGAATAAATAGAATCAATAGAAGAAGAAAGTGGAATGATATATGGTAGATGTGTACGATAGGGAGTGAATGTAGTCACGACCATTGGACTGGTTATTCTCTAGTCTAGAGGAAGGGTTCCTAGAAGGATTTCCTCTCTTCAACCTAGGTATCCTATATTTAATATTTCTTTGTCATTGTGGCTACCTCTCCAAACATTGAGTTGTACCTCTTAAACCTATTTTCTCCTTTGATTTCCATATATTAGACTATTGTGCTAACTATTGCTAGAATTGATGGTATAGCTGATATGATAATATCTAGTGCTATCTATTTCCTAGGATTTAGCTTGTGAGTGATTGAGGTGCCTATTATCACTGCTACTTTTGTATGTTTTTACTCTTTTGGTACCCTTGGTGTATTTTTTTTCCTAAATGGTAGAAAACTCGATGTTAAATGGACCATATCTTATGGATTTTATTATCATATGTGTCTCATACCTCACTTTTTACCATGCTAGGCTCTTCTTACTTGAATATTCCATCTTTCAAAGAGTCCCTAGCCTTTGATGGTTTGATTTGATATTAGGATCAAAACCATATTTTGAATTAGGGTAGAAGTTATACCACTCTAGGGGTAGTCATACCAACTTTAAATTTCATCTTATAAGCCCTATTATTGTTAGAAATAGAGTCTATTCCATCATTTGGGTTATGTAAATGTATCTTCCAAGGTACATACTTAGGATATTAGATTACTTTAGGGGTATGTTATCTAGTTACTTCATGCAATGTAATAAATGCACAAGTGTCAATGTGCAAGCTATGTATGTGCAAGTTGTCCCTTGCACAACTAGGTAGAGTATTGTCCAAGGAACCTATCTTCCTATATAAGAAATACCTCATTTTCAGATAGATATGAGAAGGGGGACATACATAGATAGAGTTGCTTACAGCATAGTTATAGGTAGTTGTGCAGTGTTGTGTATATCACCATATATTGGTGATGGATGTAATGTAGTTTAGTAGCTTCATAAATGGAGTGTTCATTTCCTCCATAGTTACGTTGTATTCATTTATGTTATTTCTATTCAACATACTTCAGTCATCTTGCATATTTACTTTCTTTTATATTATTCTGCATCTTGTGATTGCTATCTCCCATTGTTCATTACATCAAAAGCTAACAGTGGTATCAGAGCTATGGTAGATCTAGTCTATGAAGGTCAATAAAGAAACCACCATTGTCATTGAGCCTGAGTGTTTTTTCAAAATAACATGTCATTGGACCAACCATTGTCAAAAGATCGTAGAATAATCTAGGTGGTAGAATTGGGGAGAGTCACAAGTGAGGACTGAAAGAAATCTCAGTTCTAGAAAATTCAGAGATTTCATTTGACTAAAGTCTTTCCATAGAGTTACAGGAAAAACTTGTGAAGACCAGTAATCAACATTTAATCCACTATATTGATAAATAATCTAGTGAAGATCATCCAGGATATCTGTAATTTACTAACTATTACCTAAAGTTTCTTTTATTGCAAAAAATTAAATTTTAGAGGATTGGGACTCCTACAATAGAAAGCTAGGAGACTCCAACTTTTTTGCTTTAAGGTTGGTGTTCCTTCATTATGCAGAGATTAGTTCCTTGTGCAAGAGAAGAATACTGTGAAAGAAAACTTCTAGTGAAGAGTTGTGGTGAAGTTAGGAGACTGAAGATATCCATTGCTGAATCGAAGAACTTCACAAGCGTAAGAACAAGAAACAGAAGCCTTGATACAAAAATACCATAGAATCCTTGAATAAAAAGCCATAGGAGCCTTGAAGGAGAAGCCATAGAAGTATTGATACTAGAAAGGCAACATAAGCCTTGATACTATAAATGCCACATAAACCTTGATACTAAAAAATGCCATAGAAGCCTTGGTACTGAAAAAGGCCACATAAGCCTTGATATTGAAAAATGTCATAGAAGTCTTGATACTAAAAAACGCCACAAAAGCCTTGATCCTAAAGAAAAATTGAAGAGATCAAGAGATCTCGGTGAAGAACTTCAAGTATTGGAAGAAAGAAGGACTAGGCGAGTCTTGCTTGAATCCAGAAGTAGCAAAATCAGATATCTAGAAGAAGATCTCACCACCAACACTTCCAGGAGCAGAATATTGAAGAGAATGTCTCAAGGAAGACCAACAAAAGCTACAAGATAAAAGATATTGGGAAGGTTGAATCGAGCATCCAAAAAAAGGCTAGGAGAGCCTGACTGAAGAAATTCTCAAAGGAGAACTCATTGAAAAATCCACTACCAAGGAGAAGTCCCTGATAGTGAAGGACTTGGTAAAATTATTGCCATCCGACAACAACCCCAAGAGAAGAAGAATTTGGGAAGGAGTGCAAAAATAGTAAAGAAGAATTTGGCAAGGAGTGCCAAATCCTAGAAGAATAATTTGATAAGGAGTACCAAATTTATGAAGAAGAATTTGGCAAGGAGTGCCAAATCCTAGAAAATCCTGCTTGAAGTCAGAATTCGACAAGAAGACTTGAAGATAGAATAAGCTCACCAAATATTAGAGATTTGAATATTACCTTTCATAACAAGAAGACATCACTTCAGAGATAAAATACTTCTCCAAATCTAGAGCAGAAGGAGGAGAACAAGCCATAAAATCCTAGGCTCATGAAAGAAAGTTTGAGACCATAATTTGGTGAAGGAGTTGTTCAGAACAGTCTACAAAGAGTTGCAAGATCCTACTCGAAGAAACAACTTAGTGATCCTAGATACCAAGATTTGCATCCTCTACAGAAGTGGCAAAAGAGCAACGAAGACTTTCAAAAAGGTAAGCAAATTTTGGTGCAAGTAGATTCATTAATTGGATTACTTATCCTATTTGTTGAAGCACCTGAATTTGGATTAAAGTTGCACTTGGATTACAGTCTTCAAAAGTGCAAAAAGAAAAGTTTTTTTTTAAGTTCATTTGCACATTGATTAGGATTTGATTAGATTTTTGAATTAATTCTATCAATTACCTATCATCTACTTTGGAAAAATAAAAATAAGACTAAGTCCTACAATATTGATTGTAGTGAAATTACAATTGAAGGTTCATTTCAGATTATTCTTGATTAGTTGCAATAAATTTGATTAAGTGCATTTTCTTGATAGTTGATTAAGGTGAAATTGTTAGTGCATTGAAAGTGAAATATTATTAGATTCATTTGCACTATTCTATTGCTCTCAAAATATTAGCTTGTGTGTACTTGTGAAGGGCACAAAATCAAAAAAATTTAGTGTCTAAAGACACTATTAGTGCATAAAATATGCAACACATAGTGGCCAAGTGAAGCCATCAAATTAGGTTAGAATACTCTAAAAATTTGAGAAGAATATAACTAACCAAAAATAGAAATAGAAATATTGAGACTTGGTGAGTCTCAAATCCAAAGCATCATAGGGTTAATTGCTTGTTACAAAGAGGGCATAAAATTACAGCTACAAATAAGCTTCTATCTACATCATTAAAGGCTTGGATTTATCATCAAAGTATCCAAGCAAAAATTATAAGGAGTCTAGCCAAAGATACATCCTCAAAACCCTCATATTTGCATTCAAAAATCTACTACAAAGATAGAATTTCAGACCTGCAAAATAATGCAAGAAAAGGTGGAATAAAGAAAGTTTTATATACATGTAAAAGTTACATGGTATTGCACTTCTACAATACTTTATATATAGGAATAGAGCATATTTGAATGTTCCTCAAAAGGCACAACATATATAGGGTAAGCCAGCCAAGGAAGGACGAATGTTTGCACTCCTCTTCCACAGTCAAAGGAGCCACTCAAAGGGCTCACTCTCTGCATATCTTGGATAGATGAACCTGTAATATCAAAGCCCATACAAGGCTATTATCAAGTTGTATTTACGTATATGGACAGGGAGCTCATCTACAAAGAGAAGGTGTAAAATCTACTTCTACCAACATGGGATAGACATAATAGAAAGCAACTATCTACACTACAAAGAAACACAGAAAAATAACACACTGAAGGTATAGTAGACAAGGATAAAAGGTTCTACATTTAGTTCTTTAATTTGGTGAAGATCGCCCATCAAAGGAAGCACCAATATCACTTTCAGAATCGCCATTCGAAGCTCCATAGTGCCTCATCAAATCACCTGCAAAAGAGAAGCTTTCTTGCTATCCAAATAATGAAGTGAGCTAAGAGAAGGCATATGAAAGGAGTTATATTCACCTTGGAAGTGTTATAGCATAGGTCTTCATGCAAAGCATTTGAATTCCACTTGGCATAATCTTTTTAAAGTGTCATTCTATCTCTCAACACTTAAGAAACCTTCACGCAAAAGTTGTAGGGAATATTAAGGAGGTGGTACCACTTGTTATCCTCCACAAGACTCTCACAAGATAGATAGAAAGCAAGCAAATATATATACTACAAATAAGCACAAAAAATAACACATTTAAGGTATAGTATACAAGGATAAAATGTGCAACATTTAGGTCTTTAACTTGGTGAAGATCGCCCACCAAAGGAAGCACCAATATCACTTTCATAATCGTCATTTGAAGCTCCATAGTGCCTCATCAAATCACCTACAAAAGATAAGGTTTCTTGCTATCCAAATAATTAAGCAAGCTAAGAGAAGGCATATGAAAGGAGTTATATTCACCTTGGAAGTGTTATAGCACAGGTCTTCATGCAAAGCATTTGAATACCATTTGGCATAATCTTTTTAAAGCATCATTCTATCTCTCAACACTCAAAAACCTTCACACAAAAGTTATAGGGAATATTAAGGAGGTGGTACCACTTGTTATCCTCCACAAGACTCTCACAAGATAGATAGAAAGCAAGCAACTATCTATACTACAAATAAGCACAAAAAATAACACATTTAAGGTATAGTATACAAGGATAAAATGTGCTACATTCAGGTCTTTAACTTGGTGAAGATCGTCCACCAAAGGAAGCACCAATATCACTTTCACAATCATCATTCGAAGCTCCATAGTGCCTCATCAAATCACCTACAAAAGAGAAGGTTTCTTGCTATCCAAATAATTAAGCAAGCTAAGAGAAGGCATATGAAAGGAGTTATATTCACCTTGGAAATGTTATAGCACAAATCTTCATGCAAAGCATTTGAATACCATTTGGAATAATCTTTCTAAAGCATCATTCTATCTCTCAACACTCAAAAACCTTCACGCAAAAGTTATAGGGAATATTAAGGAGGTGGTACCACTTGTTATCCTCCACAAGCCTCTCACAAGTTCCCACACAAATGCTCATATGTTATTGAGTGCCAAAGAAGTGTTAGACAAGGAAGTTGATACGTTACAAAGGGAGCGAACGCTCATACATAATGGTTGTGACACTTGTCACAGAATTCAAGACTTATCTTTCATAAAAAGGGTGGTAAAGGAGGTGAAATAATAGTCAAAGCAAGGCAGAAATGGTAGCAAGCAAATCTAAAGTGACTCAACAACATCTTGGTCATATCACAGTAGTATCTCGATAGCTACACGATAGCATATCGATAGCAACTTGGAGAACAATCTGAGAGCAAATTATGAAGTACATTACTCCTGGTCAAATAGGTCAAGGAAGCATTGAAGTGAGTGTTGAAGTAAATAGCAAGTGGAAGATTCTTCCATTACTCACAGCACCCAAGAAGGACAGTATACCGCTAGTTTCATAAAGGTCAATTTTCATCTTATTTACTTTCAATAAAAAGGGAGTTATAAGGTTGAATTATTGAAAGAAAACAATCTTCATTTGAAAGAAAAATTTAGGGAAATTAAATATTAAAATCATCTAATATTTGGAAAGCATAACCTAGGAGAAATAAGGAATACTACTTGGAATTAATTCATTTAAAGTTTACAAATATTTTTTTTGATTGGTTAAATTAAAAGTGGGTTTTTATCAAGGGACCCAAAACCTGATTACAACCAGTCACTAGACTTTAAAAAAAAAAAAGGCCATAGGAAAGGCCCCAGGAAATCCCAAGGATGGACAAAATAAAAGGATTGAGGAAAGCCAACAAGATAGGCTTAAGGAAATCCGTTAGGAAACCTTTAGGAAGGATGCGAAGGAATCACGCTCGGAGCAGGAAAAAAGGTAAAAAAGCCAAAAATTGAAAATCCTGCCTAGCAGGAAAGAGAAAAGGCAGAAAAATTGAAATGAAAGAAAAATCTTGCCTATTTTCAAATTTGAACAGCCCAATACGTGGAAAAATACAACAAACCATGTAGGGGAAACCAGAATATGGGAGAATGCAACATCCCACGTAGGGGAATACCAGAATCTGGGAAAGTGCAACATTCCACACAAGGGAGAACCAGAAACTGGGTAAAAATAATCAGGAAACCAAAAAAAACCAACACCCCCCTAAGCAACAGGAAGGGAACTGGAAACCACCACAAATTGATAGGGAATCACTATAAAACCAGAAGTTTTACGAAAAACCACCCTTCACCATAGGGTGGAGCAGATAAACTACGAATAAAGAAAATCCCACAGAAGAAATGATGGGAAACAAGTAAGGATGCCAAAAGATCAAACGAACTGTGAAGAAAACGTATCCCTCATGAGCCTAGAAAGTGGAACAACAGATTGAGGATTTCCACAGACCATAAAATCCTCTTACAGTGAAGAGAGAAACCTACAAAGATGCCAGCCAAAGCAGAGGAAGCGGTAGACACATAACAACAAACCGCTAGAAATAGATAGGAAAGTTCCTAAGGAACCCAAAATAAAGGAGCCAAAGGTAACACCAATTGCAAGCGTTAAACACAGGTCATCCCAGGCCAAGAGGATGTAGCCAAAAATCCTAGACTATCTTCAGAACCACCAACGAAAGCTTCAGGGAAACAAATGAGGAAGTCCAGCAGGAACATAACAACAAGCAAACCAGAGGCCCCAGGGCAAGGCCACAAAAAATACTGAGACCCCACCAACCCCACATCATTAATTCCAAAGAGTAGAGTCACAGTAGAAAGCACATGGTCCATCAAACCAACAATATGTTGTGCAAAACTTCTCATGAAGCCACTCTCCCATAGCCACAATAGTCCACACCTGAAGAACCACTGAGACCTAACACCAAGTAGACACCTGCAAAATACTTGGGAAAAATATGAGAAATCCAAGGAAAAGAATCCCTGAAGCAACCCAAAAAACCCAGGGAAGGTCCTAGGGAAAACCCAAAACCATCCCAAAAACTAGACACCGGAAAAAAACCCACCAAAGGGTAAGGAAAGGGGTAAACAAATGGATAAGTGACCTCCCACCCCAAGGAGATCGTCTGCAACACCATCCAGCCAAGGAGGAAGGGTTAAGGAAGTTCTAGGGAAACTGGGATAGGATCAGGGACCTTAAAGTTTGCAAATATTAATGTGTTCTAATTTTCCAAATTTGGGAGTCATAAGGGCTACAACTCCAAACTAGGTTATTGGAAATTAGAAACAATCCAAGGCATATAGAAAGAGGTTATTCAAGCTTTTTAATAAGGTTGGAAAATTATAATACTCTTGTCTCAAAAACTTCTCTAAAGGGATAAAAGAAATCTGACATTAAAACCTCTTCAAAAATTGAAAAGTGCTTAGTTCAATAGGAGTAATAAGGTGATAAGAATTTGATTTTTGATCTTTACAAAATTTGTACAAAATCAACCAAAATTGAACTATATCTTTACAAAAGCACTATATTATATCTCTAGGGATACATAAGGAAGTCCACAAAATCTAAGAATTGATATTAGGGTGATTCAAATGGCATCAAATAAATTCTTCCTAACAGAATCTCAACTACTCAAGGACCCAAATTATTTCTCTTGGAAAATAAAGTTATAGCAATATTAGTATATGAAAAACTTTGGGATGTTGTCAAAGGGAAAACACGAAGACCTACCATAGGTGAAACTAAAATCCTAAATTTTGAGGAAAATGATTCAAATGCCTTAATGATAATTACTTTTGCTATCACTAATGAGATTCAACCATATATCAGTTCAACCAAAACATCTTCAAATGCATGGACAAGCCTAGAGAATGTTTTTGAAGGAAAGAATAAGGCAACCATCCTTCATTTCTAAACTCAACTTCACTCATTAAACATGAATAGTGGAGAGAGTATAGAATTGTTCCTAAGGAAGGTAGAAGATATCAAAGGGAAATTATTAACCTTAGGAGAAACAATTAGGGATGAACTTCTCACTCAAGTAACCATGAGAGCACTTCCAGACAACTATAAACATTGGTCACATATTTACAGATTTTAAGCAAAGATACTTATTTTTATGACCTAGTCAATATACTTCAAGAATATGAAGTAGAAAATATTGCGAAAGATGATATGACTAACACTACATTGGCATCAAAAATAATCCAAAGGGAAATATTGCTTCTTCAACAAGAGGATGGAAAACATGGTATTGTCTGATATGCAGAAATAAATGTTATAGTACCAGCTATTACAGATACAATACCAAAAATCGAAGGTAAGCAAATCAAATGTACAATGGGAACCAATTTTGAAAATATCAAAGGAACCCTCATAAGCAACAATTTTAGCAACCAACCAATTATCCTCAATGAATATCAGAAGAGAAATCATAAGGGATACTTGGTTCCAAGGATAGAAGGAATTGAAGAACTGGAAGAACCCACAAACACCTATGAGGTGAAAGCTCTAACAACAAATGTTTTTTTTCTTTTGAATTTACATGGTGGAATCGGTAGCTACCACGAATTCGGGCAGGTTGTCTGGCTTTTATGGTCACCATAGTATTTTGCATTGTCCACTACGGAAGCCACCATAGAGATCTTCGTGCATTCCACCCCTATAACCACCATTCCACAATCATTTAAAACCTTATACGCCACTAAAAGCACCAGTAAAGGGACAAGCGTTCAGTCCAATGAGATTCGATATTTGAAACTTGGACCTTTGCCCCCCTTACAGGGTTTGGTCAAACCAATTGGTATACACCTCGGACCTACAACCTCTATCAACTTACATATTATAGACACTAATTATTTGCTTGAACAGGTTACAAAGAATATAGATGAAGAGGAAGATCCATATTGAATACTAAAGTCTTCAATACCCAAATAATGTAATACATGGGGTGTTAAAAATAGATTATATTCCATCATTTGGGTTATGTAAATGTATCTTCCAAGGTACATACTTAGGACATTAGATTACTTTAGGAGGAATTTATCTAGTTACTTCATGCAATGTAATAAATGCACAAGTGTCAATGTGCAAGTTGTATATGTGCAAGTTGTCCCTTACATAGCTAAGTAGAGTGTTGGCCAAGGAACCTATCTTACTATATAATAAAGGTCTCATTGTTAGATAGATATGAGAAGGGGGACATCGATAGATAGATTTGCTTACATCATAGTCGTAGATAGTAATGTAGTGTTGTGTATATCACCATATATTGGTGATGGGTGCAATGTATTTTAGTAGCTTCATTAATAGAGTGTTCATTTCCTCCATAGCTACATTGTATTCATTTATGTTATTTCTATTCAACATACTTCAGTCATATTGTAGATTTACTTTCTTTTATATTATTCTGCATCTTGTGATTGCTATCTCCCATTGTTCATTATATCGAAAGCTAAAAATTACTCCCTAGAGTGTCAAGGGTTATATCCTCATCTATATTTGCCTATTTTTGTATGTTATACCTCTTCTCATGGGGAAAGAAGGTATCTATTTTATTATCCCTTGAGGTCTGCTTGAATATCCTCTTTGGGTCATAGTACCACTAGTCTTTGAATTGCTCAAAGCTCATTTCTCTCAGTCTTGCCTCTACCATTATGTTGTATCCCCACATATTAGGAGTTATAACTATGACTCATTTGGGTTTCTTTTTCCCTTTGAAATATTTTAGGTTAACATAATCAAGTTTCCTAACATACTCAAGGTTGAAGATATAGCTAGGTACACTTGCAAGCAATTCGAAGGGCATGGCTAAAAATCCATAAAGGCATATAAATACATGGTCCTCCCTAAATAAAGGTCTACCTAAGGCCATTTTATCTCTAGTAGTAATTTTCATGTCTCATCTATTGGTCTTTGGTGTAAACTCAGCTATAAGAGACCAACAAAATGGACTCCAATCACATAACACAAATGCAATAATGGAATAAAACTGCAAATTGATATTCTTCTCATTCCTAAATTCACATACCTTCTACAAAAGATTACAATCCATATTATTACAATCCATATTATAGCAACCTAAAAACAAAGAAACCCTAAAAACGTCTTTTTTCTAAAAACTGCTAAAAATAGATATTTTTTCTAAAAACTACTAAAAATATAAATGAGTAGGATTGCGCCCAAATTCGGTGCACACATCCCTCTTACAATAACGAACCTTAATTTAAAATATTAGGTCTCAAATTAAGGTATAACAAAATATGATAAACTTCTAACAGCCAAAAAACCCGGGAACCTTTTCTAAAAGCTAATTTTGGGGCACTAGATGGAGGAGTTAGGTCCCAAAAACATGATTTTTGGAGGATCAGGAGGATATAAGATCATCTTGATTTAGAACACGCACGAGAAACCACCTGTTAAATTTCAAGGCAAACAGGCGTACAATTCACAAGTTATGGCTCCGACAAGGTGCATCATTCTCCTCTAGTGAAAAAGAACTTAGCTCCTGTGAGTTTAGCTAAATTGAAATATTGTAGCTTCTGGTTATAAATTTTCTTTAGCTCTAACTTTGAAACCCAAGTGTTATCTGATTGTGGTAATCCTTCCCACTGAACCAGGAATTTGTTGTAGCTCCCATGTCTAGTGGTGATCACCTTCTTATCGAGCACCTATGCAACTCTATATTTTTTCTTCTTAGGCATCTGTCGTGCCCAATTTATTGTCTCTTGTAATTCACCATCCTCGATAATACCAAGATACTAAAATAAATCAGAAACATTAAAAATGGGTGAAATATCAAATTCATCGGGCAGCTCCACTTTATAGGCATTATCATTGATCTTCTTCAAAATCTTGCATGGCCCAATTTTCTTAAGTTTTAGTTTGTTATACATCCCCTTAGGAAATATTTATTTCCTAAGATGAACCATGACCATATCACCATATTCAAACACTTTCACCCTTCTGTGTGCATCAACAGACTCTTTGTAGTGAGCATTACTACTCTATAATTTTTCCCTCACTGACTCTTACACTTTCTGGATATGCTCAGCAAATGCTTATGCATCATTACTAACTTCTTCCCCAATTGGTAACTCAACCAAATATAATACACCTCTAGGATTTTGACCTTAAAAAATTTGAAAATGACATTTACCTGTCGACCTATTCACTGAACTATTGTATGTGACAAGGCTAAATCCTATTGTTTTGGCATCGTAAGAGGTTTCCCAAGATTCTATTCACTACCTCTGTTTTCCCATTGGTCTGTGGGTGGTAAGCACTACTGAACTGTAGCCTGGTGTTCAAATTTTTCCACATCTTCTAAAAGTGACTCAAGAACTTAGTATCCCAATCAGAATTAATAGTCTTTGGAACACCATGCAATCGCATAATCTCATCAAAGAATAAGACTGCAGTCCTAGTTGCATCATTAGTTTTCTGGCAAGTAATGAAATGCACCATTTTTGAAAATCTGTTTACCACAAAAAAAACTAAATCTTGACCCCTTTGTATCTTGGGCAACCCCAACATGAAATCCATACTCAGAATGGTCCATGGTCCTGTAGGAACTAGCAGTGGCATATACAACCTTGTATTTTGTGCATGGCCCTTAGCCATTTGACATACTCTGTATCTAGAGATAAACTTGATTATGTCTCTCTTCATTTTTGGCCAATAGTACTTCTCCTCTACAAGAGTGGTAGTTTTGGCTACTCCAAAATGACCAGCCAAACCCCCACTATGTAATTCCCTCAAGACGTTCTCTCTCATAGATCCATTGGGAATGCATAATCGATTACCCTTAAACAAGTAACCATTCTGTAAAAAATGCTCTTCAAAAATAGTACAGGACTTGCCTCCTACTGCACTTTTGCACTCTTGCACAATATTCCCAAAATCCGCATCAGATTCATACAGATCTTTAATCCTTTCAAATACTACCACTTCATTCTCCATAGTGGTCAACAACAAGACTCTCCTACTCAATGCATCAACAACCTTATTTTGTTTTCCCGACTTGTGTTTTAGGACAAATGTATACTGTTGCATAAATGAAACCCATTTGGCATGCCTGCTATTTAACTTTTTTCTGAGAATTGACATACCTCAATGCTTCCTGATAAGTAAACAACACAAACTCCTTTGAGATTAAGTAGTACCTCCAATGTTGCAATGCTTGCACAAATGCATAAAAGTCCTCATCATATGTAGAATAATTCTTCCTTGCATCATTTAGCTTCTCACTAAAAAATGCTACAGGTCGGCCCTCTTGACTTAAGACACCACCAATTCCAACAAATGAGGCATCACAATCAACCTCAAACACCTTACTGAAATCTGGTAACACTAGAACAGGGGCTTTCGACACCTTCTTCTTCAAGAGTTCAAAACTCTTTGTTGTTGTCGTAGTCCATACAAACTCTTTCCCCTTCGTGCACTCATTTATAGGGGCAACTATACTACTGAAGTTCCTGATGAACTTCATGTAAAAGGTAGCTAGTCCATGAAAGCTCCTTACTTATGTTATAGATCGTGGAAGAGGCCATTCCAGAATTGCCTTCACTTTCTCATCATCCATCCTTGTGCCATCTCTCGAGATTACAAATCCTAAAAAAACTAAACTATCTTGAAGAAATCTACATTTCTTCAGGTTGACATACAATTTCTCCTTCCTGAGCACGTCTAACACTAATTTCAGGTGTAACAAATGCTCTTCTTCACTTTTACTATGAATCAAAATATCATCAAAATACACAACCACAAACTTATCATTATATTTTTGTAGTACTCAATATTCATCAACTGCATAAATGTACTGGGTGCATTAGACAACCCAAGTGGCATCACCATCCACTCGTACAATCCATATTTTGTCTTAAAAGTTGTCTTCCATTCATCCCCTTCTCGAATTCTGATCTGGTAGTAGCCACTCCACAGATCAATTTTACTAAAGTATTTAGCTCTAGCCAATCCATCCATCATGTCATCCACTCTCGGTATAAGATATCGATACTTTATTATGATCTTGTTTATGGCTCTACTGTCCACACACATCCACCAGTCACCATCTTTCTTCGGGATCAACAATGCTGGAGTCACACATGGACCCATACTCTCCCTAACTAATCCCTTATTTATCAACTCTATCACTTGCCTAGTCAACTCTGCATTCTGTGTCGGGTTCAACCGATAAGATATCTGATTTAGGAGCACTGATCCTGGAATCAAATCCATGTAATGCTGGATATCCCTTTTTGGTGGTAACCCATCTGGTAACTCCTTTGGTGTGACATCTTTATATTCACTTAGCAACTTAGCTACTACTGTAGGCATAACCACTTCCTCTGTTTCTAGCTTCCTAGATGTTAAGGCATAACAGAAGCTAGCATCCCTAATCTCTGCAAGAAACTCCTTCATCGTCAACAAGCTCTCACTCGATCCATCCTCCTTCAGAGGTACAAGAACTACCTTTACACCATCCTTCCAAAATGTGTAAGTATCATTTCTCCCATTATGGTTAGTATCCATGTCGTACTACCAAGGTCTTCCCAATAGAATGTGACATGTATCCATAGAGATCACATCACACCACACTTCATCCTTGTAAGTGCTCCCAATTGAAAATTTAATTAAACACCTTTGATCTACTATTACCTCATTCCCCTTCTTAACCCATGAGATGCGATATGGATAAGGATGTTTTTCACATTTCAGGTGCATTTTTTCAACCGTGACATTTGACACCATATTCTCACAGTTACCACCATTAATGACAATGTTACATACCTTCCCTCGTGATGTACACCTTGTTTGAAATATGTTTATTCACAGCAAAGAATATTCACCATATATGGTTTGCCCCTTTGCTTTGATATGCACCATCTCTTTCTTAGGAGCAATCAACGTCCTCCTTATCATAAGTGCCTCCCCCATGTCAGCAACAACATCATCCTCATCCTTCTCTTCCATCTCAACCAGATTGACCCTTCCTTTTCCTCCTTGACCCCTTTCTTGGACATCACGTTGGGGACACTCAAATGCTCTGTGCCACTCCTCACCACATCCATAACAGGTATACGACCTCCTCGGATCATTCCCATTTCTTCCACCACCGTAACCTCTACCTCGTTGGTATCCTCTTCCTCTCAGATTCTGCCCATCTTCTTCTTGTTTAGCAGGTATTGAGGATTCTCCCTTGAGAAAATTAGATCCAATTTGACCCTGACCTTAAGAGGGTGTGAATCCCTTCTTACCTCTTCTATTAATCCTTTTCAATTTCTCCTCCGCCTTGAGGGCCATTTGATACACATCCTCTAGTGTAAGAGTGTGATTCATGCTCATCTCATCTTGAACAGCAAAACATAGGCCATTTACATACCTGGTAACCTTTTTGTCCTCCGTCTCATTGTGCTCCACTCAAATGGATAGCTTGTAGAATTCATTAGTATAGTCCTCGATGCTTTGATCCTTCTGTCGAAGATTTCAAAATCTATGAAATAGGGTTTGGGAGTAGTCTACAGGTATAAATTTTTTTTGTAACTTCTTCATATTTATCCAATCCCTAATATTTTCCTTTCCATTCCTCTGTCGTGTAGTCTGTAAATGATCCCACCAAATCAATGCATATCCCTTCAACTTTGTGTATGTGATCTTAACCTTCTTCTCTTCGGCAAGGTTACTCCATTCAAAATATTTTTCTAGGCTATTGATCCAATCGATCAACTCCTCTAGTTTCAACCCACCAGCATACTCGGGAACCTCGATCTTGATCCCATCTCGATTCCCCTTAAGCCCCTCTAGAGCTTGTATCAGTTGATTTTCAAAATTGTGCCATTCTTCCTCTAGGCCCTCTGGTTCTGCTTCTGCGTGGACCTCAGATCCATGTTCCTCATGTATGTTTTCATCATCATATCCTTGATCTGCACGTGCCTTGAAACGTCTCTCTCCCATGCGATCAATCACACCAGTCAATCATGCTATTTCTACATTCAGGTCCTTGATTTACCTATTCATCTGGGCATATATTCTAGGTGGCATCTTCCCTTCACTAGCGAGATCACACCCACTCTGATACCAATTGGTGTAAACTTAGCTACAAGAGACCAACAAAATGGACTCCAATCACATAACACAAATGCAATAATGGAATAAAATTGCAAATTGATATTCTTCTCATTCTTGAATTCACACACCTTCTACAAAATATTACAATCCATATTATAGCAACCAAAAACCAAGGAAACCCTAAAAATATCTTTTTTCTAAAACTGCTAAAAATAGATCTTTTTTCTAAAAACGGCTAAAAATAGAAATGAGTCGGATTGCGCCCAAATTCGGTGCACACATCCCTCTTACAATAACAAACCTTAATTTAAAATATTAGGTCTCAACTTAAGGTATAAAAAAATATAATAAACTTCTAACAGCCAAAACAACCCAAAAAACCCGGGAACCTATTCTAAAAGCTAATTTTGGGGCACTATATGGAGAGTTAGGTCCCGAAAACATGATTTTTGGAGGGTCATAAGGATCAAATATCATCCTGATGCAGAACACGCATGCGAAACCACCTATTAAATTTCAAGGCAAACGGGCGTACGGTTCACAAGTTATGGCTCCGACAAGGTGCATCAGTCTTGGTGATTTGCCCCTAAACTTCTTTATGATTACCTCATATAATTCATTATATAAGTGGTATGAATACCTTCTCACTTATTAACAAGGCACATCTATGCACTCCATGATGCTTAAGGGTTTCCCATCGTTTCCCATCTTATCTAGCTAAAGAGTAGTAAATTAAATTATATTTTGGTATAAGATCAATCAAATTATGTAAGAAGTATATGTGAACTTCCCATCCTTGAATCCTCTTAGTTTACTATCCATTCAATCTAAAATATATTTGACATGGTTAATAATTTAGGAGTACCCAAGGTAGTTTGTACCATATTTAGCAAGGCAATATATTCTTTATAAATATTTCTATTGTTTTTTTTTCCCAAGGATAGTGGAAATACTTGATATTACTATTTATATATCCTCTTTGAATTGATCCAATTCTAGTGGGATACTAAAATTAGATGACATGTTAGGATTCTTAAGGAAAGGGATTAGAAAACTCTACTAATAGACATTGGACTGTCTATAATAAAAGTTCCTTTGGATTTTGGTACTACAAGATATCCACATTATAAAGTCCTCACAAGCCTTCAACATACTCCTTATCACCCCTACCCTTACGTAAAAAGCACATTGAGACCTTTAGAGAAGTCTAAAACTCCTATATGTGGAGTCATACCTCTTAGCCACTACCTCTATAAGTTTAGAACAATTCTACACTTATGGTTCTAAGTTCATCGCTAGGCTAGATGCCCAAGATTAACTTATATTCCAAGAATTTGTTTAGGGACACAAGTTGAATCTCCTTAACATATCCCTCCTAACCTTCCCCATGTAATGTGTAGGTTCCTTCTTCTATCTTCCAATACAAATCCTCAAATTACTTCTTTGGTCTCTTAGAAGGCATTGCTTATTACCTCTTTCTCTTGCCCATGTTCGTCTTATGACCTTGCACATCTAAAGGCCCTACCTCTATAGCAGTGACTGCTACAAAAAATAATGGAAAGGTGATGGGTGGGGTGGAAAATGTGGAAGGAGGTGAATCTACTTAAGCTTTAGGAAGTAAAAGGATGGCAAAGGTATATGAGGTATCCATGGGAAAATGGTGGAAAAACTAGGCAAAAAATGGAAAAAAAAAATTAAGTAAATTTGGACTTTTAGGCTTCGAGCAATTTGCTCGTAAATAGGAGAGATTTACATGCATATGCAAGTGATTCACCTTTGGGTTCAATTGATTACTAATTGGGTAGGGGAATGATTCACTCAAAAACTTAAGTGAACTACTTGAAAATGATGATAATTTGCTTGATTTTGAGGAAATTACTTTGCTTATTAGTGCAAGCAATTCACTTGAAGAACTGACAGATTTGCTACCAGTGGTGAGTAACTTGCTCATGTTTTGGGACTTACCATTTTATTTCCTTATTTTATTTCTTTCTTAAGTGATTTTCTTAGATCTATCGATAAACCCTTGTGAGGCTATAACCTACTTAGCCTTTGGCCTGCATGTTGTTTGCTTTTAGCTATGGTTCACCTGGGAGGAAGATGATTGGCTCAAGGATTTTCTTAGACGCATGAGTATAAAGTGAAGTATCTTTGGCCCCTCACCCAAGGCATTTACTTATCTTAATAAGGGTGCACTCTACCTATGCCTTGGCTTGCTTTGCTCGAATGGGGTGTTGGTTGTCAGATTAAAATTGATTGGCCCTACCTCACAATTAATGTGGTCCTCACATTAAAGGCAAGCAAATCATTTTCATTTGTGAGTAAAGCAATTGCTTTAAGCAACTCATGATTTTTTTAAACATCATTAATGGACCTTATGGACCTAGTGTGATGCTATTTTAGAGATAGAAAGAAAATTTTATTAGAGATACTAGACACTTTGGAAGAAAGGGAGAATAGAAAAATGGAAATATGAAAAGGGAAAAGACACATCATATTAATAACTAGTACTACAATGTACATGCATACCCTTTTGGTCTAGGATCCTTGGTTACATCACGTAGAGATGCTACCTATTCATGGAGATAAGCAACATTCCTCTTTCTATAGAGACCATTCTATAAGCATTTGGACCCACAACTTTAGCAACTGAGTAAGGTCTATTTCACAATTAATTGAAATTTTTATGGGTGCCCAGTTTTACATGATTCTTGTCCTATTTGAGCACAAGATCTTCTTTATTTTCCACTTTTATTACTCCTTTTTTGAACCATCTATTGATAGCCTTTTGTCATTGTACAATCTTCTTAAAGGTATTTTCTATCTCCTCTTTTAGGGCTAGTAATGCATTCAATATTTTTTGTATAGGTTTGACATTGATGTCCTAGCTTCAATTGTTGGTATATTTGGAGAGAAGGGAGCTTGAGGTTAATTGGAAACACTACTTCCTCTCCATATACTAGCTTGTAGGGGGGTGATCTTGTGGATATTTTTGGCATCATCTATCTACCCATTATTCTTTATATAGTTTTACATGATAGTCTCTCTAGGATTCAAAAATAGCTAATTTTAAGATCTGTGTGATGTTCTTATTGGTTGATTTAGCCAGTTTATTTCCTTGAGGATAATAATTGGATTGTGTTTTGAGTAGGAATCCATGTTCAAGGGAAAAATTGATCACTTTAGCCCCCTTAAAATAGGTGACATTATCTATGATGATGTTGGAAGAGGTTCCAAACCTAGTAATGATATCTTCAAGTAATTGCACCATCATCTTTTGATTAGCCACTTTGGATAGGATTGCTTTGACCCATTTAGTGAAGTAATCTATGGCAGTGAGGATCCACCCGTGACCAATGCTTAATAATAATTTGATCTTGCCTATGAAATCATGGCCTCACTATTGGAGTGGTTTAGTTACAACAAGTAGTTATAACGACATTAGGTAATTCATCTTATTTTCCTAAAGCATACAATAATATTTACAATATTTTATCCATCGATAGTAGTTGTTGAACAAGATAGGCCAATAGTATCCATCCTTTAAAATTTTATGGGTTGTTTTAGATATGGAGACGTGTCCTCCTTCAATATGATACTATTTTGTTAGGGTTCCTCTTTTTATCTTCCTCTATGTATCAAAGTAGAACACCATCATAACCTTTTTTTACTAATACATCGTTTAGCCATTGGTAGTGTGTCACCTTCTATCTATACTTGGACCTTTGCTTAGTAGATAATCCTTCAGATACTTTTTTGTAGCCACATAGTTGCACATATTTCTCATCCATCTAGTACCCCAATCATTCCTTGTTTTTTTAATTAGAGTGACCTGTTCTTCCAGCATTGTCCTTACCAATATTTCACACAAATCCCTATCCTTGATCTCCCATTTCAATGTCAAAATATTCCATTTCATTGTCCTTACAAATATTTCATACATATCCCTATCCCTGATCTCCCATTTCAAAAACTATCAAATCATCAAAGTATATCAAGATAATATCCCCCACAAGCCCTAAAAAAATTATATTCATAGCCCTCTAGAAAGTTATTTTGATGTTTGACAAGCTAAAAGGTATTCATTGATACATAAAGCATGCTATTATACCTTCTAGCTCGTCTACTTTTGCATTTAAATCTCAAGGTATTACATTTATTTTATAGGATTCAAAGCTTTCAAGAAGATCCTAAATTCAATGTTTGTAGTATTTTAGATGTTTATTCTTGCTGATGTATTGGGAATTGATATAATTCATTATTACTTTGGACTTCCCATATATTCTTAGGTATTTAATTCCTATCTTCATTGTCTTCCTTAGACCAAAGTAGAGTCCCTCATACTTGTCCATATTATTGTATAATTGAACAACTACCTACAAGCCTAATAGACTTGTGATCCATGAGGGTTGACGAATTATACTCCAATGCCTACTCCACTTCTAGTTTTGGCACCATTAAAGTCTATTGTTCATGTCTCTTCAACTTTGTGGCTCATCAAGGAAAAGAGCTTAGGAGTTTTTTCCATTATTAAGTAATTTCCCAACTCTATTTCTTCATATTCTATTTTAGGGTATCCATCATATTGTAACACACTGATTATCATTTCTACCTTCAGGTCTTGATTATCTTCCCAATATCCATGATCATCAATGTATTCTAGGAGTTTATTCTAGTTTATTGCATTGTCATCCTCTAGTTTATGCAAGATTTAATTGTAGCGTGATTCGTTCTTGATCGTTATATTTTTTCTGTCCCTAGGCACCTTCATGTGAATATAGTCCATTGCTAGATAACCATCCCTTGATAATTTCCTCATCCATTCCCTAGACAACAACATCAAAATCTCTTCGAATTCATCCTCTTGATGCACCCACTCAACAACTTGTTCTTTTCTCTTTCCTTTTGCATTCCTTCAATGATATATAATGCTCTTTTATTGCGTTATGAACTTTAGATCACATATTCATATTATTGTACCTACATGAGTAGAATATGAGGGTTAAAATCTTAAAAAAAATATTAAATTAAATTTTTTGCCTATTTGAGCAATTAGCTCATAAGTTGGAGTAATGCGTTCACAATTTTGTGCAATTTGATTCGAGAACATAATTTTTTAGTAAACTATCAATTCAATGATTTACTAGAAATTTTGACCAATTTGCTCGTTGTGTGTAGATTTTTAGCAAATTAAAAATTTATTGATTTGCTCAAAGAGTCAAGTGATTCACTTGCTTTATTGAGCAATTTGCTTGTCTATCTAAAGTTCAAAAATTTTGTAAAAAGAGAAAATATCCCAAGAGAGTCGCTTGGATCGAATCACTTGGATTTATCAATTAAATTTCATCGAGCAAATCACTTGTTTGATCTATCTTGATCAAATTTCATCCTCTTTTTGAGCACATTGCTTGCTTTAGGGAGTGAATCGTTTACTATTTTAGACTCATGCAAAACAGACTCAAAATCTAGGTTTGTTGGAAATTTTTCTGCCATCTAGCATGGTGTTGTTGTTTTTGCTTCCAAAATGAATAAAATTTGGCAAAGGTGGTGCCAAGATACTATATTTACTATTTACTATTTTACTTTCTAACTATAAAAATGTTATTATCAACATCTTATATGTAATATATTACTATTTCATGATATATACACTTCTCATATCATGGAAAATAGTCCTCATTGCACATCTAATAAGTACCAATTCTAAGATGTTTGGTGTTATCTTGATATATATTCATGACAACTACATCATGGAAACACTATGGCATGAATAAAGCATCTTTGGAGCTAATCATGTGACATTATCACTAAGCATAGTGGTACAAGAAATTTACAATGTGACATCTCATGTATATGATCAAGTCTAATTAAACATTGAATTAGAAATGATATGATGATAAAGTTGATAACTTGTTCATTAATAAGATAAATGATTCTAGAATTTTATTCTCTATACATAAAACATGTAATCCAAAGTTTTGCATGTTGCAAAACTTTTATTTGTTTGTGAGGCATTTGCTTTGCAATGAAAAGTGAATTGTGATTGTTGTGTGAGGTTGAGGATGTTGAGAAGTGCCTACAACATCTAATCCAATTCATCATATAATAAAATTCATAAATAATTTTTTACAACAAAATATATTAATATAATTTTAGACAAAAGAGAAAATGTGTTAAGATATGGAATTTCAATGAATTGTTAATATTATAAAGTTTATATTTGTATGGAAGACAAAGAGGAGAGGGCGAGCACTGCAAGGGTGAGGATCACTGCAGTCTATCACAAAGTGAATTTTATCATCTATATTCAAGACGTGAGGTTTTGAACTGAATAACATTTATCTAAGCACCAGTGGTCTAGTGGTAGAATAGTACCCTGCCACGGTACAGACCCGGGTTCGATTCCCGGCTGGTGCACCAATAAATATTTTGTACTTTTTTCCGCTGAGCACACAAAACTTAATGGAAAAAATAAAATACATACTTAACATCCGATCTGCCGGATTCGAACCAGCGACCTAAGGATCACATTAGGACTTATTATCCCACTACAGTCCTCCGCTCTGCCAACTGAGCTAAGATCGGAAGGTTGCACTGATATGTGCAGTCAAAATAGATAAATAGTTATATTCGTGGTAAAAAATCACAAAACAATAATATTGTTACTAAATAATATCAAAAGACCTAAATGCCTAGAAGCTTTATATTAATTTAAATTAAATGCTAATAATATTGTTACTAAATAATCTCAAAAAACCTAGACCTGGCTTTCTATAAATTTAAATGCCAATAATACTGGTAATCATTTTGCTTTCAATGAGAATTGAACTCATGACCTCCCGCTTACTAAACGGGTGCTCTAGCCAACTGAGCTATGAAAGCGGATGAAACGGCCGTTTCCATTTATAATTGACAGCTGACTATTTCCAGTAGTACCAATGCATTTTTTCACAACGAAGGTGAGGGAACTCCCATTATAATACTAAATATTAATATTAAATGAGGCGTAGATGTTGTTGAAAGAAAATTATGTGACTTGTCCATCGATAATCATAATGATAATGATGGAGTTATGTTTTAGAACCAACTAAATTCAATGCAATGCTCTAAAAGAGAAGCCGTCTATACGTTTATGCCACTCAATCTCTTCACCACCTCCTTCTTGGTGAAGCTTCTATTTTACTTTGCTTGCCGCAATGAACATGAACGAGCAATCTTTTTTAATTTTCCTCAAGTTTCTATTTTTTAAATTTCTATCACACCCTTTATTCAGGTAAGTCCTAGTACTCAATATTGTTCTTATCCTCTCCTCTTTAGTAAAGATCCTTCGTTTAAGTTTTTTTTTTTCCATCCATATTATATAATGTTAGATTATTTCTTCCGACGATAACAATATATGTATGTGTTTCACTTTTGTTTACAAAAAGCATCTACATTCTTGAGGGTTTGATATAATTTCGTGATGGTAATGTTTATGATGAGATTCTTACTTTTCTTGAAATGATATCTTTCATATCTTAAAAATTGTTGAATTGTGCTAATAGGTGTCAAGTATACAAGTAAAAAGTCATATGATATGTGGCAAAATGAAGTCAAGAGACATGAAAGGTTTGTCATATGTGAACAACATAAAAGGATGCATCTTTCGAATATGTGAGGAGAGCAATAGTCATATATTGAAGAGTCTTCTTCTAAGGTTATATTATGGAAACAAAGCTCCATTGTATTGTAATCAAGAAAGTATCAAAAAATTGTAAGATCAAGCAAGACAATTATAACAAAGATCTTGTATATTTGATCAATAATATTGTGAGTTTTATTATTGAAATATTATTGTTTTATGAATGTGATTGATTTATATTGACCAGATATATTTGCATACTTCAGTATTGTAATTTATTAAGATCTTGGATATTAGTACCTGTGATTTAATTTGGCCAAAAAGACAACAATGGTATAAAAGTTGCACTCTATTCAAATTGTAATTTGTAGATTTAAGGAATAATTTTGATAGTTGAAGAGCTAATGGTTCATATTATCTTTGACTTTGTGACTCAAATTGATTAGAGAAGAAAAGATGTTGATGTAATTGGAGCTTGTTGGAGAATATTACATTATTTGTACATGCTAATGTACTCCCATGGTACCTTCATGGTACAAATGTAAATATGTAATAGATTAGGGTTGAGTCTATAGTTTAGATGAGTGATTTATATTTCTCTTTTATATAAGTTTCAATGTGCATGATATGCACAAGTGTCATGTAAGTAAGAGTGCAAGTGTGTATTGAGAGAATGTGCACAAGTGTCTTGTATGTAAGTGTGCAAATATGTAAATTGAGGATGTGCACAATTATCTTATATTAGGAGTACATGTAGAAGAGTAAGAGTCATGTAGAAGTGTGCAAGTGTCATAGAGTCAAGTATGAATGTAAGAAGAGAGTGAAGAGTCTAGTATACAAGTGGCAAGATGAGAAGCCAAAGGTCAAGAATAAAAAATATCACATCTCCTAGATATGTGAGGAGTGCAATAGACAAGTATTGAAGAGTCACATTACTATGGTTATATTATGGAGACAAAGCTCCATACAATGTAAGAAAAAATAATCTATAGTGGTCACCACACAACATTAATAATAAAGCTTGTATAGATATTTTTGAACAATTTATATTATAAGTATTCTTCATGTATGTACATGAATAATTTTGGCCATTTACATTCATATTTGATATTACAAGTGAATGCTATTTTATTATTATATTGGCCTAAATATATATTTTATTGCTCATATAAAATTATACTGTTGATTATTGATATTTCGACCTATAGCATTATTGGATTATTTACATTAGGACCTATGATATTTGAGATACTTTGGATTAAAAATCCAACAATGATGTCAGAGCTACCACTTTAGATAGAGTTATAATGTTGGAGTCTGTCCACCTTAAAAGTAGGGAATACTTGGACTCTATATTAAATATTTGATTGAGTAGATATTGAGGGGACAAATAATAGTCATCTAATGTGGATGTTAGGGTCTTTCCACTTGTTTTAAGGAAAACTAGTGAAGACTAAGGCTTAGCTTGAATTGATTGAGAAATCCAACATAGAAGATAGTTGGATGTGAATCAGCTTTAAGTGATTAAGAGAGTCAACTCATAAGGTATTTTGATGTGATAGGAAATTCATAGTCACCCTAATAATGATTTTGGATTGTCTAGAAAGGAGGAGAATAATTTTATTCTTAGGTTTGATCTAATACATTGGATATAGATATTTTAAATATTGAGAAGCATCAAAGATTTTAGAAGATAGAGAAGCATTAAAGCTTCCAAGAGATAGAGAAACATCAAAGCTTCTGTTGGTCACAAATCTGCCTAGTTACAAGATCTATGTCTTGTGCACCCTAGACCTGGCCAACATTGAAAGGTCAAAGAAAATAAATATCCTCCAGGCCAATCTCTAGATAGGGTTGGCTCCATTACTAATCCTACACTGGGTATAAGTTTAGAGAAATATGAAATAAATGGGAAATTACGAAAAGAGATGGTAAATATGGCTATAAGCTAGCATAATGGGATGGGGATAGATTAACAGTTGAATTTCTAACACACAGACTATCAACCTTGATGAATTTCAAAGTAGATTTAATGCTCGATGGATTTTTCTAGTGAAAGTGAATTTCCAAAGTGTGTGGCCAAGCGAATTTATGCCTGATTCTCAGGCAATTTTGCTGCATCCTGATGCATCAACGTCCAATATTGCTTCAAGCATTTACTCTTGTTGATAGCTTTATGTAATTTCCCCTCATCAAAGCCAGATCATGGTTTCTTTGCATAATATTTTGACCAGAATGCTACTGATGTCGAGGAGGAAAATATGCACGTTGGTTTTTGATCTACCAGCATTTTGTTGTATATGCATTAATTGGTAGAGGTAAAATTCCTTTATAAATACTAATCCTTTTCATTGTAAAATCATGGAAGGTTGGACACTCTACAAAAAAATACTCCAAGTTTTTTGCATTAATAGAAACAATTCAACTTATGGTTCTTCGAACAATTTTGCACTTGATAGTTTTCTGTGTGTGACTTTTTAAGATTTTTATTCCCATTATTTGCTGAGTGAATTCTTCTTCTGAATTTAGTCTTTGCTTGTGTGGGAGTGAACACTGAAATGCACTCTGAGGGTTATTTTCTTGCATAATTGTTAGAGGCTTTTGTGCTTGTGTTTTCTATTGAATATTGCTAGTCACTTGGTGGAAATTCGGCTGTTAGTCTATCCCTATCTCATTCTGCTGGCTTATAGCTATATTTCTCATCTCTTTCTACAATTTCCCATTTCTTTCATGTTTCTCTAAACTTATACCCAGTGTAGGATTAGTAAGGGAGCCAGTCCTCTCTGGAGATTGGTTTGGAGGACATTTATTTCCTCTGGCCTTTCAATTTTGGTCGGGTCTAGGGTGCACAAGGCATAGATCTTGTAACTAGGCAGATTCATGGCCAACAACTTCCTAAGATAGAGAATCATCTAAGCTTATTGAGTACAAATATTGAGAAACAATATAAGCTTCTAGAGAATAGATAAGAGTAGTACTAAGAAGTATAGAGAAAAAGCCTCCAAAGATAAATTATATAGAGGTATAGAGAAGAGTTCTAGTTAATCAGATAACCAAAAAGATAAGGTTGACTAGAAATCATACATATATTTTAGTCTTGGTCTTAGAATGAATAAAGTATAAGAATGCATTCAACTATTAAAAGATCCATTAATATAAGAAAGAAAGCTATTAATAAGTGTTATCAATCTAAGGTGATCAAGAAGCTATAAGCCATTACTTTATACTATCATTCTAAAGCTAACAATCACTATTCTAAGAGAAACCAGCAAAAATATTGAATAGGAATCTGAGAGTTGTTCTAAGCGCCACCAGTAGAAGATTGAATAGGTATCCAAGCACTTTGTTTAACCACCACTAGTAGAAAGTCAAATAGGTATTCGAGTTTTATTCTAAGTGCCACCAATAGAAGATCACACAAGGATTCAAGTGTTTTTCTAAGCACCACAAGTAGAGAAGACTAGACAAGGAGTTGAGCGACATATAAAGCACTGTTTACAATGAGAACTAGACAAGGAGTTGAGCACCATCTAGAGCATTATACATAGTGAAGACTAAATAGATATTCAAGCACTATTTGAGTACTACTTGCAAATATTCATATGATGACTTGTGTTCCATCCAAAGTGCTCACACAGAACTCTAACAATAATAATAAGAACTAGAAATAAAGCAATTAAAATAAGATCCCCTATAAAAAGATCACAAGCTTGAGGAAGCTATCAAATAAGAGATATCATAGGTAGATTCTATTTAGCAATTCGTTCGCTATCTTGAGCAAAGTCTTCTTCATAGAGAAGAACGTGAAGAGATAGACAAACGTCTAAGAGACCAGCAAAGCAATGTATCCAGCAAAATTGAACACTCAAGAGTTAGGAAAATAGAAGAGAGGCCAATAAAATGTCTTACAAAGTCTTATAAAAAATGTTCATTGCACGCTCATGAAACAACATTTGAAATGTATGTCTTTACTAACACCTGATTTTATGAATACCATGCATATCAATAAGTGTTAAAAGCTATTTAAAGCATCAGGTGGAATATTAAAATTCACAAAGTCTACAAAGACGTTAAGCAATCCAACAAGGTGGAAAAAAGCAAGTCAACATGATGGTAAATAAGGTAAGTGGTATTATCTTAATGCAAAGTTAAAGACCTAAGTTAAAAGAGCAGTATCTTAGGTGCTATAATTATTTAGTTGGAGCTAATATGTTTCTGTGATTTGATTATTAGAGGGAGTTATAAGGTTTTCTAATATAGTTTTAATTTTGATTTTTTAATATTAAATTATGGAGTGATAAGGTTTTCTACTTCAAATAGGATTTAAGGTTTATTTGATTTTTTTTCTAGAGTTAAATGTTTGAATTTCTTAAAGAATTTAAATTTGAAGATTTGTTTTTCAATTTTATGAAGTTATTGAAGATTTTTGAAGTTTTTAAAATTTTGAGAAAATTTGAAATTCTGCAAATTTAATTTATTAGGAAATTAAAAGGATTACCACATCAAATGTTTAAATTTTTTTAATTTTGCAAATATCTTATTTAAATAATTATTGAGAAGTTCTTTGAAATTGCAATTTATTAACTTTGAAGATATAAGGATTTCAACTTCAAAATAATTGAATCATTGAATTGCATATCATGGAAGAAATTATTGAAAATGCATTCGGTGAAGATGGTGAAGAATTGATGAACAAGTTAAAGTTTTATTCTCAAAACTTAATAGATGATTTTTATGGAAAAAAGCAACTATCAAATGGGTTAAAATTAAACCTATATTTATTTCTTAAGGATGTGAAAGATGATAAGTTCCCAATACTTCTATGTTATCTTCATTTTAGAACATGGTGGAATTCATAAAACACCATTATATTTTCCTCAAAATAATGCTTAATGATGTATTTATCACTACTTACCTTTGAGATATTTTAAGAAAAAAGACAATAAAATATGAATATAAGCTGTGACACATATGATTTGAATGAAGATTATTTTTGCTTCAATGAGGAATCATTGATATCTATAATGTATTATAGTAATGATTTACTAACTCATTATTTAGAGATACGTCACCAGGTACATCACAATCGAAGATGAAGAAAAGAAAAGCAAATAAGAAGAATAGAGGAAAACACAAAAAGAAGGATCATATACTAAAGATTTAGATAAAGCCTGAAGGAAGTAGATTGAAGAGAAAAACAAATATTTAAGACTACAGTCTTCATTAACCAAATAATGTAATACAAGGGGATGTTGGAGAATATTACATTATTTGGTACATGCTAATGTACTCCCATGGTACCTTCATGGTACAAAGTAAATATATAATAGATTAGGGTTGACACCATAGTTTAGATGAGTGATTTATATTTCGCTTTTGTATAAGTGTCAATGTGTAGGATCTACACAAGTTTCATGTAAGTAAGAGTGCAAGTGTGTATTGAGATAATGTGCACAAGTGTCTTGTATGTAAGTGTGTAAATATGTAAAGTGAGGATGTGCACAAGTGTCTTATATTATGAGTGCATGTAGGAGAGTAAGATTCATGTATAGGTATGCAAGTGTCATAGAGTCAAGTATGCATATAAGAAGAGAGTGAAGAGTCTAGTATACGAGTGGAAATATGAGAAGCCAAAGGTCAAGAATTGGCAAGATCGCATCTTCCATATATGTGAGGAGTGCAATAGACAAGTATTGAAGAGTCACATTACTATGGTTATATTATGGAGACAAAGATCCATACAATGTAAGGGAAAATGATCGGAAGCGATCACTACATAGCAAACATTGATAATAAAGCTTGTATAGATATTTTTGATCAATTTATATTGTAAGTATTCTTCATACATGTACATGAAATATTTTGGCCATTTACATTCATATTTGATATTATAAGTGAATTTTATTTTATTATTATATTGGCCTAGATATATATTTGATTACTCATATATAATTCTATTCTTGATTATTGATATTTTGACCTATAAAATTTTTGGCTTATTTACATTGGGACCTATGATATTTTGAGATACTTAGGTTTAAAATCCAAAATAACCATATTCTGGAAAAGAGAAGGAGAAATTGGACGTGTGTAGCATGTTATATGTGAAAGAGAGGCAACATAGCAAATATTAATACATAGAAGTTGACTAGTGAAATTTTGGCAGAGATATATTTTGTTGAAAGAAAGCTTTAAAAGATAAAGAAGTAGAGACCAAGAATATTGAAGGCGGTATTCTATATGATATTATTAAAAATTATAGGTTACTACAGACCGAGAGAGAGCCAAAACTCAAGCAAAAATCTTGAAAAGTGAAGGTTGATCCAAAATGTTGAAGCCTGGTGAAAGCAAAAGAGGAAACATCGTTTCTTGAGAACATGAATCCATATTAAATCTCCCTGAGATGTGAAGATAGGATATGAAAGTCTTATAAAGAGCAAGAAGTCAAAAAATCATAAGAGCGAGGAGTTGAAAGTTGCTTGATATATTAAAAAAAATGTGTTAATAGCCACCTGAAAGTGGAGAAGAATTTGATAGCCGCTAGAGAACATGAAGAAGCCAAAAAAGAAGCTAATGAGAAATTTGAGCACAAACTCTAGTGGAGAAGCTTGTGAAAATTTTGAATGCATAATCCTATGTAGAAGTCAAAATGTAAGGCATAATTTTGGAGAATATGCAAAGCTTTGAAGGTTATAGAAAGTCCAAAATCCAAAGGAGCCAAATTTGACATGTTTACTGTCTGTTGTTGGAAAGAGTAACATAACAAATCCCTAAATTTAAATTTATGCAATGGATATTACGAAAGTTGAGGTAAGGGGTTACATTGACTAAATTTTTATAAACAAGGGCATATTTTATATTTCGGGTGCCTAAATCAAATCGAAGCTATTTGAATTTGATTTTTTAGAAAAAAGGGGAGTTATAAGGTAGAAATACAATTGAAAGAAAATAACTGGTGAATATATTATTGAATAGGAGATATAAAGAGAGAATTATTTGAAATTTAAAAATTAAAATTAATTTGGAGATATAAGTATTAAATAATTTGATGAATGAATTTGATTGAATAAATATTGAAGATTGCATGATTTGAATATTGAAGAAAATTTGATTGAAATTTTGATTTTGTGAAATTGAAAATTGATTAAATTTCAGAGATAGAAGGAAATTTTAAAATTTGATAAATATTTGTGCAATTTGAAATTGCTTGATTTCTTTATTGAAAGAAGTTTTTTGAAAAATTGTATGATTAAAATTTTGGGAGATACAAGGCATTTTACATCAAAGGAATTATTTTTAAAGAACTTTATTGATTGAAGAAATTTAAAAATTGAAAAGAATTTGTGGGAGTTATAAGAAGATTGAAATTGAAATTGATAAATTGATTGCATGATTGCTTGATTAAAAATTGAAGAATTTGATATTGTTTGTTTGAATACATTAATTAAAGAAATTATTGATTGCTTGAATTAAATTTTGGAGAAATAAAGAATTCGACATCAAATATAATCAAATTGAAGAATTTTAATTTTTTGAAGAAAATTAAATCATGGATAGAAGTCAAAGAAGGATGAATGCATCAAGACAATCATATGAATTCAAATGGCCAAATAATATGAGAAGAAATTTTCAAAATAAATATGTTTATCAAATATATGAAATAAGATCACTTGAATATCATCAAAACATGAAAAATGGAAAAGACATATGGTATATAGATTCAGGTCCTAGTCATCGTATGATTGGAAATTTATATTGGTTTGATTCATTGCAAGCAATACAAAACATTCCACTAAAAATAGTAGATGATAAAATTTATCATGTGCAAGGATCCAAAAATGTTATACCTAGCATGTCATATTTAGATTCCAATCTAGATGATGTATTGTATGTTCTAGGAATATCAAATAATCTTATCTCAATAGCCCAATTGGTTGAAATAGGTAGGATAATGTAATTCAAATTCATCAATGGAAACAAAAATGTGTCATAAAGAAATAAAACAAAACTGAAGCTATGGTATCCATCAATTATGGAATATTTTCTCTGGACACATGGGATTTTTACAAGGAATTTTAGACCATATTTTACCTTAAGAATAGTTTAATGATGAATTTTTTATTTTTCCAAAATATATAAAATATGATAGTTAAACAAGCACAATACAAGAATATCAAGTAAAACCAATAGACAAAGCCAATGAATGGACACAAGGTGAAATATGAAGATGAAGATTGAAGACTAAAAGTATTCAAACCAAATAATGTAATATAGGGGGGTGTTGGAGATATTATATTATCTAGTAGATGTTAATGTACCTATTAGAGAATATTAAATTATTTGGTATATGCTAATGTACCCCTATGGTACCTTTGGTACAATTGTAAATATTGTAAATATTAGAATAGGGTGTGAGTCTATAGTTTAGGTGTATGATTTATATTTCCCCTTAAGTATATGTCTATGTGGAGGATGTGCACAAGTGTCATATAACAATGTGTGCAAGTGTTTTGTAATAAAGTGTGCAAGTGTGTAGTGTAATAAAGTGTACAAAGTGTCATAGAGTAAAGTGTAGAAGTAAATAGAGAGTCAAGATTCATGTATACAAGTGGCAAGATGTAAAGTCAAGAGGTATGAGAGGTTTATATTATGTGTAGAATAGGAAAGGATGCATCTCTAGGATGTGTGAGGAGAGTAATAGACAAAGTATTCAAGAGTTGTCTTTCTAAGGTTATACTATGGAGACAAAGCTCCATGACATGTATCTAAATGAATGGAATATTTATTGAAAAAGTTCATTGTAACAAAAGATTCACCAGACCCACGTGCTATAGGTGAATTGGAGAGGGTAGGGCAATCCTCCAAGGGTAGGTCCCTAGTTCGAATATCCACCCTACCAAATGCACATAGGGTACCCAAAATCTAGTTGATAATGTTGGTGTGATCAGGTTTGGGTGCGACTCCCAGGTGATTTTGACGGTGTAGAACCCTTTGGTCATGGTTTCTCATACCAAGGCAACCTTGCAAGGGGTTTTCACTAAATTAAAAAAAAAACAAAAGATTCATCAGATAATACCGAAGCTTGTATGTAATATTTTGAGCAATTATATTGTAAGTTTGCTTATGCATATTGTTATTGATATTGGTCATTTATTCCATATTATTATTATTTTCATGAATATTATGTTCATTGATATTGACCATTTATATTAATTGCTCTAATATTTGAGTCTACTCAAGATATTGGATATTGGGACCTGTGATTGAATTTGGCTAAAAATCCAATAGTGGTATCAAAGATACCTTGAATAAACTCTATCATAACTACTTTGAGTAGTTTCTAAAGCTAGCATTAGAAAAAAATTAGTGTGAATAATTGAAGAATATTGGAGTGATAAACTTCATACTGAAAAGCTAGCTTTAGAAGAAAATTTTAGTGTGAATTTCAAAAGATTTTTTTTAGATTGATCAAAAGTTAGAATTAGAGAAGAGAACTTTGGTGTGAATTTGAAAATTGAGATAAGAAGAAAATTGATATAGACACGTGAAGGAAACGTAGGCCAAATAAGGTTATTTTTGGTTTTCTATTACCCTAATATTAATTGCAGGTAGAGTTGTGAGTCCATTGAAGAGAACATGGGCTAAAATAAGAAACATGAAAGAGTACTATAGAAGGATGTTGGAGTTTAATATAAGCAACTACGTCAAAGGAAAGGAAATTTTCATTTGGGTGCAATACACCTTGACTGTGAGAATATATAACAACGCTTATTTTGAAATTCAATAGGCTACACAGACTAGATGTAAAAATTGAAAGGTCCAAAAATTAAAACCTTGAGAAGCATTGAAAGTCTCGAGAAGGAGGAGGCCATTCGCCTAAGAACCAACTAAATAGGAATGTTGAAAAATTTGGAGTATTGAGGCATCTGAGAAAGTCACCTATTTTTTTAGAAATACAAGCACTTGAGATAAACTTGGATAAATTGTCCAAAGGAGAAAAGCATAATAGAATAGAATATTTTATAGAGGAGGAAAAGCACAATAGAGCCTATGAGCAAACAACAATTTAAAGCATCATATAAGCTATTATTTTTTGCATAATATATTGATTAAATATTATAAAGATTTTAATCTAAGAAGCCTAAAAGTTATACAAATTCTGGACTACATCTTAGGAGAGCAAGACAATATTTGCAAAGCACCTATGCATTCTAGGCATTATTGAATAAGATGAAACATTGAATGTGAAAGGTATGAATGCTCATTGAGTAAGCCATTTTTGATAATGTACATATTATTCTCTCTAACATCTAAGGTCAGATTATGCATGGAAGTCATTCAATAAATTAATAAGACAAGGATGCCATGGAATATTCAAAGTTTGCAACACAAACTAGGTAGATGGGAATAAAAAAGACAATAGTCAAATTAGTATTGAAGGATATGATTATGATCTATTGAGGAATGTTAAATAAATATTAAATAACATGAAGAAGCATAGAAACAAATGAAGAAGATAAAAAATAAAGAAAGAAAAATGGCTAAAGAAAGTATAGGAAACAGGTAAGTAGATCAACATCAAAATTTCAAGCAGTGTCAAAGTCAAAGCAAAAGAACAAATGCAAGAATAAAAAATTGAATGCTAAAGTCTTCAATAACCAAATAATGTAATAGAAGGGGGTGTTGAAGAATATTACATTATTTAATGTACCCCTATGGTACCTTTGGTACAATTGTAAATATTGTAAATATTAGAATAGGGTGTGAGTCTATAGTTTAAGTGTGTGATTTATATTTCCCCTTAAGTATGTATTTATGTGTAGGATGTGCACAAGTGTCATGTAAAAATGTGTGCAAGTGTTATCTAATAAAGCGTGCAAGTGTGTAGTGTGATAAAGTGTGCAAAGTGTTATAAAGTGTGGAAGTAAATATAGAGTCAAGAGTCATGTATACAAGTGGCAAGATGCAAAGCCAAGAGGTATGAAAATTTTGTCTTATGTGTGGAATAGGAAAGGTGCATATCCCTAATATATGAGGAGAGCAATAAATAAATTATTCAAGAGTCACCTTTCTAAGATTATAATATAGAGATAAAGCTCCATGAAATGTATCTAAATGAATGGAAGATTGTATTGAAGAAGTTCATTGTAACAGAAGATTCATCAAAGTATATTAAAGGTTGTATGCAATATTTTACGCAATTATATTCTAAGTTTTCTTATGCATATTGTTATTTATATTTATCGTTTATTCCATATTATTGTTATTTTCATGAATTTTATGTTCATTTATATTGACCATTTATATTAATTACTCTACTATTTTGAGTCTACTCAAGATCCTATATATTGGGACCTATGATTGAATCTAGCTAAAAATCCAATAGTATCTCATTCTACAATTTTACATTTGTAAATATTAGATTAGTGAGTGGTTTATTAGATTATAGATTTTAATTAATATTTCCCCTAAAGTATGTGTCAATGTGCGAGACGAGTGCAAGTGTCATGTAATAAAGTGTGCAAGTGTGTAGAGTGTGCAAAGTGTCATGTAATAGAGTGCAAGTATGTAAAGTGTGTGAGTGTACAATGGGTCATGTAAGTAAAAAGTAATATGTGTAGGTGTCAAGTATACAAGTGAAGAGTCGCACAATATGTGGAAATATGTAAATTCAAGAGAAATAAGAGGTTTGTTATATGTTAGGAATAGGAAATGATGCATCTCCCAGATATGTGAGGAGAGCAATAGTCAAGTATTGAAGATTCATATTCTAAGGTTATATTATGGAGATAAATCTCCATGTATTGTAATCAGTTAAGCATCGAAGAATTGCAATACTAAGCAAGATAATTGTAACTGAGATCTTGCATATTTGATCAATAATATTGTTATTTTTATTATTCAAATATTGTTATTTTATGAATATGATTGATTTAAATTGACCAAATATATCTGCATGCTTCATTATTATATTTGATTAAGGTCCTAGATATTGGGACTTATGATATGTTGGGACTGAAAGAGATGAGATGTATTACACATGAAAAGAGTACAATATATAGGCATAAGCCTATATGAAAACATGACAAGTGTCAAGGACACATGTCAAGGAGAAATAAGGGGTAAAGTACACATTAACTTTAACATTCCCCCTTAATGTGTACTTTCCAAAAAAAAGGTAAGTCAACATTAGAGACATTCCCCCTTAATGTTGACTTGCATTTCATGATTTGGAAAAGTGTTTAAGCTTCTACTTTTGGCTCTTTACTCTTCAACTTTGAACAATAATTATAGATCTGTGGTGTATACATCTATGTCTATTACCTTAGGTCAACCTCTCTTGGGTCTATTGCCTCTGTAGGTTAGCCTTGTCTTAGTGCCTCAGGGTCAGCATCTCTTGGGTTTTTTGCCTCTATAGGTCAACCTTGTATTAGTACCTTAGGGTTAGTCTCTCTTGGGTCTATTGCCTTTGTAGGTCACTGACTGGGCTCACCATGAATACCATACTCCCTCATGGTGAATCTTTATCTAGAAGGTGTCGAGCTTTGTCAAACTTCAATCGTATCAAAAATCACCTTTACAAAAGAAATGTGAGTCATATGTGAGTGTCAGTCTCTATCGAAAATGCACTTAAAATACAAAATAATGAGCCATAGCCAAGTATACAAAAGGAGAAAGAGAATCTTATGAAGTGTCTGTCTATAGTCTTCAAAATTTAATCTGAAGTATCTTCATGAAATAGTCTTTGGATAGAGTGGCAAGTGTCCTTATTGTAATCACATCATCCTATCATAATGCATGGATAACCAATCATTGCATCCACCAAGTGTGATAGAGAAGAATACTAGATACTAGGTTCACTTAAATTTGCCTTAGAGTGTCAGGTTCAATAAAAAATGCACTCCATAAAAAAACAATCTTTGAGGCTCAAAATAATATGTAGGACTGCATCAAAATTAAAATTGAACAGGAAGCCATAAAATAGTAGATGAGATAGTTCTTGCTCAGGAAGCCATCCATTCCATGGATATGTAAAATTCTCCTTCCATGTTCATTCGGTTAGACTTATCCAAAGCTTATGATAGAGTGGATTGGCACTTCCTTATCAAAGTTTTTAGGCAAATTGGTTTCTCTAAGGATTGGATGGATTGGATTATGGGATGTATCTCTTCAGTTTCCTACTTAGTTCTTATCAATGGCAGGCCTTCTCAGTCTTTCCCAGCTTCCAGAGGTATTAGGCAAGGTGACCTGCTATCCCCTTATTTATTCATCATTCTTGTTGAATGCTTGGGTAGGACTATAACCAAAAATATGGAAAACAAAACCCTTGAGGGAGTTACCATTGCTCATGGAGCTAGACCTATCTCTCATATTCAATTTGTGGATGACTCTACTCTTTTAGGTAAAGCTACAGTTAAGGAAGCTTCTAATATTAAGCAAATAATTAGTTATTTTTCTAAGGCTACTGGGTAGTTGATCAATGAAGACAAATCTAAAGTTATTTAATTTCATTGCTCTGCTAGACAGGAATCCATGGTCTTGGATAAAATAAGATATAAGAAGACCTCTCTTCCAATCACTTATTTAGGTATTCCCATAAATATTCAAAGGAAGAAAAATAAAGTTTGGAATTGGTTGTTGGACAAAGTCAAGAAGAAAATTGGAAAGTGGACCAACATGTGGATTTCTTTTGGGGGTAGAATCACCTTGGTAAAATCAGTCCTTCAAGCTATTCCTATTTATGTTTCTTCCATTTTGAATATCCCAAAGGATGTTCTTCGATAATTGGATCAAATCAGTCATCGTTTCCTTTGGAGTGGTACTAAGGAGAAAAGAAAATGGGCCTTGGTGAAATGGGATACTTTATGTCTTCCTAAGAGTGAAGGGAGGTTAGGATTACGGTATTCAATTAATAACAACAAATCTTTAGCTGCTAAATTATATTGGAGGATGTTGCATAACCCCAATGCTCTTTGGGCTAATAATCTCCATGCTAAATATGCTGAGAACAAAAGTCCTGAAGACCTTATTCGCTATCAACTTCCTACCAAAGGTTCTCCCATTTTAGCGAGTTCTTAAGACTGGTGAGGATTTGATAAAGAAAAAATTATTTTGGATCATTCATAATGGTCAACATGCAAATTTTTGGACATATTCTTGGGATGGTCACAAGCCTTTGATAACTCAGTTTCTCGATTGGAGGACTTGGATGGAGGAGCTTCACCAAGCTAATTGGATAAAGGTGGCTAATTACTATCGATACCATACTGGTAATTCAAAGGTTGGTAGATATTGGATCCCTATTGAGAATTGGCCTATTCAAATCCTAGAAAGGAAAAGACAAGATATCCAAGGCATCCTTCATATGAGATCCCTCTCTTGGTCCCATGAAAAAGATTGTTTTGGATGGAACAACACTACTAAGGGTGAGTATTCAGTTGCTCAAGGTTATTTGACCTTATGCCATAATAATCCCTACCATTCTTCTGACATTTATTCTCGATTGTGGGCTCAAAATCTCTAGCCTAAGGTGAGGTTCTTTAATTGGCTTTTATTGCATCGTAGGGTGCTTACTGGTGAGCAACTTATGAAGCATGGTTTTCATGGCCCTTTTAGATGTGAAATGTGTGAAGAGAATGTAGAAAATATCAACCATCTTTTTATTGAATTTACTTTAGCCTCTGAGCTGTGGAGGAGAATGGCCACTTTACTTGGCTTACAGTGGTCCAATTTTTTTTACTTTTGAACAAATTTGGAGGGATTGGCCTAATCAAGAGGGTGTTGATCATTTTATTAGGCAGTTAGTTTGGATGGGTTCTACCATTCTTCTTTGGAATATTTGGAATGAAAGGAACAACTGAATTTTTAATCAAGATAGGAAGGATATTCACTATATTTGGCAAAATACCATAGCCAACTTAGTTGAATCAGTCCATCATATCCTTAATCACCCCCAAAACTCCCACCAAAGATGGGATCAAGTGATGCAAAGATTGAAGATTAAACCTTCTAAGGGAAACCGACTTAAAGGGAATGTGAGTATTAGTAATATGTATAGGAATAGAAATTGGCAACCTCCTCCTAAGGATTTTGGAAAAGTCAATACTGATGGACCCTCTAGAGGGAACCCTGGAAAATCCAGTGTGGGAGGAATTGGTAGACTTTTAGATGGCTCCCTGGTTTTTACTTTTGCTGAGAATTTGGGTATTCTTTCCAATAACCTTGCTTGAGGGGTATGGTATCCTCAGAGGCCTTTAGGAGGCTACTAATGTTGGATGGTAAAAGGTGTTAGTTGAGTCTGACTCTCAACTTATGATTAATCTCTTGAAGAATCCTTCTAAGAATCATAAGGTGGATTGGAGAATAAAAAGAATTATTGAGAAGATTCAGTTAATCCAGATGGGATTTTTAAAAGTTGATTACAATCATGTGGTCGGATATCAAAACAAGAGTGCTGATGCTTTAGCTAATTGGGCTTTGGACAAAGGTGATCTTACTTGTTATGGCCACCCTCCTATATGGTGGGCTTCTCAAATAAGGGAAGCTCTTCTTTCTATCATTTCTTTGGATGGCTCCAATTCTGAAGGTACCTAGTTTCTTCTTGTTTTTTTTTTTGCTTCTCTTTGGTTCATTCAGTTTTTTTTAGTTCCCTAGCTCATTCTATTCTTTATTTTGTTTCCTCTATTGATTCTTGCCTTAATAGTCTTTTGGTCTAGATAGGTCATTGTTTTGTTCATTTTTTATTTCTTATTTCTTTTTTGTTTTTTTTGTTTAGTTTTTTAAGGTGGGTGGGTTTTTTATTTTGTTTTGTTTTTGTGTTCTTTGTGTTGTTTTTTGTTGTTCTTGTGTTTTTTTTTTAATTGTTCTTGTGTTTTTTTTCGTTCTTGTTCTTGGGTTTATCTTTGTTTGTGTTATTTCATGTTGTTATGTGAGTGTTTTCTATGTTTTTTGTTTTTGTTTATTGTCTGTTGTTGGTTGTTTTTTATTTTTTTATTTTTTAGGTTTTGGTTGTGTTTATTTTTCATGTTTTTTTGGGTTATGTCTTTGTAGTGTTCTGTTGTTTTTGTCTTGTTTGTGTTTTGTTATGTGGTTCTTGTGTTTTTCTATGTGGTTTGTGTTGTGGTTTCTTTTATCTTATTGTGCGTGTTTGGTTGTGCTTTTGTTTTTGACACACTCAAGGAGCATGTTTTTTATTTTATTTTATTATTTTTATTGTTATTTACTTATTTTTAAATTTATTTTGTGTGTTTGTTTTCTCCTTGAGTATGTCAAAGGTGGTAGGCCAGGTCCGAGTCCTAGGCATTTTTGGTGGAATGGATACCCCTACCTCCTTGGGTCTTACTCGAAAGTGGCATCCCTTTTGGGATGTTTTCCACAAATAAAAAAAAATGAACACCACCAATGTGTTTGGCTCAGAAAAACCTTTTCGATGAGTATAAACACCCCTATGTTTGGGTTTTAATGGGGCCTTCTTCTGCTTGAAAAACATGTCTTTACATCATGAATCAAGAATATTCCTAGCATTAGAGAATATTCTCCTTTGAATATTCTTGGTATCAGTCTCTGGAAGTAAAAAAAAGGAGGTGATTTTCCCTCCAAGTGGAATCTACTGCATCATTACAACTATTCCTCTTTGGGAAATATTCCGAGAATCATGCATTCAAAATAATAATAAAAAAGTTTTAGCGAAAAAAAAACATTAAAAAATTTGTCATAGAAAAAATAGAAGGCCATGTGGCCTTTGTCAGCCATTGAGAAAAATAATAATGCTCTTCAAGAGCAAAACATCCCAAACTTTTACATGTTCAAAAATATGATGGGCCTTATCATTTTAACTTTGCCCTTTACCTTGAAAAAAGTAACATTTTAATGAGGGAAACAAAAAAAGTCATGTAGTGGGTCGAAAAATAAGATGGCAATGGTGAACAAGAACCAAAGAACCACTATTATCATGTTGAAAGGATCCACATGGAGTTACTAAAAGAGCTACCATGCTCTAACAAAGGATTTGTTGCTCTACTACCGAAAAACGTAGAAGGCACCGGATGATCACCACTGTCTATCAAAAGATATTGGAGTCCTAATAGTCATCTTGTGGTGTAGAATCCCTTGTAAGCAAGCATTATGATAGGGCCAATCGACCAAGGTGGTAGGGCACATGATAGTTTGTAGAGGAGTTGAGTCGTTCACACGAAGAGAAAGTGGGGCTCATTGTTAGAGTTACTATGTTGGTAACTATGATTATTACCTCATTTGGTTAATTGTAAGATTCACCTAGGTAGAGTTTTATTTACCGTATGGTAAAAAGTAGCTTGTTACTTTTTACCACTAGGTTATTTCTATTTACTATTTACCTAGGTTAGTAAGTTAGTCATTGTAGTCATTTTGACTACATTGGTTAGTAGGTTAGTGGTTAGCTACCTTCACGGGGGGAAAACCTTTTATGTGTTTGTTAGCATATTAGGGGGAGATATTATTTTTCCTAAATGTTATATAAACCTACCTTATGAATAATATTCTAATGCTTATTTTATTTTATTAATCTTACCTTTTATATCATTGGTATCAGAGCCACGGAGGGAGGAATTGAGGCAAGGTGCTGGAGAAGATGGATGAGACAATCTCATTCAAAGTGGAGAAGGCGAGAGATAATCTCATTCCACTATAGAAGGTGAGAACTCTCTCGTTCCACGCATTTCACAGAGGAAGCACCATTTTATTTATTTATTATTTGGTTGCTTTAGATTAATTTTCTCTAACTCCTTGGTTTCAAAAATGTTTTGGACCTAAGGCCCGCAGGACTGGGTGTTGGTGTTAGAACACCGAATTTATTTTTGGTGTCTGTGCCCCCCTCTAAGCGGGGTAAGGCATGACCTCCTATGTGGACCAGCGATCGAAGATCAAACCTCGGTGATCAGCCCATAACAGTCCCCGTAAGTAAGAGCGTGATAGCCCTCTGTCGATGATTGAATATTTTTTCTCTCTATCCCGACTGCGGGACCCGTGGACGACCCCAAGGTAGGTGCCAAAGCAGCTGCTCTGGCGACCAACCTCAAGGGTCAAGGCGATGATGTTGCATGGATACTAGAGAACTCTTCGATAATCAGTGATGTTGAGTCAGGGTAGGAGCACCCTAACTCAAGTCACCTAACATATTGTCAAGCGACTACCAACACCTGGTCAGCAAGGGTAGGCGCGTCCTCTACCAATGTCGAGGATAACCTAAGGCATGAAAACTCAGAAAACAAGGCCTCAATAGTTTGACTCGACAGAACCTAACTGACAGAATCTATGCAGGATCTAAGATAGGCATAAATTTTGAGGGAATCAAACTTGGTTGGCTATGGGATCCAAGATGGGCACAAATTTTGAGGAGTTGATGTGGCAATAGGCAAAAAACTGACCTACAATACAACTCCCAAGGATTTGACATGCTGACAGGTGTATAGCTAGCCTGCAACACAACTCCTGAGGATGACACTTGGTGACAACTAGACTAACATGTGGCATTGATTAGGCTTGTGAACACATGGCAATCAATGCATTGGGTGACGTGGCATCGTTTTTTTGGTTCGTGACATGGTAGAGATTTTTTGGTTCGAGTGGGAGACAAAAGGTCGGATCTATGGTGGCAATTTCCCGTAGGCAATCAAGTTAATAGGGGAGTGCTTTATTTTTTAAAGCACTCCCTATTGCCCATTCTAGGTGATGTGGGACTAAAATTCCTGTGTAATCTCAAGATTGCTTTGCGTTGAGCGCGAAGCAACTCTTTTTTTTCTTCGCGCTTGACGCAAAGCAATCAAAAGAATGGGCATCGATCATTCTATCGGATCTTCTCGATAGCACAGCGGCTACCAAGAGTCTTGACGCCCACAAGGTCGACGGATCAAACCCCGGCGGGGTCAATTTATTTTTATGCATTTTTTTTTAAGAAAATTTGCTAATTTAAAAACATAAAGAAAGGTAAATATTTTTTTTAATTTGTTTTTAATTAAATTAATTTTTTATATATATTTTTTAATAGTTTAAATATGAATAATGTTTTAAAAGACTCATTTTTTTAATAAATTGATATTTTTACTAAAACATTATTTTATTTTTAATATTAATTAAATTAATATGATTAAATATTTTTTAGTTTTGCAAATTAAAATTAAAGTATAGGTGACCTATTTTTTTTGCAACACAACAAAAAATATAAGTGTTTTTGTTTTCTCCAAGGGGGGATATAAGACAAATAAATAGCACCTATTTCTTGCAAAATTAGGGAACCTAAAACCTTTCAAACCTTGTTAATTTTGCACAATCAAAGGGGGACAAAAATCAATCAATTTGATTTTTTTATGCACAATTGGAACACAAGGTGACATAAATTTTGTAATATCAAAAGACAATTGTGTATTTGTTTTCTCTTAAGGAGGGATATAACACAAAAATGTTTGCACTTCTTTTGCAAAATTAGGAGACCTAAAACCTTCTCAAAAGCCTTGTTAATTTAGCAAACAATAAAGAATCAAACTTGAATTCTTTTTTTGCCCAATTGTAACACAAGGATCCACTAACTTTGCAATATAAAGGCAATATGTGCATTTGTTTTCTCGAAGGAGGAATATAAAAAAAAAAAAATTGCACATATTTTTGCAAAACTGAGAAGATATTGAAGACCTTGGGTCCATCATAAAACCAAGTCGTTTGTCGACTAGTTTTGGAAGCCTTTCAAACATGGGTCATGTGTCGACTTGTCTTGAAAGGAGTGCTATTTTGTTAATTTTGCAAAACAAAAAGGGTAAAACAAGAAATTGTACTTCTTTGCAAAATTGTAACACAAAAGTGAGGAGCACTTAAAACAAAATTAAACTTGTTAAATTTGCAAAACAAAAATAAAAGGCAATTGTTTCATGCCCCATTCTTTGCAAATTTGGAAAACAAGAGGAGACAAAATATATCAATTTTTTGCACAACACAAATCCAAATTTTGTTGCAAAAATTAAAAGGTGCATTTTTATTTTACTCGACATCTTTATTGGCAAATTAGGTGCATTTTTATTTTACTCGACATCTTTATTGGCAAATTAGGTGCATTTTCGGTTGCATCCGACACCTATGTGATAAGAATTTTGTGGGCATTATTGTTTGATTATTGCATTATTTTTTGCAATTATAAGTCATAAAATCAAGAACACTCAAAACCCCAAAATTTCACAATAATTTGTGTAAATCATTGCACAGGTTTAAAGCCAATTTCACTTGATATTCTCTCCTAAAAACAAAAACCCCTAATTCACTCTTATTTTTTTGGCTTAATTTCCTTAAACTGATTATTCCTCTTCAAGAGGATTTTCAGGAAGGTGCCATTAAATATCTTTTTGGGTGAATTGTCTTTCACTTATTATTTGTTTGGCTTAATTTCCTCAAACTGATTATTTCTCTTCAAGAGAGTTTCCAGGCAGGTGCCATTAAATACCACTTAAAAGTGAAATAAAGATCCATCTTAGTGCAAATTCTAGGACCTTCATCATGGCATCTATCAACAAATACTTAAATGAAACACAATTGCTTAAAGGTCCTAACTATTTAACATGGAAACCTAAGATGAAAGTCATCCTGATTGTAGAGGAAATGTGGGATTTAGTTGATGGCACTGAATCAAGACCTGCATCAACAAGAGTAGATCAAAAAGCATGGGATAAAAAGAACAATCATCTTCTCATGTTAACACTCTTAGAAACTACTGATGAGATCCAGCCTCACATAAGTGAAGCTAAAACTGGTAAAGATGCATGGGATGCACTTTGTACCATTTTTGAAGGCAAGAATCAATCGATTGTATTAAACCTTCAAACACAACTTCATACAATCCATATGAAGTTAGGAGAATCAATAGAACTATTCCTCTACAGATTAGTAGAACTGAAGTCAAAGCTAGATGCTTTAGGAGACAAAGTAGAAGATATTATTTTGACTTCAATAATATTGAGGGCTCTTCCCAAATCCTACAAAAATTTTATTACATCCCTTAATGTATCTCAAATATCAGTCACCTTTGTGGAGTTAGTCAATTTGCTTCAAATAGATGAAACAAATCAACTCCAAAGCGATGAAGTGTCAAACAATGCACTTTACTCAAACAATCAGGATGACAAGAAGAAAGGAAACTTTAAAAATGGAGGATCATATTCAAAAGGTAAGTGAAAGAAATCTCAAAAGAAGTTTTTCTCGCATTGTAAAAAGGACAACCATGAAACCAATCGGTGTTGGTTTAAAAACAAGCAAAACAAGAAAGGCAAAGGCACATCAAATAAGTAAAACAAAGGCAATATTGCTAGTGAAGTGTCTAGTTCCGATTCTGAATTTGGTTCAGAAAGAGCACACAAAGTGCTCATGGCTAAAACAATATTGTAGAGGGGAAACAAAATTGTCACCTTAAGCAAAGAACCATTTTCTCTATCTATTTTTTAGGCTTCATAAATAGCATAATTTTTTGTTTGGAGTACTAGCAATAAAGGGGTGATTGTACCTCTTTTAGGCTTCATAAATAGCAAACTCTCATTGTTTGAAGTACTTGTAACAAAATGAGGGAATTTTCTAGTGTAAAATTTGCCTAGGAGGTAATATTTGTAAAAACCTTCACAAAGCTTCTTAAGTTGCACATATTTTGCAATTAAGGGGGGATAAACATTTATTTTCCTACTTCACATATTTTTTTGTAAAAAGGGAAGAAGACTCATAAGGGTGAATTTTCGACAGTGACTGACACCTTAGTCACACTTCTTTAAGAAAATTTATTACAATATGTTTTTGAAACAAGGGGGGAAACTTATAAGGGTGCATTTTCGGCAATGACCGACACCTTAGCTACCTTATCAACACATTTTTTGTAAAATTATATTGTAAACATAATGAACCTCATATGAAGTGATCTACTCTACTACACCTAGCGGTTACATCGGCTTGTTACCCATGCAATCTGGTTGGATGACAATATTACAATAAGGACATTCATTGATGTGAAGACAAAGTGAGGAATGACCCACTTTTTTCTTAGGAGCAGCCAGAGCACTGTGACAAAGCAAGAACCAGCAAATCAACATCTTTTTCACTGTATTGGGACAATTATATACATTACCCAAATAATGTAATAAGGGGGGATGTTAGAGTTACTATGTTGGTAACTATGATTATTACCTCATTTGGTTAATTGTAAGATTCACCTAGGTAGAGTTTTATTTACCATATGGTAAAAAGTAGCTTGTTACTTTTTACCACTAGGTTATTTCTATTTACTATTTACCTAGGTTAGTAAGTTAGTCATTGTAGTCATTTTGACTACGTTGGTTAGTAGGTTAGTGGTTAGCTACCTTCACACGGTGCAACCTTTTACACGTTTATTAGCATATTAGGGGAGATATTAATTTTCCTAAATGTTATATAAACCTACCTTATGAATAATATTCAAATTCTTTTTTGATTTTATTAAGCTTACCTTTTCTATCACTCATATACCAGAGCTCAGCGGCCCAAGCACCAGTAGGTGATGCCACTCGACCACCACTATAATTGCAACACATAATATGATTTTGAAAAAAAAAATTTTATTCACGTTCTTCTTCACTAAAACTAGAAATCTTGTCCAAAGTAGTAGCATTGAAACGATGGAACCGGCTCTCCACCATAGTAGATCTTCACCATGATAAGAATTAATGAGAATCGCAAGAACAGGCACACCGAAAACATTGCAAAAAAATAGTGGTGGTCCACCGATGGAAAATAGCTCCTTTGTGCCACCTAACGACATCACTTGCAACAACACGTACCCTCAAAATTAAAATTGGATACCACCAATGGGGAAGGGGATAAGGGGTGAGGGGAGAGTTGCCAAAGAGGCAAATTCCCCCTCAAGCCTACTTGGCTAATTTTGACTTACATTAAGGGGAAATGTTAAAGTTAATGTGTACTTTACCCCTTATTTCTTCTTGAAATGTGTCCTTGACACTTGTCATGTTTTCATATAGGCTTATGCCTGTATATTGTACTCTTTTCATGTGTAACACAACCCATCTCTTTTAAAATCAACATGATTTAATTTGGCTAAAAATTAAACAATCAAAAGAGGATAGGTCTTAGGAAAGGGTCCTAGCACACATAATATTTTTTTCTTTTTGTGTAATTTTGGTCAACAAATCATTCTAAGTCATAATATTATGGAAGATATTTAGACCAAAAAATGAGGGCAAAAATATTGAACATAAATTACCCAATTAATACAATATGCTTTTTCCATAAAAGGTTTGGTGTTGGTATTCAAGACCATTGGTCAAACTTTTTTACCCATCATAGAAAACCAAAAGTATTGCTCTAATACAACTTGTGACAAAAAAAACTTATAAAAGTAGTAGTTCTATGAGTAAATTCTATAAATTCACAATAGAAATAAAATAGAAGAATCAAAAATATTAATCCCAATATGGATTTAATAAATCCACATATAAATCACTAAAGCAAATCTAAGCCACTTCAAAAGAGAAAAACTTCATATGTGCATTGAAGGTGATAGAATAAAGATTATTACCATGATGATAAAATACCACATATCTCTTCTTGTATGTATACTTCTAAAGTAATAAACCCCAACCCTAATGCTTAAAGATAGAGTCATTCTAACCTATGGGCTCGAACCAAACGAAAAACAAAAATGATACAACTATATTTGGTTCATTATAGGTTTGAGACCTTCTACATGCATCTTAACAACTTCAAACACTAAAGGCATATGGTAGTAGTTCCATGATACTAACTAACTTTTGAAATTAATCTAGCTATCCTCCAACTTTTTTCAAACACCAAAGACATATGGAATTACTTCCATGATACCAGCTAACTTTTGAAATTAATCCAATTATCTTCTGACTTGTCATGATGTTCTAATTTATATAGGACTCATATTATTTTAACAAGTATTTTACTTAACATAATAAATTTAATTAATACTTTTAGACACCAACAATAAGTTCTTATTTGTTTTAAATTTGTAATCTAATAGTTTTTCTAGTGTTTTTACTTGCAATAAATCTTGTTTGTAGTGTAGACACAAAATGCTTCACAAAATGAACATCCCAATAATGAATAAAAGGTAAATAATTGGGGAATCTAATAGGACAATGAAGGAGAGCAAATGAGGATCCAGCGAGAGGATCCACACGATGGAATGCGAGAAAGGATTCGTCCTATCGATAGGAGGTAGGAATACCAGCGAGGCGGATGGAGGTCGAAGGGGATCCAGCGGGGATGAATCAGTGCACCCGATAGCAGAAGGTCAACAGGACGGATCGAAGAAGAAAGACAAGGACCCCTCGGACAAAGGAGGCCAAATGGGGAACCCCAACCCTAATGCGAGAGGATCCTATGCCCACATGGTGGCGAGGCATGCAACCCCAGACAACAGCTTTACCCAGGAACTATTTCCATCTGGCGAGGATTTGGACATCCCCGGTGAGGTCTTGAATAGTTTTTTAGAATTCAAAAAGTTTACCCTAATTGGCAAGTTCATAGGAGGACGCCTAGACATGGAATCCATCCGCAAATGGGCTCTCTCAAAGTGGTGAATCTCTAGAAACATGGAGATTGCGACACTAACCCAAGGTTTCTTTACCATCATCTTGAACAACCGGGAGGATTACTGTAAAATCATGGTGGGAGCACCATGGTTCCTAGGGCACAGGAGCCTCTTTCTTCCAAAGGGGGGAAATGACTTCAACCTGGATACCTAAAACATCAATATTGCTCTGATTTGGGTAAGGCTTCCCAGCCTTCCTCTTCACTGCTGGCATGAAAATGTTATCAGAGGGATAGCACGGTCCATTGGAGAATTAGTCTCCATTGATCCCCCCACTAAAGCCCGATCTAGACTGACCCAAGCTCGGTTCTATGTGCTAGCAGACCTAGACTTTGAGTTCCCCTCCTTCATCAACCTGCGATCAGGATCAACCTTCATCAAGATACAGGCCATCGAGTATGAGAACAGACCCACCTTTTGTTCTCACTACCGCACTCAGGGGCACCTCCAGACTCAGTGTCTAGCTGTCAGGGGACAACAAGCAGAGGAGCTGACCAAAGGATACACATACCCTCGAGACTCGTAATTGGCGATGGGGGAGAAACATAAGAGGAATCCTCCTCCCATTGACCAAATCCCGACGAAGCCCAAACCTGACTCGAGCAAACAACAAGCTCAAGAGGAGGAACAGGACGGGTCTATCAAGTAGTCGAAGCAAGGTTCATAGCAAGGAGGAAACTCCCTTCAAGAAAAGGAGCACCAAGAGGTGGTTTCAAGACTTCCATCCCAAGATAAAGCAGAGGAACAAAATTCCCAGGTACAAATCTCTCCTGTCACTAACTCCCCGTAATCCCTAATGGAATATTATTTGTTAGGCAATAAGAAAACCTCACCCCAACAGAAAAGGGAGAGTTTCCTTCTCATCATCATGAAAAAAGGGGATCCTCCCTATCAAGAAGGGTCAACCCTAGGAACACCAGAAGCATGAAACAATCGATGTATTTTGGAAATGAGATAAAAAGAGGAAGACCTATTGGCAAATATCAGAGAGACAAATAAACAACGGAGGATGTGGCGAATGGGACTCAACTATTGCTATTTTTATATGATTAGGACACTCAGTGGGACGAAGCACAAGGAACCAAACACCCCTTCCAGATGGTGAAGGGAGGCAAGAAAACCTCCAAATCATCAATACGAATGTTCTCTCATGGAATGTGAGAGGATTGACTAGAGCAGCCAAGTAGAGGATGGCTGCGAACCTCCGAAAATGATCAAATCCCTCTATCCTTATCCTCCAAGAGACCAAGGTTGATGTGGTCTCTACTAAAAAAGTAGTGAAAGCTATCTAGGCCAAAGCAGAGCTCCTATTCAGTCCAACTCAAGGATCTTCAGGTGGGCTCATGGTCTTATGGGACCCGACCCTTATAAAAGGAAGTTTGCTTTCTTCATCCAGTAAGATTCTCAATATTCTCTTTCATTCTAAGACAGGCAATCAGTCGTGGATCCTATCCAACATCTATGCCCCCAACTCGATCATTGAGAGGGTTGAGATGTGGAAGACCATCACCCAGATGCAAAGGAATTTCAATGCCCTTTACATCCTTCCAAAAAAATGGAGGATATGATATTGGTTCCAGAAGCATAGAAGACTTCAGAGATTTTGTCGACACCAACGAGCTAGTTGACATAGAGCTCAAAGGTTCCTCTTTTACCTGGAGCAATAGGAGAATAGGGAGTGGGCTTATCCAGGTCAAGCTAGACAGGTTCCTTATCTCCTAGGAGGCTATTCCCTTCTTGGGGGATGCGACCGTCCTAGCTCTTCCCAGGATCCGATCAGACCACAACCCCATCCTTCTTGAATCGGGTGAATGGCCTAGTTTCAAAACACCTTTTAGGTTTGAATCCATGTGGACCCATCAATAATATTTTAGAGCACAGGTAGCAGGATGGTGGAAGCAGGAGGTAAAAGGATCCACCTCAAAACGCCTAGCCCTGAAGCTTAAATCTGTCAAAGAAAACCTCAATATCTGTAATAAGGAGGTCTTCGACAACATCTTCGAATTCAAGAAAGCCATATCCGAAAGCCTCAAAAACTTGGAAAGAATGTTGGAGCAGGTGTCTTCAACGAATCTGACAGAAACAAAGAGAGAATCCTCCTAGTAGACTTTCACACTATCCTGGCTAGAGAAGAGACCTTCTGGAGATAGAAATCTAGAGATCTATGGTTGAAGGAAGGAGACTCCAACACCAGGTTTTTCATGCTTCTACCCTACGACATAGAGGTTCCAACAAAATCAAGGAAATTTGGAGAAGTGATGGTATGGCTACCAAGGACATTGTTGAGATAAGAATTGAAGTAGTGGGCTTCTTTTAGTATTTGCTGGGATCCTCCCCCAAAAGCGACTTACAATCCCAAAGATATTTTTTGGCAAAAATCCTCTCTCTGGTACCCCAGGAGGCTTGGCTCAGGCTCCTGGATCCTTTTTCTTCTTTCAAGATCAAGGAGGCCTTGTTTTCTATGCAACCTGACAAAACCTCAGGTCCATATGGGTTTCCTCCTCACCTTTTCCAAACCATGTGGGAGGTTGTGGGGAATGATGTTTGTGATGCCATTCATGATATCCAAGCCTCTGGATCCATATACCTAGTCTGAATGCCACCTTCTTAGCTCTTATTTCAAAAACCTTTGCCTGTAGGACCTTCTTAGACTATAGACCCATCAACCTTTGCAATGTTTTCTACAATATCCTGACCAAAGTCTTAGCTAACAGGCTGAACCCATCTTGCCCTTGCTCATTGAACCTTACCAAGGTAGCTCTGTGAAAGGCAAAAACATCCTTGATGGTGTCATTTCTATCCATGAGACTCTCCACTCTACGTCCTTATCTAATAAGGTTGCCCTCTTTCTCAAGCTTGACATGAACAAAGCCTTCGACAGGGTGGATAGGGGTTTCCTCTACACTGTTCTTCTAAAGTTTGGTTTCCCTTCCTCTTGGATCGGCCTCATTCAAAGCTACATATCCACCCCTTACTTCTCTGTCCTAATAAATGGGTCCCCTGTAGGCTACTTCCAGAGTGCCAGAGAGCTTAGGCAAGGAGACCCTCTGTCCCTCATTCTCTTCATCATCTTGGTAGAGGTTCTAGGCAAAACCCTCAAGGACAGCCTCCAAAGATAGAGGATTTCGGGCATCATCCCCACCTCTAGAGTGGAAGCAGTCACCCACCAGTAGTTTTTGGATGACACCCTCTTGTCTACTATCGCCTATGTGGCCCGTGCCAGACACATCAAGAGGATCCTCCCCCTTTACGAGCGAGCTGCGGGCCAAAAATTAAAATACACCAAGAGTAAGCTTTTCTTCCTAAATACTCCCCAGGGGCGGCAGATCCACATTGCTATAATCCTAGGATGCATGATCGAATCCCTCCCTACCACCTACCTCAAGCTCTCCCTCTTCTATAGCGTCAGGGCCAAGGACAGCATGTGGAATATGGTGGTGGAGCGAATTCACAAGAAGCTGGCCTCTTGGAAAGGCAATTTTCTATCCCAGGCAGGCAAGGCTACCCTCACCAAAGCTTACCTCCAAGGGATCCTGACCTACTTCATGTCAGTCTTCAACATCCCAATGTCTGTCCACAGCAAGATCAAACAGATTCAGAGGAACTTTTTGTGGTCTGGGAACGAAGATAAATCTAGGATCCCTTTGGTGGCGTGGGACAAGGTGTGTAAAAGAAAATACCAAGGTGGGCTTGGGCTAAGGAGAACTAGTCTGATGAACCTGGCCCTCGTGGCCAAGCATGCTTGGAGGATCCTGACCAATGAGCCTATGGAGTGGGTCAAAATCATCAAGAAGAAATACCTCACCAACTGCTCCTTCCTAGATGTTGAGGCCCCCTTTGACGGATCCACTTTCTAGAAAGTAGTCCTCCAAGCCAGGAAACTGCTCAGCAAGGGAGTCTAATGGATTTTAGGAGATGGCCAAACAATCAACTTTTGGAAGGACAAATGGGCCAAAGAAGATTCTCTATCTCAGAAGGCTAAACTTTCCCTCCTTAAATCCTTGGTGGACCCAAACTCCCAGAAAAAGGTAGAAGACTACATTGTGAGGAAGGATGGCAACCCTTAGTGGAACATCTCGACCCTCACCGATCATGAAGCTGAAGTCTCCTCTCTAGATAAGATCCTCCAAGGCATTACCATCCCGACTGCCAGAAGACCCGATAAGATGATCTGGATGGGCACTGACACTGGCATCTTCTTGGTTAGGACAGCCTATGAGATCCTTTCCAATGAGGCTAAGGGGGATTTCCCATGGCAGATAGTTTGGCAGAAATGAGTGATCCCGAAGGTAAATTTCTTTGCTTGGATTATTTTTTAGAATAAATCTCTAACCATGGACAACCTCCACAAAAGAGGGTTTGCCTTCCCTAGTAGGTTTTATTTGTGCGTGGCAGATTACGAATCCATATATCATCTCTTCCTTCACTTCTCGTTCACCACCATAGTGTTCGGTGTGATCCTATCCTCCTTTCAGGTCCCCTGGAGCCCTCCCAGAACAATCAAGGAAGCCTTTGCTCAATGGCCAAACCCGTTCAAAAATTCTAAGCTTCGGTTCCTTTTCTATGCGTCCTTCCATCACATCCTTTGGCATATTTGGCTAGAGAGGAATGGAATATTCTTTGGTAATCCTCCAAGAGACCCCTCTTCCACAGCATTCAGATCTCTTGCCTTTGCAGTAGAAAATTCAAAATTCACTCCTAGTCCCCTCCCCAGGATACGATCGAAGGAAACTGTGTTCAAAAGGATTAACCTCAAGGAGGATCCAGACCACCCTAACATATTTTTGCCCAGGCTCAAGGTAAAATGGAGAAACCCCCTAGAGGGTTGACTTAAGTTGAACTTTTATGGTGCTACTTGTGGCAACCTAGGGCCAGTAGCTATAAGAGAGGTGGTCAAAGATCACAGGGGGAGAATTATCCTCACCTTCTGTGAGAACCTGGGTATCCAATCTAATCACAGTGCAGAGACCAAGGGTGTCCTCAGAGGGCTTCAGCTCCTCTCAAAGGATCCTCACCCTTTGGTCATCGAAGGTGACTCTCTGAATATCATAAGGTATCTGTAGAATGGCAAAGATCCTTCATGGAAAGTTTTCAATATTGTCTCTGAGGCAAGGATCCTCCTATCTAGACGGACCGATGCCCAAATCAATCACATCTACTGGGAGGGTAATAGGCTAGCAGATTACATGGCTAATAAAGGTCTTTTGACCTCTGTGTTGGTAGTATGGAGGTCATCCTTTTCGGATGAGGTGGAGAAGATGGCCAGATCATAGTTTCCTCATGAAGACACATAAACATAAAGGGAAGGCGCTCGAAGATGGCGCATCCTCTCGACCACTGATTCTCTGATCAAGATGTTGTCCAGGATCAAGGGGTAGAACGTTAACGATGACCAGGGGGATCCAGATTAGCGAAGGATGCAGGGCTGCCTTCCTTGTGGTTTTTTCTTGTTTTTCCCATGGTTTTATGTTGCTTCCGTTTTAGTTTGCTTCAGATTGGTTTTTGTCTGCTAATCCTCTCATAGAGAGACCCCTTTGTAAGCCCTGTGGGCAATTTTGAATCAAGTTTAGTTAGATTTTGCAAGTCTGTTTGATCCTAGCCCTTGAGGCCTGTAAGGATAGAATGGGCTCAGCCCTATTTTTGCACATAAGGTTTTGGGATCCTCTATAAAAACCCACTGTTAATAAAATCAATCTACCAAAAAAAAAATGCTTCACAAAACAAATCCTTTTCATTTTCTTCCTTCATTCTATATAAGCCAACTTGGAATTCATGTGTATCCACTCGTTCTACCAATCATCTTATTAAAATAAAAATACCTAGTCCTCCATGTGTAGACCATAAAGATCCTCCAGCTTATCTTAATATATCAATATATAATATACACAAAATCTTTCATGGACTTGTTTGTCTATGAAATATTAAGAATAAAAATATTTAACTTTAGAAGGAAATTATTACATTAAAATAACACAACAGATGTATGTACCTTGTTTGAAAATAATTATATCTCTATTTGATTTTCCAAGCATTTTTGTTTGTAGTTATTGTAAATCCTAGTTGAAATGTAAACATAAAATTATTCATGAAATACATGCTCTCCATATTATTATATACCCTATGATTTAGGTTGGACTAAGGCCCTTCCTCTTCAATCACCAATAATTGTCTAATTTTTTTTTGATGACTGGGCGGGTGGGATTAACACACCCCAAAGTTACATATTTGCATGCATGTAAGGGGGAGGGATTTGAACCTAGGACCTCCCTTTTCCTAGGAGTGTAAATTTTCATAATAGAATGACTCAAAAAATAAAAAATTTATTTCACAGGAAATCAACAATCAATTTGGTTCATTCTATTAGGAAGGAATTATGAAATGATATCTATGTTTCACTTTACAAGTGAAACATCCTTCTAAACTCATTAAAGGAGGTAATGCATGTGAGAGCATTATATTTTTAAAGTAATTGTAAACCTTTATATGTATGCCAAATAGTTATAATATAAATCCAACTATTCAATTTTCATAGTCCTACTTTATTTGTATGCCATGGTATTAAGTTAATACCATCAACCTTAGGATTTTTACTGTCTTGGTAAGAGAAAGTATAATACCTTATCCTTTCTTTGTAAATATTAGGTATCCACCGACTTCATAACTTTTACATCTTAATGAAAGAAATTATAACATCCTAATATTTATTTGAATATGTTAGGTATCATCCACTATGTACATTTTGAACCTCTACAAGAGTTTATATAATACCATGATTATCAAGTACAATGAACAATTGTGAGTGACTTTAAGGGTAATAGTCTTTATGACTACAAAAGATGTAATGACTTAAATTTATTAGATCTCATGGTTCTCTTAGAAATTACTGTAGAATAATAATGCATGTGTTAGATGATGTTGAATTTTTCCTTTTCTTAATCCTATTCTCTTTCATTTATAAACACCAACTTTTAAATAAGTGGACTAAAATTTCAATTGTACTTAAAACATATCATAATAAATGGTTAAATCCAATAAAAGGTTCTCTAAAATAGAGGAGGATATAGTTACACAACTTGAGCATAGCGAGTTGAATTTTGGAATGTATGGTTAACCTTTAATTCAGGCCATGACTGACTTTTATATTATATTTGTTGTATAGCCCTATGGGCCATTGTACACATTGAATAGGTGGGTTTACTATAATAATTTCGTATTATTATATTTTTTGGTATTGATGTAGCATAAATGAGAGGACAATCTACATTATTTCTAAATAATAGAATAAGAGAATGAATATTTATTAGTCACCCTTGCATGTCAAAAACCTTTGACTTGCTTGAAAAAGTTGTCAAAATGGTTTGGCATTTTTTCTATTGGATTGGTGAGAGAAGATGGCTTGACTAGTTTTATTCCAAAAAATAATATATGGAAAAGCATGGTAGGTATGGATTAACTATTATAATTTCTATATTTTTTACAAAATTTCATAGGGGCTAATTTGGAACTTTTTTTCAATTTGGCCACAAGTTCATCATTTTTTGCATCAAAAATTACCATATTCTATCTTGAAAATTAAAAAAAAAAAAAAAGAGTTTTGTGAAAGAATAAATTCTATAAATATTCTATTTTGGGTGGGAAAAATCATGAATGGGATGTGATGACTAGAGGTATTTTTCTTAGGCATGGGATTCACTTCTAGAACACCCTAGCATCAACCCCATTAGAAGCCTTGGTTTTATGGGTTACCTATTTCTTGCTATGGCACATACACCTCTTAGTCATGCATTTAAGCTATTGTTTGGATGCTTGTTTAAGGAAAATAGGCACTAATTTGGGTAAATTTTTAGGGGACCTCTAGAATACATGCAATAACCTCTCCAATCAACATATAAATATTAAACTTATTTTCTTCATGTTTAGGCTTAATGCATTACATAGTGTGGTGGTTTGGAGGTCTTGCATTAAGTTGTTCCCCCTCTTAGGATATGGATTCAAAGATCAAGTGCTAAATGACTGATGGATGAGGCAAGTATGTTATTCATGCCTTTGGTGAATTTTTGGCTCTGCATATAATTTATTTTCAAAGGATTAATCATTATATTTTCAAGCAAGATGGGATTTTCGAGTATAAGAAAAAGGTTATTATGAAGATGGCTAGATGTATACATCATATAAACTATATGGAGCTAAATTTCTAGGGAAAAGTAGTGACTTGTGTAGATCATATGATCAATATAATTTTGACTTACGCTATTCAGTGTATGAATCCTCTTGAGATATTGATAGGTGACAAGTTTGATGTCTCCAAGTTTTGTATCTTTGGATCCAATGCATGAGCTCATATTCTCAAAGACATATAGAACAAGGTTGATGCCAAGGGTAATCATTGTACTCTTGTGGGATATTATAATGCACCTAAGGCTTATAATTTATATGATCCTAGAAACATAAAGACACTATTTGAAGGGATGTGATCTTTGATGAAGGGCACCTTACAATTGATGAGATTGATCCTTCTATTAGTGTTGTTGATATGGATGGTGAGCTTGATATTGATACTCTAACAATAGATTTTAATGCTACTTCTATGCAATATGTGCCATGTCTTCCTTGAATTGACCAATGTCTAAGTGGATCCAAATCCTTCTTTTGGATGCTTACCCCTTTCTCTCTCAAGAATCCCATTGAAAGTCTCCAATATGGTCCTTCGTTTTAGAGTTGATTATTTTGGAGATCCCATCACTTATTCTTAGGCCAAGGACTATATAAAGTGAGAGGATCCTATGCTTATTGAGGATGAGCCATTAATGAAGAATCAAATATGGGATCTTGTTCCTCTTCCTAAATGAAAGATTATTGTTAGCTAGATGGGTCTATAATACCAAGTACACTTTGGATTTTTAGGTGGAAAATCATAAGGAGGCCTTGTTTCTAATAGATTCTCTTAGAAGTAGAGAGTAAATAATTTGAAGACCTTTATTTTGGTTACACAAATGGACTTTGTTTGGATGATTATATTTATTGCTGCTTCTTATGGGTAGGAGGTACATCAGATAGATGTAAATAGTGTACTTCTTTACAAATAGATTTAGGAGGATATTTATATGAGACAACCATTTAATTTTGAGTTTGATGGTGTCATTCCCTTGGTGCATAGTATAAAAAATCTCTTTTATGGACCTAAGAAAACTCCTCATGCTTGGTATGAGAAGATTAATTTATTCTTCCATGTTGATTTTTATGGTGTGAGATAAAGCATAATGTTAGCATCAAACATCAACATCATCATGTTTTGGTGATTGTGTTATATATGACAGGAATAAAAGAGATATTTTTGTACAAGAAAGAGTACAAATATATAGGCATAAGCCTATATGAAAATATGACAAGTGTCATATGACACTTGTCATAACATGCATACAAAGTACACATTAACTTATTTTAACATCCCCCTTAATGTGTACTTTTCTAATACACAACGGATAATGAATAGGATCATGTTGTTTGGCTCTCCTACTTTAAAGAATATGGCTAGATCCATGATTCATAACTAGGTCCTTTGCCTCAGGGTCAATCACTTCATTGGGTTTGTTGCCTCTGTAGGTTAGCCTTTGTCTTAGTGCCTCAAGGTCAACCTTTGGGTCTTACCTCAAGGTCAACCTCTTCATTGGGTCTATTGCCTCCATAGATCAGCCTCTAGGTTTGTTACCTTTGTGGATCACTACTTACTAGGTTCACCATAGGTATGATCCCCTCTCATGGTGAAATTTATATAGAAGGTATCGGTCTCTGTCGAAAATGCATATTATATTACCAAAAAAGAAGTCATAGACTAGAATCCAAAATTGGAGGATGAAGAAAGAAGAATGTTTTGAAGTGTCTATATTTGTAGTCTTCAGAAGTCAATGTTGTTAAAAGTGTCAAGATTTTATAGTCTTAGAAGTAGTAAGTGTCCTTATGGTAGTCTTCTCATCCTACCAAAATGTATGGATAACGATTCGTTGCATACGCTAGGTGCAATAGAGAAGATGACTAGGTACTAGGTTTACTTATATTTTCCAAGGAGTGTCGGGTTCAACCGCAAAAAACTCCATAAGACAATTTTTTTAACCACAAAAAAGCATATTAAACAGTTTCAAAATTGAAAATGAACACCACCAATATGTCTGACATGGAAAATACTTTATGATAAGTATAAACAAGGATATACTTGGAAGCATTAAAATTTACGTCGATTTACAAGAAATAGTGTCTCAGGTAAAATAATAAGAGAGATCATTTTTCCCTTAAAGTAATAATTAAATTTGAATATTTCATAGATTTTCAATTTTCCATCGCATGGGAATATTCTGAAAATTATGCCTTCAAAATTTACAATGTTTGAAAAACATTACATGGGCATTTAAAATGGTGAATTTTCCCATCTCATTGATGATGTGGAATACATGTGCCCCCTTGCTTTTCAAGAAACTATTAAAAAAATTATATGGCCCCCAAAAATATTTCTCCTCTTTACATTTAAATGACTAATGATTTTATATTTCCTCCATCATCGGACACACACTTTATTTGGAAATAACTGTTTATGTCAATGACACATGGGGGTGGTTATCCATGTGACCTAGGGCAAGTCAGGTGGGTTGCATAGTCAGTGTGGGCAAAAACCGATGTTGCAAAGTATTATGAAACCCATAATTAAAGGCACGAAAGTACCAAACAATTAAAAATAAGAGGACATCAAACAATTAAAAAAATGTGGTCCCCCCATATGCTTTTAAATTAAATACCCAGGTGGAGCAGATGTAACTTTTAGTCTGGGCCACGTGGAGATCAAATTGACATAGGCAAGATTCACGTGTTTGATGCTAACAAGGGGAACATGGTAGAGCATGCATAGTTTTAGGAGGAAATGTTGGTGGATGTAGTTTAATTGAGGAGTCGTTCATATGCCATGTGAAATCAGGTAGTTGTATGATTGACAAGACTGCCAAGAACTCTATGCACTAGAGCTTTGTGGCTCGATCAACATGAACTAGGAGGTATCATAGAGTATAAGTGGTGGGGAGGAACGGGTGCGGTCAATTGCGACAAAACACATGAGCACTCCAATTGATTGATGCTCGTAGTAGGCGAACATGAGCACTGGGGGTGAACATATTAACAATAGCCATAACTACATCACTTATCGTCCATCATAGATATCGACACTATGACGACTAGTAGGGCTAGTTGCTACTACTATTCAGGACAGCCCCACCACTGGTGGGCTTCACCATGTTCAAAATACAAGGTTATTTTGAAGACAACAAAAATATCAAAATTTTGTCAAACCTGCTCAAAATCGGTTGGACAAATCGCTCAAATCCATTGTTGCTCACTCGAGCAATATAATCCTCCCCAAACAAAGCTATAATCATATCTACCATGGTGTAATCATAGCCAACATGTTCAACGATCTCGAACATAATGGTACTATCATAGAGGGCATGGGGGATGGTTGACATGGAGGAGTCGTGTTGGTGCATCAAAAAATGGCACATACACTATTGCATAAATGATTTGAATGGGTCAAGGCATTGTGAAACCTTAATCGACTCATGGATATGCATCAAGTACAACCCAAAAGCTGTTATGGCTAGAATAGGGGACCATCGATCTGTGATGGTTGTAATTTATGATATCGCTTGGTGTGGTGGTGCAGACTCCGCAAGCAGAGCTTCAGCCAACCTTTCCTCTAATGGTGGCAAGAGCATGGCCCATTATGCATGGGCTTTTCTACTGTTGTAGCAGCCAAGGTAGGGGTAGCAAAAATTGGCTATGATAAATGGTGCCTATCGCAATGGGTTGTAGATGGAACCATAGTGGGCCTGCATTGGGCTATAGATGGTCGAAGTGGGCCACATATGGCTGCAATGGGCTATAGATGGGGTCGCAATGAGTAGTGACTTGGTACAAAAAGGAACAACATTAGGAGCAAGAAATAGAAACAAAAAAATCAAGAAACCCCCAACAACAAATTCATCCCTCAATTTTGATCAAAAAGACACATTGGAAGAAACTGTGGATTTCAACATATTTCAAGAATATTATTTTTTATTGTGGGTGTGTAGGAGATGGATTGAGGAGGCCAATGTAGATGGATTACCTACCCCAATGTCTCTCGTAGATCGTACTTCATAATCAAAATGAGCACAAATATCATCTATGGCTCTACCACTGCTATAAAAATAGGAGAAATATGGCATCTTCAAGCAAAACAGCTATGACCAAGCTATGCATGTCAGACATTCACAACCAATATTGGTAGTGCAACAACATCAGATGCTCTTCTCGGAGCAACTTGGCCTCAAAGCTCCTTGTTTCCTTGTCTCATTTTCATTGCGCATCGGACTTAAAATATAAAACCCTCATCGATTCATGAACATTGAAATATTGAGAATCCCTGAACACAATGAGGCCCCCTGTCAATGTCACCCATGTAGGTCTTAATAACCCTCACAACACCGGATCCATGAAAAACCTCCATTGTTAAGCATGATGGGTTGGAGTAGATCTGGGATAGGTGATCTCCTAGGAAGTCCCAGTGGTTGCACACCTTTTGTTTTAAATAAAAAATATTATTTTCTAAAACAAATTCATGGCTCTAAGCATTGAAGCTTCAGGGGAATTCCTCTCCATTGCTTTCTATTTTCTAATTCACTGAAGTGGAGAGCATACTCCCTGAGCTTTTGGAGGAGGAAGAAATGGAGGTAAACTGCCAATGGGGGGAGGGGAGGGAAAATGATCTCTCTTATTATTTTACCCAAGACACTATTTCTCATAAATCGAGGTACATTTTAATGCTTCCAAGTATAGCCTTGTTTATACTTATCGAAAAACATTTTCTATGTTGAACACATTGGTGGTGTCCATTATTTAGTTTTAAAATTGTTTACTATACTTTTTGTGGCTCAAGAATTATTGTACTATGGAGTGTTTTTTCTGTTTGGGTATGTTGCCTCTACAGGTCAGTCATTGTCTGGTGTCGTAAGATCAACCTTTGGGTTTGTTGCCTCAAGGTCAGCCTCTTCTTTTGGGTTTGTTGCCTCTGTTGGTTAACCTCTAGGCCTATTGCCTTTGTAGGTCACTATTTACTATGTTCACCATGGGTATTATTATTTCCCCCATGGTGAAACTCATCTAAAAGGTGTCGGTCTCTTCCAAAAATGCACCTTTATACAATAAAGTTGAGCCATATGAGAGTGTTGGTCTCTATCAAAAATGCACTCCAAAAAATTACAACAAATGATGAGCCATAGACTAGAATCCAAAAATGGAGGATGGAGAAAGAAGAAGAATCTTCTAAAGTGTTTATATTTTTAGTATTCAAGTCAATAACCGAAGTGTCAAAGAAATGATGGTGCCTTCAAATAGAGTCTAGGGTGTCAAGATTTTGTAGTCCCTAGAGTGGTAAGTGTCCTTATTGTAACCTTCTCATCCTATCAGAATGCATGGATAACCAATCGTTGCATCCACTAGGTGTGATAGAGAAGATGACTAGGTACTAGGTTCACTTACATTTTCCAAGGAGTGTCGGGTTCAACCAAAAATGCACTCCATAATAAAATAATTTTCGAGCCACAAAAAAACATAGTAAACAATTTCAAAACTGAAAATATACACCACGAATATGTTCGGCTCAAAAACTTTTTTCTAACAACTATATATAAGACTATAATCAAATTGGAATGGAACCTCATTTTGTAGGAAAAACAATAAAGTTCTCGGAGCAAAATAAAAGGGACATGTTGCCCTTTACAAGTTTGAAACAAAATATTCTATGCGGGAATATTCTTTCACAAAATGCTTTATTGAAAAATATGCAAGTTGATCCCTCTAAAAATAGAAGCATTTAACTATATCCGTTGACACATGGCACCAGCCTCCCTTTAACATATTAAGCATTATCTTAGAGAAGACAATAGAAAAAGGCTTGCAAAGGCCTACACATTATACAAGTGGGATACATGAGGGACAAATGTTTTTGACCAAAATGGGTGTTCAAGTTGCGATAGAAATTTTTGCCATCAAAGTATGCGGTTTAAAATACAATGTGGACGTCATAATACCATGGGAAACCACCATTCGGTAGGTGCCATGTGGCAAGCTGTAGGTACGACGCCGAGGTGGGGCCATGTGGGAATGAACATGGCAAATGGAGAAAACTTCATTGGGCAACTTCCAGGTAAGGAATATATGATGTGGTACATTGTCGACCACTTTGTGATGGAAATTGGGCAAATATCAAGGAAAAACTCAATGCACGACCTTTCTCTAATGAGCATCAACATTGTGCTAGGAGGGCTTTCTCCACTGTTCACAAACTGGAATATCAAGTCTACTCAAAAAAATGTGGAAAGGGCTTTTTAATCCTACGACAGGTTCTCTATTCAAAAACTTAAAATCAAAATAGCAATTTGTGAGCCGCATGTTATTGATATTGATGAATCTGGTGAGTGTACTGAGGGAGAGCACGATCTATGATTACAGTAAAGGAGAGGCAGTGATCACCTCGTGTGTCGGTGTGGAGATCCATGGAGCGTAAGGGAAGGCGCGCATTGGGTAGATAGATAGATATTAATGTGGAACAAAAATTTCAAATTATTTTCGGTGATGGCATCAGTTTGGACTTGCTTTGGTGAATTCAAAGCAAAGCCTGCTTGTTGAACTACTCCGAGGCATCATTGTTGTTGCATCATCATTTTTAAAAAGCAATTTTGTAAACTTGGTGTTGTGAGCGGAATCGCGGATTATGGAGGCAACGAAACCATTCAAATGATCAATCTCAATGAAGGAAAAAATACAACTTAGCAAGGATCTTGAATATCTCGCATACGACGTGATGAGGATGTTGGAGTCCCATTGGGGATTGATCTTGTCCAAAACTACGTTTGCGTACTCCTCCTCGGATGCAGTGAACACCACGATCTCATACAATGATACCCATGGTGAAAATAAGAAACTGGCAACAGGAACCGCCATCGAAGGTTGTAAACTTGTGACCCAATCCTAGCAGTGGTGGCGTTGCCCTCCTTTATCATTGCATTAGTTTCACGCTTGTTTTCGATGTTAAAATTATTTTTAATGACTTCCGATTAGCACCCCACTATGTTTATGTTGTAATCTTCCCTTGATGGGAAGTTCAACATCTTTGATCCAAGAGATGCAGTCATAACTTTATGATATTTTTGAGATGATATATTTAGGTATTTTTTATTGTTTCTTGGGGATTCAACATTTGTAATTTTAAGCATACCTTATTTTATAATGATTTTAGATGGAGGACTACCAACCTACTTAGAATCCCTTTCTTTTTGGTTTGATGTTGTAAGCAAATTGCACTATCTTTTAGTGGATGTCACCTATACTAATCACTTGGATAACTTCTCTATCTCACCAACACTTAGTCATATAGTACATTTGTTATTTGTTATTGCTCCATGTATATATAGGCACCTCTTGAGAGTTGCTAGACAACAACCAAGCAAATGCCAACTTTCAACGGTTTGAACTTTTATATACTTTATGCTAATGGCATCCTTTCATAAGTCTAGGATTTATTTAATTTGGGATTGCTTTACCGAAACCTTAGCACAACAAAATGCATCTTACTTTCTGTCTACTTTCACGAATATGGCGATTTTGAGAGGACTTGACCACTTTAAAACTTGGACCCGAACAAATGCATTTGGACCTTTGGTAGCTTTCTCATTCAAAAATGAAAACCCTAGGCTTGTATTTAGACTTTGCCTTAACAAAAGTTTAGCAAAAATAAAATTTTATGCTATTGCTTGCAAGGATTCTATATGTGGACATTTAATTTAACCTACATTATTGGTGCCTCCCAAGGATTTTTGCTTGCAAAAAGGAGAACCCAAGTAGCCTTATCAATTGGGTACAAGAGTCAAAAGCAATAAGAGACACAAAAACTAGAAGAGACGCACTTAGGAAATTTTTATGATAGAAAGAGGAGGGAAAGAACGATAGTGGGTGGGAACAACTGGGGCTTATTATGGGTATGGGATAACAAAATTGAATTATTGAATAATAAGAATTTTGAGGAAGGGGATTGAGTAGAGGGAAGAATAGTAAAGGGACATGACAAATGGTAAAGAAAATAAGAGATAGACTGAGATTATACCTGAGTGACTGATATTCTAAAGAGTTGGATTTTGCTGATCAAATTTAGTGACTTCCCTTATCTTTGGGCATCACATTTTTACCCTATTGTTGTTTGCTATTTTTAAACATAAAAAAAAATAAGGCAAAAAAGGTGAGACCTCTCTTTTTTTGATTGAGGATGTGCCTAAAACATTTGGCCCTTTTGCACTCCTTTTTTCTAGGTGAAATAGTTGGACAATTTTGCACAATGAAACGCTTCATGCCATGATTGAGAAGGCTTATGCAACTTGTAAAATTCTGATATTTGGAATTCATGTGCTTCCATAAATTGTAGTGTCCTAGATTATTTTTGCAATTTCACAAATTCAAGGGAAATTTATGTTTGATTGAGCCTACTTTGACAAGCATATTGATCACTCAGACTTTGTAGGCTTAAAAATATTACCAACATTTCAAAATGTTTCTCTTATTTTCTTTTTCTTTTATCCTTAGGATTTGCTCTTTTGGCATATTGTTGTTTTTCTTTTAAAATGAAACCCAATTACCAAAAGAGTGTGGTTGTATCTATTAGACCACATCACAAATTAACAGATGGACCTGCAACTATAATTTGGTTGTAAATATTGCCAATGGAGGAGCCCATTTATCTAACACTGAGATGGTTACTAGGCTCCCACTAATGATTATACCTACTTTAGCTACCATCAAAAAGGCTAAAACTCATCATTATTTAATTCTTGTGAGTCATATATCTTCATGGCATAGGAATTTTGGGGCTTGTTTGCAATCTTCTTTTAAGGCCCTCTTTTGTGAGCATCCATGTTATCTTAATAATAATAGAGATGTGTATGCATCATGGAGCCTTTAGCCTTCTCATTTCTTATTAACCTCACACAACACTATGGTAATTATGAATGTGACCCATCCCAAAAAGTGTACACCTAACTATTGCATTAATGAAATCAACATGAAAGCATGACAAAATAACAAGATTGCATGTAACAATGAAAATGCATGTTTCTTTTATTAATTTTATCAATAAAATGCGGTTACAATATTGCCCCTATTAGGGTCACCATAATGTTTATACTCTTAATACAATTGCCAAATCCCCCAATGGGGCAGGCGCACTATAAGTGCTTTTCCAAATGGTTGCAAACTGCCCAAGGGTGGAGTAGACCCTCTTCTTCATGTTGAGGAAGGAAATTGGTGATTGAAGCTCCTTTGAACCTATTCCCTACGATCAAGAAACAACACAAGAACGTTAGACAAATAGGCATCCTCTCGTGATGAGGCCCTTTGAAGGATTAAAACATGAAAAAGCCATGAAAAGCATATAATCAAGAAAGCATGAAAAACACATCTAAACTATGCCAAATTAATAAAGATTCATGGAAATGCATAAAATACTATTGCAACCACATATTGAATGGTCTAGTTAAATGAAATAGAACATGAAAGCATAAAAAGAAACCATTCTTGCATATTCTACTATAATGAAGACAAATTAGTAAAGACACTAATTATGCTGGTTAGAAGTCTCTAAAATCCTAATTAAACCATGGAAATGCTAAATGTAATCTAATTAAGCATACTGGAAATAAAATAGTAAGGAGAAGTCACCTCTGTTGCAAATCGCAGCTCTGATTGGTCTGCGCTGTAAACCGCGGATGAAAGCCGTGGTGAGCAACCAAGTGGTTTATCCTCCAAATTCAAGGGTTGTGGGCTTGATATCCTTGTCCAATTGATGTTCAAGGGTCACCTTCGGTGTCCTCTGACAAGTTTGGTAGTTGAATCGATGAATAAGGCCTCCATTTGCCCGAATTAGTGTTTCTTGGCTCTCCTAGGTCCTTAGGGCATCCATGGCCTAATTCGTCATGATGTTTGACAAATGGGCAATGGGGATGGCAACAAGGCTCTCTCTATGCACTCAAGTGAGTCCACAATTTGATAGGGCTTCACTACTTTGATCTTTAAAATGCACTCTCTCTTAGTATTTTGACAGCACTTCGCTATCAAAATGCTCTATATCATTGTCATAATTTGAAGGGGTACTTATAGGATGTCCCAGGGCTAGGGGTGGCTTTATTAAGAAGCCAATATCAAGAATGGGTGGTTAGGACAGTTGGATTGGAAGCTTTCGTCATCTAACCATCGTCTTCTAGAAAAAATGGTCGTTCAAACCGATTTGGCTCGGATGAAGGCCAACTAAACTTCAGTTAATACCACAAGTTGTAGCTACGGTTCAAACTGTAAATCGTAGGCCTTAGCCATGTTTTAGACTATAGACCATAGGTCTGGTCTGTGATTCAGACTGAATAGGCCAAGGAGTCCAACTTGAGTGGTTAGAACCACTACTCTATCTTAGAGTTTGTCCAAGATCTTCCATATGGTCTTGTAGCATGTTCATATGAGTGGTCGCTATCGACATGACACATTTTAGGTGTCTACAGATGGCCCTTTTGAGATGCGTTATGAGATCAAACAACACTGAGAAAAAATAGACCTCCTAAAATGATGTCAAAGGTTATATGATGATCATTAGTCGGATCAACATTAGATGCCCCAGGTCTTGCAAAAGGATGCACATCATGGAATCATTACTTCCAACTCTTTGGAGGCTTAAACTTGAAAGAGTTTGCACTCGTCATCAGACATTCGAGTAGCTTTGGTGCTACAATAGGAGTTAGGCCTATATAACCAAAAGTATGAGAGTTACAAATAAATGATCATATTTGCTATTTTCCCCAAACAAAGGGGTAAGTTTATGATAGTTGTTGACAATGATTTGCAATGACGAATGCAATTTTAATAAGATCAAGGGATCTACGATCTCTGGGATCTTTTGCTGATTTTGATTATGATTTGATATTATGATTAACCCCTCAAGCGACATGTCGATGAGGGTAATGACAATGTATGAAGCGACAAGGTCGCTTGACCACTATGAATGATCTAAAAAAATTTAGATTTGAGCATTTTAATTCCTTGGCTAGGCCTATTTCAGCTTCTAATTCCAACTGTTAATAGTATTTGCACATTTCTCCTATATAAGTCCAATTAGAATTATGTTGAATCAAATTATCGATGATTTTCTGAAAATATGTCATAGGAGAAATGACATGCAACGCCTCTTTCCCGTGGAGCATTCTAGCCTCGAAGGCCTTCTTAGGGATTGAAAAGAAGCATATCAGATCAATGATGACAATTTTACCCCAAATGTCCTTATGGTAATTTACTCATTTTGCCGAATTGCATGGATCGCAAGTCGTTGCAACCACCAAGTATATAGGGGAAATTATTGAATACGAGGTGCATTTGGTTTTTAATTATTTGATTTTTTTGTTAATTTTTATTTATTGATTAATCCTAGTGCTTTGAACATCACCAAAATTGCAATATTGATTTCTCTTTTTGAATTTTGATCCATTAGGAGTCATTAATTTATCATTTTATACCTTCCCACAATGGGGTTTGAGTGCATTTAATGCTGGTTGCAAATCACGGGTACGATCTGCGATTGAAAATTTCTAATTTGGGAACCGCAAGTTGGGGCTGCGATCCATCAAAATTAGGGCAAAACTATAAATAACTTTCCCACTTTGAAAATTTCATTATTCTCATTCTAATAATTGCATTTCAGAAAGCTCTGAGAGGTGGGAGACTTCCTTGATCTGAAATGCTGCCAAAATTGACCTCAAATTTCACTCGTACCCCGATGGTAGACCCAGGACAGTCATCCACTAGTAGAGGTCACGGTGTGGGTAAGGTAACTCGAAATCGAGTCCTCACACTCATTACCAACTAAAATAAACCACATTAAGTAATGGGTTAATGAACTTCACTAAATTGTTGGCAACGAACCTCACCGTAGACTAGGCTAGGTTAGATTTATTATTTTTTTGGCTAGCTAGGCTAGGAAGGGACCCAAAATGGGTCTCGTTCCTAGACCGCAGCTGGCACCTACGACTCCCAAATGTCAGTTTGGGAACCGCAGCTATCGGTTGCGGTTAGAATTCAAATTTCCAACAGTCAAATTTGATCGCAATCGGATCGCAAGGTTGACCCGTGGTTCGATGACTTTGGAAAATTTTTCTAACTTTTCTAAGGTTTTCTGGCAATTAATGCCAGTTATTGCATGTCTGATATGCCTTTTGAATTTTCTTGATGTTTTTGACATTTTTAGAGTTGTTTTTCATCTATTTTTGCTTGTTTTAGTTAGATTTTTCTCTTATGCATTATTTATTTCTAGACATTGACTTCTAGGGCCCGAGAGCCAGACATACTTCACACCCTCTATGGACAGCTTACTCCAAGGGAGTGGGGGTGGTTCGAAGTTGTTGGCTTCAACTATGTCTTGGATCTACCCACGATTAGGGTAGATACAACATATATGATCGTGTTGGCCCAGAGCTGGAATACCCGGACCAACACATTTCATCTGCAAATGGGTGATATGACTATCACCCTAGAGGATGTCTATCGGATCTTTAGGATCCCTATTTATGGTGAGGCCATCACCTCCTCTTCCTCTCGAAGGAAGAAGGTTGTCTGTAATGCTATATTCGATGATTAGAGCGACGAGGCCCAGCGAAATATGGATCACGAAGGTGTACACATCGGCTACTGGCAGGGCAAGTGCATCTTCTCTGTCAGAGAGGTAATCTTCATGCACCTGGTCATGTAGATAGTCCTTCCAGAATCCTCAGGCGTGAGGATCCCTTGGAACCTTCTTGCCAACATCAAGAGGGTTGTTTAGAGCACCATCCATCTCCCATTTCTCCTAGCCTGGGGGAGCACTTTATTGTGCCATATCTATCAAGAGCTGTATCAGGTGACTTATAAGAGTTGGGTAGGCATCAACTACAACCTACTATTATAGATCCAGGGTTGGCAGCACATCCGCATTGAGCATCCTGTAGAGCTGCCACTTGAGATTGACTCTATCAACGATGCGCACTAGTGCTACACGGATTGATGGACCTGCGAGGAGGGGTTCTAGAGCAGGTCCCATGTAGGGAACATCAAGAATTACCTCGATAGATTCACGAGATTGAGGCCTGACAATATAGAGTGACACCTATACATGGGGTGCCCTGCATAGCTAGAGGATGGCAAGCGGTTGCGTCGGTATTGTTGGGGTAGGTGGCTCCTGGGCCGCAAGGATGAGATCAGGGAGTACCATTTTTACTCTCACATATTACAATAGTTTATCTTAGTACAAGATATACCAGAGTTATCGATCATCTATAGGCGGCTGGCTTTAGAGATAGACTTACAGTAGATACAACTGATAACGCTTGGTATTGTGGCTGACAATTTTTAGGAGTCAGGGGTTTCTGTGGTTGGGACTACTCTTGCTTACGATGCTTGGTGGTCGCTACTACAGTGGCAGGGGTCTGGGCCCCTCGGTCGGGTTGATGACGAGGTTGAGGCTGATCCATAGGGGTGCAATGTGCATCCATGTACTAAGGGTGGTTGGGGGGCAGAGGCTACAACAGGAGATGCACTCCCTATGGATATCGAGGAGGAGGCACTGGATGAGGGTGAGGTGCCTCCAGATAGTGAGGTAGACCAACTGCTAGCCCAGGTAGCAGATCTACAAAGCCAACTTGGGTAGTTCCATACTAAGATGCTACAGAGGGACACTAGCATCACCATGTTAGAGGTGAAGCTAGCTCATAGTGAGAGACAACGAAAGCAAATCCAAGAGGAGCTCATAAGTGCCACGACTCGTGCCACAACAGCAAAGAGTTGGATTCATGAGCTGACGAGCTCACTATGGGTAGCAAAGGTACGACGAGATGCAACTGTAGCAAAGAGAGACTTGGCTCAGTCCCAAGCTCATAAAGGAGACCTCGCCTTATCTCAGGATATCATGGCACCACCAGTAGCACCATCAACTATACTGTTAGGATGTGGTGATCCCATGGCAGAGGTTAGGCGGCTCACTTCCCTCATAGAGGAGGGAAATTACCTTTGAAACGTGAGGGCAGCTCGCATCTCCTAGCTAGAGGGTTTTATCAGATTACGAGGCTTGCAGGTACCAGAGGATAGACATGCTACAGGGTCTTAGAGGACCAGGTCTCAGACTACAAGACAGTCCATGATGAGCTCCAACCAGTGTACTCACAGGACAAAGAGGACACATAGGTCCTCTAGCACACATGGAGGCAGCTCTCGCAGGAGTCACAGGAAGATGGGTTCTACCTCTAGTCACCGGTATAGCTGCTTAGACATACCAGTATCTCGTGTTCTAGGCATATTTGTGTTAGGCAGCACATAGAACCCTTAGTAGGGAACATAATAGGCACTAGAGCTGATTGTAGAGCAGGCTCCAGGGCACAGGGCTGAGGGAGGCGACGAGAGCTCCAGTTCAGGGGGAGCAGGCCAAAGCTAGGGCTCTACTAGATCTAGGCTACATTTTGCATATGTACCATTTTTGGTGTAAGGTCTAGGACCTACACGATTGTAGCCTGTGGATATTTTGTACTCTTGATGTACTCTGTTGGACACACACACACACACACACACACACACAAATATATATATATATATATATATATATATATATATATATGAGATTTATCATTTATGACTCATTATGTGTACTTGTGTATGTTTAATTTTTTATTTATTTGATGCACATGGATGCAATGCTTATGTTAATTTGATGCTATATTATGTGATGTATGGATGACATACACTAGATAGCTATTTAATTTATGATGATGATGATGATATGCAGTGATCTAGATGCTTAGATGTGCGATGTATGTAGTGCATTATTTGCATGATGGTAATCTAATGTAAATGAACTTGTATGCTTTAATCACTTAAAACATAAGGAATTGATGAAATTATGTTTATCAATCTAATGGACGACACCACATAATGTATAAAAATCATGAATGTAATTGGAAAATCCCTAAAATAATAATTTAATCAATTAATCACCCATATATGAAATGCAATGAATGCAGTTGTATGATGTGAATGATATAATGTGTCATTCTATTTTCCTTTGAAAATTTTGAAAAATATGCACGATATAGTCAGTGGCCGTCTAAATATTATTTCTAATATCCATTCGGTATCTACCCTATATCCTAATTGTGCTTTATATGATGATGTATCATGGACTCGATACTTTGCAATTTGATGATTTTATATGGTTTGCGATATTTGATATTTTGTTGCTATGAAAGAAATTTTTGAGGTTTTCCATGAAACTCAAACACCCTAGTAGACTTATCAAAAGTTGCATACTAACCACACTAGACTTTTGAAGTGCAAAGCTTTTGCTAGTATAGGCCCTAACTGTTCATTATCACTGTGTGTGCACATGATTATATTAATATAAGACACGAGCGTTCCTCGATGTCAGGCGGAAAATATTTCAGCCCATTGCTAAGATATGGGTTCCACAAATGTCTTATCCAATCCCAAATTTAGATTTTAGTTGGACTAAATCACTAGGCAATGCAAGACACCTAAAACTAGCTCTTCCACATTCAAACATCGGTCTGCCCACAAGCGAGATGCAAGTGTGTTAAACATATCGTCATGCGTAAGGTATAGTAGTGCCGACAATTCTAGGGATTTAGACTCATTCCTTTCTATCCTTCAATTTTTGGGATACTTGCTCATATGTGGTGAAGCAAGGGAGTCAATTCCATCTTCATTCTGAATTGTCTCTGGATCTTCATTTGATCTCTCTTCGAACTGGATTTCTGATCTTCATTTGATCTCCACTCGAACTTTGTTTTATGATCTTCATCTGATCTTCACTTTGAACTTGATTTGAGCTTGTTTTTTTATCTTCATTTGATCTTCAATTTTCGGCATTTACATGTGATAATTTTCTTCAAAAACCTTCCTTTGGGGGATTTACTTGGTAAAATTGTTTCTGGTATATCGATTGAGGATATCGATCTTATGATATCAATCTGGGAAGTTGATCTATGATATCAAAATAGGGTATCAATCTTGAGGATTGATGTGGGATATCACTATGGGGGATATTGCTCATTTTATCATAAGCGAGGGATTTTGAATAGGGAACTAACATGTCCTTTTGCCAACTGCCAACATTTCCCATATCGTCCGCATGGAGGGATAAGCAAGAATAACTCTTTTCACCTCAAGATACTCGGTCCTGCTTCATGAATTTCATCTTCCCCTAGTCCTTGTTAGGATTGTTTAATTTGTTGATTAGTGATAGGATTTTGATATGCTAAGGTCTATACTAACTGAACCTCAACTACAAAAACAAAGTAAGCTTTCTACCAACTCTTGATAAGACCTCTAGGTATGGTTGAATGACCTAAAAACCCTATTATATCTCCATAGCAACAAAATAGGTTGTGTTGAAAAACATAATTACTCACATGAATGATGTATTTATGATAAATGCAGATATGCATGATTTAGACACAAACGTGGTGTCGATTGTAAGACTGACAAACATAATCCTTCCTACTACGAAATGCAACGGATGACAAATACCTATATGCAATGCAATAATGCAACGGATGCATGAGTGAATGCAAAATTCAAATGCAAATACAAATGTTTTTAGATTTTATGCTTTACCAATTTTTTTTTTGGATTTCTTTATTTTATAATTTTTAAGAGTTTTGAGCATCATATCTGACCAAACGGTGAGTACATGCCTCTCGAGCCTTTAGGAGTGACCTAACGATGCAAAAATAACATTGGAGCCTTTAGATTGACCAAGCAATCTTTTAGCAAAATCCTTAGAGCTTTTTAGGATGACCGAACGGTTTTAAGCAAACCCTCAGAGCCTTTTGGGTTTGACAAAAGGGTTTATGAGCACCTTTGGGACTTTTTGGGATGACCAAGTGATCTTTTAAGAATCCTTTGAGATTTTGGGTTGATCAAGCAATTTTTTATAAACTATTGGTGCTTTTTTATTGACCAAACTACTCACAGACAAGCTTGGAGCCTTTTAGGATGACCGACCGATTATAAGCAAACCCTCGAGACCTTTGACTGACATGACCAAGTGGTTTCAAGAACCCTTGGAGCTTTTTGGGTTGATCAAGCGAATTTTAGCAAAATCCTTAGAGCTTTTTGGGGAGGGCATGCTACCCTATGTACCCCTAGTGAGTGTGTCATTCGACGATAGTGAGGGAGGTGTAATACCTCTAGATTCTTCATTTTTCCTTATCGAATTTGGCGTGGCTAGTGGAAAAGGTATGCTACCTTGAAGACCCCCAGCGTGCATGCTATTCACTAAAAAGTAATCAGCTTGTTTAGGAAGAGTGATAGAAATCAACTCTCCCAGGTGAAGATCAGACCTCACCGGTGTGCCTATGCTTCGACATGGGTGAACGAGAGAACCATCCTCGTAGATATCATCTTGTTTTACTAGGTCTTGGATGACCCTCTTAAATGACCAGCAACTCCAAATTTCATGCCCATGTGCTCGATGATACACACAAAAGGGACCCCCATCAGGTGACCTAGTTTTGGATGCCCTATGCTTGACTTCAGGTAATATGAATGTCTTTGTCTCATGTAACTTTTGGAACAAAGTTAGAGTAGTCAACAGTTGACCTAGTCAAATGGGAGGTCACCAAAATGAGTTTTCAGACAAGGAAGAAACTTATAGTCCCACAACCACACCACTCATGTGGACACCAAGGCTTTATGTGCAAGAGCTAAAGAAGATGAAAGAGAAACTTGAAAGCTTGGAAAGGAGGGAGAAATTAAGAGATACCAAATCATATGAGGTTATAAACACCATTCAGAGGTTGGAAAAGGAAAACAGCCAACTCAAGGAGCAAGTGTCAAAGCTACAAAACCTTGCAAACATGGGTCAACGTGAATGTCATGTCCTCAAACAAGCCATCCATCACCCAATCAATGATGCAATAGAGGTGGGAAAAACAAATGAAATTCAAATAAAAGAGGTACAGGAAACACTCCAAAACATGGAAACAAGAGAAAATGAGTTGCGAAATGAATTAGCAAAGGCAAAGACATGGTCCCAAGTAGTAAAAGAACCAATCAATCAACAAAAAAAGTTGATATAGAAGCAAGTAAAAAATAAAATAACAAAAGAGAAAGAAAGACATGAGAAGTTATAAAATATAATCATCAAAGGGTTGAAAGATTATGGGGATAGGGAAGATACAAATTGTTTAACCAGGGACTTCTTATCAGATCGATTACAATGGAAAGGTCAGATAAAAAAGTAAGCATAATTGTCAGGCTGAGAGAAGGAGGCAGAGATAGGCATATTTGTGTCACATTGATGAGCTACGAGGATAAAGCAAGGTTACTAAAAAATAGAGGCATGTTGAGAGGGTCACGATTCTATTTAGATGACGACCTAACATTTTTACAATAGGAAGAAAAAAATAAGGAATGGAAAAAGGTGAGGGCAATAAGGAATGAAGGGAAATGAGCATATTTAAGAAATGGAAAGGCATACATCACATCTAAACAAACCCAAAATAAATAGGGAGTATGGCCCACCCGAGAACATCTTATGATGGTAAGTTGTAACTGTAGAGGTTACCCTTGGAGAAGAGGACCTAGGTTAGGACTCATTGCTAAAGATAAAGATATAATCATACTAATAGAAACACATGAACATGATGGATGTAGGACTCCAAAATTTGTAGGATACAAAAAAATAGCAATATGGAATAAAGCAACGAAAAATGACAAAGGGTATGGGGGTATTATGTTTTTAATAAAAGAGGAATGGGATAGGGTCATTAAAATTGAAAAACAAGATGAAAAAAACATTAAATCTGGATAAATATCCTAGAAAATAAGTCAGTTATTAGCATAGCAGCATGTTATTTTGCTCCCAAGAATTCTAAATTCTATAAGAAACATGACCTTAACAGAGAAGACCCATACTTCTCCCTAAAAAGAGATATTTCGATACACATTAAGTTGGGGGAGATTATATTAATTGGAGATTTCAATGCAAGGACAACAAATAAGCAAGCTAACATTCTAGAAGGTAGCAAAGATATTGAGATTAATCCTCTTTGAATGCTAAAAGAGGAAAATCAGCAGTGGACCAGGACTTCAAAAGATGATCATGGGGCTATCACGCAATATGGAGAAGAGTTGTTAGGCCTCTGCAACATACATAACTTGATTATTTTCAATGGGATGAACAAATGGAAAAATTCAATAAAGTATACATGCAAAACATATAAGGAATAAAGTGTAATAGACTATGTAATATGCTCACAAAATTACATATCAAAAATAGAGGAGCTAGAAGTGGAAGATTCTACAATGGAACTTAAGTTAGATCACAACCCAATTGTTATGAAACTTCGAATGCATGGAGACAAACCAAGGGAAAAACACTTGCAAGGCAATCAAAATAAATATCCTCACAAGGGAAACATTCTCTTAACAGATGAAATTTAGTATAATTTTAGAGCAGTATTAATAACAAGTTACAAGAAAGGGAAGAACTACCTCGCAGTAGCAGAGATTACAGTAAGAGTGAATGGTTAATTCACGTTATCCACGAAGCTCTAAACAAATGCAAGAGAGCTAAACTTAAAAAGAAAGAAAGGAATAGCTTCCCAACCAACCCATGGTTCAATGAATATTGCAAATAAGCACAAAGATTACTAAAGGAACCAACACGTAAAATAAAAGCAAACATAAAAGCATATGAGAACTAGTAAGGACAAAAAAAGAAGAATACACTAGAACAAGGAGGAAATAATTAATTTACTTAGGGAAGCATGAACTAAAGAAATTTTGGAAGAAACTAAGTGTGAAAATGATGCAACTAAAAATAGCATAACAATTAATCAATGGTTGGAGTATTCAAAACAATTGTATCTGCATAGTAACCAGTAGGAGACACCCCCTACTATCATTGTCAAGAAAGAACTTTTCACAAATGAAGACATTATTCAAGGGATAAAAAAGTTAGCAACTGGTAAAGCCCATGACATAGACAATATTCAGGCAAAACATATAAAATGAGGGGTAGATATTCTGGCACTGCAAATTAAATAAATTTTCAATGAGGTCATCCAAAATGGCTTCCCTACCGAGTGGACAACTAGCTTGACCATTCCTTTGTTTAAAAGTGGAGATGTAAATAATCCCTCAAACTATCAAACTATCATGATCAACCCTCTTTTTGCAAAGTTGTTTGGGAGTATGATAGAGCGTAGCATCAACATATGGGCAGAAGAAAAGGGAAAGATAAAAAAGGAGAAAGCAGGTTTTAGGCCCAAGCACTCAACTATTGATCATTGTATCATGCTCAGACACAATGGAAAAAACATGGGATAAAAAAGAGGAGGCTTTTTTTTGTTTTGTAGACTTCAAAAAGGTATTTGACACAGTGCCAAGGAAAAAACTATGGATCAGAATGGAAGAGCATGTAAAGGCTAGAATCAGAACATAGGAAGGGTTATCTAAATGTTTTGGTAGTGACATAGGTGTCAAACAAGGTTACCCTCTATATTCGACCTTATTTGGGTTGTACATTAACAAGTTAGAAGAATGGATAAACAAATTTGGGGGAGAGGGTGTGCACTTAGCCAAATATGTGGTAAAACTCCTCATGTATGCAGATGATGTAATTATTGTGGCCAAAATAGCCAAATATCTACAAGATCACCTTCGAGATCTATAACTCTTTTGTAAGGAATTTGGGATGCAGGTGAACACGAGCAAAACAAAAATTATGTTTTTTTTAGCAAAAAAGAAGAAGCAACAACTCAAATTTCAGTTTGTAGGATAACCGCATTAGGTAGTAGTAGAATACAAATACCTGGGCATAGAATTTCATGATAAACTTAATTGGAATACATGTAGGATGAAAAGAACTCAAAGTGGTTGGAGAGCACTATATGCACTTCAAAACAGGTGTAGGAATGCCGAGTTGTGGGACTGGAAGACCACCAAAGTCTTATTTGGCCTACTTGTTACACCGATTTTGTTGTATGTTTGCGAGGTGTGGGATAGTGGCACAACAAATGCAAAATGAAGATAAATAGAAAGGATTCAAAAATATCTAATCACAAATTTTCTCAAAATTAAGGCCACAACCCCTTTGAAATTATTCTAGCTAAAACTAGAATGTTTCCTTTAAAAGCAATTGCTATGACCAAGCTATTATGTTACTTGAAAAAATAGAAAACATGAAAAACAACAGATGACCTAGGGTAGCTAGGGACGAAGAGTTGCATAGGCGAAAGAATACATGGATGAAACAAAATCAGAAATGGATGAAACGTTGGGAAATCAATATAAATGAATGCCAAGATGTCAACAAAGACAAAAAATTATGTGAATGAAAAGTTTAGAAGTGGAATGTGGAAAAATGCAAGCAGGAAAAGACAATATTATATTGCAAAGTTTAACCCAACGTATGACCACAAGGAAAAAATATATATATGCACTAAAATCAAGTGGAAGGAAAGAATCCTCATTGCTCAGATAAGGACTAGCTCTCATAGGCTTAAATGTGAAACAAAGGGATGGAGAACATCCAAAGAACAATGGGAAGAAAGGATATGTACTCTATGCAACACAGGGGTAGTAGAGACAAAGGAACACTTCATCTATAAATGCTCGAGTTTTTCAAATATCCATGGCAAATACAAAGAAACACTTGGAAACGGGTCTATGACAGAGTTATTTGAAGATAGTAAAATAAAAAAATTTGGGGAATTGCTAACCCAAATCAGCAGGAGAAGGAACAACCTTCTCAAAGATATTAAAGATCATATGATATGATTTGAGTAGTTGTACTTCCATATTTGAGGTCCCGTAGACCATATTTGGGTCCTATAGACGTAATTAAAATCTTTCATTTCATTTTAATATTTAAAATAAAAAACTATTATTGCATAAAAATAACGAAATACACGACAAATGTTTATAAGAAGTATTGCTTAAAAAAAATAACGAAATAATATTAGTGAAAGGTAGAAACCTTGGTGAAGGGAAAAATTTCCCTCGTAAGGACCCTATAATTTTAGGTAGAGGGTTTAATGATGAAGGCCTTGAAACTTTGAATAAAGGTTTAATCTTAGGGGCATGCTTGTTTGTGTAAAGGTAGTAGTATGACCTAAGTTTGAGTGCACACCAATTTGACAACAACAATACCAATCTCAAGCCCCTGATGTCCCTCCTCGTACCAGGTTAAATAACAACGAGGTGGAATAGGTGTTGTTGAGGGAAGCCCCAATATTTGAACCCTGTTTGGAAGGACTATGGATGTAACCAACTCCCCTATGGATAAAAAAATAACATGTATATTTTATTAATTCTTTAATGTAATGTCTTTTTACATCAAAAAATTATGTAGATATAAGGTTATACACCATATTTTAATAATTTGAGTATGGTAGGATAACCATCTACCATACTTTAGTAACATGTGTAGTTGGATAATCATGCATTTGATAAATAATATGTTCTTTAAGGTTGTCTCATATGACTTATGGCCTCAATAATTTTAAAACTGATCATGACATTGATATCAATGAAGAGAGATAAACATAACAAAGAAACAACAAAATAAGACTGCAATCCTCTTTTTGGGTTGTTAATAACAAGAGAATAACAAGAAAAACCCCCTCTTAGAAATGTCTCGACATTTGACTATTTTTCATTAACAATCTCGAATAAGTACTAGAGTTTGCAACAACATATGAAAACCCTAGCATCTGCTGCTGCTAACTCACATGTGCATACAAGGTGACCCCTCATCCTTACATACACATTGACACCTCAAATGATTACATAAACATTTAATACCAACAATATTATTTTTTCAATTGATTATATGGGATTGAAACAAGTTTTATGTTATACCATCACCACACAATAGTATTACAATAACTTAGATATTATCTATTGTTTGACAACCTAGAGACTTGGTCTCTTCTCGAAAAATATAACCAATTGAAATAATAACAATTGATCCATAGACTATTAATTTTTATTTATTTTTTAATATATAAGGGAATGAGATTAGGTACTACCACAATAAACGCTAACCCAGATTAGATGCTACCACTATAAACCCTAGTCCTTTAGGTTAGACGAAGTTAATAGAATTGTTGACCTTCGAGAACATTGAACTAAGGTGACTTCTGATCTCAAGAATATTTTTTTTCTTTCAATTGATTATATGAGATTGAAACGGGTTCTATTCGTATATCGTCACCACATAGTGGTATTACAATAACTTAAATATTATCTATTGCTTGACAACTTAAGTCTCTTCTTGAAGAATATAATTGATGGAAATAATAACATTTAATTCATAAACCATATAGGAATCGGTGGGTGCTTCCATTGTAAACCCTATCCCTTTGGGTTAGACAAAGTCAATGGAACTCTAGAACATCGAACTAAGGGTGGGTGCTTCCATTGTAAACCCTAGCCCTTTGGGTTAGACAAAGTCAATGGAACTCTAGAACATCGAACTAAGGCATACTTGTGTTATACATAGTACTATTACAAGAACTTAGATATTATCTATTGCTTGACAATTTAGGTCTCTTCCCGAAGAATATAACCGATTGAAATAATAATATTTAATTGATAAACCCTAAACCCTAAGGGAATTAGTAACACATTGGGTGTTGTCACTATAAACCATAGCCTGTTGGGTTAGACAAAGTCAATGAAACTCCAACCCGCGAGGCGAGGCATCAAATTAAGGCATGGTATTACAGTAACTTAGATATTATCTATTGCTTGACAATTTAAGTCTCTTCCCAAAGAACCAATTGAAATAATAATATTTAATTCAGAAATCCTAAACCCTAAGGGAATTAGCAACACATTGGGTGTTGTCAACCCTAGCCCGTTGGGTTAGACAAAGTCAATGAAACCCCAAGTGCCCGAGGCATCAAATTAAGGCAGCTAACAAACACTCTACCGCTACTATCCAACATATCCCCATCATCTAAGTATTCTATGGTTTAAAAAAAATTCAAAACCAAAACCACTATGTTGTCCTTATCAAACATAACAAGGTTTTTGACCAAAAATAATAAGGGAAAGGGTATACTTTTGGTACCTATTGACCCTTTGGCAGGTTACCTATATGGCCTATTCGTTATTCTCAAACGAGCTCTCCTCACGGATATTTTTAAAGTGAAAAAAAACAAATGTGATCCCGCGAAAACTTTCCCGCTAAACTAATTTAGCCCTGCTTCGTGGCGGCTTTATTAGGGACTTCACTCCTCTCCTCATTTCATTCTTCTACTCTGCTCTTCGCCCCTTCGCAAGTTCGAGCCCCCTGCTTCTTTCTATTTCCCTTTCAAATTTTCCATCTCGTTTTCCATACATTTCACTGTCCGATTCCATCTGTTATTTGGTTTCAAGCCATTCCCGGTTTGATTCAACAGCTGCAGAAATGGTGTTGCCGCTGGGTCCCGGAAAGTTCTACGGTAGCAGCCTCCCGAGGCCCCGGATCTACACAGATCTCAAGTTCAACTCGGAAAGAGTGGACCCTCCCATGGGCGTGACGGCCCCGCTCATGGTGTGGGCCAAGGATGCCCTCTGGTCTATGGGCGGCATTTCCCACCAAAGGAAGCGGATGCAGGGCAAGATCGAGGGAAACCTCAAGAAGCTCAGAGAGGAGGAGGAATCAGAGGCCAGAAAAAAGATCAGAGCCGAAAAGAGGAAAATGTTGGAGGAAGACAATGGGAGTGCCCTTGCCGAGGGCGATGTCGGCGAAACCCCTAAGGTCAGCGCCGGAAAAAGTGCCCTTGTTGAACGCGGTACCCCTGTGGAGGCCCAGGTGGTGAAGCAGGCATGGGCCGATCTGGAGGACGAAGAATGTCCGACGGTCGTGCCGGAGTCCGATTTAAAATCCGGCGGCAAGCGGTCGCCTCCTGTCCGGCGACGGATCAGGAAGCTTTCTGAGGCTTTTAACGAGCAAGCGGGAGCGCTGGACTCTCCCAACGGGGTTGCTTTGCGTCGAGGGTTAGAGGATCCGGTAGATCATTTTGTAACTCGGTCTGCGTTAAAAGTGCAGGCTGCCAAGGAAATGGGGGCGTCTGATTGCGTTGCGGTGCCCGATAAGGCGATGAGAGCGTCGCCGCAGAAGCAGAAGAAGAGTGAGAAGGATGTTGCGGGAGTCGAACTCGCGCCTCTGGGATCTTCCAACGGCTCCGTGAGGCGTAGCAGCCGTCTTTCGGGTTCGACTCCAGTGGCCCCCACCAAGAGATCTCGAAGGCTCGTTTTATCCCCTTGAGAGTAATTTGTTCTGGGTTACACTGGTGGTTTCGTTTTATTTGGGTAGGAAGACTCGCTCGAAAAATCTTACATTTTTGTACATTTCCCTCTCTTAAGGTTTTTCTTTTCAAAAGTATATTTCCAGTATGTCGTTATTTAAATTTCCAAGTTAAATTGAGTGCAAATGTTTAATTAAATGTTGCATCATTTACACTATGAAATTCAGATTTTTATGGTTGCTTCTATCCCTTTCTTTTGCATTAAGTTAAGTTTATGGTTGCTTCTAGCCTTTCTTAAGGTTGGTATTGTATCCTTTCAACTTGAAGATTTGAAGTAGGACAACTATTGCTTGATATATTGTTCATGAATGATTCTTATGGCCTTAGTTATTGGAGTGCTTCTATTCCTTTCTTTTGCATTATGATTAAGTTTATGGTTGCTTCTAGCCTTCCTTAAGGCTTTATTAATATACTTGCTCTTGTATTCCTTTAACTTGAAGAGGACAACTCTTGCTTGATATATTGTTCATGAATGATTCTTATGGCTTTAGCTATTGGAGTGATTCTATCTTTTTTTTTTTTGCATTATGATTCAATTTATGGTTGCCTTCCTTGAGGCTTTATTAATCCATTTGCTCTTGTATCCCTTTAACTTGAAGACTTGAGGCAAGATGACTCTTGCTTGACATATTGTTCAACTCTTCCTTTTATCCTTTCTTTTGTATTATGATTAAGTTTATGGTTGCTTCTAGCCTTCCTTAAGGCTTTATTAATCTACTCACTCTTGTATTCCTTTAACTTGAAGACTTGAAGTAGAACAACTCTTGCTTGACATATTGTTCATGAATGATTTTTATGGCCTTAGTTGTTGGAGTAGACAAGATTCTCTTTTTATAAGTATGATAATTTGACTCCACAAATATAGGTATTTGTGTGTGCCCTTGTAAACCTTTCTTTCCAACAAGCAACCCATCTTTCTAACCAGTACAACATCCAAAAAGTGATTCTTCCTAGTTCCATGTTTGGGCTTCTTGAATTAAGTGATCAAGGAACTCTTTTAGCTTCCATTTCCTTATTGCCAATAAATATTAGCACCATCAACATATATTTTCTAGCTTTTATAAAGGAAACTTTATTGTTCTCATTTAAATTTTTTTATGAAAGCATTCCAAATAATGGAGATAGAAAAGGTCCTATTGTAATGATGTTTGTTTTGTTCATATAACTCATCTTAGAAGCTAAAGAAAGTGGAGTTGAGGCAAAATTCAATGAAAAAAGTAGTTCATAGGTCAATTTTCTCCTAACCATGTGAAGAACTTCAAACATGATTTTTTCCATTAGAAAAATGGAGTTAGTTTAAAACTTACTATCTTTTTTCAGCACTTTCTATTTCATAAATCATTTAAATCAAGTTCTAAAAAGGGTGGCTATTGATTAAGTCATAGCCTTTAACTTGTATGGCAAAAATAAAACAAAGTTAAAAATTAAAAAAATGAAGATTTAAATTATAGGCTTTAGTTTTATGCCCAAAATGTTATTAACTCTTAAGTGGCAAATCATTTGTGTAACATTATGTGCATGAAAGAAAACTTTGAACTTATGGTTCTTGGTTAGGCCATTGTGTTCTATGTGCATGAAAGAAACTTTTAATTTATGATTATTGGTTAGGCTATATATTTTTGATTAATCTCCTAGGGTTCAAATTTCAATTTGGTTCTATCTCCTTGGCTATATATTTGTTCTCCATATTTTTTCCACCCTTGCTATTTCTTTGAATGAGTTTGACAATGATCTTCGAGTCCCCTTCGTAGATGACAAGGGCTTCCAGGTTTTTGGAAATGTCAATACATCTCCAGAGGGCCTTGGCTTTCGCGAAGTTGTTGGTCTGGGACTCTAGATTTTCAACAAAGGCCTTAAGGATTTTGCCACTATGATCTCTGAAGACCCCTCTTGCTCCCGCTTTGCCTGGGTTCCCTTTGGAGGCACCATTGAAGTTAGCCTTGAGCCAACCTTGGGGGGAGGGATTGACGGGGATCGAAAAATAGACACGCACACACTCACGCAATATTCAAAAATCTTTGTCTATTAAATCTGAAAATCATACATAAAATGCTCGTAGGCTTACAATAGCTAGCTCTCGGCTTAGCTTTACACTTCTACACTTCCGCGTCTATTCCTCGATCCACCGTCTCGACAAATACAATAAACTGGGTTTTTATAGAGGCCTCGACCCTCTGAAGCATCAACTCACGCATAAAAGGATTCACCAACCCGATTAATTATCGGGACACCAACCTGATTAAAGACCCCTCTTCGCACGGTCCTTGTCACCATTAAATCCGTCAGATTCTCTGCGCGCCCATCCTCTTCGTTCCCCGCGCTTCTTGGTCTTTGTTCGCCTTTACTGCACTCTGGGTGCCACGTGTCAAATTGGAACAAATTTTGAAAATACCGCCTGTCGCGGTTTTCCCGCCATCTCCTTCTCCTTCTCCGTTGCCTTCTCTCTCCGTCGTGATATCGCGACATGTCGCGATATCGCGACGTTTTGGCCACCCCGTGCTTCTTTCCCATTTTGGTCGCGATATCACGACATGTTGCGATATCGCGACCATTTTTCCTTCGGGCCCTGATTGCAATTTCTTGTAGCGATATCGCTACGTCGCGATATTGCGACGTCGTGATATCGCGACGTCCCCGCTGCGCCCTTTGTCTGCTTAGTTTTATGTTGCGACATTGCGACGTCGCGATGTCGCGACCACTCCACCTTTCGCCACCTGCTCCGATGCCTTGGTCGCGATTTTGCGACGGTCATGATTTCGCGACCACTCCCTCTGCTTTGCTGAGTCTCCGACGTTGGTGTTGCGATTTTGCGACACCCTCTGCTGCCAAGTCTTTCGCGCCAATTTTGTCGCGATATCGCGACAGTTTTCGCCCTCAAGTCTTCCTTCGCCAATTGTGTTCCTGTCGCGATATCGCGACAGTTTTTGCACTCAAGTCTTCCTCCGCCTTCACTTCATGTCACGATTTTGCGACGTCGCGATTTCGCGACAAACTTTTGCCTCCGCCCCTGCCTCGCCTGGATGTCGCGATTTCGCTACTGAATTTTTCTTTTGCCTTAGAAAATTTTTTCGTGCTTTCCTCTTCTTCTTCCTGAGCCGACTCTTCAGAAGTGGCTCTCTCGCAATTAGATGCCTCTGCATCGGATGTTCCTGGATGCTCCTGCATCAGACACCCGGGGTAAGTGAAGAAGTGATCTTCACTTTTGCTTGGTCCGGTTACTGCCTCTTGCAGCACTTCCAGACTTTTCTCTGCCTCAGCAGCCTGCTCCATCTCCTCCTCTTTGCCAGTTAAATTTTTGCCTTCTTTCAAGCATATCTTGTCACTGCTACACTCTTCTGTAGCCTGCTTGCACTCCTCTTGCACAGAAAAATCTGTCTTCTTTCGGGTAGGTCTCGGCATTGCTGCACTCTTCTACAGCCTTTTTCAGTTTTAGCTTCTGATGCTCTCTGGCATCTTTCTTTCTCTGTCTCTCTTCCCGCCTTTTACGTCGCTCCTCTTGCTTTCGTAATTTCATTCGGAGCCACTCTTCTTGCAGGGCCTTCAACTGTTTTTGCAAAGCTATGAATTCTTCTTCTGTCACCATATCTTCCTTGCTGTCCCGGCTTCTTCGGGAATGCATTTTTTTTTTTTTACCGGGTCTTGGCATAAACTGCCTCACGCTCGACGAATCTGCTTACGCACTTAAAGACTGAACTCACTCTCTCTCAGAACCCTACCACAGATCCTGGCGTAACTGCCTCATGTCCGGTGATCTGTTATGCACTTAGAATCACTAGCTCTGATACCACTGACGGGGACCGAGAAAATAGACACGCACACACTCACGCAATATTCAGAAATCTTCGTCTATTAAATCTGAAAATCATACATAAAATGCCCGCAGGCTTACAATAGCTAGCTCCCGGCTTAGCTTTACACTTCTACACTTCTGCGTCTATTCCCCGATCCACCGTCTCGACAAATACAATAAACTAGGTTTTTATAGAGGCCCCGACCCTCTGAAGCATCAACTCACGCATAAAAGGATTCACCAACCCGATTAATTACATTAACACAAGACACCAACCCGATTAAAGACCCCTCTCCGCACGGTCCCTGTCACCACTGAATCCGTCAGATTCTCTGTGTGCCCATCCTCTTCGTTCCCCGTGCTTCTTGGTCTTTGTCCGCCTTTACTGCACTCTGGGTGCCACGTGTCAAATTGGAACAATTTTTGAAAATATCGCCTGTCACGGTTTTCCCGCCATCTCCTTCTCCTTCTCCGTCACCTTCTCTCTCCGTCGCGATATCGCGACATTCTGGCCACCCCGCGCTTCTTTCCCATTTTGGTCGCGATATCGCGACCATTTTTCCTCCGGGCCCTGATTGCAATTTCTTGTAGCGATATCGCTACGTCACGATATCCCGCTGCGCCCTTCGTCTGCTTCATTTTACGTCGCGACATTGCGACGTTGTGATATCGCGACCACTCCACCTTCCGCCACCTGCTCCGATGCCTTGGTCGCGATTTCGTGACATGTCATGAAATCACGACCACTCCCTCTGCTTTGCCGAGTCTTCGCCTCTGTGTCGCGATTTCGTGACATGTCACGAAATCGCGACACTTCCTCGCTTCTTTCTGCTCTCCGACGTTGGTGTCGCGATTTCGCGACACCCTATGCTGCCAAGTCTTCCGCGCCAATTTTGTCGCGATATCGTGACACAAATTCTGTCGCGATATCGCGACAGTTTCCGCCCTCAAGTCTTCCTCTGCCAATTGTGTCGCCATAGCGATATCTATCGCGATATCGTGACAGTTTTTGCACTCAAGTCTTCCTTCGCCTTCACTTCATGTTGCGATTTCGCGACGTTGCGATATCGCGACAATTTTCGCCCTCAAGTCTTCCTCCGCCAATTGTGTCGCGATATCGCGATAGTTTCTGCACTCAAGTCTTCCTCCGCCTTCACTTCATGTCGCGATTTCGCGACAAACTTTTGCCTCCGCCCCCGCCTCGCCTGGATGTCGCGATTTCGCTATTGAATTTTTCTTCTGCCTTAGAAATTTTTTTCGTGCTTTCCTCTTCTTCTTCCTGAGCCGACTTTTCAGAAGTGGCTCTCCCGCAACTGGATGCCTCTGCATTGGATGTTCCTGGATGCCCCTGCATCAGGGACCCAAGTGACCTGAGATTTGTCTTTTATGGGTTTTTGAGACTTATTGCGATCTTGGGGAATCTTGAGGGTGGAACAGAGCAATTCTTCAATCCTTGGAGCAGGGATGGCCTGACAAGGGATGAGTCTAGAATTATCGGTTCATCTACGAGGGCTCTGGCAGTTATGGCTTCGCAGATTTTGCGGCCTTTGTTGAAAACTCGCCTGTCGTGCTCCAACCAGAGCTGCTAGAAGATGTGATGGATGAGGACTTCCCACAAAAAGCTTAGGCTGGGATGCTTGAAGGGCTTAGGCCATTGGCAAATGAACTCTTTGACAAAGTTTGACCAGGTCCAACTAACTTGAAAGCTTTGGGTGGCTAGGGAGAAAACACTTCTGGAGTAGGGGCAATCATCAATATGTGGTGAACAGATTCCCAGGCTTGGAGGCATAGGAAACATCTATTCGACACCATGATCCCTCATCGCATGAGATTGTCCCTAGTAAGGATTTTGTTGTGGATGGCCGTCTAGCAGAAGTGCATGATTTTGGGAATGAGGGATTTGATCCACACCTTGTTAGTGACCACCTTCTCGTAGCTGGGGGTGCCTTGGGAACCTATCTTCTCAATAAGCTGGGTCGCGATCTTGATAGAGAAATTCTTGTCATTGGTGCCTTTCCAACACTGCTCATCTCTCCTGTTGACACGGGAGAGGAAAGTTGATCGCTGGATCTCCTAAATCCCTTTCAGGGCTTCCCAGATGGGTTCATTTCTTATTTTGAAATTGATCTTCTTCCACACCTGGGCTTCCAGGTTGGAGGAAATGAAGTTTGCAACCTTGAGCCCGAATCTGCTGTCAGTCAAATGCCTGGCAGGGATCAAAACCGGATTGCTGATGAGGGGGGAATTCCCGACCCAGGTATCTTACTAGAAGTTGATGTTGGCCCCATTCCCCAGCTTCTAGGAAGACCCTTCGAGGATGATGTTTTGGGTATGAGTGATGGGTTTTCAGAAATGGGAACCGTTGCACAGGGGAGGCGCTTGGAGGAAGGCTTGGTTTTGAAGGTACTTTCTTTTCACGATGTTTACCCATTTAATATTGGCCTTAGTCACTACTCTCCAAGCCTGCTTGGCTAGGAGAGCTAGGTTGGCAACTGAGATTTGGCACAGACCAAGACCTCCTTGATCTTTGGGGGAGCAAACTTTATCCCAAGCTACTAGGTGGAGCTTTCTTGAGGCCTTCGAACCAGACCAAAGGAATTGCTTTTGATTTTTTTAATGGCTTCTCCCATCGAGGTCGGGATTTTGAACACAAACATGAAATATGTGGGGATGCTCGCAAGATGGATTTGACCAAATTTGCCTTCCCTGCACTGGTGAGCAGGGCCCCTTTCCACCCAGCTAGCTTGTTACAGATCTTGTCCACCATGTTTGCCCACACGGTTGGTTGGGCCTTGCCATGGAACATGGGGAGCCCGACGTAAGTGGTCGGGAACTCAGAAATGGAACATCCCAGGATTCTGGCAATCTTGCGCTATCTTTTGGCCGGGGTATGGATGAACAACTTGCTTTAAGTGTAATTGATTTTTTGGCCAGCAGCTTCCTCGAAGCGGTTGAGAATATCCTTGATCACCTTGGCATATGCTACCGAAGCCTTAGTAGCCATCAACGTGTCATCTACAAATTGCTGGTGAGTGGTGGGAGGAAGCCCGGACGCTACCTTGATCCCGGAAAGCTGATTGCAGGAGCATGCCTCCTTGGTAGTTCTCCCCAAACTCTACCAGGATGATGAACAAAATGGCGGACAGAGGGTCACCTTGCCTCAGACCCCGAGAACTCGGGAAGTAACCCACAACAGAACCATTTACCATGATAGAGAACCAAGAAGAGGAAATGCAGACATAGATCGGGTTTGCCCAGGACTCATGGAACCCAAACTTGAGAAGGATTTGGTTGAGGAATTCCTTGTTGACTCTGTCAAAGGCCTTGTTCATGTCCAGCTTGAGGAAGAAAGCAATCATGTCTGAAACCTAGGCTGAATGGATCAATTCATGGATGGTGATGACCCCATCGAGAATATTGCGTCCTTTGACTGTGATCCCTTGACACGGGTCAATGATGGACGGAAGAATGTTGGATAGCCTGGACACTAGGGCTTTGGTGAGGATTTGTAAATGACATTGCATAGGCTGATGGGCCGGTAATCAGAGAGGGATCGGGAATTGGCCCCTTTGGGGATGAGAGCCAAGAAGGTGGAATTCACATCTCTGGGAATGGACCTGGAGATTTGCATTTCCCTAATGGCATTGGAAAGATCCTGCCCCACGATGTCCCAAAAGGTCTGGAAAAACCTGGGCGAGAACCCGTACGACCTAGGGGCTTTGTCGGGCTTCATGGAAAAGAGGGTCTGGTGAACTTCATCTTGGGAGATGGGGTTGAGGAGAAAATCATTTGATTCTTGGGAGATGATGGTGGGGATGATGGCCAGGAGGGATTCCATGGCATCGGGGGCTTGGGGCGGGCTGGAACATAGGAGGCTTTTGAAATGATTGATGACTTCTTCTCTGATTGCATGGATATCCGAAATGGCTGCCCCATCTTGCAAGACAAGACTTTTGATCTTATTGGCACTCCTATGCCTCAAGGTTGAGATGTGGAAGAACTTGGTATTGGCATCACCTTCCTTGAGCCAAAGCTGTCTTGAATTTTGGCGCCAAGAAGTTTCCTCCTTGGTGAGGATGTTGTGGTACTCAGACAGCAAGGGGCTCTCCTCATACGTAAGACTGTCACTGCCTTCGCCTTTTTGAAAGGACTCCTCGATCTGGCCGATTTAGTATTTGACCTGCGATTTGTCTTCGAAGATGTTCCTGAAGGTTTTCTTATCCCACTTTTTCAAGTTCCCTTTGATGAACCTAAGTTTCTGGGTTACCTTGTTAATAGCAGCCTCGGGAATTTCTGACTCCACCATGACTGTATCAAGCCCTTGAGATCCTTGTGGTGAATCCATATTGCTTCAAACCTGAAAGGGGTCTTAAACTGCGGTCTAGAATCTGATTCCAGGATGAGGGGACTGTGATCAGAGCCTATCTTTGGGAGGGCTCACAAACTGGCATCCCCAAAGCAGGGGAGGGCTTCATGGGAAAGCATAAATATGTCTAGGCGCTCTTGGATCAGATTGGTGCCCTTCCTTCTGTTGCTCCAAGTGAAGAGGGACCCTTGAATCTGGACATCCATGAGAGCATTGGAATTAATGAAGTTTCTTAGGTCTGCAGTATCTCTGTGAGTGATGATGTTCCCTCCTTTTTTGTCCTTGAGGTGCAAAGGAGAATTGAAGTCCCCTACCAAGATCCAGGGAGTTCCTTCGAAGACCTGCCTCATTGAAGTGAGCATTTTCCACAGAGCTTCTCTGCCCACAGAGGTGTTCGGGACATAGACATTTGAAATCACCCAAGAATTTTGGGATTCAGTATCCTAGAATAGGATGTTGTTTACCCTATCGTGGCCCGAAATAAGGTTTCCTTGGAGCTTGGTAGGATTCCAGAGACACAGGAGCCCTCCCAACATCCTAGAAGTCGGGGAATGAATGAAATCGCAGTTTCGCCAAATCTTTCTAGCAATGTTAGGGGACCATTGATCACCCAATTTTGTTTCTTGAATGAGAAAAATGGTTGGATTATGTTCTCTCCTCATGGCTGTAGCCAGTATTTGTTTGGCTGGCCCATTTAGGCCTCTCGCATTCCAGGAGAGGACTTTCATTTCAAACTCTTGGAAATTCTCTTGCCCTCTTTTCCTTGTTGAGCAAGGGGTTTGGATCTTCGAATTTCGTCTTTGGAATTGTTTGTCGTTTCCTGAAATAGTGTTCTCTGGGTTCCATTGGCTATATATTTAGCCACATATTTGTTCCTTATGTCCGAATCAGAGGGTCTTCCTCTCTTTTTTTCCCCTCCTACATCCATCATGGATTTTCGGGAGCTCCGAGTTATCCTGGGACTACTTTGCTGAGGGGATGACTGGTCCTCGGCTTCGTCATCAGCAGAGACAAAGTCTGAGTACACAGGAGAGACTGGGTCTTCAGGACCCGGGCGGGGGGACGAAGGAGGAGAGAGGGAAAGCGGGCCTTGAGGGATTCTCGAGGAAGTGGGGGCACCGAGGACAGGGGGAGGATTATGGATGGGGGCGATGAGGGGGCAGACCAGGGGAGGTCGAGGGGGCGAGAGGATGGCCATTGGTTCAGAGGTGGCCGGGATCTCACCTTCCTCACAATCCTCACTGATAACAGAACCATGCAAAGGATTGAATTTATTGATAAGAGGAACAAAGGTACTTGCCTTACGATTGAGCGGGCTCGGAGGGGTTTGGAAATAGCTTTGCTGGCCGCCGACAAGACAGGCGGGGGTTGATGCTGCATCTTCTTTGACTGGTCCCTAGTGGGTTTTGACTATGGCGGGATCCGGAGTTTGGGGCATTGCAACTGAATATGGCCCTGGGATTGGCACTCAGGGCAAAAAGCTGGCTTGTTTTCATAGAAGAGTGGCTGCTTCTAGTTGAAGTCGCCATAGATGAGGTTCAGGTGGTTTGGAAGCTGACTTTCCAGGTTCACATTCATGCAAATACGGGCCTGGGTTAGCTGGGTTCTTGCCCGGGTCGCCATGTCGATAGCCATGAGCTCGTCGATCGCCTTAGAAAGACCAAGCAAGGCATCTTCATAGAAGAAGTGGGCTGGGAGATTTGGAAGTCTAACCCAGATGCGGGCGAAATTGATGTTCTAGGAGCTAGAATTTAAGTCTGGTTGCCATTTTTTGAGGAACAGACTTCGCCTTCCATAGAACCAGGGCCCTCCGGATAAGATGCGCTCTGTGTCTTCATGGGAATTGAGTTAAATCATGAAAAAACCCCTTGTCATTGTCGAGATCTCCAAGTTGCCTAGGGTTTTCCATTTTGAAGTCGCCCATTTGCAAATAACATCTAAGTTAGGTCGCCCGCCAATAAATTTGCCTACCAAGGAGTTGGTATCTCGGGATTCATAGTTTTCCATGAGGGATTAGGGCATAGAACATTATTCCCTTGATGATAAATTCGATGGCCGTAGTCAACATAGGAATTCGTTTTTTGGAGCAAGTCCGCAAAGGATGGCTTGCCGTCTGCTGTTGGAACCTCGCTTGGGATATGGGGCCCTTGCTTGGCCATGGTGCCAGGCCTGATGGAGCCCTCAACGTCTTTGCTGCAACAATAAGGATCTAAGTGCGTCACCATGGGGGGTGCCTGTGAGAATCATTTCGCTGGCGCGACCTGGTTTTGGGAGTCGGGGAAGGCGCTCGACTAGCCCTAGGAAGCGACGAGAGGATGGGCGGAGGGCAGGAAACAATCCGCCAAGGAAAAACGCGGAATCGAAAACCAGAAAGGGAGGGAAACGGACGGTCGAACACTAAACCCTCGCAGAAAAGGCCGAAAGCCGCCAGGAGGGAGACTTTGCTTGCTGCTACGCGGACCTTCGATCGCCGTCACCATGGCATTCCATACTAAACTAGATTTAAATTTCGTAGGTAACGTATTCCTATCTTAAGGGGTTGTATTTGGGCCCCCCATCTTTGACAAATTACAACGAGTTTGAGAGTTTACAAAGTGATACACTTTTTGGTTCTATCCAATGAAGATGTCTTTTAGCCTTGGATAATTTTTCCATTACTTTGCATAGCATATCCACTATTTTTTCTTTGGATAATAAGGGATTGTATTTGGGTCCCCCATATTTGACAAATTACAACTCTATTTTTTAGAGCTCAAGAGTTTACAAAGTGATACACTTTTTGGTTCTATCCAATGAAGATGCCTTTTGGCCTTTGGATATTTTTTCCATTACTTTACATAGCATAACTACTTTTTTCTTTGCATAATTAGGGGTTGTATTTGGGCCTCCCATATTTGATAAATTACAACTCTATTTTTTAGAGCTTGAGAGTTTGCAAATTGATACACTTCTCATCTCAATTGAGATGTTATAGCTAGAAACCTACATCATTTTACATAAAATGTCCAAATTCTTGATTTTCATTTTTTAAATCTTTTTAAATTTTTATACGAATACAAATATTTTAGAATTCAGCATCCTTCTTGATATTTTCTATAGCAGCCTTCACAATACCAAAACTTTGCCTCTACTATCTATGCATTGCATCTTTGTAGAGTAATATTTCCAAAGCTTTGCCTCTACTATCTATGCATTGCATATTTGTAAAGTAATATTTCCAAAACATTGCCTTATCATAGTATAGTTTCCTTTTTGAAACACATGCAACCACAATTTATAATAAATAGTTGGAAAACACATTAATGTTAAAAAATAAAGCAGATATTACCAATGGAAAATGTTTAAGTAAATCTTAATCATTATTTGATTCAAGCAATCAACTAAATTTACTACTTCCTTTAACCATGGAAAGGAAAATTTAACTTCACGATCCTCAATCAAAACCCCTCTATTGGTTAGCCAATTTGCACATTTGTTTCCTTCCCTTAATGTATGTCTAAACTTGATTTCTTCAAACTTTTTAACAAGACCTTGAATTTCCACAATTATCTCTTGTATGTCATTGAGCCTTTGCTTTCCTCAAAATTGCATTTATTACTATGAGAGAATCACCTTCCATCCATACTTTGTTCCATTTCATTTGTTTGCATATTTTTAACCCTTCTAAAGCTACCCAAGCTTGAGCTTCATTATTTGTCTTAAATCCACTATTGAAAGTGTAACAAGACAAAATCTCTCCTCTATTATTTCTAATTTTTCCTCCTCTTGTTGGTTCTCTATTTTCTTTAGATGCTCCATCAAAATTCAATTTAACCAACTCTACATCTAGTGGTTTCCACTTTATATTCACTGCCTTCATTTTGCTTCTCTTGTACCCAACATCATAATTCCATTTAATGACTTCATCTATCAAGGCTCTTTGTTTCCAAATTAGGGATTGAGTGAGTTGATAGGTTTGATTTAGACTCCTCTATGGCTAAACATATCATCCTTTTTGTTATCTCTAAACTACTTTTCTTTCCTTTAAATATTCTTCTATTCCTTTCTAGCCATACAATCCAAAGTATTGTATCTTTTGATATATCCCATATTGTTTGTAAAGCCTCACTTTTATAAGTGCTCTTCCATTGCTTTAACCATTCTTCATTTGCTATTCATCACCATTCATTTACCAAACATATTAAAAATCCATTGCCATAGTTTCTAGAGACTACTAAGCAATGTCCCAAGAGATGGTCTATACTCCTCCATTTTACAAATAACACATTGTGAGGGGCCATGAAAACCCCTTTTCATTAGGTTATTCTAGGATAAAATTCTTCTATGACCTGCTAACCAAACAAACATTTTGACTTTAGGAATGCTCGGGCTATCCCAAATATCTCCATATTCTTGTGATATTCCTATTTTGTTGGTGCTTTACATTGTATCCACTTGTTGTTGTGTATCTCCTAAGCTATTCAACTCCTAAAACAATTTATTCTTGGCTCCCCTCAAAATAATAAATGTTGTTATCTTTCTACTCAATTGCCTCCAAGCATCAATGTCTTGTGTACTTGTAAAAAAAAATATTTCCATTTGTATGTTCCTTCCTCATCCTTGTAAAAAATGTTTGAAACCCTATCACCATATTTGTCTTAAAGCAATCTCATCCAAGGTTTCAAAATTAGATCTAAATTGAGTGGTTTTTTTATCACACCAAGTATCCATCCAAATAGAAAATGTTTCTCCAATTCCCACCACCCATATTAAACCTTTAATCATTAGATCAAATAGATTTTTTTAAACCATTCCAAAGAGTGATAACCATTTGGTAGAGAGAATGCAATAAATATTGAACTTGGCTTATTGGGCTCAACATACTTAGAAGAATTCTTGTCCATTGTCTTTGACTCTCTTTGTAGTGTCTTCAGATTCTTAAGAGCTAAGTTTGCATATGTAAGAACTCTCAAACCAAGACTCGCATACTCTCTTACTCATGAGTTTTGTAGACTCAAGAAGAGTCTAAACACTATGCTTGTTACACCTACTCTTTTTCTTTCTTCAATGGTGCCAACTTGCATTCTAACATCAACAATATCCCAATCTAAAAAACCATTCATGATAAACTTATTTTGGATACTACCACCAATTCTACTATTTGTCTCCAATGGAGAAGATCCTTGGATAATTATGTCATCATTTATTCATAAGAATTATGTACTAACATTGGGTATACCAAAATCCATACATTCTCCTAAAAAAGCTAAACCACTTACATAGAAGTATAATTGCATGATATCATGGATGGAAGGATCTCAAACTTTATGAGGCATTACCACCAAAACTCACATCTTGAACATAAATATCACCCACTTGTCTACTATATTTGAATGTTACATTAAGAACAACTAGTTAAACCTAAATCTACATGCAAAATTCCATTACTTGATGTCTCACTAAGAAAGGATAACTACTCTATTTTTGAACTAACAATTGATATGTAAAGAAAATTATCATCTTTGATCCCTCACTACTAGCTCAAACATTATATTCTTCATGTGTCTACTTTTGCAACACTCTACTAGAAACATCATAGTATGAAGAAAACCAAAATGTCATATGACAATTATGTTAATACCTATTTGAGTCAAGTCACCAACACAAACATATCTAGAAGTAACACCAAATCTTACAAAGCATTGCTATTGATAGTATAAACATAATTTGCAGCCTCGATCAATATCCAAAGAGCACAAAACATATAGATCAAATACTTGATAACCAAACCCATCAATTAACCACAAATTCTTATGGAAAACTATATACACAACATCAACAAAACCGACTTTTGTATCATATTTGGGATAGGAGGTCTTATACTCAATGCCTATTATTCTTATTGAAAAATGATCTCTAATAGTTTATAAAGTTATTTTCAAAAAATATTTTGAATCCCTCCATTATTAAGGTGGCTATCAAGATGCAAGTACAATCTCAATAAATATGAGGTGGGAGACGAAGCTTTTGAAATTGAAATACACATGGATAATCTTAGTAGAATTTGTTGAAAGTTTAATCTAACTTATGGCCAAAGTCAACATTGTATGAAATAATCTTGTATAGGCCTACATACAATCGTTATATAAATGTACTTAATTTATTATATATATTATTTAATTTTATAATCTATATGGACTAAAATTAACCTTGTTATGGTTATCTAATTAACCTAAAACCCTCTTGTTATGTTATCTTAGGTTAACTTTTTTATGTAATTGGGATTTTGGTATTGGTATAAATATCCCAATCACTCCATCTATTGCATCAAAGTGTTGTGATCCTTATCTAGAGATAATATAGTGATTATTTGCTACTCAAGGCCAACCATCGTCCATATCTCTCTTTTGTCCTTTTTTATGCTTTTTGTATAAGATTTTAGTGAATGGATTACTTTTGTTCATTACAACAAATTGGTGTGAAATCCAACATGGTATCAAAGGAGGTATGGATCATCATCACTTAGTCACATATAAAATTTGTTCAGAGCCTCCAATATTTCTTTTGACTTCTAAGACAAATTATTTCTCAAAGCTTCATAAGCCCCTTCAACAAAAAGACAATCAAAAGACATAATTTTTCCTTTCTCTAATTATTCTAATTTTTTTTAGAGAATTTACACCTATTGTAGGTTCTGTTCTATTACTATTAGAACATTATTTACCCATTTTGCATAGATTCAAACCACTTATAGCAAGAAAATATTATCACTTTGACTCAAAGGGGTGCCTTGACTTCTTCATTGAGAGTCAAGCATTGTTTTCTCGCTAAGAGGACTTGGTGTCATTGCAATGGAGGAGAATTATGATGCTTTTATCCCATTTGGGAGCTTTGGTGCCTTGGCTAGAAGAAGGAAAATGAGGCATATTCGTTTGCATTTGTTTAAATTTTGCACAATGTGTCTATCTAAATGGTTGAAGCTCTTTATCGTTATAGATTATGACACTTTTCTTCACAAAGAGGGCACTCCTTTGGACTTCACTAGTGATGGCCACAACCAAGATAGATGGGCATGGCATAAGGGAATTTTACCTTTTGATATAAGGCAAAAGAAGGAATTTATTTCTTATTATATTTCTTGTAGAAGAATAAGAAGGAATTTTAAATAATTGATGTTTTTAAAAAACGTCACTCTAGGGCTATTTTGGAGAACAAACTTCCACATGCCATAATTTTTGCATATGGAAGCATTTGAACCCTTTTTTAAAATCCCATATTTTTTAAATCTCTTTATATTGGTTGTGGGAGAAAAAATATTTGTTGGTGGGAGTATACAATGATTATTGTTTAAATAAGAACCTCTCCAATGAAGAGGAGGTGTGATGTTTGACAAGAATGCCTTGTCTTGGAAAAGAAACTTGAAGATATCTTGCTACATGAGATTGAATAAAAGTGTTCTACAAGAATTTTGACAGTGATTGGAGCTAGCACTATGAGAAGCATAAAGATTGTTTACTAGCACATAAACAATAATTAAAAACAATATGGAAGCAGTTTCATTAGAAGCAACATCAATTGCTATCCTACAAAGAAAACATGAAGAAGGTACACATTTTATATTTTTAGTTTTGTAGAACTTGGAGTTCTAGTTTGATGATGATTGCATGGTAGTAATAAATTGTCTAAGGCAACTAGACCATCTAAAGAATTTAATTTAAAGAATGAGTTATTTGAAGCATTGAACTGGATAGTTTTGGTAATCATCCTCTTTGTATCTTGTTGTCCTTGTTCATATCGGATATGCATATGAGTGAAGAGAGATTAAATGTATGTGATTATTATGTATGAAGATTGTGCCATCATAAAATAGAGCCATCTGGAGAAGACTTATCATCTAGAGCTACTGCCTAGAGTTATTATTTTAAGAAGAGATATTTTCTGGAGCTATCGTATGGAGTTGTCATTTAGATAAAAGTTATTGTTTGGAGAACAATTATCGTCTTGAGCTATCATGTAGAGAAAAGTTACCATTTGGAGAAGAGTTGTTGTTTGGACTCTCATATGGAGAAGAGCTATTACTTAGAGCTACTATCTATAGAAGAATTATCATTTGAAGACATTGATGTTTTCATATAACTTGTCATTTATAAGAGTTGTCTCAAGTTGCCATCACAAGATATTGTTGTCTAAGGTGAACTTAATATTGCCATCCAAAAGGGGTTGTCTAAAGTGAAATTTGACCCTACTATCCATTGACTGTATCGTCTAGTAAAAAAACAATTTGAAGATGCATAAAAATAGTTTATTATAAAGTTGTCATCTAATCAATGCATGGATCGTATGAAAATTAACTTCTAGTTTAGTACTATTGATTGAAGGTTTGTGTTGTGCATTTAAAAATAGGCATGTTACATATACTTTACCTAGAGGAAAGTGTTATGCATGGTCTATCAGATGCAAAGAACACATCATCTAGAAATGGAAAGAAGCAACCCTAAACAATCATAGTTTGTAATCCTGATCAAACATCAATGAAAGAGAATTTGCTATGGAAGACATAATCGAAGAAGCACTGAATTCATCATATTATTAAAAAATTATTGTAGATACAGTTGAAATTGAACAACACATGTTGTCAATAGAATTTAGTTGGAAAGGAGATTAAATATGAAATGATGAATAAGAACAAAAATACTACTGTGCATGTAAACTATGCAATGAATACATTATGCTATTTATCCCACATTCACAAGGAAGACAAAAGAAATGATATTTTTATCATGTGAGGTTTCTAAGAGATTTTTGACGTCCTTTTTGGATGTCAACTCCTTGTGTTGAGAGATCATTGTTAAGATTTTTATGCAAATTATCGTGAAGTGTGCAATATTGGGTTGGTCAACAATCAAAGATATGCCATTAGGTTGATATGACACCTATCTAATCTTTGATCAAAGTGAACATGTTTTTATCCCACATTCAAAGTGATTGGAGATTTTGAAAGGAAATTAAGCATATTTTTACTCATCGAAAATCATTTTTTGAGCCCAATGTAACTATCCTATTGAAGAAATATGCCAAGTATTTTTCAAGGCCAGATTTTCAAAAACTTTTTTCAGATTGAGGAGGGTCATATGGTTGATCCAGATGTGACCCATTTTGAATACTGGATTCAATTGCATTGCCTACTAGATATAATGCTTCATTCGAGAGAAGTGGAGACCTTATGTTTTACAAATAGTAGTGCATGTTTCTATTTACATACAAGTTTGTGAATGGTTGTGTAACCCTATTCACAAGCAAAGTGTTGTACCTATGATTGGTTGTGTCCCTATCAAAGGTTTGTAGATAGATGAGTGTGTCCCTAGTTACAAATACGTAATGGATAGTGCGTGTATCACTATCTAATTTTGATAAAAAATATTGGATAATTTTTTTTATCCCTTATCCTTGATTGAGTCTAATGTGGTTAGTCTCACTAAGGTGAGCAGTTGAGTTCATCACTATTCACGATGATATAAATCATTGACTAAGGCATGTGTTATAGTCCATTATATTTTTGAAAATTTTGAGTTGTTGATTCCTGCCTCTATTTAAGTATGATGTAACAAGGGGGAAATTTTAAGAATTTATTACATCATGTAATATAGTGAGATTTAAATATTTGGGAGTTGTACCCAAATAGGTGGTTGATAGTTTTCTATTCCAACCAACCACCTACACCTTTATTGTATATATACGTAATTTGGTCAATACAATCTTGTCCAACACCCTATTGGTCCTATAGGAAAAAATGTTATTGTCATTAATGTCTTGTCTCCTTGACCCCTTAGTTCATATTATGATGAGGCGTTGAAAGTGTAATTTGATGTATGGACAACATTGACATTGTATGATATAATCATGTATAGGTCTATGGGCAATCATTATACAAATGTATTTAATTTATTGTATAATATTTAATTATGTAATCCTTATAGGCTATGATTAACCTTACTATGGTTAAACCCACCTTATAACTTGTAATCAACCTAAAGATATTTTGTTATATCAACTTAGATTAACTTGTTTATGTAATTGAGGTCTTGGTATTCATATAAATACCCCCCACACTCCATCCATTGCATCAAAGTGTTATGATTCTTATTTATGGATAATATAGTGATTATTTGATGCTCAAGGGAACCCATCATCTATATCTCTCTTTTGTCATTTTTTACACTTTTTGTATAAGATTTGAGTGAATGGATTGCTTTTGTTTGTTTCTAGAAATTGGTGTGACATACAACAAGGTATCAGAGAAAGTATGGAGCATCATCACTTGGTCACATAGAAAGTTTGTTCAAAGCCTTCAACCTTTCTTTTAACTTCTAGCACAAATTATTTCTCAGAGATTTATAAGTACCTTCGAAAAAATAGTCAAACATTATTTTCTCACAAAGAGGACTTGGTGCCATTACAAAGGAGGAATTATTGTGATATTTTTATCTCACTTGGGAGCTTTGATGCATTGGTAGGAAGAAGGAAAATGAGGCATATTCGTTTTAATTAGTTCAAATATCACACATCATGTTCATCTAAATGGTTAGATTTATTTATCATTATGGATTGTGACACCCTTCTTCACGAAGAAGCTAAAACTTTGGACTCAAACAATTATGGCAACAAACAAGATAGATGGGTGTGGCATAAGGAAATTCTACCTTTTGATGTATGTCAAAAGAAGGAATTTATTTATTTTTTTTTTCTTGTAGAAAAATAAGAAGGAATTTAATAAAAAATGTCACTATAGAGCTATTTTGGAAGGCAAACTTCTAAAGGCCATGAATTTTGCATACAAAAGCATTTTGAGTTTTTTTTTCAAATTGTATTACTTTTGAGAATTTTGCGTTTGTGGTGTTTTTTCAAGGACATATTACAAGTGGAGGTATGTCTCATTGTGTGATTATCTCCAAGAACTAGTACCCCCATTCAAAGGGAAAAAATAGAAAATATTATGCAATCAAAACATTTGGTCCATATTCATGGGAAAGATAGTTGGATTTGTAACATTTGAAGAAACTATTGGATCTTTTGGAGGTATACAAAAAATATATTTAGAACATATTTAGTCAGTATTTCCTCTTCCTATCAGATGCTTGGGTTAGTGATTCATCTTATGCAAGAATATCTGACCCTTCATAATCTCTTCTTTCTTCTTCTCTTTGTCCAAATACTCTTAGAATTTTGTAATAAATATTCTCATAAACATGTTCATGCAAAGCCGCTTTTGGTAACAAAAATCAAGTGTCCCAAGGGTATGTCGAAGTTTCAAAATAAGATGAGTGTTGTGAAAATGAAGGTTATGCTTCCAAGTATTTCCTTATGTAAATATCAAAGCAACTTTTAAGAGGGGGTATTATTAACCTGTCGTAATTATCTAGAGTTATAGAGGAGGTGTTTCTTGTATATGTGTGGAGTATCTAACATTGGTAGTGGTGACTATGATCTATCCTAAGGAGATTATTGTGTAGAGAAATTTTCACGTAATCAAACTTCTAGATGATGAAGGGGTTTAGTTGATACTTCCTCAAGTATAGAGATCCACTAGAGAATCCATTATGGAGGAGATGTTATTATCACTTATGTCTTTATAGACACTTTGAGTGCATCATCAAATTCTCCAAACTTATCAATATCCTCATTAGCCAATCAAGCATTCCAAATCAAGTCAGTTGTCTCAAATCTCAATTTAAAAGCATTTATTTATCCAAATATAAAAGCACCAAAATATGAATGATAAAACTAGCAATGCTTGTTATCCATAGCAATACTTTTAAAAAACTTAAAAGTTTTCATCATTTTCCATCCAAATTACCCAACAACAATCATCTTAAAATTAGCACTGGGATCATTAGTGCCACCAACATTATTGCTTCTACGCTACTGATTTTTAGATCCTAAAAGGGAAAAGGCATATAGTTAGTACCTTACAATCCATCCACCAAAAAATAGATTTGATGACACTAGTCTAATATGTAGCCTTAACAACAATTCAAAGCCCCAAAATTTTTCTTTTTTATCTTGCATCCATTAATTGCATATTGAACCATTTTTGAAAACTTACCTTCAAACAATCCCATCAACTTCATCCAACCACCCTCCAAGGAGCCATGGCTTCCTATAAAGCCAACACTTGTAGAGCCCAATTTATATATCATCTTGCATAATAGTGAAGCTCTATCAAATTGAACATGGATCTCTTGCAATAGTAAACCTCTCAACTATCTCAAGAAATAACAAGTTCATCTCCTTCATCACAACAAGGGGCTATCAACCAAGGCATCTTGAGGCTACAAGCTTGCTCAATTGTGCTCTCTCCCCTTTTGGATTTATCATATCTTTATTTTATTGTTTTATAAATATTTGATCATTCCATGCTAACCAATCTTGCATATTCAAATAATGTATCTACTTATCATTTTATTTTATTGCATCATTAGTTTACATATCTTTATTATCAACCATGCTATTATACTATCTCCATAAAGACCCTTGTACCTCTTGGTTAGGGATCCTTATTTCATTATTTAAAAAATAATGTCTCTTGTTCAATACACATTTTGTTGTATCTATAAGCAAAAGAACTATTGAATTGCAAGTTTAATGGTGTTATTGCATTATATCTTTGTTATAGCAGAAACAATGATTTCATAGCATAATCTATCATAGAAAGCAAAAGCACCATCAACTAGATAAAATGTTGGTGGTGTTATTGTTTCCTTGGTGGTGCTTTTTCCTTTGAGCACATAGTCATCATTATATTCATTTTTTCATGTTTTGAGTAAAGGTCTAATATTGGTCAAGGAAGCCATTCACGCTCCACTAGTCTAGGTAGACCCTCTTTACTGCTAAATACCTCTATTTTTTGTCTATTTTGAAGGCTTTTGAAAAGTAGGAGTTCCTAGTGAAAGCACCACTAGTGCTTATACACCCTACTAGTGCTCTTTCACTATAGTAAAAAATCATGTCAAAAATCTTAATTATTGTTTTCTTGTTTCAGATTAAAGAAAATGATCTATTTTATGTTTGCAATACTAATTTGTACTTTTCATTTTTATCCATTAAAAGGCAAAAGAAAGAGAAGGAACAAGCTAGTGTTGGTAACATTGGAAGAACAATTATAATCTTACATCTCATAAAAACAAAATTACAAGTAGTCATATTAGGGCTTGTTTGTTGCACTATCTTCTTCAACCTTTGCCTTAAAAGGAAATCATATTTTTATTTTTCATTGAAAATAAAATGCATTTAGTTTATAAGATATGTTTGCTACATTGATTGATGCATTTATAGTTAGAATAGGACCAAATTAAAGTAAAGTTTGTCAAAGAAAAATTTTAGGAGAAATGTAGGTGTTTTCTAACTTAATCCATTAAACCTCATATCTAGGCTCATAATCACCCCTTTCCTCAAAGAGAGAATGGGAAGACATCACAGATTCCTTAAGTGGTGGTCCCTTCACAGTTCTTTCCCTTCTCACATTTTGGTGAACCTGATGAGAACACCACATCAGGTCCCAAGGTTCTTCTTTGATCAAGCTAAACCTTAATCAAAATTAAATTTAACAAACTTTAATCAAGATCATTAAATATCTTTGTTTAGTTAAGATAATTTAAATTTAGATAACAAGAACATAACCATGTGCTATTCCTACTTGTGATCTTCATGGTCCTATGAGTAATTGTTGCACAACCTACTAAGCTATATTGGGTATATAATGAGCTTGGGCTACCAACTACCCACATAAGGTCTTACATGTTCTTATACCTAGTAAGGAGTATATTATAGTGGGTTTGTAGGAGTCATAAGAAGGTATACTATTATCCCTCATGTACCAACTTGGCCACATATCCAAGAGGTCACTTCCATGTATCGTACTAACTTATTTTGGCATTCACTCATCACTCCCAATCTAGATGCAAAAGAGGGATCCCATGAAGAAATTAGTACTAAATTTGATCCTTTTTAGGGGCCTAATGGAGGATTCACTTTCAAATAATTTGATCATATATGGGCCTTTATGAAACACCATAAGAAGGCTTTGGTTAAGGCTATGGAAGAGGAAGCCTGAATCAAAAGAGGTGGGATACCGCTTCCTCCAACCATCTCTCCTAGGAACATTCATAACAACCCTTTGTTTGAATCTGCACATCATGTTAATCCTTTTCATAAAGCAATATATGCTACTACTATGACCACCAACATTGGGGGGATTCCATAGGTTCCTCCAATCTATAGTGCATCTCGAGATTATGCTCAATTTCCTCCTCATTCTTCTCATATCAACATTCATGCTTCTATTACACCAAATGTCAACTATCCTCCACAACAAGATACCACATATCATAACCTATACCATAAAAGTATCAATACCTCCAACATTGGCCAAGTCCCCTTACAATAGCCTACCTATACCCCTCCCCTAGGGAACCTAAGGCATTACACAACAAAAATCTCTATATGCAAAGTTTGACGAGTGTGGTAAAATAATTGGTTTCAAGAGTGGATATGATTCAACCTCCAAGTTTCACCTATAAATACAAGGAGATGTGCAATTAGCCCTTAGACCCTATTGTCACTTCTAGGCCCTACCCTAAACATTTTCTAATACCAGTTTTACCTATTTATAAGGGAACAAAGGACCCAATTGAACATTTAAGGATGTTTAGGACAACATGCCATGATATTATATATGATGACATGTTGTTACTAAAGACATTTATTAAAAGCCTTGGTGGTATGGCATTGGAATGGTATTATCAACTACCTCATAATTCTTTGAGGAATTTTGAAGAGACAACGAAATTGTTTGTTCAAAAATTCAAAGCTTATGTTGAGAAAAATATGACTATGAAAGACGTGTATATGTTGAAACAAGGTAAAGATGAAATTTTTTCATATTTCTTGTCTCATTAGAGAAGTTTAGTTGAATGATTGAGATATACTTTACCTCCTCGAAATATGTTAGAGATCTTCACTGGAAATTTACAGGAGCAAATATCTTATGAATTGGAAACAACAAACATCATCTATTTTGACCAAGCAATAGATATAACAATAAGTGTAGAGCAAGCCCTTATTTTAAGAGATTAAATTAAGCTAAAGAAAGAAGAAGATAAGACCACAAAATATCATTATAAGAACAAGCAGTAGTTGGTTATGGGGTAAAAAATAGTAGCCCTATTAACAATGTTGTTAACACCCTATAAAATATGGTGCTTAGCCAACCTCAAAAACCCCCATTAAGGAATTTCACAAGACTCAACACACCTATGAAAATGGTCCTAAAGAAAATTTTGGAAGCTAATATGATTGAGTTACCTCCCATAAGGCAACATGACACCATGACTAATTGGTATAAGCTTGGTCAACATTGTAAATATCATAGAGTGGAGGAGCACATGATAAATTCATGTAAGAGGTTGAAACATGTGGTTTAGGACTTAATTTATGAAGGTCGTCTTGTTATAGAGGATCCTCAACCTAGTCATCTAACAAACAATAAACCTCCTATTCAATAAGCACCCAAAACTAATCAAGATATGGGGATCTTCCAAGATCCCCTACCTAATCATGGACAACATGCAACTAATCAAGTGTTATATCATAATTTTCTACCTCCCTACAAAAACATGGTTGGTATGATAGTAGTAACTACAAGGCAACAAGCTCAAGCACAACCAACTCAATGATCTCAGCAAGATATAAGTTCTACATCCAATCAACCTTCAAAACTACCCTTAGTTTTGAAGAGGACCTAAAAAAGGATCATGAGAGTAGAAAAACCATATTTAGTGTTGAAACCACAACCTAAAATCTCCTTTGACATTCAACAATAGTTAGGTAGTACCCTAGCTAAGATCTCCCTCTTAAAACTTTTGTAAACTTATCCTATCCATAGGGAAGCTTTGTTGAAGCTTCTAAGACAACAATATGTTTCTCAAGGCATTTACCCTAGTGCTACAACTAGTGTTGTAGGTTCCCTTGGGATACATCATATCATATTTTTGGATGATGATATTCCTTCCTTAGACATGCAAGGGAATTCTTCCCTCTATATAACTGCATTTATTGGGAAAATGTTTATCAAGTGAATCTTGATAGACAATGATTCTTCCCTTAATCTATGCACTTATCAAAATTTCCAAAACTTTGGATTAAAAGAGGAATATTTAAATAAATATGATATCATAATTAAAGCTTTCAACAAGTCCCAAGAGGATTGTGATGTCATATCTCTACCCCTTATGGTTGGACCTAAGATCTTAGATACCTTGTTTTATGTGGTATCTTGCCCTATATATTTTAATATTCTTGGACACCCTTGGATTCATGTAATGAGGGTTGTCCCTTCCACTTTTCATCAATGTTTGAAGTTCGAATTCAAATATCAACTTGTCATGATTATGGGTGACCCTCATCTATTTCAATATTGTTCAATGGTTGAGCAAGATAAATTTTATCCCAATTTATGTCCATCAGCTTATTAATATCACATCACCAAGAAACTTGAAAATTTAAATGTGAGTGAGGAATCATTAATCAATGTTTCATAATAGGATCGAGTCAATCCTTTTCTTCAAGAACCTTTTCAAGTTAATCCTTTTCATCAATGTTTGAAGTTTAAATTCAAAGATCAACTTGTCATGATTATGGATGACTCTCATCCATTTCAATATTGTTCAATGGTTGAGCAAGATCAATTTGATCTCAATTTATGGCCAAACTCTCGTAGGTTCTGGGATTTACCTTGTGTATCTTTGTAGCACAAAGGACACTTCTAATGGTCACCCCACATTACTCACATTCACCATGAATGTAAGGTATCTTGACCATAGCATTGGGATTATCCCTTTTCAATATTTACATAAGGGGACACCAATTTCCTTACTAGTATAAGTTTATTTAAACATTACACCTCTATAGTGGATTGAACAAAACTATAGTGCTTAATTATCCCATCTTCGATATGGTTTAATTGAGGTGAATATCACTCCACATGATATCTTCACATGGACACCCAACTATCATTCGAGATGCCATCACCTATCTCCAATGCACAAGGGTTTCCTAACCTCCATGGTAGGATAAATATTTTGCTAACCTGCAATGAATCTTGTCCAAAGACTCCCTACCTTTGGATCACACTTGAATTTCTTTTATCGAATGTGCTCCCCTTACAAAGGTCCTAGTTGTTGTCTCTCCACAACTTTCTCAGGTTATGAATCATCTTAAAGGGGATTCTATACTTGGTTACTTAAGAGTCTATCCTTAATATTTTTTCCTTAGCAAAAGGAACAACATCAAAACCTTAACTATCTCATTTATTTCAACTAGAAAGAAAAGCATGATCATATTATTAAATATAAAATTGACTCAAACCATCTCAAAGCATAATATCAAATGTGATGTACACCAGTACACCATAATATAATAACCAAATTCTATAAGCATCATCATCTAACAAGATCCAATTATCATCCATTCATATAAATATTCTAACATTATATAAGCAAAACTAGAATCTCATATTTTGAATTAATACGACATAAGGAAAACAACTTCACCTAGATGATCAATGTATAAATATTTTCAAAATAATCATACTCAATTTACAATGTATTTTTCATTAAATAAAGCCATTAAAGAATCCAAAAATTTACATTTAATATTTGTCCAAAATCCACTCTTTCCTTACAACTCTAGTTACATAAAATACACAAGTAGAATGCTTCTTATAAAGCCATAGAGAACTCTCCTTATTCAAGCTTTACATGTTGAGGTCCTTGAGCTTGACCGAGGAATGAATAGGTTAAGGGATAAGGACAACTCTTTAGCATGATAATGCATTCCTAAATTCTCATTATCATAATGCATCCATTACAAAAATATTCACATACATTTTTAATTCTAATTTTTCAAAAGACAATTTGTGAGGAAACCCCATAATTCCCTCCTTTTAAATAAATTTCATGTTCATTTAAAAGCACATGTGAGACATCTCATAGTATTGTCACTAATTTGGACTCCACATCCCATACTTGGATATTCACCTCTTAAAGATAAAATTTACATTTATATTCTAAAATAATCCAACATTTCCATAACCATAGAATTCAATAAACAAACCATATATATATCAAAATAATACAATACATAATCCTTTATGTTTATTTATAGCTTATATAACTAAAAATACTCCTTTATCCTCTCAAATTAAGGGTACATATAGTGAATACTTTATAAAACACCCAAACCCTTTTAAAAGAAATAAAATTAAATAATATAATTCTCAAACTGAATGAGGGTTTTTCATTCAAATATAACCTTCCCTAATTAATATATTATCATCTCTATCATATAAAAGCAAAGCTTAAGAAATACATCACCTTTTTTAAACTTTGCTAACTTAATAATTGGAAATAATATTTAAAAAGTATTAAAATAATACTCATGCATTCAGTAGTCGTCGATCTGAGCATGGTCAACAAAGATATATTGTAGTCTTGCTTAAAGAAAAGATATAAGTATAACTTAAAAATGAGTCCACATCATTTTAAACAACTTAAAGCATTTGTGTCCACCATTCTATGGACCAGTTTATGCTAAATTCCCACAAGGAGGATGGTACCTACACTCATAAGGGTGCATACACTTAGAAGGGTGCCTACACTCAGAGAGGCATCTACACCCAACACAAAAGACACCTACACCTAGGGCTATACCCAACCTAGGACACTACCTACACCAAGAGTGACACCTACACTCAAGATGATGCCTACACCTAGGTGAGAACACAAAGACTGACGTCTACTTCCAAGTTTCCTATGTTAGAGACTATTTTTAGTAAAAATATCACATTGATTTTGTTAAAAATTTGTTTTAAGTCTCTTCATTTTGTGAGTTGTCTAGATTCTAGAAAATATGGAAAGTAGGTGAGAAATTATGTAAAAGTCTGACAAATCCAAAAAGTTGGTAGGGAAAATATCTTGTAAATCTAAAAAGTGGAGGAAATATGCAAAGTCTTGCGGTAATAATTAATCCATGTGGAAAATAGAAGACCTAGAAAACATGCCTAAGGGCCAGTGTCAAGGATGCAGTCCTTGGTAGCATGGCAGTGTCAGTAAGTTAGGTGGTTGCCAAATGTCTTGATGGGAGCTTTGTAATGAGAAATCGTAGCTTGGCTACACGTTGGTAGTTCAAAGCTTTTAAGATTGTTGGCATCGAGGAAAGAGTATTGGTCAGTTTGTTATGGGTGGATGGTCAAGTACTAATAGAACCTATAGGTAGTTGTAAATGTGGTCATATGCTATTTTGAATTTGAATTGTAAGCCATGCAGGCTATTTTTGAATTGTAGCCATCTTGACCATGTGTTGTATATAATAGTATCACATTCACCTTGTAAAGTATTGTTGATTCATTCCCTCACTGGCTAGCATTTGTAACACTATAAAATTAATACAAAGACTATTTTAGTTGTATTCTATGTATCTTTAGTTTGGTGGAATTTCATGTGGTATTGGCCCTTGGTTCACACCAACCTTACCTCTTGCAGTTGTTTCACGATTTATCTTATGTTTTGTATGTGTTGTATTGTCTTACAAGTTTTAGGTGGATCAATCAACCATTTTGTCTTGGCGCTATTGCCTTTTTTTCCTTTTGTCTTCCTTGTTTGTATTGCTAATTTTTTGTTTTCCTTCCCATTTTCCTTTGCAATTTTTGAGAGCCAGCTCTCTCTGGAGGTCTTTTCCTCTCAAGTAATTCCACATGAGAGGAAAATTCCCATGTTGATGTTATATGTGGGTGCAAGTGTGAGCATACATTTTTAGCAGTCAACAAAAAGGCACACCTGATGAGACAGATCTAAAGTTTTACTAAAAACTTTTCCACAAATCTAGTTTATGTTTTAAATATATCAATATTTGATGTTTTTTTTTACTATTATTTTCTTTTTGAAGCATTTTTAAATCACCTAGCGATGCTACTGAAAGAGCTAATCTAAATTTACCTTATTTTTTGTTCTTTCATTTTTTTGGAAGGTATTTATTGTCGTGTATTTCAATTTTAAGGGTACCTAGCGATTCTCCTAGTTAGAAAGACTAGATCCTTGATTGCATCCTCATTTTATAAGGGGTGTGTCTCCAAGAAGCATGCTTTTTTTATTTTGTGTTGGTTGTTTTGTGCAGTTCTTGTTCTATTGTAGAGGTTATTTCCAATAATTCTATCTTACAAAGCAAGTGTGGAGTTTTATTCATTTTGAAAATCTAAATATGATCAATGACTCAATACCCAATGGATGCTAAGGTTACCTAGTCTTATGGATTCTCTTCACATTGCAGGTATGTGATGAGTGTTGTTAATGCTCATCATTTAATTTAATTTATCAAATCTAGGGAGGCATCCTAAGGTTGTATACATTAGAGACCTTGGAACTACAACTTAGATATCAAGATACTAGACTATTTTATGAAAGCTAAAAATCTTTGTAGAAAGGAAACTATGTTAATTTGCACACTTTTGCATGAAGGAAACTAACTACTTTGCAGAAAACAAATCAACTAAAATTAAAAGTTTATGGTAATCTTGATTGAAAATGAATTGCAAAAATGAAATGCTAAAATTGAAACTACCTTAACAGTGCTGAAATTAAAATACTAAAAACATAATTTAAAGCAAGAAAAAACAAAATTTAAATGTTGAAACAGATTGGAAAACACAAAAACTAAGGTCAACCAAATCTAAAAAAAACAAACATAAAATAACATGATGAAAAATAGAACAAAAAACCTCATAAATGGGTAAGAACAAGGAAATTATTACAGCTATAAATAGGAGAAAAATAGGGCAGAAAATAGAGGAAACAAAGCATTTTACCTACTGCAATAATTGGCAAAAAAACAACAAATTTAGAAAACTTGTAAATAATTTACAAAGGTCCTTCCACCAACCCCAAGAGTGGGCCCTTGTTCCTAGGTCCAGCAGAAGGAGTAAAAACTACCAAGTACTAAGTTTTTGAGGTCAAACAAGCATAAAAACTATCTTGAAAGAAAACTGCACTTTATTGACTAAAAACTGCTATTACAAAAAAATTGCTGATAATTTCTAATGTTGGTTCCTGTTTCCTATTTGTCTATTCTTATTCAACGTAGGCAGGTGAGAATATTTATACATTTTATCCCATTTATCTTGCCTATGGTTGAAATTACATTGTAATATTTCATGCTATCAAGTTGTTATTTGTTGAGCTACAATCAACAAATTTTATCCAAAATTAGGATAAAATTCTGTTGCAGCTATTTATCTTTTTTTTCTTGCTTCCAAACATGGTGGATGATGCTTGGATTAGTTTGAACATGATTGGTATTTGTTATCCACATGCCAACTCACATTTTCCTCCTCCAAATCACTCGAAACAATTATGTGCAAGAAATTATGCAAATATTCTATCTTTTCTATAATTAAGATAATAAGTTGGAATAGAGATATTCCCTCCTTTTTGCGTATTTAAATTTTTATTGGATGCCTTGAAATAGTATTAGAAACATTTTTCCCAAATCCTAACTTTTTAGCTCACCATTTACACGTTCAAATCGATAAAAAATAAATTATAGTTTTTAAATGCAGAAAAACTTGCAACTACTCCGAAACATTAGGTTAAAAATGTGATTTGTGCAAATGAGTTGAAAAATGGTGTATCGGTCATATCTTCCTTTACTTATTTTATGCTCCCAAATAATTTTGTAACCCCAATTGGATGTGCAACCACCTCCTCCTATCATCATGCAGGTTGTTGCTTGGATGTTTTGGAGTAGAACCTGCAGGTTCTATTTTAGCAGATTGGTTGTTGGAGTTTTTGATGTCAGGTCATCCCACAAATGTTTCTGATACGGGAAAACACTTCAATTTTTTTTAGAAAATTATATCTCAATAAAACTCTATTATAGAACTTTTTCAACATGTCCTATTTATGTTATTTAACTGTTAAAACCCTGCAAAATAATTATAAAACTGTAGAAAACCTGTTCAAACAACATATCATTTTATGTAATTTACCATGTTAACATCAACATAAACATAAATAACAATTAAACTACTTGGCATTAAACTATAGTATTTTAGGAAAAATAGGCAGTTTTATGTGAAATAACACTAAAATAATGAGACATTTTATTGTCTCATCATTCCCCCCTACTTATCCTGATGCATGTCCTCATGCATCCTAGTGGGCCATAACAACATTTAGGTCTAGCTTTTTGAACGACATCCTTTGTTCTTTCTAATTTCTTCCAACCAAATCTAAAATTGTTGAAATGGCTGAAATTGTTGAAATTGCTTAAAATGTTGAAATTGCTAAAATTGTTGAAATTGCTTAAAAGTGCTAAAAATTCCGATAATTTTGAAAATGATAAAATCCTAAAAATGTTGAAATTTCTAAAATTGTTAAAATACTAAAAACATTGAAATTGTTGAAATTACTCTATTTCAAGTATTGCTACAACTTTTTTTGTTTTTTTTCAACATTTGTAATTTCCATCAACTGCAGCTTTCAATAACTATAGCTTTTAGCCATGTTTTCCAAAGTAGTCTGGATTTTCTTTTTCTTTTCTTTATACTCTCTTTTTTCTACATTTTTCTAACTTCTTGTTCTCGAGCAAACTACACTTTTTTTGCAATTTTTTAACTTGTGGTTTGCATTATTTTTTGTAGTTTTACAATTCTATATGTTCAAGAGGACTACCTACAATTATTTTTTTAGGTACGTATGTTCCAAAGCACTTCTAGAATATACTGTTTTCAAGCATATATGTTTTGGAGCACTGACAGAAACACTATTTTATGCCATATTGCTACAAAAACATAGGAAAATGAGCTGAAAAGATGTGCAATTCATTTTTTCTTCAAACCTTTCAAACATGAATCCCCCATAACCAAATGTATACCAAAATAGCTTTTGGGAGTACTTAGTAGGGTGTTTAATTTTACCATTTATATACATAAGTGTGCCAAGCAGTTAATTCTTACTTATGCAATGTTAAGGCTAATTAATAGTAAAGTTGAAGAAAATGCATACCTTAACATTAAAGAGATTTCATGCACCCTTTTGGATTACTTGCTGATCATATACTTATAATTTTTGAAATCTAGAAAGTACATAGATGTAGTAATTAGACTTTGTACAAATGTTGGAAAATCTTCAAAGCAGACAAGCCGAAAATCGATTTTCATGTAAGCCTTAATTCAATAGTGCCTTGAAGAAGTTTTCGCCATTGAATTATTCTTTTTTCTTTTCTCAAAAGAGGCCATTATTTTTGTTTTTCAACCAAATTCTATCTCGATTGCATCCATAAAGGATTTTCACAATCGAGATTATTATTTTTTTCATTAGAAGAGGTCACCATTTTTTATTTTCAACCTTCTTCTGTCTTGATTGCGTCCATGAAGGATTTTCACAACCAAAATTAATTTTTTTTTCATGAGCTACAATGAGATAGAATATTTCTCATTTTTATTTGGATAAGAACAATCCTTATTTCTCAAAAGCATATATATCTATTCTTTTTGCATGAAAACAACAATAAGAAACATCAACCTTTCTTTCCGTATGAGCAACAAGAATCCTCTCATGTCCTCATTTCCTCCTTATTTCTCAAAATGAAGTTTTCACTTCATTTCTCCTTCTCCCAGATAAAATCGATGCATGTCCTCATGCATCCTTATTTTGTGGGACATGTCTTATGCTGCAACTCTTTTTTTCTTCTCTTTTTATTTCCTTTTTTTCATGATTCAAAGATATGATCATTCAAAATCTTTATCAAAAGAGGAAGCCTCTTCTATCACGTGCAAATCTGAACTATGAAAAATATTAAGCAAATTCCACCTTTGTTAGTGTCTTATGATACAATTGTAAATGATGTCCATTGACCATCAATTTCCTCTTTGAATCATCAATAGGAGAAAATTGAACTACTCCATTCTTGAACACTTCTTCAATTTGGTACAGTCCTAGCCATCGAGTTTGTAGTTTATCAGAAAAATCAACATAACAAGAACCAAACAACAATGCCCAATCTCTTGGTTCATCCTTATTGTTCCTAATGTGACTATCATGCCATATTTTTTGATATTATTGAATGATCTCTGTTTGGTGAAGTACCTCTAACCAAAGTTTATCTAATGCATTCAAATGTAAAATTTTCTCTTATTGTACTTGCAACAACTCAATGCCATCTTCCAAAGATATATGAAGTGTTAGGAATTCGAACTCAATTAGAAAAAGATATTTCTTTTTATTTACCTCATCTGATTCAAGAAACCACAGGCTTCCTAGATTAATATACTTAAGAGGTGGAATAAGTTTTCCTGCAAGCAAGTCTACTAATTTTTTATCTACTTGTAAATTTTAAGGATATATATTTTTTTGTTGTTGTTTCAATGTAGATTGGTTTTCTTGTTTATTTCCTTCAATTCCCATTTCTACAATGATAGGTGGAATAGGTTCAAGAAGTGTTTTTCTTGAACATAATTGAATGTTGTCACATCCAATGATATTTATTAGGGCTATATCTTTCAATTCAACCATATAGATAGGGTTTTCTGTTTAACATTACTTAGATTGATCAATAGTTGATTTGAAAGTGGAGGTTGTTTTGCTTGTTATTATTGTTTTTGTCATTGAGGGAAAATATGGGTAAGACCAGGTAAGAAATGAAACTGGTTTGTAGGATATCTATTTTCACAAATGACAAAAATATAGAAATCTCATTCAAAGGACACTCATGAAGAGCATGCTCCTTCTTACATCTTTGACAATAGAAAACTAAATATTTTGTGTTCACTTCGTCTAATGTTGTGTTAAGATGCACTAAAATATCATCTCTTAGATTAGAAAATATTTCATTAATTACTTCAAAGCATTTCTATTATTACCATTTTTATGTTTTCTTGTATAAAAATTGTTCTTATAGAGTTTAATGATTTCTTGAAATTCAAGCTTATTTATGTCTCCTTTTCCCATAAGATCCAGTGCATCTCTTGATTCATCATGTAATCCTTTTAAGAATATGATTTTCTTGAGTTTTAGCTCTACACCTTCACATCTCTTATGAACAAGGGAAAATCCATCTAGATAATATTCTAAAGTTTCATCTTCCTCTTGTTTTCTCCTAGACAATTCATCCTTTTGATTATTTACTTGATAATATTCTTGGTATCTCTCCAAAAACATATTTTTCATTTCATCCTAGGTTCAAATAAAATTTGGTGTTAAACCCATGAACCATTGTAGGGCTAAGTATTTAAGAGTGGAATACAATTATAAGCTTGGCATATAATCTTAAACTCAAATAAAAATTGATCAGGGTCCTCAATTGCCACTTCTGTAAAAGTTGGTAATACAAGAGGTGAAATGACTTTCATGGGAGAATTTTGATTAAGATCTAATCGAATGGGGTATTGAAAAGTTTTGGCAGGTGTACTAGTTTCACCAAGGTGGAGCACATTACTGGCTTTTCCTGTATTTTCTTGCAAGCCTACCATTATATGTTCCCAACACCAATTATAAATATTTTTAAATTGTCCTGATTGTATAGATTTGTCAAGGGAGGGTGGTGTTAAACTAACACATTGTTCTTAAGCTATTTTTCACTTCCTAAAGCAAATGATTATGATTATTCTAAAATTTCAATGTTTTCGAGAATCACTAATTCAAACAACTTCAACATGGGTTCAACCTTTTATTGTCAGTGTTTGCTTCTTGTGGTTTGTAGGAAGTTTTTTCGATCTATCTCTTTTGTTTCTAAACCAATTCATAATTCCTATTAAAGCAAAAACTCCTATTCTAGTGTCCTAATGTTCAAGATGCAATCCCAAGCAATGCAACTATTTTTATGTGAAGTCATCAATTTCACATAAAAAGACTCCTTTATCCTCTCATATTAAGGGTATAGATAGTAAATACTTTATAAAATACCCAAACCCTTTTAAAAGAAACAAAAATAAACAATATATTTCTCAAACTAAACGAGGGTATTTTAATTCAAAGATAACCTTCCCTCATTAATCTATTATCATCTCAATCATATAATATCAAAGCTTAAGAAGTGCGTCACCCTTTTTAACTTTTCTAACTTAATAACTGGAAAGAATATTTGAAAAGTATTAAAATAATACTCATGCATTCAGTTGTCATCGATCTGAATGCGATCAACAAAGAAATATTGCTTTAAAAAAAATATAACTTAAAATCAAGTCCACATCATTTTAAACGACTTCAAGCATTTGCACCCATCATTCTAGATGTATGCCCGAATGTAAAACTATTTGGTCTCTAAAAACACCTTAAAGAAATAAAAACAAACATTACAGTCATTCGACAAAGAGATAAACTCCAAATTTATTTGAGGATGACTCAATGGATATCAAGCAAACCTTTGATTTTGCTTTCCAACAACATAAACTCGACATGATTTAATTCAAATAGTCTTATTATAGATGTACTATCATGGCTGAAAAGGGTCTTAAACAATAAATTGATGGATTTGTTTTCTTTCCTTTAAAAGGACACAATAGGATGCACCCAAGTCGTATGACGACTAACTCTAAGGTCACACAATCATAATATTTGCCAAACACAGAGGATCAAGCAACAATTCTACGAATTTGAGAGCATATTTTAATCACTTGGAAGAGATGATTTTGCACAAATACGTGCAACTCTTGACCATATATTTTGAAAAGCACAATATCATATCATAGCACATTCCTTCCATATTATTATTACCTTAGAAAAAATTGAAGAATGCTACCTGTACTTTTAGGAATGTATACACTGAGACATCCCTTTTCTCTTTGACAATCTGAATCAATACTTTTGCTTCACCACATTCGTTCTTCCTCTCTCTGTCCTCCATTTTATCGTTTGGCCCCCTTGTTCTTGTCTGTATTAATTAAGAAGATGCTCTTTCTCTCTAAAATTGAAAAGTAACTACTCTTTAATAAATTACATCCAATTTATTTTAAAGAGCCATTCGTCATTTTTTAAAGTTTATAATATGAAAATAAAACAACCAATATTGATCCATTTCTATTTTAATTTATTTAAAAGAGTGTTCATAGAAATAAGGTTCCTACCTCCCCTTATTGCTTATAATGTGGATTCAACACCATAATTTCTTGTAATTATATTTCCTAATGTTAATTGTTAACATTATAACAAGAAATAAAGTAAATTAAATAATATTATTGCTTTCTTTTAAAATATCATAAACTAATATCGTTTATCAGCCATAATATTTATGTGTGGAATATTATTAAGCCCTCGCTTGCTCAGTAATTCCATCACTAATGGATCTCTTTTTCGGGTCCAAGAAAAACACAAGTAGATATTCAATGCTTATAAACAATATTGTAAAAATGCATACCACCAAAAAATAATACATATCGGTGGGTCATGACATATAGACCACTTCATAGCCTACACACAACACTTCACCCAAAGGGAATACCTACAAAACTTAAAAAACTATAGATGCCAAGGCAAAACCAAATCTACTTTAGATCCTTAAATTTTGGATCTCCAACCTACTCACAGATGATGTTGCAAATCCTGAAATCACAAATACTTAGACCTTACCTCCACCAAGTCTATGTCACATAGGTTATAATGATTAAAAAAATTGTTATTAAAAAAAGGAGAATAGGAAGAAGAAGAAGAAAATGAAGAAGTCTTCTTCACTAGTTGTTATTGTTGTTGTTAATTGGGCACCTTGTAAGTGCCTAAAGATTGAGATCCACTTGATTGGCTAGTAAATTTCTCCTTCATCAATTGTGCTTGATTGAACAATGTATCCAAAGTGGTGATTAGGATATATTACAACTCCTTGAATATTGATTCCTGCAAATCCCTCTTAAACTTGATAATGAGTCCATTAGTTGAATCCTTCACACTAGTTAAGATTCTCAACTTATTAAACTAGAAAATATACTCTTGGACACTCATATTGTATCTTTGCTTTAAGCGAAACCATTTATATATAAGGTCATCACCATAATTTGAGGGATAAAATATATCCTTCAAGTATTTTACCAGTTTAGCCCAATTTTTTCTAGTATTTTTATTGCATTGGCAATCCGTTATCAAAACCTTAGCTACATATGAAAGTTTCAATTTGGCAAAGGGGGCTGTCATCTTCAATGATTTTGTTGTAAGTAAACCAAGTATTTAAGTCAAGGATCCAATTGTTTAAAACTTTGGGATCACGTGAACCATCATAAATCTTGACCTTGTATTTTGCACGTGCGTGAATGTCATTGATTTTCAGATCAATCAAGCCCTGTTTGCAAAAAAAGAATATCTCCTCCATTAATAATTCCATAGTAAATGGGATTATGTGAATTAATTAATTTTGTAAAAAGCATTAAAAAAATTAATTTAACACTAAATTTGAGAGAAAACAAATCTTAAAGTCCGCTGATGTGATGTGGATCAAAATTCCACTCGTAAATACTTGCAAGGTAGTCAAATGCGTGCAACAAAATAGCATCGATCAAACTGCATAACAGGTCACCATGCAGCTTGTGGTTACAGGCCGGATGAAAACATCGTAGGTAGCAGCGGCGCCAATTCCTGTAATGCTTGTCTGGCTATTCCTCTGGTCACCCTAAAATTTAAACGACAATTATTTCCTTTACCCCAGTCATGTGGGATAAAAGCTTGGACTTTGTTGAGTTTAGGTGCTGCTCAGAAGCTCTACCAAATGTCGCAGTCATGGCGTCAACAAGAAAGTGACAAGTGGGAGTGCCTCCAAATGATCATTCAAAATGACATGTGACAGGCAAAAACTCAAGTGGTCTGCTCCAAACCTGCCGTGTAATAAACCTCCATGTGATTGGTCCAAATGTCTTTTGTCGTCACAGGAATCCAATGAAACAAAGCACGGGAATTATCAGCCAAGTGGATTGCCAGGGAAGAGTGTCTGCTCACCAAAAGTCGAACTCTCTCATGTGGGCTACAAATAGATTGTCGATAGTCAATTCACCACGTGTTAAATTTTCTGCGTCCACTCTTTGATTGGTTCACCAGTCTACGCCTATCAGATTACCATAATTTGTTTTCATGGAAAAATTGGTTACAAAGAGTCTCAACGACAAGTGCTTACACCTCCACATGTCAGGTTACTAAGCAAAGTCACCGCAGTTGTTTAAATCAGGCAATGCTAAAAATCATGCTCGTTAGAGAGAGGGCCACATCATATAGTCGATGCCTTAGAAAACAAACCATGTCGACTGCCAGGGTTTAGTGAGGCCAAAGCAGAATTGATCGACGTCAAGAATTGTCAGCCAGGGTTTTAATGATCGGTAAGGTGTGGAAGGCTTCAAGAAAAATCCATCCTCCATCACAGAAGAGAGTCGACCTATAAATAATATTGTCTACCACTAACAAAACGCCAAAGAAAGTCTTCCAATGATCAACTCCCCGTTGAAGACAACAATGCCAAACAAGCGAATGCCACTTGCTTGGAATTCAATGCCCACAAGTTGATCTGTTGTGTCATCATCAACGGAATCTGTAACATCTTTTCATCTTTAACAACTGTATATAGGGTCAGATATTTTTTCCGAGGTTTTTGTCTTCGAATACAGGTCAAATCAATTGAAGCTGCCTCTGTAACCCCTGCCTCTCCTCAGTAAATGCAGCACGGAGTGAGGGAGATCCCCGGTGTCTCAGTGTTGGTATTGCTGTTGTCATACTGGCGCTCACTCGGCGGACTCAAATCAAACTACTACTTTTGCCTTTATTAAACATACCCTCAAATTTTGAACCTAAAACATGCCCCAAAATAAATGTGGCCGAAAATGAGGGAGATGACCCGCTTGCCAAGCCATTTTCACGTTGGTCAAAATGCTTAGGTTGTTTATCACTCCTAGGTTGGAGTCGACAGACATTGTGGCATTCGATTAATGGCGATGAGGTCGTAGGTCTGACGCGGCCAACTGGCCAATGGTCTAAATTGAAACAAGTGCCAATAGATAACGTTGTTCCAACAGTAGACCAAAGTTGATGTTTAGTCAAACTTCCTTCTCACGCTCGCAAATCATTTGGCACTGTATATTTCCCACCTCAGTGCCTTGTTCACGGTGTTGCTTACTTTTAGACGATCGCCAAAAAATGGTGTTTGATTAGTCGGAGAGACATCGACGTTAAGAAACAACGCAAAAGGTTTCTTTAATGCCATTTAAAACATACAGATCTACTCAAGCTTAGTTTAACCAAAGGACTAATCTTGGCATAAAACACATAGAGAAGCAATATCTTATGGGTTCCAAACGAAGTGGCAATGTTCATTCACCTTCCTATGCAAACTAAGATTTGTTAAAGAGCTTTTAAAAGAAGTGCATGATAATAATGCAACAACATGAGCAAGAACTAATATTAGATGACATGAACCAGCCCAAGGCTGATCTTTAGCTTTGATATCAAATCTGATGTGAAAATTGGACTCAAGCTAAATCCAAAACATTGGACTCAAGCTAAATCCAAAACAGAAGTTGAAGTTTTCATTAAACAATATGCTTAAATAACATTTTTACAATAATAATCCTCTAAAAATGGAAGATGCTAACAAATTGTTAACCATAAATTTTGACTAAGCTAACAATTACAAATAAATAACAATATTGACTATTTCCAATAAATTGGCAATTTGTGTTTCTTAGCTTAATTATTTTATTTCCTATTATAATGATTTTCATTCCTGCTTCCTTAATGCTTTAGAATGGAGAGCATATACCTCACCTTACCTAAGATATTTCCTAGCGCATATAGCCTATGGACACCATCTTAAATTTGACAAATTAAAGTGATATTTTTAAAGTGTGTTTTAATGACACCCATCACCTATGATTCAAACATCTGACCTCCCTCTCCCAAAAACCCCCTAGTAACCTTTTTGTTAGCTTACACGATAGTGTAATGGAAGCCTATGCATCGTAGATGACATAGAACTCCTTTGCAAAGGCAAAAAACATTGTTTTTTGATCCCACAACCAACTCTCTCCAACACAAAGGACATACCACCATGCCATGCTATTAGTTGTGATGGAGGAAGGGAACCCAAATAAAGCCCATCTCTTTGCACTCCTTTCAAAAAGGCTATCTTTCACTTCAAGCAAAAATGATTACCTAGATTTGAACTTGAGCATCCTTCCACTTAGCGGCCTTGGATGCATTCCCTTAGACACAATGGTGCCTTGCCACTTCAAATTTGAGTGTATTATCTCTCCGAGGCCTTCTACATGCTTTAGGTTGTGATGATACCAAACCAAAGGTAGAGCACATGAATAAAGGTACACTCAAATTCAAACGTTTGTGTTATTTTGCTACATATGACTTTTGAATGGCAACCCTTTGAAACAAAGTTTTTTAGCAGTAGTAAAGGGTTGTAGAACCTAAAAAAAAAAAATTAAAAAGAAAATTTAATTTTCCTTCAAGGCTCTTGAAATAGATTAAAAAATAGTTGTTTTTACTTCTTTGTCCTATGCTTTGAAAGACATATTGGAGGCTTTGAAGAAAATTTTTGCATGGCCAAGTGAGACAACTCCATACCCACCCTAATACCATGTTGGAACTCATAATGCTATCCAGAAATAAATAGAAGTGATCCATCCATTCAAATATTATATAAAAAATATAAAGAAGGAACAAAAGAAAGAAAAGGGACAAAAGGATTAGGGTTCTTATAGGCACCATAAATAAGCACTATTCATAGACAATTTAAAAAACAAATGAGTGTGAGGGGGGTATTTATAGTAATACCAAAACCCTAATTACATAATAAAGTTTAACCTAATCCGACATAATAAATAGGCTTTAGGTTAATTATAAATAATAAATAGGGTTTAACCATAACAAGATTAGCTAAATCCCATTGAGCTTACATAGTAAAATATTACAAAATAATAAATACATTGTACAATGAAATGCACATAGGCCTATCCAATACATCACACAATATTGACTCTTGGCCATGAAGCAAATAATAATTTCAACAAAATAAGTGTGGACAAAATAATTGAATGTTATACTTCTCAAAATTTTAATGATATAGATAAACTAAACTATAAGCTTCTATGAAATGAAAACTTGGTTATGAAAAAGTTACGCGTTTGATAAAATACTTTACACATTATTAAAAAAGAGTTAGGTTTTGTAATCACTCCTAGTAAGACTACCATGAATGAGTTATTTTAGACACTTATAATAGGGTTGAAGGTCTTTATATGAAATTAATAGATTAGATTAAAGTGGGTTCCATGATAACATTTAGGAGGGATAAACCTCCAAAATAAATATCTTCAAAAATGAAGTATTGATAGTAGTGAAGCTAACTAATAATGCAAGGGTGTATGTTACAAAAATATATAAGGTAAATGTTATTTTTGTGATGGATATATGTACATATTTAGAAAAAATGGAGGAGCATTTAAAAATAATAACTATAAAACATAGATAGAAACCCATTGCCCTATATTATAAAAGGTGTTCAAGCTCATTGAAGCACACTCTTTTGACAAGAGAACTAAATTGAATTTAGAACCTAATTAGGAGTTTACACAAAGAATATATTGCCTCCCTAAAATTCATAAATTAGGTTATTATAAGGTCCATAATGGACATAAATAATTTACCCACTTATGAGTTTATTATTGAAATATTTGTAATTTGACCTTATTAGGCCAAGGCCAGTGGGTGCTCTTGATGTAAGTCTATGGGCAAGTGTTATGTAAGCCTTCAGGAATATTAATGTAATCCGATGGGCATCTTCATGTAATCCTATGGGCTAGTGCTATGTAAACCATCAAGCATCTTCATATAAACCTACGAGCATCTTCATGTAAACATGTGAGCATCTTTCTATGTAAGCCTAAGGGAATTCTCATGTATTGACCCTTAGTAGTAATGGTTAATCCACCTTTATGGATAACCTTGCTAAAAGAGTAGTTTTTTATTATTTTATTGTAAGGTTAATCTCAAGGTTAAGTTAATGTCGACCTGAGTTTAACCTCTCATTGGTGTTTTGGTAGTACTATAAATACCCCTCAATGAACAATCATTTAGAATATATTATGATATATGAAAATACTATGGGGTTGCCCATAGGAACCCATCCCTTATTCCTTCTCTCATATTGTATCATCTATCTCTTTCTCTTCTCTTCATATATATGCTCTTCTTCTTTTTTTTGCATATGATTGTGGTGAATGGATGTTTCTGGAAAATATTGTAAATTCTAACATTGATGACTTTCGATAGGCAATGTAAAGCATCTCAAGCCCATTTTCATATTTTCTAAATAAGTCTCATCTGGTTATTTTTGTGAGAGACAAAATATTTGGAAAAAAAGTACTAGTAAAATTTTATATGGTTTTTGCTTTTTCCAAAGATATACTTGATGGAGCTCTTGAGTTAGAGGAAAATTGACCCACAAACCCCCTTTTCAATTGAAACATTAATATTAGATAAGGTAATTGATAATATAAGGATGTGCTATAAAAATAGATAAGTGGGATGTTATTATTGCAATTGATATATGTGAAGTACTTGGAAAAGATGGAGAATGATTGAAGAATAATGGCAAGTACAACGCAAAGATAAAACCCTATTGCTATATTATAAACAAGTGTCCAAGTTCATTAAAGCATCTTCTTTCATCAAAAGAATTAAACTGAAGTTGAACATAAGCAAAAGGTTATGTTGACAATATAGCCTACCTAATATACATAAACTATACATAAAAAATATACATAGACTATGTATTCCTCTAAATTCCATAGTGGAAATAAATAATTTTCCCCTTATATGTTCACTTTTTTACAAGTAACTCGTTGAAAAAAAATCTTTTTCACAGGTAAATAAAAGCATTTGAGGCTCATCTTAAAATTTTGTAAATAAGTCTTGTTTGTTTTTTGTGAAATACAAAACACTGGAAAAGAAAAGAGATTATTAGTATGTTTTGACATAGTTTTGCTTTTTACAAAAATCTTAGTTAACCAAACCCTTGAACTAATAAGCGCACAAAATACCTTTTCAATTGAAATATTGACACTAAGAAAGTTCATTGGTAATGCAAGGGTATATGTTATAAAAAAAGGGGGAATGGCACTATTGAAAGTTCATTGATGGATATGTGTAAGTAATTAAAAAATATTGAGTAACATTTAGAGAATGTCAATAGCTACAAAAACTAATAGATAGAAATCATATTGCCTAGATTATAGAAAAATTATACAAGGTCATTAAACCATATTTTATTTTCAAAAATAACTAACTTTAAGTTGGAACCTAAGAGGAGGTTAAACTATATATATATATATAATTTAATAAGCTATATGTGGCTTCTATTGGAGGCCACTCCCATTACAAAAATAAAATATTACATTGCTCTCATTACATTTCTAATAAGTTAATTAAAGCATACCCAAATTTGCCTTTCTATCAAAGATATTCTTCATTTGCCTTTCTATCAAAGATATTCTCCATCTTCCTCAAATTGTTAAGTTTCCATAATCAACTCCTTTTATATCATATGCCTTCCAAAATTTAAATTTTGTCAAGATGAAATTCAACACCGTGAATGGCTAAAATATTTGATGCCCAACTTCTATATCTATAAATATCTTGTCTATAACAACCTCATAATTTCTTAATACCTTTTTTTAGGGTTCTTATTCATTCCCCTAATATTCCAAAATATTATTTTCATTGTTATTTTATGTTTTTATTTGTGGGTTTAGCTCCACTTCTTGTTAGCACTTGTGATATTTGCTTTTGTTTTCCCATATCAATATCCCTTTGGGTTTCTTTTTCTCTTTGTTTTTGCTTCTTGGGTATTTCTCTCTTTTGTTCATTCCCATCAATACTTTCATCTTCATCAATCTCTTAAATCTTCTCATATTGCTCATAGTAATACTTATCATATTTAAGTTTACCTTGTTTGAAGGATATGAAGTGCAAGGAATAACCTCAAAAGCACAATATTCTTTATGTTGCCCTAGAAACCCTAAAGTACAAGGATACTTTTTTGTAGCAATTACCTTCTTGTTCTTACCTAAAAAAACTAAATTGTTATGGGTTTCCTCCATCCTCATTTCTTTAATATGTTGCTCTTGAAACCTTAAAGTGCAAGGGATAACATCTTTACTCCTTTCACTTTTATTACTTGGAGAGGAATTTATACTAGATAAAAATGAAGATGATTTACCTAGAATAAATTTGACCTATTTTGTCATCTTTGTTTTAGGATTTCTCTCCACATCTTCTTTTGCACCTTTAAATCCTTTAGAACTTTCCAAAATATACTATAAACAGTTTTTCTTTACCTCTTCTTTCATTATAGAATATCCTTGACCTGATCTAGCTTCTATTATTATATGATTTTCTGCTTCATATTGAAGTATATCTCATCACTATAATTTTTTATCTCTTTCTTCATAGTTTTCACTTTACAAACTCTTGCTATGTGTCCAATCTTATAGCTATTGTGGCAATAAAATACAATATTTTTATAATCTACTTGTTGATCTCATTCTCTTGATTTAGATTTAATCTTAATGGATTGTGACAAATGTTTTAAAATATCCATAGCAACACATATTCGAGTATATATAACATGCTTTCACTCCTTAGTAGTTAGTCCTTCCTTGATGAATTTCCCTAGGGCATTTCCAATATTCTTCAAAACATCCTTATTTAGAATTTGATATGAAAGTTCAAAAGCCTAATCCATGTTGGAAGCTTCTTGATAGTTTTTGTCTCAACAGAAAAAATTTCATTCCATCGTCTCAAATAAAGTGCATCTCTTCCCCTAAACCATGGTCCACCAACCATTATTTTATCCCTAATTTTTAAATTGCAAAATATGATGAGGAGAGAACCTTTACGAAGATAATTCATAGAGTAATTTGAATTTAATCCCCACTTCCACTTGATCCAATTTTGAATCTCCAAAAACCCTAGCCATGATCTATGCAACTTGCATATTAAACCTCTACTTTTAAGAACCACTATATCATGTTCAATAATCTCATCCTTGATACCTACTTTTGGTGTAACATTTGCTACCTAGACCAAACTTACCATTCGTTTGCTATTTTGTTTATCTCCAACTTGGACCTCCATACTTCCAACTAGGGCATCCTGAATTCACATTAGGGTTTTCAAATATGATTTTCCTTCCATACTAGCTAATGGGGCTCACTCTTGGCTTGCACTCCCTCTTGGATTACGCTCCCTCTCAGCTTGCACTCACTCCTAGCTTGTACTCTCTCCTGCCTCACACTCACTCTTAGCTTGTACTCTCTCCTGCCTCACACTCACTCTTAGCTTGCACTTCCTCTTGGCTTGCAATAGTCCCTATCTCTTATTTTTTTGATGTTCCTTGGCTTCAACAATTTTTTGGAAACTAAGGGTTTGAAACATTGATGCATTTCAGATGAACCCGCCTCTCTTTCGCTATGATTGAATCTTGGTTTACACTTCCTCCTAGCTTGCACTTCCTCCTAGCTCACACTCCCTCTTGGATCACACTCCCTCTTGGTTCACACTTCCTTCCGACTTGCACTTCCTCTCGACTCATATTCCCTCTTAGCTCACACTTCCTCCTAGCTCACATTTCCTCCTAGCTCGCACTTCTTGTTGGCTCACACTCTCTCTTAGCTTGTACTTCCTCCCGACTCACCGAGGTTAAACTTAATATATATGTCACATATAAAGCCTATATTCCTACTTATGAGTGGGTAATATTTTTGACAAGTAAATAAATTAATGTCAAGCTCATATTATTCTTATGTAAAGAATATGTTTTGATTATTTTTGTGAAACACAAAAGATAAGCAAAAAAATAAGATATTATTAGTAAGTTTTGTCATAGTTTGGCTTTTCATGAAGATATTAATTGATGAAAATCTTATGTTGTTTTGGGAATATTTTTTTGGGTAAATTAGATAGATTTCATTAGCATTCGGGTTTTAAGGATCCCAAAACCTATATACAAAAAATAGCAGGATCTGTTGAAGGATGAACAAAACATCAATAGGGGACGCAACCCCAAGCCCAACGATTGCAAAAACTAAAAGGAGATGCAACCCTGCATACCAAGCATGATTAAAAGACAAACATAAGGGTTGCAGCCCTAGCAAAACCAGACCACTTCAAGGACTATCAGGCTCCACGCAGGGTAGCCTAAAAAATAAGATAATTCCTGACAAAGAAGTTAATCCTTAGTAACTTCCTCATCACCATCCTTATCCTCAATATTCAGCTGATCCTTGGGATCCTCCTTGACCTTGATCTTATCCTCGTCCACTAAGTAGGCCTTGATTTCCTCGAACTCATCCTATCTTAGCTGCTCGTCGAAGAAAAGGATGTGGAGGGGCTCCCTGAGATAGATTATGGAATTCACCATTGCGTTCATCATGTTTTTGATTGTGGATATGATGAATTCCTTCAATATTTTGACATCAAAATCAGCATCCTCATCGTCATCCTTGATATCGATCACTTTCTGCTTACCCTTCGCGATTTGCTCCTAGAAGGGCGATTTTTTGCCAGGTCCTTCAAATTTTTCAAATTTGATGCACTTCCTCACCCTTAAATCATGAACAACTTTAATCGCCTTCCTATTCCTTTCCATTAAGGACAAGTGGGCAGGGGGGGCAATAGATTTTCCAACAGGACTTGGTTTACTCATGGAGGGGTTGGTGTTGACTTGGGGGCTATTAGATAGGATGTGATTGTAGATAACTTTATAGATCCCTTGGTGAGAAGGAAGGTCATTTACCTTTTTCTTCTTGTAGGAATTAATGGAATAGTTCATGGAGTTGACAAGGAATTGGGGGATATTAATGGGATTCACCTCACGAAAGTGGTTTACAAAGGCCAAGTGGAAGTTGCACAAAACTTTTTCTGGGTCATCAACGATAACGAATTCCATCATTAGTTTCATCACATCATTCCATGGAGAAAGAAGGTCCTTCCTGTAAATGCCTTGCTTCGCCTATTTATAAATTTTCTTGTTGTTCTTTAATTCCTTCAGCTCTACTTCCTAGTTATGCTTCTCTCGACGTATGAATCATCCTTTCACCTTCTAGCCTATGATGGTGGACATGAGGTTCACATCGATAAGGAAACTCCTCCCACGAACCGTTACGTAGCCATTCTCCCAAGTTTCCAGGATGGCCATGGTGATGTCGATTTTATCGCCAAAGAATTTCTTGAAGAAAGGAACAAAGTCCCTCTCAATCAAAATTCGTTCAGCAAGGATGTCCCACTCGACCTTGCTTGGCTCGACGAAGCTCATTTTGGGCAAAATTTCAAGAGCGAGGATGCGCATAGGCGGGTTTAGGAAAGAAGCATAGGGGAGGAAATTTTTGGAGTAATACAACGACACACTGCAACTATGGGTAAAGAAAAAATGTAGAAAGGGTAAATATTTAAGCTCAAGGATGCGCGCAGACAGGCGTGGAAATTTTTGAACACACGAATGAGGATCCTTGCAGCTAAGGGCAATGGAGAAAAGTAGAGCAATATTTCCTTTTTGAAGAGAAGCCTAATTCTTTCGAGCAATTTTTTGAAACTTGTCGTTGTTGGGCTCTTCAATGTTTTTTGAATTCGCCAAGGGAAAATTTGGATTTCCAATACCTTTTTGCTCATAATTATCCGGTGAGGGTGTATCCCAAGGGGGATTTTGGTTATCAATTTTTATTATCCCATGTCCTTCACACGTGAGCCCAGGTTTGGTTTGATGATTGGAAGTTGGGCATTGGAATTTACTCTTGGAATATGAAGAGTCACCGTTATTGCTATGGTCTATTAGAACATTTAGCCCAGGGGAGAAGTGCTCCAAAAAACAACGCATACTCTTGGAAGTAGAAGATCTGCATCGTCCTATGAGGACCCTCCAATTTTTAATCGCATTGCGCAATGTTAGACCTTTGGAAGTCGAGATGCCTTGATTTGGTCCATCTTTAAAACGAGTCTTATTTTTTCCACTAGGGGTGCTACAACTTTGAAAGGAGTGATTTCGGTTGATAATATTGTTGGAAACAACTTCTTCTTGAATTAGCTCACCATTGAAACAGGAGATGTGGGTTCTTTTCTTGGAAAATGGGGCACGACCTGTATTTCTAAACACAAGAAAGGAAACTTGCCACGAGCTAAAAAAATTGTTAGTATAAGTTTTCAAAAAAACTTTTGAATCAAGTTTGACCTTGTTGTATTGGGTGGTGAACCACTCAGCCTGCATGGGATGATTTTGCTCAAACATTTTGAATCATGTCTTGGTCCATGATCCTTTTGACTTCTTGAGGAAGGTCGCATGTCCACATAATTAGCCTATTGGCTATGACACCTTTGTTGGCTAGGCAATCGACAACCTTGTTAGATTCTCTGAAGGTATGGTGACAGATGATCTGCAAGTAGCTAAGGATGAGGATCCTGGTCTCCTTGATACAGTCCTCAATTCTCCAAGATAGATTTTTGTTCATCCTAATGTAGTTGACGATGTTTAAAGAATCACCTTCTACAATGATGTTGCCAGGGTAGTTTTTTGCCAACTCAAGACCCCTCCACAAAGCTCTAGCTTCAACAACATTGTTGGTTTGAGATCCTAGGAATTCAACAAAAGCAAAAATAACTTTCCCATTGTGGTCTCTAAAAATACCTCTTGCCCTTGTGATTCTTGGATTACCTTTGGAAGCTCCATAAAAGTTCAATTTGAGCCACCCTATCGGAGGAGGGATCCACTTAGAGGTTGTTCTATGGTTGGGTCTAGGATTAATTGGTCTGTCCTCAATGTGGAGGTTCAAGGATTTTCCTAAGGACAATTCAAAGCTAGCGGTAGCTCTGAGGGAGGGAGGAATTAGCATAGAATTTTCCTTGGAAAAATAGAGGATTATGTTGTTAATGGAGGTAGGATTGGATTGGTTTCTTTCAAGCCAGATTTACTACAATAAAATATGAAGACAAGTAGTCCAAAGGAATTTCAGTCAAGGATTGCGAAAAGGATTGGGCCATTGGAAGAATAGTTCAATGATAGAATTAGGCTTTGTCCATGAGATGAAGAAGGTTTGAAAGAGCTTACTTAGGACATCCTCAGAGAAAGGATAGGTAAGAAAGAGGTGATGTACTGATTCCCAATCGGATAGGCAGAGGTAGCATCTATTAGGAACAACAATACCTCTCTTGAGCAAATTGTCTATAGTCAGGATCTTGTTTTGAAAGACCAACCAAGAGAAAAAGGATATCTTAGGAACCAAGAATTTTGGCCAAACGATGTTGTGAGGGAAAGTTTTATCCTCAGGGTTCAAAAGGATTTGATAGGCATACTTAACTGAAAACTCACCACTATCATTGGGTTCCTAAAATAGTCGGTCTATAGGATTTCCAGACGGGATGATGGTTAAAGGACTCTTCCATTTAATGTCACAAATCCACTTTTTTGGGCTTCCAAACTAAGTTCTATGAGTAGGTAGAGGATGGTGTATTATTTTTTTTGCTTGAGAAAAAGGGGTTGTACTCGGGTCCCCTACCCTTGATAAATCACAACTATTTTTTGTGAATATTAAGAGTTTACAAACATATTTAATTCTCATCTCAATTGAGATGCTATAATTAGATACCTAAATCTATTTTCACACAGTCTAAATTTTTTATATTCATTTTTTGGATCTTCATTTTTTTTAAATACAAATATTTGACATCCTTTTTCTTGATAATTTCCAATCTTGTTCATCCATCCATCCAAGTGAAATCCTTATTAGTGATGGTTTTGGATGATTCCAAACTGTGATTGTGCCACTTGAATATTCATAACTGCTTTGCTAGCTCCATGCTTCTATTGCTTTGCTTTGATATTTTGAACAATTGGTCCTGTTGTTCCTTGATTTTGCTACACCCCTTTGAAATCCATAAACATTATGCTTTTTCTACCAAACATTGCCATACTTTATGCCTTTTGAACTCCATGTAGATCTAAAATTTTGATGCCTTAAGCCATGCCTCTAAGATTATTTTTGTTCAGGGTGGTATGGGTATCTTATGCTGCAACCTTAACCTGAAATTTTGTTCCCTTTTATTATTCAACAATTTGTTTTTTTTTTCATTTTCAATTCTTCTTCACAATATTCTCTCTTATACCTTTCTTTTGGTACATCCCTTCTGCACTTCTAACAAGGCTTCCTTTAATTTTTTTGTTGCTTCTTCCATGGACTCTATTGTTGCTACTACTATAAATTCAACTTTTAAGTTTTCTAATAGTTCTTCAACTTGTTCCCTTACCATAATTGCTTCTTGCTTCTCTTTGGTTTCTTGCTTAAGTTTTTTCTTTTGAATGTGACCATGAATTTGCATGTTGTCATCTATATTTTTTCCTTCTATTATATCCTCGTTATTCATCTCTTTCAATTCTCTCTGAAGCCTTTTTATTTATTCTTTGTATCCTTTAATGGTGATCTTCAAACTAGCTATCTTTTTATAAGGGTTCCATTGACTCAAGAATGCATGCTCCATTTCATCCCATGTCCAAGTTCTTTTCTTAGCATGCATTTTCTTAGTACGAATATCCCACCAATCATGAGCTTCCTCTTTTAAAAGATAAAAAAATTTGCAATTCCAAAAAATCTCACTAGAATATAGAGATCTAAACTTCATCCACCATTCTCGAGCATCAATGTCATAATTTCTAGTAAAAATTGGTAACTCCATGATCTCAACCTAAAAAAATTCCAAAAGTAGCTAGGATTTTGGAAAGAAAAAAACTAGGGTTTTTCAAAATTTTCTCTTTTTTTTTAACTCCTCTAATACTTTTTTTGAGAAAAAGGTAAAAAATTTATTGACAAAATTTCAAATTATACATTTACTATTGATAACTTGCCTTTATTGGTAAGGCTCAAAATGCGGCACAACTCTGTTCCTTTGACTATCCAACTTTTAGAATTTTTAGTCCTTGTTGGATGACCCCTAGAGGTGTTCCATTTACCCTTTCCTTTTAAATATATAGACTTCATCTTGAGTCTATAAAGCCCTCTTTCTAATCTTATCCTTCCTTTCTTAGTTCCCATATTGCAGTTGTTTTTGGAGTTGTGTCCATATATCTGCTTCATCCTCTACCATATGAGAGTCCTCTTGGATTTTAACCTGCACTATCTCTAAAATTTTCCTATTTAGAATGCCCCAGATTATTTCCTCTGGTCTAAATTCCTCGTTGAAAATCCTATTATTATGTTCCAACCAAAGTTGCCAGTATATGAAACCCAAATCCAAATCCCAAGTTATATTCAAAGTCTTTGATTTGAATCTATTGGTCTGTCAATAGTCCCAAAAGTTGTTCTCAGTGAGAATGAATCTTTCTGATTGACGAAAAATATTGTACCACAAACTCGATACTGTTTGGGCATAGGGACACAAGAAAAGGAGGTGTCCCATTGTTTCCTCCTCTTGGTGACACATTACACACCAGTTGGATCCAATAAATCAATGTATCCTCATGTTATCCCAAGTTGTAATATGTTATGTGCAACCAACAACATAAAGCAATTTATATTTGGTCATCCTTTAGGTTGCCATAATTGCAACCAAGGGGGTTTTGGACCAATTTGAGTGTTTTGGATAATCTTTATATAACCTTATTTGACAATAAAAATTCCTAATTGGGTATGTCACTGTTGCGTGATATATTTGTCTAATTACAAACACATACCCACAGTCAGGATTCATTCAGGATATCCTCTCTTGAAAGGAAATACTTGATCTCCCCAAGGTTCGGGTAGGCTAATTTAACCTGGTTGTATACTTATCAAAAATATGCAATGTAAAATTCAAATGAACAACTCAAAAAAACATATAATTTTTAACAAGGGGTAAATTTAATAAATTTGTTTGTCAAGGATTCAATTTTATTGCTCATGAAACTATCAGGATATACATTTAATATCATAGATTACTTTCAAAATTTCAGAATGTCAATAACCAGCAAAATCTTCTATATATTTTTTATTTGTTTATTTTTATGTTTTTATACAAAAAAATTAATATTTTTGGAGTTATTAGTATATTACAATTGTTGCAATTTTGAAATTTACCAAAATTAAACACAGGATCATAAGAATAAATTTCAAAAATAAAATCTTCAATTATGCTACTCCTATTTTATTCATATTATAGAGAAAAATCAAAAGATAAGGTTAGAAAAAGAAAATAAAGAAAACAAACAGGTCACTGTAATTTCTAGAAATTCATCCCGAATCTATTGAAGCAAGTGCTCTGAATTTAACCAATCTTAACCTGATCAGTATTCACACAATCTGGAATTAAGTTGGTGCAATCTTCTAAAGAGAATGAAACAACATACCAGATTTATCAAACAAGAATACCATCAACATGCGCATATCTCATTTAAAAAAACTCCAATATATTGCATTAACAAAAGATATTCAATTAATACATACTCATATTTCCTTGCATCAGGCGATTACAATAGATAAAATTCTCACTTCCAGCAACCAGGGAGGAGATGCTCATTGACAACAAAGAACAACCAAAATTTCTAAAATCTTCTTGCTCCAAATGGCCTCCGACCTCTTCTCCTCGGGTCTCAATGACTATTTATAATTTTATAATTTCAAAATTTCAGTTGTTCGATTTCATAATTGTTTCTGCAACGGGTTCCATTCTCTTCAACACTTATATTACGTACGTGATGACATATTTGTTATAAAATTAATATTTTCCACCATGGTGAGGAATCCTTTATTTTATTCATTATCCAATAACTAACATCACTCACATTCAACTGAACTTCGTTATCCTTCGTAACTTTCCTTTTGCCTTTACCATGAAGAGGTTGAATGACACTTCGTGCATGATGTAATGTATCTTCCACGTGGGCTTCTTTTGTTGAGCGTATACCACTGACTATATTCCCCACCTATCTAGTCAAAAGCATACCCGTGGGTGTGAGTTCAAGATGCAAAATACCAACATCCATTACTTCATAACTCTGTCCAATTGCAGCTAATGCTATCTTATCTCCCTTTTTTAGAGCACCATCAATAACTGCAACATGGTAAATAACTCCTTTGTACTCATCATAGTAGGAATCTAACAAAAGCAATTGTAGAGGTGAAGGAATTACACCCCGAGGGGAGGAATATGTTCAATCATAGCAAGAACTTGTTAAAGGCCTTCACCAATTTTAACAGACGCTAAGAGAGCATCTTGAGGATCTAGGTCAAACATTGACTTCAATTGAGCTTTAACATGATCAAGATCAGTAGTAGATTGATCAATTTTAGTTATGATAGGAATGATAGCAAGGTCAACTTCAAATGCAAGATAAAAGTTAGCAATTATTTGTGCTTGAACACCTTGAGCAACATTAACCACCAAAAGAACCCCCTAACATACAACAAGGGATATTGATACTTCATAGTTAAAATCCACATGTCCAGGTGTGTCTACTAGATTGAGTAAATATTTTTGAGGTGATGCCAATGCATTTCCAGTGTTACTATCCCAACTATAATTGAAGAACATTGTCATAGTTTGGGCTTTCATTGTAATTCTTCTTTCCCTCTCCACATAATACAAAAAATGAAATTGACATTATAAAACTAAATTGATCGTTATGCAAGAATGGTAAACTAGATTCAAAATATAGAGAAGAAATAATACGCAAAATAAAAATTAGCTTATGCATTGTGTTGGGGTCAATGTTTGATTGTTTGTAATACTCAACAAGTATATTGCAAAACATGAAGGGAAAACTCAAAGTAACAGGAAACAAAAAGAAAGTCCCATGAGATAATTAAAATCATGAGGCATTATTATGAGAACTTTTGTTTTTTAGTTTTGCTTCTTCAGGGTTGGGTCACATTGTTTCTGCAGATGCTTGATGGACCTTGTCAACTACTTCAACAAAATCTTTTTCCTATAAAGTATTATAGAAAAATCATTCTATGATGACTTTACATAGGTGAATATTGTCATCAAACTGTGAAAGCATATTCTCTGCTTAAAGCATTATGTTAACAAATTCATAACTACACGACTCAATTTAATTCAATCAAAACTTTGATTTGAATCTATACCCCAGGCCATGCTCCCATGACAAAGTATAGTGGTTGCCATCATATGATATTTTAGGTTCAACCCCAAGTATATTAGATTAAGATAGGCTTCATCAAATTTATCAGCATTTCAAGACAAATGTTGTGAAACCCATAGTGACATCATGGGAGTGTTATTTCTAAATTAAAATTTATAATTAATTTACTTGGTTTCATATAAGATTCATCTTTGCCTGAAGTCCAATAACATCTGATTAAACATCCATGATTTTGCAGAAACCGATGGAACTTGTCATTTGCTTCAAGAAATTTGATTTGCTTTGCTCTAAAAAATTAAGCAACAAATATTTCACAGTAGCTCCACATAAACTAATCTTTTTAGGAACCAACAATATAACATATGTCCAGTCAAACATAAACCAATGCACACTATAAAAATACACTTTGATTACCGACTTCACAACTGCACAATAACTTTCTATGATTCAATCCTACATTTCAACGACAGAATACTCTGGACATGATCAATATAATACAAATAGAACTTTGACTTAAACCCTACAATATTATGGAATAATTCAATTTAATTCAAATACTAGATAATGGAAGGCTTCGGTTTGGTCTTAGGCGAATGAAAAGATTTGATGATGTAGCTTAGATATTGGGAAATATAATTGAGGCCAAATGGACATAACGTGGTTAAATGAACGATGATGCAGGTAAGAATGAATCTTTGAAGAACCCTTCCAATGAGATCAATCACAAAAATATCAAGTGCTAAAACCATGACAATGGTAAGCCTTCGGATTTCATTGACTTCTTTATGACATCATAAACTAAAACTCAACCATAATATCTCAAAACCTTGACCTGTAATTTCAAAACTTTGTAATCAACATTGCAAGATTTATTGGTATAGACTAGTCAAAAAAACACTCAATGCAAACAAAATTTCACATTAACCTCAAAATTTCAAGTCGATCCCCAAATTGGGGTACGTTGTACGATGGAAACAACAGCCCCAACCAAGTTGATTAAATCCATTACTCCTTGGCCACTTTTGTCTATCCAAGATTTCTTTCAGTTCTCTTTTCTCCTCAGTCCATTCTTCCCTCAACTCCTCTAGGACTTGCCATTGACTAATATTGTTATGTAGTTGATCTGGCATTTTAAAATAGTGGCTTATGAGATTCCACCCTTTCCTTTGAAAGTTTTCCTTGAGTCCTATTGTGGGGGTACTAATAAATTATGGGGGGAAATGTTCCCAAGAATCTTCCCATAGTCTAGCAGTTTTTCAATCTCTCACTTTCTAGTATAACCCTTCTTTGATAAGTGACGCTCTTTCTTTAGAGCTTTCTAGGTCTTTGATCCCTCTCCTAATACTGGAATACGAGGAAGATATTTTGTATTTTGTGAGGGATAGTATCTAACTGTCAATACTTTGCTCCAGAGTTGGTTAGAATGAGTTAAACATCTCCAATACAACTTGGTTGTTAGAGCTTGGTTGTTTGTCATTGTTGTTCTAACTCCCAAACCTTCAACTTCCTTAGGCTTGCAAACCTTCTCCCAACTAACTAGTGCCCTTGTATGGTTATCCTACACTCCAGACCAAAGAAAGTGTCTCATCATCTTGTCCAAATATTTTAGGATGCTTTTTGGGGCAGCCAAAATGGAGAATTTATACACTAGAATTGCTTGTAAAACTGATTTAAGCAATGTTACTCTTCCTCCAAAACTTAAGCACGTATAGGTCCAATGCAAAAGTTTCGAGTGGATTCTATATTTTATTGATTTTCAATCTTTATTTTTGAGGCCCTTCTATATTAAGAAGATACCCAAATATTCTAAGGGTAGTGATGCCTCTAAGAATATGAGGATGTGGCTTATCTGTTCTGTTAATTCTTTTATCACATTAAAAAAAAACTATTGATTTTTCTTCATTTAGTAGTTGTCCAATAGTCGCTATGTAGCACTCAAGCATTTTTTGATATTGGTTGCTTCTCTTATTGTTGCTTCCCCCCACATTCCTATGTCATCCAAAAATTGGAGGTGAGTAATCTTTATGTTCCTACTTATCCTTACGCTTGAAATGGTATTCTCTGCTTTCCTCTTCTGTATGAGTCTTCCCAAACCCTTCGCAAAAATGGTGAAAGTGGATCCCCTTGTCAGATACCTCTAGAAGATTTGAATAGTTGGGATGGATTACCATTGATGAGAACTGAGAAAGAAACTGTAGAGATGCATTCCATAATCCATTTTATCCATTCTTCACTAAAATCAAATTTCTATAGTATTTGGGATAAAAACTCCCAACTTACTCTGTCATATGCCTTGGATAAATCTACCTTAAGGAACATACCTTTATTTCCCTTTTGGCAAAGCTCGTAAATAGTTTCTTGTGCTATCACAACTCCATCCATAATTTGTCTACCCTACACAAATCTCCCTTATTCTAGAGAGATTAACCCTGGTAAGATTTGTTTCAACCTATTTCACATCAATTTGCTTATGATCTTATAAACTACATTGCATAGAGCAATTTGTCTATAGTTAGTGAGATTTTTCATATCTCCACCTTTTGGGATGAGAGCCAAAAAGGTGTGATTGAAGTCTTTAAGGATTCTTTGACTAGTCCTAACTTCTTCTACTACTTGGGTTACACCTTTGCAATTATATCCTAATAGGCTTTATAGAACTCTATTGGAAATCCATCTGAACCTAGGGCCTTCCCTATCTGCATATCAAAAACTATTTCTTTAACTTCTTCCTCTCTAATCTCTCTTTAGAGTTGCTTAATTTATTTTTGTGACATTAACATTAGTATGCTTTCTAAAATTTCCTCTTGGTGGGGTACGAGGTGTAGACCAATTAGTTCAACCAAATCCTGTAAGGGGGACGGAGGTCCAAGGTTCAAATCTCGAGCCTTGTCGGACTGAACGTTTGTCCTAGTGCTTTTAGCAGTGTAAAAGGTTTAAAATGATTGTGACATGGTTGTTATAGGGATGGAATGCACGAAGATCTGTGTGGCAACTTTCTAGGCAAACAACGCAGAATAATGTGGCAGCCATAAAAATTGAACAACCTTCCTGCATTCATGGTGGCTACCGATTCCACCATGTAAATTCAAAAAAAAAATCCTCTTGGTGCTGAGTGGAAAGGTGTGAATTTGCAGTAAATAAAGTTGAAAAGTATTTATTTGCAGTTTCTTGCATACCTAGAGTAGTAGTTTCCTTGTTTCCATCCCCTGTGGAAAAGGCATCAATCCGATTATAGTGATTACGTGTTGTGGCTGAGTGATGGAAAAACTTTGTATTCTTGTCTCCCTCTTACAGCCAGATTATTCTTGCTCATATCCAGTAGGCTTCCTCTTTCTTGTCTAACTCTTCTTCCTCTTGCATCAAAAGAATTTCTTTGTGGAGAAGCTCTTTAGAGATAGGTTTTGAGCAGATCCTTTTTTTAATTTATTGCACTCAAACTGAAAGATTTGCTCTTTGTTGTTGGAAATATGTCCGATGAAATTTACTCCATTTTTTAATTTACCTTTGATAAAATTTAATCTAGAGTGAAGCTAAAATTGTGTTGTCCCATGTTCTGGTTTTCCTTTTTCCCACCACTGTTTCATTATCTTTTGGTTTTCCTTGTTCCCACCATTGTTTCATTATCTTTTGGTTTTCCTTGTTCCCACCACTGTTTCATTAGCTTTGGAAAGTCATTATTTTGGAGAAAAAAAGTCTCAAATATAAAAGAATGATTCTTGACCTGAGGCCTTTTTCCTATGTAGATAGATACTAGAAAATGGTTAGATGCTAACCGATTCAAAATTTGTGATTTACAGTGCCAAAGGGTGGAGACTTTCTCCCCCACAAGAAACCTATCTAATCTAGATTTGATTGTGAATGTTTCTTTTCTCTTATTAGTCCATGTATTGTTGCATCCTAGTGGGGGTATGCCAATCAAATCTAGGTGCTCTGATTGAGCCAACAACAACCTATCCTTCTCATTGAGTTGGGTCAAATCTCCTTATTGATCCTGCACTAACATTTTAGCATTGAGATCCCCTCCCACTATCCAAAAGTCTTCTTGATGGGTTTCCCTCAACTCTTGTATTGCCCTCCATTAGATTTTTTGAGCTCGTACCTCTATCATATCATAAAAATTAATTATCATCCAAACCAGTCCAAGGTCCCTCTCCCTAAGTCTGGTCATGAGGATTCCTTTGGCTGAAGCTGAGTCCATCAATTAGAAGCAATTTTTATTTCCTAAAGTGGTTATTCCTCCTGAAAATCCTTGAGAGGCTTGGGCCATAAAATCTACCTGCCCGAACATTTCTTGGCAATATTTTCCATAGCTTCTAAAGAATTTCTAGTTTCCTATAGCAAAACCACATCTAGGTTGTTTTCTAAAATCATTTTCTTAATAACCAATTGTCTATGGTGGTTGTTTAAACCCCTTACATTCCATGTGTTTATAATCATTGAGGGTCTATATTGTAGAAGTTGGAAATAGACTTCACCAATCCAAATTCTCTCATTTGTTCTCCTTGTTGTTTTTTGTCCTTATTTGTTTTTCTTCACATCCTTTGTGAACTTGCATTCTTTGGTCGCTTCTCTATGTGGTTGATTCCTAGTGTTGGCTTCTCTCTATTTTTCTTTGCCACTCCCATAATGATGTCTTTTTATGGATTTTGATCTTGTACATGCACTATCATTGCCCCTACCATATCATTTTGTTGAAACATAGGTATCTCTGGTGTTTTTTGCTCTTTCCAAGCCCCTAATAAGGCAATTTTTTGGGGCATAGATGTCTCTGCTTGTTGTTGTTGTGTCATAATATTCTGATTTTCTTGACTCTCCCCAATTTTAAAATTTTGATCAATTATAATTTGGGAGGGGTTTGTCTCTTGTGGGATGGGGGTGTACTCCCGATGGATTTGTTGTTCTCTTTCTTGTCGTTGGCCCTTATAATTGACCGGTTCCACCTCTGAATCCTCCTACCCTTCCATTGGATCATCTAATTTAAGGATTTCATATTTATTATAAGATGCACTCCAATTTGGGCGTTGGTTCATTTTTCCTACTTTAGTTGGATTTCGTCCTCTTGCTTGATAATTATTTCTTTGGACTCTCCTTGTTACTATTTGAAACCCTTCATCATTTTCTTTTTGTGGGGGAGGGTTTTTAGGATTAGTTTTAGGTTGATGCATCTCCTCTCTCCCTATTTTAGGGTAGTTTCTTACCAGATGCCCATACTCATGGCAAGCTCTGCACCTAAAAGGAATCAATTCATAATCCACTTGTTGTCTCCATGTATTTCTTCCCACTCACAATTTAATTTCTGTCGAGAGTGGCTTTTCCAGGTCCATCTCCACACATATCCTTACATATGCTGTTGATCCCCCCTCTATTGATTCTCGTGATCTTCCTAAATATGTGCCCATGATATTACCAATCATCCCAAGGATATCCTCTCCAAAATTCAAGCAAGAGAGCAAAGAGTTTTAGCCATATTTGGGCAGCCGATGGCTTCGCACGAGGATCGAATACAGGTCACCAGGGTTGAATGAATAAACCTGTCTGTCCAATGTTGTATGATCCCCTTCAAAATCCTTGTTCCTATTTGATACCAATATAAAATCTGCTACAAAGTACCCATTTGAAAGAAGCAAAATATCAACTTCTCCTTGGGGATCCCAATGTTTCCTTGCCCAATTGTATAAGAAACAATGGGATGGCCTCAACCCTACAAATTTACAAATCAAAGAATGGGTGGATTTGTACATGATGTCTTCTACAATTAATTCTTCTGCAATATCAAGGATAAGAACCGAGTTTGCTTGAGTAAAACACCAATTTCTTCGTGTTTGCTCTGGTTCTATGTATTTTTGTTTGTTAGATTTTTACATTTGTTCTTCAGCTTGTACCTCTGTGTGGACCTCTCTCCTAATGTTACCCTCAACTGTTTTTGCAAAAGATCATTGGTTGAAGGACACATATCCCTGATTGACCTGTGAATCATTAGTAGTAAAATTTTTTGGGAATGCTATGTGGGTTCCATTTTTTCTTATCTTCTTCGCAATATTTCCAACACTATTTGATGGCCCACCAGGGTTGGGGACCATTGAAAACCATAGAAAATCGAAAAAGCCCTAACAATTTACACCAAGAGAAAAATAGACAAATAAAGAGTACCTGCAATTGTTCTAAACATGGTTTGATGCAAAGAAGTCCCAACCTAAACCTTGCATTCTGCCATTGCTTTGCCTCAAACCCTAATTCTCCTCCAGAGCAATCATCACCTAACTCCTCTAATACTTGCTATCACTAGCAGAACAATTTAAATGCAATATAATTGACATAAAAAATAATGCAGTCGTTTATTACAACTTTGCATTAATCCATTAACAGGCTTATTCTCCAAAAGGTTCAACATCATTACACAGACTATTGTTGTTGTTATGAAGAAAGATGGACGACTTTATAGGTAGTGCAGTTCTTCGCAATGATGACAACGATAGTCCTAGAAAATTATTTTGCCAATAAACAAGATATTGCAGCTACAACTCAAATCACTTCTCTTTGTTAATAATCTTCAAATTGCTTCTCTTTGTTAGTAATATTGTCAATAATCTCCTCTTTTGCAAATCTTTTCTTGCCAATAATATTCTCTTTCATCTTCACGCTCTTCCACTACCCCTTGAAAAATTAGCTTTTTCCATTGAGGATGGTGCAATGTTATCTACTATGTGTTTATATTTTTATGAAAAAGTTTGAATAAAGAATGATGAAATCCTTTGAATACAAAAAAATGGCAAAAACAATTCTTCAATAATACTAAAATCAGTTGATGTTATGGCACAAAAAATAGAATAGTTCCTTAATTTCTTCAATTCTAAAAGCGTAGCCTTATGTTCATCAAGTGAATGGACCAATGTTCACTTTTTAAGATGTTTTACTTGTTAGAAAGGTGGATGGTTTGTTTGGAGGAAAGGAGAAAAGGTCTATAAGGACAAATGTATAAATGGTTAAATATATACTTCAAGTCGCATTACCATTCTTAACCAAAAACGAAAAAATAAAAATAAAAACAAAGATTTTATTTACTACAAAAACTATGTTCATTAGGATCATAGACAAAGAAAAGATACTTTATTACACATCATATCCATGTTGAATGTTTAGAATAATCGATCGATTGATAGGGCCTTAAGGAAGTCTAGGAACATAGTCACAATACTACTCAACAAAAAAAGGATAAAAGATCTAACACTTAAAGCTTGTCTTGCTTATTTTGAAGACATCTTTAATAGACAACCGAAAACAAAATTAAGAATCATAGAGAAAAATTTGTTTTCTCATCACATGAAGAGTAATAACTAGCTTAGATATATAAAATATATATCTATAAACATCGAGAGTTATCAATCTCGAGGCGCCTATCTATCACACCCCCAAGAAATGAGATAAGCAAATAATATTAGAAAGTTTGGGCACCATTTTAGTTTAAATAGTTTAAATATTTTTTAAATATTTTAAATCTACCGTAACCCTTAATGTCGGCGGATAGTTTTCTTAATGTCGGCTTATTTAATAAAATATTAATATTGTTTACGGCGTCGTTGACCTTCCTGACTGCCATTGTAGGACGCTTATCGGCATAATAAGGCAATTTTTTTTGGAAAAATCTTTTATTGGCTAGACCTCTTGGATTTTAAAACAGACGTTATTGATCCCTTACAGAGTCTGAGTTCACGGCAAGGCCACAACTGCTGTGAGTGGAAAGGTGTCCGTTGTGATGTAGATGCTACAACGCCCCACGTTGTTGAGGTTAACATTAGCAACCACAGATTGAGCGAAGACGTCCACCCTAGATTGTTTTGACTTGAGCATTTAAAGCGGTTGGATTTGAGTGGCAATGACTTTTTTGCCTCGCATCCCGACAGATGTGGAAAGATTGGAAAGACTCGCTTATTTGAACTCATCAAATGCTGGGTTTGACAGTAAAATTCCCTTGGAGTTGGGAAGTTTATCAACACTGCGTTGTCTCGATCTTTCAGTTTACCAGCAATTTCCATATATACTAAGAAGTTGCGGGTTGGTGAAGTGGTTGAAAACTATGAGAGGCTTGGAAGAACTTCGACTAGACGAAATAGACTTGTCAATCGCAAATGAGGACTCGGGTGACGTCATTAACACTCTCTCAAATCTCAGGCGACTTTGTCAGGAGCAGACTCGGTGTATGGCAATCTCATTTAAAGGATTATGTGAATAACCTTTTTTTGAGCTTCAGAAAGTTGGATTGACCAATCTTCTACTGGGATTCAACATCTTCCCACCTCTGCATTTCTTGTCTGATCTGTATAATATTTGGCAAATTTTATCCAATTCATCCTATGCATTTTCTCCATTATAGGCTTCAATTTTGGATGTTGGATTGACAACGAAAGGTGTCCATCCCAAGAGTCTATCAAAAAATTTATCTTTTGACCATTTCGTACTATCCAAAAGAGCTTTTTCTTTATCAACTCCTTTCCAAATTTTTGGACCTTTAAAATTGGGGACCCTTTAGAAGGCAGTTGATGATGAATTAAGTCAAACGATTCTTTATTTTCTCCATACTTGGCTCTAATATTTTTGGCCCATTAAGGCATTAGAGTGGCTAATCCATCTCCAATATAATTTTGTTGCCAAAGCCTTATTATTATTGAATGTCGATCTAAGACCTAAACCCCTTCATGAGTAGGCAGACATAGAGTCTCCCACATTACGAGGGCCCATTTCTTCTCCATTTTTGAACCTCTCCAAAGAAATATGTGAGTCTCCCACATTACGAGGGCCCATTTCTTCTCCATTTTTGAACCTCTCCAAAGAAATATGAGTCTCCCACATTACGAGGGCCCATTTCTTCTCCATTTTTGAACCTCTCCAAAGAAATATGTGACTAATTTTATCCAGTTCATTGAGCACTGACTTGGGGATGTTCAACACTACTGAAACAAAGATAGGGTGAATGTCTTTGTAAACTCTCAAGCTTTAAAGAAGAGAGTTGTGATTTAACAAGGGTGAGGAACCTAAGTGCTATCCCTTGTTCTTCAAAAAAATAAAATAATACACAATTAATTTTTTAAATTGATAATATAATATTGAAATGCTTGGTCATTAATTCATATTATACTATAATTGTGTTTCCATAAATTTATATCATGGTTATATTTTTACATAAAATTTCAACAAACCTAACTTATTTTAGGTTATTTTAGTTTTTAATTAGTGATATGAGAATGAAAGGGGCCCACCTTTATTATATTACAACCACATAAAATGAAATTACAAATTTTGACAATAATATACTTATCCCTTTAAAAATATAAACTTAAATATCTTTAAACATTAAAAAATAAATAATACCATATAATCTTTTTTAATAAGTAAAAAATACTATATAATCATATTACATCACTTTTACATTTTTAAATTAATATTATATTTTCATACTTTTTCATTATTATGACACATGTAGCAAAACATTCCCACTTAACCTTAAACCCATGCACATATGTAAATATAATCTATTTTATTTATTAATTTAAAATTTTTATATTAAATGATACTATAACGATTTGTCCCCAAGATTATATATAATTTATTCTATTTACTATTTTTTTTTTAATATTAATGGACTTGAGGCCGCCTAGCACCCGCTCTAAGTCGGTCAAAATTGTTAATACGAGAATACTATCCGTTGATTTAGGTTGACGTCATCCAGACCCTTAACTACACTTTAAATAATGAAAACCTCCTATCGTGACGTGATTACTAAGTACAATATAATAAACTCCATGGAGGACACGTATGCTAACAGTTACGAAGGTTGAGTAACCTCAACCATATAAACTTGTCCTCCGCACTCCCACTCCCGCCAATATTTTAAACTCTTCCCGCGGGAACGGTTCCCGCCAAAGCTTCTCCAAAATTTTGTCGGGGATTTAAGCCCACTCTTCTACTCTGTATTGTTACGAGTTCGAATCAAACGCTTCTGCGTTCAAGGGATTCAAATGTCCTTTAGTTTTATTCAGATCTGCGCTTTCCTGCATTCTATTGCGTTCGTTTAGTTCAAACGAAATTTTCTGCAAAAAGAAGAGAAGATGGTGTTGCCGTTGAGGCCGGGAAAGTTCTACGGGAGGAGCCTCCCGAGGCCCCGGATCTACACGGACCTGAAGTTCAACTCTGAGAGAGTCGACCCTCCCGAGGGCGTGACGGCCCCGCTCATGTGGTGGGCCAGGGATGCCCTCTGGTCCATGGGCGGCCTCTCCCTCAAACGGAAGCGCATGCAGGGCAAGATCGAGGGAAGCGCTAAGCGGCTTAAAACCCTAGACGAGGGAAAAGAAAAAGAACAAAGAGGCGGGAAGAAAAATGGCGAGGCCGGAGATGGAAGTGAAAATGTTGCTGTTACATCGAGTTCAGATTCAGAAACCCTAAAGGTTAGGGCTACCGCTTCGCCTAGATTTTCTTCATACAGTACCCCCAGATCGGTGCAGATCTTTAAGCCTAAATGGGTGCACGAGGACAATACCGACAGCGAGAGCAACTCTCTGGTAGTGCCGGAGTCAGCGCAGAAGTCCGTCAAGAAGCCATCCCCCAAGGTTAGATTCCGAGTAAGGAAGTTGGGCGATATTTTCAATCAAGAGGCTGAATCCAACAGGGGGCATTGTAAAACGGTGGAGCGTCCAGAAGTTGAATCCATAGCTCGATCTGCGTTGAGAAAACAGGCGAAAAAGGTTATGCAGGTTTATGACTTTATTGAGACGCCAGATAGAGGTGTTCAAGTTACTGCCACCAGAAGGTCCCCTAGGAAATTTAACAAGGAGAAGGATCCCGTAGCTAGTACTAGTTTCTCTTCCGAGGGTACGGTGAGGCGCACCTAGTGCATGTTAACCACTCCTCAACCCGCAATGGCGGTGGTTTGTATTGTGGTATTCTGTATACTATCCAGACGTGTCTTGGATATTGCTTTTGTAGAAGAGGTTGTCTTTGAATTGATTTATGATGTTTACTTATGATCAATGCCCCTTGCAAATTGAAGTGGCTGTAATGGTTATGGCGTTGGAATAAAGTTGTATCTATGTTTGCAAGGGTTTGTCTCATACGGAATGTGCTCAGAGAATCCTAGCATGCATTTATTTTAAACTAAAATACTACTCAAAATTATTATGGCATTTTCCATTTCCGGGCACTGTCACCCAACAAAGAGACCAAATAATTGCTTCTTGGTTTGATATTCAACTTTAAAGAGAGGTATTTCTATCCCTTAGAATGAAACTCCCAATATAAGTATGGAACCAACTTGAAAGTTCAAAATTAAAAGTCAATGTTACAATCCATATGTTTTATATTCAATTTTCTACGATATTGTCACTGGGTCGCTAACCCACCTTTTAAATAGTGTCTATTTAAAACTTTAAATTAGAAAAAAATCTTTGTAGATGCCGGGCCTAGTTTTATGTCCCATTTGGTTCTGTAATTGCATAAAAAAAATAGTAAATTCACATGCATGACAGAGATTTGAAGTTGGAAATAGTTAATAATAAAGGGATCTTTTGAGGAAAAAAAATTTGTGCAAAGATTTGTGACTGTGTAACCGAACTACTCTTAGAATTTGCTTGTTTGGGTAATAAAATATCTTATTTTATGCAGTCTGAATGTTTTTGAGGATTTAATTAAGTTGAGTTTTGGTATCAGATTTCAGATTTTTAAGTTCATATTTAGGTCAGTCTTTTGGTTTGTTTGTTTTGCTTTTTTTTTATATATATAAATTGGTATGGTATTGAAACAGCTTTATCTGTATTAAATCATGATTGTGTTTGGTATTTCAAGTTTCAATAAACCAGATAGTGGTATGCAGCTAGCAATTTTCTATTATGTATATATCTCTTGACAAGATTTGAGTTTGGATCTCAACATTGGGAACCCACATTTCTAACCATCAAGCTCATGCCATTTAATTTTGTTTTCCAAATATTAAAACATAGATATTTGCATATCTTTGACCAGAATTCAATTGAAATGCAGGTTTTTATGGAGTTCTAAACAGTTATAACAATTCAATTTAGAATTTTCCCCAGTTTTTTTTTACAATTGAAATAATTAAAGAACAATGAAAAACAGAGCCAGATTGCATTTTCTTTTTTAATTCTATTCATAAAGTGTTGGGTATTAACCAGTTTCATTGATTCAATATCAAATATGTAAATACAGCAGATTGGTTATAACTGTAACAGTATTAGTTACAACCATATTCAATTATAAATTATTGGTTATAACTTCTATCCTCCCCACTAATACACATTTGTAATCGCACTAGTTATATAATAACAGCCTAACATCCCCCATTATTACATTATTTGGTATACAAAGAGAGCTGAGAAACAATTCAAACTTGACACATGAAAGTGCCTTTGTAAAAATTCTTGCCAGCTGTTCTTTGGTGAGAATATAGTGGAGCTGAATTTGGTTATTTTGAAGTTGTTTTCAAATAAAGGTGACACTAAACTTTAATATGCTTTGTTCTTTTATGAAAAATTGGATTCTTGACCAAGTTTGAAACATCTTTATTGTTGCAATTCAATATTGTGTGTCGATGTTTAAATACACCTACATTTGATAGTATGCAATGTAACCATATTGTTTTGCACATAGCTCCTCGTGTAGCATGATACTCTACCTCTGTGGATGACAATGCCACTACCTGTTGTTTCTTGCTATGCCATGAGACGAGTTCAGATCCAAGAGGAAACACATCCAGATGTTGACCTCATGTCATCTATAGATTCGACACAATCTGAGTCTGTGTATTCTTGTAGGAAAAAAAATATCATTTTTCTTATACTACATGCCATATTCCATTGTACCACGGACCTAATGCAAAATCCTCTTTGTTGCCTTCCAATGACTCTCCTCAAGTTCTTGCATAAACCTCGTAAGATAACTCACAATAGAGCTGATATTCGGCTTGATATTTGTTAGGTATATGAGACTCACAATTAGTTGACGATAAAAGAGTACAAGATACTTGTGGTGACTTATTATATTGGGGCATTTGTAAACCTTGCCCCATTGTTGTTGCCTTTGGTTTATAGTTTGTCATTTAGTATTTTTCAAGTAAAGTCTTGGTGTGTTTTATCTGTGCGACCACAATGTAATTATTTCTTTGCTAGACTTTTAAGCCAAGACAATACTGTAGAAGTCTCAGATCTGTTATGTCAAATGACTTTTTGAAGTCATTCTTCACACCATTTACCAAATCATTTGAACTGTCAATGATGACTGGGTCAATATACAATATAAGTATCATTATCTCAAATCCAACTTTCTTAAGTTAGAGATTTGTGTCAAGACTTTTGGTGAAACCATGTTGCAATAAGGTTTGTCAACGAGCCCTTTGCAACGAGCCCCTTATGTTTGTCAATGGATCCATCTACCTTGTATTTGATTTTGAAGACCCACTTGTAGCCTATGGGATTCTTTCCTTTTGGCAAATTAGCAAGATCCCATGTTTTGTTCTTTATTAGATATTCATATTCAGCGTACATAGTTGCCTTCCATTGTGGTTACCTAAGTACATCCTTGACTGATGCTGGTTCTAACTTCTCCATTACTTAAATCATCAAACCCGCATTTACTTCCTAACATATACTATTGCAAGTACGTGGTTGTGTAGATGTGAGCTCAGGAGGTGCATAAAGTTTAGCATCTTTGATGGTACTAGTGAGCCATTTTGGAATTTTTCTTTGTTGTGATGGAGCAATTGCTACAAGTTCATCAACAACATTTGGCACTTCATGAATTTCCTCATGTGGCATCTTTAGACTCCTTAGAATCCTCAAACTTGGTTTCAAATTCTTCATCAAATACCACATCTCTACTGATGCAATTTCTTGGTGACTATATCTACGAGTCGATAAGCTTCTGACTCATCATCATACCCAAGAAATATGCATGGCAGAATCTTTACATCCAACTTGGTCCTTTGTCGCTTTGGCACATGCATGTATGCCTTGCTTCCAAAAACTCTGAGATCCGCAATTGAAGGCTTCTTACCAGACCAAGCTTCTTCAGGCATAATTCCTTGTAGTGCCTTTGTGGGCACTTTATTTAGAAGATACATGCTAGTGGAAACAACTTCAGCCCAATATTGTTGCTCTAGATTGACTCTCATGAGCATGTAGCGAACCATTTCAATGATAAGAATGATTCCTCCTTTAGACAACTCCTTTCTGTTGTGGAGTGTATGTTGTAGTGAGTTGTCACTTGATCCCATTCTAAGCGAGAAACCTTGAAAATTCATTGTATGTATATCCCCCCCTCGATTTGAGCGGGTCAGTTGAATAGAATGCCTAGTTTCCATTTCTACACGATTCTTGAAGCGTTGGAAATACTTGAGTGCATATGACTTCAAGTGCAAGAAATACACCCACATCTTTCGTGGGTAGTCATCCACAAACAACTAAAAGTACCTATGTCCACCAAAATTGGTTGGCATCAATCCACACAAATCAGTGTGTATCACATCCAATGACCCTTTGGTTCTATGAGTGCTCAACTCAAAAGGTATTCGATGTTGCTTCTCTGCTAAACAACCTGAGCATAATGGCAATGTTGGTGAAAAGCTAGGCAAACCTAATACCATTTGATGCTTACTCAACTGGAGTATCTTGAACTCATATGACCATATCTCCTATGCCAAAGGGAATAACACCTATCATTTTTGTGGACATTGTCATATTAGAAGAGGATATGACATCAAGTGCAAACAAGTCATTCTTGTAGGAACTTGTTGCCACAATTTTGCCATATTTCATGATAAAACACTTCTTATTGCCATCAACAACTTGGAATTCCACCACCACGTTTCAATCCAGAACTTGTGGTACGAAGAACAATTTTTTTGTCAATCCAGGAACGTATAGGACCTTTTTAATTGTGCATTTGCCTTTGGGAAGATTGAGAGGAACATCTCCTACTCCTTTGACATGATAGGTTTTATCATCGACAATGGTTATTGGTCTTCCATTTTTGGCTTGTAATGAGTCAAACCATGCTTTGTCCCTAGTCATGTACTTGCTAACACCCAAATCAATGTACCAAACAATATCCTTTGGTCTTTTCATCACCTTACATTAGCACCTTATTTGCCTGTTTGGATTTTAAATTTGATTCTTCATTCACAACATGCCCTCGTTGTCGTTTCTGCTTGGCATGTGGTTTGTATTGTGTATTTTTTTTTTATGGGGTTTGCAAACTTGATCTCCTTGAGTCATAGGATTATACCAACAACTCTTTGTATTGTGTCCATTTTTATCATAGATGTGTCAATACCTCTTTTGTTTTTGAGGTTGTTTAAGTACCCTTCTATGGCTTCTTGCTCCTAGATTTCTTGGAAATGAGTGCATTATTTATTAATTGATCTCTCAACTTGTTGGTTGCTTCTTATTGTTGAAGCATATTTACCAACTCATCAAAGGTCACCTTCCTATTTGAAACTTGCAAGGAAGTGATCAACACTCGAAATGACTCTAGTAGAGCCCTAGGGATGATGGGTACCAAGAGCTTATCATCCACAATTTTCCTATGGCATTCAATTTGGCTTTCAACTCTGCAACTCGACAAAGAAAAACCTCAATGCTTTCTCCATCTTGGACTCTCAATGTGTGAAGTTGAGACTAAAGGTGAAGTATTGTGGATTCATTCTTCCCTTTGTAGATGGTAGAAAGTGTGTCCCATGCCTCCTTGGATGTTTGTGCTTCACAAATGTGTGGTTGAATAACATCTGCTATGGCAAGGGTGATGATCATCAGTGCTCTCGCATATGCATCATCAAATTTATGTTGTGCAACTTCTTCCTCTACAGGTCGAGTGACTTTGTCGGTTACAATGTCCTAGAGTTTCTCAACTACCAAGATGGTTCTCATCTTTTTCCAAGGTCCGAAGTTTGAACCTTTGAGTAGTTGTGAATCTACAAGAAGAAATTTTAGTATGGCCATGGTGAGGGTTCCTTATAACTCCCGAATGGTCCCCTTTCAATATACCATCAATTTGAAATATCAAACCTTTCTATATATGCACCCTTCCTATATACACATCGGTATGTAGAAGAAGCTAGTCCTCTTGATATACGCAATTGTACATGAAAGACTTTAAGGTACATGAAAGAGAGCGTAACGAGGCAAGGCATTACGAAAAAGGATTCACCCTATCAATGACACCTGCTTAAAGAGAAATCCTTGTACACGGGCAAAACTTCCCTATATACTTGGTATTTCTCATTAGGGTCTATGTCTAGAGATAGTGATGAATAGGATATGATTATGGAGGGAAAGTATAAAATATTATGACCTTATATCTCCCTGACAATTTAAAGGGTCGATGACCGAATGTTGTTATGGCAACTCTGTTGGACTATAGACACATTAGCTCAATGCGACAACTTTACGCATGAGCCAAAGGTGTTGGTGTATGTCTAGAGATAGTGATGAATAGGATATGATTATGGAGGGAAAGTATAAAATATTATGACCTTATATCTCCCTGACAATTTAAAGGGTCGATGATTGAATGTTGTTATGGTAGCTCTGTTGGACTATAGACACATTAGCTCAATGCGACAACTTTACGCATGAGCCAAAGGTGTTGGTGTTGGCAACTCTGTGTAAGCACATGGTTTAAAGGTTTTCAAAGCATGAAATTTTAAAGTAAAATTTTCATGTTTTGAAGGTGCCGGTCATAGTCGAAAATGCACCTTTACAAAAAAAATTACTTTATTTTTAAATTCTCAACTCTCCTTTATACTTCATGCATTCAAAAAAAGAAAGGTTATTTTTCACCTTTTTTAAAATATGTAATTTGAAGCAAAAAGATAAGTGAGAGAATTGAAACTAAGACCTTCAATCATGTAACTCTTCGTATTTGCTTTGATGTATATTCAACTATTCACTGGTCTTGCTTTTTCTTGCCATACTTTGAATGATGTCCTACTATTTGCACTCGCACAACCCACCTCGTGAGTTTTAAATGAAATTTCATTCCCCTAATTTGCATTTGATATTCAATATACTTCTATTTTCACAATAAATGTTGTATGAGTTATTAGCTTAGGCATTTTAGTTATAGACTCTAATAATCTACGACCTAAGGCTAAATTGTTGGAGATTAGGTTTAACAGTTCATTCCCAACATATGATTTGCATGGTACTAGGAGATATATTTAGGCTCGACAGAGTTGTCAAAGTTGACTTTATCTAGCACTCTCTTGTTCAAATCATGCAAGATCTTGACAAAAGGCCGTGTGATGCATGCTGATGCCAACGGTTTGTTGAGCGACACCACATAATTTGAGTTCGACACCACCTTCTTCAAGTTGTTGGTATCCCCCATGGATGCGATAGTCAAAATTCTTCTTCTGACCCTCTCAAGCGACAACTTGAGGTTTTGAACCTGCGGCCTCGACAAGTCGTAGCGCATTGATCAAAATTTGGAAATAACAAGGTTGTGGGATATGGTAGGCACATTAACCAATCGTAGTACACGTTGAATCGGTCAATGGGGTTGTGTGACACGATGGTGAACTGCAACCTCGAGGTGAGCACACCGTCACGTCCTACACATAGAACCAAGGCTTGTATAGGTGGAGCATCAAATACACAATCAAAATGACAATGGAAGGCAAATTTAGCCATTATAGTTCCAACTTCTCCTGTTCTATTGGCATGCTCCCTCAAAGCTTCAACGTCTAGGATTGAAGACCCCATCGCATTATCAGTCTGAGATCGGAATGCTTTAATACCAATGTTAGGTATTAACCAGTTTCATCGATTCAATATCAAATATTTAAATACAATAGATTGATTATAATTGTAGCAATATTAGTTACAACCATATTCAATTATAAAATATTGGTTATAACCCAACTAATACACGCTTGTAATCATACTAATAATGTAACAACAGCCCAACAAATAGTTGTTTCCTTTGTCTTCAATAGTTTCAAATTCTTTAAAGTTGACCAGATAATTAGCAATTGCTCTGTTTTGCAGATTTTGTGAAGAATAATTTTTTTCCTTGTTGAGTAGATTTTCTGAAAACACTAGCATTTTGATTTCTCTTATAACATTTTTTCCATGCAAAGTTTTACCTTTCAAAGCTTTTAGTTAGGGTTATTTCAGCTCCAAGAAATTCATGTCATTAAAACTATCTCCTAGGCGAGCATGCCACAATATTATAACAGGCGCCTGCATTGAATGTGGCAAAGCAGCAATTTTGTGAAGGTCCCAACACAAATGCAAGTCCACTTCAAATGAAAAAATCCTAATGGATACACTGCAATCGCCATTTTGTAATGAAGTAATAAAAATATTGCCAGCCACATTTCACCTCCATTCTATACAGTTATTGAAAACAAACTACTTGAATAATGTTAGTATCGCACACAAAAACTCTAAAATCTACAACTATTCTTAATCCAATTCGAAAAGCCAAACTTATTTATCCTAAGCGAATCATAGTTGCCATGTAGGTTTTTCACCAGGTTCCTATCCCCAGAGACCTGACCGTAGATGGTTTGGATGTTGGTAAACCCATAGCCTCTAAGTTTAAGACAAGGACAGTTCTATTTCTGGACCTTGGTGCAGAAACTAATGAAGCTACAAGAAAAATCAAATATTGAACTTTGTGTTGACTTAAGGGACTATCCATGCCGAACACAGGACACGTAGGGTGATTTCAGAAGGGTCAGGGGTAGACCCCTTTTCTGCTGAGACTTGGTACCAATTTCAGGAATTACACGAATCATAATGAAAAGGAAAAACCTTCAAACATTGGATTGCAATGTTCCAAAATCACTGAAAACACTGCTGGAAATTGAGGCACCTTCCCTCCTCTCTGATGCCCCAGAGCAGTTTATATACAGCTTAAGTGTCTTTTTCTTCATTGTACAACACCAAAGAGTTAGCTTAAGGCAAAGACGTCAGCAGTTTCATAGAACCCTTGAAACTTGTATTTTTTAAGAAGTGTAGGACCCTTGGCAAACATTTAGTATTTATTGCAATGAAAGTGTCATTCGAATGAATTCAGCAAATCCTTCTAAAATTTCTGTTTCCACTTATGTCTTTATATATATATATGAAAAATGTAACATATTCTTGAAGATAACCTATGTCAATCTTGTAATTTTTTATTGGTACATCTTTCCAGAGCACCTATGAGAGAGAGAGAAAGAGAGAAAACAATTACCAATCTCAAACACTAAAGCATACAATGACCTAGCATATATGGTTTGTGACTAATGACCTGACTAAAATCAGTTTAGGCTTTCCAACGACTTCGCCTATTTTCAATTTCCTGCTCCTTTTGTTTGATGATGGTCTTGTGCCATTTAGAAGTTTGTAGTTGATATATTTGGAATATAGGTCCAATTTTTTTTTATGGCATGAGTGTTTTTTTTTACCAGTTACGCAGGAAGTAATTCAACTTGATGGTGCTTGTGCTTCTCTCCAGTCAGGTGTTAGGAGTTCCAAACCTTACTCCATAATGTCATCCTTTGAGTTGTGCTAAAGGTCAGGTTTTGCATATCCTAATTCCACAGTATCGGTGTATTTTTTTGGCTTGTATGGATACATTTATTTGATAAAACCCTTGTAGATGGCGTGAATAATGTCTCTAACAAGTTTTTCGATCTCTTACATATATGTGTGTGTATAGTTAGTTAGTTAGCCAGCATTTTGTGCACTCTAGAGATCATTGAAGGAATCTATACAAAGCCTCTGCTTATCCTTGTGTCCTTAAGTCAGGCTGAAATAATCATGTCATGTCCTTTTACTCCTTTTAAATACCCACTCCTGGTACCTAAATTTCTAATGAATTTTTTCATTAGTATTTTGCTTATGCCTTGTAATGTTTAGTTAATTTAATAGGGTGGCCATGCTTAAAGGGTATATCAATTTGGATACAACATATGTAGACAGCTAATAGAAGCATTTCGATTTTTTGTGCTCCCACTCTAGTAATTTTTATGAATGCTACTTGTCACAGTATCATATAATTGTACCTTAGTTGATTTGATGGAATAACCATGTTTCAAATGTTACAAACCAATTTGGTTCCCCCTCTGTGATCTGTTCAGGATATGATTTGGGTCCATTTGCAAGGTGTTTGACTAAGTGAGGACTCACATACTGTATCTCTCATAACTTTTTTTCGCTCACTTTTCCATAATAAATAATCGTCTTACTTACAACACATGAAAATCAAGCATGTTGGAAGAGGACCGAATTTCTCTCCTCTGCCAGGGTTTCTTGGAAACCATCTTCCTTCACGGTTATCAAAATTCTTTTGAATGTTTCTTTTGTATTTAGCCTTCAGATTGTGCTTCCTTACGTGGAATCTGATACAGAAGGCATTCGGCCAATATAGCATTTCTGCAATTGACCTATTTACAGGGAGAGGATTCCCTCTCAAGGCAGGGACAATGAATTGTCCCCTAAGGCCTGTCTTTCAAAAAATTCTAGACAGGATCATAATTCCTTAACTTGCTTCAAGAAATATGAAGCAAGCCATCAAAATGACAGATAAAGAATGACAAGATAAAAGATCAAATAATAATGGCCTACAATTTATGGAAGCAAGCAGCAAGTCAAGTTTTCAGATCAGATCAAAGCAAGCTAGATGATGTTCAAAACTAGCAAAGAGAGCATTGATATATAGATTCCTAGTGATAAATTGTAAGTAAAATATCTATATAAATGAGCTCAAAAGGTCCAAAGAACACAAGATGCATACACAATTTCATTGTACTCAGCAGGCAACATAATTGCGGTCTTTGCAAAAGAAACAAATTGGGATGAGATCTTCCAGGGGGAAACATGGTTCTACATAAATGCAAATCTTTTATGGATATTAGCATCTAGGCTTTATATCAGTCAAGGGAATAGCAACGGCCTCAAAATGGATCTGACATTTCGTACTCCACCACAAATTTTTGAACAAGGATTTTTTTGAAAAAGCAGACACCTTGTTGGTATATCCATGCACATTAAAGCTTATTATGAAGAGAATAATCATTTGAACTGGGGTTTTGGGCTCAATTGCACAAATCGACTGTGAAGGCATTCATTTCCAGTGCAGATTCTTCCATTAATAGTAACATAATTTGTAGGACTCATCTCTCATTGATTTTAAAATATTTTACTAAACATATTCACAATTCTTTTTAGTAAAATTAGAAAATAATATTCGCATTTGGCGTTGTTCAAGTCTTCAAGGAGGCTACCATGCAAGTATGAGGGCGTGTTTCTATATTTTTTCATATTTATGTATATATCCATCTTTTGTATTTTTCATGAATATATATATATTTTTTTTAATAATAACTTCTATCCTTTTTCCCCTTCCATTTGGACTGAAATTCCAATACCTTGTAACCATGCTTTGGACTAAAGTTTCAGCTTATTTGGACTTACGATTATAGTGATACGAAACATTTAAGAACAAGGTCTGATAAGACCCAACCTTGCTGAATATATTGACACCCAATAGAAAAATCTTCACAATTCAGTTTGGAATCCTGATTCTGAAGCAGAGACCAAAACCAATCTAATAGTAAGATTTTTTATTTATTATTTATTTTTAATTGGTTATGTGGGATTGAAATGGGCCTCACCCATATCACATCATGACTACATAGTGGTAATACAACAATTTGGCAATTATGCATGTATCGCTTGTGAAGATACGAACCTGGGTGTCATCTTTGAAAGTTGAGGAATATAACCAGTTGAGCTAATGCCATTTGATAATCTAAAAGTAAGATTTGTTTTCAAAACTAGATCAGAATTATCAGGAAATGGGTTGTAAGTCTTTATTCTCAGCCAAAGGGTAGATGCCCAACATGACAAAGAACAAGAGTAGCCAATCTTGGTATGTGACTAAGGTGGATGTCAAACAAGCTCTAACAAGATTCAAATAAAATATCAGACATGAGTTCCAAACCTTAGTCAAAGCACTGGTGGCCTCAAACAAGACTCCTCACTGCACTAGATTGAAGATGATGGACAACCACATATTGTATGGGATAACTATTAAAACAAGGAACAGCCAATGCTATGGAATGAGGAGACCCATCAAGATGAGAAGCAATTTATAGTTTGGGATGAGGAGATCTAGGAAATGCGAAACACAAAATGCTAGAATGGGAAGAACAAAGACAGATCATTGAGGTGAAGATGACAAAAGGCCTTGAAGATGACTATGAAGTAGAGTATGCTTGTAAAGATGAAGACCATAATTACCTGGTCATTGTACTAAATGGGGGCATCTCGATTCTCGCAAAAGTGGATACTTAGTTTCAATGCACTCTTTTTTCATAATAAAGTAATTTGCTATGTTCCATTAAGTTCCCTGTAGGGGAACAGCCAGAAAAAGGTGGGGCAGGTTTTTGATACGATTGGGGATGGCAAGAAATTTTCAGCAACAATGGGTGATGGTTGTTTTAATAAACATGGAAATCATACCTCCAAATAGAGTGCTCCAAAGATAAGTTAAATATGAGGATTTATAGGGGAAACAAGAGTTCTAATTAGAGCATATATATATATATATATATATATATATATATATATTTAATAAGTTCTAATTAGCACATATTTCACCCAGCAGTGTTTTCTTTTAAACGGTTATATGGGATTGAAACAGGCCCAATCCGTTTTACATCATGACTACATAGTAGTATTACAAAAGCGTGGAAATTATGCATGTATCACTTGGCAAGATTCGAACCTGGGTCTCCTTGAAATTTGAGGAATATAACAGGTTGAGCTAATGCCATTTGATAAAAATGTTAAGGTTCACCCATGAGATTTAAACCCTGGTTAAGGCATGAAACTTTTCATTCCCTACCAAATGCTTTAAACCTCATAGGCAATGTTAAGGTTTGCCCATGAGATTTGAACCTTGGTTTAAGATGTGAAACTCTTCACTCTTAACCAACTGATCTAAATCCCATGGGTATATTTCACCCAGCAGTTACAATGATACGCACATTTAATTTTAGAATCCAAGAAGCACTCATTTGGGGGACCAAAATAGTAACATGATTTGTAAGACTCGTATCTCCTTGATTTGACTATCTTTTCAGGTCCAAGCATTTTTAAAAATTATTTTAATAAAAATATTTACAAATTTTTAAGTGAAATTGGAAAACAATATTTGCATTTCACTTTCTATAATTTTTTGCATATCTTTATGTTTTTCATGAATATATATAATGTTAATAATAATTTCAATTTTTTTGAACTACACAGAACCTTTTAAAAAATTCTGGACCTCTAAACCTTTTTCCCTTCCATTTGGAGAATTTTGGACTGATTACCATTCCTTGTAACCATGCTTTTCAGGGCTTTAAAAGGAAGCTGGAGGAGGTTCAACAGTATGGTCGTTAACTAAAATTTCAGCTATTTGGACTTACTGTTTTTGGGATAGAAAACATTTAAGAACAAGGTCTGATAAGACCTATCTTGGTGAATATCTTGACACTCAATAGCAAAATCCATATGACTCAGTTTGGACCTCTGATTGAGGAAGGTCTAAGGCATTCCAAAGCAGAGACCAAGGCCAATCTTGGTATGTGACTAAGGTGGATGTCAAGGAAGCTTAACAAGGTTCAAATAAAATATTGGACATCAGTTCCAAACCTTGTTCAAGGCACTGTCAGCCTCAAACCAAGATTTCACATTCCACTAGCTTGAAGATGGATTACACTAATGGTATGACATAACAATCAAAACAAGGAACTGCCAATTGTATGGAAATAGGTCACAAATGAAGATGAGAAGCAATCTATAGTTTGGGACAAAGAGATCTAGAAAATGTGAAACATGAAATACTAGACTGGGAAGAACAAATATAGATCATTCAGGTGAAGATGACAGAAGAGGCCTTAAAGATGAATATGGAGTATGCCTGTGAAGATGATGACCATAAAGAACATCAAGCAGATAATATACTTAAAGATTAGCTATATGTCATTCATGTGCATAAGAAGCAACAAGTTAATTATCGTGAGCAACCATGTCAAAAGAAGGAAGAGCAATAAAGGGGGTGCAGAGGCCTACAATGATAATAATCAAAATGTGCATGGCACTAAATATGTAATATGCCCATCCCTGTGATCGTTGAGCAGTAAAAGGAAATAGAAGTTTCAAGGCCTTTCAACCTCACTCTAGCAGTATCACTAGAACACTGAGTAGATTTGGCACACTGCATCTTGGAATGGGTGGCAAGCAAGTTGCACCAAAAAGTTAAAGAAGAAGGTGACCCATGGGAAAGCTTCACTTTTGGTTCTCAAGGTTGGGTACAAAGCTTTCAAATGAGGGAGGGGACATTGTGTGCATAAACACATCTTATGGGCTAACTTTTTCATAAGTTCATCATTTAGTAAAACACTGCTTTATATATTAGATGTATATTATGATCACTTCTAAAGTGCTATTCTGATCCAAAACTCAGAGTTTTGGGTTATGGAACATTAGAAACTATGCAAAACAAATTATATAAAATAACATCATTACTACAAAACTAAGTACAATGCAATCATTCTATGAGGTGAGGCTAAAACATTGCATAAATGAAGACTTTGTTTCTCATTTCCCAAATCAGACAGAACTACAGGGAAAAAGCATACTCAGGAGTCAGAAATACTTCAGAGTTCAGACACACTAAGACTCTAAGACAAAACACCTCAAATGAGAGGAGACACGACCTATTTATATGCTTGGATCTCGAATTCTAACAAATTCTATTTTTAGAGTAAACTTCCTCATGAGTATTCACTGGAGAGAATTATTACTAGGAATGTGCGAAAATCTAGTGTTCGACTTTATTGTCTTCTACACCTTCCATATCTTCTTCCAAGTCATCACCTAGTCCCTATGTGGAATCTTTTTCCTCAGGATGTGGAGGCTATAATCAAGCCAACAATCTTCCCATTGATAACATTTGATTAAATAATACAATCGATACTTTAGAATAATCCGGTGAATACGGAACTAACAAGGCACGAAATAGATAGCAGTTGTAACAATGTTAATATTGTTACAACAATACTAATGCTAGGCTAATAATGTAATTAAATACCAAGCTACGCTAACATCCCCCCTTTATTACATTATTTTGCAATACATAGAGAGCTGCGAAACAATTCAAATTTGACACGTGCAAGTGCCTTAGTGAAAATATCTGCAACTTGAGCATCGGTGGGAATGTACTGAAGCTGAATTCGGTGCCTTGGAACTTCGTCTCGAATGAAGTGACATTGTGTGTCAATGTGCTTGGTTTTCTCATGATGCACTGGATTCTTAACAAGGTTCAAAACACCCTGGTTGTCGCAGAACAAGTGTATTGGAGATTTTGATGGATGACCCATACTTGTCAAAATGCGACGCAACCATATCACTTCGCACACAGCTTCACGTGCGGCGCGATACTCTACCTCTGTAGATGAGATAGCAACCACCTGTTGCTTCTTGTTGTGCCAAGAGACAGGACCGGATCCAAGATGAAATATATATCCTGAAGTTGACTTACGATCATCATATGACCCGACATAGTCAAAGTCCGTGTATCCTTGCAAGAAGAATTTGTCATTCTTCTTGTATTCTAGGCCATATTCCATTGTGCCACGGACATAGTGAAGAACACGTTTTGTTGCTTTCCAATGAGTGGTCTTAGGTTCCTGCATGAACCTCGAAAGATAGTTGACAACAAATACGATATCTGGCCTAGTATTAGTCAGATATATGAGACTCCCAATCAGCTGTCGATAGAGAGTACCATCTACCTGAGGTGAATCATCATATCGTGATAACTGAAGTCCTGATTCCATCGGAGTTGCCATCGGCTTGCAATCAGTCATGCGATATTTTTCTAACAGTGTCTTGGCATATTTTTTCTGAGTCACTTTGATGTAGTGCTCCTTCTGGCTCACTTCCAGACCAAGACAATAATGGAGAAGTCCGAGATCTGTCATCTCAAAATATTTACACAAGTCTCTTTTGACAGCAGGAGATCATAGTTTCTGAACTCCCTGTAATGAGCAGATCATCAACATAGAGTACAAGCAACACTATCTCAGAACCTTGTTTCTTGAAATAGAGGTTTGCATCTGATGGACATCTCTTAAATCCATGTTGCAGGAGGTGATTATCCATTTTTATATACCAAGCTCGAGGAGCTTGTTTTAAACCATATAAGGATTTGACCAACTTGCACACTTTCTGCTCTTGGCCTTCCACTTCAAATCCTTCGAGGTTGTGTCATGTAGACTTCCTCTTGGAGATCACCATTCAGAAAAGCACTCTTGACATCCATCTGGTGAACTTTCCACCCATATTGTGCTGCCATAGCACAAAGAACTCGAATGGTGGTCATCCGAGCAGTAGGTGCAAAAGTTTCCTCATAGTCAATGCCTTCCTTTTGCGCATAGCCCTTTGCAACAAGGTGGGCCTTATGCTTATCAATTGTCCCATCTGCCTTGTACTTGACTTTGTACACCCATTTGCAGCCAATGGGCTTCTTTCCGTGTGGCGGATCGACAAGCTCCCAAGTTTTGTTCTTTTTCAAGAGACTTATACTCAACATCCATAGCAGCCTTCCATTGTGGCTCACTAAGGGCATCTTGTACTGAAGCAGGTTCATGTTCATTCATTGAAGACATAAACACCCTGTCATCATCTATATCCATATCCTCTGTTTCTCTCTCTGGATCTACAGAAAGTTCCTCAAAATATTGACAAAGATCATCAACCTCAGTAGTCTCTGCTGTTGCTCTTTCCTGTCGAGCCATGCTGCGAGTACGAGGTCTATCCAAAGTCAAATCTGGTGGAGTGGATAACTTTGAGTCCCTGATTGTACTTGTATACCATTTTGGATTCTTCTTCTGTGGTGATGAAGAAGACGAAGAAGTAGAAGGACCTCCAGTCTTTGGTGATGAAGGGGACTTCTCATCTTTAGATTCCACAAGATCTAGGTATACATCAGATGTGCTTTGTGATGTGAAAGCCTCATCAAAAACAACATCTCTACTGACATGAATCTTCTTGGTCAAAGGATCAATCAAACGATAACCCTTAGAGTGCTCATCATAGCCAAGAAGAATACACTTCAATGTCTTCTCATCTAGCTTCTTCCTTTTCTCTTTCGGTATGTGCATGAAAGCTTTACATCCAAAAATGCGAAGATGAGAGATGGAGGGTTTTCGACCACTCCATGCTTCCTGTGGAGTCATTCCTTTTAGGGCCTTTGTGGGTGCCCTATTCAACAGATATACTGCAGTGGTGACAACTTTTGCCCCAAAATTGTTGCCCAAGACTAGCTCCTGTGAGCATACAACGAACCATTTCCATGATAGAACGGTTCCTTCTCTCAACAACTCCATTTTTTTGAGGAGTATAAGCAGTAGTTAACTGTCTCGTGATCCCATGTGTAGTCAAGAATGCAGAAAACTCTTTAGAGGTAAACTCCCCCCTCGATCTGAGCGGAGGGTCTTTATAGAAGTCCCTGACTCCTTCTCAACAGATTTCTTGAATTGTTGGAAGAAACTAAAGGCTTCAGATTTCAGATTAAGAAAGAACACCCACATCTTTCGTGAGTAGTCATCCACAAACAACTGAAAATACCTCTTCCCCCCACAACTGATTGGTGTGAAAGGACCGCACAGATCGGTGTGAATCAACTCCAGAGGTTTCTTTGCTCTTGTAGAGCTCTTCTCAAAAGGTACTCTATGTTGCTTTCTTGCCAAGCAGTCAAGCACACTGGCAATGTGGAAGAAAGGGAAGGAAGACCCTTTACCATCTCATACTTACTTAGCTCAAGTAAGTAGCCAGAACTAAGATGCCCATATCTCTTGTGCCATAGGGAAGTTGCCTCCTTGGTAGAGACTGTCATGGCAACATGGGGAGTAGAGATAGCATCTAAGGCAAATAAGCCATGCTTATATGAAGTTGTTGCAATGTTCTTACCCCTCCTGGTAATAGAACAACACTTCTTGCCATCCTCAACATGAAAGTTCACAACCATATCTTTATCCAGAATTTGTGTGACTGACAACAAATTGTTCGCCAATCCTGGAACATAGAGGACTTTGTCAATCTGACACTTGCCATCAGGAAGAGTGACTGAAACTGTACCCTCTCCCTGAACCTTGTAGGTTTTGTCATCAGCAATAGTGACAGGTTTGCCCTCTTTGGCCTCAAATGATTCAAACCATGATTTGTCGCCAGTCATGTGCTTACTAGCGCCAGAATCGACATACCATACAGGATCCTTCTGCTTGGAGGTTGTGGTAGTCATGAGCACCTTGTGTGCCCACTCAGAATCCGAGTCAGATTCTTCAACAACAACATTCACCTTGGGTTGCTTGTTCTTGTTTTGTGGTTTGTTCTGGCCTTTCTGTTTAGGTTGCTTATTCTTGTGCCAACACCTGTTTGTGTCATGGTTGTCTTTGTCACAAATTTTGCAATATCTCTTCGTTTGTTGAGGTTGTTTCCCTTTTGAATCTTTGTGAGAATTTCCTCCCTTCTGAAAATTACCCTTCTTCTTAGAACCCTTCCTGTTGGAGTAGAGGGTTGTATTAGAAGAATCATCTCTTTGAAGTTGGCGTGCCTCCTCTTCTTGAAGCAGATTGACCAACTCAACAAAGGTAACTTTTCTCTGTGACACCTGAAGTGAGGTGATCAACACCCTATAAGAATCAGGTAAAGCTCTCAATACAACTGAAGTAAGGAGCTTGTCATCTACAGGTTCTCCCAAAGAATTCAATTTTGCTTTCAACTCAGACACTCTGCATAGAAAGAGTTCAACTGTCTCACCCTGCTTCATACTCAAACTGTGAAGTTGAGATTGAAGGTAAAGAATGGTGGAATCATTCTTTCCCTCATAAATGGTTTGAAGGGCATCCCATGCCTCTTTACCATGTTCTTTGTCAACAATGTGAGGTTGAACTTCATCTGAAACAGCAAGCAAGATGAGCACTCTTGCTCTACTATCTTTCTTGTCAAATGCTATCTGATCTGCAGTTGGAGCTGTAGTTGTTGTTGATCCAATTGCTGGTGAAGGTCTTGTTGTTGCTCCCAGAAACAACATCCCATAAGTCTTCCATGACAAGGATAGCCTTCATCTTGTTTTTCCATGGTGTGTAATTAGGACCTTTCAATAACTGATGAGCATCAGTCATTAACTTTGCAGCCATAGTGAGGGTTCCTTATAACACCAAATGGTCCCCCTTTCTATATACCTTTGTGCCAGGCCTTTATACCATACAAAATACCCGCCCTTACGTGAGGGAGACTATAGGTATTTTGAAAGATAAAAAAAATTACCCGCCCTTACGTGAGGGAGACTATAGGTAATTTTTAGAGATCATACGATACGTGGAACTTAGGCGGTACTGAAAGGGAATCGTCTCGTTGATGGCACCTACCATAGAAAGTCGTCAATCCTCATGCGTGGGGCGTAACTTCCCCTAAACACTTCGGATGTCAGAACTTTCGTCAGGATTTACGCCTAAACACAAGAACGATTAGGGTAGTGGATGGAGTAAAAAAATACAAAATTGGCGACCTTATTCCTCCCCGACGATTGATAGAGAACAAGCTCAGACGTCGTTTTGGCAGCTATATTAGGCGGCGGATACAGTAGCCCAATCACGACAGCATTACCTGTAAGTGCGGGCCAGAGGTATCACAAATACCGAACGTTGCAGTGCAATAAATTGCACGGATGGGTTCAATTATTTTGGGGACTTAAGTGTGATTGATTTTACTTTAATGAAGTAGTGCAAATGTAAATGGAAAGTGCAACATACATCAAAAAAGTGCCCACAAAAAAAATGAACCTAAGGTGTCGGTTTCCACCGAAAATGCACCTTATTACAAATGCCAATTTGTCTTTTTCAATGCTGAAAAATTACTCACTATCCCCCCTTAATTTGTGCTCTTTGGAAAAAAATGCCCCCCTTCACTTTTGCAGAATAAATGCCAGCAGGGTGCGTCGCAGGTGAGGCAGCAACGCTTGATGCTACTTCGTCAGATAGTACGGCGACCTGCAAACACGCCTGCTACGTTTTGAACCACCTGCTGCAAACAAACAATGCAGAAAAAACAAACACCTTGGCCGCTGATGACTGCAAAACAGGTATTCCACCGCGTACTGTGACGGCTTCAAAACGGAGAAATGCGAGATCTGTTGAGATCTGAGGGCTTAGAAAGGAAACTAATCCGCCCAAAATGCTCACAACACCAAGTTAGATTCATCCATGGCATCAAAAATCAATTTCAGCGATGCAGATCATAACGAAAAATCCGGTTGTTTGTCGCAGGTTGACGCCGCAGGAGGAGGGTGATGCGGTTTCAAAAAAATGCAAACTAATTATCCCACATGCGTGGGGTTGGGAAGCTTGTAGGGTTTAAAAGATGCAACCCTCACCTATGAGGGTGTCTCCTCTCGGGGAGACTATACCCGAGAGGAGGCTCTCGCGCCCACGTGGGGACCGCCTCAACTGTCATGCTGGGTGGGGAGACGCTTGTCTCCTCCGTGGCAACTTCAACTCTCTTGTCTCCTCCTCCGTGGCTGCTTCGACTCCCTTGTCCCACGTCCCACGTCCGGTCGACTGACCAAAATTTTGGTCAATCAGTCAGGTGTCCTTCCGTCCAGTTTGTCTGGTCGCGTCGTGGGTCGTCGAGTCTATCAGTCCAGGTCGCATCGTCAGGTCACGAGTCCCGTCGTCCATCTCGAAAAACGTGCCCGAGATGCAGGTCTAGCCCTGCCTTAGGTAACGTGCCCAGTCGATCGTCAGTTGTTGAAACACGAGCCTCTCGAAAATTGTCTTCTCGAAAATTGAGCCAGCGAGAAGGCTCTGATACCATATAATCAAACCAACAATCTTCCCATTGATAACATTTGATTAAATAATACAATCGATACCTTAGAATAGTCCGGTGAATATGAAACTAACCAGGCACGAAATCGATAGCAGTTGTAACAATGTTAATATTGTTACAACAATACTAACGCTAGGCTAATAATGTAATTAACTACCAAGCTACGCTAACAAAGGCTTTTACATGTGCATGTTTGACTTTTGTGTTGGTGAGGTGCATGTGAGACAAGTACAACCAAATTGATGGATCAGTTTGCTCAAATTCTTCAACAGCTCCTTGCTGCGGATTTTGCAACCTCCTCTCACTGCCCTTGCACCATTTAGTTCAGCCACACCTTTTAAAGTGAAGGTGAATTTTGACATTCCTATTTTTGAAGGTAAATCAGAGCTGATGCAATAGAAAATTGGTTTGGTCAGTTGACATCATAATTCTCTATAAATAAAATCATTGAAAATGAAAAAATCACTTTTGCACTCTTAAAAGCTACATTACCTGTTCAAAATTGGTGGGAATCATATTGTAACAGTTTTAGAGAGGAGAATACAGATGATGAATCAAGTTCACATGGGATGATTTCATAGAAACGGTCAAAGAATAATATTATCCAATGGGAAACTATGTTGACCAGTACATGCGATGGCAACAACTGTGTGAAGGTTAAGATCAGTCTGTTCAAGATTATAGTGATGCTTTCCATTCCATGGCAAAAAAACATGGTATTCAAGATATCGAAAGGCATTGAATCCTCAAATACTATAGCAGGTTGCAATGGTATATTCATGAGGACATGGACCTCTTTGAATTCAAGACCTTGGGAGAGGCATACAAATTTTATATCAAATTGAAGCAAAAGCACACACAAAATTAGAATACTATGATCCAACACAAGAAAGACAAACATGGTCAGCCCCAAAACTAGAATTGGAAGTCGGACATCATCGGGTTGGGCATTGACATTTCAACAACGTAGATGGGAGCCATGGGGCTCTTCAATGTGAAATCTGACATGCCAAGGGTGACATGCACGACATCACGACCTTCATCAAGGCAGTGCGCTTGGAGTATAGCCCCACAGCCATGTGTTGTGCACTCATGACCACAACATACACGAGGGATACCACATGGAAGCCTTTTACTAGCGGCACCACTAGAGGGAACTCCACGCCCTTCAACCACAGTACGGACCACGTGGACTTCAGAAAGGCGCTGAACCCCACCTCATCAATGACATGGACGAGCAGGATCATATTCTGTCTTAAACACACATTTTGTGACATGGTCACAAGTCTATGTTATAATTACCTGGTCATTGTACTATATGGGGACATCTCCCCTAGGTGGATACTAATATTCAATTCATTTTTTTTTTATCATAGTTAAGTAATTTGCTTTGTTTTTTTTTTTTTTTATTGAGTAAATACTTCTTATACATATACATATCCGCCGTGGGGATTGAACCCGAGTCACATCACCGATAATGCAAGTGGCGTCCTTGCCGGTAGACCACATCACGCGGATAATTTAATTTGTTTTATAAAGTTCCTTGTAGGGGAACTTTCAGAAAATGGGGGGCAGGTTTCTGATATGATTGGGGATGTTTCAGCAACGATGGGTGATGGTTTTAAAAAAAAAAAAATCGAAATCGTCTCTGTTCCGAGGAGTTTGCAGTACAAGGACAACAAAAAATGAGAATACGCATACAAGGGCGACTGATGGGAACATCTTCCCATGGAACCCTATTAATTTGTAAAGCAAGCGACTTTATATTATAAATGTTGATACTCCCACTCCTTATGTCATATGGATGTTATTTGACTATCGATACAATACAATATTGAAATAGTTTTTCTTCCATATTTTGAAATTACAAGTGCATTCCAACCTTTTTTGGAGATGTACATGCCCGTCACTTGTTCCCAAATGTTTGTTTCTCCCCTGACTTCCATTTGATATTATTTTCCTTGTTTATTTCAAATCAATGGCAATATAGGGATGCAATGTTACATTGCACTTGGTGAAGCTACATGTAGTTATTAGAGCTTTGTGGAAAATTAGAATTGTTGGATTGAAACGCAATAAAAGCCAAAGTGCTGCAGCTGTTGCAACAGACACACTTTCAGTGAAACTGAAAGATAAGATCCTGCATTATATAGGTTACAATGGAAGGCATCTTCATCTTCTACAAGAGTTGCAAAAGGAATCTCCCACCTTGCTAACAACTACGAACTATGATACCCTCATTTGTGGCTCTTACTGGAGAAGGAAGTAAAATATGAACAACACAAAGACAACAAAGCTGAAGAGGCCAAAGAACAATCCTCTGTCTTCTGATATTGAACCACAGAAAGCAAATGTGATAAATACACTGCGACAATTTGATATAGAAGTCTACAAAGAAAGAAAAGGCAGATCTGCAAAATACCTGACACAATTTGATAATGAAGAGAAGCCAAATCTACAATGAAAAAAAAAAGAAGCAATTGTTTAACCTAGTTAAGACTCCAAAGTGGGTGGGAGATGTTGTGCTTGAAAATGAACCTCTAAAGGCAGAGGAATATATAGCAGCAAACGAGGAAACTGAAGTAGGAGACAACGCTCTGCCATTGAGCTCCAAAGAGAGAAGAATTTGGGTCACAGTGTAAAGAATGCAAAATCGTCCCCACTCTTGGCCCAGGAACCCTTGCCCACCTCTAAACTTTTTGGGAGGGTTTAGCATCACAATTAACATAAAGATCAACAATAATTGGCTAGTGAGAGGTTCACAAACAAAAGGGGCTAAAATTTCACATGCTTTTGAGTTCTGAAATGTTTTGGCATCCAAATATTCAAACCTTCTAGATTGGGAAAGGTCATTCCATGTTCATAAAAGTGTCGTGAAGTTAATATTATGGCATCTACAAGTATTTTACTTTACATTTGTTATCAATTTCTTATGTTCCTTCAATGATTCAGGCCTTTGACTCTGGGGACAGTAGATACAACAAAATAGGCATATTCACCTACACAAGATGAGGATAATGGTGGTTTTTAGGTCACAGCCAAACCAGCATGCCTCCTGGGGATATGAGCCTCCCTTGTGTGACCAAGGAAAAGGTTTTCATTTTACCTAGTATTATTATTAGTTCAATAGCGTACCTCTTTGTTTTTCAACCCTTTGATCTGTTAGGAGGTGAAGTCAATATACAGATCTCTGATGTTCTTCAGTAGAGTGGTGCAGCTTATAGTGATCCTTTCTCGTGCGCCGAGGGGGGGTTGTTGCCCAAGGGATCGGGGGCGGAGCCCCCAAGGCGAAACGGATGGTTGTACTATCGTACGATGCGGGATCCTCGCAATTAATTAAACGCGGTTGTTAATTAACGCATTTTGGATGTATCTCAACTTTTCTGGAATCTTTTCTTGTTTTCCTATAAAAAGGAATGACCCCTTGTATCTGTATAGATAAATGAAAGGGTGCGAATATGAAATAGGTCCTTGAGATTAATACAAGATTATAGCTGCCTTTGCCCCATGGTTTTACGTGCACACAGTAGGGTTTCCACGTAAATCTCGTGTATTGTTTTATTGTTGTTTTTAGCTTGCTTGTTTTTTATTTTCTAACATAATCAAGCTCATTATAAATCATGAATCTTGCGAATCCATCTAAGCCTAAGGTACCAAAGAAATACAATGGCCCTAACCACCATTAACTGCATCAATGGAATATCCAATCTCATAAGGCTCTATGTGAGACAACTATCCTCGCCAGTTAAACTTTGCCCGTGTGTATCTTGAATTTTTGGCATTGCAGATCCAATAGATAAAATGAAATATTGAATTAGTTCATCCTCCATATTTTGGTAATGCAAATTCATTCCAACGTTCCTTCAGGTATCTTGGTTGTTTGTTGCTTCTCATAATTGCATGATTTGATGTTTTTCCATGTTTATTTCAAACTAACAACAATATTGTAGTGGAATGGTGTCTATTTGCACTTAGGAATGCTACAATTTTGCAAGTGATATCAAAAGAATATTATAGGAACCGAGAAAGCAGAATAAGGAGGATATGCAAAACAAGATACTTGAAGAAAAAGATGACAGGATTGAATAAAGGAAGGATAAAACAAGTTACTAAAAATATTAGAATCATGGACATCTAAAATGAAGGATAAGCATGAAGCCAAGATCATGGAGACAAAAAGCAAGATGAAATCCACTAATATAGATAAGCACAAAAGAGAGAGGGAGTCTATATATGAAAGAATCCAGGCAGAATTACATGTGGGGTCCCTATCACTTTTAAACAGAATCCTGGAAGGGGTTGAAATATCCCAATCATTCAAATAAAAATCACGTCTTGAAAGGGGGAAAAAAGAGAGTGTTCAAACTGAATCAGTTGATGTTGTTATAACTCAAGAAACCAAATTGGAATCAGACCTCTTCAAGAATGACACTCCAGGTATTTGAATTAAATATAAATTTATTGGAGGCGATCCTGCAGGGCAATCAAGAGGCTTATTGATGTTTTAGAACTATGCCATGACATTCTGCGATGTCCTACACAGATGTACAAGATTGGATAACCTGCTAATGTCACGTATTCATCAAAAACTCAATTTCATCTCTACGAATGATTAAGGTCCAAGTAACCCACTGATTACAAAGGCTTATTATGGCCTCAAATCTTAAAAGTAAAACAATGACATTAAGAAATGAATTGTTGCAGGAAATTTTACTTCCATTCTTCAGAATAAGAAACAAGGTGATTCTCCTAACTCCTTAGCTTAATCATAACATTCTCTCTTTCATTTCTAACATAAATCTGTGGGATTATGTCAATCTATGACAGTACTTCTGATGCAATAGAAGTGAAGTAGTTTTTAGCATCTATAAGGCCATAAGACCATATGGGACAATCCTCATGAAGGATGTTGTTTATCCAATCAGACTCCGGTTACCGGAGTTTGGCGTACAACCCTACCGCCCACCTAATTCAAACTTTGGACCTCCTCTTTGAAGTTCCAAAGTCTTCACCATTAGGCCCACCCAAGTATAGTGACGTAATCGATTTTACGAAAGCTCTGATTGGTTGGAATGGAGCAATTCATCTTAAAAGCTAAAGGCAAATGATGTCAAATTTGAAGAGTTCAAAAGATTATTCAGGAAATAAATTCTACTATAAGCGAATTCCTTGTAATAAAGTTTCAACATTCGAGAAACAAATGACCAGCAGATTCTCTGGTCTTTGGAATTGGCATGCCAACAAAAGTTACAAAACAAGGATATAATCCAAGGCTTTCCCACTTGACTAAATCTCATCCAAGATGACAGAAAAATAATCTAAGAATTAAAAAAAATGAAAAATTATTAAAGCAAGTAGGATTCACTTTCAATTCAGTCATTTTGGTCTATGATCAGTTCTAGAAATAACTTTGCATGGAGTTTAGCTTCCTTTGGTTGAACAAATTCCTTGTTAGCAGATTTTTTTTCTATTTCAAAGCATCATTCTTTTTATACAGGGAAAAGGCTTTTTCTTTAGGAACGTTAAGCAAGAATTTTCACAAAGAACTTTTTTATGGTAGGCACAACTTTCTTGTATATTTTCTGCCATTAGGTGATTTGTTTTCCCTGTTAAGGCCAGGTAACATGCCATGCATACATTGTCATTATATTTTTGCTTCTAATGGATGCCACTATACTCCTTGTGAGGATGCCTTCATGGAGTTGTCCCTCCGAAGCTCATTTTTCTTAACATTGCTAGTTTTCCCTTTTCAACAAGCTGATTTTCGCAGGGCATTTTATACCAATGTTATTTTTGTTTCTGTATCCTGCATAGCTTCATTTAAATTTTTTTCCATTTTACCTTGGCTTTAGCTTTTCCTGTACAGCTCCATCTGCAAGGCATTTTATTCCTCTGTTTGCATTTCCATATCCTGCACTGCCTCCTTTCAACCTTCTTCAATTTTACCTTGCCATTCCTTATGCTTTCCTTTAAAAATCTTTCATAATACCTTTGTTGGGGACTGTATTTGCCTTTTTTGCACAATGCTCTGACTGACATACTATCCACCAGTTTCTTCCTATTCTCCAATGTTTCACATATGTATTTCCATCTTTCCATTGACATCTGAATGCTCCTTGTTTGAGCTGTCTTGCTTTCAGCCTTTTGTATTTTAATGTTGAGTTCCATGCCTTTTCTTTTGCCCAGATTTGCCTATATCCTCATTCTATTTTTTTGTGCTTAGCATCCTTTGCATGGATCGTCCTTGTTAGGGCTATCCTCCTGGACAGTCTTTATGGTACCTCCTTTGTTTCTCTCCTCTTCCATTATGTTGTTTATATTATCATGCTATTACTGGTTCAATTCCCCTTTGTCACTCATGGTCATAGATATTGCCCTTGATCTTTTTAGCTGGACGCTTTTTCATTGCTATTACTGGTTCAATTCCCCTTTGTCACTCATGGTCATAGATATTGCCCTTGATCTTTTTAGCTGGATGTTCTTTCATTGAACCTTACCTGCGCAGTTCAAGACAATAAAAGGAAACTCAAAGAATGTTAAAGCTTCTTCCAATATCAATTCTAATTAGGACATGAATCATTCAAGCCTAAAATCACAACTTGCTCAAGGAAAAGTAGTGTCACAAGGATCAGGCACCCAATCTCCTGGGTGCACATACCCATACCGCAGCCATACCCAGTACTCGGGATCAGGACTGGGTACGTAATGGGTACTGCAAACAGTACCTTTATGAACCAGGTCCATTTGCCTGCAGACCCAGTGTGGATTTTTAGCAAGAACCCGAACAATTTGGTTGGAGACATTAAATCTGGTAGCTGGGTAGGTGGCATATGCAGCTGCAGACTACCACATTAGATAGAAAAATAAATAATCCCAACTGAGTGATAAGGACAAACAGCAGAACTACCATTCACTCTTATCTGTCTCCTCCCTTTTTATTCTGCTCCACTGGTTTCATCAGCTTCAGGTAGAATAAGACATTCAGGACCTTGATCATTAACTTACAAAGCAGTAGGCTTTTATGTATGCCATATTAATTTATTTAAAGGTAATTTTAATTTCTGAAAAATTGAAACTATGAATCTTTGTGTTCAATATTTATTGTTAATTTTGATCTTTACAAAATTTATGAAAGATGAATGGGTAATCTTGTTGTTTGATTTATTAATTTTTGGAGTTTTTTTTTATGGTTTATAAGTTTATTTATTTTTATTTTTTAATTTACATGGTGGAATTGGTAGCCGCCACGAATCCGGGCAGGCTGTCCAGCTTTTTATATGGTTTATAAGTTTATTATATTTATTTTTTAAATACATTTAAATTGTCATACCATAGTTCCCACGGACCCAAATTTCAAAAGTATTGTGCCCGCACCCACGAACCTTGGTAACTTTGAGGCAAAGTAAAGGGCAGTATATGATGGAATACACACCTAAGCACATAAAATGTAGGCATTACAAGTGAGGAAATACACAATAGGGAGGGGCAAATTTTATGACCTACACAAAAGCCAATTGCCAACCACAGTAGCATGAGACAAGCAATTTGTTATAAACCGGAGATGTGCCAACTCAAATACGCCTAATGCAGTTGAGATTGTCACTGCCTTATGGAATCTTAGCTGCAATCTCAACATAAATTTGAAGCTATTCAAAGAGAAATCATAATGAGTTGTTGCATTTGTCTTAGGGAGCAAAGATCGAGGAAGCTTCAAAGAGCATATGTACCTGTTGATGCAGTTGCTTTGGCATGCTTCTCTATGAAATATGCCAGTAAGTAGACAACATTGAAGAGGTCCACACAACCTTTTGAGATCTTAACATGATTATTCCCCAGAGGGAGGGTGTTTGTGTTGAATCATCTCCTACCTCTTTTAAGTTTCCACCACTTCTAAAATATCTAAATAAGGAAGTGTGTATTTCAGGCTACCAGGACAATATACTTCTCTTGGATTGTACAACATTGGAGGCTTATTCTCTGACTTTTGAAATTTTTCACTTCAGGAAATTGGAGTATTGAGAAAGAGAGAAATCAACAAAACAAGAAAGGCACATGAACAATCAGTGTTGTAAAAAGCTAATACTGGTAAAAGCTTCCTGATTACTCTGTAATGAACATATTGCATAGGGGAATTACAGATTTAGAACTAGTTATTCAGAAGAAAATTAAGGAAGTACAGCTAAGATGGAACAAGGTAAGCAAGCATAGTTGGAAAATATTGCAAATTCAGATAAGCGAATAAAGCAAGTGCAGTTTGGGGAAAAAATTTAGAAAGTGCAGCCGGAAAATATAGAAAGTGCTGCTGGAAGGATAAAGCAAGTACAGCTGAAGAATCCAGCAAGAGGAAAGAAGATTGGTAGTCTTCTTGTATCTGGAGTAGCTCACCTACGAGCTCGAGTTGTTCTGTTTATTGGTTGTAAGCAGAACAAATTTCTTTTGTTTTTCTTAATAGGAGTTTATTTTCAGATCTGTTTTATTAAATGTTTAACCTCGGCATATATAAGAAAAATTCTGTACTAGGAATGTGTGATTCAAAATCCAGAATTCAGCCTTCTGATTGTTGAGTTCTTTTTTTTTTCTCTTTCGAATCAACTTAAGTTTGTTTATAGTTTCAGATATTCAGAGGTTCATACCATACTTTTAACATTTCCTCAAATTTTCAAGTAGTGTAGGGGTGGCAAAGAGCATTATGATTTTTTTTAACAAGGTAAACAACTTCTGACTGAGGAAGCATCAATGAAGGTGTTTCTCATGTTAAGCAACTCCAGTACTGCATCTTGCCATGACCTCCCCTCGTCATAGCATTCCATGTGCTTGAGGATATAAATTTTATTAAGAAATACTTGGAAGTTCAAATAAGTATGTAGCACTAACTCTATGCCAGCAAGAATGTATTGTATAATTTTTTGACATGTCTTTAATGGGAACAGCAAGCCAGTTTCTTTGCCCGTATTAAGAATAACTAATACAATTATATTTTATGTTCAACTGAAGTCTCAAATTGCTGGATAATGCCCAATCCTGGAATGATCACCCTGGGTTTGTTTCAATTAGCCGCAAAGGCACCCCTGCATTTTATATGAGAAGAACCATATAGCAAGTGCACAAGGTGAATATATTAAATTAGAATACGGATATCTTCTATCGTGCATCACATACTGTCAATTGTGCAAAACCCTAATTGCTCAAGATAAATAGCCATGATAGAAACAGTGGACTTTCCTAATAGGCTTTTGCATTCAGAAGTAGTACCATCTCACTTATATCACTGCCAAAGTTAAGGATCAAATCATAATTGACGTTTTTCCAATGGTTTGGCTGTACAAATTGCCTAATAAGCAAAACATACAAAATAAATAAATAAAATTTAAACCCACAGTAATCATCATGCCCCAAAAAAATGATTACATACATGAAACTAAACTACAAAAGGGTTAACCAGAATAATTTCTCCAACAGACTTGGACACCCATCCATTGGTTCTCTTGATGAATATGTGCAAAAGCAAAAACAAAAACAAATATAACATCAGCAAAAACATCATAAAATCATAATTTTTCGACAAAATGGGTAAAAATAAAAAATTCACATGCCCAGGACCTGAAAATTCTCGAGACCAAATCTCAATAGATTACGCTACAATTTATTAAATAAAATGAGAGGGGCCATTTTTTTTGCTTCCAAATTTAAGTTAGGCCAATTTACAAATTCCATATAGCGATACATATTTTGCACTAAAAGGGCAAATTAAATCCAGAGAAGCAGAGAGGGCCGGGCATTCATTCCCTGCAAAGAAGATAAGAGCAAGGCTGTACTTAAAAAAGGGCCATCCAATATATTTTATTATTGATGGGCAAAAGCCTGTCCTGCAAACAGGTATCCATTCTCTTCATTGAAATCAACTGACCACATCAAATTCATCCTCGTGCAAGTGGGCAAAAAATTTAACGGCGCGCCCACCTCCCTCCAAATTGAACTGCACTTTGTAGGGCAGATTGGCAGAAATCCGCTTACCTTTCCAGACACCCACATAATTCTTGACCTCGCCTTCCATTCCCCCAAGATCGAACTCCGGCGTCTTGGGAACATGGTACACCTTCAGGGGCCCCCTAACTTTAACTCTATCACCAACTTTAGCCTTGCGTTGAACATCCTCTACGGACTGCTCTGTCTCCTCCAAAGCCACCTCACACATAATTGCATTCCTGTTTCTTCTGGTCCTGCTTACTGTGGACAATTTGTAGGAGATTGAGGTGGGCAGGCGGCGAATTTCTGCTCTGGATTTGGGCAGTTCAGCCCTGGTGGAAAGAAAAAGAGATGGAGATGTGGATTTGGAGGCCGGAATCAATGGGTTTGGAGAGCAAATAAATGCCATTTTTGGAGTAGGCTTTCGACTGCAGATGTGAAGTGGGGAAGATGTGGGTGTGATCAACATGGTGTTGTTATGTTGTAGGGAGGAGAAGAAGCAGAACAGAAGTTGGGCTTGATTGCCACTAAAATTGACATTCAAATCTATGGAGATCACGCTTTAGGTGTTTGACGAAAAGGTGGGATGGGTTAAAAATAGAGTGGATCAAGTTTGAGAGGTTGAAGACTCTTCATACCAAGAAAGCGACTTTGCGTCCGCATTCGGGCCCCGTTTTATCGAGACCAAACACCTAAGCCTATCTATTTGATTCAGGATGTGGTGACGACTAGGAGACAAACGAACTCGGGATATTTTATAATTTTGAGGATTTTTATTTGTTTTTGGAAACGTTGCCGGACGTTTATCCGAAATGTTGATGTGGCATCCTTGGGAGGCGATCATGTGAAAGCCTTCTTTTACTTTTTATTTTATTTTTTTTAACTTTATGTCGTGTGGTGCTTAAGGTTTTTTGGTGCGTGGAATGCCGTTGATCTCCTCGTTGCTCAAAAGGCCATTGTTTAAGAATAAATATATATAATATACCAACAGTAACAAAATCCAAAGGTTATACCAACAAGCAGTTGTTCTGGTGGTTAAAGATGGTGGTTGTTTCTTAAATGGTTTTATGTTCAAACCCCTTGAAGATGGTTGTTGATGTAATTTGTAAGCGTTCTCTTAAAAAAAATCTAACCATTATATTTAAAGATTTTAATTTAAAGAAAACTTGCAAAGTAGTTTAAGTATTATGTTTTACTGTTTTATTTTATTTGGATACATGTATAATTTTTCTTTATTTTCCTTTTTTATCAATTTCGGGTTGAAACGTTTATTTTTAAATTTTTAAATTAGGTATATATAATTAAAATAATTTTTTTTGTATTATATTGTAATAATCTTACGATAATATAATATATAAAAGGATAGGTTGGTTGTAGTTGTTAAATGTTTATTAATAGATTGTCTTAATTTGATTCTGTAGTAGATAAGTTTTATTGATTTAATCTTTACTAACACAATAAAAATTATATAATTTTTTTTATAACCAAAAATATTACACTAACCTATGTTTATGAAATCAGATAAAAATAGTTTGGTGAGGAAACAAAAAAAACTTTAGATATTAATGTTGAAGCATTGCAGTTCTCGTGATTTTTTTTTATTTAATAGTGTTTGGAATTTCAATAAAATTGAAAAACGAAAACAAACCATCTCATGTGAAAAACCAACTATTTAAGGCGACCAACTATTTAAGGCTTTCACATGATCGCCTCCAAAGGAAGATAACCTTTGCGCGCATTGTGATATCGAATGAATCATGTTTAAGTCTTCACGAAGGTTCTATTATTATGAATTATTTTGTATAACATTTTATGTTAGTTCAAATTTGTAATTTTAAAGAAGAATATATATAAAGTAGTTATAATATTTATTTATTTATTTTAATAAAATATGTTTGTTTTTATTGGGACCATTTTCATTAAAAAAACAAAACATTATAAGTTAATTAAAGTATATTTAATTTTGTCTTTCTACCATTGCATTGCTCTTATTAAGATGCTAATTAAAGTATATCCAACTTTTTTAACAAGTTAATTAAAGTATATCCAACTTTTTCTAAGTTAATTAAAGTATATCTAATAGGAGATATTCTTCATTTACTCTTCTTTCAAAAATATTTTTCATCTTTCTCAAACTGTTAAGTTTCCACAATCAACTCTTTTTATATGAAATGTCTTCAAAATTTTAAATTCTTTCATGATGAAATTCAACATTGGGAATAGCTAAAATAAAATAAAATAAATAAATAAATAAATATATATATATATATATATATATATATATATATAGTAATACTTCTTATACACATCCATCGTGGGGATTGAACCGGGTCACATCATCAATAATGCAAGTGGCATTCTTGTCGGTAGACCACACTCACGGAGATAATGCAAGTGGCATCCTTGTCAGTAGACCACACTCACGGGGATAATGCAAGTGGCGTCCTTGGCCTCACGGGGATAATGCAAGTGGCGTCCTTGGCGAATGGCTAAAATATTTGCTGCCCAACTTTTATATCCAAAAATATTTTGTCTATAACAACCTCATAATTTCTTAATATCTTTTTTTAGGGTTCTTATTCATTCCCCTAATTTTCCAAGATATTATTTTCATTGTTATTTTTTTATGTGTGGGTTTAGCCCTACTTCTTTTAACACTTGTGATATTTGGTTCTTTTTTTCCATATTAATATCCCTTTGTGTTTTTTTTCTCTTTGTTTTTCCTATTGCGTTTTCCTTTCTTTTTTTCATTCCCAGCAATACTTTCATTTTCATCAATCTCTTCAATCTTCTCACATTGCTCATAGTAAGACTTATCATCTTTAGGTTTGTCTTGTTCTGAAGGATCTGAAGTGCAAGGAATAATCTCAAAAGCACACTCTTCTTTATATTTCCTTGAAGACCCTAAAGTGCAAGGATGCTCTTTTGTAGCAATTACCTTGTTATTCTGCCCTAAAAACCCTAAATTGTTATGGGTTTCCTCCAACCTCATTTCTATATTATTTTGCTCTTGAAACCTTAAAATGCAAGGGACAACATCTTCAACACTTTCACTTTTATTACTTGACAAGGATTCTATACTACTTGAGGAAAATGAAGATGATTTACCTGGAATAAACTTGACCTTTTTTGTTGTCTTTTTTTTGGGTTTTATCTCCACTTCTTTTGCACCTTTAATTCCTTCTAAACTCGCCAATTGATGTTGTAGATATGATTTCTTTACCTCTTCTTTTGGAGTGGAATATCTTTGATCTGATCTAGCTTCTATTATTGAATAATTTCCTTGCTTTATCTTGAAGTTTATCTCATGGCTAGAATTTTTTGTCTCTTTCTTCATAGTTTTTATTTTGTAAACTCTTGCCATGTGTCCAAACTCAAAATAATTGTGGCAACGATATGCAATATTTTCATAATCTACTTGTTGATCTCATTATCTCGATTCAGATTTAATCTTAATGGATTGTGGCAAAGGTTTTGAAATATCCATAGCAACACATATTCAAGTATATATAGTATGCTTTCGCTCCTTAGTTGTTGGTCCTTCCTTGATGAATTCCCCTAGGGTATTTCCAATATTATTCAAAACATCCTTATTTATAAGTTGATATGGAAGTCCAAAAAGCCTAACCCACACTGGTGTTAGGAGGTGAAGTCAATATCCATATCTCTAATGTTCTTCAGTAGAGTAGTGCTTGGTGGAGCTTTAAAAATGCTTTTGCTTTAAAGATGTTTTTGCTTTAAAGCTGTTTTTTGCTTTAAATGTTGCTTTTGCTTTAAAAGTTGTTTTTGCTTTTAAAGCTACTTTTTTCTGTAAAGCAACTTCTGTTATAGAAAGCAGTTGATAAAAGCAATTTTTTTTAATATAGCGCTTTTATCTAGAATGTGCCACAACTTTTTTGGAATCTTTCTTTGTATTTCTATAAAAAAGGGGACCCCCTTGCATTATGATAGAGTGTGAACGTATGGAATAAACTGAGAATAATAAAAGAAGAAAGGTTGTCATTGCCCCGTGGTTTTACCTGCACACTATAGGGTTTCCACGTAAAATCTTGTGTACTGTTTATTGTTGTTTATGCTTGCTTGCTTTTAATTTTCTAACATCTGGTATCAGAGCGAGGTTCTTTGAAAACTCGTTGGTCAGGGTTTTGTGCGAGTGGGAGCTACAACAATGACAGGAGGTGTAACCAAGTTCGACATTGAGAAGTTTGATGGCAAGAACTTCACCCTATGAAAGATGAAGGTGGAGGACTTGTTGGTTCAAAACAACCAAGCCCTAGCCTTGGAAGGGCTCTCACGGATAAACCTGACAATGTGATAGATACAGAGTGGATAAAGCTCGACGACTCTATCTTGTTCAATTTTGTTTATCAAACGATCGTAGGAGCCCTCTAGGAAAAGCTTGAGAAGTTGTATGAGACTAAATAAGCAACAAATAAGGTCTTTTTGAAAAAGTAGCTTTATAGCCTTAGGATGAAGGAGGGTTCATCTGATGAGTTTAATACTCTAATCAGTAAGATGGTCTTTGATGATGTGAATATGGAGGATTAAGATAAAGCAATCACCCTACTTTGTTCTCTCCTAGACACTTAGGATCATTTGGTGATGACCATAAACAATTTATCATTTAGAGCTCTAAGAGTTGATAATGTTGTAGACACTTTGTTGGCAAAATAGTTGAGGCAAAAATCATCTCTAGAACCCTCAACCAATGAAGCCCTAGTTGTGAGAGGTCGATCTAACGAAAGGAGTCAACAAGGTAGATCATAGTCCAGGTTTAAGTCAAAAGAACACAACTTGAAAGGGAGGTGCTGCCATTGTGGGAAGTCAGGGCACTCAAAGAAGGACTACTGGCATCTTAAAAAGGAGAAGAATGGTGAAAAGCAAAATCAACCATCAACTAAGGCCAATATTAGAGATGCAATAGATATGGCAGCATGTGAGGCCTTTTGTACTAGTAGTAGCAGATCTATTTTATATACTTGGGTTTTGGACTCAAGTGCATCTTTCCACATGTCTCCACATAAAGACCGGTTTATCAAATATCAGTCCCATAATGGAGGGATGGTCTATTTGGGTGATGATCATCCTTTAAAATTATGGGAAGAGGGGATATAAGGATTACACTGGATGATGGTAGAGAAAGGATGTTATGTAATGTATGACATGTGTCTGCCTTGCGAAATAATTTGCTTTCAATCAAGATGATGGACAAGCTTGGGTATTGTACTACTTTTGGTAATAATTATTACAAAATTACTGAAGGATCCCTAGTAGTAGCAAAAGGAGAACCTTATGGGACCCTATATCGTTTATGTGGTGATACAGTGACAAACCATGCAACAACAACAACTTTAAGCAATGCTCAAGATGGAGTAATGCTATGGCATCAATGCCTAGGGCATATGAGTGAAAAAGGTTTAAAAATTATGCATGACCGAGGTATGTTGTTTGGGATTAAGTATTGCAATTTAGACTTTTGTGAGAACTATATATTTGGCAAACAAAAGAGGGTTTGATTTACTGCAAGTCCTAGTAAGAGTTTTGATTTTTTATAGCTTATACATTCTGATATATTTGGACCGGTCCCCACTCAGTCCTTAAAAAGTACTAGATATTTCTTGACATTTATAAATGATTATTCTAGAGGAGTGTGGGTTTATTTTCTAACAAATAAATCAGAACCGTTGGAAAAATATAGATTTCAAGGCAAGAGTAGAGAAAAGTTTGGGCAAGCCTATTTTATGCCTTATGTCAGATAATGGGGGAGAATATTTCTCCAAGGAGTTTGATCAATTTTATACGCATGAAGGGTTTAAGCACCAGAATACCGTGTCATATACTCCACAAAAAATGGTGTGCTTGAGCGGATGAATCACACAATCATGGAACGTGCAAGAAGCATGCTCAACACATCTGGGTTGGAGAAAAATTTTAGGATAGAGGATGTTAATACAACTGCTTACCTTATTAACAGGTCACCTACAACTGCGTTGGATGGAAAAATTTTGAAGGAGGCTTGATGTGGTAAGCCTGTTAATTACTCTCATTTGCGTACCTTTGGTTGTGATGTTTTTACCAGTGCCAACAGAAAATAGGTCCAAACTTGACCCAAAGTCAAGGAAATGTATTTTTCTCGGTTATGGAGATATAGTGAAAGGGTATAGACTATGGGATCCTACTGCCCATAAGGTAATTATTAGCCGAGATGTTATTTTTAATGAAAAATCTATGAAAAGGAAGGAGGTACAACAAACACCTGAAGTTGTACATATTGAAGTAGATATGAACAAAGCTAAAAATGAAGACGAGGTTGTTGAAGTTTTTGATTAGCATGTAGATTAACAAGTTCAGTAGCCTAAACATACACAAAACTAAGATCCATAACTGATAGAACATTGGGTTAGAAGATCTACACGTTCACACAAATGTTCATATAGGTATTCTCCTGATTTTCAGTCCTTTTTTTCTTTGTTAACTGATGATGGTGATCCTAGCTCATTTCAAGAAGCTGGAGAATCTGAGAATGCAGATAAGTGGAGGAAAGCGAAGGATGAGGAGATGGAATCACTATGGAAGAGTGAAACATGGGAACTTGTGGATCTTCCACCTAGAAGAAAGGTTGTTGGTAACAAGTGGGTGTTCAAAGTAAAGAAGAACAATGATGGGTTGCTGGAACGATATAAAGCTCGCTTGGTGGCAAAATATTATGTGTAGAAGTCAGATATAGACTTCAATGAAATCTTCTCTCCAGTTGTGAAGTTGACTATTGTTAGAGTTTTCCTTGCACTTGTGGTAGCACAAGATTTAGAGTTGGAGCAACTTGATGTAAAAATTGTTTTCTTGCATGGTGATCTCGAGGAGGAGATTTATATGGATCAGATTGAGGGCTATGAAGAAAGAGACAAAGAGCATTTGGTTTGCAGACTTAAGAAATATTTGTATGGATTGAAACAAGCACCAAGAATGTGGTACAAAAAATTTAACACCTTCATGAAGAGCCAAGGTTTCAACAAGAGTGAAGCTGACCATTGTGCATACTATAAGAGGTTTAATGATGGTAGTTTTATTAACTTGTTGTATGTTGATGATATGCTAGTTGCAAGCCCTAGCATGAAGAAAATAAGTGATATTAAGGCTTAGATGGATACGACATTTGATATGAAGGATGTAGGAGTAGCAAACCAAATTTTAGTGATGAAAATACATAGGGACAAAATAGGAAGGAAGATCTGGTTGTCAATAGCTATACAGAAAATATTTTCCAACGCTTCAATATGTAGAATGTAAAACCAGTTAGTACTTCACTTCCTCCACAGTTCAAAATATCTTCCAAACAATGTCTTAAAACAAGAGCAAAGAAGACAAGCATGTCTCATGTATCATATTCATCACCAGTAGGAAATCTCATGTATGCCATGGTGAGCACCAGATTGGATATTGCCCAAGCAGTGAGAGTAGTCAACCGGTACATGGTGAACCTTGATAAGGAGCATTGGAATGCAGTGAAGTGGATATTTAATAATTTAAGAGGTCTTCGATGTTCTTCAGTAGAGTGGTGTTTGGTGGAGCTTTAAAAAACTCCACCAACTCTACTGAAGAACATCGAAGATCTAGATATTGACTTCACCTCCTAACATTCTCCAACTTGAAGTTGATATAATGAATTATTTGCCTTTGTTTTCCATCCAAGTGCCAATTGCCCAATGCTACCCTTATCACGTTTTCAGCAAGCCCAGAGAAGTTTTGCACCACTTAAAATTCTCTCTCTTGATTGGCTTTGTAAGCATATTCTCCCACATGATCCTACCTTCTTCCACTACATTTATTATAAAATAGTACTTAACATTAATGTGTTTGGTGCAATCATGGAATATTGGGTGACTCTAAGATAATGAAAGGGAATATTACGTTGCATTGTGATAGTCAAAGTGCTATTCAATTAGTGAAGAACCTAATCTGCCATGATCACACCAAACACATTGATGTTAAGTACCATTTTATAAGAAATGTGGTGGAAGAAGGTAGGATCATGTGGGAGAAGATTGATACAGAAGTGAATCCTATAGATATGCTTACAAAGCCGGTCAAGAGAGAGAAGTTTGAGTGGTGCAAAACTTCTCTAGGCTTGCTAAAAACATGATAAGGGCAACACTGGGCAATTAGCACTTGGATTGAAAACAAAGACAAATAATTCCTGTATATCAACTTCAAGTGGGAGAATGTTACGAGGTGAAGTCAATATCTAGATATCAGATGTTCTTTAGTAGAGTGGTGCTTGGTGGAGCTTTAAAAATGCTTTTGCTTTAAAGCTGCTTTTTGCATTAAAAGTTGCTTTTGCTTAAAAAGTTATTTTTTGCTCTAAAGCTGCTTTTTGCATTAAAAGTTGTTTTTTATTTAAAAGCTATTTTTTGCTTTAAAAGTTTATTTTGCTTTTAAAGTTGCTTTTATCTTTAAAGCGACTTTTGTTATAGAAATTAGTTGATAAAAGCAATTTTTTTTAATAAAGCACTTTTATCTGGAATGTGCCACAACTTTTTGGAATCTTTCTTTGCATTTATATAAAAAGGGGAATGCCCCTTGCATTATGATAGAGTGAAAATGTACGAAATCAGCTGAGAATAATAAAAGAATAAAAGTTACAATTACCCCATGGTTTTACTTGCACACTGCACGGTTTCCACGTAAAATATCATGTATTGTTTATTGTTGTTTATGCTTGCTTGCTTTTAATTTCATACACTGGAAGCTTCTTAATAGTTTCTATCTCAACTGAATTTTTTTTTTTCCATGGTATCAAATAAAGTGCATCTCTTCCCATAAACCATGGACCACCAACCATTATTTTATCCCTAATTTATGAATTGGAAAATATGATGAGGAAAAAACCTTTAGGATGAAAAGTCATAGAATAATTTGAATTTAATCCCCACTTCCACTTGATCTAATTTTGAATCTCCAAAATCCCTGGGCATGATCTATGGAACTTACATATTAGCCCTCTACTTTTAAGAACTATTATATCATGCTCAATCATCTCATCCTTGATACTTACTTATGGTGTACCATTTGCTACCTGGATCAAACTTACCATGTATTCGCTCTTTTGCTTATCTCTAGCTTGGGCCTTCATACTTCCAACAAGGGCATCTTGATTTCTAGCTAGGGCATTTTCACTTCCCATTATGGCTTTCAAAAATGAATTTCCTTCCACAATAGCTAATGGGGCTTGCTATTGGCTTGCACGCCCTCTTTTCTTGCACTTGCTCTTGCTCTTGCTCCTAGCTTGAACTCTCTCTTGCCTCATACTCTCTTTTGGCTTGCTCCCTCTTGGCTCACAATTGCCTGTGTCTCTTCTTTTTCTTGGTGTTCTTTTGCTTTAACAATTTTTTGGAAATAATTTTCCATACATTCATGGTAAGATTTTAAAGAATTGATGCAATTTGGATAAACCTATCACTCTTTCGCCATGATTGAATCTTGACTTGCACTCCCTCTTAGTTTACACTCCCTTTTGGTTCACATTCTCTCCTGCCTTGCACTCTCTCTTGCCTTGCACTCACTCCCAACTTGCACTCCCTCTTGGCTCACAATTGCCCTTGTATCTTCTTTTTCTCGACGTTCCTTGGCTTCAATAATTTTTTGAAAATAATTTTCCACACATTCATGGTAAGGGTTTGAAGCATTGATGCACTTCAGATGAACCTGCCGCTCTTCTGCCATGACTTAATCTTGGCTCTCACTCCCTCTTGATTCACACTCCCTCTCTAATATCATTGGCTTTGGGCTTGCACACTCACTCCCAACTCGCGCTCACACTCAAAGTTATAATATTAATCAAACTCTAATATAGATACAACTTATTTTAATTTTAAAAAATTAATTAAAAATATATAATGTATTTTTTAAAGAAAAATAAGTACTTAGGTTTCCCATCTTTGACATATCATACTTTCTTCTTTAGAGTTTGATAGTTTATAAATAGATTCAATTCTTATCTCAATTGACTTGCCATAGCTATATATCTACATATTTTTTTAAACAAAAAATTGAATTCTTGATTTTCATCTTCTAGATCTTCAATTTTCTTTGTAAATACAAATATTTCAAAATTTAGCATCTTTATTCTTGAAATTTTCTTGCAGTAACCTTCACAATACCAAAACTCCACCTCTACTATCTATGCACTACATCTTAGTAGAGTAATATTTCCAAAACTTTGCATTATCATAGTCCACTTTACCAACTATGGACTACTAGTTTTCTTCTTGAAGCATAAGTGCAACCACAAGAACTATAACAAATAATTTAGCAATAAATTGAAAGTTCATGTATAAATTTTATCAAGGGATATATGCATAGTAACTAAACTATGGGTCATTATATAATACAAGTGGAATTTATTCTAATCTATAATAACCAATTAAAAAAATATTTTATCATTTTAATGAATTATAAAATGATTCTCACATGTATTACAATGACATTTTAATAAATCATAATGGTATTATTTTAATAAATAGTTTAGTAGACTTAAAAAGTTGAAAGTTCTAATCCATAATTTATCCCATAATCCAACCAACAACCAACTTAGATAATCCATAAAACAATCTCTTTAGATACATCTAATAAAATTGGAAAGATATAGAGAATATTAACATGGCCCTTGCATAAGGATGACATGCACAAATCAAGAAATGGTCCAAATTTGAAAAATAAAAAATAAATAATCCATTTAACCATGAAGTCCATCTAATATCACCTTCTTTTGCTACAACATATTTGCTTTATGAAATCATAGTTCGCTTTACTAAATTTGGATAATTAGTTTCCTCAAATGCATTTATCTATAAATGGATCCCCTAAAACATTTTGTAGTCCTCTAGAATATTATTGTTTTGTTGAAGTAATACAAAGTACAACAGGTGGCACAACTAGAGGCCACACTCCTCGAGGATATAACAATAGGGGGCCTCCCTCCCTGTGATTTGAACTCAGGTCACCAAGATGAAATACCAATGGTATACCCTTGGGGTATCCCTGTAGGGACTCTAGAAAATTATTTCGAATTTGCTCCTTTCAAATTTTTTATTAGCTTCAACTAAACTTACTACTTTCTCTAACCATGGAAAATAGAATCTAACTTCATGATCCTCTATTAAAACCCCTCTATTGGTTAGCTTATCTGCACATTTGTTCCCTTCCCTTAATGTATGTGTAAACTTGATTTCTTCAAACTCTATAACAAGATCTTGTATTTCCACAATGATCTTTTATATGTTCCATGAAGCCTTTGCTTTCGTAAAAAATGCATTTAATAACCTTCCATTAAAACTTTGTTCCATTCATTTTTCTACATATTTTTAATATTTCGAAAGTCGCTCAAGCTTTAGCTTCATTATTTGTCTTAAATCCACTATTGAAAGCATAATGAGATAATATATCAACCCTATTATTTGTTATTATTTCTCCTTTTGCTGGTCTTGGATTTTATTTAGATGCTCCATCAAAATTTAATTTGACCAAATCTACTTTTGATGGTTTTCACTTTATATTCTTTGACTTCCTTTTGTTTCTCCTATACCCATCATCATAATTCTAATTGATGAATTTACTCCATCTATCAAGGCTTTCTATCTTAAGATTAGGGATTGGGTGAGTTGATAGAATTGGTTTAGACTCCTCTATGGTTAAATAATTCTTCCTATTAATAACCTCCAAATTGCTTTCTTTTCCTTTAAATATTCTTTTGTTTCTTTCTAGTCATACAATCCACAATATTTTATCTTTTGATATATCCTAGATTGTTTGCAATATCTCACTTTTCAAAATGCTTCGTCATTACGTTAACCATTCTTAAAATATTTCATTCATCACCATGTATTTACCAAACATGTTAAAAATCTATTGCCATAGTTCTCAGACTATTGAGCAGTGTCTCAAGAGATGGTCTATACTCTCCTCCTTTTCACATAGAACGCTTTATGAGGGACCATGAAAACCCCTTTTCATTAGGTCATCCTAGGATTAAATTTTCTTGTGATTTACTATCCATACAAATATTTTGACTTTTTGAATGCTTGGGCTATCCCAAATATCTCTCCATAATCTTGTGTTATTCCTATTCTATTAGTGCTTTACATATACCCACTTCTTATTGTGTATTCTCTTGAATTATTCAACTCCTAAATCAGCTTATCCTTAGTTTCCCTCAAAATAATCATTGTTATCTTTTTTCTCAACTACCTCCCAACAACAATGTCTGGTATACTTGTAAAACTATCTTCTTTCCATTTGTATCTTCCTTCTTAATCCTTGTACATAATGTTTGAAACCCTATCACCATATTTATCTTGAAGTAATCTCATCCATGGTTTCAAAATTGGATAGATTGAGTGTTTTTTTTATCACACCAAGTATCCATCCAAATAGAATTATTTTCACTAGTTCCCAACACCCATCTTAGACCTTTAATCACTAGATATATTGATTTTTTTAAACCATTCCATAGTATATAACCATCTAGTAGTGAGAATGCAGTACATATTAATCTTGGGTCATTGGGCTCAATATACTTAGAAGAATTTTTGTCCATTATCTTTAACTCTCTTTGTACAATCTCCAAATTACTTTTACCCTTAGATCTAAGTTTGCAGACCTCCCCTAGTTTTATCATCACACACCTTACCCCATGTCACCAAAGGAAAATTTCTTTTATCATGTAACCTTGACCACATAATATAGATTAGACTTTTTCTATCGATTTTGGCATAATATACAAGGATATATAATATGTTGGAATTACCTATAAGACAAATTTAATTAGCTGTACTCTTCTTGCTTTCGATAACCTTCTAATTTTTCATACTAGTAGTTTATTATGAACTTTAATTATAATCGGATTCCACAATTCTATCCTCATTTTCCCCTTAAATAAGGGCATCCCTAAATATATTGTTGAAAAATATCCCTCCTTTATTTGAAGTAACCTGCATATCTCCGCTTTGATTCTAGTTAGAGTGTTTAGGAAGAAAAGCTGAGATTTTGTTCTATTAAATTTTTGCCCCAATATTTTTTCATATTCCTTTAATAAGTTATTTAAAGATTTAGCCTTGTTTTTTACTACCCTCCCAAAAAGGGTTGTATCATCTACAAACTGTTGATGGGTGATGTTATCGATATTATTACTAGCCTTAAGTTTACTTATTAGCCCATATTTGTATGCCTTCTTTAGGTTCCTTTCCAATACCTCTACCATAATAATGAACAAATATGGTGACAAAGGATATCTTTGTCTAATAACCCTCTTGGCCAAAAAATGATTTTGTTACTAGCCCATTGACTAGCACTGAATATGATATTGTAGAGACACAAGCTTTAATCCATCTAACTCATTTCTTCCCAAATTCAAACTTTTCTAATACTGCAAAAAGAAAATCCCATTTTACCTTATCGTGGGATTTATTCATATCAAATTTAAGATCATTACTCTCTCTTGTGTAGAAGCTGCTAAATGATCTCATCCAAAATATGTCTACCTTTCACAAATCCTCCTTGCTCTTCTAAAATAGTTTTGTCTAATAGTGGTCTTAACCGATTTTCCATCACTTTGTAGATTATCTTATATGACATATTATATAGGCTTATGGGACTAAATGAATCAAAAAATTATACATCCTTATTTTTAAAATCAAGGTAAGATATGTTGCATTTATTTTAGAAGGTATATATTATTTTACCCTAGGTTGTTCCATTACCACCAATAAAGAATCTTTCATTATTTCTCAATTATGATGATTGAATGTGGTAGAGAGTCCATACAGACCTAGAGATTTATTCTTATCAAAAGAGAAAAGAGTTGAATGAACTTCTTCCAAAGTAATAAGCTTCGTCAGTTTGTTATTATCTTCATCTATTATAATTGAAGGTACTTCTTATAGTAGCTTATCATTAAGAACTTCTATCTCTTATGATCCCATATTATTCTAGTAAGAAATCCTTGCCTCCTTTCTAATTTTTCTCTGGTCTTCAATCCAAACCCCTTCTATATGATGGATGTAAACGTATAAAATGTAAATTAAAATGTAAATGCTTTAAACAGAAAAATAAGTGATTTTTTTTTTTGTTAATTTTACTGTAAAAAGTAAGAAAATAAACATAGAAATGGGTTAGGGTTTGAAGCAAGATTACTAGGAGGCATAGGTATTTCTTCCCCACTCTGTGAAATACACCCTAGAGTCTCTAGAATGTGGTAGGACGTTCCCTGAACACAACATGGCATCCTTTGAGCACTGTCGAGCGTCCATGCAACCTTCGATCGAATTCTACAACCTTTTAGAAATCCTCATTTTTTGTTATTTTTGTGTGATCGAATTTCTGGAACCTACAATATGGAAACAAAAACAAAAATTAGTGACAAGATAAATTAACATGAAGAACCCTTTAGGAGTCCCACCATGATCACCATTTTGTAAATCAGAAAACAAACAACACCAAAGCAATGGACAAAAGTAACAAAAAACACAATAATAACACAAGATTGCACAAAATGATTAAGCTTTTATTAATGTGGCAAAATCTCCTAATTGTACAATAAATGTTCCCTTATATGGGGATTTTACAATGCTTTTGATATAAATTTACAAGATGCTAGGGTTTCAAAACCCTAGTGTAGTGAATATCTGGTGTCTTCTCACTCATCTTCGATCCAAACAAGAGTTGCGGGTGGGCTTGTGTATCCCTACAGGACCACCCTAGCTTCAATAGCTTCTAGATAGATGATTCATGTACCTGCAAATAGAGACAACAACAAAAGAGATTAGAAGCATCTATGAGGACTCCACTATGTGAGGCTTTCAGAAAGATAAAACTACTAAAACCCTAGTTACTGCAAAATATAATTATAAACAAAAATTACAAAAAACATAAAATAAGTGCAAATAACTTCTTACCTTGTCAACATACTATTTTTTGTCTCTGCTTTCTATCGATGAAGGTCATGAGGATGTTTGAACGGTGTTCGAGGGTTGTAGGACTGCATATCTATTGCACGAGATACCTAGAGGTATTCTGTAAAGGTTGTGGATGCACAAGAGAGTTCCAAAAATACCTAGAGGTGCTCAACTAGATCTAGAGGGTATTTGGGGGCTAAGGGAAGTGTCACAGAACTAGATCTGGTTATGTGTAGGTTTGGCAATAGTTAAAATGGATGATGCGATACCTAGGTGTTGTAGGTGAGTTGGAGAGGAGAGGGAAATCCTCCAAGAGAGGTCCCAGGTTCAAATCTCCACCCTACCAAAAAGTTGAATTGGGTATCCAAAATCCAATTGATAATGTTGGTGCGGGCAGGGTCGGGTGCGACTCCGGGTGACTTTGACGGTGTAGAACCCCCTATTCGTGGTCTCTCAAACCAAGATGACCCTGCAAGGGGTTTTTCGCTTAAAAAAAAGGATGATGCGATGGGGGGCGACAAATAACAAAAGTGATGGTGAAGTGGCTAGGGCAAGAGATTAATATTCTAAGGAGATTAAGGAGAGCTTAAGGTATTTAAAGGTTTCCAATGGGTTTGATTCATCAAAATGACTCCTCTTTATAATATTCCCTTGAACATGTTAGGGTTTTGATGACACAAAATGAGCGACCGAGATTAAAACATGAGGAAGGGTGGAGATTAAGTTTGGGTAGGTGGCATGGATTGAGATGGATGGATGACTGAGATTAAAACATGGTGGATGACTAGGATTAATTCATATAAATACACATATATTTATTAAATATATAAATATAATATAAAATATTAATATATATATATATATATATATATATATATTTAAGTAAACACACACACACACACATATATAAATAATGAGCGATTGTGATTGGAGGACATGAATGGATGATAAGTGGCTAGATTATGGTGTCTGCAATATCACTTACTATTTCATGTAATGAGATGTTTCATTGTTTTGATATCTGTCTTGTGATGTAATGGAATGCTGCTAAAGCTATCACTGGTATCAGATCTACGATAGATCAATAGAAAAACCACCATTGTCATTGAATCTGAGTTTTTTTCAACATAATGCACTGTTAGACCAGTCACTATCAAAAAATCTCAAAAGAGTTTAGGTGGTAGAATTGGAGAGAAGTGAAGGACTTGGGACAATTATCGCCATCTGACAACAAGCCCAAGAGAAGGAGAATTTGGAAAAGAGTGCCAAATCCAAGCAGAATAAGAATCCAGTGAAGATCTCAAGACATTCAGAATCTTGAGAAGATCATGCTTGAAGTCAGAATTCAACAAGAAGAAGCTCATCAAATATAGGATATTTTAAAATTACCTCTCACAACAAGAGGACACCGCTTCAGATATACAAACTTCTCCAAATCTATAGTAGAAGGAGGAGACCACAAGAGGAGAACAAGATACCAAGATCTACATCTTCTACAAAAGCGGTGAAGGAGCTACAAAAGCTTTCAAGAAAAAGGTAAGCAACTATTGGTGGAAGTAGATTCATTAATTGGATTACTTATTATATTTGTTAAAGCACCTTAATTCAAATTAAAGTTGTAAAAAGGAGATTTGTGTTACAATATTCAAATGTGCAAAAAAAAAAGGTTATTTTTAAGGTTCATTTGCACATTAGGAATTGATTAGATTTTAGAATTTTCAACTATCTATAAACTGCCTATCATCTACAATGGAAATCAAAAGAAGACTATCTCCTAATATCTTGCTTATAAGAAATTTGCAAAATAATTCTTGAAGATTCATTTCTGATTATTCTTGATTAAGTTGTAGTAAATTGATTAAGTGCACCTATAAGCTATTTTGAGAGTTATTTGGAGTGATAAGGTATAATTTTTATTGCATTAAAAATAAAATATTAGTGGGTTCATTTGCACTACTGTATTACTCTAAAAAATCTTAGTGTTTGTGTTCTTGAGAAAGGTACAAAATAAAAATTTGTCAAAGTGTCTAAAGACACTATTGGTGCACAAAAATCTGCAATTCATAGTGGCCAAGAGAAGCCACAAAAAATTTAGAATCCTTTGAAACTTGGATAAGAAAACAACTAACCGAAATTAGAAATAGAAGCTTCAAATATTGAGACTTGGTGAGTCTTAAATCCAAAGCATTACAGGGTTTGGTGCAAGAGAAATAAAAGTGCAAAAAATTGCTTCAAATAAAAAGCTTCTATCTAAGCTTGAATTTATCATAAAAGTATCCAAGAAAAAAAGGGAATGTGTCTAAACAAAGAGGCAACCTCAAAAACCCTACACTGCATTCAAAATTCTGCCAAAAAACCAGAATTTTAAACCTACAAAAGAAGTGCAAGGAAGGGTGCAATAAAGGTATTCTATTCATAAATATTGGTACATTATATTGCACTTCTCTAATATGTTCTACACAATAAAGAGGACATATTTGAAGGTACCATAAAGGCACAAAATTCTCTAGAAGAGTAGTTCTGAATACGAGCATCAAGAAGCCTCTCAAAAGGGTCTACATCGTGCACGGGTTGGACAACCATAATAGTTGACCTGCAAAGCACAAGAAAGGATGAACATTGCTCACTAAAGAGGACATATCTAGTAGCACAGAAGCAAAGAATATCAAAGCAAACAAACTAAAAAACATACATCCATAGGAAGGAGCATTCAATACTACCATTGGAGCATCAAGAAGTCTCCACCATAGCGCTACCATTCAAGCTCCGCCAAAGCTCCTCTATCTCTCCACCAAAGCACCACCACTAGCATTACTTGGCTGGAACCATCTTAGCGCCATTGAAATACAATCAAGAATAAGGTGAAAAAGTACTATAAAAGCTTGCAATAAGGTGTTATAAGAATAGGACATGCAAGTGATATTTGTCATCCTCCAAAGGAAACCCTAAATGCTCTCAAAGGTACATTGGAATTTCATGCATGTGAGGAAGCATTACAACAAGTATTTGGTGCCCATAGACCACATGGAAGAGGAGTTACATTCATTCATAGGTGTTATCATATGGAAAATACAATAAGAGAGAAAACACTTCAAATGTTATACTTGCAACGAACGTCCAAGAAAGCATTGGATGTAACCGAAATGGCACTTGTCACTAGGTTGACTGCCTATTAAAGGCTCCTTGGACTAAGAAGGACGCAACAATTCAATGTACAAATTTAGTGAAGTCTTTAGCGCATTTATGTCCAAGATGTGGGAGTCATCACAACATGGAAGCAAGGAATAGAGCCTTCAATGCTCTGGTTTGAATAGGTCAAAGGTAGAAGTTTCAAAGGCCACATTTGGAACATTAAATACAAGCCAGGTACAATCAAATCTATTGGAAGATACAATCAAAGCAAATACAGTTAACATTACTGCCATTACACATCTAAAATCAACATCGATTATTGCTTGATATAAGGTAAGGTTTATTTCCATATTTATAAGCTTTCATCTCTAGGAAGTTATAAGGTTGAATTTAGAGGAATATAATCATATTGAAAGTCATACCTCAAAGGGAATCATTTATCAAGCTAATATAATATTTACAATATTAAACTTAGGAGTAATAAGGCTTTCTACTAGAGATTAATCTTAAATACTTGCAAATATTATTGTGATCTATTTTTTCCAAAATTATGGAGTTATAAGGGTTACTACATCAAACTAATTAATTTATAAATTAGATACACTTGAATTAAATCCTATAAGGTATACTAAAGAGATTTTTATCAAAGCATTTCAAAGGTTGAAAATTTATATTATTGTCTCAAAACTTCTCAAGAGAGACAAAAGAAATCCAACACTAAAACCTCTTTAAATTTGGGAAAAATGCTTAGTCCAATAGGAGCAATAAGGGATAGTAAAATTTGATTTTGATATTTACAAAAACTTTACAGAATCAACCAAAATTGAATTATAATTTACAAAAGCACTTTATATTTTATCCAAAACCAACTAGGGAGTCATAAGGCATTCTACAAAATCTAAAGATTAATATTAGGGAATTCAAAATAGCAAGCATAGATTATTGGTATATAGATTTAGGTGCAAGTAAGCATATGACAGGAAACATACATTGGTTCAAATCTCTAAATAAGATAAATGAAAAACTAGTTGCTGTAGCAGATAGCAAAACATATGAAGTAAAAGGAATAGGAAATATTCCAATAAATCTTAAGGATGGAAGAGATGTGATAAAAAATGTATTGTATGTTCTAGGATTAACTACTAATATTATTTCTATTTCTCAACTCATGGATCAAGACTTAACTATTGAGTTCAATATTCTCACTGGTAGAAAAAAATATTACATCTCTAGACAAGGAAGAATGATATCATCAAGATCATATAAAAAAATTATCTATTTGTCTTAGACACTACTATTCACTGAGCACTTTCAGTCAATGCTTCAAAACTATGACACAAATGACTAGGACATACCAATGAGACATCAATAAAGTAATTATCCAGATATTGTAGAAGGACTACTCAGCTTATCTCTAGAAACTACTGTATGTCTAGAATGCTTAGCAGGAAAACAACATAGAATTCCTTTCAAACTTTGTCAAACAGAGCTCAACATCCTCTAGAAATAATATATACTGATTTATGTGGACCAATGAAAGTTGATAGTATTGAAGGACATAAATACTTTCAGTTGTTTGTTGATGATCACACTAGAAAAATATGGGTATTTTTCATGATGTACAAATAAGAAGCATTCAGTCATTTTAAATAGTTCAAACTTTAAATGGAAATAGAATCAAGAAAAACCATAAGGCAGAATATCATAACAGAATATTTATCAAAATAATCATAGGAAAATCTCCTTATGAATTAGTATATGGTGAGAATTATCTATTATCCCATCAAGTAGAGAGTATGCTTTATCTTTGCTTCTTCAAGATCATAAAAATCCAAATGTTTTGCAGAGAAGATTTGATCAGATTGTGAAGTTGCAGGAAGATAAAAAAGATTCATTAATAAAGATAACTAAGTAGGCTTACAAAACAATACACTTGTTCAATAATAAATCCAAGGGTAAACCTTTTTAGGGAGGATATATAGTGTTGTACTAGGACCCCAAAAATGATAAGCATGGTGAAAAGGGGAAGTGGGAACCCAAATGGCTTGGTCCCTATCAAATCCTTCAAAATGTAGGCTAGCATACTTACAAATTGCAGGCTTTGGATGGTATAAAATTTTCAACTCCCATCAATGGCCAGCATTTGAAATTGTATCATTCTATGTTAAGGGATTGAGAAGCCTTTTACCAAAAAAAAAAGAAAAAAAAAGAAAAGAAAAAGAAGTATTTTCGAGTTCTTTCCTTAGTTCATTTTGTGTCCTTCAGTCTTGTCCTTTTTAGGTGATTAGGTTTTATTTTTGAGTCCTTGTGGTCTGCTGGATAATTTAGAGTTCTCAGGTGATTTATTACCAAGAGTCTTCTCATCACATGTCCTAGTTAGAGCCTGTGTTGGATCCTCAAAATTCAACTTGAAATAAAATTTTGGTCCCTTATGAGTTCTTGTTTTAGGGTGTTTTGTTTTCATGTCTAGGTTTAGATGGGCTTCTCTTTTATTTTTGTGGTCCTTCAAAAATTTTCAATAATCCTTTTCTCTCCGATTATTGTGAATTTTTGTTCTTTTTTAATTCTTATCTCACCCTTCAAAAGTATTTCAAAAGTGTACGTGTCATCAAAAGTTAGGGTTTAATTTTCCTAAGTCAAAAGTCTTTTTTCGAAATGAATTTTGGGTCCCATGGTCACATTTTTTCTAAGGCCTAAGTGGGGGTCCTTTATTATTTCCCCTCCATTTTTCTTTCTCACCCCTAAAATACTTGGTCGCAATAAAAAATTAAAGGGCCATAAATCCCATGCGCCCCATTCTATTTCCTAAGTTCCTTTTTCTTTTTTCCTATGTTTTTCTTACCACCTAACACGTCCCCTATCACCTTTTCATGGTCCCTATTCAAAAATTAAATTTTTAATTAAAATTTTCCTACCCTAAGCTTTGGAACTCCCTCTTTCCCCCTTCTCATGGTCAATGGGTCAACTAAAAATAGATGGTCCTGATGTGCGTGCATGATCCAACAATTCAGGTTAGCACGCGTAAGGTAGAGGTAAGATAAACCACTCTTGCCATGTGGAATCCACTAGGCTAGATTCAATGACATGAACGTGAACGAAGGTTTCAAGTGCTGCTCTTAGGAGATGACACATGGTAGCAGGAGATAGGTGGGCTTCTATGCACATAATTCGATGACTCCAAAAAGAGTGCTAGATCCTATGGTGTGAATGCGAGTGAGAGTTTTGAGTGCTCCAATTGGGACGATGACATGTGGCATCATCTAGTTGGTCATGTCAAATCCCAAGCAAATCCAATGGTCTAGGAGGGAGTATATAATCCAACAAAAAAGATATGGGTGGGGGTTTTGAAGCGCTCCAACCCCATGGTAACATGTGGCAACAGGTGGTTGGCAGACTCGGGTGCGCAGGAGAATACCAAGTTCATTATGTTTATTGTGGGTTTCTTTATCCCACATGGATCTTGGGCTACCTCTTCAACTTCTTTATTAGCACAGGGGTGCCCATAAAGAGTCGACCACCTCACAATGGTCATGGGTGTCTCGTACATGGGGCCACCTAGGAGTATCATTTGATGATGCCAACGTAGCGACCCTCACACTCATTAGTGCCACCCAAATAGGTGCTTTGACGATTTCAAATGGCTATATGAGATGGATAATGTTCTAAAGGGCCAATGTAAAAAAAAAATCAACAAATAGTGCAAAGCGGATAAGGTTTCAACAATCAACACAAAATTATTTATTATTATTATTATTATTATCTATTTTGCAAAGCCAAGTTTCATTTTTAATATCAAACGACTAAGATATCAAAGTTTAATATTGGTTAAGGTTTATATTAAACAAAATCAAAGTGGCTAAAATTTTATCAAAATCTAATAAATCAAAGTAGCAAATGATAGGCAATTTAGGCACATAAGAAGGGTTAATGACATGAGTGCAAGTATAATAGAGAATGGATGTAGTTATGACAATGATGAGCCACCATTCAATTTCAAATATGAACATAGTTTCAATGGAGCTGGACATTTCAAAGCTTTAAATGAGGGCATCTCAAGCCAACTAAGGCCACCATCACACTGTAAATAGGGGCCATAACAAATGTAATTAATAGTATGGACTAAAATACAACAAGTGCAGTAGTTATAGGCCACCATCCAATTTTAAATGAAGGTAGCTGCAATTTTAATAGGATCCATGATCGAGCTATAAGAGGGAGTTGCTACACCAAAAAAAAAGGAAGGATCAAGTTTTTGCATAGTAAAATTCTACAAGAGGTATATCGGAGTACTCATTCTTTGTTAGTTGTGTTTTATTTTTTGTATCTTGTCTACTCACCCTTCTTTCTTCCCCATTATTGTGCAGGTTTTTGCTAAGGAAGTGCTTAGTTTAATGAGATCATTTCTAGTGGCTGAGGTCAAAAGCCAAGAGGCTCTTTGTTACATCATTTGAACTAAGAGTTGAAGTTCTCTATTGCATCATTTGAATGAAGAACTTATTTGTATTTTCTAAGTTAGATCTGGTTATCCTGATCATACTCCATTGTAATGATCTTTGCATTAATATAATTTTTCTTCCTCCTTTCAACATTTTAATGTGTAGTTTTGTATGTTGTTCTGTTTACATGTTACATAATTTGAATGTGTAAATGATACCTTCTTTCATTGGTATGTTCAATAAATTTTGTTGCATTATTTGAATGAATACGATTGGTTCAGTTTCTATCTTCTTCCCCTTCTTTTCTCATCATATTTTAAGTTTGACTACAACTTCCCAATGGATAAGGTACTAGTCTACTGATTGAAGTACTAGTTGGGAGTTACTTTGAAGCTTGATCAAATATTATGTTACAATTTTTCTTTTTGCAATTTGGATGAGCATGAGCCTGAAATATGAATTTATAAGCTCACCTCTAGGGTTTCCTTACCTTAGTATGTCTAGAGTCTTAGGATAATCATTTCCCAAGTCAAAGATGTGGATCCACCAGAGTCCACAATGTTGATTGGATCAGGGAAGTCTTGCAACGTGACAAATAGCCAAGGGTGCAAGAATTTTCTCCAACGTTACTATTATAAAATTGCTTAATTTTAATTGGAGTTTTCTAACAAGTGGTATTAGAGCACTTTCCAAGGTTGTGTCCACTATAGTAGCAATAGTTATTATCCTACCATCTCTTCCCTATTATGTATATTTTTTTTGTTCTACACATTTCCACTATATACCCTACAAGAAAATAACATACATTTTTTGTTGTAGTGGGTTAGGTTAGAAACCCTATGGTAGGGGGTTTGAAATATCATAGAGGAGCTATCATTTTTAGCTAAGCTAGATTATCCATGAAGTGTCTAGTGAAGTGAGGTGCTCAAACTTCAATACCTAGGCCTTAGACAACACTTGTACATTAGTGTGCTCCCATGTACCCTTGCATATATAGGGAGACCCTTAGGAATAGGATAAGCCTTTAGCCCTAGGAAGATATCAACCATTTTAGTTTTGTGGTGCACTAGTGTGCATGGGATGCTATGATGTAATCAATACTTATTAGTAAAGATGTAACTATTTCTTTTATTAGGAGTTACTAGCTCAAGTCTCTCAATTGCATGTGGACTAACCCTTGAGCATTAGCGTTAGGGAAGATAAAGAGTCTTATATAAGGCAAGAGTGGAAATGAAAAGTATCAAGTCTTTTTTTAAAATTATAATAAAGCACTGCTTCCAAGGAGGTTGCACCTTTGAAGAGGTCTATAATATCAAATTATCTTGATTAATAAAGTTGCTACATTTCTAATTTAATTTGTCTTAATGACTTTGTTATTTCCTTTTTCATATTTTTTGTTAATTTCTACAATTAATGTTATGAATATGCTTGATTTTAATTGAAGGTTCCTAACAAGTGGTTTCAAATCACTTTCTAGGGCTATGTTTTGTTGTAGTAGTAACAATTATTGTCCTGCCATCTCTTCCCTATTAGGTATATCTTTCTTTCATTCTACACATTTTTGTTAAATATCCTACAAGAAAATAACACAATTGTTTTTTTTGTAGTGCTAGGTTATAAACCTTACGCCAAGGGTTTTAAAATATCATGGAGAAGCTATCATTTTTTGCTAGATTAGATTTCCTATCAAGTTAAAGTGAGGGTTGATTAAACTCCAATACCTAGGCCTAAGATAACACATGTACATAACGAAGAGCTCCCATGTACCCTCAAGTATATAGGGATACTCCCTAGGAATAGGAGAAACCTTCAACCTTAGAAATATATTAATTGGTTTAAGTTTTATGGTGCATCAGTAAGCAATTAGCCCCATGAATTTACTCTCATAGTATACTAAAAAATGGATAGTGTGACTATAGGTATGGTGGAACCCTCCATAGTTAGAGCTTTGAGATATTGGGATAGCCACTAATCATGATTGAGAGAGTATATAAGAGAGCCCATGAACCTTGGCCTAGATTGTCCCTATGAATATATTTTTGATCCTTTTCCAGCCAAATCTAAATATCAAAATTGATCATACTATAGAGGAGATTACAACCACCACAAATTATTGGTGCTCAAAATATCAAGAGAAATAATACACCGAATAAAGTAAAAAATATAGTCAAAGGTAAAATTAAAATGATTAGTTGATAGTCGTTAGAGTAGACAGTTGCCAGTTTGTAGTCTCATAGTGTAGAAAACCCTATCTAGTTATCTAAACACTAATAGTGTAAAAAAGACCCTATTTGGTTGTTAAAATAGTCACTTGGTAGTAGTCAACAAACAAATCACCATTTTGTGGTATAGTCCATTGCGATCATCTATTCAAGTTGATTGTTTTGATATATAACTCCCACAAGCTTTTTTTCGAGGTCAAAATTTATCATTTTGTGGTATAACACATTTTGAGCATCTCTTCAAGTTGTTTGTTTTGATATATAACACCCATAAGCATTTTTGGAGGTCAAAATTCACCATTTTATAGTATAACCCATTTCCATCATCTCTTTGAGTTGATCATTTTGCTATATAACACCCATAAGCTCTTTTGAAAACCTTAGGGTACTTAAAAATGGTCAAAGCTACTAGAGATGCCCAACTTGAGAAATTAGGAGAACAAGTGAGTTAATATAGTAGTAGAAAAATTGGGAAAATCTATTCTTTGCTAAGTAAATGATTTTGAGAGTCATCTAACAGGCTTGGATTATAAATATGATCAAAAAATAAGGTACACAATTCAAAGGTGGAACCTGCAATAACTTGCTCAATAATAACATTTATAAAATGCCCAAGCTAGATTTTCCAAAATTTGATGGAGAGGACCCCACCAGTTGGTTATATCAAGCTAACTAGTATTTTGCTCTTTATGATATTCCCTAAAATCTAAGGCTCATAATAACATCCTTCAATTTTGAATTTGAAGTGCTTTAATGGTACCAATGGTTGAGGAATATGCATCTAGATCTCTCTTGGGTTGAGTTTGAGATCCATTGTAAGGAGGTACAAAATGTTTTCCTCACCTCAACATGTAAAAGGTATAAGATGACTATGTTTTGTGGATATATTAGAAAACACCTAGATATGGGCAGCTAAGATCCCTTAATCAACCTTACAGATCTAATGTTTAGCAAAGCAAAAATGCACAAAAATAATGTATAAGAGGAATATTTTTTTGTAAAATATAATACTTTTATGCAAAACATAAATAAAAAATTTAACCATGTAAATTTTGAATCCTATTAAACAATAGTAAGAAATATAATAAAAAATAATAATGTGCGGTAATTATGTACAACACAAAATGTTTTCATGCATAAATTTATTAAGCAAACATCCATGTTTTCGAGTATCTAAGGTTTTTTTTAACTAAAAAAAACCTAAAAATACAAAAAAAAAAACATAAATATTGATAATTTTATTTAAGTCAACATACCAATAAATATTTTTATCTATATAAAAAAAATCAATAAAAGCAGAGGATAAATATTTTAATTCCAACCCTAAAACCAAATATAGAAAGAAGAAAAAATATGCAATGAATATACAAGAAAACGTTTTTTTTCCTTATATATTTACCACGAAAATTATTGAATAATTAACAACTTTTGTGAAGGGCATTTAATAACCTTCTATAAGATGCAAAAATTTTAAATGAAATACATAAAAAGGTTTTTGTGGAAGACACTTTAAAATTTCAACGGAATGCGAAAAGTTTAAATAAATAAACAATAATAATGAATAAATTAGCTTATGATCTATGTATGAATAATAAACTAGCTTAGATATATAGGATATATATCTAAAAACGCTTAGAGTTATCAATCTAGAGACGCCTATCTCAATTCTTGGGGGTGTGATTTCTATGATAGGTGTCTCGGGATTGATATCTCTTGACTATATATATATCCTTTATATCTAAGTTAGTTTATTAAACAGTTGCACGGTTGGTTAGTAGATTGTTTTAGTTTAAATATTTTAAATGTTTGCAACGATTGGTTAATCAACTGTTTTAGTTTAAATATTTTAAATGTTTTTGTTAATATTAATTTTTTTTAATAAAAAAAAAACCGTATACGACATCTATGATCTATTTGCCTCCACCCCTTTCTGCCATTGTACGCCTCTCGGCGTAATAAATAAAGAGGTTTTTCGAGAAGGACTTTATGATTCCAAAGAAATGCAGAAAGTTTAAATGGATGAGAGTAGTGGAACTGTGATTTTACATAAAAGGTGGATAGTTTGTTAGCATTAGTGGTATTATCTATTTTACTATGTAAATTTAAAAAAAAAATTACAATTTATAAGGTTCTTAATTTTTTTTTTTAAGGTTACATAGGAGAGTTGGTCACAACCCCACTATTTTTAGTAACTGAAAAATGGCAGTGTTCAAACCATAGAGGCTGCTTCAAACTTATTCCCTTCGTTGTTGTTGAGTCAGTGTGAAGGGGACTGCTGGTCGCTTGGAATTTAACTGTCATCTATGCGCACACAAAGGACTCAAATCAAACTACTACCCATAATTAAACCTAGATATCTTCTTAATAAATGTTTGATCAAACAAACAATTACCAATACTAAAGCAGCAAGTTATTTAACTTTTATGTGTGTATGAAAAGGAATAATGGTTACTTTAATTCGTAGGATAATATTTAAAAATATTGAATAGGAAGGTATAACAAAGGACAAACAAGAGCTAGGTTAGAGATATACATGCGTGGTTCTGGTGGTGTCGGAGGACAAGCTATAGTTCGGTCTGAAATTTTTGATATTTGTCGTTCTCTCTTATCTCAATTGCTTCCTGGGCATGTGCAAAATAATTAAGGAAAATAAAGCAACAAAACAACAATGCAGGTTAGCCAAAGTGGGGCCTCGTGGGGCACCAGGAAGATAGATGCTTCCCTACTTAAACGAGACCCCCTTCCTTACAGGGATGCAATTGTCTCTTGATGTGAAGGAGACGAAGAGGCAGGGAAAATAGAAATAAACATCAAAGACATAAATTGTCAGATGAAAACAACGTTAGCAAGGTGAGATGAGGATTACTCTTGTCTGGTGTTAAGTGATTGGTGGCTACGTTTGGTTGGCCAGTGACCGTGGCCCTGTGAGAAGCCTTCGTAAGGGCTCGAAAAGAGGTGTAATTACAAAGATTCATCTATTAGTCTGGTGAACCAGACTATGCTAGGTGGTGCGTATTCATCCCTTGACAAACCACGGCACAGGGTCTTGGCGGGAGCATCAATTATGTTTTACTTTAAGCTTTGGTTATGTTGAGATTTAATTAGAACTTTAATGTATAAATGAGATTTTATTTATTTTTAAATGTATTTAATTTTTTATTTTATATATATTGATTTGGGGAATGTTATAATTCTTACGATGTACAGGGTGTATAGGACTGAGCCCTGAAAGCTACACTTATCAGTAGAGGATTAACACATAACCACACAAGCCTTAGTTTGAACCTTGGAAGTTGTGAAGAAGAGCGAAACTTGAACTTCCAAAAGAAGAACCAAACCCCCAACCCATTGATGTCCCTTAAAAACATTAAAATCTATAATGTTAATATAATTTAATTGTTTTGATTTATAGTTTATTTGTGATTGTCTTTTTAATTTAATAGATTTAATTATTATTATTTATTATGTCTTTTTTATTTTTTTGGTTTTTTTTTTTATATTTGGTTAGTATGATAAACCCCTACGACCAACGCACAGGTTTGAGCAATCTCTTCTTAACCATGACCTCTTGTAAAATCAAGAGCTATGCCTATCAATAAAAAATTTAACACACAACCACCATACAACCGCCCCCTCACACACTCGTCCGTTTGAATGTTGAATCTTCCGAAAAAAACCAAAGTCAGAACCTTTGCGCTATCCTCCCGGAACTTTACTCCGTCTTTTTAATTGTTATATCTTTTTATTTTTTTTATCAAGCTTACTCTCTCACATACACATCCCATTATGGTTTGAACTATCTCTCCAAAAAAATTCCAAAACCCAAATCACTATAATTGAAACTATTATATATTTTTAATTATTATGTATTTTTAATTCAATTGATTTATTATTAATTAAACCTATTATATATTCTTAATTATTATTATGTATTTTTAATTCAATTGATTTATTATGTCTTTAGTGGGGGTTAAAACAAAAGGTTTACGTATGTTGGCTAATGACTATATGATGATCCAACTAGTTAAAGATGCCAAGAAAAGGGATCCACCTCGTTCGGTTTCGATCTACTACAAACATAACTTGCAAGGTATCAATCCTTATGTATATATTTTTTAAGTAAAATAAAAATAAAAAATATAGACATACTTATAAGTATATTTATAAGTATTAAAAAGCTTTTTTTTCAGACTTATAACTTGCAAGGTATCAATCTTTATGGAAGTATGAGTTTTTTTAATAAGTATGTTTATACTTATTGAAAAGTTCTTTTCAAAAGTTCTTTTCAGACTTGTTTTAATAGAATTGTTTGTTTGCAAAGGTAAAATGAACAATTGGTGGGTAAAGGTTAACTGTGTTAAGATTGAGTATTTACATTTATTTTTTGATATATTCATTGTAAAATTGATGTAGATGTCCCCAAAGAGGTGCCAAGGTTGCTTGTTTAGAGTATTGTGCCTAGGGTAATCATTACGAGCTATCTTACTCCCATGTTTGTCTCCTTGAATTTTAGAGGGGAAACCAAGTTGAATGGAGGAAAATCGATGCACATGAGGATGATCGACATATGCTGGTTAAGACAGTGAGTTGGTGAATATTAGGAGAACAAGGTTTGTTGATAGACTGAATTGATATGAAGCAAAAATAATTAGGGGGAGACTTGATGTGAGGAAAAGAAGAAAGTTAGGATAATTGTGTGGATAGTTTTATGATTTTTAGGTTCGATGCTCCTAGTTAAAAGTGTATTGTACATTTGTAATTATTTGTCCCCATGTATGAGGATAGCAACTGGGGTAGGTGATATATATACAATATTTTAAGAATGGTACATATACAAGTGTTGTTGATTCAGTGTTAAGCGATGTTTCAAATGATTATCCTTGAGGCAAGGACTAAAGCAACACTTTTCTTGTTGAGAGTTGCCTAGAGAACTTTGTTAGCATCACTCAAAGGAATTTGTTAGTAGTACCAAAAGGATCAATGCATGGAGGACTTATGATAGTAGTGTTTGAAGGACTTACAATAGCAGTGCCTGAAAAAATTATGATAATAGTAATATGGTAAAAATATATACAAATCATGTGTCGACCAAGCGAATAAAAATATATACAAATGGGATTTACCCCTAAGCAGTGGCCTTCAAGCCTGATTATTGGATAAGTGCTTAAGCGACATTGCAAGATGAAATATGTAAAAACTATATACAATGATTCACCCTTAAGTAAGTACCTAAGGAGAGTTTTAGTGCTCATCCAAAAGGAGTGGTTAAAAATGTAGCAAATTTTCACCCTTGAGGTAGGGGGTGTTTCAAGATAAAATGTTTACCCAAGGGGGTGTTTCAAGAATGTGCTATGATACAAGATATGAACATGTATATACAAAATAAAATGTTCACTCTCAAGTGAGAGTGTTTCAATGTGTTTACCTAGAAGGGTGTTTCAAAGATAAAATGTTCACCTAAGGGAGTGTTTTAGAATAAAATATTCATCCAAGGGGATGTTTCAAGATAAAGTGTTAACCCAAGGGGATGTTTCAAGATAAAGTATTAACCCAAGGGGGTGTTTCAAGATAATATGCACACCAAGTGGGTGTTTTAGGATAAAATATTCACCTAAGCAAGTGTTTTAGGATAAAATGCTCACCTAAGCAGGTGTTTTAGAAGTTTCTATGCTACAAGATAAATATGTATAGTATATACACAAATTAGTTCTTTAAGTTATTGGTCAAACAAGACCTTCATGATGGTGTACCCAAGTGGGACTTTCATTGATTTCACTTTTTAGGAAATTCTTAAATGGTATACCAAGTCATGATAAAGTGTTTCAAAGGATGTCAATCGAGTCATCCTTAGATAATTCCTAAGCATGATAAAGAATAGTTTTTTTCCCCTAGACAGGGGTTAAAAGGATATATTGCTTTGATAAAAGAGATGTAAGACATACATGTTGGATATGCCCTTTGAAAGGTGATTTATTGATGTAATGATAAATATAATTTCAATATGTTTTAATTTATGCCACCATGCATAATTAGGGAGATAGAATAATGAGATATGATAAGGCTATTAGGTAACTTGACATATTTTGTCATTGATGAGAATATGAGATATGATAAGGCTATGAGTTTGTAGCCATTGATGAGAAAATATTAGGTAACTTGACAAGATTTTGTCATTGAGGTATTTGCTGCACAACAAGAAAATGTTGCATTTTGAAAGCATTGATAGGGATGACTTTGGATTATTTTTATGAAAATATGATGGGAATTGATAATGATAGATAATAAGGATGAATGGATTAGAGTGGAGTGATAAATATATGGTTGGATAAATCCTAATTTGACTAGCAATAATGGGATTGGGAGGGTCTGCTAGCAATTCACCTAGTGCAAGTGCAATGCATGTGAACTATCCTTGACAAGGATCATCATTACATCTCGATGGATTTCCTAATCCAATATGCAATAAGCAATTCAAGTAGAACTAGACACATGCATGCAAGCAAATCGTGATGTCAAAAAATCATGCAAACAAGTATCCAATGCAAACAATCATATGAGTAGGTAGTCAATGCAGACTCATGTTTAGATTCAAATATAATATTTTATTAAGAGGTATTATCGAGAAGCTAATATCAGGAGGTTTGAGAGGAGCAAGAATGAAGGCTCCTTAGTTGTTTCAACTCAATCCAATTTTATTATAGGACCAATATGGACATAGGAACTCAAATGAAGAAATTGGCTTCATCGTCATGGTTGGATGAAAGTGAAGTGGGAAGATACATACTACTTATAGGGACATACCCTATCCTATAGCCTCCCTATCCTATTATATTGATGGATGTGAGTACTCAAGGCTAAAAAGACCTTAGTGCATCATGGATTTACAAAGGACCTAATAGAATAGGAGATAAAAGATTCCATGCTAAAGGTTGATCAAAAGAGTTATAATATTTCCACTGTGCCTTAATATAGAGGTGGGACATTCCTATAGTAAACATAGTTTTCTACCCTTTGTATATGAGTGGGTGATGGATCTTGGGAAGCTCTAAGGTTTTGATCCAATGAAGGTTTGGGAAAAAAATACTAAAGACAAGTTGACCACTATCTATCAAGTCTTGGATTAGATTCCTAAGGCCTCTACATTTATTGGTTATATGTCCATTGATATTGTGAAAAACACAATGTTAATTAGGATAGAGCAAATGAATTTGCTTTTTTGGAAGGTTGATGGGCTTGATAGGTGGAAGTTCCACCATACTGGATTCAAAAGTTGTGTTAGGATAGTGGTAGGAGATTGATCTAATTTAGTAAAATTTCATTATGGTTTTTCTTGTACAACAATATTTTGAAGAGTTTGTTAGAAATAAATTATATTACATCATTTGGGTCATGTAAATGTACCTTCCTTGGTACATACTTAGGACATTAGTTTAATTTAGGGGGAAGTTATATAGTTACTTCATGCAATGTAATAAATGCACAAGTGTTAATGTGCAAGCTGTATATGTGAAAGGTGTCCCTTGTACAACTAGGTAGAGTGTTGGCCAAGGAACCTATCTTCTTGTATAAAGGGTCATAGATAGTAGACACATATATATAGTGATATCGAGATAGTGCAATGTGGTAGTGTAGAGAGTGTGTGAGATATAAGCTCAGAGCTCATTCGTGAGTAATAGCTTAGATCATGGAGTGTTCATTTCCTCCATAGCTACTTTGTATTCATTTTTGTCATTTCTATTTATAGCATATTTTAGTCATCTCGTAGATTTACTTTCTTTCTTATTATTCTGCATCTTGTGATTGCTATCTCCTATTACATGTTGTATCAAAAGCTAACAGTGGTATCAAAGCTACGATAGATCAAGCTACATTAGATCAATAGGAAGACCACCATTATCATTGACCCTGAGTTTTTTGTCAACCTGATGCACCGTTGGACTAGTCATTGTCAAAAACTCTCAAGACTGAAAGAAATATCAGTTTCAAAAAAACTAAGATTGCATATGGCTAGAGTCTTTCCATAGAGTTACAGGAAAACTCGTGAAGACTAGGACTCAACATTTGATCCACTAGTTTGATGAATCAACTAGTGAAGCTCATATAAAAGATCTAGAAAGATTTACCTGAAGTTTATTTTATTGCAGGTAATTAATTCTCAGATGATTGGGATACCTACAACAGAAAACTAGGAGATTTCAACTTCATTTCCCAAAGGTCAGAGTACCTTCATAGTGCATATATTAGTTGTTGCAAAGAGGATAATACTTCAAAAGAAACTTCAGGAAAAAAATCATAATGAAGTCAGGAGATAGGAGATCTCGATTGCTAGATAGAGAACTTCACAAAAAGGAAAAGGCCATAGAAACCTTGATCCAAAAGAAAAGGCCATAGAAGCCTTGATATTGAAGAAAAGGCCAAAGAAACCTTGATACTAAAATAGGCCACAAAATCCTTAATCCTAAAGAAGACTCTAGAAGAGAGTATCTAATTCATAAGCATATTTCAGTACAAATACTTTGTTGTAGGAAAAGGAGATTCAACGAGTTGGGAAATCTTCCTACAAGAAAGTTAGGAAGAGTTTCTTCTTTAGAATTAATCCAACACCTAAAGCAAAAGAGATTAGGAGGAGATATCATTGAAGAACTTCTGGACTAGGAAGAAGAAGGACTAGGAGAGTCCTACTTGAATACAGAAGTCGTAGAATCAAATATCCAAGAGAAGGTCTCATCGCAAACACTTCCAAAAGCACAAGGTTGAAGATAAGGTCTCAAGAAATACTAGAAAAAATTGTAATATTAAAGGCCTTGGAGAGGTTTTGATGAGCATCCAGTAAACGGTTAGGAGAGCCTTACTAAATAAATCATCAAAGGAGAACTCACTGGATAAATCTACTACTAAGGAGAAGCCCCTAATAGTGAAGGACTTGGGACAATTGCTGCCATTTGACAAGCCCAGAGAAGGAGAATTTGACAAGGAGTTCCAAATCCGAGCAGAAGAAGAATTCAATGAAGACCTCAAGACATTTAGAATCTTGAGAAGAAGATCCTGCTTGAAGTTAGAATTCGACAAGAAGACTTGAAGATAGAAGAAGCTCACCAAATCTAGAAGATTTGAAGATTACCTCTCACAAAAATAGGACATCACTTCAGAGAGATAAAATTCTCCAAATCTGCAAAAGGAGGAGACCACAAGAGGAGAGCAAGTCACTAAATCTTAGTCTCATGAAAGAAAGTTCAAGATCATTTTTTTGTGAAAAAATATTTGTTCATAACAACCTACAAAGAGCTGCAAGATATTACTCAAGGTAGCAACTTGGTGATCTTAGACCTCAAGATCTACATCCTCTACAAAAAATAGCAAAAGAGCTACAATATATTTCAAAAAAATATAAGCAACTATTGGTGCAAGTAGATTCATTAATTGGATTACTTATCAGATTTGTTAAAACACCTTAATTTGGATTAAAGTTGCAAAAAGGAGATTTGAATTATAGTCTTCAAAAGTGCAAGAAGAAAGGTTATTTTTTAAAGTTCATTTGCACATTAGGATTTTATTAGATTTCATAATTACAACTATCTATCAACTACATATCATCTACATTGGAAAGCAAAAGAAGACTATCTCTTACTATCTTGCTTATAAGGAAATTGCAAAATAATTCTTGAAAGAGTCTTTTCATATTATTCTTGATTAAGTTGTAGTAAATTGATTAAGTGCAATATTTTGGGAGTTTATTGGAGTGATAAGGTGAAATATCTAGTGCATTAAAAGTTAAATATTATTATATTCATTTGCACTAATCAGTTTTTCTCAAAAAGTTTATGGTTTGTGTACGTGAGAAGGGCACAAAAGCAGAATTTGTCAAAGTGTCTAAAGATACTATTGATGCACAAAAATCTGCAACTCTTAGTGGCCAAGAGAAGCCACCAAAAGGTTAGAATCCTCTTAAAATTGAAGAAGAAAACAACTAACTAGAATCAGAAATAGAAGCTTCAAAGATTGAGACTTGGTGAGTCTCAAATCCAAAGCATTATAGGGTTTGGTGCAAGAAAACAAAGATGCAAAAAAGTGCATCAAATAAAGAGCTTCTATGTAAGCTTGAATTTATCATAAAAGTATCCAAGCAAAAAGGGGAAGGTATCTAAACAAAGAGACAACCTCAAAATCCCTACACTGCATTTAAAATTTTGCCATAAAACCAAAAATTTAGACCTGCAAAAGGAGTGCAAGGAAGGGTGCAATAAAGGCATCTTATTTACAAATATTGGTACATTATATTGCACTTCTCTAATACGTTCTATGTAGGAAAGAGGGTATATTTGAAGGTTCCATAAAGGCACAACATTCTCAAGAAGAGCATAGACAAATACGATCATCAAGAATCCTCTCAAAAGGGCCTACATCGTGCATGGGTTGGACAACCATAACAAGTGACCTGCAAAGCACAAGAGAGGAGGCACATTGCTTACTAAAGGAGACATATCCAATAGCACAGAAGTAAGGGAAACCAAAGAAAGCAAACTAGAAATTTACGTCTAAGCAAGGAGTATTCAATACTACCTTTGGAGCATTAAGAAGTCTCCACCATAGCGTTGCCATTCAAGCTCCACAAAATCTCCTCCATATCTCCATCAAAGCACCACCACAAGCATTTCTTGGATGGAACCATATTAGTGCCATAAAAATACAACAAAGAAAAAGGTGGAAAAGTATGTAGAAAAGCTTGCAAGAAGATGTTAATAATAATAGGGTATGCAAGTGATATTTGTCATCCTCCAAAGGAAACCCTAAACACTCTCAAAGGTACGTTGGAATTTCATGCATGTGAGGAAGCATTACAACAAATATTTGGCACCCATAGACCACATGGAAGAGGAGTTACATTCATCCATAGGCATTACCTTACAGACATCACAAGAAGGGATAAAACACTTTAGACGTTACACTTGTAACAGACGTCCAAGAAAGTGTTGAATGTAACTGTAGTGAAACTTATAACTAGGTTGACCGCCTATTAAAGGCACCTTGGACTAGGAAGAACATAGAAATTCAGTGAAGCCTTTTAGTTGCATTTATGTCCAAGATGTGGGAGTCATCACAACGTGGAAGCAAGGAGTAGAGCCTTCAATGCTTTGGTCCAAATAGGTCAAAGGCATAATTTACAAAGGCCATATTTGGAACATTAAATACAAGCTAGGTTCCAATTAGCTCTATTTGAGGATACAATCAAAGCAACGGTGTCAATAATACAACAATTCACATCTAAAATCAATGTCGATTATTGCCTGATCTAAGGTAAGGTTTATTCCCATTTTTATGTGCTTTCATCTCTTTGGAGTTATATGGTATTTTCTAGAGGAATATAATAATATTGAAAGCCATGCCTCAAAGGGAATCATTTATCAAGCTAATATAATATTTGCAATATTAAACTTAGGAATAATAAGGTTTTATACTGGAGATTAATCTTAAATATTTGTAATTATTATTGTGGTCTAATATTTCCAAAATTAGGGAGTTATAAGGGTTACTACATCAAATTAATTTATTTGAAATTAGATACACTTAAATTAAATCCTAAAAGGATATTAAAGAGAGTTTTATCAAAGCATTTCAAAGGTTGGAAATTTATATATTACTATCTCAAAAATTCTCAAGAGAGACAAAAGAAATCTAACATTAAAACCTCTTTAAATTTGGAAAAAGTGCTTAGTTCAATAGAAGCAATAAGGGATAGTAAAATTTGATTTTGATATTTACAAAAACTTTACAAAATCAACCAAAATTGAACTATAATTTACAAAAGCACTTTATATCTTATCCAAAACATACTAGGGAGTCATAAGGCATTCTACAAAATCTAAGAATTGATATTAGGGAATTTAAATGACATCAAACAAATTATTCCTAGCAAAATCTGAACTACTCAAGTGTCCTAATTATTTCTCCTGGAATAATAAAGTTAAATCTATTTTGGTATATGAAAAACTTTGGGATATTGTCAAAGGGAAAACACAAATACCTACTACAGATGATATTGAAATCCGAAAGTTTGTAGAAAATGATTCAAAGGCTCTAATGATAATAACCTTTGCTATCACTGATGAGATACAACCCTATATCAGTTCAACAAAATCATCTTCAGATGCATGGACAAGCCTACATAAAATATTTTATGGAAAGAATAAGGCAACTATTCTCCGTCTTTAGACTCAAATTCATTCATTAAAGATGAAAAATAGAGAAAGCATAAAACTGTTCCTAAGGAAGGTAGCAAATATTAAAGGGAAATTATTTACCTTAGGAGAAATAGGTAGTGATGAACTTCTTACTCAAGTAACCATGAGAGCACTTCTAGACAACTATATATATTTGGTAACATCTTTGCAAGTTCTAAGTAAAGATACTTCTTTTATTGACTTAGTCAATATTCTACAGGAATATGAAGTGGAAAATACAGTTAAATATGAGATGTCTAACACTACATTGGCATCTAAAGATAATCCATAGGGAAACATTGCTTCTTCATAAAAAGGATGAAAACCATGGTACAACAGGTATTGTCAGATATGCAAGAAAAAGAACCATAGTACCAACTATTGCAGGTTCAATCCTAAAAATTAGAATCAAGAAAATCATATGAACAATGGGAACCAATTTCATCCACGATATTATCAAAATCCTCGTTAGAAATAATTTTAGCGTCTAACCAATTATCCCCAATTGGAGTATCAATTAAAAATAAAAAAGGACATCTAGCTTAGAGGATAGAAGAAATTGAAGAACTGGAAGAATCAACATATTATTATGAAATCAAATCTCTTTCAGCAAGAATGACAGGTTATGAAGATAATAATTGCTTACTTGCATAGGTTACATAAATCAGAGAAGAAAAATCAGAATCTCAAGGTCAAGAGAAAGATCCACATTGAAGACTAAAGTCTTCAATACCTAAATATTGTAAAATAAGGGGGTGTTAGGAATAGATTATATTACATCATTTGGGTCATGTAAATGTACCTTCCTTAGTACATACTTAGGACATTAGGTTACTTTAGGGGGAAGTTATCTAGTTACTTCATGCAATGTAATAAATGCACAAGTGTCAATGTGCAAGTTGTATATGTACAAGATGTCCCTTGTACAACTAGGTAGAGTGTTGGCCAAGGAACCTATCTTCCTATATAAAGGGCCATAGATAGTAGACACATATATAGAGTGATATTGAGATAGTGCAGTGTGGTAGTGTAGAGAGTGTGTGAGCTATAAGATCAGAGCTCATTCGTGAGCAGTAGCTTAGATCATGGAGTGTTCATTTCCTCCATAACTACTTTGTATTCATTTTTGTCATTTCTATTTATAGCATATTTTAGTCATCTCATAGATTTACTTTATTTCTTATTATTCTGCATCTTGTGATTGCTATCTCCCATTACATGTTGTATCAAAAGCTAACAGAGTTGCAGTAGAATTGATATCGTTGATCTTAAGAGAGTTTATGAATCCATATCCTACATTATGATTATTCTTATATTAGCTTTTGTGGCTAGAAGATGATGGTTTTTAAAGCCTTAATACTACCAAAAATATTAGAGGTTAAATATCATAGGATCAAATATAATATAAGCACAATTATATAAGGTCAAGATAACAATATAAGTAGAGTAATATGAGCAAATTAATATGTATATCAAGGATTATAATATATCAAATAACATTCAAATATCCAAAAAAATATATCAAATAACATTCAATAATAAATAAAAATATGAAATGTGATTAGCCTGAATCATATATGTATCAAGCATGTAGAACAACTTACAATATTAATTGCTCAAAATGTATGCAATCTTTATTACTCCACTTCGTATTATAAGAACTTGCTCTTTTCTTTGTAATGTGATATGTTTTGATATATCATTTTTGTGTTGTATCCTTATGGACTATATATCCATAGTAGTATGACTCTTTGGATACTTGATTATTCCTTTTCATATGCCAAGTCTTATGACTCTTGGCTTATCTACTTGACACTTGCATACTTGATGAACACTTGACTCTATAATGTATGTACACCTATACATGACTCTTGCCCTTCAATTTGCACACTCTAATCTAAGATACTTGTGCACATCTTTACATTACATATTTGCACTCTTATATAAGATACTTGTGCATTTCCTGCATATTAGAACTTTACATAAGGAAAAATATTACTCATATTCTAAACTATGACTCAACCCTAATCTATTATTTACAAATGTACCATGAAGGTACCATAGGGGGTACATTAGCATGTAACAAATAATGTAATATACTCCAACACCCCTTGTATTACATGATTTAGTTATTGGAAATTTTAGTCTTCAATCATGGTATTCACATTCATCTTCAATCTTCAAGTGACACTACAATGTGTGTGATCTTCTACTTTTCTCGAATATGTTTCATCATCTTGAACTTTGGATTCACCCAATGCTTGCATTGGTAGAAAGGTTGTTGAATCCAACTTCCTGTATTCTATCTTTTAGAACACTCAAGCAATTTATCAATAGTTTCATCTTGAAAAATAAGCTCTTGAGAAAAACCAATTGAATCTAAAGCATATATTCCATTTTTGATTGATCCTATAGCCTTTGTTATATTTTGATTCTTGATAATGTATTTGTTATGCTCATTTATACATTTGAATTTAATTGATCTTCCACTTTCAACCAATTTTGTAATTGAAATGAGATTGGTTGATAATCCTAGAACATACATAACATCCTCTAGAACAAAGTCTAAAAATAACATACTAGGTGTCACATTACCACTTCCATGAACTAGATATCTCTTATCATATGCAATATTTAAATATAAAATTTCCTTGATTTCTAGACACTCAAACCATTACAAATTACCAATCATATGATGACTAGCTCCTAAATCTATATACCAAATATCTTTTTCTGTTTGAATGGTTTGATTAGATTCACATGATACTATCTTGCATTTTTGACAAGAGTTTTGAAGAGTATGATGTTGCCCATTAAATATATTTTATTTTTGAACTTTTTCTTTTATGAAATATGGCTTTGTGTATTGATAATTCCTCCTATGTTGAAAAGTTCCTCTTGACAACTTATCCATTTTTGTTTCTTTAAGTTAACGAGAACAAACTTCCTAGATTTAATTTGATTCCTTTGATGTAGACTACCTTCTATCTCCCTAAGTTTAAAATTAAATAAATCAAAATTTCTAAATTAATTCCTATGAGGTAGGAAACCTTATGTCTCCCTAGTTTTAGAAACTAAAGTTTACAAATTTATGTTTTCCTAAATTTTGATGTTGAAATCCTTTTGTCTCCCAAATAAATAAATTTGCAAATATTCAAAAACTTTTAATTTTTTATTTTCTCAAAAAATATGAAACTAAATCAAACTTTTAAGAACTTCAAATTTGATTTTTTTTTACAAAAAACAAATAAGCTAGTTTAAAACCTTATTACTCCTACCTTAAGAAAAACTTTCTAAAAAATAACAAACTTTAATCTTAACTCTCCTAAAAATAAATGAACATAAACAATCCTTATTACTCCAAATGAATAATTTTAATATAAACTTAACACTTCTAAAAAATTAAATATTTTCAAGCCTTATCTCTCCTATATAATTAAACCTTAAAAAAAGCAAATATGTTATTCTTCCTATTAAAAAAATTTAAATCAAATTAAACCCTAAAAGTTTTAAACCAACTTCTCATTGAAGATAAACACACGATTGTATTGCTTGTCCCAAATGCATGCTATCTTTATTGCACGCTCCTCTTGCTTATGTTCATGTGAATGATCTAAAGTTCTTACATAGAAGCATTGGATACTCCATGTGTATCCATGCATGAAATAATTTATTTTTTGTAAATGTTACATACTGCTTCAGTTTCACTCTTTAACATTCAAAACTTGCTCCAACACTAAATCTCTTTCTCAGACATTACTAATTGCTTAGAGCTTGTCCTATGACACTTATCGATGCTTAGGCTCATTCCTGGATGTTATTATTTTCTTGGAGCTTACCCTATGGAACTAATAAACACTTAGGCTCATTCTATAACATTACTATTTGTTTGGAGCTCATCCTATGATGCTTAAAACTTTCTTGGTTGTTTCAATACTTATTCTAGTGCTTAGAATCTATCGTTGTTGTTAGACACCTTCCCTTGGTTCTTGAAATACCTTTTAGATATTTAGGTTTTCATTTTGACATTCACTTTTCATGCTTTGGTTTACACTTGGATGTTCACCGCTGCTCTAGTTTATGTTCCTCCTTGATTGCTACATCACTTTTCAATTATTTAGATGTTACTTTTTCTTAGAACTATGATATTTTCAAATGCTTAGATGTTATGTTCCTTGATGTTAAGAACTCTACTCTTAAATATTCAACATCTCTTGTAATTGTGCCCTAATAAATTTGCTTAGAACTATGTTATCCTCAAATACTTAGGTATTCAACTTCTCTTTAGATGCTACTTTCCTTGCTTGATAGCTTCACTTTGATGTCTTCTTATCTGCGTGGACTAGCTTCTTCTTTCTTTTGTATTTCCTTACCAGTATCTCCTATTGCACTTCATGTACCTTGGTCGCTACACTTCATGTATCTTAGCCTCCATACTTCATGTACCTCAACCTCTGTTTCTTATTGTAGGTGACAATCAAATGACTTGCTTCTATTGTAGGTGATAACCGAATGACTTGCTTTTGTTGCAGGCGGTGACTCAATGTTAGAGATCTATTCTTTCTTTTTGGAAATTAGATAAACTTTATATCTAGTTTGGATTGCCTTCTATTATATCGATTATGCTTTGATATTCAATGAAACTTTTTTATCGAGACCTTTTATCATAGGTTTCTTTTCTATTCACTATAAACCTCTTTTTCTTCTCTAAAAAAGGCTTTTTTTTCACTGTAAAACCTCTTTAATATTGCTACCTCTTGAACCAATTTCTTCTCTATATATGAATATTCTTTTAGCTCTTATTCTCTGTAGATTCAATGATTTCCTTCTTCAAGAATGATCAAGATTGATGTATCTTTCTCAATACTTTATATATCTTTTTGTTGTTACCTATTTATTATTAGGAAGCTTTGTATGCTTCTCAATTTGTTACTAGCAATTCTTCTATAGTTAAAAGTTGAAATTCTTCTCTATATTTTTTAGAAAGCTTTCCATACATATGTTGCAACTTCTTCTCTTTTTCTCTATGTTAGATTCAATATAAAGGTCAATTTATCTATGATCTAAATCTTCTTTCTCTATACTTAATCTCTACCAATGTCAAGGTGATTTGTTTTTCCCTGATTACTTCAATATTTCTTAATATTAAGGGTTAACAATGACCCTAATACCCTTTTGATGTCAAGGTGACTCTAAATGTCTTTGATGCTTCTACCAAATTTCTATATCAAGGGATATCTATGTCCCTAATTCCAATATCTATGTCAATGGTTAGCTATGTACCTAAATGATCAACTATCTCAAAGTTGATTCGCCTTCCAATATAACCGAGTCCTGGTATTCACTGGCTATTCTTCAATCATGGAAAAAATTTAGCCTATATGCTCACTATGATAGCTGAGTCCTAGTATTCATTGATTATTATTAAACCATGGAAAAACTCTAGCCTATCTACTCACTATGAACTTACAATAGAATTTGAGTCACACTACCTTCAAAGTGGACAACATCTTAATCAACTTTATCAAACTAGACAAAATTAAATTTTATAAGTAACTAAATTAACTCTATCAACCTAGGAAGATGGAATATCTGATACTAGAAATGGCTTTTTAAGCCTTAATACTACCAAAAATATCATAGGATCAAATATAATATATCTACAATACTATACGATCAAGGTAACAATGCGAGTAGAGTAATATGAGAAAATTAAAATGTATATTAAGGCTAATAATATATTAAATAAAATTAATAAAAAATAACAATATGAATGTAAATAGCTTGAATCATACATGTATCAAGCATGTAGAACAACTTACAATATTAATTACTCAAAATGTATGCAATATTTATTACTCCACTTTCTCTTACAAGAACTTGCTCTTTACTCTGTAATGTGATGTGTTCTGATATCTCATTTATGTGTTGTATCCTTAAAGATTATATATCCATAGTAGTATGACTCTTTGGATATTTGACTATTCCTTTCCATATGCCAAGTCTCATGACTCTTGGCTTATCTACTTGACACTTGCATACTTGATGAACACTTGAATCTATAATGTATGCACACCTATACATGACTCTTGCCCTTCACTTTGCACACTCTAATCTAAGACACTTGTGCACATATTTACATTACATATTTGCACTCTTACATATAAGACACTTATGCATTTCCTACACATTACAACTTTACATAAAGGGAAATATTACTCACACTCTAAACTATAACTCATCCCTAATCTATTATTTACAAATGTATCATGAAGGTACCATGGGGGTACATTAGCATGTATTAAATAGTGTAATATACTCTAATAGAAGAGGAGGGTTTTTCTTCTTTCTTAATATTTAGTTTTCCTCTATGCAAGATGACGACCTCTACTTTTTTAGCCAATTCTACCACATCCTCAAAAGAAAAAATACATAGATAAGTCAACTACTCCTATAAACTACATATAAAGATATGTAGAAGGTCCTTTGGTGGGGGGTATACTAGAGCTTTCCTACTAGTACCTACCATATGGTCAAGAAGTCTATAAAAGCTTCACCCTTAGCTAGCTTAAGCTGATAAAGGTTGTCAATTGTATATTTTATTCTATGTATGTCTAGAAACATTGGATAAACATCTATAAAAGTTTCTCAAAGGTTTTGATTGAGTTCCATGGATTTAAAAATACTACTCTAGAATCGAATTACCAAGTATTTGAGAAATAATTTTAGGAGCAGTGCCTCATCATAGGCAATGTCATGACAAGCCACTTGGAAGAGCCTAAGATGTCGGGTTGGGTTCCATCTCCCCTATATAATTGAAACTTAGGGGTTTAAAAATTAGGAGGTTAAGTTTAACTAGCTATAAGAGGATCTAAAGGTTGATTGTAAAAATCCTTGTAGGAATGCTCATGACTGGCTTAGGATCCATGAAGGGAGACCAATTGTAGTTCTATTTTAAAATTTTGTTTTTCCAATTATTCTAGCTTGGAGTTATTTTTTTTTCTATTTCTCAAGTTTAGAGATTATATTTTATCATTCGATTGAATATGGGTTAGACGGTGCTTGAGGTATTATTGTACGATTGTGAAACAACACATGGATAGATTTAATATGTTTAAGGAATTGGAACAAAGGGTAATGCCATGTTACTCCTAAACTATTTGAAGAAAATGGGTTGGTAGAAGGACAAATTGAGTTCATGGGGATGTGATTTTGAACGAAGGATATGTTGAGGAAAGGATTAGTGGTAGGTACATTTTTAGATATGGGTTGAATCAAGGGTCAACTCTCATTAGGGTATAAAATGTCTAAATTAGTCGTGGGTAGTCGGTATCTGACAACAAATAGGATCTCTTAAGTTCTATAATGTGTATCAAAAACAAGGGAGGTGGCAAAATCTATAAAGTGGAATCTAGATATATTGAAGCCGCAGGTGCTAATATCTTTATTTGATTGAATGGTGTTTTTTTGACTATTCTCATGTGATGTATTGGAAGGCATGGGGTCAGAACTAGGATACTAAGTAGAAGGATTTTGAGTATTACCATCTAAAATGATATCCATGAAGACACTCCTGTTTTGTTGTATAAGATCTCTTAGATGATCTAATGAATTAAAAGAAACTTGTAGTGATTTGTCACAACACCATATTTTGACCACAAAATGCACAAGTGAGAGAAACAGACAAGTGCAAAAGAAACCTTTGATCAAAATATCTAAAGGTCAGAGAGAAATTCTTATATAAAAGAAGGATGTGTCCAAAGGTCAAAAATTTATTTAAATTCCAATCAGAGATAAGAAGCAAAAGCTCTGACATAAGGGTTCCCATATTGGTCAAAGGCCCAAGGTGAAAATGTTTTTATATTTCAATGTCAAGTGGTGAAGAAAATTTTGAAGAGAACCACCTATTCTCGAAATTCAAAATTGCTAAGGTGTATAATATTCTAGTAGTATTTTTTTTTCTTGCAAAAAATATTGCATCTCTTTGAAAGGACAACAACATCATGAGAGCCACAATAGAAGCAACCTGCAGATCTGAAGCATTAAATGAAGAAATCTTCTACAACTTGATTATGGGAATTTCTAAAAAATTCGTAGATGACAATAATGATGGTAGTTTCTCATCCAAGGACTTTGAATCATTTGATATTTATCAAACCAGATCCAAATACCTTGAGGAGACTAACAACTCAAATGAAGATATGATCAGACATAAGAGATCATCAATCATTTTGAAATATCTACATGAGTTTTTGGAGGGAAATCCTCTTATTTTTAATCTATAAATAGTAGTTTTAGAATTGTAAAGGATTGGAAAGTTTGCATTTGTAGTCTTTTGTAAGCTTTCCTTTCATTTATTTTTGTAGAGCAATCAACTCTTGAGTAATTTGTGGGTAAATCAAACCCCCACTTCTAGCACAATCCTTGTAAAAATTATTTGCACACACACACACACACACACACACACACAGATATATATATATATATATATATATATATATATATATATATATATATATATATATATATATATGGAGTCCTATCAAATTTTTGACTAGCCATTTATGGCTCTCATGCTGGCCCATTTCTATATGTGTATGTGTTTGTAATTTTTACTTGAATCTTGGGTTTTATTTGCATGTGTGTGTGGGAGGCCTACGCCATTTTTTTTGGGTAGCCATCTATGGTCCCCATGCTTTGAACTATCTCTTTATTTGCATATGTGTTGGTAACTCTCATCTATGTCAAGGAGAGGAAGTGTTCACCGCTAGCACAGAGTATTCATTCCTATTGTGTAATAAGATCTTCATAGATATTTAGCGCATCACCACCTTGCTAGCTTAGGTTTTTCTTTTGTTGAGTTGTTTTTATTTTTTATCTCTTACATCCTTTTTTAATCGAGTTCAAGTGTTCCTAAATATCACATCATAATAAGGATCTAACCTTGTAAAAAATTCCATAGGCCCTCGATTGAGCCAAACCCCATGCTCTCAAACGAGGTCCTACTATGTCATGTTGTGTGAAGCATAATTATTTTTACTAGGGCAATCAAAGAGGACAATAGTTTAATGATATGCCTGGTGGGACCCCAATGACAAATAATTGGTTCTAGAATTTATAAAATTTAGGCCTAGACTTGGTGAGGGTCTTTGCCTATTGTTACTATTAAATTGCCTCTCACTCACTTGATGACTTTGCTTTGGAATGAAAACTAGAAGAAGCTAATACTGAAGATACTAGATTGAGGTTTTGGTGAATACCTCGATCTATTTGATCTTGGAAGCATATGCTACATTCACCTAACAACTCTGCTACAAATCAAAGGACCCATAATTAAAATTATGGTCACTCTAACGGTAAGACTATTCCCTAATGAGGAAGATAAGATCCTGCTTTAACCTCTAGAGCCACCAACCATTTGGGAAAAATTTCCAAAATTATTACTAGAGATATTGCCAGAATATACTGGTGAAGACCCAACATCTCCATTAAAGCATTTGTAGGAGATGGTCTTCTTGTACAAAACACACAATATCACTAAGAAATATGTAGCTCTCAGGATACTGGTGGCTTCACTCAAAGTCAAGGCTCATCAAGAATATGACTTTCTAGTTCCACACTCAATTACTGACTAGGGCCAGCTTGCTGCTTGATCATGAATAGATTCAAATTAAAGGTAGACAAATATGAAATTTATCCAAACCCTCCCTTCATGAATGTGTTGGAATGGGAAATATAAAACATTCCTATGGATTTCAAAGAGGTCTTTGAGACCCCTAAGCAACAAGAGAAGATATCAAAGGAGCCTCTCCATATGCATCAAGAGGGGCATGAACCTATAGCTTAGACAAGAGCTAATAAGACCCATGGAGTAGAGAATATTTTTGGGTCAAACCTCTTCCATCCCTCTGATGATTAGGAAGGTCAATAAGTGGCTAATATCTTGGATAAAGAACCTTATGAAGAGGTTGAGTCAACTAGCACTGCCATCAACTAGATTAAAGCAAAGAGAATATTCATACATAAGGATAGAGAGGAAATAAAAGGCTTGATTGGCAAATGATGATCACACTCTAGTAGTGTTAACAACAAAAAAAGGCTATTATTGGCAACTACCTATTTTTGCTAAGAAGGTTGCTCCAAAGTCCTACTTCAATATGAGTAAAGACTTTTTACCCAAGAAACTAGAAAACACAAAAGAAGAAAAGACTTGAGTAGCCAATGGGGGCCTCTTTTAAATCCACATTAAATGGATAAGGGTACCCACCTAATCCTTGTATACATGTACTATATGTAGTAGTCCCAACTTCAAGGGATTGCAAAAGATCTAACTACAAAGATGTGAAGATGCAGACTGGCTGCTAAAATTTCCTTTGCTTCCATTCCAAAAGGCAAGTTATTTTCTTGACTTTGTGTCCAATGGACCACAACATCTGCTTCTCTGGGTTTCTTATATTTAGCAGGCTAAAAATCCCTTGTGAGTCACCGAAACTATAGTGATTTTTCACTACATTTTTTGGTAGCAAAAAACAAAAGTGAAAGCAATAAACAAGCACAAAAGAAACCTCTAATCAAAAGGTCCAAAGGTCAAAGGGTGAGTCTCATATACAAGAAGGATGTGTCTAAAGGTCAAAATTTTATTTAGTCCTAGTCAAATATAAGAAGCAAAAGCTCTGATATAGGGGGTCCCATGGTCAAAGGACTAAGGTCAAAAAGTTCTAATGTTTTGATGTCAAGTGGTGAAGAAAATTTCGAAGAGAACCACCTGTGCCTAAAAGTCAAAATTGCTAAGGTGTACAATATTCTAGTAGCATTATCCTTTCCTACAAAAGAATATTCCACAATCTTTGAAAGGGCAACAATAACATGAGGGCCACATCAGAAGCAACCCATAGATTTGAAGCATTAAATGAAGAAATATTTTATACCCTGATTATGGGAATTTCCAAAAAATGGGTAGATGGAAATAATGATGTTAGCCAGTCATCCAAGGACTCTAAACCATTTGATATTCATGACTCTAGATCTAGAGACCTTGAGGACACCAACAACTTAAATGAAGATATGATCGAATGTCAAAAAGCATCAGTCATCTTGAATTTTTTGCATGAGTTTTTGGAGGGAAAACTTCCTCTTTGTAATCTATAAATACAAGTAGCTTTAGCATCATAAAGGATTAGAAAATTTGCATTTGTAGTATTTTGTAAGATTTCCTTTCATTTATTTTTGTAGATAAGTTGACTCTTAAGCGATTTATGGGTAAATTAAACCCTCACTTTTGGCATAATATTTGTAAAAATGATTTGTACACACACATATATATAGATGCCTGTATCAAATTTTCAACTAGCCATCGATGGATCTCATGATGACCCATTTAATTACGTGCATGTGTTTGTAGTTTTTACCTAAAGCTTGGGTTTTATTTGCATATGTGTTTGTGGGAGGCTTGCATCAATTTTCTAGTCAATTTTCTAGGTAGCCATATGTGGTTCCCATGCTCTGGCCCATCTATTTATTCACATATATGTTGTTAACTCCCCTCTATGTTGAGGAGAGGAAGTTTTCACTATTGGCACATAACGTTCATGCCTATTGTGTAGTAAGATCTTAGTGGATCTTTGGTGCATTGCCACCTTGGTAGCTTAGGTTTTCCTTTTGTTGAGTTATTTTTATTTTCATCTCTTGCATCCATTTTCCCTTGAGTTCAAGTGCACCTAAAGATCACATCATAACAAGGATCCAACATTGTAAAAACTCTTGGAGGCCTATAATTGAGTCGAACCTCATGATTTCTATTGAGGCCTTGCTAGGTAATTTTGCACGAGGTGCGATTGTTTCGACTTGGACAATCAGAGAGGACAACAAAATCCTTTCAAAGGTATTTGGATCAAGGTGGTATGCTCTTTATCCCCCTCAAAATTAGGATTTTCAAAGGGGTTTTCTTCTTCAATATCATTTCCCAAAGAAGACATGTAGGGTGGTTTGACACCCTCTACTATGGGTATTATATTGATGTTTATCCATTGTATTAGGTTTGGAAATTAATAAATTTTAAGGTTATTATAGGAGTAAGCGAGAGGTCAACTAAAATATTTTCACAAGTCTACCTCCTTCTCTCAAAATATCAAACTGGCTGATATAACTTAAGAGGATCTACCAATATATCTGAACCTACCCATTATACCTACTCTATTGATATACCTATCGATACATGGAAGATCACATGCACCCATTTTTAATTTTCATCTCTGGCATCCCTTTTACCTTGAGTTCAAGTGCACCTAAATATCACATCATAACAAGGATCCAACCTTGTAAAAACTCTTGGAGGCCCCCAATTGAGTCGAACCTCATGCTCTTAGTTGAGGCCTTCCTAGGTAATTTTGCATGAGGTGTAATTATTTCGACCAGGGTAATCAAAGAGGACAACAAAATACTTTCAAAGGTTTTTAGCTCAAGGCAGTATGCTCTTTATCCCCCTCAAAATTAGTATTTTCAAAGGGGTTTTCTTCTTCAAGATCAATTCCTAAAGAAGACATTTAGGGTGGTTTGATGCCCTCTACTATGGGTATTATATTGATGTTTATCCATTGTATTAGGTTTGGAAATTAATAAATTTTAAGGTTATTATAGGAGTAAGAGAGAGGTCAACTAAAATATTTTTACAAGTCTACCTCCTCCTCTCAATATACCAAACTGGCTGATATACCTTAAGAGGATCTCCTAATATATCTGAACCTACCCAATATACCTATCTGTACATGGAAGATCACATGCACCCCTTTTTAATTTTTCATCTTTTGCATCCCTTTTCCCTTGAGTTCAAGTGCACATAAATATCACATCATAACAAGGATCCAACCTTGTAAAAACTCTTGGAGGCCCCCAATTGAGTTGAACCTCATGCTCTCAGTTGAGACCTTCCTAGGTAATTTTGCACGAGGTGTGATTATTTCGACCAAGACAATCAGAGAGGACAACAAAATTCTTTCAAAGGTTTTTAGCTCAAGGCAATATGCTCTTTAGCCCCCCAAAGTTACGATTTTCAAAGGGGTTTTCTTCTTGAAGATCAATTCCTAAAGAAGACATGTAGGGTGGTTTGACGCCCTCTACTATGGGTATTATATTGATGTTTATCCATTGTATTAGGTTTGAAAATTAATCAATTTTAAGGTTATTATAGGAGTAAGAGAGAGGTCAACTAAAAGAGAGTAGAAAATATTTTCACAAGTCTACCTCCTCCTCTCAATATACCAAACTGGCCGATATACCTTAAGAGGATCTCTCGATATATCTGAACATACCCAATATACCTACTCTCTTGATATACCTATCGGTACATGGAAGAAGCTTGGTCCCCTATATATATACAGTCTTACATGAGGGAAGATCTTGAGATACTCGGATTAGGAACAATACAAGGATCAACCATACCTATATACAAACACCCAAATTTACCTACTCTCTTGATATGCCTATCGGTACATGGAAGAAGCTTGGTCCCCTATATATATACAATCTTACATGAGGTAAGATCTTGAGATACATGGATTAGGAACAATACAAGGATCAACCATACCTATATACAAACCTTGGAATAATACGTGAGGGTTAAAAAAGGTTCTCTTTTGTCAATATTTTCTAATCTACACAGATAATTTTAGATGGTCTTAAATAGAGTTATCTCTTTTCTTAAGGGCAAAGTCTAGGTCAAAGGATATGTTCACATCGGGTTCACCAAAAAGTGGGGAAGCACAAAATATATTCCTTACCTCAACATGTATAAGGTACAATATCACTATATTTTGTGGATATATTAGAAAAAACTTAGGTATGGGCAACTAAGATCCCTTAATCAACCTTGTTGATCCAATGTTCAACAAAACAAAAGTGTAGAAATATAAAGTGCATAAGAGGAAAAATATTAGATCTCGAAGAAGAGCCAAATCCCAATATGTTGCGTTGTCCCTCCAAGACTAAATTTTTATTTGGGTAGTGTGATAAACCCCTACGATTGATGCACAGAGCTGAGTAGTCTCCTCCCAACCATGATCCCTACCACTTGTAAAGCTGAGAGCTACACTTATCAATAGAGGTTTTGAACCTTGGACCTCCTGAAGAAGAGCCAAATCCCAATACGTTGTATTGTCCCCCCAAGACTAAAATTTTATTTGAGTAGTGTGATAAACCCTTATGATCGACACAGAGTTGAGCAGTCTCCTCCCAACCATGACCTCTACCCCTTGTAAAGTCGATAACTACACTTATCAATAAGGAATTAACACACCAATCTCCTCCCAACCATGACCTCTATCCCTTGTAAAGCTGAGAGCTACACTTATCTAACCAAACACTCACACTCTCTCCTAGCTCGTATTCACTCCTAAGTTTTTCATAAAATATTATAAGTTGTTATTAAACCTATTTATATTAAAGAAATAACATAAAATATAAACTTATTTCTAATTTAGTTGAATAATATCTAATTTATTTGTTAAAATAGTTTACATGCTTATTTATATAACATTTTTTGATTGAGGTTAGTATGTTCCCACTACAATCGATGCTCACACAGCTATAAAAATAATAGGGATCAAACACATAGTAATACATACACCCATCCCCTTACGCTCACACAACTATAAAAATAATAGAGATCAAACACATAGTAATACATACACCCATCCCCTCACACCTTCGCCCACACTATTTAGACCTCCCAAAGAAGAGCTTTGCCCATACCGCGGTTTGAACGTTGGACCTACCCTCGCCCACACTATAGTTTGAACCTTGGACCTCCCAAAGAAGAGCCTTGTCCATACCGCAGTTTGAACCTTTGACCTCCCAAAAAGAGCCAAAACCCAAATCGCTCACCCTCTCACACACTGGCCCACGCCCTGGTTTCCCACGTCGTGGTTTGAACCTTGGACCTCCCAAAGAAGAGCCAAAGCTTGAACCGTTGTGTTATCCCCTCAAGACTAAAAAAATATTATTTGGATAGTGTAATAAACCCCTATAACTAACACATATGAATGAGTAGTCTCCTCCCAACCATGATCTTGCAGTTTGAACCTTGGACCTCCCAAAGAAGAGCCAAAGCTTAAAGAGACTAAAAATTTATTTGGATAGTGTGATAAACCCCTACGATCAAAAATTTATTTGGATAGTGTGATAAACCCCTACGATAAAAAAATTATTTGGATAGTGTGATAAAACCCTACGATCAATGCATAGGACTGAATAGTCTCCTCCCAACCATGACACCTTGTAAAATCGAGAGTTACACTTACTTATCAATAGGGACCATGATCCCTAGTAAAGCCTCGAGGAGATAACACAAGCCGAAAGCTACAGTTACCAATAGGGACCATGATCCCTAGTAAAGCCTAGAGGAGATAACACAAGCCGAAAGCTACAGTTATCAATAGGGACCATGACCCATCGTAAAGTCGAGAACTACATTTATCAATAGGGGATTAACACATATCCAAACGTTGTGGTTTGAACCTTGGACCTCTCGAAAAAGAGCCAAACCTCAAACCATTGAGTTGTCCCCTAAATAATTTTTTTTCATAGGTCAGTTTTTAAGCGGGGGGGTCTTTCCAACGAGAGTTTATACAAGATTTTATAAGGGGTTATTTTTTCCAATGAGTTTACATAGAAAGTGAAGCTGAACAATTTTATTTCTAGAATATTATGAAATTTTTAGACAAAATTTTATGGGGTCCTTTTTCTTTTTATGAAAGGAATTGAACATTTTCTTTCTAAAATATAATTAAATTTTAAAACTCTAAATTAAATTCAAAAGTAAATAAGATTATACACCATATCTCATTATATATTATTACTTTTGATCTCATAAATTACTTAAACGTAATTAAAATCATTTAATTTTTTAATCTTACCATTATTGTTTAATTTCTCCCATTCTTAGAGAATCTTTTTTTTAAGATGGGTATAGACTTCCGAAAGAGAAAACCAAGAAATTACGTTATAAAAATATACCGCTTATCCACAACCTGCATAATACAGAAAATCATCCCAATAAAATGGAATATAGAAGTTATCACCTTTCTCCTAGTCCCTAGATTCATCTCAACCTGGTCTGACTTGCATCTCTTGAATTATTAATTTACTTGGAAGAGGCTCCATTCCCCCCTCTATTTTTTTCATAGAAACCAACAAAGAAATTGTATAGATCATCCAAATTTTTTATTAGATATTTTGCACAATGGCATCAGAAAACTTGGAACATTCTTACCATACTGAAAATATATGAATTCTTCTATAGAACATACAAGCAACGGCCGCTGCGCCAATCCGTATTCAATCAGATTACTACAGTTAAATAACTGATTTTACCGATCATAACATATACATACAGCAATGGAGGTGTGTCAAAATCGATGGCAAACAAAGAGGATAAACAACCACATGCCTGTAACTCGTACAACGCCACACCTTAAAACATCATCTAAACTACACCAGGCAGAGTATACAAAGAATTCTTCTACTCTTGTCAACAAAACAATACTGAATACACCATAACACAAAACAAAAATCAAAGGAAAACGATGCACTAGGAAGCTGAAGCCGTGGCCGTTTCCTTCTCGGCCGTGGCGGTCTCCTTCTCCTTTTCCTCCACTATAACTACCTTCTCTTTGGATTCCGCCACGGCTTCCGGCGCTGCTTCCTTCTCCTTCTCTTTCTCCTCCTCGACGATTTTCTCTACCGATATCTCTTTAGCAGTGCCGTTCGCTTCAGCAACAACAGGGGTAGCACCCGAAGCCGAAGCCGGAGCCGGAGCCTCTTCGTTAACGACGAAGGCTGAAATCTTCTGAAGCAAGTATTCAATCTGCGCAGACATGGAAGCCGCTCCATATTTATCTCCCGCCTCCTTCAACGCTTGGGCACCCGGACATCCTGTACCCAATTCACATCTCACAAATCAATATATACCCATACCCACAAATACATACATATACCCACAAAAATATTTAGGACAGCGCAAATCAATATATACCCATACCCACAAATACATACATATACCCACAAAAATATTTAGGACAGCGCAACAGTTTGGGTTTTAGCTTTTTTTCAAAAAAAACGTGGGTTAATGTGTGAAGGATAAATTTGTGTTCATAAAAAATCTGTCAGAGAAAGTGATAATCCTAATCTTAACCTATTTCCACAAGTCTCTGCAACAGATCCAATACAACGTCTCCTTGCTTTTTGATCTTCTCTTCGCTCGGCTCTTTCATCAGCATCTGCAACAAATATCATCAGATTCTGTGAAATAAATTCACAATAGGATCAAATGCGGGTGATGGGTAGTAAACTTTTTTGAGAATGACCTTGGTTTCAGGCTTGGAATCCTTGTATATCTCAATGACCTTGGGCTCCAACTCACCCTTTTTCTCCTGGATCTCATTTTCTATCGTTTCCTGCTACCAAAATCCAACATTAAATCACACAAAATTTCAAAAAAAAAAAACACAAAAGGAAGAAGGAAATTTGTTTTTTTGTTTTTTATTACCTTGGACTTGTTAAAGGACTTGGCGGCTTCAGCCGCGGCCTTCTTGGACCCTTTGCCGAAGTATTTCTTGATCGTCGGCAGCAGTTTTGCCTTCCAGTAAGTCATGTTGAATCGAGCTGAGAGTCTCTGCTGTCTTTCCTCCTCTATGTTAAAATTATTGTTCTCCCTCCAACGAATGTGACTGACTCAGATATAGCTATATATATTTAAGATGAACGTATTCTTCTGTTCTGGCTTTGTATTCTTAAAAAGAAAAGGGTGGGGCGGATTGAAACGGGGCCAAGGGCTGAGGGCTGCGGACAGCTAGGCTGACAGACAAATCCAGACAAACGCCCCGCTGGCGCTAAGGCTGTAGCTTCAATATTCTGCATGCTTTCTCTCTTCTCTTAGACTCCTAAAATATACTATTGATAGTAAAGGACGAAAACACGGGGATATGATCTGGACCAGAACGTGGTGGGGTCCTTATTATTAGCCATCCTCTTAACTTTAGCGCGATAACGCCTCAATCAACTTGCTTCCAAGCTTTCAAATCTACTCAAACTGGTCCGTCTTCCTCTCCTTTTTCTTTTTCTTTTTTTACCTGTCTTTCGCCCATAGTACACACATGCAACGAGACCCAAAAGAATTTAGAAAAAGATTGGCTCCTTTTTGTCGCCATGGAGGTTTGCGTAGCGAAAGAGGTTTTTGTTTTTTTCTTTGTTTTTTTGAATATTGTTGGTAACGTTCAAAACTAGAGAAAAGCAATCCAAGGAGGAAGAGATTGAGATTGTGTGTATAATATAATTATGTGGATGGGCCACCTAGCCGATGCTTAAGAAACAAGAATCACTCTGGAAGGATAACATAGTCATAGCTGGTTGGTGTCCTTGCCTATGTTGATAGGGACTTTTGGAGCCCAACCATGTTCGGTTTCACATATGCATGTGGTGTGGTCATCCTATCCTAACAATGGAGTAGAGGATGGTACTACCAGACAGCTTATGAGACAGATAGTCGCGTGATTACGGCATGATCAAGGGTACAAATTTCACGAGTGTCCTTAGGCTTATGTGGGAGCAGGTTCGAACGTTGGTCTAATACTAGTGACAATAGACTTCTGCACAAGTTGGTTCGAACGTTGGTCTAATACTAGTGACAATAGACTTCTGCACAAGTTGGAACTCAACAGAGAGGGTAGATATGCCATGATGTAAGTCTAGTGGTCCTATTATGTGGGAGTCCTCGCTCTATTAACATGGAGTTTGTGTGGGGGCTGGCCCTCTTGCTTTCTAACCAGTTAATGCCATAATGCAAGTCTAGTGGTATATTCCATTGTTCCACGGTAATACCTGCTGTCTATTCTAGTTCAATACCTACCTGTCTATTCTAGTCAATACCTACCTTCCTGTTTGTTCAATTTGTTGGGTAATACAGGGTTTGTTGACTTCATCTTTATCCAACTAAAACCAAGTCCAGGATTTATAGTAAAATCAATAATATTTTCTATACTATTAATTTCCTTATTAAATTTGTTGTGGAAAGACGTTGGATTAGGATTTAATGTGAAAACTTTATAATGAATTATGATAGTTTATTATATTGGGTTATATTTAACGAGGATCAGTTAAATTAAAATGAATTAGTTTAATGTAGTGGTAAGGGTTTGGGTTTGAGTTTTCTTTAAAAATAATGAATTATGATAGTTTATATTATTGGATTATGTTTAATGAAAAGAAGTTAAGTCAAAATAAATTAGTTCAATATATGTTTGGATTTAAGTTTTCTTTCATATAAATTATAATCAAGTCCCTAAAAATTGGTTAGATAGTAGCAAGTTGACTGTGTTCTATTAATTTTATACAAAGGTGTAACCGTTGGCTGCCATAATGACTTACTACGAAGGTAATAATAATTCCCTAATATTTTTAAAAATAATAATAATTATTACGATAGATTACAATGTTGTTTGTATTTTAAGGTAATTGATGCAATCAAGTTTAAGTTAAAGAATTATAATTGGATTTGTACGATTCCTATGGTTGTTAGGATAGTTTATGATGATGTTTGTATTTTAAGGTAAGTGATGCAATCAAATAAAATTTTATAATTTGATTTCTACGATTTCTATGATTTACTAAGTCTGCCAGCCGTAATTTATCTTGGCTATAGTTTATAAAAATAGCATGACTATAGTTTATAAAAATATTATTTTAATGTATTTTGTTGCTACATTTGAGATAACCCTTGTTTATTGGATCTCCTATATGCTCAAGCCACTTACAAATCCTATGGTTTTGAGCGAGATGACTATTGCTTGTACCATTTGAGAGCATAATTTATATAAAAATTGAATTATCCATCCACATACGAGAGTTAGGCTACTACCTATTTATATAATATTTTTATTTTAATGTTACTTTATATAAGTTAAAAGATTTTTTTTTTTATTAGCAAAGCTAGAAATTTTGCTTATTAAGCTTACAACATATAGGTAGGAAAATAAGAAGGTTAATGTAATGGTTAAAAAATACATCTGGTTGAAATGTTAAGATTCTTATATTTAAGTTTTATAATAAAATTATTTATTTTATGTTATTAATAATAATTATTGTTTAATTAATGTTTAGTTAAATGGTATTAGTTTAATTAATTAGATTTTTTAATATTTTTAGAGAAGGGTCATGTTCGAATCTTGCCAAGCTATGGATAATATTCAAGTTTTGTTATGATACCACCGTGCACTGATGATGTAATATAGGTGGGGACCATTTCAATCCCATATAACCAATTGAAAAAAAAGTTTATATTAAAACTAACATATAGAGATCATTGATGGACATTGATCATGTTAATTGTGATAAATTAGGTTGATTCAATATTGAACTACACAAGTGATATTTTAAAAGGAATTAAGAAGGTAATGTTCTTTCATTTTTGTTATAGGAGAAAGATTTCAAATGACATGTTTCAAGATTCTAAATTGTTTTTAGAGACATTCCAAAATATTTCTAAGTAAAATCTTCTAGCACAAGCTTTAAAGAGAATCTTTGGAAGATGTATTGTTTTGTACTTAAATAATTTTATATTTGTTACTTATTTGATTGATCCAATACTTAAATTGTTGGATATGTGTTGGATACTTTTCATGTTTTATAGTTATAAAGAGGGGAAAATGATGTTTTTTGGATGGGCTATTTTTGGATTATTTTTAAACCCATGGTATTGTGCCCATGGTTCTATAAAATCCATCAGAGTAACCTTTTTTATTATTGCATAAACTCAACTGTCTCTAAATGATTATCGTTAGAGTAATCCAAACAAAAGGGATGATGAAACATTGGAAGAAAGCTTGAAGATAGTATGATGTTTTTATGTGATTCTTCCATGTTCAATGGATGAGTTTCATTATAATTCCAATCATTATTGTTGTATGAACAAAGGTAACACATGCAACGAAGGGTTTCACCAGAAAAATGTATTGATATAGTGGTAAACTATACACCATGTTGGACATTTTGAATCCCTAAGTCAAATTTGTCATTGATGTCACCATTGATGCCACCAGATGGAGTCATCATTAATACCAAAGATTTCAGCAGGAAATAAAGACGACGAAGATGGTCATTTGATATTCAGCAAGAAGGCAGAAGTTCGAGTGAAACAGTGCAAAAGACAAAAATTAAAAAGGAGTTATAATATTTTATTTTATAAATTATTTAAATTCAGGATGAATTTAAATTTTATAAATAAATATTAAAAGGTATTTTATCAAAGGTGAAATATTATAATGGTTAGAAGTGTCATGGTAAAAATCCAAAATAAAATATTTGTAATTTTCATTACAATATTTTATATTACAAAAATGGGTTTATAAAGTCTAAAAATATCTTAATAAACCCAAAGATTGGGTTTAAAGGTTTAAGACCAAAGAATATTTTAATAAATCCAAAGGTTGGATTTAAATTTTTTAAACAAGGCAAAGTTTATTTTCGTCGACGTCATAGAAGCCAAAGGGAAGCGTCAATGTTTTTGATTTAGTGGAAATGCATATAAATAACATGCCCAAAGTTGATTTTTGAATATTCCTTGCTCGAACTGGAAAGAGAAAGCATACAAATTAAATGCAGAGCTCGTGAGATAGAATTGCGAAATTCGTGTTTGACTTGACGGTGAAAGGAAACAAAAGCAAACACATTGATTAGTTGGAAGCCAACAAGGCACCTTGGCCTAGTGGCAAGTGTGCTGTAAGCTTACGTTTTGGTGTGCATGGTGGATAGTGTTCGAATCCCGCAGAAGCTTTTTGTGGACGTGTTGAAGGCACAAATCGTTAGGCATATACGTTTTTCAAAGCAAGGAAGGGGTGTTGAAGCATGTGGTACTTCTTCCTTCCCAACGAGTTTGTAGCTCGTGTGGTGGTTTGCATCGTGGGCAAAGATGTTTGTGTGGATTGTGTTGAGAGTTCGAAACTCTCCAAAGGCAAAGGCACGTTTTTATGTTTTATTTTATTTATACCTAAGTTGGAGGTATAAGGTATTTGGTGGTTGAAGTCTTTGCAATGTGATAAAGGTTGGTAGTTGAAAAATACCATTAGGAGTTATAAGGAGAATTATATTTTTATTTTAAAGTCTTAAATTTTGCTATTGTGGAATATTGAAAGGTTAAGACTTTGTGGGTTGTATGTTATTTTTAATAAAGGGTTTTGTGATTATTGTGAGGATATTTCTTATTGTTTAAGTTGGAGTGATAAGGTGTAATTATGATATTATTTTTGTGATATAAAAATTATCCTCTAACCCTTATTGAGTTTGTCAAAGAAGTAATTGTGAGTGTGGCAGATTTGTAAGGGCAACTACTCTTCAAGAAAAGGTATGGGCAAAATTATTCTTTGTTGAGTTAGGTGATTGGCTTGATTGAAAATTAAGTTTGGATTTAAAAGGATTTGATTAGGGTTTCCTTTTCAAAAGTGGTTGAGTTAATGCTTCAAGGTTTTTTGGATTGAGAGTTGTGATTAAACCTTGTTTGATAAGCATTATTGTTTAGACCATTGGTTGAGTGAAGTACTTTGAGTTTATGCTTCAAGGTTTTTTGGATTGAGAGTTGTGATTAAATCTTGTTTGATAAGCATTATTGTTTAGACCATTGGTTGAGTGAAGTACTTTGAGTTTATGCTTCAAGATTTTATGGATTGAAAGTTGTGATTAAACCTTGTTTGATAAGCATTATTGTTTAGACCATTGGTTGAGTGAAGTACTTTGAGTTTATGCTTCAAGGTTTTCTGAATTGAGAGTTGTGATTAAAACCTTGTTTTATTAGCATTGTTGTTGAAGCCAATGGGTTATGCAAAGAACTTGAACTTGAGTTAGAAAAGAACATGAGTATCATTATTATGTGAGATTTGTGTTGAGCATTGTTGGAATTATTTTGAGTTGGGATATACATGCTTGGACTTGGATTTGTGAGAAAGAGTTATTTCTTGAAGTGATTGGTTTCGTAGAGTTGATTAAGCCTAGTCAAGTGGATGCATAAAGTGGTTGTTCAAGTTCCATAAAACAAACTATTCCATATTCTAATTTGAGTTGAGATTGAGCTTTGAGAATAGAACATATTGAGTCTCTAACAATTCTCTTTATGCTTCTATAATATTGAGTTGAGATTGAGATTTGAGAATAGAACATATTGAGTTTCTAACAATTCTCTTTATGCTTCTATGAGATTGAGTTGAGAAAGTGATTGATCATTGAGTCTCTAACAATTTTCTTTATGATTCTATGAGATTGAGTTGAGAAAGCGATTGAGCATTGAGTATAGAACATATTGAGTCTCTAACAATTCTCTTTATGATTCTATGAGATTGGACAAGTTCTGTGTGGACTTGTTAAGCTGATTTGAGGTAAGTCTTTGAGAAGGCTTGTGAACTATTTTTGTGTGAGCTTTTGTGGAAGCTTGCAATGCAGATTTGAGCAAGTCTTAAAGAGGAATTATTGAGAAGATTTGGACAAGTTCTGTGTGAGCTTATTGAGCATATTTGGATAGAATAAGTGGTCTTATACTGTTCACCCCCCTTTCAATACGCTTGTGTTCTTCAATTGGTATCAAAATCGATTCCTTTAGAAGATTTTGACAGCTTGAAGGAAAAATGGTCTAAGAACACAATTGATCAAAAGGATCAAAAGGATTATGCAGTACCAGTATTTGATGAAATTAAATTCTTCTATTAGTTTGTGTTGATGAGATTTCACCTGATGGCACTTGGAAATGAAGTTTGGGATGCAGTGGAATTTGGATATGATTCAATAGTCAATCCTCCTACAGATAAGGAAGGTAAGCTTCTAATGCATGCAAATTCAAGAGCTATGAATGCAATTATAAAAGGATTGCGAAGATCAAAATCTATGAAGGTTATGGATTGTAAAACATCAAAAGATATGTGGGAACTATTGTATACCATATATGAAGGAGATAAAAGTGTCAGGAAAGCTAAAATCAAAAATCTCAAAGGAGAATTTGAGAACCTAAGAATGCGAGATGATGAAAATATTCGTGACTATCTCAACAAGGTTGATGAACTTATACATGAGATGAAAGGTCTTGGAATGAAGATCGATGAATCTGATGTTTGTGATAAGATCTTGAGAACTCTTCCAAAAAGGTACAATGAAAAGGTCTCTGCTATAGAAACATCAATTGATAGTGATAGTCTAACAAGAAATGCTTTTCTTGGCATGCTTACAACTTTTGAGATAAGAACAAAATATCCTATTCCTCTGAAAGAAGCTACATTCAAAATGAACATAAAGATAAAGGGTAAGAAGTCAAAATCAAGCAGTGAGTCTTCCAGTGATGAAGAAGCAAATTATGGCAGAAGAGATAAAGGTTCCAGAAGACCCATAGATCTAAGATATGTTAAGTGTTTTAATTGTGGAAAGTATGGACATTATGCAATAGAGTGTAAAGAGTCAAAGAGTAACAATGATGAAGAAAAATAGGATCACAGGCACAAGGAATTAGAAAGACACAGATACCAAAAGAAAAGCAAGGATGGACAAAAAAGACAAGGAAAAAAGTTCTTCCAAAAGCAAAAGAGAAGCTACTATGTGGATAATGCAAGTAATTACTCAAATGATAGTTCAAACAATGATAGAGATGAAGTCCTATTTATGGTTAAAGAGAAAGATCCAGTTAAGAAAAGGACTCCAATTATTCTCAAGTGTTTTAGATGTGGTAAATTTGGACATCTTGAAGATGATTGTATAAGGGATGGTTATAGTTTCAGTGATGATGATTTTGAATATGCACTTGATAGACCATATGAAAACCTTCTTATGGCATTAGAAGAAGAAGTGAGTGATCCTATAGAAGACAAGCCAAAAGAAAGAAATGATATGGACAAAGGTAAACAAATAGAGGATTATTCAACAGAGAATGGTTATGATCTCAAGGGAGAACTTATCTATGCCCTTGACACTGTAAAGAAGGTAATAAAGCAACACTCTAAGCTTGAAAGTCAATTTCAAGAATGTGATGAAGAAATATTATTGCTCATAGAGGATTTAGAAAAGTCAAAGGCTAAGGCAAGCAAGTTCAAAGATAAGTTAGAAGCAAAGATTCTAGAATGTGAAAAGTTAACACAAGAAGTGGCACTACTAAAGGAATATTTAGAGGATTCCAAGAATAAGTTATACAAGTATGTAACTAGTGCAAAGAATATGGATAAAATAGTCAAGATACAAAGAAGAGCAAAAAACAAGACAAGTCTTGGTTCTAAACAAGTTCAAAAGAAAAGGGAAGAAGAGTCTACTTCCAATCTTGAAGAAGAAGAAAATTTATAAGAAGATACATCAGAAGAAGACAGTGTAAGTGGGAGTGAGACATCAGAGGATGAGTTGCACAACAAAGAGTTCAACAAAGATAGGAACAATGCACAAAGAAGATATAGATAGAACAAAAATTAGAACAAGAGACCAATGAGGTCAAGACAAGGAAGTTTCAATGGAAGATATTTTTCATGTCACAGATTTGGACACATGGATTCACAATGCAGGACACATGAAAGAAAGGAATATGGAAAATGATAGCTTTTCCAAGGGTATTGCTATTCATGTAATGAGTTTGGTCACAAGGCAATGAATTACAAGGTTCATGATAGAAGAGGATATGGCTTCACTAGGAGAAACCCTAAGACAATTGCACCTCAAAGGAATAATAATATTAAGTGTAATAAGTGCAATAATGATGGTCACACATCAAGATGGTATAGAGCAAATATTCCAAAAATAGGCATGAACATGAATAGGAATATGAACAGATACAACGCTTTGATAGAAGAGATGAGATATTCCAACTCTTCAACAATATATGGTGTTCTTCGTTCCTCCACTACAATTTCAAGGGTGAGTGGGCTTTGGTATCCAGCAAGGGACCACTCTAGCTACAACAACTTATCCAAGGTACCTGTCACCTACACACATTCAAACCAACAAAGGGATTAGTAGCACCTATATATTTGAGCAATAAGATCAATGCTATACATAAACCCTAAGCAGATAATTATATGAAACAAATGACAGAAACAATTAACAAATAACGCCTTGCTAACACAAAAATTACTGATCTCAATCGTGCGTATGATTTCGTGCTCGGGACTATGGAACCGTGGAAGCGCGGTTGTGGATTGGAAATCGTGGACCTACGGTTGTGAAACCGTGGATGCGCATTTTTGATTGTTAAATAGTGGATCTGAAGAACATATTGCCTCGGGATTCGAACCAACGGTACGGAATAATGCTCATGCTCGCAATTTCTCGCTGGGTCTAGATCGATTTCGGTAGCCTATCGGTATGCAAATTCAGCTCCCTTTTCTTGGTGGAATAATGGTGCCTTTATAGGCCTCTTGGGGTTTTGGAGGGAAATGGGAGGTGGCAAGCCCAACTTGCCAAGTGGTAAATCTGGACTGCCAGGTGGAAGGGGTAGTTATAGTGAGTCACCCAGTGTGGCTCACTTAACTGGGGGTGATGTGGCTTCAAGTGGAGTGGGATATGGGATGTTGTTTTATGTGAAGGGACAAGGGGACAACAATAAATGAGTTGTGGCATGGGTGTTGGGAATCTGCCCCATGTGCAAGGACAAGGGGGACAGGAGTGGGTAAGATGTGGCAAGGGTGTTGGATGAAGTGTCCAGGACACATGTCCAATGGGTAGGCAGGGTATCCTAGGGTGATTTTCTAGATTTAATAAATTTGGGAAAATAGGATAATGTGCAGGATTTTATATCCCTAAGTTAGAACTTAGGCATATATTTTTATTATGCAGGATTTGATGGTGGGGTGGCAAATGTGGTTTAGAAGGTGTTGGATTTTGGTGTCTACAGTTGCCCCTTTTTGTACTGCGTTGTGTACAACACAATGCGGTGCAAAAACTAATGACACTCGACTTTTATTTGATGAATGGACTCAACTCTCTTTGGTGTGGCAAAATGAATGATTATTGTAAATAAAATTTTAATTTGCATGCTTACCCCCTCAATTGGCGAGTGGGTAACAAATGAGACCCAATGGCCAATTGAAAGTGTAATTTTTTGTTGCCCCAAGTTAATTTTGGACTTTGTTCTGCTGAATATCTTTGGTTTATTGACATGCAAGTAATGAAGTAAAGGAACCAATCATCCTAGGTGCTTGTCCTAGTGACTGTTAGCAATTCCATTATGCATTTTGATGGATTTGTAATTTACCATGTTTTGTAACCCCATGGAGTAGGCATCATTTAACCTCGGATTGTTTGCATTGAACTTTGTCTTGAAATGTGGTGTATTTTTTTTTTTTTGAAACGCGGTTGCGCGGTTGTGCATACCTGAAACCGTGGGTTTGTGGTTTTTACACATAACCATGGGTTTGCGGTTTAGTCCGCTAACCGTGGACTTGCATTTTTACGTACCTCAAAAAATATGGATGCATGTTTTCCATCGTAAAATGTGGCTATAAATGGGCCAGGTGCCTTGTCATTTTCATATTTGCCATTTGTCATCTGCTGATTGGTGAGAGTGATGAGTGAGATGGAGATTGGCGAGGGTAGTGGTGGTGGAGGTGACGTTGGTGGTGGCTCGGCTGGAGCGGAAGCTGGCATCCGCTATGCCGAGGTAGGTGGTCTTGCCCTTTTAGTTTAGGCTTCATTATTGTTGTGTGTTGTTTTGTTGTTGTGTTGTTTTTTTTTTAATTAAGTGGGGTTGGTAATGAACATGTTTTTGTTTTATTTTTTGTTTTATTTTAGTTGTTAATTTATTGTCACCTAGGGGTAGGTAAAAAATTTTTGTTTGTTGTTTTGTTTTATTTTTTTGTTTTGTTTTATTTGGTTGTTAATTTATTGTCACCTAGGGGTAGGTGAAAAATTTTTGTTTGTTGTTTTTTATGTTTTTTTTTGTGTTAATATATTGTCACCTAGGGGTAGGTGAAATTTTTTTGTTTGTTGTTTGTTTTTTTGTTTTATTTTTTTGTTTTGTTTTATTTGGTTGTTAATTTATGTTTTTTTGTTTTGTTGGTTGAGCGTTGGGATCCAGATAGGGGGACCTTTCAGCTCCCTATGGGGGAGATTACTATGACCCTCGAGGATATCTATAGGATTTTGTGAGTTCCTATCGAGGGTCTAGTTGTTCGGGTTGGCCTCGACAAGAAGGAGGTATTGTATCCGATATTTGGTGAGTTGTGGGATGTGGACTATAGCAGGGGTGACATTGCCTATTTGGATTTATTTCGTGATGAGAGTCTTGGTGCAGTGCCTACCTTTCTTATGTATATATTGAGCAACATCTTGTTGCCCAATTCCATGGGGTCAAGGATCCCATGGAATCAGGTTCCTATAGTGCTTGGTTTGATTGGTGACCCTCGACGGTTGGCTTGGGCTCTCGCTCTTCTTTGCCAAATCTACAATGAGTTATATGAGGTGAAGAGACGGGGTGGAAGGGGGTTGCCTATAGTTTAGTGCTCTAGATTTGGTCATGGGAGCATATTATCATTGGACGTCCTATTGGTCTTCCTTGTTCCTGTGATGCTTCTTCTCCTCGTGCTTTTCGGTGGCTTCTTAGTGAGGAGGTCAGTCATCTATTAGTGGGTGCATCAGAGTATAGAGATATTCTTAGCTCACTTACTAGGGACTTGATGATTTGGCATCTGTGGAGGGGCTTGGCATGGGTTACTGATGTAGCAGAGCTTTGCTATATCAGGCGGGGCCGTTGGGTTGTTGGTGCTCATATAAGGGATATGGAGTACATTCAATTTAGTCGGGTGTATCAGCAGTTCGGCTTGGTTCAGGGTGTTCTTGATGCGCCTGTCACTTATAGGCATCGAGGAGATGAGCTAGGGCTTCCTGTTGCTCCTAATTTTTAGAGGGTTGATGACACTACGGATGAACTTGAGACAGAGCTGCTAGATTTGGATGATGTGGGTACTACTCCTGAGTATGATGCTTGGTTTGCTTCTCAGCCTCTCTAGACTCCGAGTTTGGTTGTTGATGATGAGGGTAGTGGTGATGAGGTGGAGGTGGGTGAGTGGGCTCCTTGATCGGATGAAGCATCGATGAGGTAGTTCTTCGAGGGTTGAGGTGGCTACTGATGTACAACAGTCGATGGAGGGAGGTGGAGATGGGGATGGTGAGGGGGATGTCCCTCCTCGGTGGATAGAGGAGGATTGGGATTTGCTACAGGCTGAGCGTGACAGCCTGGATTTAGAGGTGACTCACCTAAAGGGCGAGTTGGCATGGTATCAGGGTGAGGTGACTCATCTTCAGGCTGAGGTGGACAGATGCGGGGTGGACCTAGCAACGATGCCCTTGCTGCGAAGGATGCAGAGATTACTAGGCTTGGAGGTGAGGTGACTCGACTAGAGGGTGAGCTTACTCGCTTATAGGCAGGTTCGGGTGGAGGTGACACCACAGCTATTATTGCTGCTCTACAGGCAGAGATTTCTCAGAGGGTTGCTCGTCAGGGTGCAGATTTGAGGAGCCTGCGTAAGCAGGCTACCTATATTGAGATGTTGGAGAACATCTTGCATGAGCGACAGATTCCTTTGCCTGTTCCTCCTTCATCGTCAGTGGCTACTACTAGCCGAGGGACCGAGACGAGTCATAGGACTCATCGGCCATCGAGCTCTCATGGGGCTACCAGTTAGCTGTGGCATGTTTCTCTTTTTGTATTTTGTGTTTTTCTATTTTGTTATGAGCCTTGGTGCTCTGATGTATACATCCTATGGGTATTTTGTACTTTGAGACCTCCATATTTATATATATATACATGGCTTTTATATTGGCTATCTCTTGTGTTAATGATGTTTTATTTATGTTTCATTAGAATGTTCTATTATTGTTTATTGATGTAAATGCAATTTAATTATGCATGTGTTTGTTCTATGATGATTTATTGTTTTCATTTGTTGTTTTTGCATTTATTGTGAAAAATATTAATGCAAACTAATATGGAATATGCAGTTAATTAAATGTTTATGTATACTATATGATGGAATGCATGGTGTTCATGTGATATTTTTATAGCTCAGAATATCATTGACCATTACTTGTTCATTGTTGCAATTGGGGGTATCCAACTTGATGACTTTATGCGGGTGATGTATGATGTAGATATGTATGTGATTATGGAAGAATATATGGATGTTGATATGGAAGATGTTTTGGTTTTTGATCTTTAACAGTGGAATATTTTCAAAGACTCAAACAACCTAGTGATATCAACAAACTTACTTGACTATTGTCTAACTTTCTTTAGGACCAAGATGTGTGCAAGTGAAGTTTATTTACTAAATCTTGAGCATGGTAATGACCCTAAGCAATCAAGAACCAGTGTATGTGAATGTGAAGTTCATTGACCCATTATGAGTAAATTGGACTTGACCTATTATGGGATTTACCAAGTAGCTAGCTTGTCCGTATGTGCGGTCAGAGGTCTCCCTTTTTGGGAGAGAGACATGTCGCCCTGCATGAGTTTACTCCACTGCCAGTCAAGCGTCTATAGCCCCGGTGGAGGCTCACTCCATAGTCCAATGATCTGATATTTAGGCTTTGGGGATGACTACATAACTTTCTGAGGGGAATGTAGTACGATCCTTTTAGCTTTAGGGATCTGTGGTGTGTGTATGGAATTAATTTTGTATAGAGTTTTGGGGAATCAGATTCTCAATCGAAGTGTGATGAGAATGTGATCCTATCCTTACTACTCTACATTTTGTTTATATTTGGAGAGGAATTGTGATAGTGGTGAAAACCACTATTTTTTATTTTGGACTATGTTGCGTGATAGGACAAGCGAGGAATATTATCTTTTCACTTCAAGGTGCTACCCAAGTTTGGCGTTATCCTTTTCTTACTCAAAATGTTTTTAAGATGTGAAGAAGTGTGTTTGGTGCAAGATTGTTTGGGGTCAGTCGACGATACTCAAGACCTTTTTAATGTGAGAAAAGTGCTTTGGTCCTAAAGAAAATTGGACATTTTATGAAAGTTGGTTTTACACTAGACATGGTTGAGTGACTGAAAATTTGATTTTATGACTTAGGAACATCATATATGGGTGTAGCTTTTGGTGAATTGCGTAAATGCCTTAGTTGGGTACCCCCAATTCTTGGAACTTGTTTTTCTTTGGTCATATCATCACCACTACAAAAGATCACTGAACATGGGATGGGATGGATGCAATTATATTATATTTTTTTTTTAATGCAGCTAATTGCGTATGATATGTTTATTTTAATGCAAATTTATTGAAATTCTATGTGATATGCGAATGTAATGTGCAAAATTAAAATTTTGTGATATGAATATTATCTATGTGATATGCGAATGCAATGTGTAAAATGCATGTAAAAATGTTTATATACAATGTAAAATGTATGCAAATTTTTTTTAGCCACGTATATATATATATACATATGTTGTGAGTCAATTTATGCATAAAATGCCTTTAGGTGCATTATGTTTAATGGCTCTGGCTCCAACTTTCCTTCTAAGTTGGCAAGTCTATACGTTCCTGGTCCCAACTTATGCTTTACAATATATGGGCCTAACCAATTAGCCATAAATTTATCTCTCAAGTGCGGCAATGCATTGGTATTTTGTTGATTTTCTTTGAGCACTAGGTCCCCTACTTGAAATTCGCGAGGATGGACTTTTGCATTGTAAGCACGTTTGATTCTGTCTTGATATACTCACAAATGCTCTAGAGCGTTGATGCATTTTTCATCAATAAGTGTCAATTGGTCAAGACGTGCTTGTCTAGCGGTGTCATCATCCATGAATTCCTGTAATGCGATTCTCAAGGAGGGTATCTCGAGCTCAAAAGGTAATATAGCTTCAACACCATAAACTAATGAAAATGGTGTTGCTCCCGTTGGCGTTCTGATGCTTGTTCTGTAAGCCCATAGTGCCAAAGGAAGTTGAGTATGCCAATCTCGATGATTTTCTTTGACCAGTTTCTTGAGAATGGATACCATTGTTTTGTTGGTTGCTTCAGCTTGCCCATTTGCTTGTGGGTAATAAGGTGTTGAGAAACTGTGTTGGATATTGAATTTGTTGCACAAGGCTCTAACATCCTTATTCTTAAATGACTTCCCATTATCAAAAATGATTTTTGAGGGTATTCCAAAATGATAGATAATATGTTGAAGTATAAACTCCGCTATTCGAGGTCCAGTCATAGTGGTCATTGGAATTGCTTCCACCCATTTTGTGAAGTATTCCGTAGCGGTTATGATGAATTTATGTTGTCCTGATGAGGCAGGTGATATTTTACCAATCAAATCGAGGCCCCATTGTGAAAATGGCCAAAGACTTTGAATGGGTTGTAGAGCGTGTGATGGTACATGAGTCAAATTGGCATGATGTTGGCACTTTTGGCACTTTTTGACATATTGACAGCAGTCATTTTCCATTGTTGGCCAATAGTATCCCATTCACAATATTCTCTTTGCGATGGCCATTCCATTGAAATGACCACCACAAGTACCATCGTGGGCTTCTGCTATAGCTCGTTCTGCCTCAATTGGATCTAGACATCGTAATAATATTCCATCATACCCACGTTTATACAACACGTCCCCCAAGAGAGTGAAATGAATTGCTTTTTGTTTGAACGTTCTTTTTGCAGTTCATGTCATTTCTATTGGGAGTGTTCCAGACTTGAGAAAGTCTCTTATTTCATCAAGGTAAGAATTGTAAGGTTCAACATGTATCAAACAAACATTCTTCTCACTTGTAGATTCTGCTCTTTGAATTGATGGTTTTGACACTGTTGTTATGATTAGCGGTTGTACTTCTCCATGCTCATTCTTAGGGATGAGAGATCCCAAAGAAGCCATTGCATCCACAAATTTGTTTGTCGAATGGGGTAGGTTACTAATTTCATACCAGTCAAACTTTTCTAGCAACTTTGTTGCTACTTCATGATATTGCTTTAAAACTGGTTCTTTACATTGATATTCTCCTTTTACTTGGTAAACAACTAGTTGAGAATCACCAAAAATGCTTAGTCTTTTTATGCCCATTGCTATAGCTGATTGAAGACCCAATATTAAGGCTTCATACTCTGCATTATTGTTAGTGCATGTGAAGTCAAGTTTGAATGATAAAGGAATTGGTATTCCTTCGGGTGTATAAAACATGACTCCCGCACCTTGTCCTTTTTTGCACTTAGATCCATCAAAGAACATTGTCATGTCTGCTTCATCCTCAGGAGGGACTAACTCTTCTTGTTCTGTGATAGAGAATACTGAATCATCTGGGAGCTCAATGATTAATGGTTTATCATTTTGTAAAGGAGCTTCAACTAGTTGATCAACTATCACTTGACCTTTTATGGATTTTTGACTTATGAATTCAAGATCAAATTCTGTTAAAAGCATTATCCATTTGGCTGTACGGGTGTTATTGTAAGTGCGAGTCATCATGTATCGTAGAGGGTTTTCTCTAGCAATGACATAAGTAGTGTTGCTTAGCATATAATGTCTAAGTTTCTTAGTGGCAAAAACCACTGCTAAACACAACTTTTCAACATAAGCATATCTTGTTTCGTAACTTACCAATGTTCGACTAATATAGTAAATTGCTTGCTCCTTATGATTTTCATTCTTTTGTGCAAGCATTGTCCCTAGTGCAAAATCTGTTGCAAAAATGTATAGGTAAAAAGGGACTCCTGTTCGAGGTGGTGTAAGAACTGGTGGTGAAGCTAGATACTTCTTTATGTCATCAAATACCTCTTGACATTCAACCGTCCAAGAGAATGTCACCCCCTTTTGTAGCAAGCGGTTGAAAGGCCTGCATTTATCTGAGAGTTGTGCAATGAATCATCGGATAGATTGGATCTTTCCTTGTAAGCTATGCAACTCTTTCAAGTTCTTTGGAGGTGGCATCTCTAGTATAGCTTTTACCTTACCTGGGTCTACTTCAATGCCTCGCTTGGAGATAATGAATCCTAGAAGCTTTCTTGATGTGACACCAAATACACACTTCTTAGGATTTAACCTTACTTTATGTTCTAGCAATCGATCGAATGCTTTTTCTAGGACTTCAATGTGCTCAAGATGTGTTTTTGATTTAGCAATCAAGTCATCTACATAATCCTCGATGATCTTATGCATATAGTCATGAAATATGTACGTCATAGCACGTTGATATGTAGCTCCTGCATTCTTAAGTCCAAAAGGCATCACTCTATAACAGAATGTGCCCCATGGTGTTGTAAATGTTGTCTTATGTTGATCTTCGGGATTAATTCAAATTTGGTTGTATCCCAAGAAACCATCCATTAAGGAAAGCATTTCATGGCCAACACAGGAGTCTACTAGTTGATCGATATTGGGCAAAGGAAAATCATCCTTGGGACATGCTTTGTTTAAATCTCAAAAATCAGTACATACGTGTATCCCTCCATTCGGTTTATGAACGGGTACCATATTTGAGAGCCATTCTAGATAATCAATTGGGACTATGAAATTTACATCCAATAACTTTTGTAGCTCTTCTTTCATAAGTAATGCAACTGTTGGATGAATTTTCCTAAGCTTTTGCTTAAAAGGTTTAGCATCTGATGCTAAAGTAAGGTTGTGGACTACCAACTCGGGGTCTAATCCAGGCATGTCTCTATATGACCATGCGAACACTTCTTTCTTTCTCATCAGCACATTGATCATGCATTCTTTCTCTTCTACGGATAAATATTTTGTGATTTTGACAATTTGTGGATTGTCCACGTCTAGGCTAAGGTTCACATCTATAGATTCTTCAATTAGCATGTGAGAACCTTCTTCTAGTTGATGTGGAGTTGGGATGAGGTGGATATCATCCGCCACATTTTCAAATGTCTCAGGGGCTTCCCCCTCTATTTTAGTTTGAAAAACTGAGTGATTTGATGATGAAGGTTGTTATGAAATATATGCGTTTGAAGCATGCAACAACTCTTCGGATAGGATAAATTCGGCAATGGATGGTGGGGATGAGATCCTGTCCATGGCAATGAGGCTAGTGTCGATATGGATCGGCTTTGCCTCATCATATGGATTGCGGAGTGGGGTGAGCAAATCAACAGAAATCATGTTGACTTGATGGAAATGGGGTGGCTACGATTTGAGAGGTGATGACTCATCCTCTCTAGGTTGCAACTGACCTAATGTGTGTGATTGGCGGTGTTGCATATGATGCCAATATGATGGAGGAGGTTCTAGTTCAGGACTCTCATGCTCTTTGCTTAGCCGAAAGAGAGTGCGGTCTATTGGGAACTTCTTTTGGTACCAGTCATCTCTTCGAATAGATTCTGCATACACTACCTCTTCTTGAGGATCTTCTTCTGGATTTCCTTCACTCTTTGGAATCCTCCAACATTTTCTACTTGCATTTCTCGCATATGATTAAAATATATCATTTTAGTCTCATCTTCATAATCATCATCACTTATCCAGAAGCCATTAGCATTGGTATGAGGTCCCAGAATGAGTGGCGTGTAATCTGGCCTAAGGTAGGCCATCTCTATTGGATCTTCGTATTCTGGTCCTTGTTGTAAGGCTTGCTCTAGGAAATCTCCAATTTCATGAGGGTAAAAATTGTAGATTAGGTATTCACCATCTATATCATCATCCTCATCATTAGGTTCATCCTCTTGGTCACTTCCTTCTTCTTCTTCCTTGCACTCAATGTCAAGTTCTTGGAATGCTTGATTGAGAGAAGAGCTTGCGATGGAAGGTCTGTAACCTAGACCTGAGCGGTCATTTGGCTCTCTATATTCTGGCTCAATAATGTGGTGAGGACCTTGTTCATGTCGTCCAAGTCCATATCCTTACCAATTAACCCTTTGAAAATATCTCATTGGGAATGTTGGGTTAGATAAATAATCAATGTCTTCATTAAACTCTTTTAAAGGGTCCTCCTCTGGAGGAGATGGACCAGATGAAGAATCTACTCCCCCATATATGAAATTTATTGCATTTGATGGGGAACCCATTCTGTATATCTCACCTATGGCTAAATGTGGGTCATGAGGGTGACCATAATCTCTGGCTGACTCAATAGGTGGTGTAACTGTGACACTTTCAATAATATACTCGCCAATACCTAGACTGGCAAGATGTACTACAACTCGAGAAGGTTGGGAGGCTGATGGCTCGGTGGATGAAGAGGGTTCTTCTAAGCTAGCTTGTGTCTCTAATGGTGGTGGTGGATTTTCTCTAATAGGTGGCCCTATTTGCGAGACTACGGGTTGTGATGTTTGTGGTTTGCTAATGGATGTAGTGGGTTGTGCTGTGAATATGAATGGTGTTTGTGTATTTGGTAGTGTGGTAGTTGAAGTTGGTGGTTGGTTGGTAGGATGATCAGGTGTGATTGGAAAATGATATGCAGTGTTTGAAGGTTGAATTGAGCTGACACTTTTTAATGCAAAATTTGGATCAACTATTGGCAATTCTTCTTGGATGGGGGCTTTTGATGAGGTGTTGCTAGGTGGAATGGTCCTGATGTTGAGTGGTTGAATGGATAGGTGTGTTGATGGAAGCAAGGGCTCATACGGGTTTGAAATTAAGTTGCAGTACTTGAAAGGTTCTGTGTCAGCTGGAATACAATGTACTTTGCCTTCATGTACATACTTTAAGCATTGATGCAATGTTGAAGGTACACACTTCATTTCCCTAATCCAAGGGCATCCAAGAAGTATATTATATTGCATTTCTCCTTCCAAGATGTGGAAGAGAACATGGATTGTTTTCACCCCCACGGTGATAGGAAGAACAACATTTCCTATAGTTGAGCATAAAGCATCATTAAAAGCCCTAAGGGTGAAGGTGGATGTTGTGATGTGTGATGATGGGATGTTGAGTTTCTTCATTGCAGGTGTGGTGATGAGGTTGATGGAGGAACCGGTATCAATGAGCACTCTCTTGAATGGCTTCCTATCAATGTGAGCTACTATGTGCAATGGTGGATCGGGTGAATCTACCAAAATTTGTTTTTCCTCAAAGTCATAAAATGCTATCGAGGGTTCCATGCACTTTTGCACACTCCCCACAAAGGAATTGAATGCATTGGGGTCTTCTGATTGTACTTGGATAGACTTTAAGATTTCCATCAATGCTTCCCTATGGGGTGTTGATTGTTGTATTAGCTCATAAATTGATAATTTTGTTGAAGCCATTTTTAAACTTTGTGTTAACCGGCTATTTAAGGTGACAACTGGGTGATTATGAAAAGGTGGTGGAGGAATGTTTGGTCCAAGTTGTATGGGCACACTTGTGGGTTGGGTTGTTGGAGCTTGAGTTGTGCGGTTAGCTTGTCTCTGTCCATGGGTGACTATGCTGATAGCCCCTACAAAACCTTGTGGTAATTGTGACACATAATTAACCTGATTGGGAGCAACTATAGAAGTTGACGCTCCCGTCGGTTGTTGTTTCACCTCATGATGTGGCAAAGGTGTCTGATAAATGCCAAGGTTTTGATTATTTTGGGCTAATGGATTGTCAACTTTGATTGTACCCACTTCCAATAAATCTTGCACAATACCTTTGAAACCATGACAACCTTCGATGTCATGTCCTCTTTGTCTATGATAAATACAAAACATGTGCTCTTTGTAGCCTTTTGTCTTTGGTTTGTTAGGATCCTCAGGTTTCATCTCTGGCAATGTAAAGAGTTTTTCCGCATACAAATTTTGGAAAACTGATGAATATGGCTCTTGTACTGGTGTGTAATTTCTTTTTGGCTTAAAATGATGTTGTTGCCTTTCTGCAGGTTGTGTCTGATTTTGTGCTTGTTGTGGGGGTGGAACCACTTGATAATTCAATTGTTGCGGTTGTTGTTGTTGTTGGGGTTGTTGGATTTGTGCTTGGGTTGGTTGATTTAACTATGGTTGTCCCAAGACTATCTGGTTAACCTGCGTGGTCTTGGATGGACCGTGGTTATTCCCCCTTTGATTCTTATTGTTCCACTCTTTCTTCTTAGGCTTTATCTCACCTTCATAAATTTTTATCTCTTCTATGACCTTTGCTTGGGCAAGTGCCTCATCGAATGTTCTATACTATTGTAGTTGTAGTAATGAAGAGATGGGTCTAGCGCAACTCTTTGTAAACATTCATGTTATCTCTGACATAGGGAGAGAAAATGGTAACTTTATCATGATTCCCCTCCATCGATTGCCAAAGTCATGGATTGATTCATCATCATATTGTTTCAAATAAATTAAATCAGTCAATGTGGTTTGCTTTCTGACATTTAGGGTGAATATTTCCAAGAACTGGTCCGCTAGTTGCTCAAAAGTAAATACACTTTGATGTGGTAGGTGGTTGTACCAGTCTTGGGCTTCTCCCCCTAATGTTTGAGGAAATGTGTGTAACATGAGTGCATCATTGCTCTTGATTCTGAAGCATGCATTTACAAATCTAGTTACATGTTCACGGGGGTCCTCTTCCCCTTTAAATTCAATCTTGGGTATCTAAAAATCCGTTGGATATGGCGGCTCAGGCACCGAAGCATGAATAGGATGATTGAGTAGTTGCCTTAAAGTTGGCTTTTGGTATTGCAAACCTGGAGTTTGCATGGCAAGACTATCAATCTGACTCTGTAAGAACTGGTATCTAGGGTCGTCCATCGGACTGGCACTTGAGTGTACTTGATGCTGCTGGTAATGGGGTGGATTGTATGTAAGCTATGGGTGATAAGGTGTGGTTGGCTGAAATGTGTTATGGTAAGGATGTTGATGGGGGTTATGATACATATGGGGTGATGGAGGTATGATGGTATGCTGACCTACTGTATTAGCATATGGATGAGGAGGTTGATTATGAACCATGGTGGTAGATGGAGGGCGCATTACCCAAGATGGATCTTGGATAAAGGTATTAGTTTGGTGAGATGTAGGTGGAAAGTTGTGCTCAATCCCTTGCAAATGCTGGTTGGGGTCAGGATTTTTGCTACGGTTAGCATTATCTAAAATCATTTGCTGTAGTTGCAAGAAAGCCTGCTGCATAGCAATTGCATTTGAAGTAGGGACTGCTACATGTGATGTATTAGGTTGGGTTGGTTGTGAGGCAACCATGGTAGTGGAAGTGAGTGGGGGGTAAGTAGCAAAGGGTATTGCCATTGAATGTGGTATGGTATGAGATGTGGGACCTATGAGGGTAGTGGGTGGAGTGGATGTTGGGGCTTGTGAAACAACAGGGATTGTTTCATACAAGGGATTGGTGGACATGGTTATTTGTTGAGGTAATGTGAGGGGTGGTTGGTTGGATGGTAATGGTTGGTTAGCTAGTGCTACAACAACCAACTCAAATAGGGGATTTGTGAAGACTTGTTTCGACTGCTGTGGGTAAATGAAGGTAGATTCTTGTTGTGATGGTGGTATGACATGAGAAGGGATGGAGAGTGGTGGTAATGATGGGAAGACCATTCCAGCTGCATTCAAGTACATTCTAATAGTATCCATGTCCAACATGGTGACACGACTATCCATTACTGTAGGAGGTTCACTCCTAGGTGTCTCAGGTATGGCTGTGTGAGTTGCCCTATTCATGATGTCTATGTCCGTATTAGGGGCACTACTAGAGGGCCCTACATTAAGGCTTTGGGGCATAGAGAGGGGCATGCTTACTTGTCCTACCACCGAAGTGTTAGGGATGTTGCCAGACTGAGATGCCATGGGGGAAGACCACTGACTTTGACTTGGCACTAATTTCTTAGCCTGACTACGAGTCACTACCATACGCTACTATGTAACAAACTGCCAAGTGCACCTATGTGTCTTATGTAAATAAAATGATAATACAATGCAATACAACACGCAAAGCAAACAAACACACTAAGTTTTTGATCTTAGATTTTTGCCAGTTTTGTTTATTTTTTTGAAATTGTTTTAAAAATGAAAAGACGTGTGCTCAATGTTTTGCCCTAAATGAATCTAGGATTTCACCTGTATACTCGTAGCTCGACAACCTGGCTATGAACTCCAGGTCACGTAAACCCCCCAAAGTGCGGTAGTGAAAGTCCACACCCGAGCAAGGAGCACAGGTCCTACCAGTCCTCACCCAGTCTCACTTGGTCAGCGTCATACTCTCCGAAGAGAAATATATGCAAATTTTCCAAGCTACGACGGTTCTTGGAGCCGACCTTGGCCAAAAATTAGGGTATAATGTTGGTGGTTCGGTGATGAAATCCAAACTCGACGGTGATGAAATCCAACCATTTTCCAATGTTTATGTGAGTGTGTGATGGTTTGTTTAATTATTGTGGTATGCAAAACTATTATGCAATTTTGTTTCAATGCCTAAATGCAAAAAATCAAAAAATAGAAAATGGACAAATAGCAGATCAGGGGCAAAAGTGCCAACTTCAGTTCCAATCCAATCGGATTCTGTTTAACAGGGCTAACCACGGGTGCGCGGTTAGTTCTGGTAAACCATGGATGCATGGTTTGCCAACCACGCATCTGCATTTGGGATATCCCAACCATGGATGTGCGGGTCCTTTCTGCTAATAGAAATAGAATGAATTTTTGATAGACCCAAACCTGAAAACAATGTCTAGGTTATTTCTAACCCGACAAATGCAAATATGACTTGTTTTCTATTTATGCAAATGCAGATTTTTTTTTTATGAATTCTAAGACCTATATGCAAACAAATGGCAAACAAGATTGACCTTCTAATTTACCCTAAATGCAATGCTAATAATAGAATTCAAATAAATAAATAGAGAAGAAGCAAAAATCAGAAGGTACAGACCTATGATCCTATCGTTGCTCCTTCCAACTGTCAACCATCGGCCCGCATTTCCATAGACAACAACCGCGCATTCACGTTTCCTCAGAATCAAAACCATGGACTCGCGTTCCAGTATTGTCAACCGTGCTTCTATGTTTCCTCAGAACAGAAACCATGCAACCACGTTTTCTCAGGATAGAAACCATGATTCTACGTTTTCACAGTAAACAGGTCGAACGTAGGGTTTTTCAGATTTATCGACCCAGGGTCGAATCTACGCGTGCCTCGAACTCCCAAAACTTGTAGATACAGAACATAGATCAACAAATAAAATTAAAAAGCAAGGCAAAACAAAATGGAACCTTTAGGGGGTCCCACCGTGATCGCCATTTCTGTAACCAAAAGAAGACAACACCTTGCAAATAATATAATGAAAGACAAGCAATTGCATAATAAATTAATTTTATATTGAATTTTATTGGAGCCTTAGTATCCTCTTTGTTATACTTAGTACGGCACTGAGAGGGGGGGTGAATCAGTGTAGCATTTCAAAACTTAAATCTACAACTCTTAAAGCTGAAATAATGAAAAATTATAAACAGATACAACAAGTATAACAAGAGAACATCACACAACACAAGATTTTAACGAGGTTCACCAATTTGGCTACTCCTCAAGAATGACTGCTTGGACTACCATCCAAATCCAGCCTTTGCAAAGCAACAACTTTACAATCAGTTTACCAGCACCCACTGGAAGGAGCACCAACCCCTTATTTATCTGCACCAACAGAAAGGAGCAACAACCCCTGATTTACCAGCACCTACTGGAAGGAGCACCAACCCCTGATGCCAGACTGCAACCTGGACTTCAATTTTGAATCTATAAGTTTGATGATAAAATACCTTTGCTTTTACAAGACCCTAACTGGTCTGTTTCACCTTTGCATCCTCTGCGCACTCTGCTCTCTCTACGCAATCACTTCGCACAATCTGCTGCTTCACTATCGAGCTTCACGATCGTCTTCTCCCTTTTGCGCACTCTGCTTCCTTTGCAAATTTCACACTTAGCACGATTCGACTTCTTTGCTCACTTTGTGCACTTCGCCATCATCTCACCGCTTCTGCGCTTTCTACGCTCTTACGACCACATTTCTCGCTTCGACACTTATTCGACGATATCTTCGACCGAACTTCGCACTCTGCACTGTCTCCGAGCGTCGCACTCCACAACATCAAACTCTTCAAACAACCTTCCTTTTATAACAATATTTTCAAGATCAAAAACCTAATCTTAGTCGGTTGTAACCCTAATCTTAGTCGATTGCAAACCCTAATCTTCGTCGGTTGCAAACCCTAATCTTCGTCGGCTAACATCGGTCTTTGTCGGCTTCAACTGCCTCTGTAACTCTTCTATAGCTGTTGCCGCGAAAACACATGTCGCGATATCGTGACACTTTCGCCTCCGAACGCTTTCTCTTAGCTTTGGCCCGCGAGAATGCAACATGTAGCGATATCGCTACACTTTTTCCTCCGTACGCTTTCTCTCAACTTCGGCCCGCGAGAATACAACATGTAGCGATATCGCTACACTTTTTCTCTTTGCTCTATTTCTTAACTTTGGCCCCGTGAAAACATAACATGTCGCGATATCATGACACTTTCATCGTCGTACTTCTTTTCTTGGCTTATACCCGTGAAAACGTAGCATGTCATGAAATCATGACACTTTTGCCTCCTTGTCTTCTTCTCAGCTTGCACCCGTGAAAACATGACATGTCATGATATCGTGACACTTTTTGCCTCTTTGTCCTTTTCTCGGCTTGCACCCACGAAAACATGACATGTCATGAAATCGTGACACTTTCGTTGCCTTGTGCTCTTCTCTGTCTTTCGCCCGTGAAAACACATGTCACGAAATCGTGACACATTCGCTGCCTTGTGCCTTTTCTTGCCTTGACCTCACGAAAATAGAACATGTCATGAAATCGTGACACTTTCACTTTCGTACTCTCCTTCTTTCCTTTTGTCGTGATATCGTGACACTTTTTCTCCTTGGCGCTTTTCTTCTCATCGGGTCGTGAAAACCCGACATGTCACGATATCGCGACACTTTTTCTCTACGAGCTCTTTCTCTCGAACCTGTCGTGAAATCGTGACACTTTTTCATCCGTACAATCCTTCTTGCAAATTGTCACGAAATCATGACACTTTTCTTTGCGAGCTCTTTCTCTCGAACCTGTCATGAAATCGTGACACTTTTTCTTTCTCTGCCTTCCTCTTCGCTTCGGACCGCGAAAATGAAACATGTCACGAAATCGTGACACCTTTTTCTCTCTCCTCTTTCTCTTCGCTTTCGACCGTGAAAATGAAACATGTCACGAAATCGTGACACCTTTTCTCTCTCCTCTTTTCTTCGCTTTGTACCACGAAAATGAAACATGTCACGAAATCGTGACATCTTTTTCTCTCTCCTCTTTTCTTCACTTTGGACCAAAATGAAACATGTCATGAAATCGTGACATCTTTTTCTCTCTCCTCTTTCTCTTCGCTTTGGACAGCAAAAATGAAACATGTCACGAAATCGCGATACATTTTTCTCTCTCCTTTTCTCTTCCAACATGTCATGAAATCGTGACAGTTTTTCAATATTCTTCTCTCTTCTAACATGTCACGAAATCATGACAGTTTTTCTTCTTCTCTCTTCTAACATGTCATGAAATCGCGATAGTTTTCTCTCTCCTCTAACATGTCAGAAAATCGTGATAGTTTTCTCTTTTCTCTCTTCTCTAACATGTCAGGAAATCAGTGACAGTTTTTCTTTTTTTTCCTCCAATATGTCGGAATCGTTTCTTTTAATGTGATCTTTGTGCGATATCGCGACACTTTTCTTACTTGTCTTTTTCTTTGAACTTTTGAATGTTGGCCACTTAGGTCTTCTTGGAAATTCACTGTACATACTATAGAATCCTTCGAACTCTTCTTTCACTGCAATCAAATCGATCTAGCCGATCGTGTTGACAACAATGACAATACTGTTCTGCACCTTGCTCAACAATCTCCCCCTTTGGAATTGTTGTCAACACATATGCAGTTTCCGTAACTCTTCTCCCCCTTTGACAATAATACCAAAGGGTTGCTAGACTCCCCCTGAGTCTATGCACAACATTCTCAGACAAACATTGTTATAGTTAGCAAAAATCATGAATATGAGCAAAACTATAAACATAGGCATAAATGCTCCCCCTGAGAATGCGGTCCCGATTGCTAGCCAATTCTTGGGAAGTTTAACCACTCGACCAATCTGTCTCCAAGATAGAATGCACCTCCACTGGTACTCTTTCTGTCATTGACACATCCAGCCCAATCTGCATCTGAATATGATATAAGGGTGAAGTCTTTACCTTTCGGATATCATAACCCATACTCCATAGTACCCTTGATATTATAGAAGACTCTGTCTCTCTGTACTCTGTCACCTCCAAAGCTCTGTTAATGGGCTCACTAAGAACCTGCTCAGTAGGCTCACACAGAACCTGTCCAGATCTGGTCTAACAAGCTCACCAAGAACTTGCCCAAATCTTCTCTAGCAATCTCACCAAGAACTTGCCCAAATCTGCTCTAGAAACTTGTCCCAACACTGTCCTCAAATCTGTCCCAGCATTGTCCTCAAATATTTCCCAAAGGCCTTCTTCAAAGGCTCAATCAATCATGCTCAAGTAGTACTCATAATGAACTCAACAATGAATGACAGTCTTAAACCAAATCCACTTTATAGAAGCATAAAGAGAATTGTTAGAGACTTAATATCTTCTATTCTCAAATCTCAATCTCAACTCAAATCAAGGAAAGTTTATTTTATGGAACTTGAACAACCACATGCATCCAATCACTTGACTAGGCTCAATCAGCTCTACTCAACCAATCACCTCAATGAACAACTCTTTATCACAAACCCTAGTCGAAGCATGTATCAACCAACTCAAAATGTTTTTCTCTAACTCAAGTTCAAGTTCTTTGCACAACCAATGGGCTTCATCAACAATGCTTATAAAGATAAGGTTTAATAACAATTCTAAAACCAGAAAACCTTGAAGCATTAAACCAATCACTTTCGAAAAAGAAACCACAATCAATCCTTTTTACTCCTGTCACATGAGTCTCCTTGGGATTGGCCTAAAATCGTGCTACCATGCATACTATGCTCGGGGTGCCTATTTCAAGCCATATATCTTCAACTTACAAACCAAGTGGGGATCATCACCAAGCTGGGAACCATCTGGCTGCTCAATATAAACCTCTTCTTCAAAATTGACAAGTGACTCATACTTGTACCAACTTTTGTCCAATACTGTACCAACACTGCAATTTTACTGTCAATTCTGTGCAAGCATCAAACACAGTATCACAACACCAACCAAATCCCTTTTTACATTTTTAGCTTGGTCTATGTTTTCTGCAGTCACCGCTGGTCACACCTTACTGTCAACTGTTCGAATCAGAAAACAATATTTTGTTAACCACTTCACGGCCAACTATAATGCACCTTACTCAAACTCATACTTCTAGACCTCGGATAGGTATGATTCACAAAGCAAAGTTGCTCATCTTGATGAGCTAAACATGAATCAATGATCAAACTTCAATATTTTTCACCACAGCGTCAAAAATAGATCTAACAATCTTCCCATCAATGTGTAGTTCAAATACCCACTGCTTTTATCAGAACACATATATACGGCTAGAGCAACATTCTTTCACAAACCAACTTATCTGAACTGTTATAATCCTTAACTTTGGATGGTGGCAGTAAGAACCATCATCAGTACAACAATGACATATAGCAATACTACCAATAATGAGAACTTTTAATTTAATCACCACCCTTCACGGCACTTCCACAAACAACTACATGAACTGAGAACACGCTTCGACAACTATAGACAACTCCCCCTAACTACTTGCCTTTCATCCTCAGAAACCCAAACAAATACATAGGAGCATTAAAATAAAACTTTAAGATTGCTCCCCCTGAGGATGTGCTACCTGGAGTTGCTTAGTGCAATAGGGGAGTAGTCTCCTTCAGTCCAAGGAGACATGAATTCCTTTCTTCTATCTTTCTCCAAACTTTCTTGAACTCGGGCTTGGATTTTTCAGCTGCATCCCTGTTTTGAACCTTTTCGTGAACTCGAACATTTCTCTTGTGTGGTTGTCTCTTGTGCATCCTTGATGAATGATTATTTTCCTTTTTATGCACCTGATTTATTCCCAGTCTGTGTTGCGTTCTTTGCGTCTGATGAAATCTACTATTTTGCCTTGGATTAGATACAAACATGCTTGGACAAAACCTTGCTATGTGCCCATGACCATTACATTTAAAACATTGTACATATTGTTCACTCAGAAATGCAGAAGTATTTCTACCAGCATAACTTTTTGATTTATTATTCAATCCACAATAAGTTGCCTTGTGACCATACTGGTTGCATCTGAAACAATAGCCATTAAAAGTATTAGTATGAATAGAGTGAGAGTGATAGAACCTCTTTTGTTGTGGTTGCTTTGCTGTAGATCTCCTTTGATATTTTCTTCCTTTTGAAGATTCAGCTTCAAACTTTTCTTGCTTCGATCCTTCAATAGTGAACTTCTTCTTCTCTCGAGAGTTGGAAGATGAAGGTCGTTCAGCTTCATATCCAAGACCATGCTTATCCGTGGAGCTTCTTTGTTGGTTTATCATTTTATCTAGCAACTCTGTGCTCTTCTCGAATTTGAGATTTGTATTGGCCTCTTCTAGTTGTTTCTTCAATAACACAGTCTCTTCCTCTTGTTTGCAGCAACCAATCTCTTTCTCATTGATCTGTGACCTGAGAGTTTCTTCAATCCTTTTGAATTCTTCTACCTGTACTTTCAACCTGGTTATTATTTCATTTGCATCATCAAGCTTTCTTGAGATTTCCTTATTCCTTTTTCTTTCTATCTTCAATTCATCCAGAGCTATAGTTAGTTCCTCTTTCAAATTTATTTCAGCATCAATTTCTTCTTCATCACATTTCTGTTCTTTTTCTGTTTCTCTTTTAGAATCATCCTCTAGGACTTCATTAACTTTCAGCATATATATCTCTATGTTCTCATCGTTATTCAACTTTACAGCTTTGACCTGAGCTTGATGTGTTTGTAGCTTGACATCCTTGATCTCATCGTCTCCTTCATGAGCACTCCTCAGTTTGTCCCATATTTCTTTTGCCGTTTTACAACTCTTGACCTTTATCAGCTCACTGTCTACTAATCCGCACCTGATAGCATTCCTTGCTTTTGAGTCATTTTCAACCAGATTCTTACCGACAACATCGGTTGGAGGAGTGATGGGTATTGTGCATTCATTGATTACTGAATCCCAGACGTAGTATCCCAAAGCACAAAGATATGCCTGCATCCTGATTCTCCAGGTCGTGTAATTTGTTCCATCAAACACAGGTGCTTTGTTTGATAAAAAACCTTCAACCTCTTCTGGTTCAATTTTCTCTTCTACAGGAACTGAAACTGACTGAGATGCCCTTTTGGAGGAAGATCTATTCTTCTTACCCATTGCGTACTAATCCAAGATCAACCCTAGCTGATTTAGCCTTTGAAGGGAACTTGGCTCTGATACCAATTGTTAGTCTTACAATGGCACTGAGAGGGGGGGTGAATCAGTGTGGTACTTTAATCATGAATTTATAGCTCTTAAAATACGAAATAATTAAAAACTTAAAAACAAATACAACAAGTATAACAAGAGAACATCACACAACACAAGATTTTAACGAGGTTCACTAATTTGGCTACTCCTCAAGAATTGACTTCTTGGACTACCATCCAAATCCAGCCTTTGCAAAGCAACAACTTTACAATCGATTTACCAACACCCATTGGAAGGAGCACCAACCCCTTATTTATATAAAAAATTATTTATCACCAATAGAAAGGAGCAACAACCCTTGATTTACCAGCACCTACTGGAAGGAGCACCAACCCCTGATGCCAGACTGCAACCTGGACTTCAATTTTGAATCTATAAGTTTGATGATAAAATACCTTTGCTTTTACAAGACCCTAACTGGTCTGTTTCACCTTTGCGTCCTCTGCACACTCTGCTCTCTCTATGCAATCACTTCGCACAATCTGCTGCTTCACTATCGAGCTTCACGATCATCTTCCCCCTTTTGTGCACTCTGCTTCCTTTGCAAATTTCACACTTAGCATGATTCGACTTCTTTGCTCACTTTGTGCACTTCGCCATCATCTCGCCGCTTCTACGCTTTTTGCGCTCTTACGACCACATTTCCCGCTTCGACACTTATTCGACGATATCTTCGACCGAACTTCGCACTCTACGCACTGTCTCTGAGCGTCGCACTCCACTCAACCTCAAACTCTTCAAACAACCTTCCTTTTATAACAATATTTTCAAGATCAAAAACCTAATCTTAGTCGGCTGTAACCCTAATCTTAGTCGGCTACAAACCCTAATCTTCGTCGATTGCAAACCCTAATCTTCGTCGGCTAACATCGGTCTTTGTCGGCTTCAACTGCCTCTATAACTCTTCTGTAGTTGTTGCCATGAAAACACATGTCATGATATCGTGACACTTTCACCTCCGAACGCTTTCTCTTAGCTTTGGCCCACGAGAATGCAACATGTAGCGATATCGCTACACTTTTTCCTCCGTACGCTTTCTCTCAACTTCGGCCCGCGAGAATACAACATGTAGCGATATCGCTACACTTTTTCTCTTTGCTCTGTTTCTTAACTTTGGCCCCGTGAAAACATAACATGTCACGATATCGTGACACTTTCATCGCCGTACTTCTTTTCTTGGCTTATACCCGTGAAAACGTAGCATGTCGCGAAATCGTGACACTTTCGCCTCCTTGTCTTCTTCTCAGCTTGCACCCGTGAAAACATGACATGTCACGAAATCGTGACACTTTTTGCCTCTTTGTCCTTTTCTCGGCTTGCACCTGCGAAAACATGACATGTCGCGAAATCGTGACACTTTCGCTGCCTTGTGCTCTTCTCTGTCTTTCGCCCGCGAAAACACATGTCACGAAATCGTGACACATTCGTTGCCTTGTGCCTTTTCTTGCCTTGACCTCACGAAAATAGAACATGTCATGAAATCGTGACACTTTCGCTTTCGTACTCTCCTTCTTTCCTTTTGTCGCGATATCGTGACACTTTTTCTCCTTGGCGCTTTTCTTCTCATCGGGTCATGAAAACCCGACATGTCGCGATATCGTGACACTTTTTCTCTGTGAGCTCTTTCTCTCGAACCTGTCGTGAAATCGTGACACTTTTCCGTCCGTACAATCCTTCTTGCAAATTGTCGTGAAATCGTGACACTTTTCTTTGCGAGCTCTTTCTCTCGAACCTGTCGCAAAATCGTGACACTTTTTCTTTCTCTGCCTTCCTCTTCGCTTCGGACCGTGAAAATGAAACATGTCATGAAATCGTGACACCTTTTTCTCTCTCCTCTTTCTCTTCGCTTTCGACCGAAAATGAAACATGTCACGAAATCGTGACACCTTTTTCTCTCCTCTTTTCTTCGCTTTGGACCGTGAAAATGAAACATGTCATGAAATCGCGACATCTTTTTCTCTCTCCTCTTTTCTTCGCTTTGGACCGCAAAAATGAAACATGTCACGAAATCGCGACATCTTTTTCTCTCTCCTCTTTTCTTCGCTTTGGACCGCGAAAATGAAACATGTCGCGAAATCGCGACATCTTTTTCTCTCTCCTCTTTCTCTTCCAACATGTCACGAAATCGTGACAGTTTTTCAATCTTCTTCTCTCTCTTCTAACATGTCGCGAAATCGCGACAGTTTTTCTTTCTTCTTCTCTCTCTTCTAACATGTCACGAAATCGCGACAGTTTTTCTTTCTTCTTCTCTTCCAACATGTGAAATCATGACAGTTTTTATTTCTTCTTCTCTCTCTTCCAACATGTCACGAAATCACGACAGTTTTTCTTGCTTCTTCTCTCTCCTCCAATATGTCGTGAAATCGTGACATTTTTCTTGCTCTTTCTCTCTCCTCCAATATGTCGCGAAATCGCGACAGTTTTCTTGCCTGTTGTTTATGTCACGATATCGCGACACTTTCCTTGTATTTTTCTTTGAATTTTTGCATGTGGGCCACTTTGGTCTTCTTGGAAACTCACTCGTCCATACTCCGAGATAACCTTAGAACTCCTGTCCTCTGCATCTGAATGGCTTTTGAACTGCCTTTCCACTGCATCATTAGATCTAACTGACTGTGTTGACAACAATGACAATACTCTTGCTGCACCTTGGTCAACACTTTTTACAAGTGATTTTCCCCAAGTGCATAGGGGTATGATTACAATAAGTGAATACTTGCTTTCACATGATACAATGAGCACAAATAGAGAAAAGAAGCCCCTTTGGCTAATCAAATTATTGGTGGTGTCTTTGGTCTTCTTTCGCTCCAATCCAATTGGTGATTGGGATTGAGTATCCAATGCTGGGCCACTCCTAGCTTTAATAGATCTTCAAATACTTGTATCCTACACACATGGAAATAATACAAGGATTAGTAGCACCTGTATAAATGATTGAAAATCAATGCACATAAAAACCCTTGAAAGGAATGCTTGCAGGAAACATAGAAATCAAACTAGAAATGCCTTTATAAAAAATGAATAACTTACTAATCTCTAGAGCTCCAAATGGCTTTAAAATTGGTGGAAAATTTTTTGGGGATGTCAGGAACCTACCCTCCAAATTTTAGCTCAATCTGAGTCTGGATGAGGGAGATATGACTAAAACAAGTTTGGTAGTTTCTGCGTAACCGTGGGCCCGCGGTTGTGACTGTGTAATCATGGGAGTGCGGTTTAGAAACCACAGGAGTGCGGTTGTGACTGTATAAATGTGGATGCGTGATTGTGTAGAGATGAAAAAAACTCTAAAATTTATATCTGAGACCTCGACAACACGAACTCTACGAATATTGGCGATTCCCTGCAATGATTCCAACAACCTAACAATGTCCTTTTTGTCCTCCTTTACTTGATGGAATGGTGTTGCTTTTATAGGTAAATTTGAGTTTTGGAGGGAAATGAGAGGTGGCAAGCCAGACCTACCAAGTGGTAATCTTGGGCTACCAAATGGAGGGGGGCAGTTAAAGTGAGTCACCTAGGGTGTCTCACTTAATTGGGGTGATGTGGGTACAAGTGGAGTGAGGTGTAAGGATTGTCCCATGTGAAGGGACAAAGGGGACAAGGGTGTATGAGATGTGGCAAGGTGGGGTAGTGAGGTGGCTAGGACACATGTCTAGTGGGTAGGCAGGGTATCCTAGGGGGATTTTCTAAATCTATTAAAATATAGAAAATAGGATAATATGAAGGATTGTTATGCCTAAGTTTAGACTTAGGCATATATTATTATGCAGAATTGTGGTGTGCAATGTGGGTGAAGTGTACATAAATTAATATACCTAAGTTTAGATCTAGGTATATATTTTATTATGCAAAATTATATGGTGAGTTGTAAATACCTAGATTTTGGTGTCTATAGATGCCCCTTTTTGTACCGTGTTGTGTAAAGCACATTGTGGTGCAAAAACAAATAACACCTGTCTTTATTAGATGAATGGACTCAAATATTCTCGATGCACAAGAAAGAATGACTTGAAAATTTTTATTTGTTTGCTTACCCCCTCAATTGGCGAATGGGTAAAGGATGAAACCCATGAGCCAATTGACCAAATGTGGATAATGAAAGGAGGTGGATGATTGAATGATGTGGATGTGATACAATTGTATGTCATTTTGACCAACTTGATGTCCTAAGTTTGGGATTATTTGTGTTCTTGTAAATTTACCTTTGGTTTCGTTGATGTGCAAAATGTGTGGTAAAATATTCAACCATGTTTGGAGTTCTTGTTCCACTATGACTTTAGAAATTCCTTCCAAATTATGGGTTCAAGGAACCAGTCGTTCGGGAATTTGATACTCGAGTGATTTCTAATTATTACCAAATTATTTTTGGCTATTTTTTGCTTTTGATCCAATAGAAGGGGTTGAAGGATAACCTTGTGCAAATCTGTTTTGAACATATATAATCTCAAAGATTTAAGGACCTAGCTGATTTAATGTCATAGTGATTTGATGTTGAATGTTTGAATGAGTTTCCTTATGGTGAGCTACCCATCCGATTGGATTGCATGGATTGCTAGTCGCTGCAACCGCTAGGTGTATAGGGTAATCCACTAGATACAAGGTTCACTAAATGATGTGATGATGATGATGATGTTTGTGAAAATGAATGATTTGATGTATGCAAATATTGAAAATCAATATCAAGTTGGATGCCCCAAGTTTAGGGTGGACTTTTGTTGTCGTAAATTTACCTTTTGGTTTGATTGACATGCAAGATGATGAAGTAAAGGAACCAATCACCCTAGGGGCTTGTCCTAGTGACTGTTAGCAATTCCTTAATGCAAAATGATGAAGTATAAGTTTTCCATGTTTTGTAACCCCACGGAGTAGGCATCAATGACAACCTTGGGCAAATCTACTTGAACGCAGGTCACTCAAAAATTGAAGGACCAACCTGATTTAATTTCAAACATGATAATGTGAAATGATTTTGTTAGTGTCCTTATGGTAATTTATCCATCCTACCAGATTGCATGGATAACCAATCGCTGCAACCACTAGGTTTCTAGAGTAAATTACTAGATACAAGGTTCACTCGAGATGATGATGATGTGAGATGATGATTTGGAGGGTTTTACAATGTTTTTGTAGCCATTTGCATTTGAAGGGGAGTTGTGTAAGATGGTCACAAATAAAATTCAACTTGTGTTGCCCCAATCATGGAAAAGATGCTCATTTTAATGAGTGTAATTTACATGATTTAGTGTTTTGAGTGTTGAATTTGATTATGAAACTAAATTTATTGATTTTATCTTTCCCTTCAAGATATGAGTTGATGGAGAAGATATGAAATGATAAAATTTATGAAACAAATGACAATGGTTTGATGATATGGATGTTTTTGTTTTTGTTTCAACTATGATTTTGACCATTGTTGATAATTGTGCACTTCTATCCCTTGGAGTAGTCCAGTCGTATGGCTTTCTTAGGGAATTGAGATGATAACAATTCATTTTTTTTGCATGAGGTGAATCACTTTTCATGGGCCTTATGGTAACTTATCCATCTTACCGGATTGCATGGATTGCTAGTCGCTGCAACCGCCAGGTGTATAGGATAAGTTACTGTATACGAGGATAACTTGAGGCTAACTGGAAGAAGGAAAGGTACACCTCGATCCCTTGGAGCAGTCCAGCCTCAGGGCCTTCTTAAGGATTTGAGATGAGAACACTTCTATTATTTCGAGAGCCTGTTGAATTTTTTTTTGACCAAAGGAATTGAGATATCCTTGGATTTTTTTTTTGGATAATGCATGATTTTTTTTGTGTTTTTTTTTTATGACAAAAGATGCATTGAAATTTTTTTGGTGTTTTATGTTTTATGTTGCGAATGAGCGTTTCTCCAGAAAATCAGTTGTCTTTGTGTGTTTCCTCAGGCTGAGACCACATTTGCACATTTTCTCAAATTAGAAACTACAGATGTGTGGTTTCACAATGATAAGTTAAGCGCAACCTTGATTTGTCGACTCAAGATTGAATTCTTGCATGTCTCGAATCCTCGACACCTATACATGCAAATAGAGATCATATAATATTAAAAGGAAGAAAGGAAAAATAAAATGAAACCCTTGGGAGGTCCCACCCTGATCGCCATTTTTTAAGCAAAAGAAGACAACACCTTGCAAATAAAATAATGAAAGACAAGTAATTACATAATAAATTAATTTTATATTGAATTTTATTGGAGCCTTAGTCTCCTCTTTACAAGTGATTTTTCCCAAGTGCATAGGGGTATTATTACAATAAGTGATTACTTGCTTTCACATGATACAATGAGAACAAAGAGGGAAACGAAACCCCTTTGGCTAATCAAATTATTGGTGGTGTCTTTGGTCTTCTTTCGCTCCAATCCAATTGGTGAGTGGGCTTAAGTATCCAATGCTAGGCCACTCCTAGTTTTGATAGATCTTCAAATACCTATATCCTACACACATAGAAGTCAAAAAATGATTAGTAGCACCTGTATAAATGATTGAAAATCAATGTACATAAAAACCCTTGAAAGGAATGCTTGTAGGAAACATAGAAATCAAACTAGAAATGCCTTGATAACAAATGAATAACTTACTAATATCTACTATTCAAAATGGCTTGAAAATTGGTGGAGACAGTTTGGGGGATGTCAGGAATCTACCCTCCAAATTTTAGCTCAATCCGAGTCTGGATGGGGGAGATATGGCCAAAACAAGTTTGGTAGTTTCTACATAACCGTGAGCTCGCGGTTGTGACTGTGTAATCGTGGGAGTGCGATTTAGAAACCGTGGGAGTGCGGTTGTGACTGTGTAAATCTAGATGCACGGTTGTGCAGAGATGGAAGAAAACTCTAAAATTTATATCTGAGACCTCGATGACACGAACTCTACGAATGTTGGCGATTCCCTGCGATGATTCCAGCAACCTAACGATGTCCTTTTTGTCCTCCTTTGCTTGATGGAATGGTGTTGCTTTTATAGGTAATTTTGGGTTTTGGAGGGAAATGAGAGGTGATAAGCCAAACCTGCCAAGTGGCAATCCTGGGCTGCCTAATGGAGGGGGACAGTTAAAGTGAGTCACCCAGGGTGTCTCACTTAACTGGGGTGATGTGGGTGCAAGTGGAGTGAGGTGTAAGGATTGTCCCATGTGAAGGGACAAAGGGGACAAGGATGTATGAGATGTGGCAATGTGGGGTAGTGAGGTGGCTAGGACACATGTCTAGTGGGTAGGTAGGGTATCCTAGGGGGATTTTCTAGATCTATTAAAATCTGTAAAATAGGATAATGTGCATGATTTTTATGCCTAAGTTTAGACTTAAGCATATATTATTATGCAAAATTGTGGTGTGCAATGTGGGTGAAGTGTACATGAATTAATATACCTAAGTTTAGATCTAGGTATACATTTTATTATGCAGAATTATGTGGTGAGTTGTAAATGCCTAGATTTTAGTGTCTACAACATAATGCAATCATAGTGAATGATATATAAGATAAATTCTACATACTATTCAAGTCAAACACTTCATCTACAAATTCAATTATATTGCTTGAAGTTAGAAAGTGGTGAAAATTAGATACTTTCCATAATAAAATTACTAAATTGCATGTCTTTCTCTAGGTGAAATAGTGCTAGATGACCTTCCATAGTCATGAGAAATTACCACCTGCAATCAATGTTTTATTGATGATCTTGAGCACCACTAGTCATAATACTCCATTTGAAAATCCTTTGAATTTACCTCGATATGTGGAAGTGATTCATAAAAAAAGGATGATTCCTTTGATATCACTTAAAATAAATTAAGTCAATAAAGGCACAAAAAAGTGGTTGACCCCTTACTACTAATAATAACAATATGAGAATTATTAGTAATATAATTAAGGGTACTATTCTCATTCCTAACCAATATGATTTATTTATAGAAATGTGAGATATGTACTCAAACATTGCAAGAAAAACATCTTCCCTCAAGGTTCTTCTGGTAATAACCTATAGCAAAAACTAGGAGCATTCTTCATAATGCCAACATGGAAATATGTTAAAGACAAGAACTCTAATAATGAGTCATTTGTATATGCAATGTACATATTTTATGTTAATTCATGGGATACCAAACATTTAATTGACCAAAATAAATGGGTACATAAATATTGGTAAATATTCTACCTACCTAGTTGTAGGCATGGGTGATATTTCTTTACATCTTTATACACATTCTTGTCACTTCACAAAATATCTTTATGCATACAAACTCACAAAAAGCTTTATCTTAGTTAACCAATTGCTTGATCACAACTTGATATTTGAATTTTATAAGATAAGAGATCTAAGGCATCACATTATACAAGATAAATCCATATATTTACTTGTTATTGCCCATGAGTTAGACATTGAGAATATATTTTTGCATGTGGTTATTCATATTTATAACCAAACTTTGGTAGTAAATATTGATGACACTTTAGCATCATTAATATGAACACCTATGTTTTAGCCATTTGAATACACTTCACAACCATTGCATAATAATAGATCTCTCACTCATAAAATATGGCAATGTTTGCTTGAGTGGATTGATGAAAAATTAGCATCAATTAAAAATTTAATTGGTTGAGCTCATTCTATTTGATAAATCATAAGGTTCACCCATGGGATTAAAACCTTGATTGATGGATAGTATTTTTCACTCCCACTAATTTCCCTAAATCACATGGAATATTATTAAGGTTCACACATGATATTTATACCTTGGATTATATGAAACTCTTCACTTCCCACCAATTGCTCCAAGTCCCTTGGGTAAGAAGTATATATTTTAAATCAAGCATACAACAATATTTAGTCAAATTAATGAGTTTAATTTCCTAAGAATGATCTTTAGATGCCTATATATATGATAATTATTTCTATGCATTAAAAGGATAGTTGCATACAAGCTACTAATCTTAGACTAGCTATCTTGAATGACTGGATCAATTATTTACACATAGAAAATTTTAAGAGGAAAAACTAGCAATTAGAAATCTTCCTTACATTTGCTAAAATGTCATCCAATTATGAGAATTCGAACCAATTCTCATAACATTGGAAGGCACTACAAAAATAAGTAATTTTTAATATAGTTCAGGAATAACAATTAGAAGGAATAATTATATATAAATATTTTTCTAAGTATATCTAGGCTTACACTATACCATTTTGTAAATTTAGATTTTCTTTAACCAAGTCATTATCTTACAAATTCAATTTTTTAAACTACAATCAATCAATTTCTAAGCCACGATTTTAATTTAAATCGAATTTCACTCCAAAACATAAAATTATAACATTCAATTAGTATTGACTTATGGTTAAATGAATATATTAAATTATTTAAACTTTTAAATAAGTATCCAAATACTTCAAACTTATTTAATACAAATAATATAATGTATCCTCTTTTACTCACATAGAGTACTTCTTATTACTATGATTTTATACTCATACATTACTACATACAAATAAAATAATTAATTAAACTTTTTAATGATCTCATCAAATATAAGCATAGATACTGTATATGTAAGTATTTGATATAAAAATAATCATAATGATTTTTACTTATTTTTTTACGTTATCTTCAAGAAAATTTGACTTTGTCATATGAATTGATAGATACTACCATTGTACTTGATATGTCAAGTACCATTTTGCTTTCCCTAAACAACATATATTTTTAAAACCTTGGTCAAAATGCTTCATTTATAGGTTCTATACTATTTTCACAATACACACAAGACATCATGGAAAATTAGATTCATGGAGGGTCTAAGATCAGGGAAGATCCAATTTAATGCCTCGGAGTCTAGAGGAGTTGTAACTCCATTCCAAAACTTAGAGAAATTTCAATTAACTACGGAGAATTTTTATCATTAGAGAGAAATTATTTTAATGACCATGAAGAGGAGGAGCCATCCCCACACACTCTTGTAAGAAGGGTATTTCATTGGCCTTCACATAAGAGGTCCTCCATGTTGATTTCTAGGTTGAGATAAAGGAAATTATCACTTGATCATGGATTATCATCCTTGGATGCTCATACATACTATTTATTTTTCTATTCCCATGATTTTGTGTACTCCTAGTTATAAATTCATAGCAATTCAATATTTAAACTTGATAGGATAGGGTACCAAACTAAACTGATAATATTTTAAGAACTCACATATACTAATATGACTATATAGTAACCCTTAAGTATATGGACTATTACAAAATAAGCTTATGGTAATTTTTGTAAATCATACAATATAGTTTTTCTAAATATATTTTTATTTTACCCATGCTTAAGAATTGGTACCTTGGTATTTTGATCATTTTATGCAACTATGTTACTTAAAAGTATTAAAAATATACTTCTTTTCTTTCTCCTTCTTTCCAACTTCATGTGCCCAATTGTTCCACTGGAAACTTTCTTTCATCCTTATCTCTCCTATTTTTCCTTCCTTTTCCTTTCCTTTGTGGATTTACCCTCTCCCTTTTCTTACTTTATCTCCTAATCTTCTGTCACTTGTGTCTATTGATCTCCAACTTAGCCCCCAATTTCCTCTTATTTCTCCCAACATCCATCATTCCTGAGGATCTTTTTCAAAATTTCAACTTCCATAAGACATTTTATCTAATTATATTTATATTTTTCTATTTATTATTTACCCACTAAATAAATAAATAAATAAATAAATATATATATATATATATATATATATATATATATATATATATATATATATATATATATATATATATATATATATATATATATTTCGTTGTTGATTATCATGATATCATTCAAACTTGCTTAAATTTTATTTATTCATTTCTTAAAATTTTTCAAAAAAATATTTACACAAGTGTGGACTAATGTTAAATCTTTAAACTTACATATGACTAGATATTTTTTTTTTTGTGAAAGCAATTTTTTTTAATAATCCTTATACTTGGTTGGCCTTTATAACCTAAAAACACGTGAAAATTTGATATTTTTTAGTTAGTTAGCTTTGATCATAAATCATGAGATACCTAAATATTTTCTATAATATAAATAATTAAAAAGGAATAAAGAAATTAACATTTATTTTCACAAAGAATAAATACAATAGTTAAATTTCTAATAATCATAAGGATAGCTTATTTTTTTTTTGCTTGATAAAATGGGATTGTACTCGGGTCCCCCACCCTTAACAAATTACATCTCTTCTTTAGAGCTTGAGAGTTTACAAATAGATACACTTCTCATCTCAATTGAGATGCAATAGTTAGAAACCTACATCATTTTACATAGAATGTCTGAATTCTTGATTTTCATATTCTGTATCTTTTCAAATCTCTGTATGAATACAATTACTTTAGAATTTAGCATCTTTCTTGACATTTTACTATAGCAACCTTCACAATGCCAAAACTTCACCTCTACTATCTATGCCTTGCATCTTAGTAGAGTAATATTTCCAAAACATTGCACTAACATAGTCCACTTTACCAAATCTGGATTGCTAGTTTCCTTCTTGAAACACAAGTGCAACCACAAAAATAATAATAAATAGTCTAAATGAACACACATTATTGTTACAAAATAAAACATATATTACCAATGGAAAATATTAAAGTAAATCTTAATCATTAATTTATTTAGGCAATCAACAATTTTTGTTAGATTCAACTAAACTTTCTACTTCCTCTAACCATGGAAAGGAGATGTTAACTTCATGATCCTCAATCAAAACCCCTCTATTGGCTAGCTTATCTACACATTTTTTTCCTTCCCTTAATATATGTGTAAACTTGATTTCTTCAAACTCTTTAGCAAGATCTTGAATTTCTACAATTATCTCTTGTATGTTCCATGAAGCCTTTGCTTTCCTCAAAATTGTATTTATTTCTATAAAAGAATCACCTTCCATACAAACTCTATTCCATTTCATTTGTTTACATATTTTTAACCCTTCTAAAGTTGCCCAAGCTTCAGCTTCATTATTTATCTTAAATCCACAATTGAAAGCATAATGAGACAAAATCTCTCCTCTATTATTTCTAATTATTCCTCCTCCTCCTCCTGCTGATCCTGGGTTTCCTTAAGATTCTCCATAAATATTCAATTTAACCCACTGCACATCTGGTGGTTTCCACTTTATATTTTTTATCTTATTTTTGCTTCTCTTGTACCCAACACCATAATTCCATTTAATGACTTGAATCCATCTATCAAGACTCTTTGTTTCCAAATTAGCGATTGGGTGAGTTGATAGGGTTGGTTTAGACTCCTCTATGGCTAAACATATCTTCTTTTTCATTACCTCTAAAATACTTTCATTTCATTTAAATATTCTTCTATTCCTTTCTAACCATATAGTCCAAAGTATTGTATCTTTTGATATATCCCATATTGTCTATAAAGTCTCACTTTTATAGGTGCTCTACCATTGCTTTAATCAATATTCAATTTTTCTATTCATCACCATGCATTTACCAAACATATTAAGAATCCATTTCCATATATTCCAGACTATTGAGCAATATCCCAATAGATGGTCAATACTCTTCTCCTCCTTATTATAGAAAACATAATTAGAGGGGCCATGAAAATCCCTTTTCATAAGGTGATAAAATTCTTCTATGACCTACTAGACAAACAAACATTTTAAACTTTAGGAATGCTTGGACTATCCCAAATATCTCTCCAAAGTCTAGTGATATTATTATTATGTTGGTGTTGAACATTATATCCACTTATTGTTGTGTATTCTCCTTAGCTATTCAACTCCCAAATCAATTTATCCTTAGCACCCCTTAGAATAATTACAGTTGTTATCTTTCTAATCAATTGCCTCCTAGCATCAATGTCTTGTATACTTGTAAAAAAATATTCTTTCCATTTGTATCTTCCTTGTTGATCCTTGTACAAAATGTTTGAAACCCTATCATCGCATTTATCTTGAAGAAATCTCATCCAAGGTTTCAAAACTGGATCTAAATTGAGTGTTTTTTTTATCACACCAAGTATCCATCCAAATAGAAACTTTTTATCCAGTTCCCACCACCCATATTAAACCTTTAATCATAATATCAATAAATATTTTTAAACCATTTCAAAGAGCAGAACCATTTGGAAGAGAGAATGCAGTAAATATTAAACTTGGGTCATTGGGATCAACATAATTACTTAGAATAATTCTTATCCATTGTCTTTGACTCTCTTTGTACAATCTCCAAATAATTTTTTCCCTAAGAGCTAAGTTTTCATCTCTAAGAGCTCTTAAACCAAGACCTCCCCTAATTTTATCATCACATAACTTGCTCCATTTCACTAAATAAAAATTCCTTTTATCATATAAAACTGACCATATAAAGGATCACATAATAAATATTAATTTTTTTCAACTAATTTTGGCATAGAATACAAAGACATATAATATGTTGGAATGGTAAGAATAGTTTACTTTGATTTGATTTATTAAATATTTATTAATCTATCAATTACACCATTATCATAAATAAAATTAAGAAAAATATAAAGCAATGCTGTATCTTAAGAATAGAAAAGGGGTGGGCATCACATCCTCCTCCTCTTATAAAAATCCCTCTTTTAAGTTATTAAACAATATAAGTATAAAGTGTTTACAATCCTCTACATTTTTCTAGGCGTCCAAGTGTTTACTATAGTGTACCCATTGGATCTAGGACCAATATACATGTCTATTTATTAATATATTAATACTTCAAATTAGAATGCAATAGAGCTTGATGTTAATTCCACCACCATTGTCCACTCATAAAGGATCAAGCATATATTTTCTAAGCAAAGGATTCATGCAAAAGATCATGAATATATAACAATTTAGGTGGTAGATACAATTAGTAAAAAACTCTAAATTTTTTTAAGATATCAAAGGGTCCATAAATCAACAAGTAAGCTTAGAACCTTTTCCCAACTTAAAGTAACTTTTATGTGGGTGAACTCTCATAAAACTCTTTCCTCCACTTGGAAACTTATTTCTATTCTATTTGCGCCAACATAAATCTTTTTTCAATACTATGTTGTTTGAGATACTTTTTTATTTTCTTTTTTTAAAAGCATTTTAGTTTCTATAACCAATCGATCTTCAAGCTGGTTTGGATCAAAGGAGTCCGTTAGGGTTTGTCATAAAGAGCTTCAAAGGATGTTATTTTAATAGAATTATCAAAACTATTGTTGTACAAAACTACAACTAAATTAGCATACTTTTTCCACTATCCTCATCAATCTATTATAAACATTCTCAATATATCCTCAAGAATTTATTCTCATTTTTAGTTTATCTATCAATTTTAGGATGATTAGTAATATTGAAATTAAGTTGGGTACCCAATGTATTTTAGAAACTCTTCCAAAAAAATAAAAGTGAATAAAAAATCGTTAATTAGAAATAATCTTCTTAGGAACTCCTTGCAATTTAGTATCTCATTCACACATAATTTAGACACATATTTAGCTTTAAAGTGTCCTTAGTAGACATGAAATAAATAAATTTATTTATTCTATCCACTACAATCAAAACTGCATATGTCTTTGCTGAGTCCAAGGTAATTGTATAATTAAATCCGTAGATACAACAACACACTTCCATTTAGGTTTCCCATGAAGTTAAATTAAACTTGATGCATGTTGATGTTCAACCTTGACCCATTGATACTCTAAACATCCATAGATAAATTTGGTAATGTCCTTACCCATTATTGGTTAGAAGAAAAGCTTTCTTAGATCTGCTTAAATATTTTTAATTCTTGGATATTAAAAAACATATAATGTTTTATAAGGTTCATTCATGATCATCTATCTCATTTCACTAGATAAAGATATGTATACGAGTTTATAGAATCTAAGAATAACATATTTATCAAATGAATATCTCTCATATTTTATGACCTTCCATAACAAGCCATGCTTACCTTACTTTTGTGTAGTAGCTATTGTTTTATTAATTGCTATATGGTATTGAAATGGTACCTACATATATTACATCATGAATACAATACCATGATATCATAATATTTTGGTGATTATGCATGTATTATTTTCAAGATTCAAAATTAGATCTCATCCTTGAAATTTGAGGTGTTTAATAGATTAAGATCATATTATTGATTAAAGTATTAAGCTTCATCCATGATATTTTAATCTCAATTAAAGGTGTGAAACTCCACACTCCATAATGATTGGTCTAAACCTCATGGAATCTATACTAGTCATCATTTACCAACTAATTTCTAATTCTTGCCCTTAAATTTGTGATTATTGCTAGCATAGAGTAAATAAATCTTCTTCTAGTAAATGCATCTACCATAATCTATGATATATCAAATTTTAATTTACACGAGAATTACATTCATCTTCTTTATCATGCATTTAGGTTAGGTCATGCAAATAAATATCTTAAAATTTGATGGTTAGTTCTCAATTCATATTTGTTTTCCACTAGATAGTGCCTCCACATGGTCAAGGCATGGATTATATACCTAAAAATTCTAAATCATGTTTAGGGTTATTTAGTTTATATTATACATCCTTCAAAAATCATCATTCCACCTAATACCTAAATTGAGGCATTTGTATAAATAAGATATAACTTTTTTGGATTAGGTTTTTTCAAAATAGAATCATCAAATAATAGTTCACTTCAATTCTTAAAAATATGAATTATACTTATCTATCCACTTAAATATTTTTCCTTTTATTTATAGGGAGTTTATAATATTTGCACCTTAGAGAAGTTCATCATGAACTAATGGAAATAGGTTATGAGTCCTATGCAATTTTTCACTTTAGTAATATTTATAAGGGTTACCCACTTCATAATTACCTTAATATTGGCTTGTAACTTTTCAATCTCTAGAGAGGAGTCATACCCTAAACAACTTGAGTCAGAGTATAAATGATGATATATGTTGAACAAGTCACTACTTTGTCCCAAAATTTGAGGTCCATCTATTTGGAATGTCACATATATCTATCCATATCTATGATGAATCTATCCTTCCAATTAGCTACCTCATTTTATTCTAGGGTATAATGAAAGATCCTTTGAAAATAAATACCATAAAGAATTTAAAAAATAATGAAGAAACTACTTATGTATTCACCTCCTTCATCTATCCTCAACCACTTGATCTTCCTCTTTATTTGATTTTCCATAAGTGCCTTAAAATACTTAAACTTCTCAAAAGCCCCATATTTGATTTAAATGGTGTTTAACCATACATAATAGAATAAATCATCAATGAAAGTAAGAATGTACCTATTATTGGAAAGATATGGTGCCTCCATGGGTCTATAAACATAATTATGAATGATCTCCAAGGGTCATATTGCATGCTTAAAAATCCCTTTTGGAAATTAATCTCAATGATGCTTCCCTAATATACACCCTTCACAAATGCCACTAGAAGGATAAATAGGAGTAAGCCCAAAATCCAAATCATATTAACTCATGTATCTCAAGGATCCATAGCCAAGATGCCTAAGTTTATAACATCATTTGACTGTGCCACTATAACTACAAAATATTTCCTCCTATATAATGAAGAGGAAGAGTTTAGATGATCACCATGCTTATACATACGATCTGAATCATCACAATATCCTGAGATAACTATCTCAAAAACATGAAATATCTAGAGCTCTATAAGGGAAAACTAGGGCATCAATTAGGTAGATGAAGTACTTTCTAGTTGCTACGAAATTGAAGACAAGATTTCTACCCTAGGAGGGCCTAATGGGGATGTCTTTGGATCATATTTTAGATAGACACAATTTATTTAAATATTTATTGAAGGAAAAATATCCAAAAAAGAATGAAGAAGCACAAAAAACTGTACTAAAAATGATCTTTATAGTTCTTGAAAAAGATCAACATATCAAAGAGTCAATAGATGCTTGCCCTAGTTAAAATTAAGGCTAAATATTGTCATTAAGCAGAGGATAGTAGAAGAAATAGTCTTATATAAATCCAATAATGATTTTATTTATAAATTCATGGGTATTTGCTCTACTCTAGTTTTTTGCATTCATGGGTTTAACAAAACTAGGAGCCTCTTGGTGAGTATTTTTTAAGTTTTTTTAGTAATGGATATTTTGTTGTTAGTTTTTACTCACTTTTTAACAAAATTAGGGATTTTGAATAAAAAAATAGGAATCATGATCCAAAAATATTATTTGTTCATCCTTGGAGAGTGGAATTTGATCCTCAAATTGAACCCAATGTTGTCTCGATTTGGATCCATTTGTTTGCACTCCCAATGGAGTTCTGGAGTGAGTAGGTATTGGAAATCATTGATAGTTCCCTTGGAAGATATTTGGGTGTTTCTAGAGACACAATGGAAGGAAGCACAACCTCTTATGATAGATTATGCATAGAAATGGATCTCAACCAACCTTTCTTGATAAATGCGGAACTCGAACTTGCAAGATTATATTGGATTCAACAACTATATTATGAGGTGTTTCCCTTTAGGTGTAGATTTTACCACAAATATGGGTATTTAGCGTAGTTCTACCCAAACAATATGAACATAAAATGGGGGCTCCTCTGGGAATGTCGAATCTTCCCGAGGGTAAGTGAACAATAAATAAAGAAGCATCCATTACTTCTCATGGTGGAGAAGCATAGGGAGATGGTTTTGAATAACCCAAAAGAAGGAGAAGGAAAAAGAAAAAAATGGTAAAGAGAAAATCCAACTCAATCCCTCAAATATGTATAAGATCTTCAAGACACTAGTTGAATAGGAAGAAGAAAAATTCATGGAAGGAGTGGATGGGAATAATGAAAAAAATAACAACCATGTTCAAGCCCCTCTTTTAGCTCCTCCTATCCTAGAGCAGGTAATAGAGTGCAACGAGTTACCATAATTAGAGATTGTAGGGGAATTAATATTGTATAACTAAGAGAAACCAATTATAAAATATGTCATCATGGGTGTGGAAAAATATTAGAGAAAAGTTAATTCTAGGGATAAGCCAAGTGGAGAAGAAATCAAATAATATCAACTCTCAAGAAGTGGGTATAAAATCAAATAAGGAATTGATAACAACTAAAGGAGACAAACTGATCACTAGGGAATTGGTGGATCCAATAGAATTTTACTGATCTCAAGGTAATCAATGATTATATATTCATGGAATATTAGGGATTTAAACAGTAGAACCCATCAATATGTTATTTTAAGACTCTTATAAAAAAGTAAAATATATATTTTTCTTATCTAGGAGATAAAAATGTCATTGACTCCTGTATATAAAATAGTAAATAGACTTTGGAGGGGTGTTGGTCATATGGAAGTGGCTACCCAAGGGGTCTCATATGGGATATTTACCTTTTAGAACTCTCTTGAATGGATGGAAATAGAATATATAGCTTGGAGGGGTGTCCTCACATCATATTTTAGGAACAATGTAACAACTGAGTAGGTTTTTGTTGGAGAATATTACATTATTTGGTACATGCTAATGTACCCTCATGGTACAACCTTGTAAATATTAGATTAAGGTTATATCTATAATAAGAGTGTGAGTAAATATTTTATGTAATTTAATAATGCGTAGGAAATACACAAGTGTCATGTAAGCAAGTATGCAAGTGTAATGTGTGTAGATGTGCACAAGTGTCTCATATGTAAGTGTGCATATGTATTCTTAGATTAGGAAGTATTATGTGAAGAGTCATGTCCAAGTGTCCATACATGATATAGTAATGTGTATGCAAGTGTCAAGTAGAAAATCCAAGAGTCATGAGACTTGGCATAAGGAAAGGAAGAGTCAAGTAACCAAAGAGTCATCCTAAAATGGCTATATATTACTTTATAGAGTACATCACCTACATTACCTACATAATTTACATAGTCTTCATTATCTACAGAGTGAGTGTATGAGAGTTTTATGATACATTTGTAAGAGAAAGAGGAGTAATAGAGATTGCATATATTTGAGCAACTAATATTGTAAGTTGTGCTACCTGATTTGCACATGTATGATTTAGGTTATTACATTCATATTGTTGCTTATTAATGAATGCTAGTTGATATATTATAAGCCTTGATTGTACATATTAGTTGGATCATATTATTATGGTTATATAATTATTTTGATCTTACTATATTATGGCTATCATTATATTTGATCTTGTGAATATTTGTCCTATGATTTTACATTAATATTGAGGCTCCAAAAGTCATTAGTTTTAATCATAAAATTTTATGGGGCTCAAAACCTAGATGGTCAAATTTTTCAATGGAAAGCGGTGCATAATATGAGAGTCTTGAGAGAGTAGTTAGACTAGATTGTTTCTGAGGATATATGCTAAATTATCATCTAGATATGAGGAAGGGGTAACCCAAATTTTGGACCTAGGGGATTGAAGTATGATTGCCCAGGTCCATGCATTACACTTGGCGGATATTAAATGTCCCAGAACAAAATATACTTGGACTAATAAGAGGAGGGATCCACATTGCAAGAAGATGACGTTAGACGCTTTTTTATTTTAGAGGATTTTGTGAAATGGAATCTAAAATTTTAGGTTTTCGAGGGTCCAATTTTGGATCACTTCTCTATTCTATTGGAAGGGGGGATCAAGATAGGGCAAAATCATAAACCATTCAAATTTAAAACTTTTGGTTACAAAAAGAAGAACTTCGAAAGAAAATTACACAATGGTAGGAAGAGGGACGTCCAAAAAATAGGATTTCAATGTTTAAATTCCACAAGCAACTTCATTATGTCAAGGATCAACTAAACAATGGAGGTGAGCTAACAAGATGGACTTCTAGGTTCAAAAAGCTTCATTGATGGCAAAATGGGATGAGGTGCAAAACCACTTCAAAGAAGGAACAATTACATAGAAAATCAAAGAAGTGGATGATGCATTACATAAAGTGGTTGAGGTCATTGAAAATCAAAAGAAGATCTATTGGAAATAGAGAGAAAGAACCACTTGGTTATTGGAAGGTGACAAAAAAACCAAAATTTTCCATCGGGTTGCTTATGCTAAGAGATATATGAACAATATGGAAGCTCTTTAGGATGGGAATGGCCACTCCTTTGATATAATTCCAAGTGTGCATTTCCATTCAATGGATTATTTTGCTAAATTGTTTAAGGAAAGTATAGTGCAAGACGAAGAGCCTCTGAAAGAAGTTTTATTTTTCATACCCTCTATTATCACTGAAGAAGAAAATTAGGCTCCACTTAAACCCATTGATAGAGAAAAAAAATAAGATAGTATTTGGAATGAGTAAAAGAAAAACATCAGGTCCATATGGCTTCCCAATTGAGTTTTTTAGGCCTTCTGCAACAACTTAGAGGAGGATGTAATAGTTTTTATAGAGGAGTCTAGAGGTAGTAAAAGAATTCTTAAAGCATAAAATCATACATTCATTGCCTTAATTTTGAAATGGGAGGAAGGGGTGCATATTTCAGATTATAGACCTATTGCCTTATGCAATGTCATATATAAAATAATCATGAAGGTAATGGCTGAGCAGTTAAAACCTCTTCTACATAGCATTATCTCCTTGGAGCAATGGGATTTTATAGAGGAAAAGCAGATCTTGGATGGTATGGTTCTAGATCAGGGGAAAATCCACTTAATGCAAAATTTAGCAATAGAAGAATATTCATAAAATTGTATATGTTAAAGGATTATGATAGGGTGGAGTTAAGATTCTTGTCAAGGATGATGGCGACCTTAGATTTCTCTCAAGATTGGATATAATGGGTCATGAGTTGTGTTTCTACTCTAACATACTCAGTGTTAATAAAAGGCCTTCCCTAACAACCATTTAGAGCCACTCGAGGCCTTCATAAGGGAGATCCTTGTTTTCCTTATATTTTTCTCACATTGGATAAAGGCTTGGGTAGACTCATATTGAGAAGAAGATAACAAGGTTTGCTAATAGGTATCAAGGTGGGCGAGGAGGTTTTGATTCACCTACAGTTTTTGGATGATACAATATGGGTCTAAGTGACCAACTTTAGGGAAGCAAGAATGATCAAATATACTCGTAATGTTTACCTTAGGGCCACAAACCAAGTCACCAATGATAAGAAATCCAAAGTGGTCTTCTTCAATCTTGATCGAAGGCTTCAAGATAAAATTATAGAGATCTTAGGATTCATGAGGACTTCTCTCCTAGTGGTATATTTGGGGGTCCCTTTGCATTTAAATAAAATTGAAGATAGCTATTTAGAAGAATCTTTTGGATTGTATCAAAGACAAAATTAACCATTGGTCTCACAAATGGTTAACCTTTGGGGGTAGATTAATTTTTTTGTAGTTAGTCATTTAGGCCATGCCAATTTATAATTTTTCTATCCTTGCTGCCCCACATACCATATGGAAAGAGTTGGACAAGATGGCTAAAATTGTTTTATAGGGAGTAGTAAAAGGAGAGAGGAAAAGGACCCTAGTAGGTTGGGAGAAAATAAGCCAACCCAAGGTAAAGGGAGGTTTGGTACTGAGAAGATCAAAATTAAGTAATAAAGCTTTGGCTAGAAAGCTTTACTGGAGGTGGATCTCCCAACCAACTTCTTTATTCAATAGATTTTTAACTAGTAAATATTTGGGATAGGTGAACCCGAATGAGGTGAGTCATTTCCCTTTGGATGGTAATGGGTCCTTAGTGTGTGTAACGACCCAAAAACTAACTAAAAAGAACTAAGATTTTTTTGAATACAAACACAACTAAGAGGGATCCATAAACCCCCTATCTAGTATGTCCATTAAGTTATTCTATGTTTCAAGTTTACCAAACTATCCAAATCTACAAGGATCACATCATACTCAATACCCTACACAAGTTTGTCTGTGTAGGTATATTATGTGTACCACAAATAATCTATCCATATCATACTTCTTGATGAGCTAACTTATCACCTTTAGTACAGTTGAAGGTATACGTCCATCTCCATACCATGCACAAGTCTATCTATGCAGGTATGCTATGCGTACTATGAGTTAAGTCATCCATCTCATCTTCACGATGAGCTAACTTAACCCATTTGTAGATAATCAAGTTAGTTATAGTTTAGCATCTCCCTAAGAGGTCTTAATCTCTTAGGTCTTTCTATGTTCCTCCTAAGAGGTCTTAATATCTTAGGTCTAAACTGTGTTCACCCTAAGAGATCCTAATCTCTTAGGTCCATTCTATGTTCACCCTAAGAGGTCTCATTTTCTTAGGTTCCTTTTATGTTTAGCAAGAAGACAAGAATAGCTCTATCTATTTAATCAATCAAGGAACAAAATTTATAAAGCATATAAGAAGTACTTTAAAAGAAAAAAACATTAAATGAGAATAAGAATTAAATAGAAGGAGAAGTTGAATAATGATGCATAGATAATTCATAATAATAAATTAAAGATACATTCCTCATTCATTCAATAAACTATTACATATATCCAAGTATGGTAAAACCTCCATACTTTTAAAGAATAAAGTAATACATCCATATCCATCTAGGGATTTCTCCCTACAAGTCTAGTCTATTTTGAACATGAATAAATTATTGCAATTATAAATCAAGCCAGTGCATTGGTTCCAATTGTCCTCTTTGGTCCTCCTTGTATTTCCATATTTCTTTTGAGGATAGTAGGGGATCAGGATGACTCATGGTTCTATGAAAGACATGCATTTAAATGCATCTACTAGTAACATGAAAACAGTACATTTACTGTTTACTTTGTCAAATTGCAACTATACAAATTAAATTAAAGCATTCAACCATCTATTGTCTAGTTGATCTCATAAGAATTTCATCCTTTCCATTCTTATCTCTATTAACTCAAGAAGTGAGTCATTCCATCAAACATAGATAATTCACATTTCTTCCTTTAACCAAATAGTTCAATAAATCATTCTTCCAATTAACTAAGGTCTCATTCCTTAATTAATCAAATAATTTATTTAAACCATTTATTTAATCAATTAAAGTCCCATTCCTTTAATCAACCAAATAATTCAATAAGCAACTCATCTATTTAACTAAAGTCCCATTCCTTTAATCAAATAAATAATCCAATAAGCAACTTATTCATTTAACTAAAGTCCCATTCCTTTAATCAAATAAATAATCCAATAAGCAACTTATTCATTTAACTAAAGTCCCATTCCTTTAATCAAATAAATAATCCAATAAGAAACTTATTCATTTAATTAACTAAATTCCTACACCTTTAATAAAATAAAAAATAAATAAACTATATTCCTTTATTCAAATTAATTGAAGTCTCATTCCTTAAATTAACCAAATAAACTATATTTCTTTCTTTAAATTAATCAAAGTCCCATTCCTTTAATTAATCAAATAAACTATATTCCTTTATTTAAATTAATCAAATGAATAATAAATTCAATTAATTAAAGTCCTACTTATTTAATTAACCAAATAATTAATTGAATAAAATATTTAATTTAAACAAATATAAATTCTCTTCTATTAAGACAAAGGAAGCAGCAAAATGAAACCATACAGTCCTACGACCTTGCTTAAATAATAGAAGGGATCACTTAAAAACAAAACCTCAACCCTGGGCTAGAAAATTCTAAAGGAAGTGACGATTATTCCAAATGGTTGAATGAGAGAGATAGAAGAGGGGTGTTACAACCCACATGACACATTGCAGTCGACCGCTAATAGTAGCCCCACCATGACTAACCAATATAATAGTCCTCAATAAGGTGGTGACACTTCCTAGCTGGTACACAACACCGTGGTGCACTCTACGAGGATCAACATATCAAAACTATCCAAGATTTGGGTAATATTTTTTGACATAGCACTAAGGTTTAGGGGGAAAACTAACCCACTCTAGGAGATTAGAAGTGATGCGACAATGTCTTCCACACCCACAAGAGGAAAATGTTTCTTTGCCAATGACAGTTCATCTTCAACAAAGACCACACAAGACACAACGACTAGGGAAATGAATTAGTAAGATGAAGCTTCTCATGACCTTAACACTTTGAAATAGTGTGCTAGATAGACTTGATGTCCAACAATGATAATGCTCAACCAATGCAACATTGCCACGAATGTCATCCAAGCACCATGGCTTGACTTGGTTTGCTAACAATGGGAGAGAGGTTGCGTTGCTGACTACGAGTTGAGGCTCTTCAAATGACTCAAAGGGCTCAAAATTAAACGAGATATAGAAGACTTAACAAATCTAGAGAGCTTCAAATTAAAGAGGTGACATAATATTCATAAGGTATTCCAAAAGCAAGGGTAGCACCCAACAATGCAAGATAAACAACAACCCAACTATTACTAGCATTACATTGATGCCCGAAGATGAAACATTCACAATGTTTTACAAAGGACAAAGGGGAAAGTAGGCCTATTTAACAACCTAAAATCCTTGTGGTGGTTTTGCTTCTCTCTTGGAGAGCTATTTCGTAGAAGGCTCCGTCCTCTTTTGCATTCTTTGATCTCCTCTAGTATTTTCCACTGTGAGCAACAACTTCATCTTCCTAATTTTTCTTCTTTATAGGATGGAGTTCCCTTATTTCCCATGCCTCCTCCCTCATCTCCTCAACCAATCCTATCTTTACTATTCCCTTATTCTATCGTGACAACAAGATATTCATGATTTTTTAACATTTGTTTGCTTATTCCAACACTTCATCATTCATGAAGCTCCTCCGTTCCCGTCAAAAGACAACTTATTCTCCATGTATACACTCTCACTTTCTCTCTCCTATATTTGAAGGAAAGGTTTTGAATAATCCACCACGAGGAGAATGAATGAAATTACCAGATTACCTTAAAAAGAATTCAATTATTAATATAATAATTGTTGGGCATTGAATTGCATCAAGTTTTACTCAATACTATGGATGTCTATCTTCCTACTTTCTATCTAGGCTTGCACCCGATAGCTACAGCTCAACACTCAACATTGGATGGACCAAAATAGAGTTTTCAATCCAACCTCTAGAGTAGGTTGGTTCCTTGTCAACTTAAATAGGATGTTGACACAATTATGCTCACTTGGGATTTTGAGATTAGGGTAAGAAAATGTTAGGGTTAGAAAGATGTGAACAATAGTGGATGGATAGGCTAACAACATTGCACTACAACAAAAAGCTCCAAAAAACCAAATTAAAGATACATTACTCAGATCAAAATTATCCCAAATTAAATGTACTTTCATTCATTAAAGAACAACAGAGAAATATTGCAGATAACAATTTCAATATCTAAACAATGATAATCCAAATAACAGAATTCACCAATATCTAGATTTTATAGAAATGCACTCCCTAACAATAAAGATCAAACTCAGAAGCAGATTTCAATTACCCTAGTAGCTAGTAATCCATTAATTTGGCACAAACTAACCATTCAAGTATTCACAAAAATGCAACTAAAGAATTCGAACCTCTGATATCAAAATATGAAGACACAAAATTTGAGGTGAAGATCAATGTAATGCTCCTTTCATTAGCCCTTGGGAATATTTATAGTAGCACAGGCAAACACACTAGAGCCGACCCTTAGAAATGAGGGTTCAACCTCTATTTATAGTTTTGCAAAATTAAAATTACAAGGAACATTACAAAGATTTAAATTTGATAGCTCAGTAGAGAGTTCTTGCTGGCATTCTCTTACTGGTTCATCCTCCAAGAAATCCACTGCAAGTGGACCGCCATGGTAGCTCGAACTATCTACAACTTGCTGGTCGTTCGATGCTAACTAGAGTTCTGGCCATTGGAGAGTGTGTATGCATCGTTGATCCTTCTTGGAAGCCCTCTTCCATCGTCGATCTGTAACCGTCTCTAGTTCTATCTTCTTGAAACCCTTGACGCTTTGACTTCCTCCTCCAACTGACTATCATAGCTTCGGTGAGAGATTGCTTTTATACTCTTTAGTTTTCTTAGCAAAATCTCCATCGTTGATCTCCCCCATCGTATGGCTACGATTTAATCTGATATAAGCTTGTTACAATGGTGGGGGAGAACACAGTGCCATTCCACTTTAAAAAACTAATGACATCATCTTTTATGCCTCAGAAACTATGGAACGCCAATCCGACATTAAAATGCTCTGAAAGTGAAGCGGGATGAAATCCGCTCTTTATCCTTCATTTTCCTTCTTTGGCGATGAAACATTCACCAATCCACACAAAAAAGTTGATGATGTCATATCTCCTTTGAAACTTCTATGGATTCCATTCTGGATCAAAGCAAGTACATTGGTCAGTGAACACCATTCCGGGCCTATTGCAATGCAAAGTGACTCTTCCTCCAATCCACACTAACTTCAGAGTACATCATTGCTTGTTGTCATTCCGAAAGAGAGTTAGTCAAAAATATGCTTTGTCACGAATCCACATCTTCTATGCTTAGCTTTCCACCTTCTGTCACCATTCTGGGAAAAAATGTTCATTGCGCTCTTCGAAATCGGGCTTTCCAACACTTAGCCACTCACAAAGTATTCAAAATATCAAGCGGTCGCCAATCCACACTTATTTTATGCTGACATCATCCTTCTTCAAAAAGTTTTGTGGATTCGGGATGCGTCGCCAGTCCGAAGCCAAGAACAAAAGAAACCTTGTAGAATCGCTCCAAGTGCAAAAATTTACCAAGTGTTGGGCGGACTCGTGGCCTTTGTTGCGGATCCGCTCCAAAATACATTGCAAAGTGTGCGGATTGAGAACTTTATGACTTAGGCAAAATTTTCAAAATTTTCCTAAGTATGTGGCCATTTTGGGCCTACATTCTGGTGCCTCCCGGGTGGATTTTCTTGCAAAGCCATAGAACTCAGAGTCTTATCCATTGGGCCTTAGGAGTCAAAAATGCTCATCTTCAAAAATATGCTTTAAAGAATAACCTCCATACAAAAATTACCCTCTGAAAAATCTAACAACTTGTTTAGAGGGTAAAGGTTCATATAGAGATGATGCCAAAAACATCATGACTCATCCGCTTATAAAGAGAGTATACCAAAAATATAGGCATGTTGCCATTGTCTTCAAAAATTAGGTATAACTCTACTCCTTTTATAAGGCCTTATTGCAAAAAATACCTTCACACAAAATCTGCTGCTCTTTGTGCCTCTCTAGGCTTCATGCCTTTATTGCTTATTTTTGACAATTGTCAGAGCAAAAAACAAAAATGCAAAACTTGCACATATGTACAAAAACAAAAACAAACTAAGTGTGGGCCCCTTTCGGGCCTATAACAGCTCCGTCCTGGTCTTCCTCTTCATGGGCCTCTTCCTCGGCCTCTTCTTCATTCTCTTCTTCTTATTCTTCTTCTTCTTCTTCTTCTTCTAGAGAAGGTTCCTTTTGATGCCTTCCTCCAGAAGAATCACCAAACAATTGAATCATCAATTTTAGAGATTGTAAAGCCTGTTTCCAGGCTACTTCAGAGGGGTTTGATGTCTCTTTGAGCTTCTTATAGACATATTGTAATTCTCCAATGTCCTCATAATTAGCAGCATTCCCTCTGTTCACTAGATCTTCCATGAGATCTCTTAATCTGGTAAAATTAACAATTAATTGGACAACTTGTTCTTGGGGTAGTGGCTCTTCAAGAGAATCAATTCCAGATTCATCCTATAAATTTTCATTGATTCTTTTCTGGATCTCTTCCATGGATAACAAGTTGTGATCCTCCATCCATAGGCCTTTAAATCCAACTTGAATCATTTCTTTATTCATATCAACAACATCCCTAATCACTCCCTCAATCTTGTCAAACAACAGCTAGGCTTTCTGAAGTGCCCTATGCTTCTCAACCACAATTCTTGCAGTAACTCTAGTGAGATTCCATTCTTTATTGGGAATTGGTTTAGCAGAATCACTGAGTCTGCTATCAACCAACCTGTACATTTGTTCTACTGGAATCACCATAGGCTGCAACTCTCTAGTGATCTGATCTAGCTCTTTCTGAACATTGGGGAGTAGGTGGATGGCATCATCAAGATAATCAATCATGAGCTGAAGCCCTGGACATTTCTCTTGGACTTCGAAGAGCATATCTTTTCTAATCTTCTTCAAATCGGCCTTGGAAAATCCAGAAGACTTAGCTTTCTCAAGTTGAAGCTGATGTCTCAAACTTTGAATTTCTTTTGCTTGTTCTTCATTCAACTTCATTTGCTCTCCTAGTTGATCCTTGAGCTTATTGACCTCTTGGAATTTTTCTTGCCAGCCCTTGACCTCTTTTTTAAGAGCCTTTTCTACTTCCTTCTAATTGCTCAGAGTCTTCTAAAGCTTTTCAATCTGCTGCTCCAGTTTGCTCACCTTCTCTCTGAATATATCATTTTTTACATAGAAGGTGTCTAAGTGGGCTCTGGCTACGATCAACTCATCTTCTTCAGGAAGCTTCTCAATATCTTCTATGACCTCCTCCACTCGATAATATTGGATGGTCATTTCAGCTTTAGGCTTATTTACAAGTGGAGTCATAGATCTAGATACTCTCTGGTGAGACACTGGATCAACATACATGCTTCTTCTTCTAACAACCATCCTGTTGGAAGGCTTAGAAAGCTTCTCTGCCCAGAAATAATTTGCTCTCTGTGTGGCTACCTGCTCTTTTGGCAAAGTGATAGGACTTAAAAAAATAGTAGCCAGGGGAGATGAAGATACCAAAAATGAAAGGGCAGACTGAACTACTGACAATGGAGGTGTGGGAGTACTCACAACAGTCTTTGTAATGATAGTGGACTCTGTAACTACTATTGTTGTTGCTATTGGTAGACTCATAGGAACCGATGCAAGACTAACAACTGAATGAATGGTGGTACTTGGAACACTGTGTCCCTTTGATGGTGGTGGTGGTAATAATGAAGATGAAATTATGGGAGATGATGAAGTGAGAACTTCAGATGCTGGAAGTGGGATTTGGGGTGACTGTGGGGGAATAGAGGTGACTTGTGCTTCAGTGACAACCAATGAAATATGGGGTGGACTACGAGAGGGAGAAGGTACCTTTATCACATTCTCTTGACCAAAAAGGGAGGGAGACTTATTTGGGGATTCAAGAGGATGTAGAGGAGAAGAGGGATTAGAAACCATACCTTCACCTACAGATGTAGGGTGCTCTTGCTCCACCTCTATTTCTTGTTATTGCTCTTGGTGAGTCAATTCTTCTACAGTAGAAATAGCTACCTCTTTTGCAATTTCCTCCATATCCAATCTCTACTTCTTTGAAACCTCATTTTCCCTTCTCTCTGGGGATATTTTAGTTCTTCTATGGATCAATTGAAAGGAAGCCATCTCACTCTCAGAATCTTCTTCTGATACATCTCCTTGTACTGCTCTAGAAAGCAAGACTTGCTCAAAAATAGGATGCAATTCTACTGATGTTGCAGGGGTAAAAGAAAGGGGGGTGAACCTAAAACTCTCATCCTTCTTCCTCCAGTCAATATCTATGTCTAGAGGTTGACCCCCTAGAGCTAAGAATTTAGGCCTAGAAACTGCTTCGATGACTGGAGTACTGATAAATTTTTCACTAGAATATTGCATTTTACTCAGAAGTTGTGCTCCTTTAGGAAACTTCTCCACTTGTTCAGTGGTAGGATGAAAAGTTTTCAAGACCTCAATTGCTGTCAAAGGAGTTTCTTGCTCCTCTATAGGGGCTTCCTAATATGTGGGTGGAGAGAGAGATTTAGAACCAACCTGGGACCTTTCAACTATCAACACTATGTTTCTAATGTCCTTCTGCTTCTAGGTTCTGATATTTTCATTATATTTCTTGGAAAACTCTTTATCAATCTTCATGCCAAACTTAGACTTAGGTTTTCCAATTTCAATTCTCATTCTCCACCAATATGATATCTTAGCTATGTTCCATTGCTCCTCTTCCTTAGCTTCTTTGGCAACATCCTCCTCGGGCTGAGGGTCCTTTTTCTTTGAGGTTTTTCCTTCAATGTCACGAATGGTGGCTTCTGTAAGCCGATGAATCTTCTTCTGGTTAGGGTCATAATAAAAAATCTGCTCATAGAAATCCAACCATGGAGGCAGTTGACCCATATTCGACACATTCCACTCCAAAAGAGTGGTCTCATCATTATTTTTTCCTTGTTCAAAATGAGCCCTAGGCCTCTTTTCAAATTTATAAGCCTTCTCTCCATTGAGGGCCACATTTCTTGCAATGAAAATACCATCAGGGTCATAACTCCATATTTGGGGAATATAAAATAGACCTAACCTATCAAGGTATTGGTCAATTAGCTGACTCTACCCCTTCTTTGTGATGGTAATGTCCTCCACAGTGTGATATGTAAGTAGATATTTTCTCTTTCTCCCAGAACCATAATGCAAATCAATATACTCTGCCTACCTCAAATATTCCAAGGCAAAAAGCCTTTTTGTAACAAAATGGGGTAGGAGAAAAGGTTTACCCATGAAACCATACAATATGATAACTATGCCCTCAGTCAAAAAGTACCAATATCCTTCCTCAGCACCCTTTACTCTTAGAATTTTCTTTGCCAAGGGTGGCAATCTAGGGCACTCTCCATACATTATTTTCAAGGTGGGTCCAAGAAATTCCAAGTTGAATCTATAGAAAGACTCACTACTTCTCAAATGACTTGTCCAATAATAAACTAGTAGGGGTTCTCCATCACTGGTTTTGTCCCTGATCGAAATCCAAGGCATCTGGTCCTTAATGGCAGCATAAAACATCCATACCAGACTCGAGAAATACCTAAAACTAGGAGCATCAGAGCCCCTTTTCATTCTTACCAATTGTTCATGTATCCTCTATGCAAGAAAAGTTGGCCAATCAAAATAAATCACCCTAGTCCCTTTTTCCTCCGCACCTTTCTCATACATTATTTCATTGGAAATGTAGTAGGCTATGGCAATTTTCTAGCCGTACACCCATCTATCAAAATCTAGACCCTCCATACAGGCTAACATAGAGAACAATACAGGGTTTGGAAATTCATCGATAAGAATGGGGACCTTGGGTAATTTCTTCTTGAGCTTAGCATTGAGCTGCTTGTAAACCCATCTCCTAAATGACTCTCCCTCATTCACTCGCTTCTCTAGGGAATAATACCCGGCCTGTTCAGCTACCTTAAATTCCTTAGGTTTTACAGCTGGTTCTGACCCTAGGGTGAAAATATTGTGATAGAAGGAGGCGGTGATACTAAAGAGGGTTTTCCCTTTGTGAGTTTTCACTACTTTGGCCATTGGGTCATAAAATTTAACTATTGTAGCTATTAATTCTGGATAGGGATGAACATAATCACAAATGTAAAAGGATAAATAATAAAGGACAACACATCTACCTTCTACAAACAAAGTGGATCTCGTATTATATCTATCATTAATGCTCCTCCTGAGTTTTGTTCTCTCCATGAGGACCATCTCTGTATCCACCACAACTTCTACTCTATCGACGTATGGAGGCACTACCTTTCTCTCTGGAGTCTTGAAATATTGGAAATCCTCTGAAGCCATCTTGAAAGCAACACAAATTTTCTCTCTCTGTAATATGCAAAAAAATCTCAGAGTATTGTTTCAAACTGTACCGCTCGGGTGGACGCAATTAGCTACTGAATGAAGATTGTGTGTGCCTTTTGTTTCTTTTATTTCTTGGAGTGCATGTATCTTCCACCATTAATGCAGTTGCTACATAATCTACCCACTGGCACACTTTCCAACTTCCACTCATTCATCTCGGTGGCTCAATGATGGCATTCTAAATTTTCATTGGTCAAAAATTCAAACCACGCTACCACCTCACTGCTTCTCTTCGGCTACTCTTTGGTTCGAGTATGAGTTCATTAGCATTGAATGTAGGATCATTATTTCCTCTCCACATGGCATGGTTTCAAAGTTACTACTTGGCTCCACCTTGGTTTTGAAATCGATGAATAAGAGAAGTCATTAATTATGTTGACACTTAGCCAATTCCATGCACGATTTTTCACCTTGGTTCCGCTCCGCTACACTTTAGCTTGGAAAATCCTCGGATTGGAAACCCTTTTTTTTCTTTTGATACTTGTCACTCTTCATTATGAGGAAAAAGGGTGCTTGCACCATTCTGCTAGGATCTCAGTACATTTTGATGCGGATTCAGAAGCGCTCACCATTCCACTAGAATATACATGTATTTGAGTTCGGAATGGGACCTTGTTGAATACTTTTCAACACTTAGCCATTTTTTCAAGAATTTTTATTTGAACTTGTACAAAGTGCAGAAAGAAAGGGAAATAATAATACAATGTATATACATATGTTACAATGAGCTCATATTTTACACATAGTAGAGCTTGAGATGAAAACCATTTATTGGAATCGGCTGTATGTTCCCTTCAGGATCTTCAAGCTAGAACACATTGGACTCCTTGGCCTCTACTATTTTGAATGGGCCATCCCAAAAAGAATCAAACTTTTCATGCTTGCCCAATTTTGCTCTATCAACATTCCACCTGAGAACTGCATCTCCAACCTAGAATTTTTTGAATATGGCTTTCTTATCAAACCATGCCTTGATATCTGAGGAATGATTTTGAAAATTGTTATACGCTTGAGCTCTATTCTCTTCCAATTGCAGTAAGTGAGTCAGCTTGGTTTTTATCGGATCTTCTTCTGATTCCTCCTCCGTATTGACAAGCTTAAGTGCTGGAATCTCCAAATGGATGGGTAACACTGCCTCTTTGCCATATACTAGTGCATAAGGGGAAGTCTTAATGGACTTATTTATAGTAATCCTATCAGCCCACAAAGCTTGGTCCAGCAACATATGCCAACTTATTTTATTTCCTTCAAGTGATTTCCTCAAAATCCTTAACAAGTTTTTGTTGGTAGATTCTGCAAGTCCATTACCCTATGGATAATAATTTGAAGTATTTTTAAGAGTAATGTCATACTTGTTGGAAAACTCAATATACTTGGCTCCTATGAAAGCTGGGCCATTATCACTCACCAAGGCCTCTGGAACTCCAAATATTGAAATCAAAATTTCCATGAAATTGATCACAACATCTTGATCTGATTTTTTGGTAGGAATAGCCTCTACCCATCTGGTAAGATAATCTGTGGCAGTTAGGATAAACTTATGCTCTACTAAGGAATTAGGGTTAATAACCCCTATGAAGTCCAGTCCCCATTGTTGAAAAGGTTCTTCAACTTGTATGGGCTTGAGGGGAAATGAAGCATTCCTTGTCCTTCCAACATATCTCTGACATTTGTCATAGGCCCTGGTGACCCCGAAAGCATCAATAAATATAGTAGGCCAATAATAGCCTACCCTTATGATTTTCAAAGCTGTAATCCTGCCTAAGCTATGTCTAGTAGCTGGTCCTCCATGGAACTCTGTAATGACTTTGTTTTTCTGATCATCTTCTAAGCACTTTAGAAGAACTCCATTCAAATTTCTTTTGTACAGGCCTTCTGGTAGTAATATATATTTCAAAGCATGAAGCCTGTATATCCTCCTTTGGGATGTATTTAGATTGGGGGACATACTCTGGTTTAGAAATATTTGATCATCTAGTCTACCTAATCAGAGTTTTTAGTTTGTACTCCTTCCATCTGATCTTCTTCTGCTTCCTGATAAGCTATCACTTCTGCTAATGCTACAACCTCTATTAGAACTTGTCATAGGGCTCTGCCTATCACTAACTTGGTGGGATGTATTTCTACATCATATTATTGGATTTTGGTGATCCAACCAACCCTTTTATCTCTTAGTTCACCCTGTAGGATAAAACTTCTTACATCTAGATGAACCACATATACCAGGGTCTTACTCTATACCAAGTACTCCCTGAACTTCTTCAGTGACTTCATCACATCAAACACTTGTATTTCAATGAAGTTATATTTGACCTGGTAGTCATGGAGTGTCTGGCTCCAAAGAATACATGATGCTCTTCACCTTGATCATCTTTTTGAGTAAGCACTGAGGTGTAACTTTCTTCAGCTCCATAGGCATGAAGGATAAAATTTCTATTTAAATAAGGATTTATTAGTACTGGGGCTATTGCAATGGACTACTTGATAATATCGAAATATTATTTTCTAAATTCAATCCATTTGAACTCAAAATTCTTCTTGAGTAACTCAGATATAGGCCTGACTTTCTGTGTAAAGTCAAAAATGAATTTCCTGATAAAATTGATTTGGACTAGAAAAGACTACAAAGTCTTCTAGTTTATAGGCAATGAAAGAGAAAGAATGGTTATGATTCCATCTGGATCTATGGCTATACCTTTTTTGGATACCACATGACCTAACAACTTTCCTTCATGAACTGCAAAGAATGACTTCTTAGGATTGAGTGAAATACCAAATTCTCTGTATTTTTGAAAAACTTGCTCTAGGTGTGATAGGTGATCTTTCTTATCATGGGAAAACACAATCATGTCATCCAAGTAAATAAAAATTAATTTGTTGATTAGTTCTCCAAAGGCTAATCTATGGCTCTTTGAAATGTGTCTCTTGCATTGGACAACCCAAAAGGTATTCTATGGTAGGCAAATGTGCCCCATTTCATGGTGAATGTTGTCTTATACTGATCTTCATATTTCACCCAAATATGAATGTATCCAGAGCAACCATCCAGTAATGAGAACCTCTCGGTCCCTACCACTACCTATAGAATTTGATCAATCTAAGGGAGGGGATAGTGATCTTTAAGGGATGCTTGGTTAAGATTTCTAAAATCTACACACAAGCGTATATCACCATTATTTTTTCTCACGGGTACCAAGTTGGCTACCCAGGTTGAATGTTTTATTGGATATATGATTTTAGCCTTTAATAACTTCAAGAGCTCCTCTCTCATGATGTCTTCAGTTCTTGGATTTACGGGCCTTTGCTTCTACCTAAAAGGCTTGGCATCAGGATCTAACTCAATAGTATGTTGGATAACCTTTTTGTCATATACCTTGAGGTATTCATATGACCAATCCACAAAATCTTGGTATTTTAAGCATAAGGCTTTGATATATTCCGCTTTCTCTGGTGAACATATAATTCCAACATTGAGCTTCTTTTCAATACCAACTTCAACTTCTTTATATATTTTTTCACTGAATTTCATGGTTCTGGTCTTTTTCCTATCCTCATTGTCAAATAATCTCTATAGGGTGGCCAATCCTCTAGGAATGTGATTATTCCTTAGTTTTTTTTTTTTTGAATTTACATGGTGGAATTGGTAGCCACGACGAATCTGGGCAGGCTGTCTACCTTTTTATGGTTGCCACAGTATTTTGCGCTGTCTGCCCCAGAAGCTGCCACATAGATCTTTGCGTAGTCCGTACCTATAACCACCATGCCACAATCATTTTAAATATTTTACGCCACTAAAAGCACCAAGAAAGGGACAAGCATTCAGTCTGGCGAGGCCCAAGATTTGAACCTTGGAACTCCACCCCCTTTGTGGTTTGGTTGAACCAATTGGTCTACACCTCGGACCTTCAATTCTTACTTCCTAAAAAAGTTTTTTTTTTTTAATTTACATGGTGGAATCGGTAGCCCCCATAAATCCGAGCAGGCTGTCTAGCTTTTATGGCCGCCACAGTATTTTATGTTGTCCACCCCGGAAGCCGCCACACAGATCTTCGTGTAGTCCACCCCTATAACCACCATGCCACAATCATTTTAAACCTTTTACACTACTAAAAGCACTAGGAAAGGGACAAGCATTCAATATGACGAGGCCCGAGATTTGAACCTTGGACCTCCGCCGCCCTTATGGGGGTTGGATGAACCAATTGGTCTACACCTCAAACCTATGATTATTCCTTAATTGAATGACATCTTGCTGGTTAATTTCTTCTATATTTTCCTCTTGGATAGTAGAGAGACATGCTTCTCTTACCAGAAAGTCAATTATCTGCTCATCACTTTCAAAAACCTACCAAAAAATCTACTTGTCTGGTACTGCAGGTTTGAAAATCATTCTGATTCCCTTGGCTCTCTTGATCCTATAGTCTATGACAGGGTTGAAGTTAGCTCCCTTTGTTGCTAATGAATCTACCAGAGTGTTCTTTTCTCTTGGAATAAAATTTAAATTCAAGACATCAAAGGATTCCATTAGATCCCATACCCTGTTTCTGTAAGCTTTTAGGTAATGATACTTACTGCTGCACTTGTTTCTTACTTGATGGACTATTAACTCATAATCACCATATATTTTTAAAATATTAATGCCCATGCTTTCTACTTGTATCAATCCCAAACATAGGGCCTCATATTCTGCAACATTATTAGTACATGACCATGTTAGTCTGTAGGAAAACTTCTTTGTTCCCTTTGATTAGGACTGTAATACCACACCGGCTCCTACACCATTTCTGTATTTAGCCCCATCAAAGGGCATGATCCATTTTTCCTTTTCTCTCAGGTACTGATTAGATATAGCAGGGATTTTCTTCTCTAATTTAGTTGAGATACTATACGTTCCCATACTAGTTCCAAACTGACTGTAATCCTCTCTAAAAGGTAACTCATCCTCAATATCCAATTCTTCAATGTTTTCCATCAGCTCAAATTCTTAAAGGGGATTAAGATTACACATGTCTTCTTCAATATTTCAATATGATAAGCTACCCATTTTTTAGGTGTTATTCTTATTCTCTTTCCTTTGAAAGGAATTATCATACTAGAATAATCCATGTACATACATCCACCTAGTTTTGTAGTAAACCCCCTTGAAAGGCATAATCCAAAGTAGGATTCTAGATCAACCACAACTATTTCTTGTACTATTGTTACCTCAAGGGCTCTGTGCAGCCTCATTAACACATCTTTTATGACTCCAATTGTCTTAACAGGTGTTCCATATAATTGTAATACTCCAGGACAAGATCAAGTATACTCCATATCCATTTCTTCATAGACTGCTTTAGGCATGACTATAGTTGATGCTCCTGAATCGATCATACAATTTTGGACTACCCAACCTTCCATCCTCAGGAATATATAGAAAGGATGGGGCTTATTCTTTAAAACAATAGGTGACATTTCTTTATTTTTTGATGACATACTAAGGATTGTAGTGGCCTACCTATTTTATGGGTACTTATTGAGGGAAGCCTTAAGCAGATTGATTTGACCGAGAATAAATAGAGTGTCATACAGGCTGGATTTTGATGGAATCTTTTTCATCTCTTCAACAATGTTATACTCAGATTTAGTCAAGGAAGATCTTTAAGGCATTCCTTCCAGCTCATCATATCTCCTTTTATTCTGTTGAGTGGCTTCTATTCTCTACCTTTTGGTAATAGAGGGGAATCTGAGCCTTTATTGAGCCTCATCCTTAGACTTTATTTGGTCTCTTTCAGTTTCCTTATCCATCCTCCTAGGAATACAATTTGTCTTCTCTTTACCTTTAGCTTCAAGGACGGGGAAAGTATCATTGCTTTGAGGAAGGAGATCAATTATTTTTTGAGAAGGGACTTAGAATTGGCCCATTTTTTGGGGATCTACTTGTAAGGATTTCTTTCCAGACCTTGTCATAACAACAATTGGGCCTTGTTCATCCAACTCTTTTCCAACCATGATTTGATTAGACTGCCATAACATGTTTACTCTCCCATTTTGATTTCTTTTAGCTTGATCCATAGCTTATTGGACATGGTGTTGGTACATAACACAATATTGTGAGTCATGGGGATCATTTCATCCTAAACACCAAACATTGGCAAGAGTAGTATCTAAAGAACATTGCGACTCCTCATATGCTGCATTCACTCTGACCCCAGTACTATTACTAGGACCAGGTATGTTGGTACATAACACAATATTGTGAGTCATGGGGTTTTCTTTAGGAAGCTCTTCTTCTAAGAGGAAGTCTTGATTCAAACTTTTGATAACCGTAGACTCTCTATAAAGTAATTCACAATAAAAATAGGATTCAAGGTTATTTATTTTGAAGGGCCTAGTATACATGAAAGGACACTGGTCTATAGGGATAATTATTTTTCTCAATTTAAAGACCAGGGAGTCACCAGGTGAATTTACTATTCTCTGCTCATAAGGTCAAGATAATTCACAAAATCATGATTCCTCTGGGTTGAGATAATTAATAACTCGTATGATGGGTTTTTGTGTTCCTTGTGAACTGGTCCCACTAGGCGTGCCAAAAACTGTTGGGCACTGAATTACATCAAGTTTTACTCAATACTATGATTGTCTATCTTCCTACTTTCTGTCCAGGCTCACACCCGATAGCTACAACTCAAAACTCAACATTGGATGGACCAAAACAGAGTTTTTGATCCAACCTCTAGAGTAGGTTGGTTCCTTGTCAACTTAAATAGGATGTTGACACAATTATGCTCACTTGGGATTTTGAGATTAGGGTAAGAAAATGTTAGGGTTAGAAATATGTGAACAATAGTGGACGAATAGGCTAACAACATTGCACTACAACAAAAAGCTCCAAAAAACCAAATTAAAGATACATTACTCAGATCAAAATTATCCCAAATTAAATGTACTCTCATTCATTAAAGAACAACAAAGTAATATTGTAGACAACAATTTCAATATCTAAATAGTGATAATCCAAATAACAGAATTCACCAATATCTAGATTTTACAGAAATGCACTCCCTAACAATAAAGATCAAACTCTGAAGCAGATTTCAATTACCCTAGAAACTAGTAATCCATTAATTTGGCACAAACTAACCATTCAAGTATTCATAGAAATGCAACTAAAGAATTCAAACCTCTGATATCAAAATATGAAGACACAAAATTTGAGGTAAAGATTAATGTAATACTCCTTTCATTAGACCTTAGGAATATTTACAGTAGCACAGGCAAACACACTAGAGCCGACCCTTAGAAATGAGGGTTCGACCTCTATTTATAGTTTTACAAAATTAAAATTTAAAGGAACATTACAAAGATTTAAATTTGATAGCTCAGTAGAGAATTCTTGCCAGCATTATCTTACTAGTTCATCCTCCAGGAATCTACTGCAAGTGGACTGTCATGGCAACTCAAACTATCTGCAACTTGTTAGTCGTTCAGTGCTAACTAGAGTTATGGTCATTGGAGAGTGTGTATGTTTTGTTGATCCTTCTTGGAATCCCTCTATCATCATCAATCTATAATCATATCTGGTTCTATCTTCTTGAAACCCTTGATGCTTCAGCTTCCTCCTCCAACTGACTGTCATAGCTTTAGTGAGAGATTATTTTTATACTCTTTAGTTTTCTTAGAAAAACTCCATCATTGATCTCCCCCATAGTATGGCTACGATTTAATCTGATATAAGATTGTTACAATGGTGGGAGAGAACACAACGCCATTTCACTTAAAAAAACTCATGACATCATATTTTATGCCTCAAAAAATGTGAAACTCCAATCCGACATTAAAATGCTCTGAAAGTGAAGCGAGATGAAATTCGCTCTTTATCCTTCGTTTTCCTTCTTTGGCGATGAAACATTTGCCAATCCACACAAAAAAGTTGATGACATCATATCTCCTTTGAAACTTCTATGGATTCCATTCTATACTGAAGCAAGTACATTTTTCAGTGAACATCATTCTGGGCCTATTGCAATGCAAAGTGACTCTTCCTCCAATCCGCACTAACTTCAAAGTACATCACTGCTTGTTGTCATTCTGGAAGAGAGTTAGTCAAAAATATGCTTTATCATGAATCCACATCTTTTGTGTTTAGCTTTCTGCCTATGTCACCATTCTGGGTAAAAATGTTCATTGCGCTCTTCGAAATCGGGCTTTCCAACACTTAGCCACTCATAAAGTATTCAAAATATTGAGCGGTTGCGAATCTACACTTATTTTACGCTGACACCATCCTTCTTTAAAAAGTTTTGTGGATTCAAGATGCGTCGCCAATCTGGAGCCAAGAACAAAAGAAACATTGTGGAATCGCTCCAAGTGCAAAAATTTACCAAGTTTTGGGTAGACTCGTGGTCTTTATTGCGGATCCGCTCCAAAATACACTGCAAAGTGTGGAGATTGAGAACTTTATGACTTAGGCAAAAATTTCAAAAATTTCCTAAGTATGTGGCCATTTTGGGCCTACAACAACTTTTATTAATAAGGTCTTACCCTCATTTATGTGAGAATTCTATTTTCATTTGAATGAGGTTTAAATTGTTTAAATAAAGATTCCATTTTTAATTCAACAAAGATTTTATTATTCTTCTTAAATAAAATTCAGATTTTATTTAAATTAAGATCTTACAATAATAAAATTCTTTTATTATTAAAAAATAAAGTCTTAATACAAATTTAAATAATATTCAACTATTATTTAAATTAAGATCTTATTAAATAAAATTCTATTATTATTTAAGTCAAGATCTAATTATTTATTTAAATAAAATTCAGTTATTATTTGAATACAACCTATTATATTTTTACAAATATATAGGGTTCTTTCATCATATACTAACATCATGTTATTCTTATAGTAATTTAGAGAATTCAAAGGCAATCACACTTATGCAATTTTTTCCAAACCAAGATGCAACAAAGTGATGAAGTAAAAGATAATCAAACATATGCACATACAAAGAGGGAGTATTTCCATTAGTCATCCATCTCAATCGAAGAATTTATGATAGCTACTAGGCTATCAACAACGGCTCTAGGCAATTGGCTAGTTGATGATTATCCTTGAAGCGATAATGCATGCCTATATAAGGGTAGTCATAAATGTTATCCCCAACCATCATAATCATTATTTCCCCAACCTCAAGTACCCCATTCTTGGTGGAAAATTCTACTTCTTCCACCCATGAGTGTACTTGATCCTACATATTAACAATATATCAACAGTACCATGTTCTTCCAAAAATTAAACTAAACATCACACAACTATTCATTTTTACAAAACTAAGCATAAAAACATCATTAATCAATACATAGTTTTTCATGACATACTACCCCATTGGGACTAAACACTGTCCCGAGTGTTTCTTGTTTCTTAGAAATAATAATTATTACATTATTTATTATTTATTATTTTTTATTATTGAAATTGTTTCCAAATTCATATAAGCCAAAATATTAAGGGAACAAATACAATATAAAGGTAGACCATGATATGGGTGCCTACATATAGACCTGAACACCTAACAACATCAGAGCCACGATAGAATTCCCTCTAGTAGGGATAAAGCAAACACAGGTGCATTTACAGGGCCACAAAGGGCACCCATCACCAGAAATAAGCACATCAGAGATCGGACACAAACCCCCACTAGTGTATTACAACAGGAGGCCATGAAGAACCAACAAAAAGGAGAACCGAGAAATATTATAACACTTAGGGCACCCAAATACAAGCATTGGAAGTGAACAACTACACAAGTGATCCCCTAGTGATCCATGTTAAAAATTGAGATATCCCTAGTGGCTGTTATGGGAATGAAAAACCATGCCATCACCAAGACTCTAAAAAGATGTGTTGACATAAAATTGAATTACTAGATATTGTTGGGTTGCTTCCTTTAATGGGTAGCTTGTAAACTATTTGCTGAGAAGAGACTATTGCACTCTACCAAAAAAAAATGACAAAGGAGTAACCATGCTAGAAAAATATCTGCTAAGGAGATGAGTCTAAGTGAGCTTGCTCCACCTCATGCTATTATGGGAGCCTAATATGAGGACTGGAATGCGTGTTGCTAGATTCTAATTCCACTTGACCCAAATGCTTCATCAAGTGTGCCTAATTATGCATCACTGAGCTATATTTCTTAGTTAATTCACCTACCATATTATGTAATATGTAAATATCATCTGATCTATGAGATGATGTCTCACATATACACCTTTTTAGAGCTATGATATCTTCTTGTAGTGCTTTCTCCTTATAGGTACAAACTGTTGACTTAGCCTACAACTAGCATTTTATAATATCAAATATGTTAGCTACTAAGAGATTAAAGATATATTCTTGATCAATTTCAAAAATATATTTGCATCAAATCTTCCATATATGAAAGATGACAACTGCCTTGGTAATGAAGAGAAGAATTTTTTTATTGGGCATAAGATTGATCCCCAATAAGGCTTGATCCTTTTTCATAGGCAGTGGTAAGGGATAAACCAATTGATGCGCTCCACACCAAATATGGTGGGTACAAGCACAATTCCAAAATAGATGTTGTACTATCTCTTCCAAAACATAGAAAGGGCAATCAACTTGCCTTTGACCCATCCATTTTAGCTTGCTCTGAGTAGGTAGACCTTAAAGGACTACATTATAAATAAGAATATAGAACTTTCCTTGAATTGGGGTAGAGTTGATAAGCTTAAAGGTTCTTGCCCAAGTGGCCTAACTGAGCTCTAAGTTTTATTTTTTATTGATCATATTTGCAAATTGTTGACAATTCATAGGAAGCAGGGCTTGGTACCAAAATTTAATACTGACTGCTCAAAGTCATGATTTTGAAACCATTTCCAATGAGACCAATGGGGACTAGCTTCCATTGGAGAAGATAGAGGCTAGGGTTCCTGGAAGACAATGGAAAGGATCCACATAATAACTACTTTATCAGTAGGATAGAGGCTAAATTATGACTGGATTTGCTTTTAATTTTTCCATGAGGACTGAGAAAAATCCCAAATGTCACCCACTAGAATTATTCCCCTTTTGAAGAGATTCCTATCAGGAAACCAGGGAATCATGCTGAGAAATTGTGCATCAAGGGTGAGGAGGGGTGACCACCATAAGTTGTGTTGGAGGAAATCCCTTTTATAATATTACAACCTTCTATAGAGAAATAAGGGGCTTGTAAAAGAATGTCAGTGTATGACATAATTACCAAAATATACCATCCACCTGGAGGTTTTTCAAATGCTCCCTCACCAACACCTTCCATGGATCATTCCCTATGATAACTCTTTGCATCCATTTAGCCACAAGTGCATAGACCTGTGCTTGAATGTTGGGGATTTCTAGCCGATCACATAAAACTGGTCTGCAACAATTGCTCTAGGAGACCATTGGGAGGCCTCGTTTGGCTAGGTGGTTTTCCCAAATAAAATCTTGAAGTATATAGTTCATCTTATCATACCCAACCTTGCTAGGATTCAAAAGAGAAGATATGTAAACATGGAAGGGGGTTAATAGTTTTCTAGTAATATGGATTTTAGCTGCTTGAGACATTTCTAGATATTTTCAGTATTCCAAATTTTTGGTAAATTTGTCCATACATAAATCCTACATAGATTTGGGTGAAAGGTCAACACCAAAAGGAAAACCCAAATACTTAGAGATTTCCCCTCTTTGCTGTCACTTCCATGTTGTAAGTATACAGTCTAGCTTATCATCAAATCCAAAGGGAATAACAAAGTTCTTATATTCTTGGATTCTTTCACCAGAGGCCCTATAGAAGGTGTGAACTATCTCAAGGATGTTTGCAAAATTTTATTGATCTACCAAAGAAAAAAGCATAGAATCATCTATGAAGTAAGAGTTGATAAGTTAGGAACCATTTAGAAGGAAAATACCTCTTATCCTATTCTCTTTAATTGTAAATTTTAATAGATAACCAAGGGCATCAACTACAATTACAAATATATAGGGGGCCAATTGGCAGCCTTGCCTAACTGATATTTCCACAGGAATGATGTTATATCATTTTGTATTAATAACCACTCTTGCAGAAGCATTTGGAAAGAGAGAAGCTACCATATCGATGAATCTGTTACCAAAACCAAGCTAGTGGAGCATGCTTAAGATGAAGGGCCACTTTAATCAATCATAAGATTTGTCAAAATCAATCTTAAGACAAAGGATAGAGACATTGTGCTTGAGCCCACTCCATCCCTTTCCAAGTTGTAAGAAGAATATCCAAAATGTAGTGAACTTTAATGAATCATGTTTGCTCTGGGTAAAAATTCTTTGTAGCCACTAGGAGGAGTCTTCTGGACAAAGCCTTGGCAAAAAATTTATAATAGAAATTTAGTAAAGTAATGGAATTTCAATCAACAAGCAGATATGGATTATGTTTTTTGGGAATGAGCCTGATCAATTCTTGATTAGTGGCCACCCCAAGGCCTCCAAAAATAATAACCTCCTCACATATTTGTAGAAAATTAGCTCCTATAGTCTCCCACATGATCTTTAAAAATTTACTTGGAAGCCCATCAATCTAGCAATGCTCTATCTTCTTTAGATACTTTTGGAGATATGCGCTATTGGGAACATTCTCTAAAAAAATTAACTTCTATGTTGGGCCTTTCACTTTTGAAAATGGTTGCAAAATGCTCTTGGATGAAGGATGGGAGGTCCTCCAATAGAATTTGTAGGTCAAATATAAGATTTTGAATAACCTCTATCCTCTCTAATCTATTCTTCTTATTAATGGCATTAAATAAATATTTAGAATTTTTATCACCCTCATGAAGCCACTGATGATGTGCCCTGATTTGTGCTCCATGGGCTTTATAAGCTTGGAGTTACCTTAAATCTGCCTATTTTTCACCCAACTACTTTTGAGAAGGGATGCTACTACTATTCTGGTTGAGGTGGTGGCTAAGTTGGTGAACTTCTTGCTCCAATTTTTTATCTCATTTTTTTTGGTAGGTTGATTAATATTTACAGGGGATTTTAATAGGATCCCAAAACCTTATTACATAATATTCCAATATAGACCATGTAGATATAGCAGCAAAAACTTAGACCAAGGTACCCAACAAAGGAGTACTCTGTATACAACAAATTAGGATAGAAGTAGTAGAGTAAATCCTATCCAAGGAAATAACAAGAAAAATTGACATACTGACCTCCCAGCTAAAATCTTGCTGGGAAACAACTGAGAAAGACTGAAATAGGGGTCCCCAAGTAGTGCCAAACATACATAAAAAAAGACCAGAGGTCAAAAGGTATAGTAGGAGAGCCTAACAGGAATATCCTTGAGAACGACAAAAAGAGGCATATATGCCATATAAACCCTAACCACTAAAGTAAAGACAACTAACTAAGATAAAGTAAAAGAAAGCAATAGAACCCTATAACAATGCAGATCAGATCAGGGCTCTGAAAGCTGGTTGTTGTTCTTCTTCTTCCAAGGTGCTTGATTTCCCATTATCATTAACTGCAAGTTGTTCAACATCCTGATGATCTCCTCCATGGCTTTGATAGTGGCAATCATAGACTTAGTAATCATCTGAATGAGGAGCTTGTTTCTACACAATGTGATTTATCACTTTGGATAGCATTTTGGGCTTCTTGAGGAATCCAATTAACCCCTTTGGAGAATATTTTAGTAGTAACAACAAAATTTGCAAATAAATCAGCCATGGTATTCGCCTCCTTGTATATATGTTGAATGACTATCTCTCCACGCATCTGAATTAACCTCCTGGTCTCATTAACTGTATTATGGACTCTCCATGATGGATTTTTGCTATTCTTCATGTAATTGATGACATTGAGGGAGTCCCCTTCTATGATCAAAGGTCTTTGGTCTTCTTGAATCAATTACAGACCTCTCTAGAGTGCTCTTGCCTCAACAACATGATTGGACTGGAAGCCAAGATATTCAACATAAGCAATAACAATGTTACCATTGTGATCTCTTATAATTCCACCAGCTCCTGATTCACCTGGATTGCCCTTAGAGGCCCCATAAAAATTTAGTTTGATCCAATTTGTTGGTGGGCATTGCCATCTGACATTCAGCCTGGGATTAAGAGCTTGTTGGCTAGGAACCTGGGCAAGAATTTTAAGAGAAGATAGAATACTGGACTCTGTTTTGGATAAAGGGGACTCACTCCAATTAAGGGATTGAACATTCTCAATAGCAAAGGCAATGATTTTGGCCACCACCAAACCAACATCCTTTGAGCTATCAGTGAAGGCTCTATTATTGCGTTCCAGCCACACCTACCATAAAAAATGGTGCAACGTAAAGTTCCATAATGTGCTCAGTTTGGGATTGCAAAAAGGGTTAGGCCACTGGAAGAAAATATCTAATATGGAATTAGGAATGGCCCATTGAATGTTGAACCTATTGCTCAGTTGGCTCAATATAGCAATGGAAAAATCACACTGAGTAAAAATATGATTAGTGGACTCCCATTGGGATTTGCATAAATAACATCTATTTGGTATCATGATTCCTCTTTTGCTGAGATTTTTTGTAGTAAGAATCTTGTTCTAAATTGTGAGCCATGAAAAGAAAGCAATTTTGGGGATTAGATTTTTCCTCCAGATAAGATTAGCAGGAAAATTAGGAACTTGAACCTGAGTTTGAAAATCATATGCTGATTTGACTGTAAAGTTCCCTTCATTAGAGCCTCTCCAAATCGGTTTATCAACCTCTCCATGATGGGAAAGAGTGTATGACTTCAGAGCTAAGGACATGGTTGCCGATTGATAGTGTTGTATATCTTCTAAAAGATGCTTCCAAGAAGGACCCCTGTCTGACCAAGAAATAAAATCAATGACTTTGGGCCCATAAATTCTGTCAGTAAAGGGTTTAAGGCTTACCAGATCTCCATATTCAATAAGAGGCTCCTCCAATAGCCACCTGTCATTCCAAAAATCCACACTCCTTCCATTACCTATGATCCATCTTAGCCCCTTTTGAACTAACTATTTAGTTTGAAGAATTGCCTTCCAGAAAGTTGAGCCAGTTTGTGGAACATTTTCACTGAAAAGATCAGATGTATGGAGATATTTCCTTTTGACTATTGCAACCCATTCAGTTTTGAAATTGGTTAGGATTTTCCATGCATGTTTGGCCAGTAGAGCAGTGTTCAGTTTAGATAGTCTTCTGAGACCAATACCTCCCTAATTTTTGCTGCAACACACTGACTCCCAAGATACTAGATGAATCCTTCTTTTATTCTCAGTTCCCATCCAAAGGAAATTCTTTTGAATTTGTTCAATATTTTTATAGACTGTAGCTGGAGCCTTAAATACAGATAAGAAGTAGACTGGGATGCTTTGCAAATAAGCTTTAGTGAGGATAGCCTTGGCAGCCTGGGACATGAGTTGACCCTTCCATGCAACAAGCTTTCTTTGAATTCTCTCAACTACATTGTTCCACATATGCTCAGTAGGGCTTCCAGAAAATAAAGGGAGACCTAAATATGTAGTAGGAAGGGAGGCAATGGTACATCCCAAAATTTTGGTAATTTTCCTTTGGCGAGAGATAGGAGTGTTAAGGAAATAAACTTTGCTTTTAGCAAAATTGACTTGTTGGCCAACAACTTCCTCATAAAGTTTAAGGATAATTTTAATGATTCTGGCTTCAATCACTGATGCAAGAGTAGCCAAAATAGTATCATCCACAAACTATTGGTGAGTGATGGGATTTAAATTTGAGGTTACTTTTAACCCTGAAATAAAACCATTTCTATTGGTTGCTTTGATCATTCTGCCTAAATATTCAGCTAAAATGATAAACAAAATGGGAGACAAGGGGTCCCCTTGTCTTAAACCTCTAGTAGTAGGAAAGTAACCAGCAGGGGAGCCATTAACTAGAATGGACAACCATGGGGAAGAAATACAACATTTAACAAGGTTGACCCAATCTGGATGAAAACCAAATTTGTGTATGATATCAATCAGAAAATCCCTGTTAACCCTGTCAAAGGCCTTGTTCATGTCAAGCTTAAGAAGAAGGGTGGGTTTTTGGGCCAAAGAAACTAAATGAAGGGACTCATGAATAGTGATAATTTCGTCAGTTATACTTCTTCCTTGGACAGAGCTGCCCTAGCAAGAATCAATGATTGAAGGTAAAATTCCTCTTAGCCTGTTAGCCATAGCTTTAGTAAGTATCTTGTAAAGGACATTGCATAGGCTTATTGGATGGAAATCAGCCATAGATTTACTGGAAGTGCTTTTGGGGATCAGTGCTATGAAAGTAGAGTTAATACTATGATGAATATTTTTGGAGTCCTAAAAATATCTAATAGCAACACATAACTCCGGATGAATAAGATCCCAAAAGGCCTAAAAAAAATGGGGAGAAAACCCATCTGGACCAGGGGCTTTGTCTGGTTGCATTGAAAAAAGTGCTTGTTTGATCTCCTCCTGAGAAAAGGGGCTAATAAGCATAGAATTGGCCTCTGGAGACACTAACCGAGGAATATTAGACAAAAGAATATTCTTGGCCTCAAGACAATCAGGAGAAGGGGTTCCAAGAAGGGACTCAAAGTAAGATACAACTTCTCCCCTTATTTGATCAATATCTTTGGACAAGGACCCATCAGACAGTTGAATCTCCCTAATCTTATTGGTGCTTCTATTTCTAAGCGTGGAAGCATGAAAGAATCTTGTATTTGAATCACCTTCTCTCAGCCACAGGGCCCTTGACTTCTATCTCCAATAAATTTCCTCTTTTCTCAAAATGTTGTGGTACTCTACTAACAGGCAACGTTCTTCCATTCTAGTATTATTGTCCTGTTGACCTGATTGAATTTTATCTTCAATAAGTTGCAATTTTTCCTTGATCTGCTGCTTGTTCTAAAAAATATTACCAAAAACTTATTTATTCCACACTCTAAGCTTCTCTTTAATAAATCTAAGTTTCTGGGAAAATTGATGTGAAGGAGACCCTTGAAAAATTTGTTGCCACCAGTGATGAATTTGATTACGAAAATCAGGATGTTGAAGCCACATTGACTCAAACCGAAAGGGGGTTTTGAAGGTTGGCCCTCTGTCAGCTTCAAAAATTAGTGGATTATGATCCAAACCAATTTTGGGAAGATTTTGGATAGCGACACCCGCAAAAATGGGGACAACCTCTTTAGAGAGGAAAAATCGATCAAGCCTAACCTGAATAAGGTTGTTCCCACTTCTTCTATTACTCCATGTGTACTTAACCCCCTTTAGTTGAACATCCATAAGTTTGTTAGCATCAATAAATTCCCTGAAATATTCCATACTTCTACTAAAGGAATTATTTCCACCTTTCTTGTCAGATGGATACAGGGGTGTATTAAAGTCCCCTGCTAGTATCCATGGTGTCAAACCCAAGGTGTTCTTCAACTGAGAAATACTATTCTAGAAAGAAAATATCTCAACTGGAGAATTAGGTGCATACACATTAGTGATAATCCATGTTTGGTCATTATCCTTATTATGGAAAAGGACATTGATTGTTCGGTGAGAAGCAAAAATCAATCTGCCTTCAATTTTGGTTGGATCCCAAAGGCACATTAGTCCTCCTGAAGTGCCATGAGCTGGACTAAAAACCATTTCTACTTTGTTCCATATACTTTTAGCAACCCTAACTGAAGAGGAGACATCCAACTTGGTCTCTTGTAATAAAAGAATGGTAGGTTTAACTTCTTTTATGATATTTGCAGCCAGTCTCTGCTTGACTGCACCGTTGAGACCTCTCACATTCTAGGAGAGGATCTTCATTTCAAATATTTGTTGGGTTTTTTAACTCTCTTTTATTGACGTAATGGAGGTTTGGAATTCTTTGATTCATCCTTTTCTTGTCCAAGAAAATCTAACAATATAGTTTTTTGAAGGCCACTAACAATTTTATCCTCTATCTCTTTACGTCTCTGCTCAACCATGGATGGTCTTCCTCTATTTTTGTCACTACCATAGTCAACACCTACCTTTTTTCTTTGAGTATGCTTAGGGCTAAAATGGGTTGGGGAATTCTACTTAAGAGGAGGGCTCTCAGGCTCATCCAGGGTTTCATGCAGGTTAGCATTAATGCACTCAATAACAGGGTCAGGCACTAGAGGGGGAAAAACTATTTCAACAGTATATTGGAAAGCCTCATTGGGGTAATGGGAAGGCCCAGACCTCGAAGGGGAATGAGTGGGTTTAAAAACTTGATTTACATCCTCTTCTTGGTTCTCTTGGTCAAAAATACTAGACTTAATGAGGGGTTGGGAAACATTATGAGAAGTAACGGGATAACATACCTATTCCTGTTCCAAATCTAGCAGAGAATCTGTTGGAAAAATGAAATGAATTAATATTATTCAATGACAAAGACTTTGCTTAAATAGCAAAGGCATACAATTTGATCCATCTGATCATAATTAACTGAGTTAATCTCAACCACACAGATTATCCTAGTAACAACTTAGGATATGATATATTATTCTAACACCCCCCCTTAAGTGGCACTAGGATATCTCTAACACCCCCCCTTAAGTGATACTAGGATGTACTAAAAAAACAAAAATACCAAAACAAGTGGCATATCCACAAGTATGAGTCCCAACAACAAGGCCTGATAAGGTACTCATGTACAATATATCCATAAGAAATCTCTACTAAAAGATGATGAAAAACCACAAGGGAGAAAACCACCTGCCAAAAAAGAAGAAGAAGAAGGAAGATGTGCATGGAGGATGGAGAGGAAGGAATATGTCCTCTTCAATCCCCCTTAGGACAACTTCCATCAAGAATCCTGTAAAGGATCCATCAGATGTCTCCAATAAAAGTAGAGAAGCCTTATCACCAAACTGAAAGAAATCTCACTCCCAGACTGGTGCTGGTGACAATGATCAAGGTTATGAACCATGAAAAAGGTCACTAAAGAAAAACCCCTTGAAACCAAAGTGTCTCACAAAAGGAGAGTGTGAAGATAGTGTGGAAAAATAACCACAAAAATTGCAAGGGTAGTCCAAAATGACTCCACAAGCATAAGTATGTGGTTTCCACCTATATGAACACAATTTGCTGATAACAAGGTCAAAACTGAGTGGATAAATAAATTACTTCAAGGGAATCTAAAAATAAAAAGGGCACCAATTTAGCTTGAATGTGTCCTTATGGTGACCTTCTCATACTATTGAAATGCATGGGTAACTAGCCATTGCAACCGCTAGGTGATATAGAGGAGATGACTAGATACTAGGATCACATAGCAAATGTATGGGAGTGTCAGGTTCAACCGAGAATGCACTCCATGATACAACATTTTGAGCCACAAAAAAGTGTAGAAAAATAGTTTTAAAACTAAAAATGGACTACACCATCTTGTTCGGCTCGAAAAAACCTTTTCGATGACTATAAATACCCTTATGTTGGGTTTCAAATTGACCTTCATCTATAGAAAAAACAAAAAACTTCTCCGTTCCCTCACAAAAAATATTATGGAATCTTTGAGATACAATAGGATTTTTAAATTTCTCTCACAGGAGAAAAAAACATGGGCCAAATTTTTTGAATACAATAAAAGTTTCAAAAAAAACTAAAAAAAACTATTTTGAGCCCAATTTTACCACTTATAAAAGGTTTTATCTAAAAGAAACTTTATTTAAAACCCATATCATAAAAGTGGGCTCTCCACTTTATTAAAGCGTCTTTTAATGTATTTTTTAAAATTTACAAATTTGGCAATAAAAATAAATTGGGCACTGGCTAACCTTCCAAACTAAAATTTTAACCATCTAATTTCTGATCCATCAAAATATGGAGAGCATGATTAGACATTCAAACTTATCCTAGTTACAACTTATGATATAATATATTATTCTAACACCCCCCTTAAGTGGTACTAGGATATACTAATACCCCCCTTAAGTGATACTAGGAGGTAGAAAAACAACATAACCAACCAAGTTAAACTGCCTCAAAATTGAAATTGGATACCACCAATGTGTCCGTCTCGAAAAAACCTTTTCGACGTGTTGTGGCTGTTTCCACAACATACCCCAAAATTGGGGACCCACCTTTTCGTTTTGATATCCGGGTGTTTGCATTTCATTTTTAGTGTCTAATCCTTCGTTTTGTCATAGGTTTTGCAATTGTTGTCGGTTCTTGTTGACAATATTTTCTTGTCGACGATATTTTATTGTCGTCATTTTCTTGTCGATGATATTTTATTGTCGACAACTTTTTCTTGTCGACAATATTTTCTTGTCGACAACTTTTTCTTGTCGACGATATTTAATTGTCGACAACTTTTTTTTGTTGACGACTTTTGTCGTCATTTTCTTGTTAACGACTTTGTGGTCATTTTCTCGTCGACGTTTCCTTTTTATCGTCAATTTGTGTGTCGGCAAGTTTGTTTTGTCAGTGTTATCGTTTGAGAGTTTGATGTCCAGTTGTTAGGTTTTATTTCATTTGTTTGGGTCAAAGAATAGAAGATGAAAATAACAAATGAATTTAAGTATATACATCTCACACACACATATATATATATATATATAGTGTTGTGGTCTACCGACAAGGGCACCACTTGCATTTTTGGTGATGTGACCCGGGTTCACCCCACGGTGGATATGTATATGTATAAGAAGTATTTACTCAATAAAAAATATATATATAATATATTACGTAATATATATTATTATCGATGATGAAGTAAAGGATTTGGTGGTGCACTAATAAATTTGATTCCAATTTAATAGGTGATTTGTTTTGTGTGCAGGGTTTTTGTCTCCAACATGACAGCGAAAGATGTGGACGTGGAGCAGTTTCGGGCGAAGTTACAATGTAACCGACGGGAAGAGCCATGGCGGACCTGAGGCTTGATTGCCGGACCAACCTCCAATATGGGTAGACACCGACGATGGAAGATAACGTGGACCACTAGAAGGTCCACTTAGAGGATAATGCATCGAATACTGTGAGCTAATATGGAGCCGAGAATTTAAACGATGAATCGATGGTTCCCTTGCACGATGCACTGTTGTTGGCATAGGATGTGACGAGTAGGTGAATGAAGACCATGCGATGATGACATTTGGTGCATCTTATCACTAAAGACGGCGATGTGGTAGTGAACAGCAGGGAATTCTTACTAGGACGGCCGAACAGCGAGAGTCTCACGAATGCCCGACGAACGTAGTTTTCGAGAGCACGGCTCAGATAGTGGATAAGGGTCTACGATGTTTGAAGGGATGACACTTCTGCATATCAATGATACAAGTGCAGGGTCACAGGACATATGACCAAGACCTATGAATGCAGATGAATACTCAGACACCCTGATGCATGGAACGAAGTGGCCTACGTGACAACAAATGCGGGCGTTGATGTCAAGACGTGACGCATGTTGGAATGGACAAACCCGTCAATGTGGATGTGGGATAGATGTTATGGGAGAACTGCCAGTAGCTCTCTACAAATCTATCAAATTCATCAGTGAGCTGGGATAGACGAACACACAAGCAGACAACTAGAGACTCCAACCGGACGGTGCCAGGTAGCAAGACAGCTCGGATATCATGACAGATAGCTTGTTTATCAGGCAGATGTGATTATGGCGACCTGAGATGAAGTTCGGCTGTGAGTGTTCGAATTACAGCAAGTGTGGTATAACAGTTTGGCAGCAGCTCCGAGAGTAGATCAGCGACTTCCAAAGAGGGGTTCAATGCTATGACAGGGACGCCAGAATATTCATTGACGTTATGGGCTTATATGATCCCTGATAGTTACATATGTGGATGGTGATGATTAAAAACAAAGATATGGGAGCTAAATGGTTCGATTATCGAAGGTTTAAAAACATGGCACAATATACATTTAAAAAGGAAATTGTATAAGCATCGTGAAGCGTTTCAAAGAGGAAATCAAATCGTCAGTTACCACATGAGGAAGCCAAACAATTCGAAACCAAACAAAACTGAACGGAAGAAGAAAATCACAATACCCAAAGGAGGAAACGAAAAGCCAAACGGACAAAATGAAAAGATTTTCAAGGGTTTCAAATACTGGATCGAGAAGGTGAATTGGGGGCTGGAATTTTTGGGCATGGCCAAATGCGGCAGATTTTGATGTAATGTAAAACTTGAAATATAATTTGAATGCTAAAGCTTCTCTTCAGAAATTTCAGGCCTTGTTAGCAAGAAAGGATGAGAAATTTTCTGCATGCTTCATTTTAACTGTTCTATGTTCCTCCTTTCAGATTTCAGATTTGTATGTGAAATTTATGCCATTGTTTTGGGTTATTTCATGTGAATGTCTGCAATCTGGAAATTATTTTAAACCCTAGGAGCCAGCACCTAGTTTACTTTGATTGTGTTTGTTTTGCAGGTCAAATAGGCTAGGTTGCATGTACGAAACTCTCACATATTCGGTTTTGCAGGATGGGGTGCTATCAAACTGAAGGAGCTTTTGCATTGCTGCATTTTCAGCAATTATTTTGATGCAAATTTTTAATTTTTTGTTTTTCCAAAAATTTTAATTTCAGAACTTTTTCTTATTTTCAGGCATTAAAATAAACATTAAAAAAATTTAAAATCAAAAAAATAATTGCACCATTATGTAGAGCACCTATCATACTTCCAATACGCACTTTGAAATTTCATTTTCGGAGTTGTTTAGTATTTTTAAAAATTCATCGAAGTTGCTGTTTTGTTACAGATTTTAAAAAATCCGAAAATAGAAAATTTCCATTTTAAGGTCAAATTTCATTTTTTCAGTTTTGTTTTGCACTCATGAGCCTATGATGACATTCCCTTCATGAAAATTCCAATTTCATTGAAGGAGTTATGTTTTATGGCATTTTCACAAATTTCCATTTTGAGCCTAAAATTACCCTTTCTTCATAAAAATTCTAATTTTACGAAAGAGGGGTAATTTGAGTATTACATTGAAGGTCTTTTCCTCAAAGCACTTAATTGTTCATCTTGATGAAAATTTGATTTCATTTAAGAGGGATAAGTTAAAGTGACATTTAGAAGCCCTTTATCTGAAGGCCATAATTATTGCTTCTTTGTGAATTCATTTCACCAGGGTGTTTTCGATCATATTGAAAGCTATCTTTATCTTCATGAGCCATATTTGGACTTAATAGAGAAGATAAAATCTACCTTAAAACTCTCAAGATAAAAGGAATTAAGGCACTACATCGTGGTCATATGAGGGCCAACTCACATTTGCTTTATTTTGGTTCAATGAACAATCACTAAAGTTTCATGGTAAAATAAACCAACATTGCCCCTTGTTTACAGTTACTTGCAATCACTAAGGTGTTCCAAGCATTTAAAATGAATATATTTATTTGAGATTACTAATACACATGCAAATGCTAATATAGCGGAGACCTTGGAGAAGTTGGTTGTTTAACTTCTTTGCAAGAGGGGATTTGGAACCCAAATCCTAAGGAAGAGTGTACTTTCACAATTGGGTGAAAATACCACTCAACATTTTGGCGCTAGAAGGAGGGCCTGAACCGGTTTATTTCAGTGTGATTTAAATGCTATAGGGATTTAAATTTTGAATATTTCATGCCCTATTGGTTATTATCTTTAGCCCTCTTTTAACAATACAACATTGTACTGTTAAAAGGAGGACATGAACTGCTATGCATTGTTCTAACGTTTTTTTGATTGTTCATACAGGAATAATGGTTCTTGATTGGATTTAAAAAAAAAAAAATTGGTCTTGACTAACGAGGTTGTCTCCATGCAATTACTTTCATTTGAGCTTAATGGATACATCTTTTGGTTGATGCTAACATGATTATTCACACATTACATGTTTGACATTTGCTAGTCATTTCATACTTATTTGTAAGGAATTATTTTGTCTAAAATGTATTTGTTGTCGGTATTATGCTCTTCACTTGCGTGTAATGCGATCTTGTGAATCAGAAACCTACAACACTAGGAGTATGCTCTTCACTTGCGCATATGCGATCTGGTGAATCAGAAACTAATTTACATTTTAGAATATTGCTTTGTCATGTTTCCTTCTTCTATTGATGACTAACAAATTGGTTTTGAAATTATTCTTTGAGTTTCATTAATGGCTACAACTGCAGGAACGTGGTATGGGATACATGCTAATCCTTTGAACATTAGTGGAGATTTTCATGATTTACCCAAGAACGTAGAAAAGCTTTTGCCCAAGTTTAAGCACAATGGTCCAACATTAGCCGAGGAACATATTCAAGCCTATGTGGATATCCTAGTCAGATGGAATGTTGAACATGAGGATGTGGCATGTAGAATGTTTCTTGGAACCCTAGATGAGGTGGCATATGATTGGTACATCAATTTACCCGTTGGTTCTATTACATCTTGGACTCAATTGAAAGATAATTTTATCAATCAATTTAGGTTACTCATTGATCCTCTCACGATATATCAACAATTTGCTTCTTGCAAAAGAGAACCTAATGAGCCAGTGAGAAGTTTCAACTTGAGATTTCGAAAACTTTATGCGAGACTAATTTCTCCCTATACTATTGAGGAAAGTGGTGCTCTTCAAATATACTTTCGAGCATTGGATCCATTGTTTGCCATATTTGTTAGGATGAATCCCTTGGTTACTGATCTTGCATCGGCCTACACAGAAGCTATGATTGTAGATCAACAATTGAGGCCACAAGGTTATGGAATGGAGCAATCAACTATGGTAGGACAACTAGGGGCTTGCAATCAAACCTTGATGGTAGATCAAGCATGGGCACAACAAAATTTGATATCAAATGTTTTTCCCTACAATCAACTTTATCCTACCATACCAACTTATGCTCCCACGTGTGCTTATACAAGTACTTCCATCCATCCAACTATGCCTCAATTAGAGAATCATCTGGTCACTCATGGAACTATTGCAACAAATGTTCAAGCTTTGTCCATGGATATTAATCCAACTAATCCTACTACTTCTACCACTCAACCCAAAGAGTTTGTATCGGAAGTAAAGGAGCAAAAGAAAGTGGTTAAGAAGGTATGTAGGCATGTTCCATCACAAAAACGAGCACATCAATGTATGCATCCAAATCATCCTAATAAGAAAATTCGTAATGCCGATCTTAATGATGTTTCATGTTATGCTTCTTCAAGTGATACAAGAAATTTTGAGGTGACTCACGTTGAAGTGAATACCTATTCGAAATGTCTTGAAGAGCATGAAGATTTTGGAGAAGAAATTCTATGGATGGGTAACAAGAAGTTGGAATCAAATAATCACCATCTTGTTTTGGAAAATAAATATCCAGAATCATTACCCAAAGAGGAGTATTTGGATGAACAAACTTATGTGGATATGATTTGGGCAGATGTACTTGCAAAGGATTGGAGCAACTATATGACACGGAATTCAAAAATTGATCCCATTGTAGAAGCTCCTAAGTCATCACAAGTGGCTGAAAATGAATTTGAAATAAAATCAACAAATGAAGTTGAAGACATAATCGAATTTCACCACTTGTTCTCGAAAGGCACTTTGGATGATGCTCTCGAAAGTGATGACCAAGAGGATCCACACCTTCCAAATTGTGATAAAATTGAATCATGGGTTACAAATTTGGATTATGATAGCCTTACCAATTTGAATTCAAGAAATAACCCACTTTTGGAAATAACGGGACCATCTAAGGAAGGTGAAGATGAGTTGGATGAGAAACAGGTTGATGAATCAGAAGATGAAGAAGAAATACTTGAACGCCACAACTTGAACTTGGAAGATGATTACTATGATTCATGGAAGAAATGGGAAGAATATTATCAATCTGAATCTTCTAACAAACTTGTTGTGTCAAATAATATGCAGGACAACTTAATTGCTTCCTCACATGAGGATACTATAAATCCTGTACAATTTGAGAAAGTTTTGGAAGAGGAATTCGAATCTCATCAAATTTTGGAACATGATAAGGATTCTACAACCATGAATCAAGAAAGAGAGTCACTTGCTTTAGATTCCTTTGAAGGAAAAGAAGTTGAAAATCTTGATCCACTTACTTGTGCTACAACGATTATGCCATTTCAAAATGAGAAAATTACAAAACCTAAATCATTTGGGTTTGATATCATTGATGATCCAATTGAAAATCCCACGTTACCCAAAACAACCCAAGTGATTGATCATGGAAATATGTTAGTTAACCCACCCCTAGATAGACAAGACTTATGGTTTGAAAGGGATGGACATGTGTTCAATTGGGTACCTAAGTTTGGTGCCTTTGATAAACAAATCATGGAGAAAGAACAAGTGCTACATTATGATGAAATGCCATTGAAGGTGAATGAAGAACAAGGATTAATTTCTAACCACACCTTTGATAACATTACTTTAATGAATGAAAAGGAGCTTGATGCATTTAAATTGCTAAATCAAATTCATCAACAATTAATTCTTGAACCTAGGATAAAAGCTCCTAATGATCTCAATTTGGTAAATATCCTAGATGCTTGCAAACTGTTACACAAATTTGATTGGCCTACAAATTTGGAAAATGATTTGGCTTTAAAATTTTTAGAAATAGGCTCTTGCTTACAAAGTCTCATTTTGGATAAAGAGAGCCTAGTTCTAAATCATGAATCGAACTATGAAATGGATACTTTCAAGAATAGACAAGATAAAATTGAATATCATTTATTGTCTAATCATTTTAGTATTTCAACGCTCACCTATGAGAGTACTAATGGAATTAAATCTAATTGGTGGGGTGAGCAAGGGAAGTTAAAAGTTGGTGCATGGTGTGGTCTAATATTGTTTTTGTTGGATTCCTACAACACTTGGCATGCATATCACATTATATTTTTGTTGAAGTGTTCTAATCATGTTTGGGATCCAGGAAAGTGATAATCCAAGCTTTGCATCATCTTGTATTATATTGTACATTTGTATATAGATTTTGGTTTTTGGTTTTGGTTTATGTTTTCAAGTTTCATTTTTTGGATTGCTAGTTAGGTTTGGATTCAAGTTGTGTGACATGTTTGGTTTGTCTAAAAAAAAAAAGAAAATTTGAGATGTCAACTTATGCCTAAGATCAGGAGAATATGAAACATTGGAATTGTGTTGTAGAAAGCTCCACAAGTAACACAAACAGTTTAATAATATCGTTTGAAACTTGTGATGCATGAAGTAGTCAGTTTACACATTTTTTATGGCAAAGTAGATGATATACTCCATCCACATTCCAAAAGAGCAATGCATTCATATCTCATCTCACTTCCTTGCATATACATGTCATCTCAGGTACATTTTCATTTCATGTACAAATCATTAAAGTGTGTCAAATCCTCTTAGGATTATTCTATAACATATATTAAAAGGATCCTAAGGTTGGGAACTGATGCCCAAACTATCTTGAACCAAGCACATTCCATGCACATTAAAAAAGAATCTTGAGCAAAATGGTCAAAACCATACTTGGATGAAAAGGTGAGGTGAAAAGAATATTTCATGTCTATCCTATCATGCAACATAATCCTTAAAACAGTGGTTTTTACCACTCCCATAAAGCTTAAAGCCTAAAACCAGAGTAGTAAGGATAGGGTTAAATCCTCATCGAACTTAGGTTGAGGATCCAACTCCCCAAAGCTCTGATTTGACCTACATGGAGTAGTAAGGATAGGACATAATTCTCATCTCGCTTAGGTTGAGAATCCGATTCCCCAAAGCTTCCATTTTTCCCATTTCATCATAAAACTTGGATTGGAAGGATCGTACTACATGTCCTCTGCAAAGGATGGGTAGTCATCCCAAAGGTCCAAGTAATAAAATTAACTAATATTTCCCATTTCATAAATCTTGGATTGGAAGGATCGTACTACATGTCCTCTGGCAAGGATGGGTAGTCATCCCAAAGGTCCAAGAAATAAAAGAAAAAGAATGAATGAAGCTAAGTCATGGATTATGGGGTTAAGTATGCTCATGCGTGGCAACATGTCTTGTCTAAAAGCAAGACCACTGATTGCTCATATGGATAGACTAGCCTGACCATTTCATCCATAACTGGTTAAATTATTTTGTTCAAGATGAGGTAATGAACTCCAAATCAGAATAGTAAGGATAGGGTTAAATTCCCATCTCGCTTAGGTTGGGAATCCTATTCCCCAAAGTTCTGATTTCACTTACACTTGCACATGGGTTCAAGATGGTAGTGACTCATAACCAACTTTGGGATCTAGTAAATTAATTCAGTATACATATATTTGATCCTAAGAGGGTTTGATAATCTTTAATATGTTTGTGCATGATATTAGAAGGTTTGAGCCTTTATAAAAGCAAAATCGTCTAAGCATATTCATCATGCATCAATTCTGCACAAATCATTCACTATAGCCTTGCATATCATGTAAAACTGACAATGGAAAGTTGAATGAGTTTCAAATGATAGGGAATGAAGCACACTGCACACATCGAGCTGATGCTTAGCGATTCTGATGCTTCATGTATTTCTGATCTATTTGCATTCTTTGGATATTTGCTAATGCTTGTATTTGAGTTTGTGTATTTTCAGGTTGGGTTCTCACCGAAATGCTCAGGAGCATTTCCCAGCAGAGTCACCATTTGTTGTGGTTGTTCCACAACATACCCCAAAATTGGGGACCCACCTTTTCGTTTTGATATCCGGGTGTTTGCATTTCATTTTTAGTGTCTAATCCTTCGTTTTGTCGTAGGTTTTGCAATTGTTGTCGGTTCTTGTTGACAATATTTTCTTGTCGATGATATTTTATTGTCAACAACTTTTTCTTGTCGACAATATTTTCTTGTCGACAACTTTTTCTTGTCGACGATATTTTATTGTCATCATTTTCTTGTCGACGATATTTAATTGTCGACAACTTTTTCTTGTTGACGACTTTTGTCGTCATTTTCTTGTTAACGACTTTGTGGTCATTTTCTCGTCGACGTTTCCTTTTTTATCGTCAGTTTGTGTGTCGGCAAGTTTGTTTTGTCAGTGTTATCGTTTGAGAGTTTGATGTCCAGTTGTTAAGTTTTATTTCATTTGTTTGGGTCAAAGAATAGAAGATGAAAATAACAAATGAATTTAAGTATATACATCTCACACATACATGTATAGTGTTGTGGTCTACCGACAAGGGCACCACTTGCATTTTCGGTGATGTGACTCGGGTTCACCCCACGGCGGATACGTATATGTATAAGAAGTATTTACTCAATAAAAAATATATATTTAATATATTACGTAATATAGTAAAGGATTTGGTGGTGCACTAATAAATTTGATTCCAATTTAATAAGTGATTTGTTTTGTGTGCAGGGTTTTTGTCTCCAACATGACAGCGAAAGATGTGGACGTGGAGCAGTTTCGGGCGATGTAACCGACGGGAAGAGCCGTGGCGGACCTGAGGCTTGATTGCCGGACCAACCTCCAATATGGGTAGACACCGACGATGGAAGATAACGTGGACCACTAGAAGGTCCACTTAGAGGATAATGCATCAAATACTGTGAGCTAATATGGAGCCGAGAATTTAAACGATGAATCGATGGTTCCCTTGCATGATGCACTGCTGTTGGCATAGGATGCGGCGAGTAGGTGAATGAAGACCATGCGATGGTGACATTTGGTGCATCTTATCACCGAAGACGGCGATGTGGTAGTGACCAGCAAGAAATTCTTACTAGGACAGCGAGAGTCTCACGAATGCCCGATGAATGTAGTTTTTGAGAGCATGGCTCAGATAGTGGATAAGGGTCTACGATGTTTGAAGGGATGACACTTTTGCATATCAATGATACAAGTGCAGGGTCACAGGACATATGACCAAGACCTATGAATGCAGATGAATACTCGGACACCCTGATGCATAGAACGAAGCAGCCTACGTGATAGCAAATGCGGGCATTGATGTCAGGACGTGACGCAGTTTGGAATGGACAAACCCATCAATGTGGATGTGGGATAGATGTTAGGGGGCGAGCTCTCTACAAATCTATCAAATTCATCGGTGGATAGACGAAAACACAAGCAGACAACTAGAGACTCCAACCGAAAGGTTCCAGATAGCAAGACAGCTCAGATATCATGGTAGATAGCTTGTTTATCATGCAGATGTGATTATGGCGGCCTGAGATGAAGTTCGGCTGTGAGTGTTCAGATTATAGCAAGCATGGTATAACAGTTTGGCAGCAGCTCCGAGAGTAGATCAGCGACTTCCAAAGAAGGGTTCAATGCTATGACGGGGACGCCAGAATATTCATTGACGTTATGGGCTTATATGATCCCTGATAGTTACATATGTGGATGGTGATGATTAAAAACAAAGTAGTTTGATTTAAAAGGGGAAAGAGCCCAAAAAAATTGAAAGGGTATGTGAGCTAAATGGTTCGATTATCGAAGGTTTAAAAACAGGGCACAATATACATTTAAAAATTGTGAAGCATTTCAAAAAGAGGAAATCTAATCGTCAGTTACCACATGAGGAAGCCAAATGATTCGAAACCAAGCAAAACTTAACAGAAGAAGAAAATCACAATACCCAAAGGAAGAAACGAAAAGCCAAAAGGACAAAATGAAAAGATTTTCAAGGGTTTCAAATACTGGATCGAGAAGGTGAATTGGGGGCTGGAATTTTTGGGCATGGCCAAATGCGGCAGATTTTGATATGTAAAACTTGAAATATAATTTCAATGCTAAAGCTTCTCTTCAGAAATTTCAGGCCTTGTTAGCAAGAAAGGATGAGAAATTTTCTGCATGCTTCATTTTAACTGTTCTATGTTCCTCCTTTCAGATTTCAGATTTGTAAATGAAATTTATGCCATTGTTTTGGGTTATTTCATGTGAATGTCTGCAATCTGGAAATTATTTTAAACCCTAGGAGCCAGCACCTAGTTTACTTTGATTGTGTTTGTTTTGCAGGTCAAATAGGCTAGGTTGCATGTACGAAACTCTCACATATTCGGTTTTGCAAGATGGGGTGCTATCAAACTGAAGGAGCTTTTGCATTGCTGCATTTTCAGCGATTATTTTGATACAAATTTTTAATTTTCTGTTTTTCAAAATTTTAATTTCAGAATTTTTTTTTCTTATTTTCAGGCATTAAAATAAACAGTAAAAAATTTCAAAATCAAAAAAATAATTGCACCATTATGTAGAGCACCTATCATACTTCCAATACGCACTTTGAAATTTCATTTTCGGAGTTGTTTAGTATTTTTAAAAATTCACCGAAGTTGTTGTTTTATTGCAGATTTAAAAAAATCTGAAAATAGAAAATTTCCATTTTAAGGTCAAATTTCATTTTTTCAGTTTTGTTTTGCACTCATGAGCCTATGATGACATTCCCTTCATGAAAATTCCAATTTCATTGAAGGAGTTATGTTTTATGGCATTTTCACAAATTTCCATTTTGAGCCTAAAATTACCCTTTCTTCATAAAAATTCTAATTTTACGAAAGAGGGGTAATTTGAATATTAGATTGAAGGTCTTTTCCTCAAAGCACTTAATTGTTCATCTTGATGAAAATTTGATTTCATTTAAGAGGGATAATTAAAGTGACATTTAAAGCCCTTTATTCAAGGCCATAAATTATTACCTCTTTGTGAAAATCTATTTCACTAAAGAGGGATAGTTTATCGATCATATTGAAAGCTATCTTTATCTTCATGAAAAGAAGCCATATTCAGAATTAATAGAGAAGATAAAATCTACCTTAAAACTCTCAAGATAAAATGAATTAAGGCACTACATCGTGGTCATATGAGGGCCAACTCACATTTGCTTTATTTTGGTTCAATGAACAATCACTAAAGTTTCATGGTAAAATAAACCAACATTGCCGCTTGTTTACGATTACTTGCAATCACTAAGGTGTTCCAAGCATTTAAATTGAATATCTTTATTTGAGATACTAATACACATATGCAAATGCTAATATAGCGGAGACCTTGGAGAAGTTGTTTGTCTAACTTCTTTGCAAGAGGGGATTTGGAACCCAAATCCTAAGGGAGAGTGTATTTTCACAATTGGGTGAAAATACCACTCAATACGACAACTATAAATACCCCTATAATAGTCTTTCTCTTTTGTTGACAAAGAAATATTCTGAAAATGTCCATCAAAAGAAAGCATGATAATAAATATTTCTCTCACAGGAGAAAAGATATTGTCGGAAGTTCCATACAATAAAGTCTCCTTTTGACATGCTTTTTAAAATAAAAGAGGGTATACAAAAAGGTACTTCCCCCTAATAGACATCCCTATAAATTATTTCTTAAAAAGACCTCCCAAACTTTAAAAATTTTAAACCATCTGGTTTCTGATCCATCAAAAAAATATGGAGAGCATACTCCCTTGGTAAAAAAATTGGAGGAAAAAAAATAAGGGAAAAAAAGAGGGGCGAGTTTGAGGAAAAGAAATAAGGGGAAAAAAATAAGGGAAAAAAAAGAGGGGGGATTTCCATGAGGGAAATCCCCCCATGAGGAAAAGTTCCTCAGGCTCACAGGGCAGGGAAAGTCTGCTCTGATACCATGTTGGAAAATGAAATGACTTGATTTTATTCATTGAAAGAGACCTTGCTTAAATAACAAAGGTGTACAATATGATCCATTGGATCATAACCAATTGATCTAATCTCAGCCATTCAAACTTATCCTAGTAACAACTTAGGATATAATATATTTTACCATGTTGGAAAATGAAATGACTTGATTTTATTCATTGAAAGAGACCTTGCTTAAATAACAAAGGTGTACAATATGATCCATTGGATCATAACTAACTGAGCTAATCTCAGCCATTCAAAATTATCCTAGTAACAACTTAGGATATAATATATTATTCTAACACCCCCCTTAAGTGGTACTAGGATATACTAACAACCCCTTAAGTAGTAGCAATAAATATTTTTGAAGCGATGACCGACATCGAAGTGAGGAATATTATCTTCATAATCAACAAAAAAATTGAATACCCGTACTCAATCATTGAAACAGACTAGGTCCAAGAAATAGGTGGAGCACCGCCAGCGACACCGACTCCCCCAACGTTAGAGTTGACCCGTCTTCTCCCAGTGCTGCACCACCATTACCTAAAAGTGTCCACTTTCACTGCAGCTTATTATCTAGCTGGTTTTATCATCGGGGTCCCATATTCAAACCTTCAATGAGGCCAACAACACCGCCACCATGACCGTCGCTTCCTTGTTTTTGATTTTGCACAAAATAATGAGCTCCTTCTAATGCACAATCCATTTTTCTATGAGCTTTTTGAAAATATTCATGGTAAATATTCATCGCAATAGCAAGCCATTGCACCCCATAGATAAAAAAACATTGGCCATGTGTTCATTTCTTTGAAACCCTTGATTATAGACTCGAGCAAAGTGCAAACCATAGAACCGACACAACACCATCACATTCGACCTCTCCTCCATCTTCACATCGTACTTTAGAATGCACATGCAATCCAACATGGTATTAGGGTGGGCTTTCCATGCCCTATGAGCCTGAGGAGCTTTTCCTCATGGGGGGATTTCCCTCATGGAAGTCCCCCTCTTTTTTTTCCCTCATTTTCTTTTCTCTTCAATTTTTTTACTAAGGGAGTGTGCTGTCCATCTTTTGATGGATAAGAAAATATATGGTTAAAAAAAATCTGGAGTTTGTGAGGTTATTTTTTATTTATTTTTTAGTTTTTTAGGGTTATAAATTTCGTGGCATTAAAGTTTTTCAGTTTTTGGCATATTTGTTTTTCTTCCATGATCCTCGTGAAGACGGTATTTTGGCAATACAACCAGTAAGGGCAATTTTTTTTGTGTGGTGGATGGTGTCGCATAGCCATTAATAGGCCACTTTTCCCCTTTATTGTTTTCATACAAAAAAATGGACCACCACTATATAAAATATGACCCTTCTTAAAAAAAAAAAAAAAGGAATTACATGGCCATTTATTAAGTTGTGGAAAAAAACAACAAATTTGGCCCTTCTACCTCCATGTTAAAAAAATATTTAAATGATGACCAATCATATATTAAAAAAATTTCCACTTTAATTAAGGCTAAATTTAACCTCGTCCACCATGCAATAAGGCGTTACTTCTAGTTAAAATTTTTTCCAAATGTTATCGAGTCTTGCATGCAGTACAACGGTGGCGGTTGGCACTGTTACCCTATATTCTCCGCCTCAGTAAGAAGTGGTTGTTAATAGTCACCCGATATTAAAGAGCTAAAACCAGAATGCCTTCACCTTGAGTTTTTGCCACTGCCATAGCATCTGCTACGCGTGCTTCCTCACAACACCCATCCAAAGCAATTAATCTCTATCATGACAGCGTTGATGAATGCCTTGATGTATCACCTCGTCATTGTTGGAAAAAAAGTCTCCATCAAATGGCTTCGTCGGTGCTTATAAAACTGTAGGAGAAACCATAAATTAAGGTAGAATTTTTTTTCTTAATTCCTCCTCGATGGCACCAACTCCACCCACCGCAGGGATGTGCAAATTATACCCTCCGACGTCAGTGGTGCTGGTGACAATGATCAAAGTTATGAACCATGAAAAAAGGTCACTAAAGAAAATCCCATTGAAACCAAAGTGTCTCACAAAAGGAGAGTGTGAAGATAGTGTGGAAAAATAACCACAAAAATCACAAGGGTAGTCCAAAATGACTCCATAAGCATAAGTAGTGGTTTCCATCTATATGAACACAATTGGCTAATAACAAGGTCCAAACTAAGTGTACAAACAACTTACTTCAAGGGAATCTAAAAATAAAGTGGGCACTGGCTAAACCATGGGCATTTTTTATAGGTGCATGACTGAACAATGAGGGCATCCAAACAAGCAAGTGGCATAGGGGACCTCCAAAAAGTTTAACCCCCCTAGGCCAATGCCACCTTACATGTTTTTCACATTAGCTCTTAGGGTTAAAATATTCTAGTGGACAAAACAACTCGACAACCACGTCACCCTACACCGTCGCTGCTCTTGGTGTGACTTAAAGGATAGATTTAGAAATGCCATCATTACCATCATCACCATCACCATCGCTGCAACAACTTGCAGTGGATTCTCCACCAGCTTCCATGATCCAAATGCACGTCACTTCCACCCTGTCACTCTGCCGGTGAAATCATAGTACCATTGATCTCTTGGCTGCTGGATTTTTCTAAACCTGTTGTGAAAATGACACACACCAGCATTGACACTGGTAGGCAGATGATATGCATCCACAACAACTTTAGCAGATGATGAAGTAGAATGGGACGTCTATTGAGATTTTGTGAATACAAGACCAAAGGAAAACCCCACAATAGCCCTAGAAAGGTACAATATTCAACAAATATTTAGCTCCAAACAGACATCCAATTGCAGAACCAAAGAAATAAAGTCTAAATCAGATCATATAGCCCTCATCATCGCAAGTTATGGCAATGGTTCCAATATTCAAACATAAAAATCTCCAAATGGTAAAATCAAATGGCGATTGGTGTGGGTTATCAAAAAATCCTGTCGACACGTGATCTGTTGCTTGTATGCATTGCTTAATTGAAGATGCTTCGCAAATACATTTAGAGTATATGGTTCTTATTACCTCAAATGTAAAAATCATCTGTTTGTTACAGTGAGGAGGCACCATTTCAATGTGTGTGCGCATCGAGTTTTGAATCGAAAGCATGTCAATAGTGCAACGAAATCGGTAATGTTGCAAACACCATTACAGATGTGGGCATTAGACAGTTTCTTCTCTTTGCTACAATGGTTATCTAGCCTTTGATTGCGGCACATTAACCAAAAAAATCTCTTAAAACATGGATTCCTCTCCTCAAAATAATAGCAGGACCATCAACAAACTTTTGTCTCCTCCATAAATTTCACCATCTGGTTGTGGTCCAGTATGTTCACATCATCAATAATAGTTTTGAACAACAACTTTGCTACCACATTGGATGACCTCGTCCATGCAACGGTAGTCAACTTCAATAGGAAAAAGTAAGTGGGCCACCAATCGACCACCAATCAGCTACAATATTACTCTCCCTATGATACGCAAAGCCTGGTTTGTTGTCGCCAATGTAATTGAGGTATATTTTTGAAGCTGGACCGTCAAAATCTCTTAAAGCATTAGCTATCAACTGATGGCACGCATAATCAACATGAAAGTCATCAGTGGTTTGATATATCCACAACACGATATAAATTTAGCAGCACTGAGGTGTTGATGTAAATCACAGTTGAAACCTTCAAATCCGCTTGCTCAGTCGAAATTGCACAAGTCATATCCAGCTTCTTTGCCACTCCACCACTCGAACATAAAATATTTCAAGTCATTGGATCGTGTAAATCTTGTCGAGATTTACTCTCCATTTATCCATAGGACAGGGGATTCAATCAATCAATGTGCACCGAGAGCCTCTAGTCAATTCCTTCAATCCACCTATTGCTGTCCATGTCTGACATCGTGGGGTTACTAAGATTCTGCGTAGATCAACGTGCAATTAACTATAGTGGAGTTATAGTAAATTGGTGCACGACGGAGATAAAATGAAAGTCCTCCTTCCACATTAATCAAAGACCATATTTAAAATATCATAGGCACGACATTAAAATATTTGAGCCACCATATTGGAGAAAAATACGCTAATTTTTGGATTTTGAACATCACAGTAGAAGAATCACCTAAAATCAATAGTGCAACTACATCACTCGTCCTTTGCTGATCTTTTCTCTATTACCAGTTCTGCTCCACCTAGTCTATGCTGCTCAAGTTCTTGATTCTAGTAGTCTACCTACTTTATTTTTGAGTTAAATCAAGCTAACCAGCTCGAACATCAATGGATTCCCATCGCAATCCTCCTACGAAGGGGCTTTGTGTCATAACCAAATCTACCGAACAAGATCGAACGTCGCTAATGAATTCCCACCACAATCCTCCACTGAAAAAGGAGCGAGGTCATCAGAAAAAATTGCATCCACCTCCTGCACATCATAATTTTTGCAGATCATACCTGGAAGATATTACTGCTCCAATCCCAGTTCTACCAAAGGTGGAAGCAGAAAATATTTTCCACTGAACAACTAGATAAGATCTCCGACTAACAACCAGATCTCCCAGAAGAAAAAAATATTCATCCTTCATGGAGGCACTACAGCCTGTTAACCGAAAATGTCACTAACTGCTCTACGATGGAAGCTTTGGGAAAAGGTAAGGCAATTGAACAAATTAAAGAGGTCTAGAAAGATCAAAAAGTTTTCACCTGATTCCTCCATTCTATGGATGCATTCTCCCGTAGGACTAGTACATACTCAGATCAGATCAAACTTATAAACCTAGATGTTCATGAGCCTAGTGCTTGCATTTTCATCATCATTTACACCAATAAAACCTTCAGCAATCATCACCACTAGCAAGATCGTGTCGCGTGGTCTAAAGCAGCTCCTTCAACAATTGATAGAACCAGATCTCCATGGAACAAAATAGACAGCTTCTAGATGCTATATGGCATGTAGTGCTACAATAATGCGATCCAAAAGCCAGCATGAAAACTCAAACTACGTGCAGTCAATATCAAGTGCCATCTTGGAAATTGTCAAAAGCATCGATTGCATCGAGATCACATGGACGTAAAAAATAGTCTCAAATAGGCATTGCTTCACCAAACTCGGGATCTGTTTACACCAGGCAGCAAAGAGGTCAAAAAAAATTATCTGTAAAAATGAAATTCTTGATATATATTTGAAACCACCACTGTGCCATCGAATTGGCCGCATCGCCAAATGGACATGTTGTTCATTATGCGAGGGACTGGATGTTGCAAATTTTGCCAATGCCAAAACCAATGCTTATGCCATTGGATGCACCCATGATTATCGCCACCACGTTCCTCAATATTTTCATGGCCCTTACAACAGTGTCAAAGCATGTTTACACTGGCAGCAATGAGTTGCCGAATGTGGTCATCAGTCATCATTTTCAAATAATCTTTTGGGTGGGTACGTGAAACAATAAAAAAAATAGTGCACAACACCAGTCCGCTTAGACTCTCTCGATGAAAAAAAACACCACCACTTGGTTTATCTGTGCCTCCCAGTGTTGGATTGGATTGATATGACAACAAATCAAAATTTAACATCGTAAACATAAACCTTCAAACCTTCGATGATCTGCAAATTTTTCATCTTAGAGTTAAAATATCTGAGTCTCTATAGTTATGTCCCGGTCAGAGCGTGATAAGTCAGATTCAATCTCCAATTATCAGTCATTGAAAAAATTATCCATCATCAACGATGAAAATTTCCTGCTCCGCCTTTATAGGAAGCTATAGCAGTGACGGCTCCTTCGCCGCCAGTGGCTGCTCCGCCTTCCAGGAGAATCATGGCGATGTTGTTGAGTAAGCCAAAAAAACAATAGAGACATAAGCAAAGCAGTGCCCATCGCTCATTAAAAAAACTTCGGTCCATACGCCATCGAAAGTCCATACGCTCAGAAAAAAATTAGCATCTACACAGCTAGGTTTCAAAACATACAACGACCGTATCCAAATTACGTAGATCGAAGAGTTTTTTGAATTGCAGGCTGACTCTCCATAACGTAAAAAAAAAATACCACGACATCAGCTATATGAAGATGAGATCTCCACGGAGCATATCAATGAGACCTCGGAACCATTCTTTTCCAAAATTCCATGTTGGAAAATATACTACCATAATGAGCAGCAAAGGGGATGTAAAAAACACATCTCATAGTTGCCCACTACGGAAGTATCCGATCTGCATGGTGGACAAAAAACTAAACAATGAGAGCCCACAGTGACTTAGTGAAAGAAATCACGGTCAGAAGAGGCTATAAAAAACTGTGTGATGATGGTTTCAGACCTCCCATCATAATCTTTATCCACATGCAAACACATCTAGACCCTTAAATCTAGAATGCTCCAAATAGAAATAGTAGCAAATTACATATATTTTCAACAGATCTCGGATATTGCAAACCCTTAAAAAAACTAAAAAAAATGACCTCCCAAACCTTAAAATTTTTTAAACCATTTGGTTTTTGATCCATCAAGATATGGAGAGCATACTCCCTCGGTAAAAAAAATTTAAAAAACTTTGGGGAGGAAAAGGAGAAAAAAAGGGGGGGATTTCCATGAGGAAAAGCTCTTCAGGCTCATAGGGCAAGGAAAACTTGCTCTGATACCATGTTGGAAAAATGAAATGACTTGATATTATTCAATGACAAAGGCTTTGCTTAAATAGCAAAGGCATACAATATGATCCATTGGATCATAACTAAGTTAATCTCAGCCACACAGATTATCCTAGTAAAAACTTAGGATATGATATATTATTCTAACACCCCCCTTAAGTGGTACTAGGATATCTCTAATAGAATCAACAACTTGTTTGCCTTTGGAGTCCATCTGTTCGAGGGCTTCTATCAGGTTTTGCATGTCAATGCTTTCACCATCAACATTACCCTTCTTCTACTGTCGAATTGGCTTGTATCTCCTCTGACCCCTTTGGAAACTTTTGGGATTGAACGAATTCCTTTCCTGAGATCAACGTTTTTGAAATGTGTTTTGAGAGGCTCTCTGATTAATTTACGGCCCGACATCCTTCTTATTTTAATTTTGTGTTTTGAGTAGAGGGCACTAATTTTTTAGGTACCCTTGGGTTTGATAGTTATTGCAAAAAGCTAACTTATTTTTATATTCTAGTGGTTGAAATCTCTTATAGGATCTATAAATGGAGATTAATGTAGGTGGGAAGCTCTTATTCCAGATTAGTGTTAACACAAATCCATGCATGAACCATTCTGGTTTGATTTTTGGTCATTGAATCAATGACCACCAGATCCCCAATGGATTTTGATATACCCTAAATAATTTCTTCATGCCATAAATGTGCAGGCAAATTAGGCATACAAACCAATATGGGCATAAAGTTAATGCCCTAGGTCTCAAGGTCAAAATCTTCACCCCGTTTCCTAAAAAATAGGCTTGTTCTGCCCAAAAACCAGGAGCCTCTTGTAAGAATTATGCTTGCATCGTCATGGTTGTTTAGCTTTATCATGAAAAATCCCTTTGAAAGAGCCATGATCTCCATATTGCCCGATGTTTTCCACTTAGAATAAGCCCACCTTCGGATTGTTTCCATATTTGGGTGCCCTCCAATGAATTTTTTGACAAGTGAAAAATTCTCCATAGCCACAAAATTAGAGATGAGACTATCAGGAATGAGGAGATCTCTCCTCACAGGTGAGATAAGATTCTTTGAGGTTTTTTGTCAGTGTCTCTTTCTAAACTGCCTCTGCATACGAAAAATCTTGGGTATTCAAAATACCCTTTTTGACTAGACTCTCTGCAGATTCGTGATAGGGAAGAAATTTTTTTGGTGGTTCCTTCTCTTCAAAAAGATCCTTGGGACAAACACCACCACTGGGATGCTTACCTATTGAGCTTTCATCCAATGGTTCTTTGTTGGTCACATGCATAGTCTTCTTCTAAGATTGTACCTCCATCTTCCTGCTTAGGGTTGAAATTCCCTCCATCGCTCCAGAGCTAGTTCTTTAATGGTTGTGTGCCCAAGAGAACTTATATTTGTGTGTTCTTAGATGTCTAATTTATATTCTCTTTTTCTATGAAGAGAGGCTAGGATTTTTCCAAAACCTCAAAGGTAATCTATTGTTCTTTTGATGGATTTTCCCACCACATAATCCACCCTCTTCCTCCCAAGGGCCTTGGAAAGAGATTCCACACTTTCTTGATTTCATTAGCACAATCTTTGCACTTGAGCAAGGAAGTGTTTAACTTGAAATGTAAGCTATTTTTGGGTTTCCTTATGGGGGCACACCCAATACTCAAGGTAATAGGGAGATGATATGAAGTTACCATTGAGTAGATTGGATGAGACAAATCATTTTGGAGGATATCAATATTTTCAGCTACATAGAAGCGATCCAATATTTCCATTCTAAGAGCATCCCCACATCGTGCATTGCTCCAAGTAAACCAAACCCCATGATTTTCAGAACTCTTGTTCCAATTAGGATCATAAATATTCTAGGCCCTTCGAAACCTAGACCATGATATAGCATTTTCTGGTTGTTTGAGTGGAGTGCCACCCCCCAATCTATATCCCTCACACTCTACCATATTGAATTCTATTCCTATTATCCAATTTGCTTCAAGAAAATTGAAGCACATCTAATCCTAGAGGGCTACCCATTTGGTTGCATCATTGGGTGCATAAACAGTTGTAATACCTAATTTTCTATCACCAAATATTATTGTACACCACACTACTCTATGCATTGGGTCCTCTCTTGATAATAAAATATAGTCCCATAGCTCCTGAGAGAGGCATATGATATCATACCCCCTCCACTCCCTTCATCATGACTTGTACAAAAAGCCTCCCTTCTCGCAGTGTGATGCCATGCAAATTCTAAGACATGATTCTTGTAGATATTAATATAACATATTGTCAGCTAAAGCACCATAGGCATTTTGGGTGGGTACAAATTGCATATAATCATGTAGAGTACCTATTCCCTTAGATTGATGTGTGGATAAGGAGGTATTATTGGAGTAAGAGTTGGTCGGCTTATAGCTCCATTCCTTACCTCCTAGGTGTTGGTATTTCAAGATACCTATCGAAGGAGAGGGGAAGGCATACCGTGATGAGTTGTGCCTATTTTTCTTGTTATGTTGGGTTACCCAACCCTCCTTGATTATTTCATGAGGAGTTTACTCCACAGAAGCCTTAAAATTTGGAGGGAGCTGAAGGGAGATGTGGGTAAAACTACCAAGTTAGAAGCTTGGGGCACTGAATGAGTAGGGAAATAGGTCACATCATGAGAACTAGAAGGTTGTAAAGGTTAAACATGAGGTACTATTTTGCTTACATTCTGAGTAGCGATAGTAGTAGTACTAGCAGGTTAGTTTTGTTGTTTGGTAGGTCTCACCGGATAATTTTTAATCATATGGCCTTGTTGTCTATAGTAGAAACATGAGTTTGACAAGTTGAGATAATTAATTCATTGTTCAAATTGGATACTAGGGGATTTGATTAATATATTACTTGGGAGGTCCTTGGAGACATCAGTCTCAACCAAGATGCATGGGTGGGAGCGCATGAAGTGTGACTACTTATATGGGAGAAATAATGGCCTTCCAAACCTAACAACTATATAAGATAAGTACTTTGTGCATGCTTGATTTAAGAAATGGAGTTCAATCCAAAGGGGGTATTTCATGTTTAACACATTTTTAGGGTCAAATTGGAATACCCAATGTTGAAGAAAGACCAGTTGACCAGAAATCATCCAAGTGCTGAGTTTTAGGGCTTTTAAGCAAGATTATTTGGAGGTGAAAGTGACAAAAATAAAGGATTGACCAAGGTGGCGATGAGAGGAAATCATCCAACCCTTATATTCCTAGACTTTGACAAACCACCAATTGAGCTCTTCATCAGGGGGAACTGTTATAGAAAAAATAGAACAATAGTTCTCTCTTCTAATTCTTTTATTTCTTCAATAAAATCATCTTGTAATTCAAACTCAAAGGTACCTGACTCTTTAGCTTACTGATTTTCCTGTTCAAAGCTTTGATTTCTTCCTACATGTCCAATTTTTAGGGTTCACTCTTTTGGTACATGTTGGTCACTACCTCCTTTTAGATCCTCTAGGTCCATGGGTTGAGGGTGTGAGGTCAACATTATTTTATCTTGTGTTGGAATAAAGGTCCTCCAGTTGAGTTGTTGCGAATGCTTGAGAATTGCTACCATTGAAATTTAGGTTGTTGAGCAATGCATGGGTGTAAGGAGAGCTATCATTGGATTCCCTTGCAACATGGCACCCAATATAGTGGGGGATCTTGAACGGGAGTGTGGGGTACTGCCTTTGGAAATATTACTTCTATCATGTTCCTCTCTTGGAGTTACACTAATTTATATGTCACTACAGTGGTATAGCTCATATCTGGAGGAAAATCCATGAGCAATAATAGAGGCTCCCTTGAGCCCCAAATGATCATCCTCCCATTCTGGTTGTTGGATCGATTTATTCCTAAATTTAAATAGGGGTTCTGCTAGCAAATTTTTGAAAGGTGAAATGAAGATCTCCTCATCTTATGACTAGCCCTCTCTATGGGGATGCGAGATAGAACTAGAAGTCGGTGGCCTGAGCTCATTATATTTATTTTTGAGTGAAATTGTGTGAATCCCACCATAACTGGCATGTGATGCACTTTCTAGAGCAAAAAACCATGATTCAACTACTGTCTTAGTCTCTTTGGCATGAAATTACAATGTTGCAGTCTTTATCCTAGGTAAATGGTCACCTACAGCACCCAAAAATGAATTTCCATCATTTGAAAAATATCTTGAAGAGAAGTTCACATCAATATCCATGATGTACCCCTTGAACAACCCTCTTTTTGTAAAATACTCTAGCTTCTGAAAAAACCCTTGTAAATTTTTCTTGCTCAGTATCACCAAATTTCAAATTTATGTGTTCCTTTTCAAAATTATTATGTTATATTTTCAAACAAAAAGGAAAAATGTTTTTGCATATGCTCCACTTTATACCAAGTGGTATTTATTTTAGAAAAATGGTCCCAATTGGACCTTACATTGTTTAAGAGTATGGTTTCGCATCGTCTTAGAATGAAACTCAAGAATTTTCACCGAAATCACTTCAATAGCCCCGAGGTTTAACATATGCAATTTACAAACATCCCACACATGTTCAAAGTTGGCAATCAGTTTGAAATTCTCAGTGATTTTTAACTTTGTGGATTTAATGACACCTTTCTTTGGTTTAACCCTTAAGAACACTCTATCCCATACAAAGTGCTCTCTTGGGGTTATCTTCAGATCAACATAACTTTTATGTCAATCGATGAATTCCTTGAGTCTTTTCCTGATCACCTTTAACTAATATTCTATTTTCTTGACCATATCTATACCAATCACAACTCGATCTTCCAGATTATCCGAGGATAATGGAGTTCTACACTTTTTATCGTACAAGACATCAAAGGGAGTCATCCCCAATGAAGAGTGATATCCATTATTGTAGATAAAATTTACAAGGTGTAGGTAGTCTTCCAAAAAGACCTTTTATCAATGTAGTACATGCAAAGCATATCATATAGTACTTTATTTATCCTTTCCGTTTGACCATCTATCTCAAGGTGGTATGCCAAGCTCATATTCAATTTCGTGCCTACTATACGATGTAGGGCTGTCTAGAAATCAAAAGTGAATCTAGAATCCCTATTTATAATGATTATATTAGGAAACCAATGCAATAGGAATACCTCGACAAATCTATTAGCCACTACCTGAGCATCATCTTTGATGTTTCCTAGTATAAAATGTGCAACCTTAGTCAACCTGTCGACTATTACAAGGATTACATCATGTTGATACCAGGTCTTGGGTAATCCTATTATGAAGTCCATATATATGACCTGCATTTTTTGCATAGGTATATCACGTGGATACAATTGTCCTATAGGATGCTTGCATTCAACCTTAACCTTCTGATATTCGAGATATAGAGTGATAAAATTGGTAATATCCTTCTTCATTCCTATCTAGAAGAAGGTTCTTTTTATGTTTTTCCTCATTTTGACCCCTTTAGGGAGAGCAAAATTAGAGGATCTATGGGCTTCTTGCATTATTAGCTTCCTTAACTCACCCATTTTAGGTATGATGATCCTTCCTTGATAGCACAAAAGATCATTTTTTATGCTAAATTCTTTATTACCTTTAGGGTCCCTGCTCATCTTAGCTCGAATTTCCTTGAAATACTCATCTTGAGATTGCTCCTTCCTTACTTGATATATTATATCTTCTTCTAGAAAAAATTGAACAATAGTTCTCTCTTCTAATTCTTTTATTTATTCATTAAAATCATCTTGTAATTCAAACTCAATTACCGATTTTTTTGTTCAAAGCTTTGATTTATTCCTACATTTCCAATTTTTAGGGTTCCCTATTTTTGTACATGTTAGTCACTACCTCCTTGTTTAGATCCTCTAGGTCCATGGGTTGAGGGTGTGAGGTCAACATTATTTTATCTTATGTTGGAATAAAGGTAGTCCAGTTGAGTTGTTGCGAATGCTTGAGAATTGCTACCATTGAAATTTAGGTTGTTGAGCAATGCATGCTTGTAAGGGGAGCTAGCATTGGCTTCCCTTGCAACATGGAACCCTATCTAGTGGGGATATTGAAAGGGAGCATGGGTTATTGCCTTTGGAAATCTTACTTCTATCATGTTCCTCTATTGGAGTTACACTAATGTTCATGTCACTGCAGTGGTATGGCTCATATCTGAAGGAAAATCCATGAGCAATAATAGAGACTCTCTTGAGCTCCAAATGATCATCCTACCATTCTGGTTGTTGGATCGATTTCTTCCTAAACTTAAATAGGGGGTCTTCTAGAAAATTGTTGAAAGTTGAAATGAAGAGCTCCTCATCCTGTGATTTTCCCTCTCTATGGGGATGAGAGATAGAAATAGAATTCGGTGGCCCGAGCTCATTATCTTTCATTTTGAGTGAAATTATGTGAATCCCACCATAAATGGAATGCAATGCACCTTCTAGAGCAAATAACCATGATTCAACTATTGTCTTAGTCTCTTTGGCATGAAATTACAATGTTGCAGTCTCTATCCTGGGTAAATGGTCACCTGCAACACCCAAAAATAAATTTCCATCATTTGAAAAAGATCTTGAAGAGATGTTCACATCAATCTCCATGCTGCACCCCTTGAAGATCCCTCTTTTTGTAAAAATTCCTAGCTTATGAAAAAACCCTTGTAAAGTGTTCTTGCTCAGTATCACCAAATTTCAATTTTATGTGTTCCTTTTCAAAATTATTAAATTATATTTTGATACAAAAAGGGAAAATGTTTTTGCATATCCTCCACTTTTTACCAAGTGGTATTTCTTTTAGAAAAATGGTCCCATTGGACCTTACATTGTTTAAGAGTATGGTTTTTCATCATACTAGAATGAAACACAAGAATTTTCATCGACATCACTTCAATAGCCTTGGGTTTTACCATATGCAATTTAGAAACATCCCGCACATGTTCAAATTTAGCAATCGGGTTGATCTTCTCAGTGATTTTTATCTTTGTGGATTTAATGTCACTTTTCTTTGGTTTAACCCTTAAGAACACTCTATCCCATTCAAAGTGCTCTCTTGGGGTTCTCTTCAGATCAACATAACTTTTATGTCAATCGACAACTTCCTTGAGTCTTTTCCTGATCACTTTTAACTAATCTTCCATTTCTTTAACCATATCTATACCAATCACAACTCGATCTTCCAGATTGTCCTAGGATAATGGAGTTCTACACTTTTGATCGTACACGACATCAAAGGGAGTCATCCCCAATGAAGAGTGATATCCATTATTTTAGGTAAACTCTACAAGGTGTAGGTAGTCTTCCCAAAAAGACCTTTTATCCATGTAGTACATGCAAAGCATATCATATAGTACTTGATTTATCCTTGTTTGACCATCTATCTCAGGGTGGTATGCCAAGATCATATTCAATTTCGTGCCTACTGCATGATGTAGGGCTTTCTAGAAATCAAAAGTGAATCTGGAATCCCTATTTATAATGATTATATTAGGAAACCCATGCAATAGGAATACCTCAACAAATCTATTAGCCACTACCTGAGCATCATCTTTGATGTTTCCTACTATAAAATATACAACCTTAGTCAACCTGTCGACTATTACAAGGATTGCATCATGTTATACCTAGTCTTGGGTAATCCTATTATCAAGTCCATATATATAACCTGCCATTTCTACATAGGTATATAATGTGGATACAATTGTCCTATAGGATTCTTGCATTCAGCCTTAACCTTCTGATATTCGAGACATAGAGTGATAAAATTGGTAATATCCTTCTTCATTCCTATCTAGAAGAAGGTTATTTTCATGTTTTCCCTTATTTTGGACCCTTTATGATGATCCTTCCTTGATAGCACAAAAGATCATTTTTTATGCTAAATTCTTTATTACCTTCAGGGTCCCTACTCATATTAGCTCGAATTTCCTTGCAATACTCATCTTGAGATTGCTCCTTCCTTACTTGATATATTAGATCTTCTTCTAGAAAAAATTGAACAATAGTCCGCTCTTCTAATTCTTTTATTTTTTTAGTAAAATCATCTTGTAATTCAAACTCAAATGTACCTAACTCTTTAGCTTATCAATTTTTTTGTTCAAAGCTTTGATTTCTTCCTACATGTCCAGTTTTTAGGGTTCCCTCTTTTGGTACATGTTGGTCATTACCTCCTTGTTTAGATCCTATAGGTCCATGGGTTGAGGGTGTGAGGTCAACATTATTTTATCTTGTGTTGGAATAAAGGTCCTCAAGTTGAGTTGTTGCGAATGCTTGAGAATTGCTACCATTGAAATTTAGGTTGTTGAGCAATGCATGCTTGTAAGGGGAGCTAGCATTGGATTCCCTTGCAACATGGCACCCAATCTAGTGGGGGATATTGAATGGGAGTGTGGGTTACTGCCTTTGGAAATATTACTTCTATCGTGTTCCTCTCTTGGAGTTACACTAATTTGCATGTCACTGCAGTGGTATGGCTCATATCTGGAGGAAAATCCATGAGCAATAATAGAGGCTCTCTTGAGCCACAAATGATCATCCTCCCATTCTGTTTGTTGGATCGATTTCTTCCTAAACTTAAATAGGGGGTCTTCCAACAAATTTTTGAAAGGTGAAATGAAGAGCTCTTCATCCTGTGATTTTCCCTCTCTATGGGGATGAGAGATAGAAATAGAAGTAGGTGGCCCGAGCTCATTCTCTTTCATTTTGAGTGAAATTGTGTGAATCCCACAATAAATGGCATGCGATGCATCTTCTAGAGAAAATAACCATGATTCAACTACTGTCTTAGTCTCTTTGGCATGAAATTACAATGTTGAAGTCTCTATCCTGGGTAAATGATCACCTGTAGCACCCAAAAATAAATTTTTATCGTTTGAAAAATATCTTGAAGAGATGTTCACATCAATCTCCATGCTGCACCCCTTGAAGAGCCCTCTTTTTGTAAAAAATCCTAGCTTATGAAAAAACCCTTGTAAAGCGTTCTTGCTCAGTATCACCAAATTTCAATTTTATGTGTTACTTTTCAAAATTATTACATTATATTTTCAAAAAAAAAGGGAAAATGTTTTTGCATATCTACTTTCTACCAAGTGGCATTTCTTTTAGAAAAATGGTCCCATTGGATCTTACATTGATTAAGAGTATGGTTTCGCATCGTCTTAGAATGAAACTCAATAATTTTTACCGACATCACTTCAATAGCCTCGGGGTTTACCATATGCAATTTAGAAACATCCCACACATGTTCAAAGTTAGCAATAAGGTTGATCTTCTCAGTGATTTTTATCTTTGTGGATTTAATGTCACTTTTCTTTGGTTTAACCCTTAAGAACACTCTATCCCCTACAAAGTGCTCTCTTGGGGTTCTCTCCAGATCAACATAACTTTTATGTCAATCAACGAATTCCTTGAGTCCTTTCCTGACCACCTTTAACTAATCTTCCATTTCCTTGACCATATCTATACCAATCACAACTCGATATTCTAGATTGTCCCAAGATAATGGAGTTCTACACTTTTGACCGTACAAGGCATCAAAGGGAGTCATCCCCAATGAAGAGTGATATCCATTATTGTAGGTAAACTCTACAAGGTGTAGGTAGTCTTCCCAAAAAGACATTTTATCCATGTAGTACATGCAAAGAATATCATACAATACTTGATTTATCCTTTTCGTTTGACCATCTATCTTAGGGTGGTATCACAAGATCATATTCAATTTCTTGCCTACTGCATGATGTAGGGATTTCTAGAAATAAAAAGTGAATATGGAATACCTATTTATAATGATTATATTAGGAAACCCATGCAATAGGAATACCTCAACAAATATATTAGCCACTACCTGAGCATCATCTTTGATGTTTCCTAGTATAAAAAATACAACCTTAGTCAACCTGTCGACTATTACAAGGATTGCATCATGTTGATACCAGGTCTTGGGTAATCCTATTATGAAATCCATTAACCTACCATTTTTGCATAGGTATATCATGTGGATACAATTGTCCTATAGGATGCTTGCATTCAGCCTTAACCTTCTAACATTCGAGACATAGAGTGATAAAATTGTAACATCCTTCTTCATTCCTATCTAGAAGAAGGTTCTTTTCATGTTTTCCCTCATTTTGGCCCCTCTAGGGAGAGTAGAATCAGAGGATCTATGTGAAGAACACAAGCTTATACTGAGAGGGGGGGTGAACAGTATAAGACCGCTTTTTACTTTTTCCTCCAAATCAACTTTCAAATCAATATTATGCAGTGTATAGAAAGCAATATCAATAGCAGTAATTAAAGCAATGCACAAAACACCATCCACAATAGAGACACAACAATTTACGTGGTTCACCCAATGCGGGCTACTCCACGGATAAAATCTTTCACTAAATTTTATCAAATCAAATCTGGGAATACCTTTCCCGATTACAATGTTTATGGGCACCAACCCAAAGGAGACACCAATCCCCTAGCTCTGTTCTGGCTGGTGATCCTCTAGAAGACCTCTGCCTCCTCTCGCCCTTAGCAAATGGAACTCTATCCATAGAAGACACCTGTCTTCCCTGCTCTGGCTGGAGACCTCTGTCCTCAACTCTATCACCTCCAAAGCTGGTCCTCGAAATTGCACTAAACACAGTCCTTCGGTCTAGCACAAATGTCCTCGATCTCTTTCTCTGATCTGCACCAAACACAGTCCTTCGGTCTGGCACAAATGTCTTTGTCCTCTTTTTTTGGTCTGCACAAAAAACATAGTCCTTCGCTCTTTTTGCGCAATCATAGCTGCACTTGATCAAACTTTGACCTTTGCACCTCTGCGCAATCATAGCAGCATATACTTCGCGCACTCTGCTTCCTTGCAATCTTACTCACTTAGAAGATTCGATGAAATGCACTCTGTACTCTGCAATCGACTTTTGCACTTAGCTTCTTGGCGATCGAACTTCTCCCCGCCCTCTATCTATGAATGTCACACTTCGAATGCACACTTAAAAATCGATACTTTAACTCTCCAAACAGCCCTCCTTTTATACTAACACATTCAAGATTTAAACCTTGGTCTTAGTCGGCTGTTACCCTTAAACTACGTCGGTTGCAAAACCTTAAACTTCGTCGGCTCAAATTTAACTCTGTCGGCTTCAACCACCTCTGTGGTTCTATAGCTTTTCTCATGAAACTACAACATGTCATGATATCATGACACCTTTGCAGCCGTACACTTTCTTTTGGCTTTTGTCATGATATCGTGACACTTTAGCCTTTGACGACTTTGACTAAGCTCTTGTCATGATATCGCGACACTTCTCGCTTTCTTATCCACTTCTTGGCTTGCACTAGCAAAAATGGAACATGTCATGAAATCGTGACACTTTCGCTGCCTTGAGCTTCTCTCTGCCTTACACCCAGAAACTGGAACATGTCACGAAATCGTGACACTTTCGCTGCCTTAAGCTCTTCTCTGCCTTACGCCCAAAACTGGAACATGTCACGAAATCGTGATGCTTTTGTCTTCATAGCCTTCCTTTCTACTTTTGTCATGAAATCATGACACTTCACCTATGGAAGACATGCTATCAGTTTCTGTCATGAAATCGTGACACTTCTGCTGCCGTCTGCTATCTTTTCTGCCTGTCGTGAAATCGTGACGCTTTCAGCTTCCGTACGCTTTCTTTGTAGCCTATCACAAAATCATGACGCTTCTCATTTTAGACTCTTCCCTTTGATGCATGTCATGAAATCATGACAGTTCTCACTTCGAGTTTTGTAGCATGTCATGAAATCACGATAGTCCTCACTTCGTCTTTTGCAGCATGTCACGAAATCGTGACACTTTATCTTGCTACTTTCTCTCTCTTTGAACTTGTCACGAAATCATGACAACTCACATTTCGGACTCTCTCTTCTGCATTATGTCATGAAATCATGACACTTTTCCTTTTGGACTCCTTCTCCGACAACATGTCATGAAATCGTGACACTTTTTCTTTCGGACTTCCTCTCCTGCAACATGTCACGAAATCGTGACACTTTTTCGTCCGTACAATCTTCCTTGCAATATGTCATGAAATCGTGACACTTTTCCTTCTCGGCCTTCCTGCTCTTTTCAAGTCACGAAAATGCGACATGTCATGAAATCGTGACACTTTCCACCTTGCTCTCCTTCTCTGCCAACATGTCACGAAATCATGACAGTTTTCCCTGCTTCTTCTCTCTCTTCCAACATGTCACGAAATCGTGATAGTTTTGCCAGCTCTTTCTCTCTCCTCTAACATGTCACGAAATCATGATAGTTTTTCCAGCACTTTCTCTCTCCTCTAACATGTCATGAAATCATGACAGTCTTTCCAGCCTACTGCATACTTTTTCTAACTTGTCTTTTTCTTTGATCTTTTGCAAAAGAGCTACTATGATCTTCTTGGAAACTCATTGTCCATGCTCTGAATAATCTGACATTAAATCAAATTCCTTCAAGAGCTTCTTGACATCAATGACAACTTCTACACTTGAGCAAAGGCAATGTACCCAAGGTACCCAAAATTGCCAACAATCTCCCCCTTTGTCATTGATGGCAAACCTTTACTGAAAACACATCTCAAGAGCCAAAACTGAAACCAGCTGTGCTAACACTGAGAATCTGCCTTTGAGGTTTTGCTCCCCCTTACTCATATCTCTCCCCCTTTGTCATCAATGGCAAAGGGTCACCTTTGGGGCTTGGGACTAAGAATGAGCCTCTTAGCTTAGTCCCTCCCCCACCTCCTGATGAGGTGATTAAAATAGGGGTGGGAGTAAAACTCCCATTAGGCACTGATCATCATCAGTGTCTATAACTTCCTTGCCAGGCCTTCTCTTGAACTCATTGTCCATTTTCCTGTTCCTATTACTGTTCTTGTTCTTGTTCTCATCCCTATTTTTGTTCATGCCTTGATCCTTGGACCTGTTCATACCATTGTTCCTGTTCCTGTACCTTGGAAGATCAGCTCTACACTGTCTAGCTGTGTGACCTCCATTGTTGCACTTATAACAGGTAACAATGTTATTTCTTTTAGGCATACCTGTTCTTTGAATCCGCCAGTTCTGCCCAAACCTGTTCTGATTAATCCTGTTCTGGTCGAGCCTATTATTTATCTCGCAATAGACTGCCTTGTGCCCGAACTATTGACAAGAGTAGCAATACCCTCGAAAGAAACTAGCACTTCTGAATTTGTCATTTACTTTCTTCACTTGAGCCATGCAATGTACAGCCATGTGACCAAACCTGTGACACGCAAAACATCTGTCGTGAAATTTTCTTTTATTCGACCTCTTGGGTCCCGAAAACTTCTTCTTCTCAATCTGAATTTTGTTTTCTATTTCTGCGCATCTATCACTCATGGACTCATGATCTGAAGTACTTTCTTCATCAGAACTCTCTTCCTTTTGAAATCTCTTGCTAGATTCCCCAACCTGTTCCTTGTGCGGCTCAACAAAACCAAGGCCTATTTTATCTGTTGGTTTTCTTTGACCTTTGATGAGAGACTTAACCCTTTTGGAGCTATCTTGAAACCTGTACAGCTTATCCTTGTACTCTTTAGTTTCCACTTCCAAAGAAGCCATTTTCTGTTCCAATTCACTATATTTAAGAACCTTGGACTCTAACTCAACCTTGAGTTCTTGAGTCTTAGCTATAGAGAAATCAAGATTTTCTATAAGATCATCTCTTTCCATACAACATTCATCTAACTTATCCTGGAGTCTGGCATTCTTCTTTCTTTCCTTTTTCAAAGCACTAAGAGCACTACTAAGTTCACTTTCAAGATCCTTTATTTGTTTGCTTTCTGAATCATCAGAGTCTTTTCCAGATTTCTTATCACTAGAGGTGCTACCCTTTTCAAAAACCATACAAGCATCTTCCTTATAGTTTTCTGAAGCATCCTCATACATACTAGTAACCAATTCATTATTTGTGCAATCATCCTCAAGGTGACCAAAATTTCCACATCTAAAACATTTCATGATAATGAATCTATGTTTCGGTTCTTCCTCTTTTTCTGATATGAACAACATCTCATTTTCACTATCACTTGAAGAACTTTCACTATCACTACTAGAACACTTACTTGCTTTGTCTAGGTAGAAACTCTTCTTGTGCTTGTGAGAATACCTCTTTCCGTGGTTGTTGTGCTCATCTTTGTTCTTCTTGTGATGCTTGTACTTTTCAGAATCCTTGCTCTTAGAAACCTGTTTCTCTTCATCACTTTCATTCTTGGAAACAGTACGATCAGTAGCATAATGACCAAACTTTCCACAATTGAAACATCTTATATTTTTCATGCTTTTGTGCTTTCTAGAGAACTTGCCTTTCTTGCTGTAATATGCCTCTTCATCACTAGAAGACTCATCACTCTCTTGAAGTTGTTTACCCTTGGATTTCTTGGTAGCTTTGAAAGCTGCTTCTTTCTTGACATCAACCTTCACTTGAGTTCTCAACTCAAATGCTGCAAGTATACTATGGAGCTCATCCTTTTTCAACTTATCCAAATCTTTAGCTTCCTCAATAGCAGAAATATTTTCACTAAATCTATTAGGAAGAGATCTTAAAATCTTATCACAAACATCATTTTCAGCAAGCTCAAGACCTAAGTCTTTCATGGAGTTAACAACCTCATCCATACGAAGCATGTAGTCACTAATATTTTCATCATCATTCATCTTGAGTTGTTCAAACATACCTTTGAAGTGTCTCAACTTGGCCTTTCGGACATTTACATCACCTGTGTGAACCACCTGCAACTGTTTCCACATTTCACTAGTTGTCTTGCAGTGAATCACCTTGGTAAGATCTGCCTTCTGTAAACCCTTCAGGATTGCATTCATTGCTTTTGAATTGTTGTGATGTAGGAGCCTGTCTTCTTTAGTATAAGGACCATTTTCAGGAATAGTGTACCCATCTTCAATCACTTCCCAAACCTCATTCCCAAGTGCCATTAGATAAACCTTCATCCTTGCACTCCAAAGACCAAAATCTGATCCATCAAGAATAGGTGTTGCATTGCCACTTGAATAATCCATTGTGTTCTTTGCTAGCTTTTCCTTCAAGTTGTTAAACTTTCCGAAGGCACCCGCTCTGATACCAATTGAAGAACACAAGCTTATACTGAGAGGGGGGGTGAACAGTATAAGACCGCTTTTTACTTTTTCCTCCAAATCAACTTTCAAATCAATATTATGCAGTGTATAGAAAGCAATATCAATAGCAGTAATTAAAGCAATGCACAAAACACCATCCACAATAGAGACACAACAATTTACGTGGTTCACCCAATGCGGGCTACTCCACGGATAAAATATTTCACTAAATTTTATCAAATCAAATCTGGGAATACCTTTCCCGATTACAATGTTTATGGGCACCAACCCAAAGGAGACACCAATCCCCTAGCTCTGTTCTGGCTGGTGATCCTCTAGAAGACCTCTGCCTCCTCTGCCCTTAGCAAATGGAACTCTATCCATAGAAGACACTGTCTTCCCTGCTCTGGCTGGAGACCTCTGTCCTCAACTCTATCACCTCCAAAGCTGGTCCTCGAAATTGCACTAAACACAGTCCTTCGGTCTAGCACAAATGTCCTCGATCTCTTTCTCTGATCTGCACCAAACACAGTCCTTCGATCTGGCACAAATGTCTTTGTCCTCTTTTTTTGGTCTGCACAAAAAAACACAGTCCTTCGCTCTTTTTGCGCAATCACAGCTGCACTTGATCAAACTTTGACCTTTGCACCTCTGCGCAATCACAGCAGCATATACTTCATGCACTCTGCTTCCTTGCAATCTTACTCACTTAGAAGATTCGATGAAATGCACTCTGTACTCTGCAATCGACTTTTGCACTTAGCTTCTTGGCGATCGAACTTCTCCCCACCCTCTATCTACGAATGTCGCACTTCGAATGCACACTTAAAAATCGATACTTTAACTCTCCAAACAGCCCTCCTTTTATACTAACACATTCAAGATTTAAACCTTGGTCTTAGTCGGCTGTTACCCTTAAACTACGTCGGTTGCAAAACCTTAAACTGCGTCGGCTCAAATTTAACTCTGTCGGCTTCAACCGCCTCTGTGGTTCTGTAGCTTTTCTCGTGAAACTACAACATGTCGCGATATCGCGACACCTTTGCAGCCGTACACTTTCTTTTGGCTTTTGTCGCGATATCGCGACACTTTAGCCTTTGACGACTTTGACTAAGCTCTTGTCGCGATATCGTGACACTTCTCGCTTTCTTATCCACTTCTTGGCTTGCACTAGCGAAAATGGAACATGTCACGAAATCGTGACACTTTCGCTGCCTTGAGCTTCTCTCTGCCTTACACCCGAAACTGGAACATGTCACGAAATCGTGACACTTTCTCCTTAAGCTCTTCTCCCTTACGCCCAAATCTGGAACATGTCAGAAATCATGACGCTTTTGTCTTCATAGCCTTCCTTTCTGCTTTTGTCATGAAATCATGACACTTCACCTATGGAAGACATGCTATCAGTTTTTGTCATGAAATCATGACACTTCTGCTGTCGTCTGCTATCTTTTCTGCCTGTCGTAAAATCGTGACGCTTTCAGCTTTCGTACGCTTTCTTTGTAGCCTGTCGCGAAATCGTGACGCTTCTCATTTTAGACTCTTCCCTTTGCTGCATGTCATGAAATCGTGATAATTCTCACTTTGAGTTCTAGCATGTCATGAAATCGTGACAGTCCTCACTTCGTCTTTTGCAGCATGTCACGAAATCGTGACACTTTATCTTGCTACTTTCTCTCTCTTTGAACTTGTCACGAAATCATGACAACTCACATTCTGGACTCTCTCTTCTACATTATGTCACGAAATCATGACACTTTTCCTTTTGGACTCCTTCTCCTGCAACATGTCACGAAATCGTGACACTTTTCCTTTCGGACTCCCTCTCCGCAACATGTCGCGAAATCGTGACACTTTTTCTTTCGGACTTCCTCTCCTGCAACATGTCGCGAAATCGTGACACTTTTTCGTCCGTACAATCTTCCTTGCAATATGTCATGAAATCGCGACACTTTTCCTTCTCGGCCTTCCTGCTCTTTTCAAGTCACGAAAATGCGACATGTCATGAAATCGTGACACTTTCCACCTTGCTCTCCTTCTCTGCCAACATGTCACGAAATCGTGACAGTTTTCCCTGCTTCTTCTCTCTCTTCCAACATGTCACGAAATCGTGACAGTTTTGCCAGCTCTTTCTCTCTCCTCTAACATGTCACGAAATCATGACAGTTTTTCCAGCACTTTCTCTCTCCTCTAACATGTCACGAAATCGCGACAGTCTTTCCAACCTGTTGCATACTTTTTCTAACTTGTCTTTTTCTTTGATCTTTTGCAAAAGAGCTACTATGATCTTCTTGGAAACTCACTGTCCATGCTCTGAATAATCTGACATTAAATCAAATTCCTTCAAGAGCTTCTTGACATCAATGACAACTTCTACACTTGAGCAAAGGCAATGTACCCAAGGTACCCAAAATTGCCAACACTATGGGCTTCTTGCATTATTAGCTTCCTTAACTAACCCATTTTTGGTATGACAATCTTTCCTTGATGGCACAAAAGATCATTTTTTATGCTAAATTATTTATTACCTTTAGGGTCCCTGCTCATCTTAGCTCGAATTTCCTTGCAATACTCATCTTGAGATTTCTCATTCCTTACTTGATCTATTAGATCTTCTTCTAGAAAAATTAGAACAATAGTTCGCTCTTCTAATTATTTTATTTCTTCAGTAAAATCATCTTGTAATTCAAAGGTACCTGACTCTTTAGCTTACCGATTTTCCTGTCCAAAGCTTTGATTTCTTCCTACATGTCCAATGTTTAGGGTTCTATCTTTTGGTACATGTTGGTCACTAACTCCTTGTTTATATCCTCTAGGTCCATGGGTTGAGGGTGCAAGGTCAACATTATTTTATCTTGTGTTGGAATGAAGGTCCTCTAGTTGAGTTGTTGTGAATTCTTGAGAATTGCTACCATTGAAATTTAGGTTGTTGAGCAATAAATGGGTGTAAGGGGAGCTAACCTTGGCTTCCCTTGCAACATGGAACCCAATATAGTGTGGGATATTGAACAAGAGCATGGGTTACTGCCTTTGGAAATCTTACTTCTATCATGTTCCTCTCTTGGATTTACACTAATTTGCATGTCACTACAGTGGTATGGCTCATATCTGGAGGAAAATCCATGAGCAATAATAGAGACTCCCTTGAGCCCCAAATGATTATCCTCCCATTCTGGTTGTTGGATCAATTTTTCCTAAACTTAAATAGGGGGTCTGCTAGCAAATTGTTGAAAGATGAAATGAAGAGATGAGAGATAGAAATAGAATTCGGTATCCCAAGCTCATTCTCTTTCTTTTTGAGTGAAATTGTAGGAATCCCACCATAACTGGCATGCGATGCATCTTATAGATAAAAGAACCATGATTCAACTACTGTCTTAGTCTCTTTGGCATGAAATGACAATATTGTAGTCTCTATCCTAGGTAATTGGTCACCTGCAACACCCAAAAATGAATTTCCATCATTTGAAAAAGATCTTGAAGAGATGTTCACATCAATCTCCTTGCTGCACCCCTTGAAGAGCCATATTTTTGTAAAAAACCCTAGCTTCTAAAAAAACTCTTGTAAAGTGTTCTTGCTAAGTATCACCAAATTTCAATTTTATGTGTTCCTTTTCAAAATTATTACATTATATTTAAAAAAAAAAAGGGAAAATGTTTTTGCATATCCTCCACTTTTTACCAAGTGGCATTTCTTTTAGAAAAATGGTCCCATTAGACCTTACATTATTTAAGAGTATGGTTTTGCATCGTCTTAGAATGAAACTCAAGAATTTTCATTGACATCACTTCAATAGCCTTGGGGTTTACCATGTATAATTTAGAAACATCCCACACATGTTCAAAGTTAGCAATCGGGTTGATCTTCTTAGTGATTTTTAACTTCATGGATTTAATGACATTTTTCTTTGGTTTAACCCTTAAGAACACTCTATCCCCTACCAAGTGCTCTCTTGGGGTTCTCTTCATATCAAAATAACTTTTATATCAATCGACGACTTCCTTGAGTCTTTTCCTGATCACCTTTAACTAATCTTCCATTTCCTTGACCATATCTATACCAATCACAACTCGATCTTCTAGATTGTCCTAGGATAATGGAGTTCTACACTTTTGACTGTACAAGGCATCAAAGGGAGTCATCCCAATGAAGAGTGATATCCATTATTGTAGGTAAACTCTACAAGGTGTAGGTAGTCTTCCCAGCAAGACCTTTTATCCATGTAGTACATGCAAAGCATATCATGTAGTACTTGATTTATCCTTTCTGTTTGACCATCTATCTCAGGGTGGTGTGCCAAGATCATATTCAATTTCATGCCTACTGCATGATGTAGGGCTTTCTATAAATCAAAAGTGAATATGGAATCCCTATTTATAATGATTATATTAGGAAACCCATGCAATAGCAATACCTCAAAAAATCTATTAGCCACTACCTGAGCATCATCTTTGATGTTTCCTAGTATAAATTGTGCAACCTTAGTCAACCTGTCAACTATTACAAGGATTACATCATGTTGATACCAGGTCTTGGGTAATCCTATTATGAAGTCCATATATATGACCTGCATTTTTTGCATAGGTATATCACGTGGATATAATTGTACTATAGGATGCTTGCATTCAACCTTAACCTTCTGATATTCGAGATATAGAGTGATAAAATTGGTAATATCCTTCTTCATTCCTATCTAGAAGAAGGTTCTTTTCATGTTTTACCTCATTTTGGCCCCTCTAGGGAGAGCAAAATCAGAGGATCTATGGGCTTCTTGCATTATTAGCTTCCTTAACTCACCCATTTTTGGTATGATTATCCTTCCTTGATAGCACAAAAGATCATTCTTTATGCTAAATTCTTTATTACCTTTAGGGTCCCTGCTCATCTTAGCTCAAATTTCCTTGTAATACTCATCTTGAGATTGCTCCTTCCTTACTTGATATATTGGATATTCTTCTAGAAAAAATAGAACAATAGTTCTCTCTTCTAATTCTTTTATTTATTCAGTAACATGGCACCCAATCTAGAATTTGCTTCCCTTGCAACATGGCACCCAATCTAGTGGGGGATATTGAATGGGAGCATGGGTTATTGCCTTTGTAAATATTACTTCTATCATGTTCCTCTTTTGGAGTTACACTAATTTTCATGTCACTGTAGTGGTATGGCTCATATCTGGAGGAAAATCCATGAGCAATAATAGAGACTCCCTTGAGCCCCAAATAATCATCCTCCCATTCTGGTTGTTGGATCGATTTCTTCCTAAACCTAAATAGGGGGTCTACTAGCAAATTGTTGAAAGGTGAAATGAAGAGCTCCTCATCCTGTGACTTCCCATTTCTATGGGGATGAGAGATAGAAATAGAATTTGGTGGCCCGAGCTCATTCTCTTTCTTTTTGAGTGAAATTGTGTGAATCCCACCATAACTGGCATGCGATGTACCGTCTAGAGTAAAGAACCATGATTCAACTACTGCATTAGTCTCTTTGGCATGAAATAACAATGTTCCAGTCTCTATCCTACGTAAATGGTCACCTGCAACACCCATAAATAAATTTCCATCATTTGAAAAAGATCTTGAAGAGATGTTCACATCAATCTCCATGCTGCACCCCTTGAAGAGCCATATTTTTGTAAAAAACCCTAGCTTCTAAAAAAACTCTTGTAAAGTGTTCTTGCTAAGTATCACCAAATTTCAATTTTATGTGTTCCTTTTCAAAATTATTACATTATATTTTCAAACAAAAAGGGAAAATGTTTTTGCATATCCTCAACTTTTTACCAAGTGGCATTTCTTTTAGGAAAATGGTCCCATTGGACCTTACATTGTTTAAGAGTATGGTTTCATATTGTCCTAGAATTAAACTCAAGAATTTTCATCGATATCACTTCAATATCGTCAGGGTTTACCATATGAAATTTAGAAACATCCCACACATTTTCAAAGTTAGCAATTGGGTTGATATTCTTAGTGATTTTTAACTTTGTGGATTTAATGAAACTTTTATTTGGTTTAACCCTTAAGAACACTCTATCCCCTACAAAGTGCTCTCTTGGGTTTCTCTTCGGATCAACATAAATTTTATGTCAATCGACGACTTCCTTGAGTCTTTTCCATTTCCTTGACCATATCTCTACCAATCATAACTTGATCTTCCAAATTATCCTAGGATAATGGAGTTCTACACTTTTGATCATACAAGACATCAAAGGGAGTCATCCCTAATGAAGAGTGATATACATTATTGTAGGTAAACTCTACAAGGTGTAGGTAGTCTTCGCAAAAATACCTTTTATCCATGTAGTACATGCAAAGCATATCATATAGTACTTGATTTATACTTTTCGTTTGGCCATCTATCTCAGGGTGGTATGCCAAGCTCATATTCAATTTCATGCCTACTGCACGACATAGGGATTTCTAGAAATCAAAAGTGAATCTGGAATCCCTATTTATAATGATAATATTAGGAAATCCATGCAATAGGAATACCTCGACAAATCTATTAGCCACTACTTGAGCATCATATTTGATGTTTCCTAGTATAAAATGTGCAACCTTAGTTAACCTGCCAACTATTACAAGGATTGAAACATGTTGATACCAGGTCTTGGGTAATATTATTATGAAGTCCATTAACCTACCATTTTTGCATAGGTATATTATGTGGATACAATTGTCCTATAGGATGCTTGCATTTAGCCTTAACATTCTGACATTCGAGACATAGAGTGACAAAATTGGTAATATCCTTCTTCATTCCTATATAGAAGAAGGTTCTTTTCATGTTTTCCCTAATTTTGGCCCCTCTAGGGAGAGCAGAATCAGAGGATCTATGGGCTTCTTGCATTATTAGCTTCCTTAACTCACCCATTTTTGGTACGACGATCCTTCCTTGATAGCACAAAATATCATTTTTTATGCTAAATTATTTATTACCTTCAGGGTCCCTGCTCATCTTAGCTCAAATTTCCTTTGCAATACTCATCTTGAGATTACTCCTTCCTTACTTGATCTATTAGATCTATATGACTCTTGGTTATGGTTGTTATATATTTTCTTCTTCTTAAGACATCAATATCATTATTATCTTTTTCTTTTATATACTCAATCTCAAATTCATATTCAATGAGAAAATCGACCCATGTCTTTTCTCTCATATTAAGTATAGGTTGGGTGAATATATACCTCAGAATTTGATGGTCATTTTTCAATTCAAAGGGCCTTCCTACCAGGTAATGGCACCCAATTTTTAGAGCTTGTACCATTGTAGCTAACTCTAAATCATATGTAGCATAATTAATTTCATGCTTCTTAATCTTCCTTGATGTATATGCTACTACTGACTCATATTGGGAGAGTACTCCTCATAACCCTTCTAGTGATGCATCAACACATACTGAGAAGTTCCTATGAGGGTCTAGGATTTTTAATATTGGTTCCATAGTGAGTTTCTACTTTAGCAACGCAAAGGTAGTTTAAATTTTTTGAACACTTGAATTCCTTTCCCTTTTTCTAGAGGTTAGTTATTGCAGTTGTAATATTGGATTAATCCTTTATATAATGTCTATAATAGCCTATCATCCCCATGAAGCTTCGCACTTCTATCACATTGGTAGGGGGTGGCCAATTCAAAATGGCTTCAATTTTTTTTGGATATATTGAAATTCCTTTTTTATATATGATGTACCCTAGATATCATACCTCCGAGGCATAGAAATTACTTTTTGCTAGATTTCCATAGAGTTGGTTCTCCCTTAGCAACTCTAACATGATTTTGAGGTGTCTATCGTGTTCCTTTCTATCTCGGGAGTATATTAAGATATCATCTAAAAATACAAGGACAAATTGATCTAGATGCCTCCTAAACACATTATTCATTAGATTCATAAATGCAACTGGGGCTTTAGTTAGTCCAAAGGGTAGGACTATAAAATCATAATGCCCATACCTAGTTTTTAATGATGTTTTATGAGTATCCTCCTCATGTATTCTTAATTGATGGTACCCTAATTTTAAATCAATCTTCATGAATACCATGGTATCCTTTAGTTGGTTGAACAAATATTTGATTCTAGATAAAGGGTATCGGTTCTTGATTGTAGCTTTGTTAAGCATTCTATAATCAATACATAATATTAATTATTTGTCATTCTTTTTAACAAATAACATCGGTGCACCCCATGGCAACACACTTGGTTTTATCAACCCATTTTCTATCAACCCTTCCAGTTGTATTTTTAATTCTTGCATCTCAATAGGATTCATCCTATATGGAGATCTATGGATAGGTTTCAATCCTGGCACAAGTTCAATAGTAAAATCAAATTCTTGCATAGAAGAAATTCCAAGTAAATCCTTAGGAAATACATCTTTAAAGTCCTACAAAATTAGGTGTTTCTCCAACACCTCTCTCTTCTGATCTTATCTAAATTTCTTGAGTTTTACGACATGGAATATCCCTCCCTTATTGAGGGCTTTGTTTAGCTGCATAACCAACAATATATGGGGTTTAAATGACCCTTGTTTGCTATGAATTCTCAGTATTTCCTTACCATTTTTTGAATACTTGATTCATCTATCTTAGAAATTGATCAAGGCTTTATGAGCCTATAACCAATCCATTCCTAGGATCACATAAAAAGTATGAAGTGGAGCTACATACAAAAAACCTTCAATGGAACCACTAGTTAGGGTAATCTCTACCATTGGAAAACATTGGTTTATCGAGTAGGTTTTCCCATAACCATACTTGACCTTCCACCCTTGGGCCAAATATCCTAGCATTTCCAAAATATACTTGGCTAAATTAGAAGAAATAAAACTATCTATAGCCCCACTATCAATTAAAATTTTAAATTCTTTAGTAAAAATCTTACCTTTCATAAGCAATGGGATAGCTTTCCCTTCTAGCTTCTAGTTTTGGGTTGAAGCATAAATTCAGTGGGTAGGTTCCTTTCCTTTGGCACTGGATGTACTTGGCCCTACTTGATGTGGACATTGACTAGCATAGTGAGGGCCTCTATAGTTATAACATCTATCCTTGGGTCCCTAATAGTTTTCTATTTTTCATTCCCTTACCTTACTGGGACCAATGTTAGCAGTTTTTGGGGCTAGGGTTTAACATTGTTAGGGTTGTTGGTTTTATTTTGGAAGTTCTTCTTGAACCTTATCTATTTCCCATCATTTATCTTCTCACATTTTGGGGGTTCTTGGCCTTTTTATCCTATTCCTCTTCCCATTTGCATAATCCCTAATTATTCCTTTTCCTAAGTGCTTGCTGATCTTGCTCAGACAGGACAAAATTGCTAAAATATAAGTGAGACTCTACCTTCTTTACTAGGTCATATGTATTTTGCAGGGACTTAGTCTCGTGCATGTTTATATCATGCCTTACCCTAGATTATAATCCAAGGATAAACTTATGGACCCTCACCTTTTAATCATAAGTGGCTACACATTTAAGCAACCAAACCAATATTTTATAGTATATCTCCATAGTTTTGGTCCCCTATCGAAGGTTGGCAAATTATTCAAACTTAGCGCATAGAAATTCTCTTTCAGGAACCTTTTCTTGAAGATTACGACAAAGTCCTTCCATTTAAGATCAAAAACTTCAATATTATTTTTCTCATGGGAGGTTTCTCACAAATCTAATGTAGCTCATTCTAGGTAAACTATTGCTCAAACTGGTCGGGTTCCTAGGGAGTAGTTTTTCATTGTAAAATAAATCTCTAGCTCTCTCAATAAGTCTTTGGTTTCATCCCATTTCCCTTATCCATAAAAATTGAAGGTACAAATATTTTTTAAATATTCAGCTAGTTCCTTTTCTAATAGAGTTCTAGCCTCCTTTTTTTCTATAGTTAGTTCATCGACTTGACCAACCTCTGAACCTCTATTTTGTGAATTAAGATTTGCAATGGTTTCCAACATTTGCTTTATTTAATCCTACATGGTAGCAACCATTGCAGTGAGGTTTTCTACCTCTCTATTGGGATTTCCCAGATTCTCATCTTGGGATTCTTCCTCGACATTACTTTATCAGGTTCACTTATTTGAAGGTGTTGAGCAAGGTGCAGCGATAGTATTGTCATTGTTGTCAACACAATCAGATAGATCGGTTGATGCAGTGGACAGGAGTTCAGAGGCTAATCAGAGTATGTACAATGATGTTAAATGCTTATGAGGATGTTTTTGATGCGACGTTATTGCATATTTTCCAAGAAGACCGAAGTGGCCCATATGCAAAAGATAAAAGAAAAAGCAAAAAATGCAAGGAGAAAAAAGTGTCGCGATATCGCGACATGTTGCATTTTCGCGGCCAAAAGAGAAGGAAAAGAAGGAGGAGAAAAGTGTCGCGATATCGCGACATGTTGCATTTTCACGGCCAAAAGAGAAGAGAAAATGCAAGGAGAAAAAGTGTCGCGATATCGCGACATGTTGCATTTTCGTGGTCCAAAGCAAAGAGAAAATGCAAGGAGAAAAAGTGTCGCGATATCGCGACATGTTGCATTTTCGCGGGCCAAAGCAAAGAGAAAGAGCAAGGAGAAAAAGTGTCGCGATATCGCGACATGTTGTATTTTTGCAGGCCAAAGCAAAGAGAAAGAGCAAGGAGAAAAAGTGTCGCGATATCGCGACATGTTGTATTTTTGCGGGCCAAAGCAAAGAGAAAGAGCAAGGAGAAAAAGTGTCGCGATATCGCGACATGTTGTATTTTCGCGGGCCAAAGCAAAGAGAAAGAGCAAGGAGAAAAAGTGTCGCGATATCGTGACATGTTGTATTTTCACGGGCAAAAGCAAAGAGAAAGAGCAAGGAGAAAAAGTGTCACGATATCGCGACATGTATTTTCATGGGCCAAAGCAAAGAGAAAGAGCAAGAAGGAAAAAGTGTCACGATATCGCGACATGTCGCATTTTCGTGACTCAAAAAGGGCAGGCAAGAAGAGAAAGAAAAAGTGTCGCGATATCGCGACATGTCGCATTTTCGCGACTCAAAAAGGGCAGGTAGGCAGAGAAACAAAAGTGTCACGATATCGCGACATGTCGCATTTTCATGACTCAAAAAGGGCAGGCAGGCAGAGAAACAAAAGTGTCGCGATATCGTGACATGTCGCATTTTCACGACTCAAAAAGGGCAGGTAGGCAGAGTAACAAAAGTGTCACGATATCGCGACATGTCACATTTTCGTGACTCAAGAAGAGCCTCAAAATAGAAACGTACAGTCATGGAAAAGAAATGAATAGTCATCGAAGGAGAAAACAAATGCATGCACAAGGGAAAAGAAAATGAACAGTCATGAAGGAGAAAATGAACAGTCATGGAAGGAGAAAATGAACAGTCATGGAAAGAAGTGGATGCATGCCCATGTGGAGAAAATGAATAGTCGAAGAAGGAGAAAATGAACAATCATCAAAATAGAAACGAAAAGCTTTTTCGAAAACCAAAACGCATGCATGCACAAAGGAGAAAATGAACAGTCATGACCGAGAAGACGAACAGTCATGGTAGGAGAATATGGTGTCAATTCTTTGCATGTAACGTGTTTGACGAAATGCCTACTCTATATATACAAAAGGAGTTACATAAAGAAGGCGTTACAATTGACAAGTGGCATATGAGAATATGAAAGAAGGAGTTACAACTGGAGTTACAAAGAGAAAGGATTGTTATAAAAGGAGTGTTGCTTGGAGAATTTAAGGTGCGTGGATTTTATCTTATGAAGAGAGCGAGAGGAGAGCGAGAGGCGAGTGACAGGCGAGCGAGAAGGGTGTGTGTTGGGTGAATTGTGAGAGATGTTGAGTAAGCAATAGACCAGTCAGGGTCTTGTAAAAGTGAAGGCATTTCTATGTCAATCTTCTAGTTTCAAGATTGAAGTCCAAGTTGGTGCTTGGCATCAGGGGTTGGTGCTCCTTCTAGTTGGTGCTGGTAAATTAGGGGTTGGTGCTCCTTTCTATTGGTGCAGATAAATCAGGGGTTGGTGCTCCTTCCAGTTGGTGCTGGTAAATCAGGGGTTGGTGCTCCTTTCTATTGGTGCAGATAAATCAGGGGTTGGTGCTCCTTCTAGTTGGTGCTGGTAAATCAAGGGTTGGTGCTCCTTTTTGTTTGTGTAGATAAATTAGGGGTTGGTGCTCCTTCTAGTTGGTGCTGGTAAATCAGGGGTTGGTGCTCCTTTCTGTTTGTGCAGATAAATCAGGGGTTGGTGCTCCTTCTAGTTGGTGTGGATAAATCAGGGGTTGGTGCTCCTTTCTTTGGTGCAGATAAATCGGGGTTGGTGCTCCTTCCAGTGGGTGCTGGTAAATTGATTGTAAAGTTGTTGCTTTGCAAAGGCTGGATTTGGATGGGAGTCCAAACAGTCAATTTTTGAGGAGTAGCCAAATCGGTGAACCTCGATACATCTTGTGTTGTGTGATGCTCTCTTGTTATATTTGCTTTATTTGGTTTTAAGTTCTCATTGTTTTGGCTTTAAGAGTTGAAGATTTAAGTTTTAAAGAGCTACACTGATTCACCCCCCTCTCGAGTGTCATTGTGAGACTAACAATTGGTATCAGAGCCAAGTTCCTGAACAAGCTTAACCGGCTAGGGTGATCTTGGAAGTAACACAATGGCAGGTGGTGAAGGCTTCTCATCAAACAAAGCACCATTGTTGGATGGAACTAATTACACATTTTGGAGACTCAGGATGCAGACATATCTTTGTGCTTTGGGATACGACATTTGGGATTCAGTAGATAGTGGATACACAATACCCACCACTTCTCCAACCGATGTTGTCGATAAGAAATTGTTTGAGAATAACTCAAAAGCAAAGAATGCTATCATGTGCGGATTAGTGGACAGTGAACTAGTAAAAATTATGAGTTGTAAAATGGCAAAAGAAATATGGGACAAACTGAGGAGCATTCATGAAGGAGACGATAAGATCAAGGAGGCCAAGTTACAAACACATCGAGCTCAGTTCGAAGTATTAAAGATGAATGACGATGAGAACATAGAGGCATATATGCTGAGAGTTAATGAAGTCATTAATGCGATTAGAGGACTCGGCGAGGAAATCGAAGATTCTGTCATCGTGGAAAAGGTATTAAGATCTCTTCCCCAAAGATTTGATTCTAAAGTTTCAGCTATAGAAGAAGCTAAAGATCTAAATTCTTTTAGTATGGATGAGATGCATGGTTCTTTGACTTGCATATGAGATGAGAATAGGAAAATCTAAACCCACAGATAGAGAAGCTACTTTTAAAGCCCATAAAAATATGAAAGCAAAACAAGAATCCGAGGAAGAAGAGACATCAGATGAAATGGAAGCAAACTTTGTTCGAAAACTAAAAATGGGAAAAGGAAAATACAGAGGAAAGTTACCATTTAAATGTTTCAATTATGGAGGCATTGGGCATCTTGCAGCTAAATGTCCACTTAATGAGAAGAACAAAAGTGATGAAGGATCGCACCAAGAAAGAAGTGACTGGAAGAAAAAAACAAATTTTAGAAAAGGCAACTTCAAGAAGAAAAGTTTCATCTCCAAGAATGTCAGTTCATCAGAAGACAATTGCAGTGAGGATTCTGAAAAGGAAACAGGTGAAGCTCTTTTTATGGCACTCAAAGAAGAAAAAATAGAAAAAGAACAAGTATGTGATGAAAACCTTGAGGTTGAAGTAGATCTAGAAGGTGAGTTGATCGCTGCACTTGAAGAGTTGGGTATAGAAAGGAAAAAGAACAAAATACTGTCCAAGAAGTTGGAAGAATATGGGGATAATATTGAAGATCTCTTCTTACAAATTCATAAAGCCAAGAAAATAGAAGAAGCCTTGAAGTCACACCTGGATGATAAAGGCGATGTATGTAGCAAACGTGAAGAGGAATCTAACAAAGTTATTAGTGATCTAAAGTTGCAAGTAGAAGAGTCCAAAAGGATTGAAGAAACTCTCAGGTCACAGATCAATGAGAAAGAGATTGTTTGCGGCAAACAAGAAGAGGAGATTGTTTTATTGAGGAAACAACTAGAAGAGGCCAATACAAATCTCAAATTTGAGAAGAGCACAGAGTTGCTAGATAAAATGATAAGGCAACAAAGAAGCCCCATGGGTAAGCTTGGTCTTGGATATGAAGCTGAACAACCTTCATCTTCTAAATATGCAGAGAAGAAGAAGTCCACTGCTGAAGGATCAAAGCAAGAAAAGTTTGAAGCTGAATCTTCAAAAGGAAGAAAATCTCAAAGGAGATCTACAGCAAAGCAACCACAACAAAAGAGGTTCTATCACTCTCACTTTATTCATAATAATGCTTTTAATGGCTATTGTTTTAGATGCAACCATTATGGTCACAAGGCAATTTATTGTGGATTGAATAATAGATCAAAGAGTTATGCTTGGTAGAAATACATCTGTTGAACACCATGTGCAATGTTTTAAATGTAATGGTCATGGGCACATAGCAAGGTCTTGTCCAAGAACTTTTGTATCTAATCTAAGGCAAGACAATAGATTTCATCAGACACAAAGAATGCAACATAGACAGGGAAGAAATCATGTGCATCAAAGAAAGGAAAATAATCATCCATCAAGGATGCACAAGAGACAACCACCCAAGAGAAATGTTCAAGTTCACGAAAAGGTTCAAAATAGGGATGCAGTTGAAAAACTCAAGCCCAAGTTCAAGGAAGCTTGGAGAAAGAAAGAAGAGAGGAAATCATGTCTCCTTGAATTGAAGGAGACTACTCCTCTATTGCACTAAGCAGCTCCAGTTAGCACATCCTCAGGGGGAGCAATCTTAAAGTTTTATTTTAATGCTCCTATGTTGTTTGGTTATCTGAGGATGAAAGGCAAGTAGTCATGGGGAGTTGTCGTATAGTTGTCAAAGTGTGTTTCAGTTCATGTAGTTGTTTGTGGAGGTACCATGAAGGGTGGTGATTAAATTGAGAGTTGTCACCATTGGTAGTATTGCTATATGTCAGTGTTGTACTTTTGATGGTTCTTACTACCATTGTTCAAAGTTATGGATTATAACAGTTATGATAATTTGGTTTAGTGAAAGAGATGTTAAAAAGTTCACAATGGAGGATTGTAAGCCAGTTAGCACTCCCATGACGACAGGTTGTAGATTGGGTAGGATGTGTAGATGATAGAAAGAGTACCAGTGGAGGTGCATTCTATCTTGGAGACAGGTTGGTCACGTGGCACAATAAGAAACAAGAGTCAGTCTCCTTATCCATAGTAGAGGCAGAATATATTGCAACGACAACGTGTTGTATTGGGTGCATTTTGAAGGAGAAAGTTGCGGAAGGTGAGGTTAAGTTGGATTTTGTTCCAACAACAGAGCAAGTAGCGGATATCTTCACAAAATCGTTGCCCAAGGAAGTCTTTGAGTACCTTCGCAATAAATTGGGAGTGGTCACGCTTCCCAAGAATTGACTAGCTATCGGGACCACATTCTCGGGGGGAGCATTTGTGTATTTGTTTATCTTTTTGCTCATGTTTGTGATTTTTGCTAAGTGTAATAATTTTTGCCTAAGAATGTTGTGCATGGACTCAAGGGGAGTTTGCAAGTAGCCCTTTGATATTGTTGTCAAAGGGGGAGAAGACTTACAGGAAATTGCACATGTGTTGCCAACAATTCCAAAGGGGGAGATTGTTGAGCAAGGTGCAACGACAATGATTGTCATTGTTGTCAACACAGTCGGATAGATCGGTTGATGCAGTGGATAGGAGTTCAGAGGTTACTCAGAGTATGTACAATGATGTTAAATGCTTATGAGGATGTTTTTGATGTGACGGGTTAGTTGCATAGGTTGTCCAAGAAGACTGAAGTGGCCCATATCCTAAAGATCAAAGAACAAGCAAAACAATGCAAGGAGAAAAAGTGTCGCGATATCGCGACATGTTGCATTTTCGCGGCCAAAAGAGAAGCAAGGGGGAGAAAAGTGTCACGATATCGCGACATGTTGCATTTTCATGGCCAAAGCAGAAGAGAAAATGCAAGGAGAAAAAGTGTCGCGATATCACGACATGTTGCATTTTCGTGGTCCAAAGCAAAGAGAAAATGCAAGGAGAAAAAGTGTCGCGATATCGCGACATGTATTTTCGCGGGCCAAAGCAAAGAGAAAGAGCAAGGAGAAAAAGTGTCACGATATCGCGACATGTTGTATTTTCATGGGCCAAAGCAAAGAGAAAGAGCAAGGAGAAAAAGTGTCGCGATATCGCGACATGTTGTATTTTCACGGGCCAAAGCAAAGAGAAAGAGCAAGGAGAAAAAGTGTCGCGATATCGCGACATGTATTTTCACGGGCCAAAGCAAAGAGAAAGAGCAAGGAGAAAAAGTGTCGCGATATCGCGACATGTTGCATTTTCATGGTCAAAAGCAAGGAGAAAGAGCAAGAAGGAAAAAGTGTCGCGATATCGCGACATGTCGCATTTTTGCGACTCAAAAAGGGCAGGCAGGCAGAGAAAGAAAAAGTGTCATGATATCGCGACATGTCACATTTTCGTGACTCAAAAAGGGCAGGTAGGCAGAGAAAGAAAAAGTGTCGCGATATCGCGACATGTCGCATTTTCGTGACTCAAGAAGGGCAGGCAGGAAGAGAAACAAAAGTGTCACGATATCGCGACATGTCACATTTTCACGACTCAAGAAGGGCAAGCAGGCAGAGTAACAAAAGTGTCACGATATCGCGACATGTCACATTTTCGCGACTCAAGAAGAGCCTCAAAATAGAAACGAACAGTCATGGAAAAGAAAATGAACAGTCATCGAAGGAGAAAAAAATGCATGCACAAGGGAAAAGAAAATGAACAGTCATGAAGGAGAAAATGAACAGTCATGGAAGGAGAAAATGAATAGTCATGGAAAGAAGTGAATGCATGCCCATGTGGAGAAAATGAACAGTCATAGAAGGAGAAAATGAACAGTCATCAAAATAGAAACGAAAAGCTTTTTTGAAAACCAAAATGCATGCATGCACAAAGGAGAAAACGAACAGTCATGACCGAGAAGACGAACAGTCATGGTAGGAGAATATGGTGTCAATTCTTTGCATGTAACGTGTTTGATGAAATGCCTACTCTATATATACAAAAGGAGTTACATAAAGAAGGTGTTACAATTGACAAGTGGCAGATGAGAATATGAAAGGAGTTACAACTGGAGTTACAAAGAGAAAGGATTGTTATAAAAGGAGTGTTGCTTGGAGAATTTAGGTGTGGATTTTATCTTGCAAGTGAAGAGAGCGAGAGGCGTGCGAGAGGCGAGTGAGAAGGGTGTGTGTTGTGTGAATTGTGAGAGAGGTTGAGTAAGCAATAGACCAGTCAGGGTCTTGTAAAAGTGAAGGCATTTCTATGTCAATCTTCTAGTTTCAAGATTGAAGTCCAAGTTGGTGCTTGGCATCGTGGGTTGGTGCTCCTTCCAGTTGGTTCTGGTAAATCAGGGGTTGGTGCTCCTTTCTGTTTGTGCAGATAAATCATGGGTTGGTGCTCCTTCCAGTTGGTGCTGGTAAATCATGGGTTGGTGCTCCTTTCTATTTGTGTAGATAAATCAGGGGTTGGTGCTCCTTCCAGTTGGTGCTGGTAAATCAGGGGTTGGTGCTCCTTTCTGTTGGTGCGAGATAAATCAGGGGTTGGTGCTCCTTCCAGTTGGTGCTGGTAAATCAAGGGTTGGTGCTCCTTTCTATTGGTGCGAGATAAATCGGGGGTTGGTGCTCCTTTCGTTGGTGGGTAAATCAAGGGTTGGTGCTCCTTTCGATTGGTGCGGATAAATCGGGGGTTGGTGCTCCTTCCAGTGGGTGCTTGGTAAATTGATTGTAAAGTTGTTGCTTTGCAAAGGCTGGATTTGGATGGGAGTCCAAACACGTCAATTTTTGAGGAGTAGCCAAATCGGTGAACCTCGGTACATCTTGTGTTGTGTGATGCTCTCTTGTTATATTTGCTTTATTTGGTTTTAAGTTCTCATTGTTTCGGCTTTAAGAGTTGAAGATTTAAGTTTTAAAGAGCTACACCGATTCACCCCCCCTCTCAGTGTCATTGTGAGACTAACAGAAGGTGTAGGCCTCTCTTTCCTAGCCTTAGGTGCCATTTATCCTGGTCATAACTAAAAGAGAATATTAGGTTATAGTTTCACCTTAAACTGCACTACTAATTCTAGCCATAATATAGAGTTCTCTTTCTAACATCATCCATAATCTAATTAGGGTGGTACGCTAAGCTATGGACTAGCTTTAATGCACATGTCCATTATTACTATAAGTAAGAATTCATAACATTCTAGCCATCCCTAGGATTAGCCCCCATTAGATTCTTAGCAAGTATAAATTCTAGGTCTTCTTGAATTCATATCAAAGCATGAAATATAAAGACATCCAAATACCTTAAGCACATTAAGAAGCTCTATACCCTCATACCTAGAGCTTCAATACTAGATGTAACGACCCAAAAACTAAGATTTTTTTTAATACAAACATAGCTAAGAAGGATCTATAAACCCCCCTATCTATTATGTCCATTGAGTTATTCTTTATTTTAAGTTTACCAAAATACCCAAATCTACAAGGATCACATTATACTCAATACCCTACACAAGTTTTCTTGTGTAGGTATATTATGTGTACCATATATAAACTATCCATCCCATCCTTCTTGGTGAGCTAACTTATCACCTTTAGTACAGTTGAAGATATACGCCCATATCCATACCATGTTCAAGTTTGTTTGTGCAGTTATGGTATGCATACTACAAGTTAAGTCATCCATCTCATCTTCATGATGAGCTAACTTAACCCATTTGTAGATAATCAAGTTGGTTCTAGTTTAGCATCTTCCTAAGAGGTCTTAATGTCTTAGGTCTTTCTAGGTTCCTCGTAAGAGGTCTTAATCTCTTAGGTCTAATATGTGTTCACCCTAAGATATTCTAATCTATTAGGTCCATTCTATGTTCACCCTAAGAGGTCTCATTTTCTTAGGTTCCTTTATTTTTAGCAAGAAGATAAGAATAGCTCTATCTATTTGTTGGTAATTTTGCCACACTGAATTTTATTGTAAAAATTTCAAGTATAAAATGAATGATGTGTTTTCACTATGGTATTTTTAATCTTTGTTGATTTTTTCTCTCTCCATTTTCAATGATTTCACTATTTCAAATTAAGAAGAATGGTTTCACCCGTAGAATTAAAGAGCAAGTGTTTTGCCAGCAAGGGAAACATCAAATGGTTTACCAAAATTTAAAAGATGAACTTTAGATGATGTTTGGAAAGTATGAGGGTTTTGCCAGAGATAATAGCTTGAGGCATTTTGTGGGTAAAAATGTAAGAGAGGGAGTTGCGTTGGCAAAATAAAGCAAAGGAAAAAACTAAGTGCAAGTCAAGTATTAATTTTGTCAACAAAAATGAATTGCATTGATTTCATTGGCGAAAGTAGTTGAAGTGGGCATTAAGATGATTTCACAGTGAAAATAGGGAAAAGAAGGAGTTTTCACCCAAGTGCATTCACTCCAAATAGTCAAAGTCAATTTCACCCTTATTTTGGGTAAATTATTATTTTCAGTTAATTTCGAGGCGAAAGTAATGGATGAGCATCATTCAAGCAAAGGTGTGTGCTAGTCAAAGTCAAATTCACCCAAAAATAAGTGAAAAAAATAGTGAAAGCATATGCCAAGTCCTTTCACCCTTTTTTCTGGAAAACTAGATGATTTCACCCAATTTGGAGCGAAAGTAATGAAAGCACCCAGTTTGGAGTGAAAACAATAAAAAAGGCATCTTCCTGTGCAAGTCAAAGTCAATTTCGCTTCTCTTTTGGGTGACTTGCTATTTTCGGTTGATTTTGGAGTGAAAATAGTTGGTGGACGTCATTGGAATAAAAACATAAGCAAGTCAAAGTCAATTTCACCCCAAGTGGGGACGGTCTATTTTCGCCCTCCTTTGGTAGCGAAAGTAATCATTTTCACCCTAGTTCATGGCAAAGGTTAGTTTCATCCCATTTCTTGGAAAAATCCCCCTAGATGAAGAAACAAAAGCAATAAATATCTCTTTTCGAGTGAGATTAACCGAGTTCATGACAAAAATTTATCCTCGACGAAATTGCTAATGAAATTTATTTCCTTCCTCAATAATTTTTGTTCTTTGTCCGATGTCTCTACGAAAGTCATGATCGATCAAATTTTTTGGCAAAATTTTGAAATGGGTGAAGTCCTTTGCAAATTCCCTTTCACTCCCTTCTCTGGAGAAAATCCTTTTTGGGTGTAACTTCGAGCGAGAACCCATTATGGAGAACTTCATTGCCTTCAAGCACTTTCAATGCAGATCATCTTTGGGAAAGATCGGGATTGACCAATTTAATTCATGGGGCAACAAAAATTAACATTTCCAGAATTATTGCTAAAGGGTTGCTGATTTTGCACGATTCTGTTAATTCTCTAGGCACCATCCATTGATTTCATTCCTTTTTTTAGATGAAGCTGATTTTCGTTGGATCTTTGTAACAAAAATAAAATTTTGAGGCATAATATGACTAAGTGGCAACCAAGATATAATGTTCGAGCTCTTGATTTTCATGTGACATTGCTGTGTTTCAATGCACCGACTCCTGAAACAATTTTCATTCATTCGTTCTTGCTGATTTCCTAGGTGTTTTCCACCAAAATAGGATCACTGCTTCCTGAAGAATGTACTGATTTGTATATTATTGCTACTGTGGAGAAAATTATTGCAAATGATATTTTACTAGACAACATTTTATTTTAATGAGCATTTAATTACAGAGGTGCAATCCTCTATAAATACCAAGCATTTCTATGTAAATGAGGATAGACACTCGACCAAAAAACACTTTGAGTTCTCTACATTAATTGAAAGATATTTGGTTCTAGTTATTGAATCAGTGGTGTATGCAATCACTTTCTACTTATCATTTCTGTTATGTTCAGGATATTTGTTGGATAAGTTTAAATTATACATTTTGAATTTAATTTTTGATAGAGAACTGAATGCTGAAATGTTTATTGGAAGTCATCTCTACAAGTTGTGAATGGTTCCTATAATTTTCTTTTTGTTACATGCTAATTAAAACTTGATTTAAATTTTAGCTACTATTTTATCCCCACCTTACATTTCTAGCTCATAGCCATATTTCCCATTCCTTTCTATCATTTCACATCTATTTTTGTTACTCTAAGATTACACTAATTGTTAGAGTAGTACATGAACCAACCTTCTCTGGAGATTGGCCTGAAGGACATCTATTTCCTTCGACCTTTAAATGTTGGTCGGGCCTAGGGTGCACATATATTATGTACTTAGATATATTCATAACCAACAATTTTTGGCACACCCGGTGGGACCGTAAAAGTTCCACTTTGAGTAGTAATAAGGTTTGATGTTCATATTTTACTATCTAACTAGAACATCTGGCAACTCAATTTTACCCAAAACCCTCCGAACGTGAAATGAGCATAAGCTTTACTTCATGATCACAAGATCAAAGCCCAAAAATTCTAGAAACCCCATTGTGTTCTTTGAGCTTGACACCCAAATTTTAGGAGAGCATCCTAGGTTAGTCACTCTGACTATTCCATCGGTTGCAACATATTCATAGGTAGCTGGTGTGTTTTTTGTTCCTTCAAGTCCCACTAGCACAACCACTAGCTTTCCTCCTTCTCAAGCCAACACTGGTCCAAATGACCCAAAATTTACCACCACCACCAAGATAGTTTCTAGCCTGGAATCACTCTAGATATTTGAATCTGTAAGCTCAAAACTCGATTTTGCAAGCAATGTTGAAGGCTTTGCCTACTTACAATGGTACGAGCAAAACAACTTATGAGCATGTCCAAGATGTGGCTTCTCTAGTGACCATTCATAGCATCACAAACAAATATGTCATGCTAAGATTGCTCGTACTCTTTTTAAGAGGGAAGTTGCTTTACTGGTATCTATCTTTATAGCCTGCCACTATTACCATATGGGACTAGTTGGTTGAATTATTGATAAAAGGTTTCAATGAGCAAGCGGATCCGTTCTCTCTATTACATCAATTTACTACCATTCAGAGGTATACATAGGAGGAAATTGTTGTCTTCAATGTTAGGTTCACCTAAAATTGGTAGAGAGTCCCTAATGGTCTTCGATCAACTCCCAAAAAAGTCGTATTATACTACCTTTGAGCCTTCAACTCCAACATTACTATGTCCATCTATCAGTCTAATTCAACACATTTTCTAACTTGTATTCTATCATGCAAAAGGTTGAGGCTGATATGATTGCTATCGGTAAGCTTCCACTGAATATGATGATGCCTATATTTACTGATCTCCCATAGTATTTATATTTCAATGCATCTTCTCAGTCCTTTCCAATGTCCCCCATGCATCTGGTCCCTTCATAGAATTCAAGTTCATCTCAAACTACGATGATAATTTATATCCTATAACTACCTAATCCATCCATTCCATAACTACCTGCTATGGTTCCATTCCCAACACTGCCATATTTGCTTGTACCACTTCCATTACCAGCTCCTCTAGCACCCTCAAATCCTGATATCCAAGAGAAGTTGCTAAAAGAGATGCAATCAATGAACTCAACCATAAGAGTGATGAGCAATGAGATCATGGTTATTAAGAAGAAGCAGTCTAAAAGATATTTCCAACCTAGGAGATTTCAACCTTTGCCAATCACCAGGGAGCAAGCAACTTCAACCAGTAAGGTGTCTGAGAAAAATTTAATTGTATTGACAAATGAAGAAGCTGGCCTATCGGACAAAGCATACTGGTGCTCTACCTGCAACAATCCACATGGTGAAGAAACCTTCATGGTTCATTTGAACTATGTGCAAAAATTTGTAGAAAGCTCTTTCGGTGGTTAGATCAACATGATTACATAAGTCGATCATAATATCATGGTTCCTTCTAAGGAATAAGTTTGAGTTCTCATGAGAGCTGGAAGAAAACCCGTCATAGTGGACCCAGATGAAATGGAGCCATTGAAGGTATCCACTGACCTGAAGGTGCAAAATAAAAAAATAAACACAAGTGAAAGTGCATGTTCCAGCACCCAATCCAGATGTACCTATCCTATTCAAAGATATCTTGCCTTCATGAGTGAAAGAAATATTGTAAGAAAAGGCTTCAAATTCACAAGTGAAAGCTAAAACAGAGGAATAGGCTAGAGAAAATCTCAAATACCCATCCTTGACCAAGCGTCAGAGGGTAGAGGTTACACAATAGTATCGAAGTAAGTATAAGACTATCAATAAAGGAAAGGAGTCCAACGTATCTACGTACAACATTGTCAAAGAGCTAAAGAAGATTTCAGCCAAGGTTAGTCTCTATGATGCATTTCAATTGCTTGGACATGTCACATTATTGCAAGAATTATTGAAGTTTGTTAAAGATAAGGGGAAGAATCTTGCTCAGACTGTTTTTCTCAAACACTAACTACTTCAACTACTAGAAAGAATAGACTACCCCCTTTCTACTTGTCTCTCAATATGGAGGGTTGGATTGTATATAACTACATGATTGACTCTGGCGCTGCAACAATTGTCATGCCAAAGGCAGTTTGTGATGTTATGGGTATGGAATATACAAGAAGAAGCCTTGGAATTTTGTAGTTATATGGAACCCCTGTGAGAATAGTGGGTGTTATCAAATACATTCCCATTGTCTTGCATAAAATACCTCAGATCACTTTGATCCAAGAGGTGGTAGTGGTTGATCTAGAGATGTATTTTAGCATGTGCCTCTCAAGAGAGTTCACTGCCAAGTTGGGAGGCTACCTTTCTCTGGACTATTCTCATCTAGAGATTCTTGTCAAAGGGAAAACAATCTAGATTTATAATGAGAAACCTTCTACTATTCATATAGAGAAGATTGAAGAAGAAGAAAAATCAATGAATTTTGTCAACATGATGACTGAAGAATTGGAAGAATTGCATTTGATGGAAGAAGTTCTGAATGAGCTTCAAACAAAAGATGAGTTTTCAATGCTCGATTTTAATGCCATTATGGAGAATGGAATTGGTTGTTATACCACTATGAAGCATAGAAAAACTAAAGTGAGGGTGTCTGATGATCAAGATCCTATTCCAAATTAATTGTGGAAGCTATATGGAATTAGATGTAAGAACGATGCAGGAGTAGGAATCATTTTCATTTCTCCTTTTGGAATACAAAAGAATTATTCATACTGGTTGACCTAGAGTTATACCAACAATGCTATCGAGTATGAAGAATTGTACCTGGGCTTGAAGAAAGTAGATAATCTTGGGATTAAACAACTGCAAATTTTTGGAGATTCTAAATTGGTTGTGCATCAAGTAACGAACAAGTGTGTCTTCAAGCAGCACTACCTAAAGGCGTACTATAACAAATTCTGGGACCTTTTTGAAGCTTACACAACATTGAATATCCAAGTGATCTCACAGGAGCAGAACAAGTATACTTTTCTCTTGGCATCCCTTGGTGCTAAATTTTCCCCAATTGAGCACGTGGTGAGAAAACCCAAGACTGTGAGGTTAGTTTACAGACCTTCAGTTCCTGACAAAAATATGTATTAGAAAGTGTTCGAAAGTGATGAGTAGATTGTTAATCTACTGATAACAGAAGTTAATACTATGGAAGGAAGAACACTTGATGAGGAAGAAGCTAAAGGACTAATCCAACTGAGGAATAATTATATATCGAAAGGATTGATTACGCTTGTGATGAGGCTTAATTTTTATTTTTATTAAACCTTAGGTTTCCTAGGTTTATGCATTAGGACTTAGTCATAGGGTTTGTTAATCGCCTTGTACACATGAGCCATTGTTCTCGCTCATGTTTGTTTGTCTTGGTCCAGGTGTCTTGTCTCTCAAAGAATAAATGGTTTACTCCTCATCCCTTATTTTTTGGAGTAAACCTTACATCGTAATATCCGTATTATAGTTTGTAATTTGGCTTATTTAAGTCCTTTGTAAATTAATGTATAGTCAGCTTCGTTTGCCATAACAGTTTTAAAATTAAGCCTCATATGCTTGAGAGTCTCTTTGATTATAATGATAGAGCTAAAAAACATAAGATCAAAGTGGATGAAAAATAGTATACTGATCTACAGTTGGGACCTGAGAAGTCAATCAAAGTTGGTACCGATTGCACTCTAGAAGAGTTGGAGAAGATCAAGGAGCTATACCATGAGTTTCTAGATATTATTTCTTGGACCTACCAAGATTTGAAAGGCTCCAAAAAATATGTGATCCTGTATACCATTAAGCTACAGGAAGTAGTGAAACCCTTCAGGCAGAAGTAGAGGCCAGTCAATACAAAGATTGAAGCCTTAATGAAAGCTGAACTACTGAAGATGCTGGAAGATAAGATCATTTCCCCGATCAAGCATTTTACCTAGGTAGCGAATTTGGTCCCTATGCAGAAGAAGAACAAGTATATTCACCTGTGTGTTGACTTCTAGAATTTAAATCAAGCATCCCTAAGGGATGATTATCCTTTACCCCATATTGATTATATTCTTCACGTAGTTGTAGGAGCTCAGATATTTTCTCTATTGGATGGATTCTCTGGCTATAATTATATTTGGATCAAGGATGAAAACCAATATGAAATAGTGTTCACCATGAAATGGGGTACGTTTGCTTATCAGTGAATACCTTTTGGTCTCTCGAACGCTGAAGCAACTTTTCAAAGAGTGATGGACTTAGCTTTTGGTGGTTTGTTAAATCATGTCATTGTAATTTATTTGGATGACATGACTATCTTCTCTCACAATAGAGAGGAACATAGTTTACATTTATGACAAGTTTTTAAGATATGCCAAGAGTTTAGAATATCCATCAATCCGAAAAAGCCTATCTTTGTAGTAAAAGAAGGAAAGCTCCTGGGCCATGTCATATTGGAAAAAAGTTTAGCTATTGATCCAGCTAGATCTAGGGCTCTTTTGAAGCTTCCATTGCTAATCAAAAATAAGGATTTGTAGTCATTCTTTGGCCATATTAACTTTGTTCAAAATTTTATTGCATATTTTGCCCAAGTGGTAAAATCAATGACTAAGCTTTTAAAGAAAAATGTTGAGTTCAGGTGGATTGAGAAGAGGAAGCGAGCGTTCAGAGAAATCAAAGACATAATTACTCAAGGCCCAGTTCTAGTAAACCCTGATTATTCAAATGATTTTATCCTCTATAGTGTTGGTGAACAAGAGATTTATGCAGCGGTTCTCACATAGAAGGGAGATGATGGATATGAGCATCCAATCACTTTCTTAAGCCAAGTCATCCAACCGCATGAAGAGAAGTACAATTTTATTGAGAAGCAAGTATATGCGGTAATGAAGTCCTTGAAGAAGTTATGGCATTTTATTTCCTAGAGCAAAATAATAGTTTATGTTGTTCATCCAAATATTCAAAGTTTCATCATTCAAGGAGAGCTTGGAGACAAGAGAGCTGGTTGGGTTTCCAAAATCCAGGAGTATGATGTTGAAATTTGACCAACCAAGATGGTTTGAGGCCAAGCACTATGTAAGGAGCTAGCAAGAAGCACTGCTTCCAAATCCATAGTTTGTCAACTTGAAGATTCAGTAAACATAAGTAATTTCGCTAATCACTCTACCATTGATTGTGATTGAACAGAGGACCTTGTCGAATATTTCAATACAGGAAGATGTCCTTCACATCTCAATGCTTCATAGATAAGGAGATTCATACTACAGGATCTCAAGTATGTGACGTTGCCAAATGGATTATTCCATAAAAATATTGATGGAGTACTGCTCAGGTGCATCAGAGAATCAGAGAAGCAGAAAATCCTAGAAGAATTCCATTTTGTATTGTTCGAAGGACACTATGCAGGGATATCCATGGCATTGAAGATCATAAAAGTAGATTATTTCTAGCCCACTCTCTTTGCATATGCTTTCAAAGTCAATCAAATCTATGACAAATGCCATAAATATGTCAGTAGAAGCAGGAATGTATCATTACCCCTTCATTCGATTCAATTAGAAGCTCCATTTCAACCATGGGGCATAGATTTCATTGGGGTCATTGATACTAATTCATACAACAAGCATAAGTATATTCTAACTACAATTGACTATTTCACTCAATGGATCGAAGCAATTCCAACCAAGAAAGCCAACCAGGATGTGGTCATCTCATTCCTTGAAGGATTGATCACTCGTTTTGGCATCCCAGGTGCAATTATAATAGATAATAGAACCCCATTCATCGATGCTAAAATCTTCAAGTTCATGGGTAAGTACGATATTTATTTAAAAACCTCATCAAGTTACTATCCTAGGGAAATGGCCTGGCTGAATCCATGAACAAGAATCTACTCAGGATTCTAAAGAGGACTCTAGGAGATAACAAGTGAAGTTAGCACTTGATCTTGAACCGAGCCTTATGGACCAATCATATCTTAGTGAAAAATCTATCAAGATGTCCCCCTATTCCTTGGTGTACGAAAAAGAGGCAGTCTTACCTGTTCACCTTGAATTTTCAGTCCTTTAATCTTTGCACTTACTTGATGGTGAAGATGATGAATTTGACCCCATGAGCGCAAGGTTGACTCAACTTTTACAGCTGGAGGAATAGAGGGAGAAATCGTACAATGCCTTCATGGAACATGCCCAAATGACGAAGAAGTGGTTCCGTAAGAGGACTTCTAAGAAGGTGTTCAAGGTTGATGATCTAGTGTTGAAATGGAACAAGAACAATATGAATTCGGGAAAGCATCGCAAGTTCAAAGTGATATGGGAGAGCCCATTTCATATTTTGGATGTGAATCAAGTCAATTCCTATTACTTGCATGATATGATCGACCGTGTGTTGCCAATTCTAGTAAATGGTCTTCATTTGAAGACCTATCATCAATGAAAAATTTTAGACCAAGTATGTAAATATGTGTATAGTTTCTTTTAATGTCATTTTATTTTTAAATGACTAAGTATATTTTATTTTAATAATAAAAAAGGGGGGGGGAGGAGTAGCTTCACCGAGAGAATTTAACTTTGACTTGAGCAAGTGGATTCACTCCAAAAGCACTTCTTCACTAGCAGAAATTGTTTTTGCCCCAAAAACATTTTAAAAGGATCTTTTGATCATTTTCGGGCGAAAGCATTAAAATAAAGCAGGTTATTTTCTCCGAAAAAATTATTAAAAGTGTCATTTTTGGCAGCATGAACACATATGAATTTTAATGGTTTACTTTTTCATTAAAAAATGCCCCTATTTTTAATTGCCAAAAAAGAATATATATATATATATATATATATATATATATATATATATATATATATATATATATATATATATATATATATATATATATAGTGAAAAAGAAAAAAGAAAAGTAAAAGAAAGTGCTTCCATTCCAAGCAAGAATATAAAAGGTGTTATTTTCACCCAAAAAAGAGAATTTGCCATGTATTTTCCATTTTCGGGGTGAAATTCCTGTTAACTTCCCCAAAGGATGTTTTCGGAGTGAAAGCTTGAGTTAAGAGAGAAATTCACATGCTTTTTTGGGGACTTCAGTTGGCAAAGTTTATTTTCAGCATGGAAGGGGGCGAAATTAATTTACATCTTACTTTTTCCAAATAAAGCTTGTTTTTTTGGGTAAATAAAGAAGATGAATTATCTTAAAGTTTGCCAAGCATGTAATTTCGCCAAGCAAAGCAGGGAAGAATATTTTGAACGAAACCATCAGTTGCATGATTATTTTTGCCCCAGTTGACGTTTCTAGAAAAACAAGTGCACTTGAAAAAGCGTTTTTCACTGACATGAGCTAATTTCGGAGTAAACTTCAGTTAAGTGCATAAAATCAAGCTAATTTCATTGGTGAAACTCAGAGAAGATATTTTTGGTGTCCAAATCCAATGAATTTATTAGTTTGGCCCCAAAAAGTGCTTCCATAATGCGTAGGTGGCATTCATATTTCCCAAATTTAGCCGTTAAATAACCAGATTGTGCCTTTCAAAGTAAAAAAGTGGTTGGGCATGATGTTCAAAGAATATTTATAGCGCAAGGGCATTATTGGCAGTTAAAAAATCATAAGAAAGTGTGTTGGGTGAGAGAACCAAGAAGCACGTTCACCTAGATTTCTCAAGGCACACCACATGCATTAAATCGGGTAGTTGGAGGTGAAAATTATAAGTAGGGTAAACTAGAAGATTGCAGACAAAGAAAGATCGAGAGCATTTTCTTTGGAGCATTGCAGGATCATCACTCAGCTTTGCTAAATTGTTGCTTCTTTGCAGAATTATTAGAGTGCTGAAGTGAAATTACTAAAGGACGAATATGGGGAATAAAGTCATTGACGTAAAGAAAACGTAGAAAAATGTAGGAGGCAAGAAGGCTAAAAAAGTAGGAGGCAAGAAAGCTAAAAAAGTCAGGTGAAACAAAGAGGAAGAGCTTGATCCGTATTATGATGCACTGGCTCAGATTAGTGACTTCATCATTTCGAACAAGGGTATGGAAAAATTGTGCTAGGATGTAGAATTTGTTGTCAAACAAGGCTTGACACAAAAAAGTTCGTTAACTATTACGTATCATGCACAAATTTTTTGGTACCTATGTACAACTATTCATACTTACCCAGAACTGGTGCTGGCTATTTTAAAATTTTATAACACCACCACAAGAGCTGTTCGAAATACAAAGGAAGATAGATTATTCAGCATTTCATCTAACACAGTCAGAGAAGCGTTCGCTAGTGGGATGAGACCTCCTCCAGATGTTATGTTCAAAAAGTTAAATATCGGGGATCAATATAAGAGATACCAATTGAATATGGCATTATACCAGTTCATGGAGAATCATTTGATAAAAACACCACTGTTTGGAGAGTTGCCATATTTGACTCCCAAATGGACTTTTGAAGCATAGAAAAACAATGTATTAACATATATGACTAATATTTGATTTTGTGAAATCAAGTAGCTTCATGTAATTAGATAAGTAATGAAGGATGTGTTACTGCAAATAAATTGCCAATGTGTAGGATCAGGTGCATGTTGAGCAAGGTGCAACAAACAGTATTGTCATTGTTGTCAACACAGTCAGACATATTTATTGATGCAATGGACAAGAGTTTATAGAACATCAAGGTGCAGCCAAAGTACAATGGATAGGAGTTCAGTGTTGAGCAAGGTGTTGCAGGAGTATTGTCATTGTTGTCAATACAGTCAGTTAGATCTAATGATGCAATGGACGAGCAGTTCAAAAGTCATTCAGATGCAGAGGATAGAAGTTCAAAAGTTAGTCAGATCATGTACAACAAGTTTTCAGGAAGAAAGAAGTGGCCCGGTTTCAAACATTCAAAGAAAAAGACAAGTAAGAAAACTATCGCGATATCACGACATGTTTTCTGTCGCGATTTCGTGACAGGTCGGAGGAGAGAGAAGGCACAAAGAAAATTGTCGTGATTTTGCGACAAAAATGAGGAGAGAGAAGGCACAGCCGAAAATGTCATGATTTCGTGACAAAAATGAGGAGAGAGAAGGCACAGTCGAAAGTGTCACGATTTCGTGACAAAAATGAGGAGAGAGAAGACGCAAGGCAAACTGTCGTGATTTCGTGACATGTTGGAGGCCAAGAAGCTAAGTCGAGAAACTATAGCGATTTCGCTACATGTTGAAATTTTGCTGGCCGAAGCAAGGAGAAAGCGTTAAGTGGAAAAGTTGTAGCGATTTTGCTACATGTTGAATTTTCGCTGGCCGAAGCAGGGAGAAAGTGTTAAGTGAAAAATATGTAGCGATTTCGCTACGAGTCAAAAGTGCACAACACAAAGGTGTAGCGATTTTGCTATGAGTTGAAAAAGCACAACACAAAGGTGTAGCGATTTTGCTACGAGTTGAAAAAGCATAATTTTGCTATAGGTCAAAAGTGCAGAACTCAAAGGTGTAGCGATTATGCTACAAGTCGAAAGTGCAAGGCACAAAAGTGTAGCGATTTCGCTACAAGTCAAAATCTCACGGGTAGAAGCAAAGTTGGAAGCACAAGGCACAAAGTTGTAACGATTTCACTACTGCATGAAGCAAGGAATGTACGGAAGCCGAAAGCGTCGCGATTTCGTGACAAAGATGAGGATGACATCAGCAAAAGCTAAAAGTGTCACGATTTCACGACAGGCTGCAAGAAAAGCCTCTGGAAGCCGAAAGCGTCACGATTTCATGACAAAGCTGAGGATGACGTCAGCGAAAGCTGAAAGTGTCACGATTTTGTGACAGGATGCAAGAAAAGCCGCTGAAAGCCAAAAGCGTCGCGATTTCACGACAAAGCTAAGGATGATGTCAGCGAAAGCTGAAAGTGTCACGATTTCGCGACAGGGTGCAAGAAAAGTCGCTGGAAGCCGAAAGCATCGTGATTTCACGACAAGAATGAGAATGACGTCAGCAAAAGTTTGAAGTGTCGCAATTTTGCGATAAGAACGGTGGCAAAGCTATTAATGGCCAAAAGGGTCACCATTTCGCGACAGCAAGGACAAGAAGGCGTACGACCACAAAAAGTGTCGCGATATCGTGACATGTTATTATTTCACGGCAGTAAGCTACAGGAAGGTGACAAAGGTGGCAGAAGAGTTTGAGGCCGACAAAGTTAAATCTGGGCTGACGAATTTTAGGGTTTTGCAGAAAACAATTTCTAGGATTTTGCAGCCGACATTCTTAGGGTTACAGTCGACGGATTTTAGGGTTTGGCAGTCGACAATTTTTAGGGTTTCTTAGCCGACGTTCTTTAGGGTTTGTTCCTAAAATTTCTTCTATAAAAGGAGGGCTACTTCGAGTTTGAAAAAATGCGATGTGTGTGAGTATTGTGTGCGATATGCAGCTGTAAAAGCGCAGATAGCGCAGAGCTGGAAAAATGATAGCGAAGTGTGTAATGTGAGCTGGTCATGTCGAGTTGTTCAAAGTTCGATTGTGAATACGCACAGAGAGTAGAATATGAAACAACACAGAGTGTGCAAAGCGTGTGCGTAGAGAAATCAGAGTGTGCAAAGAGCACGAAGGGAAAAGTTGATTGCAAAGTTTGGTTGTAGCAGTGCAGCAAACGGTGTAAAGTGATTGCGCAAGAGAGAGCAGAGTGCACAGAGATTGCAAAGGTGATGTAGACCAGTTAGAGCCTTGCAATAACAAAGGTATATGTCAAACATTTTTATTCAAAATTGAAGTCCGATTGGTGCTGGCAAATTAGGGGTTGGTGCTCCTTTCTGTTGATGCAGATAAATAAGGGGTGGGTGCTCCTTCCAGTTGGTGCTGGTAAACAAATTGTAAAGTTGGTGCTTTGCAAGAGGCTAGATTTGGATGGGAGTCCAAGTAGCCGTTCTTTTTGAGGAGTAGCCATTTTGGTGAACCTCGTTAAAAATCTGTGTTGTGTGATGTTCTCTTGCGGTACTTATTATATCTATTTATAAATTTTATCTGTTGCAATTTTTAGAGCTGTTAATTCATGTCTTGGAATGCTACACTGATTCACCCCCCCTCTCAGTGCCATACTAAGTACAACAGTGCACTCATGAGTGGAGGAAATTGAATCATCCACCAGAGGTGAGAGTACTTGAAGAAGGGGAAATTATGACAAGGCAACTCAAAGGTAACACGAATAGATACCTTCATATAGGCATGTATTTGGTTAAGGGATAATCATCAATGTCTAATCACCTTGAGCTCCATATTGATAGAGGCTGAGAAATGCGATTAGATTGATGGAAAGACTCACTCTTTGTTTGATGCACTTGCATGATTGTCTTTTACTTCAACATTATTAACTTTGATAATTAGTGATCATGGGGTAGACAGTTTGCCTTCACAAAATTCATATGGATGTTGTTTAAATAAATAGTTTATTTATTTAAGAAGAGCAAAAGATGTTAAATAAATAGTTTATTTATTAAAAAATAATAAAATATGTTGAATAAACAGTTTATTTATTTAGAAAGAGCAATGGATGTTGTTTAAATAAATAGTTTATTTATTTAAAAAGAGTAAAAGATGTTGCTAAATAAATAGTTTATTTATTTAGAAGGAGCAAATAGATGTTGCTAAATAAATAGTTTATTTATTTAGAAGGAGCAAATAGATGTTGCTAAATAAATAGTTTATTTATTTAGAAGGAGCAAATAGATGTTGCTAAATAAATAGTTTATTTATTTAAGAAGGACAAAAGAAATATTGTTAAAATAAATAATTGAATTATTTTTAGAAAGGCAAAAGATAATGCTTAATAATAAAGGAAAAAAATAAAAGGTGTTTGCCTCGACGTGCCTAGGAAGTCGTCGCCCACCTATCGGTCGACCCCACCTGAGGTGTTATAGTGACAAGATGACATTTGGTGGATTATGCTGAATTTACCTTTGGATAATTGGTCAGGACAAAGATGCGCAAAGCTCCTTTGACATAAGAGGAAGAATATTTATGGCGATCGCCTTGGGAAGAGAAGGGAGAAGGGTGTTCACGCTATCTTCTATCAGAGGTTGGTCAGGGAGTAATTGCAGGTAGACAGGGAACATGTACCAAGGAAGTAGAGAATATATTGAGGAAAAAGGCCCAAAGCAAAGGATAGGAGGAAGGGGATCATCCGTCGAGTAGTAGAGTGGAGTGTCCACCGACCAAGAGAAGATGAGTGCGATGAGCAACTTTTGAGCAGTGTAAACAACCCAATTCTAGGGGTGAACTAGGTTGATCTCCATCCAAATCTGGTTGTTATATTTTAATAGCTAGCTCTATTTTTAGAGCACCAAAGCTCTATATTTTTTAGAGCTATAAATCTCTGTGTTTAGAGCTTATAGCTCTATGTTTTTAAGAGCTCAAAAGCTCTGTGTTTAGAGAAACAAAGCTCTATATTTTTTAGAGCTCGAAAGCTTTGTGTTTAGAGCTTGTACCTCTATGTTTTTAAGAGCTTGAAAGCTCTGTGTTTAGAGTGTCGAAGCTCTATGTTTTTAAGAGCTCGAAAGCTCTATGTTTAGAGCTCATAGATCTATGTTTTTAAGATCTCAAAAGCTCTATGTTTAGAGTGTCGAGGATCTATGTGTTTGAGAGCTCAAATCTGTGTTATAAGAGCACCATAGCTCTGTGTTGTGTTTATGAGTGTCGAGGCTCTATGTGTTTGAGAGCTCGACTTTGAATTATAAGAGCACCATAGTTCTATGTTGTGTTTATGAGTTCTAAGGCTCCATGTGTTTGAGAGCTCGACTCTACGTTATAATAGCACCATAGTTTTGTGTTGTGTTTAGAGCACCAAGGCTCCATGTGTTTGAGAGCTTGACTCTGTGTTATAAGAGCATCATAGCTCTATGCTGATTTTAGAGCTCATAGCTCTATGTTTTTAAGATCTTGAAAGCTTTGTGTTGTGTTTATGAGCATTGAGGCTCCATGTGTTTGAGAGCTCGACTCTACATTATAAGAGCACCATAGCTTTGTGTTTTTTTTAGAGCACCGAGGCTCCATGTGTTTGAGAGCTCGACTCTGTGTTATAAGAGAATCATAGCTCTGTACTGATTTTAAAGCTCGTAGCTCTATATTTTTGAGATCTCAAAAGCTCTATGTTGTGTTTATGAGCATCGAGGTTCCATGTGTTTGAGATCTCGACTCTGCGTTATAAGATAACCATAGTTCTATGTGGTAAGAGCATCATAGTTCATAACTACATGCCAGAGGATGCATATCATCGTGATATTTTTGTGCTCCACTGCTGTGATGTGGATGCAAGGATGTCATAGTTATTGTGATCATTAGTAGTCGGCTAAGCGCGACGGTGGCAGCTAGTGCGGGTAGCACTGAAACTCCTCGGATCCTTCTGCCCATCATTGTGGGATGGATTTCTTAGGAGAAATGCATGGGAGGGTTGTCTGTTAAGATTCCTAATTGGACACCATGAGTGAACCCTCATTTGCAAAGTTACAGCCAAGTCAGGAGTCTCTTTAGTTATCTTCCATTGTCTTCTTTGTAGAATTTAGGAGATGATAAATGAATTAGATGATTATTTTGTAATTTAAGGGGTATGAGACCTTTTGTTATGAAATAAATGAATTAGATGATTATTTTGTAATTTAAGGGTATGGGACATTTTGTTATGAAATAAATGAATTAGATGATTATTTTGTAATTTAAGGGTATGGGACCTTTTATTATGAAATAAATGAATTAGATGATTATTTTGTAATTTAAGGGTATGGGACCTTTTGTTATGAAATAAATGAATTGGATGATTATTTTGTAATTTAAGGGTATGGGACCTTTTGTTATGAAATAAATGATTTAGATGATTATTTTTTAATTTAAGGGTATGGGACCTTTTCTTATGAAATAAATGAATCATGGATATTTTGTAATTTAAGGGTATGAGACCTTATGTTATGAAATAAAATTAATGATGGTTATTTTGTAATTTAAGGGTATGGGACCTTATGTTATGAAATAAAATGAATGATGGTTATTTTGTAATTTAAGGGTATGGGACCTTATGTTATGAAATAAAATGAATGAATATTATTGGTATTTTAAGGGTATGGGTCCTTATGCTATGAAACAAATAAAAATGTTTATTGGGAATGAAGCTAGTTGTTTGAGTAATGAGATGTGTGAACCTAGTTCCTAACAATTAAGGATATGGGACTTTAATTTTTGAGAAGGTTTGTTCATTTATTTACAAGTAGAGTGCATGAGATGATGCATTAATGATTGACTTCCTCAAGTTGAATAAGGGGGAAATGGAAAGGGTAGTTTCTGTGATTAGTACTATGCATTAGTAAGTTGAATTTCTTGTGTTATTTGTATAGTTGCAATTTGCCAATGAATTAAGTAAGTGTATATAGAAGCATGTCTATCTGGATCCATGAGTGTCCTGATCCCTTAATATTCTCACTAATCTATGGAAGAGTGGGAAGATCAGAATCATGAGATGGATTGATGCACAAGTTTGATCTCTACCTTACATCTTGTCTTTTATGCAATAGATTAGATTATGGGGAGATTTCCCCAATGAAATGGATGTAAAGTATTATAGAAAGTATGGGATGTACCATATTTATTTATGCATCTGAATGAATATTACAACTACTATGCTTAGTACTCCTTTATTTAGATTATTTCATTTGAATATTTCATATATGTATGTTTTGTGATTGTTTCTTTACGCTTGATTATTCTTGTTGTTGTTCAGTTATTTTTGTTAGATTTAGTATCTAGATCTTTAATGCTCTTGTATGGTTAAAAGAATGAATCATAGTAAGTTCTAGGTGAACAAAGTGGATACCCTAAGGGCTTGAGACCCCCTTAGGGATATTGGTGACTAGGTTTGGAATATTGTACCAGAGTTAAGATAGCTTGTCGGTAGACAATATCGATAGCTTAAATCATAATACACGTAGCATATCACATATAACGACTTGTGTGGATATGGATATGCTTGTATACCTTCTAATTATTGAAGGTGGTAAGTCTAGATCATCAAGACTGATGAGAGGGATGGACTTATCTATGCAATATAAGATAGGCTTACGTAGACGAACTTGCGTGAAGGAAATCTTGTGTGGTATATGAAGAACACAAGCTTATACTGAGAGGGGGGTGAACAATATAAGACCACTTTTTACTTTTATTTCCCAAACAATATTAATCAATATAATAAATGGCAATATCAATAGCAATAACCAAATAAATGCACCAATCATCACACACAATAGAGACACCACAATTTATGTGGTTCACCCAATGCGGGCTACTCCACGGGGAAAATATTTTACTAAAAATTTCCCAATCAATCTCTTGGGAATCCTTCCCAATTAAAATGTCTATGGACCTCTTTCCAAAGGAGATGTTGATCCCCTAATCTCAAGTTTTTGGATCTCTTCCACAGGAGAACTCTTTCCCCTTCTTCTTTGGCTAGTGATCTTCTAGAAGAATTTCTCTCTGTTGCACTGACTTGTGGATCTCTCTCCACTTGAAAACTCCTCACTTAGATTTTTCTTCAATTATCCTGGTTGCTGGATCTCTATCCACTTAGACTCTATACTCTATACTCTGTCACCTCCAAAGCTCTGTCAATAGGTTCACTCAGAACCTATTCAAATATACTTAATAGGCTCACTCAGAACCTGCTCAAATCTTCTCAATAGGCTCATTCATAACCTACTCAAATATGCTCAATAGGTTCACTCAGAACCTGCTCAAATCTTCTCAACAAGATCACTTATAACTTGTTAAAATCTACTCAAAAAGCTCACTCAGAACTTGTCCAAATCTGCTCAATAAGTCCTCTCTAGGACTTGCTCAAATCTGCATAGCAAGATTTCACAAAATTTTACTCAAAATCAGTCCACAAGCCTTCTCAAAGACTTACCTCAAATCAACTCAATAAAATATCAACTCAATCTCATAGAAGCATAAAGAGAATTGTTAGAGACTCAATATTTTCTATACTCAAATCCCAATCTCAACTCAAATCAATCTCATAGAAGCATAAAGAGAATTTTTAGAGACTCAATATCTTCTATACATAAATCCCAATCTCAACTCAAATCAATTTCAACTCAGCAATCTCATAGAAGCATAAAGAGATTTTTTAGAGACTCAATATGTTTTATACTCAAATCCCAATCTCAACTCAAATCAATCTCAACTCAGCAATCTCATATAAGCATAAAGAGAATTGTTAGAGACTCAATATGTTCTATAATAAAATCCAATTTCTTTCTCAACTCAACTCAAATCAGAATATAGAATAGTTTGTTTTATGGAACTTGAACAACCACTTGCATCCACTTGACTAGGCTCAATCAACTCGACTCAACCATTCACCATAAGGAACAACTCTTTCTCACAAACCCTAGTCCAAGCATGTATCAATCAACTCGAAATGTTCCCAACAATGCTCAACAACAAATCTCACATAACAATGATACTCATGTTCTTTTCTAACTCAAGTTCAATTTCTTTGCACAACCAATGGCTTCAACAACAATGCTTATAAAACAAGGTTTAATCACAACACTCAAGCCAGAAAACCTTGAAGCATTAACTCAACCACTTTCAAAAAGGAAACCACAATCAATCCTTTTCACTCCAATGATATTTCAGAAATCAACCACCCAAATAAAATCAATGCAGAATATTGCTCATACCTTTTTGATGCCTTATTTGTTGTCCACAAAATCTGTCTCACTCAACACACTTTATTTTTCAACTCTCAACAAGGGTTAGAGTAATAACACAACAAAAATATCCAAGTAACACCTTATTATCCTACTTTATTTTAACATCCACCAAATTTCTTTTATGCAAGAAATAAACCCTCAATATAATGGATCAAACTTACTTTTGGAAACTCCTTGATAAAACCTGAAATATCTTCTTACACAACTCTTATTTCTCCTTCTAAGCAAGTTAATTAAATAGCTCTTGAAAAATTCTTTCCAATGATATATAATATGCTACCCTTCCAAAATTAAAAGGAATAGTAATTTTAGAATTTTCTAAAACAACTCATAAGCCTTATTTCTCCTCAAAGCTTTTCTTACAGATATTAAAATAAAAATTTAACTTACCTTTTTCTTCTCAACGGGATTCGATCCCCTGTCAATGTCCAAGCATTACTCTAACCGCAACACCACTATTCACGTGAGCCAACCGCTCACATGAAATGGTGAGCGTAGCCACTATGCTTTCCTTCCTCCAAATGTGCCCCAGAATACACGTGCGCCAAAAGGTGTACTTCATTTCCACTTCGTAAAAACTAGCATCGGAGGGATTCAAACTTTGGATCTCTTGGCGCTCAACAAATTGATTGCCTCCTTCTTGCTGCTAGGCCACAAGTGCCTACGGTGTATGGGAAGGGTCCTCCCTTCCTTCTATTTCTCCCTTTCTTCACAAGTTTTGATTGCGCTAAAATATTTTTTCTCTTTGGTCGAACGAAACTCACACACATTCGAATGATTGCCAAATGAATTTTTGGCAATGGTATTTATACATATTGCCTTGAATTTTCATACGTCGACCCTTAATCAAATTTGATGACGTCTGCGGGAATTTCCACTTTGGAAATTTAAATTTAAATTTTAAAATATTAAAATTTAAAACTTAAACTTCAAAGTTGAATAACTTTGTCACCGGGACTCCTTTTTCGATGAAACGAAAGGCCAACTTGGGTTTTAAGAAAAACCCATTTCAAATATACCATCCATGGTTTTAAATAAAACCTTTAAAATTAAATTGCCTCATCACTGGGGCACCTTTTTTTGATAAAACAAAAAGCCAACTTGGGTTTTAATAAAAACCCATTTCAAATCTGTCGTCCATGGTTTTAAATAAAAATCTTTTGCTAAGCTTCCCTTGAAGCTCCTTTTGGAATACAAACATAGTGCTTACTTACATAGATACTTTTGACATCAATGACAACTTTTTTCTAAGGGACTCAAAATGTCCAACAGTATAGTTCTTAAGAAATTTAAGAGATGTCAAATAGTAAGTCGGTCTAAGGATGGGAAAGGATTTGTGCATCCTTCTCCTTAGTAAAAAAAAATATATAGATAAACTTTCTTTCTATTTTCTTTTGTGTGTTTTTTTATTTCATGTGAAACTGGGGTATTACAGTATTTGACAAATTTTAAGAGTCCAGACATGTTTTCTATGTTGGCCTAGGTGATTGGTCTTCCTACCGATTCTACAGTGCATAAATGGCAAGTTGCACTTGTACAATGTATTTTGCAGGTAGAATTTTATGCTTCGACAACAATGATAGTGAGCACGAACCTAATTTTCTGACTGGGTGAATTACGTGGCTCGAAGAATGAATACTAGTTAGAGAGAGTGCAGAGTGGAGAAGAGATCGTGTTCAGACATTCTTCATTTTTAGCATGGTATTTCTTTTTCCACATGCACCAACACTTTTCATTTATAACTATCAAGCAGATTTATGTGGCAAACAATAAGCTGGTGGTTTATTTATGAACTCTAAGTTTATCTATAAAGGAGTCATATTATAATTTCAACCAAATGTTCTTGGGCCCCACCCTTGAGTTTATTTTTGGCACATGTGAGATATTGCCAAGGGCGATGAGAGAGGAGGTCATCATGAAGGAGAAAGGTGATATTTTCTTGTTGATGCAAGGTATCATCATACAAATTTGTGACTTTACTGGTAAGTTGTTTCTCCTTCCATATTTTGCTACAAAGTACCTTTTTTCATTGGAGGTTTTCTGTCAGAATGATTTCATTAATCACATCTATGGGGCGGGTCAAGAGAAAAAAACCACATGTATAATGCCCTTTTGTTTTGATGATATTGAAGTAAGCCAGGTTGGACAAAATCAGTTGATTACAGAAACCCTCTACGACCTCGAATTGGTTGAGTTGCCCTAATGGTGGAAATATGACCCTTTGGATCATTTTGTGGCATTGATCAAAGCAAAAGGTCTTCTTTGCTTTCCTAGAGCAGATATTGAGCAGTAGAGAAATAATCTAGAGGGGCACGATATTGAATGGCACATTGAGAAGATGATGATGTTTCCACCATGACATAACGTCTACGATATGGAGGCCAAATATAATCTTGAAATTCATAAACACAAAATTCCTCCTCCAGGCTTGTTTAGTAAAATGAAAATTCAATTTCCTAATTGGTCTGAAGAGAAAATCACCAATTGGTGGATTATGAAGGCCCACCAAGGAAATACTGGGTCAACCTATGGCTTGGCGATGGATGAAATGTTTTTGGATATATATGATGAGTATTGTGACAATTACCAGCCAATATATTTTACTAAAATTGTACCTCAAAGCTTTCAAAGATCTGATAGTGAAGAGATCATGGTTGGAAAATATCTACTTATAGCTAAAAAAATGCCACTTGTGGAAGAAGAAAAATAACCGTCACAAAAAAAGCAACCCCAACGTATGAAGAGGAGTACGCATGAGGCACTTTCTTTTCTAAAAATCTCTAAAAATCCAAGGACTGGTGCAGTGTCTTTATCTGTTACAAACTCTCCTCCTGTAGTTACAACTGCATCGATTGATGTTTCAGAAACTATTCCTTTGATCCAGGAAGAGCTACTTGGCCAGAATATGGAGATCATAAATCTTGAAGAGGAGATTGAGGAAGAGTTGAAGGAAGGCCAGGAAGAGAAGGAACAACCAACATTGCAATCGCCCTCATCATCGGCTCAAATGGTGTTGAAGCTTGAAGGTACATTTTCCTTATCTTCTTCCCTTACTCTTGAGCATTTGGTGATTGTCACCCCCTATTCTATAGTTATCACTTCCATTTCACCCCCATTTGGTATACCTTCCATTTCCATTCCACCTCCCAGTCCTCAATTATTGGTCACCAATGCTCCCTCTTCTTCTATTCCCTTTTCCTTTGTTTCCATTTCTTTTAGTTCTTTTGCATCCACACCCAATACATTTTTATCCCTCCATCCTCCATTCCAGTAACTTCTATCATGACTATAAGTACATAATATCCTCCTTAAGTAAGTATAATTGTAGCCGAACCTCTTGCTTTCATTCCTTCAACCATATCCATTCCATCAACTATTCCCATTTTTACTTCCTTTTCGACCCAAACCCTTAGCATGCTCATATTCCATTTTCTTCATTTCTTGAGTTGTAGGTGCTACCAGAATTAGATAAAGAAGTTATGCCAATGCATACTATTGCAGCAAAAATAAGTCAATCCCGTTAGAGTTCATCATAATGGCTGAAAATTCATAAGCAAAATGAGGCTTAAGATCCAGCAAAGACATTGAAGAAGGTCTCCTTTGACCCCAAAGCTATGGAGTCCCACACTGTCAAGATGATTCCCCAAGTCCAGAAGCCCCAAGGAGAGATGACTCCAAGATATTATGCTTATGAAGTCATTACAGAGGACCTAATGAAGATTGATACTACAAAAAAAATGGGGAATATTCAGGTGGATATGAGCTCGCTTTACTTGCATGGTGAGCATTACAAGAATAATTTTTTTGAGATTGAGGTGAAAATCATCGAGTTGGAAGAAGCTCTAGTTGAAAATAGGGCACAATTAGAAACAAAAAAATCAGAGGTAGATCATTGGTAGTGGAAAGTGAAAGACTTGGAGAAAGTAGTCGAGGAGCATCAAAAAATACAGGAAGAAGTCGAACAATAGGTGTAGATATTAACTACCTAGCTAGAATATTTACAGAATCAGCTAGCTAAAAAACCCACACAATTATTAGGGTTCTCCAAGGAGAAGATCAAGGAATCTTACTATATTTTAACTAAAAACTATGCAAAATAGGCGGTGAAGGTGCTCTTGGTTTTGTTGTATCTTCAAAAGGAGTGAAAAGTTGTAATATTTGGCCAGGAAGCATTAAAGTATGCTGAGGAGTAGTTAGAACCAAAATTGGAGATGGTACTAAAGATTCAAACATTAGCTAACACCACACTCCAATGTAAACCCATGAGTGGGATGGACCGGGCTTGGTATAATACCAGGATAACACTGCATAACTATTTTTACAGGTTGGATTTGGCTAGAGAGGGTCGTAAGCTGCTTGATACGTATGAAAAGGAGTGATCTGTTTTGCTCATTTACTTTGAGGTTGTAATTGATGTCGGTTTCCCAAACTTCACTGATGATTAGGGGGAGATCTTGTTGAAGAAAGAGTTAGAGGTAGCATGGAAAAAGTTCACGAAGGATACCTTTGAGATTGATAGCTGGATAGAGCCAATTACAGAGGAGCAGGTATTGCCATTCATGAAAAGGCTTACCCACATTGATTATTCCTTGTACGAACTGTACCAAAGAGACAATAACATCAGCTTGGACCAGGTCCAGATATTGTACTTCATTATTAATTCACTCTAGTATCCTTTGATGCTCGATGAAGATTCTTTGACCAAGGTGGTTGCAGTGTATGAGACTACTAGTGCGAGTCTCATGGAGCAAGAAGAACGGGCAAGGGTGAAAAGAGAGCAGAAGAATATTATTGAATAAAATGCATCATCTGATGCATCCAATGGTGGTGAGAGTTGAGCTCAATGAATGAAGGCTTGGGGTCGATTGCATCCAGATGAACTGAATACCCCGAGAGCTGCCAAAAGTGTTGGCAATTTTGCCACACTGAATTTTATTGTAAAAATTCCAAGTATAAAATGAATGATGTGTTTTCAATATGGTATTTGTAATATTTGCTGATTTTTTCTCTCTCTTTTCAATAATTTTTCTATTTCAAATGAAGAAGAATGGTTTCGCCCGTAGAATTAAAGAGCAAGTATTTTTCCAGCAAGGAAAACATCAAATGGTTTGCTAGTATTTAACATATGAACTTCAAATAACATTTGAAAAGTATGAGGGTTTTGTTGGAGATAAGAGCTTGAGGCATTTCATGGGAAAAAATGTAAGAGAGGGAGTTGCACTGGAAAAATAAAGCAAAGGAAAAAACTAAGTGCAAGTCAAGTATTAATTTCGTCAACAAAAATGAATTGCATTGATTTTGCTGGCGAAAGTAGTTGAAGTGGGCATGAATATGATTTTGTAGTGAAAAAAGTAAAATAAGGAGTTTTCACCCAATTGCATTCACTCCAAACAGTCAAATTCAATTTCACCTTTCTTTTGGGCAAATTGTTATTTTCAATTAATTTCAAGGTGAAAGTAATGGATGAGCGTCATTTGAGCAAAGGTGTGCACTAGTCAAAGTCAAATTCGCTCAAAAATGAGTGAAAAAAATTATTGAAAGCATATTTCAAGTGCTTTCACCCTTTTTTATGGCAAACTATATGATTTCACCCAATTTGGAACGAAAGTAATCAAAGCGCTTAGTTTGAGCGAAAACAGTAAAAAAGACATCTTCCTGTGCAAGTCAAAGTCAAATTCGCTTCTCTTTTGGGTGACTTACTATTTTTGATTGATTTGGAGTGAAAATAGTTGATGGACGTCATTGGAATAAAAACATAAGGAAGTCAAAGTAAATTTCTCCCTAAGTGGGGATGAAATCTATTTTTGCCCTCCTTTGGCAGTGAAAGTAAGCATTTTTTCCCCAATTTTTGGAAAAGGTTATTTTCACCCCATTTCCTAGAGAAATCCCTGTAGATGAAGAAAAAAAGCAAGAAAGATCTCTTTTTGGGTGATATTAATCGAGTTCATGACAAAAAATTATCCCCGAAAGAATTGCTAATGAAATTCATTTCTTTCCTTAACAATTTTTACTCTTCGCCCAACATCTCTGCAAAAGTCATGATCGATCGAATTTTCTACCAAAATTTTGAAATGGGCAGAGTCCTTTGCAAATTTCCTTTTGCTCCCTTCTCTAGCAAAAATTCTTTTTGGGTGCAAATTTGAGTGAGAACCCATTATGGAGAACTTCATTGTCTTTAAGCACTTTCAATGCAGATCATGTTTATGAAATATCAAGATTGACCAATTTAATTTGTGGGGCAGCAAAAATTAACATTTTTAGAATTATTGCTAAAGGGTTGTTGATTTTGCATGATCCTATTCATTCTCTAGGTGCCATACATTGATTTCATTCCTTTTCCAGGCGAACCAGATTTTCATTGGATCTTCCTGGTGAAAATAAAATTCTGAGGCACAAGATGACGAAGTGGCAACCAAGATTTAATGTTTGAGCTCTTGATTTTCATGTGATATTACTATTTTTCAATGCACCAACTCTTGAAATTATTTTCCATCATCCGTTCTTGTTGATTTCCTAGACACTTTCCACTAAAACAGGTCACTACTTCCTGAAGAATATACTGATTTGTGTATTACTACTATCAAGGAGGAAATTGCTGTAGTTGATCTTTGACTACCTGAAATTTTGTTTTAATAAGAATTTAATTATAGATGCACAATCCTCTATAAATACTGAGCATTTTGATGTAAAGGAGGATAGACACTTTACCAAAAAATACTTTGAGTTCTCTGTATCAATTTAAATATATTTGGCTCTGGTTCCTAGATCAGTGGTGTAAGCAATCACTTTCTGCTTATCATTTCTATTATGCTCAAGATATTTATTGGATAAGTTTAACTTTTGCATTTTGAATTTAATTTTTGATAGAGAATTGAATGCTGAAATGTTTATTTGAAGTCATCTCTGCAAGATGTGAATAATTTCTATGCTTTCCTTTCTGTTACATGCTAATTAAAACTTGATTTAAATTTTAGTTGCTAGTTTATTCCCACCTTACATTTCTAGCTCATAACCATATTTCCCATTCCTTTCTGTTATTTTACATCTCTTTCTGTTACCCTAAGCTTACACCAATTTTTAGAGTAGTACAGGAACCAACCCTCTCTAGAGATTGGTCCAAAGGACATCTCTTTCCTTTGGCCTTTCAATTTTGGCTAGGTCTAGGGCGCACATATATTATGTACTTAGACATATTCATGACCAACACTATTTAATCAATCAAGGAACAAAACTATAAAGCATATAAGAAGTACTTTAAGAGAAAACAACACTAAATGAGAATAAACATTAAATAGAAAGAGAGGCTAAGTAACAATGCACAGATACTTCATAACAGTAAATTAAATATACATTCCTCATTCATTCAACAAATAATTACATATATCCAAGTATGTTAAAACCTCCATACTTTTAAAGAATAAAGTAATACATCCATATTCATTTAGGGATTTCTCCCTACAAGTCTAGTCTATTTTGAACAAATAAATTATTGCAATTATAAATCAAGCTAGTGCATTGGTTCCAACTATCCTCTTTGGTCCTTCTTGTCTTTCCATCATTCTTTTGAGGATAGTAGGGGATCAAGATGACTCATGGTTCTATGAAAGACATGCATCTACTAGTAACATGAAAACATTGCATTTACTATCTACTTTGCCAAATTGTAACTATACAAATTGAATTAAAGCATTCAACCATCTACTGTCTAGTTGATCTCATAAGAATTTCATTCTTTCCATTCTTATCTCTATTAACTCAAGAAGTGATTCGTTCCATCAAATATAGATAATTCACATTTCTTACTTTAATCAAATAGTTCAATAAATCATTCTTCCAATCAACTAAGGTCTCATTCCTTAATTAATCAACTAATTCATTTAAAGTGTTTATTTAATAAATTAAAGTTCCATTCTTTTAATCAACCAAATAAGTTAATAAACAACTCATCTATTTAACTAAATTTCCATTCCTTTAATCAAATAAATAATCCAATAAACAACTTATTCATTTAACTAAAGTCTCATTCCTTTAATCAAATAAATAATCCAATAAGCAACTTATTCATTTAACTAAATTCCATTCCTTTAATCAAATAAATAATCCAATAAGCAACTTATTCATTTAACTAAAGTCCCATTCCTTTAATCAAATAAATAATCCAATAAGCAACTTATTCATTTAACTAAACTCCCATACCTTTAATCAAATAAAAATCCAATAAAATATATCCTTTATTCAAATTAATCAAAGTCTCATTCCTTTAATTAACCAAATAAACTATATTCTTTTATTTAAATTAATTAAAGTCCCATTCCTTTTATTAACCAAATAAACTATATTCCTTTTTTTATATTAATCAAAGTCTCATTCTTTTAATTAACCAAATAAACTATATTTCTTTATTTAAATTAATCAAATGAATCATAAATTCAATTAACTAAAGTCCTACTTCTTTAATTAATCAAATAATTAATTGAATCATATATATAATTTAAATAAATATAAAATATCTTCTATTAAGGTAAAGGAAGCAGTGAAATGAAACCTTACAGTCCTATAAACTATATCCTTTATTCAAATTAATCAAAGTCTCATTCCTTTAATTAACCAAATAAACTATATTCCTTTATTTAAATTAATCAAAGTCCCATTCCTTTAATTAACCAAATAAACTATATTCCTTTATTTAAATTAATCAAAGTCTCATTCCTTTAATTAACCAAATAAACTATATTTATTTATTTAAATTAATCAAATGAATCCTAAATTCAATTAACTAAAGTCCTACTTCTTTAATTAATCAAATAATTAATTGAATCATATATATAATTTAAATAAATATAAAATATCTTCTATTAAGGTAAAGGAAGTAGTGAAATGAAACCTTACGGTCCTATAACCTTGCTTAAATAAATGAAGGGATCACTTAAAAAGAAAATCTCAACCCTGGGCCAGACAATTCTAAAGGAAGTGACGACCGTTCCAAGTGGTCGAACGAGAGATATGGAAGAGGGGCGTTACATCCTGCATGGCAGATTGTAGTGGACCGCTAACAGTGACTACATCGCAGTTAACCAATCTAACATTTCTCAACAAAGTGGTAACACTTTCTAGATGGTATGAAACACTATGGTGCACTCTATGAGGGCCAATGCCCCAAAACTATCTAGGATTTGGGTAATCTTCATTGACATGGCACTAATATTGAGGGGGGGAAAACTAATCCAATACAAGATATTAGAAGTCATGCGACAACATCTTTCACACCCACAAGAGGAAAATATTTCTCTACCAACAACCTATCTTCAACACAAACCACACAAGACATAATGGCTACGTAAACGACTTAGCAAGATGAAGCTCCTCATGAATGTAAAACTCTAAAACAATGTACTAGCTAGAATTGACATCCAACAACAATAACGCTCAACCAACGCAAAGCTACCATGGAATTCATCCAAGCACTATGACCTGACTTGGTTTGCTAACAATAGGAGAGAGGTTGCATTGGTGACTAAGAGTTGATGCTCTATGAATGACTCAAAGGGTTTAAACTTTAGACGAGATATAGAAGACTTAACAGAGCTAGAGAGCTTAAAATTAAATAGGTGACATAATAGTCACAAGGCATTCCAAAAGCAAGGGAACACCCAACAACACAAGACAAACAATAACCTAGTTGTTACTAGCATTACATTGATGCCTGAAGATAAAACATTCACAATGTTTTACAAAGGACAAAGGGAAAAGTGGGTCTATTTACCAACCTGAAATCCTTATGGTGGGTTTGCTTCTCTCCTAGAGTGCTATCGTAGAATTCTTGGTCCTCTTTTGCATTCTTCAATCTCTTCTAGTGTTTCCCACCATGAGTAACAACTTCATCTTCCTCCTTTTTCTTCTTTATAGGATGGAATTCCCTTCTTTCCCACGCCTCCTCCCTCATCTCCTCAACCACTCTAATCTTGTCCGCCATTACACTTCCCTTCTTCTACTTTGACAACAAGATATTAATAATTTTTTTAACAATTATTTGCTTCTTCCAATGCTTCATCATTTATGAAGCTCCCCAGCCTCTATCGGCAGATAACTTATTCTCCATGTCCAAAATCTCACTCTCTCTCTCCTATCTTTGAAGGAAAGGTTTTAAATAATCCACCATGATGAGAATGAATGAACTTACCAGATTGTCTTAAAAAGAATTCAATTATTAATATAATAACTCTTATTAATAAGGTATTACCCTCATTTACGTGAGAATTCTATTTTTATTTTAATGAGGTTTAAATTGTTTAAATAAAAATTCCATTTTTATTTCCATAAAATTTTTATCATCTTCTTAAATAAAATTCAGTTTTTATTTATATTAAGATCTTACAATAATAAAATTCTTTTATTATTAAAAATTAAAATCTTAATACAAATTTAAATAATATTCAACTATTATTTAAATTAAGATATTATTAAATAAAATTCTATTATTACTTAAGTTAAGATCTTATTATTTATTTAAATAAAATTCAATTATTATTTAAATAAATCCTATTATATTTTTACAAATATATAGGGTTCTTTCATAATATACTAACATCATGCTATTCATACAATAATTCAGAGAATTCAAAGACAATCACACATATGCACATTTTCCAAACCAATATGCAGTAGAGTGATGAAGTAAAAGATAACCAAATATATGCACATACAAAGAGGGAGTCTTTCCATCAACCCAGTCACCTTTCCATCAACCCAGTCACCCATCTCAGCCAAAGAATTATGATAGCTACTAGGCTATCAACTATGATTCTAGGCGATTGGCTAGTTGATGATTATCTTTGAAGCAATAATGCATTGCTTATATGAGGGTAGTCATCCATGTTATCCCTAACCATCGTAATCATCATTTTACCAACCTCAAGTACCCCGTTCCTAGTGGATGATTCTACTTCTTTCACCCACGAGTGTACTTGATCCTGCATATTAAAAATATATTAGCAGTACCATGTTCTTCCAAAAATTAAACTTAACATTGCATAATTGTTTATTTGCATAAAACTAAGCATAAAAATATCATTAATCAATACATAATTTTCATGCCATAAGGCCTGCTAGGGAGGGTCATGACAGTGTGACAAGCTCTAAATTTAGGATCTCAGGTAGTGAGAGATGGATTATTTTGGAAAGTGGGGAGAGGGGAGAAGACACAATTTTGGACAGATTCATGGGATCAATACCCATCTATCATTGTTAAATTCCTAAAACTACAACTAGTAAAAACAACCATGGAAAGTAGGGGTTGGATCTAAAATGAAATTTATTTCAACACTAGTTAGTTGGGGGCCAATAGGTTTAAACAATTTGAGAAGTTGGATGAATGACCAATTTTAATCCCTTCGGAATTGATACCCATCATGACTAGAATCTTGGTAGAAATATTTTTCATAGGTAGAAATGAGGAGGATGAATTAGATTGGGGCTATGGGAGCCTTGGAGTCTACACAATGAAGGATGGATATGATAAGATCCTTCCAAAACCTCCTCCTCATACATATTATATTGATTATTAGAGAAATATTTTGCAGTCCAAGGATTGATCGAAAGTAAACTTTTTTACATGGAAGTTCATGTATAATGGAATTCTTACTTTTGATAATCTGAAATACAGGGAATTGTTGGTCCATATGAATATGTTTTATATTACAAAAATGAGGAAACATTTGACCACTTGATGTTTGGGTGTCCATTCATGCACAGGATCTAGGAGTGATGGTTTTTAGATTATAAAATTTGAGCTAATGGTGATTTAAATCAAATTAACATTTGGGAAATATGGAAGAGGGATAGATTTAAATCTGAAGCTCTTTATTTTATTTTTATTTTTTTAAGTGAAAAACCTCTTACAAGGCTGCCTTGGTCTGAGAGACCATGAACAGGGGGTTCTAAACCATCAAAGTCACCCGGGAGTCGCACCCGACCCTGCCCGCACCAACATTATCAATTGGATTTTTGGATACCCAATTCAACTTTTTTGGTAGGGTGGAGATTTGAACCTAGGACCTCCCTTGGAGGATTGCCCTCTCCTCTCCAACTCACCTACAACACCTGGGTAATCTGAAGCTCTTTATATCGGTTGGAATCTTGAATTAAATTTTATTTGGTGGTAAGGGTGGTTGGAGAAAAATGGTAATTTTTTTAGAGAAACCTTTTCATCCTTAGATGGCATCTAATAGGTCATTTTTATGCAAAGTCATGGAAACTATGGTAGTATATGCTAAACAAGAAACATAGTCTGATATATGGATTATGGAGAAGAAAGCCAAAGTGCAAGATGGGTAGGATAGATCTAGTTGGAAACCACCTTAGAAGGTTGGATTAAAATTAATATTTATGGAGCTACAAAAGGTAATCTAGGTAGAGCTGGAATTGGAGTGGTCTGCAGGAATCATGTTGGAATAGTGCTCTATTGGGAATTTTAGGGCTTGGGTAGGGCCATGAACAATGAAGTAAAAGCCTTAGCTATAAAATTTGCTTCTATTTTGGTGGTAAGAAAAGGTTATAGGAGGATAATCGCAAAATTAGATTCTCAAATCTTGGTGGGAGCTCTGGATTGCATGGGGAAATTTGCTTTGGAGACATGGAGGTTGAGGATTCTTGTCACTCAAATTAATGAATTGTGGATGGAATAAGATGATGTGATTATGATTTATTTGGGTAGATATTTGAATAAAGTGGTAGAATTCCTAGCTAAAATAGGTATCGAGAAGGATTTAGGAGTTCAAGGGCATAGTGGTATGGCTATTGAGGATGAGAGGATTAGGTAGGTTAGTGAGAAAATATAATGTATAACTAATTTTGATAGCCATTGTAGACATATGGTTTAGGATATTTGGCTCCAATGCAAATCTTCTTTTATTGTTGTAAACATGTGTTCTTTCCAGCTAAGAACACATTATAATCTTGTTTTAATATATTGTTTTCAAATTCTTAAAAATAAAGGTACCAACTGGGTGACTAAAGGGGTACCAACTGGGTGTTGATAAGTCTACAATTGAGACAGGGAAACAATAAATTGTCTACCACCAGGTATCATTGTTCTATGTAAGATATGTCACTAGGATGCTAACTATATATGATATTAGAAAAGGTACCAGAAACCAAATGCTACCATACATTACTTTCTAGTTCCAAGAGTAATTTACTATTTGTTACATATGTTACAAACTATATAAAGGAGAGTACATTGATTTTGACAAGTTCACCTGATCTAATTGGTTAATATCTTATTTTATACCCAAAATTTGGTGTCCATCTGATCCATTTTGACACATTAGTCATTGCTATGCCATCCACTCCATTATCATCACATACCGTGTTGACCATTATAATATCATCATATAACATATCATTCACTATCACATCATCACATGACACATGAGCCATTGCCACCTCATTAGTTGTGACATCACCATTCATGGCATCATTAGGTATGACATTATAAGTCCAATATATAAAAAATTGAGCATGGGTTTGGAGTCTTAGACCTTCTAGTGCCCAATATTTAACTTCCTCTCCTTTAGGAAAGGTACAAAGGGTGAACATGCATATGAAAAAAGAGTATGTGTCCCTTAAAGGTATGCCCATATCATTTTTTATTTCCACTAGCCATGGAGAGTTTTTAAGTCTCCATTAGAAAGAGAAAGCACTCTTCAACATGGCATGCTAGCCAAATTTACATAGCCTTCATCTTTTCTAATGATACAACCCCTACAACATAAAATAAAGCATGCAACTTATGCCATAATTTTTTCTACCCTTATTGGAATATTCTAATTTTTTATTTTTGATGCAATGAAATATGTATTTAAAAGCAAATGGTTCAAAATTTTGAACTAGGAATCCCCCTAAAATTTTATAAAGAATCTTAAAAATCTAATGGTTCATTCATATATACCTTTGTTTACCCTACATAACCTTTTTATATCATCCCTAAACGATGTAGAAAAAGAGTTGTCAAATCATTATGACAGCTTTGGTAAAAGGATTAGAGGTATTTACTAAGCATGAAAGTTTTTCCATGACTTATTTAGCCTATAGGGATACCAAAAATTATTTAGCATCTTATTTTCTTTGGCAATCATGCAAGCTATGCCCTCATATATGTTGCATTTAAATAGAAAAGGATTGAAAAAGAAAAGGAAATATATTTTTTTGAAAAATCTATAGAAGACAAATGAAGTTTTTAAATAACCTTGAAAACTTCAATCCAATTATTACAAAACCTATCTAGTCAAGAAAATAAAAATATGACTTGAATATCAAAAAAGTCAAGAGGAACCTATAAATGAATATTTCTCTTGGAATAAACATGTCTCGACCTTGTGATATCCTTGCAACCCAATTTTGCCTAGGATTTCTATAATCAAACCCTTAAAAGAAACCACTACCAACATATAAAGCTTCCACAAGCAAACTTTCTAGAAATGATTAATTGATTAATGGATATTCACACCTGCTCTAATACCATGTCGGATTTCATAATACTTTCTAGAAATGAATGGAATTAACATATTACCCAAAAAATTATAAATAGCTCACAAAACTAATACACACAATATGAAGGGTGTTTGTAGATAGCAAATACTCTTAGTAAAGAAAAACAATTATACTCCAACCAAAGAATAAATGATTGGTAGGAAGAGGTATGCCTACCCAACTACAAGATATGTTTAGATCAATGTTAAAGAACTAGCTTTTAGGTTAAATAATAAAATATTATAATTAATTTAGCTATACAAGGTTTATAAGGGGTCAAAGGGAAATACAATAAATATAATTTAAAATTTGGTCATGGCCTCGAGTGAAGGTTAATATTCTAATAAAGAGAACATTTTATATACTTTGTGAGAAAAATAATATTTAGAACTAGAATTACCTAAATGTTTTGCATTCATATACTACTAAGTCAACAACTATGATAAATTCTTCAATAATTATTTTACATAGTAAAATTTTATTTTGTACTTGAAGAACTAAATTTGTTACACAATAAGACACTATAGGGTATATTGTCAAATATGGTCAAACTTGTTCAAGATTTTACATTTTTTGGTAATATTAAAGTACCTTGGAGTACTATTGTAAATATTAGATTAGGGAATACATTTTGTATTTGTCTAATGTATGTATCAAAGTGTGGAGAGTATTATGTGTTATGTAATAAAGTGTGCAAGTGTGCAAGTGAGTGTGCAAGGTGTTAAGTGAGAAAGTGAAGAGTCATAGGTGATAGGAATCAAGAGTGCAAGTGAAGAGTCATAGATGATAGCTATCAAGTATGGAAGTAAAGACTCATGAGGCATTTTGTCATAATCTAAGGCATGCAAAAGGCTGCATCTCCTAGGTAGTCTAAGAAGAGCAACAATCAAGAATATTAAAGAGTCATTTGTAAAGTTATATATTGGAGATAAAGCTCCATGTAATGTAACCAGAATGTATGTGAGAAAGTTTGATTTATGAATATAATAGATGTATTTTTCATGCAATACTTGTGTTTCTTATGAATGATTTTATGTGATTGATATTTGATCCTAGAGAAATTAACTTATGAGATAATCGGATATAATTGAAAATAGTGGTATCAAATCCACATTGAGTGGACTCTATGAGATTGATGTGAAGAAAATATTGTAGAAGATATTGTGAGAAAAATATTGGAGATTTAGAAGTTGTTGAAGAAGGAGATTGATTAGACGATTTGCTACATGGAGGAGATAATATTGAGGAAACTAGGTTAAAACATGGAGAGATATTTACTTTGAAGAAAGATATTATTGCTATATTGAAGATTGTTGTGTTGAAGACAAATAAACTATTGCATTGAAGATGTTGGAAAAATAGGTTGTTGTGTTGAAGATGAAGATATTGCTACATTGAAGACATAGAGCATAATAAATTTCTATGTTGAGAATGTGAGGAGCAAATATTTTTTGAGAAGATAATTCAAAAGTTTTGAAGAGAGTGTTGTTGAAGACAAACAAAAATATTGTTGTGGAAAGGAGGACATTGGCCGAGAGCAGAGAGAATGCATTAAAGAAAGTGAAGTAGAGGAGTTTGACTGGCCTAAAGAAAAGAATTGACAAAGCCTAGAGGATATATTTGAATGATTGAGTTGTAAGCATCTGTGAAAACCTTTTTTTTGTGTCAAGAAATTTCAAGCTGAAGAGATCGTGAAGAAATTGTTTGTGCTAATGCCAAGATAAATAGACTATAAGTGATCTTGTTGAAGTATTCAAGTTGAGATGAATAACATTTGAACTAGCACTTGTGGAGGAGAATATTACGGATAGAATGTCAAAAGCGTTAGAATGTGTATTAAAATGTCACCCAAGTTGATTGCCACATGTATGTAGAAGGTAAAAAGTGAGAACCAAAGGTATAATTTAATTTTTAATTTCATATTCTAGAATAGAGTGCATAATTTCGAGGAAGCTTGATTTATTTTTGGGCATTATAAAGTTTTGAAGATAATTTGGAGGTATAAGGTATTAATCATTGAAAGATTTATTTTTGGAGTTAAAAGGAATTAATTGGAAGGAATGAATTAATGATTGGGAGACATAAGGAAACAAAACATTTGAAATTTAAATTGAAGTTTGAATTGAGTGGAGTATTGATTAAATTGAAATTTAATGATGAATTTGTGATTGTGAATTGAATTAGGAGATATAAGAATTGAATTTGATTAATGATTTGAAGATGGAATGAGATGAATGAATGATGAATTGAAATTTTAAGTTTCTGAAATTGAGAGTAATTAATTAATTGTGAAATTTAAAAAATTGAGAGATAAAAGGAAATATTGAAAGATTTGAAATTTGATGAATGATTAGAAGATTATTTTTGAAATTTGAAATTTAAAGAAAGAAGGAAAGAATTTGAAACTAAATTTTGGGAGTGATAAGAAGAAAGTTGATAAATTAAAATTAACTGCTTGATAGAATATTGGAACAACATTGAATTAAAATTGTTGAATTGACTTCGTGAAAAAACATTATGGAAGAAATTATTTGAAATGATATTTTAGAAGATTACGAAGAAATGTTAGAAAAACTAAAATACTATACACAATTTATATTGAATAATTTTGTTGAACAAAGAGATATTCCATTCAAATTGAAGAAGAGATTATCTTTATTTCTCAAAGATGTCAAAAATGAAAAGTTTACAACATTTGGGAATTATCTTCATGATTTTTTTTTAAAGCAAAAGTAAATTCTATAGATGCTATTATATTACCTATAGATATAGGTATGATAATGTATATGGCATTATTGACTCTTGAAACTCATAAATACAAGAACCAAAGGCAAGAAGAGTTGATTAAAATCCTAAGAGATAAACCAGTGATAAAAGATATTAGTTGTGATGCAAATGACTAATGCCATATGATAACAAATGATATTCTTCAAGAAATACATTTGAATGCAGAAAACAAATACAAAAACAATGATGATCAGAATGAGATGCTGATGCACTCAACATATGACAACATAATTGATAATAAAAATTCATCAAATTCAAGTATTTATGAAATTTATTATTGTGATGACTTATTGATTCAATATTTGGAGTCTACATTAGCAAAGATAGAGAATGGATAAGATGAAGACAAGAAGATGAAGATTGAAGACTAAAAGTCTTCATACCAAATAATGTAATACAAGGGGTGTTGGAGATATTACATTATTTGGTAATATTAAAGTACCTTGGAGTACTATTGTAAATATTAGATTAGGGAGTGTATTTTATATTTGTCTAATGTATGTGTCAAAGTGTGGAGAGTATTATGTGTTATGTAATAAAGTGTGCAAGTGTGAGTGTGCAAGGTGTCAAGTGAGCAAGTGAAAAGTCATAGGTGATAGGTGTCAAGAGTGCAAGTGAAGAGTCATAGATGATAGGTGTCAAGTATGGAAGTAAAGAGTCATGAGGAGTTTTGTCATAATGTGAGGCATGTGAAAGGATGCATCTCCTAGGTAGTTTGAGAAGAGCAATAGTAAGGAATATTGAGGAGTATTTTAGAAAGTTATATATTGGAGACAAAGCTCCATGCAATGTAATCAGAATGTATATGATAAAGTTTTATTTATGAATATAATAGAAGTATTTTTTATTATGCAATACTTGTGTTTCTTGTGAATGGTTTTATGTGATTGATATTTGACCCAAGAGAAATTAACTTGTGAGATAATCTAGCAAAAGTTCCAATAAAACTTCTCTTATGATAAGATTCATGTAGATGAAGCTAAGGTTGCTAGATAGTAAGGCTCATTTAATCAAGTCCAAAGGCTCTTATAGCTAAGGTTTTTTCACATGAGGCCAATGTTCACTTATAAAAATATTTGTTTAGACTCTATTCAAGTTTTGTACTTGGGTACCAAAATCACCTTAAACTAGTAAAGTTTGCTTGGATGAAGATAAACTTACTAATGTGGAGTTTATTTGTATAAAGGAGAACATATTTGTGGAAGGGTTCATTTGAACGAAGACATGTTTGACTATAAAAAATTTTACATGGTCAATTCAAATATAGTAAGGGTAGTTCACTCAATTGTTAATATTTAATTTAATTTTGTTTAATCAAACATGTTTGATAATAAAAAAAGATTAACTTCTTGGTTTACCTAAAGGCCTTGTTGGGTTTAAATTTTGGACGATGTAATGTTATTTTAAAATATCCAAACTTCTAAATTTTACCTTTGGGTTCACTTTGCTATGTGTTAATAAAAGTACAAACACATGTCTCACACTAGTGTTACCAAAGTTTTAAACTTGGGCACATAAAACCAATTAAACTATTATAAATATTTTAAACATTCCTATAGGTATTAAGTCTCAAGGTGCAAAGTACAAGAATTTGTGGTTTTAATTTTAGAAACCCAGAGTTATAAAGTTTAAAGTTCAAGGTTTTGAATTCCATGTTGGAAATCCAAAGTTTAAAGTTCAAAAGTCTGAATCTCTAAAATGATAAGGAATCCAAGCATTACCATAGCTAAGTCTTAATCCTCATCTTATCTAAACATTTATTTAATCCAAATAACCAATAGATATCAAATTTTAAAATGTGGATTGATTTTAACTAAAATATTTTAAAGGATAATAATTTGAATCCTCCAAACCATGATGCCACAACCATATTTAGATAGATATTTCCATATTCAAAGAGGTTATTAGAATTTAGAGCACCTTCAACAAAGAATGCATTCATCTTCACCAAAAACGATGCATGCACAAACTCAAACTCAAAAACCTTAGACAAGAGAGCACTATGATGCATTGATATGGATATAATGGCAATCCTACATGATAGAATGGATCACGTCCTCTCCCCTTAGGGAAAGGTAGTGCACGCTCTCTATTGTAAGGCTCCTAATCTAAAGGTAGAGCATGCAAAGGGGTTGCATTTTAAATTCAAAAAATACATGTAAAGACTTTGATAAGTAGAGAAAGATTTGGATAAAAATCCCTGAATCCCTTTAGCAGCTTGGAATCTAGCTCTTGGCCTTTGAAATAGATTTTTGAAAGCATAGTGGAAACCTCCAAGAATTTTGGAAATGTGGATAATTTTTTTTGAAGATAATCCTTTTTACCTCTTATGCAAAACTAGCAAATGAGATTGAAAGGAGAGAATCTCTCTTTAGTTCGAAAGAAAAATAGAAGGCATAGAACAATGTCCTTGTGTGACCAATTGAGGAAACACCATAGAAACATTTTTTTGAATTTAGTGAAAAACCCCTTGCAGGGCCGCCTTGGTCTGAGAAACCACGATCGGGGGTTCTACACTATCAAAATCACCCGGGAGTTGTGCTCGACCTTGACCGCACCAACATTATCAACTTGATTTTGGTTACCCGATGTGTGTTTGGTAGGGTGGAGATTCAAACCAGGGACCTCTCTTGGAAGATTACCCTACCCTCTCCAACTCACCTACAACACGTGGGTAACACCTTTGACACCATGTTGGAATTCACAATATTTTCTAGAAACAAATAGAAGCAAACAATCCACTCAAATCTTATATAGAAAGTGAAAAAGACAAAAAAGAGAGAGATTTGGTGGCACTTATAGGCATCATAAATAATTACCATATTCGTAGATAATATTACACAATACTTCAATTATTAAATGAGAAGTGGTGAGGGGTATTTATACCAATACCCAAACCCCAATTACATAAAAGATTTTACCATAACAAAAGGGATTAAGGTTAATTACAAGTTATAAAGTGAATATAATCATAACTAAGTTAATTGTAACCTATAATACTTACATAATTAAATATTACAATAAAATCAATACAATGCACAATAAATACCCTTAGGCCTATCAATGTTACATCATACAATATTAACCTTGACCATGAATCGTATTACAATTTCAACATTAGGGTTAAGGCTTATTACTTTAGAAGTCTTCATATAAAAAGATATATGTGATATTTTATCATCATTGTAAAAATTTTTCTTTTATCACCTTCAATACACATATAAAACTTCTCTCTTTTGAAGTGGCTTATGAAACTTCATCCTTTCTGAGTGGCTTGAATTTGCTTCAATGATTTAGATATGAATTTATTAAATTCATATTGAAATGATTGTTGTTAATTCTTCTATTTTATTCTTATAAATTTATAAAATTTACTCATACAACCACTACTTCTATAAATTATTTTGTAAGTAATAATTTTGGTTTCTTATACCAGCATCAAACCTTTTATAACATCTTGTATTAAAGAGGTAATTTATGTTCAATATAACTTGCAACAACGGCTGACACCTGATTAGGACAAAACAAGTAATAAGAGGCTCCTAACATCAAGTGCAATCTTGAATTTAAATTTAAGAAGGTAGGACATGAGTAGGAACAAAGGATAACAAGCTAGAAAAGGACAATAATACACCTATGCAACTCTTAAGAATAGAATGTGCCAGGCATGCAGATAATGAGTTGGATCTCTATGTTGATTTGGATAATAACAAATAGGTCGCTGGTTCGAATCTGGCAGGTCGCATGGGGTTTTAAAACATTTTAATCATTTTACTTTTCATCTTAAAGGTCTCATGGGGTTTTTTAATCATTTTAATTTTCATTTTAAATGATAAAGTAAAACATCTAGTTTTGCACCAGCCGGGAATCGAACCCGGGTCTGTACCATGGTAGGGTACTATTCTACCACTAGACCACTGGTGCTCACGAGGCTAAAAGGCAAAACTATCAAATTAATTCTTAATAGCCACTCATATATATATATATATATATATATATATATATATATATATATATATATATATATATATATATATATATATGGGGATTAAAAACACTTTGTTCGAGTGCTCATCTAGATAAATCTGCCTTTGTGATGGTCGAAAGTACGAATTCCTAATCCTGTGCTATGAAAATTAGCATGAGTAAGAAACAAGAAGCTCAACTCAACAATGAAAATTACATGAGCGGTGTCAAGAAAGTGCCATAAAATTTTATATATTCAAAATTTTTTCGTTAGATCAAATTTATTTTTTTTGAAAAAAATGAAAAACTTGTATTAATACAAAGAACAATTACAAGCGGGAGAGAACACATCCCAACCAAGAACAGCAAGCAACACAACAAGAGAAGAGCACAAAGGCAACCCAGCACAACACAGAGCAAAGAAGTCAACTGGGCGTGAAAAAATGACATGTCGCGAAATCGCGACATGTCGCGAGATCGTGACAGTCAACCCCGGCTCCCCCACTGCGATGCCAACAGTCACGAAAAAGTGACATGTCGCGACTTTGCGACATGTCGCGATATCGCGACATGTCGCAAAGTCGCGACGACAGCACCCACCTGCAACCCTTCGACAAAAGTGTCACGAAATCGCGACGAATTCACCAAATGGCAACCAGATCGCAAAAGCGTCGCGATATCGTGACAGTTTTCGCCAACCCGCTGGAAAGCCAAAATTGTCACGATTTCGCGACGGGTTTTCCTTATGACACCAGACCGCCAAAAGTGTCACGATATCGCGACGGTTTTTCCTTTCGGCTCCTAGTTCTCAAAACTGTCGCAAAATCGCGACGAAATTTCCTCACGGCACCCAGTTCTCAAAACTGTCGTGATATCGCGACGAATTTTCCACTTTGCTCTCCATCTGCAAAAGTGTCGCGATATCGCGACAATTTTACCAGTTAGCACCAAATTGCCAAAACTATCGTGAAATCACGACCACTTAACCAAGCGCCTTCCCCAAGGGCCGCGATGGCGCGACATGTCGCGATGGCGCGACATGTCACGAAATCGTGACAAAAACCCGTCAAAGGCCGAGAAAGCGCAACCTGTCGCGATATCGCGACAAAAACCCGGAAGAGGCCGAAAGGGTGCAACCTGTCGCGATATCGCGACATGTCGCGATATCGTGACAGAAACCTTCCTTAGCAAAAAAACACTGCACATCATTTCAGAAAACGTTCAAGGCCTTGTCGAATCTCTTCATCCTCCATAGGCATGTCATTGTGCAGCTGCATCCCAACCTCCCTTTCAGCACCCATCTTAGCAAGGAAATCAGCCGCCTTATTGAGATCTCGATTCACATAGACAGGTATCACATCATCTAATTCCCTCCAGAGCTCTTTGATTTGGGAAACTAAGATCCACAACCTCCAAGCTTTCGAGACAAAGTTTCTCATACAGTCAAGAGCACCCACCAAAATTTGGGATTCAGACTCAATAATAATCTTCCTGTGTCCTTTTTTGGCAGCCTAGAAGGAGGCAGATTTAATGGCAAAGGCCTCGGCTTCATTGTTTGTGGCACATCCCAGACCTTGCAGTTCCCAATAGAGCAAAGACCCAGCATGATCGCGGCACACAAATCCAATTCCAACACTTCCTGGATTGCCTTTAGCCGCTCCATCAGTATTGATTTTGATCCATCCTTCAGGAGGAGGTTTCCAACTACCACTCAACTGCCTTTGTTGAAAAACAACTCCCTCGTCCAAAGGCTCAGAAGCAGACTAAAATTCCCCCTCGGTGTGAATGGCAACCGTTTCCGCCACTTTTCTCCAAATGACTTGCCATATTCCTTCTAGAGAGGAGAAGGTTTCACGAAAAATACGGGCATTTCTCTCCAACCAAACCTGCCACCAGATAAAAAATAAACCAAGCTCCCAGCCAATTCGAAGAGCATTGGATTTAAATCTACCTTTCTTCTAGCTTTCCCATATGTTGTTTCGAGACAAGACCCCATTAGCCTGAAGTTTAAAGTGGGAGAACCAGCGCTTCCAGATCTGTTGTGTGAAAGAACATTCAAACATTAGATGATCCGTCGTTTCCTCCTGCTTATGGCATAACACACATTGGGAAGGGCCAATGATGCCTCCGAGTCCGAGATTGTCATAGGTGAGAATTCCATTATGCAAAAACTGCCAGGCGAAGAAGTTCACTTTCGGCCAGCCCTGGGGATGCCATATCTTTCTCCAGTCAAGAACCAAAAAAAAGGGTGGAGGGGGCTCTGGGAGGATCTCACCATATCCATATTTCATAGTATAAACCCCAAGGCTTCCATAGCCCCAGGCCAGTTCATCCTCCTCATATCTCCCAGTAAGAAACCGTTCTGCCAAGATTTTTCCCAAAGTAGGTACCAACTCCGGAGGGATAGGTATTGGCCACTCATCCAACCGCTTAAACTTTATGAACTTGTAGTCCCCCAAATGACTAGTGTTAAAGTAGCTCTCAATTTGAATCCATCCCTTATCTTCTAAAGCAGATTTTATCGATTGCAATTCAGGAAAGACAACAATAATGGGAGGATTCTGGTCCCAGGAATCAATCCAGAACCGAGCCTTATCCCCTCGCCCCACTTTCCAAAAAAGTTGGTCTTTGATGAGTTGAGCTCCAAGCTTGAGCACTGCCACACTGGTGATCCAAAACCTTCCAGAGGAAAGCGGCCCACATCATTAGGATGAACAGAACCCAGGTATTTGCTAGAGAGAATTCTGTTGAAGAGGGATGTTGGCTGAGAAATCCACCTCCAGTACAGTTTGCCAGCCAAAGCCTTGTTGTTAAACTTGGAGCTTCTTAGTCCCAAACCCCCTTTTTCCTTGGGTTTGGTAACCTTGTCCCAGCAAACCAAGGCCCATTTCCTCTCTCCCTTGGCACCTTCCCATAGAAATCATCTAGCCATTTTATCCAGCTCTTTCCAAATAGACTGGGGAGCAGCCAGGACGGAGAATTTATAAATTGGCATGGCCTGAATAATTGACTGCAGAAAAGTTAGACGACCCCCATAACTTAACCATCTATTAGACCAATGGTTCATTCTATCTTTGATGCCATCCAAAAGGTCCTTCCAAACATCAATTTTTAGTTTTTTGAAATGGAGAGGGACCCCCAGATAGACTACTGGGAGAGAGGTCCGAGTGAAACCTAAAATCTCAATAACTCTGTCCTGTAACCGTTGATCAATATTGAAGAAGATCACTTTGGATTTATTGTCATTGATGACTTGATTAGAGGCCCGGAGGTAGACATTTAGAGTATCTCCGATTCTTCTTGCTTCCCTAAGGCTGGCCACTCCCACCAATCCGAGTATCATCTACAAACCGTAAATGTGTCAAAACTTCGGTCCCGACCTTAAAACCCGTTATCCGACCTTGAAGTCTTCTTTTCAGAAAGAGTCCGCCCAATCCTTCAGCCAAGATGAGGAAGAGATAAGGAGAGCAAGGGTCTCCTTGCCGCAATCCTCGAGAGGCACCAAAAGGAGGCAAGGGAAGTCCCTTGATAAGAACAGAGTATGAAGGCATAGAAATACGGCTCATGACCCGATCTGTCCGATCCCGAGAGAAACCAAAGGCGGTCCAACATCTTTGCCAAGAAGCCCCACTCCACCCTGTCATAAGCCTTGGACATATCCGAGTTTAATGAACATTCCTTTGTTCCCGGTTTGGTGCATTGTATGGATAGCCTCCCGAGCAAGAATCACTCCATCCAAAATTTGCCTCCCTTCAACAAAACCCCCTTGCTCTGGGGAAATTATATTATGCAGAATAGGTTTTAACCTTTCAGCCATAATATTCGTAATTATTTTATAGATCACATTGCATAAGGCAATAGGTCTAAAATAAGATAAATGAACCCCCCCTGCTCCTTTTGGAATTAAAGTAATGAATGTATGATTTAGAGCCTTGAGCATTCTTTTATTGGTTCTGGACTCCTCAGTGACAGCCAGAACATCTTCCTCCAGGGAATCCCAAAAGGCCTGGAAGAACTCAATAGGGAAGCCATCAGGACCAGGCGATTTACCAGTACTCATCCCAAAGACCACCTTCTTAAGTTCATCTTTATCTATAGGTATAAGTAAAGCCTGGTTTTCTTCAGGAGAAATTAAAGAAGGAATGACAGCAATAAATTCATCTTGGGCTGCCCCATCTTGCTCCATGCTTTCCTTAAAGAGTTTTGAGAAATACTCCATTGAGTGGAAGTGCATACCAGGAAGAGTGTCAAAAGAGTATCCATTCTCATATTGAAGGAAATCCATAGTATTCATTTGTCTCCTAGCACAGGCAGAGCGCTGAATTTTTTTTGTATTTCTGTCTCCTTCTAATAACCAAGTATTTCTTGCTCTCTTTTTCCAGTAAATCTCTTCTTGGTTATCAATATCCTCAACCGCTTTGCGCAAAGCATCATCCTCGGATTTAAGGTGCTCGGAAATGTTTCCTTCCCTGAAATGTTTTTGCACCTCATCCCATCTAGCCAACAAGGGGGCCCGTTGGAGCTGGAAGTCTGATTTGTTAGTTTGCCTCCACTGTTTCAATTTACACTTGACAAATTGAAGCTGTTTGTGAAATTTGAACATTGCAGTCCCAAAAGGTGGGCGGCCATCTTCCCACCACTGAGGAATTTTTCTTCGGAGATCTTCTTTTTGCAGCCAAAAATTTTCAAATTTAAAAGGTTTATGGTACTGCCCTGTCCTAGCCCCTCCCTCCAGTACAATGGGAAAGTGGTCTGAAACTGGTCCTTCCAAAATCTGAAATTTAATATTCCATTTCACAAATGCTTCCTCCGAGACCAGAAACCGGTCTAGTTTTACCTTCCTACTGTGTGGCTCTCTTCTCTTATTAGTCCACGTAAAATAAGTACCAGGACCTTTGATATCAACAAGGTGAAAGGCCTGGACTTGAGCAATCAGAAGCCTATCCCCTGGATCCAAAACTGGGAAACCACCTTCCTGATCACTGGCAGATAATTTGGCATTAAAATCCCCAGCAACAATCCAATCGCAATCTTCCCGGGAGGATCGCATTGAATGAACAACATTCCATTGAAGCCGCTGGCCATCAATGCTTTGAGCCCCATAGAAGTTTGTAATTAGAACCTGTTCAGCTGTAACAATATTCTTAAAGAGAGATGTGAGAACCCCCCTCCAAGTTGTATGTTCTATTGCTATCCACACCAGAGGATTCCACAGAGTAACAATTCCCCCCGAAGCTCCTTGGGTCGCCACATCCATTTATCCAGCGCCCCTCCATATTCTACTAGCGAGTTTTACACATAAGATCCGAAGACATTTTTGTTTCTGAAGGAGCAAAAAGTCTGTTTTGTGTCTTCCTAAAGTCTTTGAACAGTAGATTGATGGGTTCTCACTGTTTAAACCCCTTACATTTCAAGATTGAATAATCATTGGAAACCTTGGGAGCAATACGAGTCAATTGTTCTCACCGATCCTCCATTGATCAGCTTGTCCCCTTGCGCTACTATTAGATCCTTATTGGATTTTCTACCAGCTCCTTGGGAATTACTATTCTTAGACCTCTTTTCCACCTGGGTGATCCCCAACGCTGGTCTTTCTCTGTTCTTTTCTACACTTCCCATGTGGACATCCTTAATAACTCGGTTATGCGGGGGAATGAATTACCATAGCCCCTAGGTTCTCTGGCTGCAGAGTCTCAGGGGGTTCAATCACCTGTTCTAAGACAGGGGTAGATGATAGAGGATCATGAGAGTGGGTGTTAGTATCCCCATCATTCCCAACCACTCCTTCCATGACTTGGTCTTCTTGGTCTACAAGGGATTTGAAGATTTCATATCGATTGGTTGGATTGGATTGGGTCTACTCTTTGCCATTTCTCTTTTTGTTTTTCCTCCGCTTCTGCTGTTCAAATCCATCTTTCTGGGCATCAGAACCCTCGGGGATATTGAGGGGATCTTTGACTGAAGTGAACTTACCCTCTCTGGGGCGATTTGACGCTCCCGACGGAGCTTCCGATTTTGTGGTCAGGCTATTTGGACAGAACCTAGCCAAATGGCCATGCTTATGGCAGAATCTGCATCTGAAAGGTAAGGCTTCATAGTCTAGCTGCTGTATCCAGGTTAGTCCTGCCAATTCCAATTCCACCTCGATAGGAAGTGGCTGGCTAATGTCCATTTCTACACATATTCTAGCAAAGACAACAGTATTTCCTTCTATGGTATCTCTTGAAACTCCTAAAAATCTACCTAGAGAATTACCAATCAACTCAAGGATTTGCTCACCCCAAAACTCCATTGGGAGAGCATACAGCCGTATCCAGACCGGGACAGCCGTGGGCTCAATGCGAGGGTCAAAACCCACTCTCCACGGTTGGACAAATAATCCTTCCGGGCCGTGGCTCCTCTTCTCTGATTCAAATGCTCTGTTTCTATCTGCTAGAGAAGAGAAACTAATAATAAAATACCCATTGCTTATAGGCCATAGAGAGTACTCACCAATGGGCTCCCAGTTCTGTCTCACCCAGGTGTGAAGGAAGTTCAGAGTGGGCCGAATACCCATGAATTTGCAGATCAGATCATGGGTAGCACAATATATAATCGTATCCTCAACCAGTTTTGGCTCTATGACAATCTTTGGCCTGGACGCAGATTGTGGAAGGCAGTCGTTAACTCTGTTTGCAGGTAAACCCTTTCCAGCATTCTTAAATAGCATTTGATAAGCACTACGTTGGGCTTCATCGGAATAAGATGCAGGGTTTTATTTTAATTTGTCTGCATATGAGCTTTTCTGCCTATCGGAAGATCCTGGAGGAGACCCCATTGGGCCCTCCCAAGGCAACGAGCAATCCTTCAATGAGGTGAAGAATCAATCCACAGGAGGATCTGGAAGAGACTTCCAACCAGAAACCCTGGAGCTTCGTCTGGAGCCTGCACAGAATGTTTCCCGCCAAAACGCCAGAGCTCAGAAATTTTTTTTCCAAGAGGTCTCTCGTCCAACCAAAAGGAGACCGTTAGATCAAATTTATTATAGTAAAATAAATTTCAAATTAAACAAATGTTTTTTTTTAAATATTTTTTTTATATATTTAATATGTTTTATTAGATAGAGAAGAATCTTTTCAGGGTAGCTAAGGGTGTGAAGATGAAAAAGAAGATTATTGGCAAGAGAAGATTTAGGGAAAGAAGAGATTGTCAAAAAGAAAATTACCATAAACAAAAAAAAATAATTTGAAGATTATCGATAAAGAGAAGTAATTTGAGTTTTAGCTACAATATCTTGTTTATCGATACAATAATTTTTCTCCATTATTGTTATCGTCATCGATTGTCATCGCCATCGAGAAGAACCACATTACCGTCGAAGCCATCCACGCTTCTTCGCAACAATGCAATAGTCTATGCAACATTGTTGAACCCTTTGAAGGAGAAGCTTGGTAATGGGTTAATGTAGAGTCGTAATAGGTAGTTGCATTCTTTTTTTATGTCAATTATATTACATTTAAATTGTTCTGCTAGTGGCGGCAAGGATTAGAGGAGTTGTAAAAAAAAAGGAGAATTTTGAAAAACTTTATTTTTTTTTTCTTTCCAAAATCCTAGATGCTCTTGAGATTTGTTTGGGGTTGAGATCATGGAGTTGCCATTTTTCACTGGGAATGATGATATTGATGCTCATATATGGTGGATGAAGTTTACATCTCTATATTCTAGTGATTTTTTTGGAATTGTAAACTTTTTTATCTTTTAAAAGAGGAAGCTTATGATTGGTGGGATATTCTTACTAAGGAAAGATATGCTAAGGAAATAATTTTGACATAGGATGAAATGGAGCATGCATTCTTGAGTCAATGAAACCCTTATAAAAGGATAGCTAGTTTGAAGGTCACCATCAAAGGATATGAAGAAGAGATAAAAATGATTTAGATAAAACTGAAAGAAATGAATAAAGAGGATATAATAAAAGGAAAAAATACATATGACAACATGCAAGTTCATGATTGCATTTAAAAGGACAATCTTAAGAAGCAAGGATCCAAGGAGAAGCTAGAAGCAAGAACCATTAGAAAACTCAAAATTTGAATTTACAGTAGCAACAACAATAGAGTCCATGGAATAAGCGAAAACAAACTCCAAGGAAGCCTTGTTAGAAGTGCACAATGATGCATCGAAAGAAAGATGAGAGAAGATTGCGAAGAAGAATTTAGAATAAAAAACAAATTATTGAAGAATCAAAGGGAAAAAAATGCTAGGTTAAGGTCATAGAATATCGACACCCACATCGCCTTGAGCGGTAACAATTTTGGAGGAATGGCTTAAGGCATCAATATTTTAGATCTACATGGAGTCAGAAAGGCATCAAATATGGTAATGTTTGGTAGAAAAAGCATAATGTTTCTAGATTTCAAAAAGTGTAGCAACATCAGGGAACAATAGGACCAACCGTTCAAAATATCAGAGCAAAGCAACAAAAGCATGAAGTCAACAAAGCAGTTATGAATATTCAAGTGACACAATGACAACTTGGCATCATAAAAAACTATCACTAATAAATATTTCACTTGGATGGATGGATGAGCAAGATTGTAAATTCTCAAGAAAAAAACGTTGAATATTTGTATTTAAAAAAATTGAATAAGATCCAAAAAAATGAATATAAAAAATTCAGACTTTTTGTGAAAAAAGATGTAGGTATCTAGTTATAACATCTCAATTGAGATGATAATTGAATATGTTTGTAAACTCTCAAGATTTATAGAAGAGAGTTGTGATTTATCAAGGGTGGGGGACCCGAGTACAACCCATTTTCTCAAGCATTATTTTTCATTAGATAAATCTGCCTATAGTAACATAAATTTTAAATTAGACAAATGAAATATTTTTAAAACAACATTCTGAATCATATGTAAAAGAATTTTCTACCTTGAAAATGTAAGCATCTATCATTAATTTTTTGTACAACAAAATTTCTCAATATTGATATCATGATGGTTTAGATTTGATCATTGGCGTCTCAAAATTTTCTCCTTGAAGTTCTAAAATTATCATTTGGAATAAGGGTATTAGTAGACATAGAGACTAGAAGTTTAAATACTTCAATTTGGGATAAGAATGGTTTTAGACATTTGCAATATCCTATAGATTTATTTAGATGCACTCTCTAATTAATAACAAACTCTAAAAATCTATGTAACTTTACTATTCTTATCATCAATACATTAGTTATGAGCGTGTGTTAAGTTTAAAAGTGAGATTGGTTTAAACGAAATATTAATTTACACAAACTTTTAGCTTCACATTAAAAATATTTCAAAATAACACTTTGGGTTACTTAGTTTTAATTATGTTTAAAGATGTAATTATCTTAAATATTATTTAGGAATTTTTTTATGTGAATATTTATATTAAATTATATAACATAGCATCTTGAGCTTGAATTTTAATCATTGTGTGTTTGAAACATGTTACAAACATATTTTAAAAAAATGACTTTTACAACATGTAACATTTTGGACTATATATTTTATGTATAGAGACCAAAATTATAGAACCAATTATCTCATTCATGAATAATTTATTAGCTTCATCATTATATTCTTTCCAATTCAATGTCTAATTAGACTTCATCATATACATGAGATGCTACATTGCACATTCCTTGTGCCATGATGCTTAGGTGATTGAACTCGATATGAAGTTAGGAAAATTTGAGACTAAGACATAACAAAATAATTCTTTATCCAATTCAAGAATTTTATTCTCCAATATTATTTGGCATATCGTCATTTATATTATTTTATATAAATGGAGTCATATTCTAGTACTCAAAGGATGAACTAATATTCTTTCAATTATAAAGTAGTGGGATTACATCTAATTTTGGCTAGGCATCTTATAATAAACTAAAGATAAATCCATTAGCTATCAATCAGAGGTTATGTGAAGATTACCTAATATTTTTACTTGTACCCATAAAATATGAGACTATGGATAGAGTTTTGAATTTATAGAGACATTGTTGAGGAAATAACACTATAGATAGCACCATTGGTGACATGTTTAATAAAATTAATGTTTAAGGTGGAATGTATATCATAGTTTTAGGTTTAATAGTAATTATAATCCTTGGTTGAGGTCCTCATTGAAAAAAATCTCTAAAGAAATTATATTTTATTTGTTTATGTTGTTAGTAGATGCTATCAATCTAAATTTGATAATAGTAACAATGGTTGGTTCACTACCTTATTAAAATTTATTTGAAAGGATCCCATCTATGTAAATTTCATAAAGGTATTGAAGATAGGACTAAATGAAGGTCTTAAAGAGTAAATCCTTTTTAGTTAGAATACCTAATATTGGTGTTTTTAAGCTTGACTTACAACCTCACCCCAAAATTTATGTTTTATCCCTTTGGCATGAATCCTACAATAAGCCATCTTCATGATTACCATATCCTTCATATCAACCAGGGTTATGTATAAGAGGTCAAGCACGAAATATATTTATAAAAATAAGGTGAATCAGTTTCTAAATCAAGGTGAATCATATTCAAACTCATGTAGAAGACATGGCGAATTGCATTTATTTTTTACCAAAAATTATAAAAATAGGGTGAATCAATTGTAAAATCTTACTACCACTCATTTTTCATATATTCTTGTGATAAGACAATAATATTTACCAAATCCATCATTTTAGGTTGCCTAGATCTAGCATCCTTTAAGGGTTTCTACACATTACCCTTACTAGATCTCTACTTGTTTTTCTCTGGTATCACACTTTAGCAACTTTAGAGCTCATTTTGGAGGTCTTCTAAGGGTTTTTTGAGGATTTTACCAAGCACCAAACTATTCTTTGAGTGTTTGAAGTGTAGATATCATCGATCTAGGTGGTTAAAAAATAAATAAAATAAAAAATGGAGCTATAGATCAAAAGTTACGCTGCTTAGAAGGTTCTCTATTGATCAACTACTTCTCTGCAACCAATCGAATTTTTTGTTGATCGGTTGCAACTCTACAACCAAGTGTGGATTGGATGCACTTTTATAACTAACCCCAACTCAGTTGTAGTGTTGCATTTGAGTGCGAACTGGTTGTAAAATTGCATCCGAGCATGGGTCAAATGCACTTTTGTAATCAACCTGCACTTGTATGCAACACTATAGTCAAGTTTGGATTGATTGCAAAAGTGTAGCCAACCCGCACTCTGATGCAACAATACAGTTGAGTACAGGTTGGTTGCAAGGGTGCTTTCGAACCACACGTTGTTGTAAAGTTACATCCAAGTGCAGGCCGACTACACTTTTGCAACCGACCTGCACTCAGATGCAACACTACAATCGAGTGTGGATCGGTCGTAAAAGTGCATTTGGCCTACATTTGGCTACAGAGTTGCATTCGAGTGTGGGTCGAGTGTGGGTCAGATGCACTTTTGCAACCATCTTACACTTAGATGCAACACTACATTCAAGTGCAATTTAGTTACAGGAGTGCATCCGATCCACACTCAACTATTGATCCACTACTCCTCTACAACTGATTGTTATTTTCCTCAATTGATCATTTGTTCTTCTCTTTGCAATCGATCATATCAAGTTTTTGCGTATCATTTTTTGTTGCTACAGGTCATTTTTTGATGAGAATGAATGTTTTAGTTGTATGGGTATGGTTTTCATGTTAGGTATATATATTGGTGGTGTAAGAGGTGAATTTGGTGGGATAAACAAAAAAAAATTATAATTTCAAGGCGAAAAAGGTCCATGATTTAGGTAGAAGTGTTGGAAATTAAAAAAAAAGAAAAGAAATTATTATCAACATGGGGCAAATTGACCCAAAAAATTTCAATCCAAAAATTTTGGGCGAATGGGCCTTTGTCAAACGTCCCCATATTCGCGAATTTCAAAATTTAAAAATCCTAATATTTGTGAATTTTTTTTTTTGGTAAGAGAATATTTATAATTAACACCGGGTTTTAAATGGTTGACCCAAAACCATTTTACAAAATAGGGTCCACTGACCAACTGGACAAAGGCCAAGCCCTAAAAGTTTAAAATGACAACAAAAAGGGCCAAGACCTACTCTTCCAACAGAATACGACCAAACTAAACTATGGAAGCCTAATATTATGGCCATCAGAAAAGAAAGACGCAAAATAGAACTAACAAAGACAAAATCCACTTTGAGCCTTCCAATCTAAAATTTTTCATTATCTATCATCATTGAGACCGCATGAGGAAGATTTTCAGTCCACGTGATCAAATTTCTTGCTACAATGCCTTCATTTGCCAGCCTATCAGCTGCCATGTTTGCTTCCCGAAAGGTATGCAAAATTATGGCCTCAGGTCGATCATGAATTAGAGCCCTTGCTTCATGGATGTAGTCATAAAATCTCCAAGGAGCTCTCTTAGTGTTCTTTAGAAGATTTATAATAATAAGAGAATCACCTTCCACCAACAGTTCCCCTGGATAATTCTCTGCCACCTTGAGGCTCCTCCAAACTGCCCTCGCTTCAGCCACATTGTTAGTTTGAGCTCCAAGATGTTCAGCAAAAGCTACAAGCACCTCACCCTTGTGGTCTCTAAGTAAGCCACCAGCCCCAACTTCACCTGGGTTGCCCCTAGATGCCCCATCAAAATTTAACTTAATCCACCCTAGGGGGGGTGGGGTCCATGTGATCATGGTTCTAGGATAGACTTGAGGATGATTGAGGCCATCAGTGAGAGGTAAGTTTAATGACTGGCCTAATGAAGCTTCAAAAGGATTTGGAGGTCTAGATGCTGTAGGCACTAAACAAGCATTCTCATTAGCATATACTAAAATTTTTGACAGGACAGAGGATGACTGAGAAACCTTATCCAAGAAGGCCCGACGATTCCTTTCCAACCATATCTGCCACAAGTAGTGATGAAGGCAGATATTCCACATATACCTAAGACGCCTATTCAAAAAGGGAGAAGGCCACTGGACAAATAAGTCAAAAATGGACTGAGGATGGACCCAATAAATATGAAACACTTGTAACAGACCTAACAAGATTGAGACGAGAAAAATTACAATACGTAAACAAATGATCAATAGACTCCCACTCAGACATACAAAGATAAAACCTATTAACAACAATCACACCTCTTTTTATTAAGTTATCCATGGTGAGGATCTTATTTTGGATGGCCAGCCATGCAAAAAACCCAACCTTCGAAACAATGCTTTTGGGCCAAACTTCCAAGTGAGGGAAAGTAGGTTCATCATTATCAATAAGCATCAGATAAGCAGTCTTGACAGAAAATTCCCCATTGTCTGAAGCTTTCCAGATAAGTTGGTCCTCAAGAATGCCAGAAGGGAGTAAAGACTGTCTTAATTCATTCTCCAGTATTATTGATGCCCCTGGTAGATCATTGTTCATTATTGGCTTCCAAACCCTTCTATTGTTTGACAAAGTAATAAAATCTGCAACTTTGATACCAAAAACTTCAATTGTCCAAGCTCTAAGGGTTGAAAGGATGGGGTCTGCAGAGAGGGGATAGTCCTTTAACCATTTGTGGTCCCAGAAATCAATGTTTCTTCCATTTCCCGCTTTCCAATGTAGCCCTTTGCTTAGCAAGTTTTTAGTTTGAAGGATTGATTTCCAAAAAATTGATCCCCTGGGAGGAAAGGAATAACTTAAAAATTTAGTTTCTTGCAAATACTTTCTTCTGATTATAGTAATCCATTCTCGCATTTGCATTTGTCAGAAGACGCCATGCTTGTTTGGCCAGGAGGGCCATGTTTAAATGTTGTATTCTCCTTAGCCCAATACCTCCAAACTCCCTTGGTTTGCAAACCCTATCCCAGGACACCAAGTGAAAGCGCTCGCTTAGATTCAGAACCGACCCATAGGAACCTCTTCCGGATCTCGTTCAATTTTAGTGTAGACACTTGTAGGAGCTTTAAAAATAGAGAGAAAGTAGACAGGGATGGTTTGAATGGAAAACTCGGTGAGAACCGCCTTGCCGCCTTGAGATAACAAATTCCCTTTCCATCCAGACCGACTTCCTCTCGAATTCTTTCAATTACATTAGTCCACATCGAATCGGTAGCTCGCTTGTAAATAAAGGAAGGCCTAAGTATGTGGATGGAAGAGTAGACACTGAGCATCCAAGAATCCTAGCAATCTTAATCTGCCTCTGAATGGGAGTGTTAAAGAAATAAATTTTACTCTTTGAAAAATTTACCTTTTGCCCCGCAGCATCCTCATATAGCTCTAGAATATGTTTTATGACCTTAGCCTCAAAAAATGATGCAAGAGTTAACAACAAAGTATCATCCACAAACTGTTCATGTGTAACTGCCTGTGTTTGTGATGATGCTTTAATTCCTGAAATAAGACCAATATTACAGGAAACTTTGATTGTCCTCCCAAGGGCTTTAGCCATAATGATAAACAACATGGGAGAGATAGGGTCACCTTGCCTTAGGCCCCTTTTACTTTGAAAGTATCCAGGAGGAGCACCATTAACAAGGACTGAAAACCAAGGTTTCATAAAACATCCTTCCAAAAGCTTGATCCATTCATGATGAAAACCAAATTTCTGAAGAATGGTAGAGACAAAACTCCAGTTTATGCGGTCATAAGCCTTGTTCATATCCAGCTTGAGAGAAAAAGCAGGTTTTTTAGTCTGGACTACCGAATGGAGGGCTTCATGAACTATTATGACACCATCAAGGATGGACCTTCCAGGGACTGAACTGCCTTGACAAACATCAATAAACATAGGAAGGATCTTCCTCATTCTATTTGCAATCACCTTGGTCAAAATTTTATAAACAACATTACAAAGGCTAATAGGTCTAAAATCCATCATAGATCTAGGAGTAGGAATCTTTGGGATTAAAGCAATAAAAGTGGAGCTAAAACTTCTCGGAATATGCTTTGTGGACTGAAATTCCTTGATAGTAGCACATACATCAAAACCTACAATATCCCAAAAAGCCTGAAAAAAACGAGGTGAAAACCCGTCTGGACCTGGAGCTTTATCAGGGTTCATTGAGAAGAGGGCCTCTTTGATTTCTTCATCCGTGAAAGGCTTAATTAACTCCCCATTCAAGTCATCAAAAATTAAATGAGGAATATGGTAAAGCATTGATTCTGAAGCTAAGGCAGAAATGAAATGTTCTTCTCCTAAAAGATTCTGAAAATAGGAAACTGCTTCATTTCTGATCTCATTAGGACTAGAAAGGGATGATCCATCATCTCTAACAAGTTCTTTAATTCTATTGTGGCTTCTGTTCCTTAAGGTAGATGCATGAAAAAATCTTGTGTTGGCATCACCTTATTTTAGCCAAGTAGCTCTAGACTTTTGTCGCCAAAAAGTCTCCTCGCAGGCTAAAACATTATGGTACTCAACAAGGGCTTTCTTTTCAATGAACAATGATTCATTATGGTAGCTAAAACAAAACTAATATTTGTGAATTAACAATGATTCACTGACATGCATAACCCTAATGGCAAGGAAAAAGCAAACAAGATTATTGATAAAGAGAAGAAATTTGAGTTTCAGCTGCAATATCTTGTTTAGTGACACAAAATAATTTTCTAGCATTATCATCATCATCATCGAGAATAATCGCACTACCATCAAAGTCATCCAAGCTTCTTCACAATCATAGCAATAGTCTGTACAATATTGTTGAACCCTCTGGAGGAGAATCTTGGTAATGGATTGATGCAAAGTCATAATAGATAGTTGCATTTTTTATGTCAATTATATTGCATTTAAATTGTTCTGTTGGTGGTAGCAATATTAGAGGAGTTTAAAAAAACAAGAGAATTTTGAAAAATCCTAGTTTTTTTCTTTCCAAAACTCTAGTTGCTCTTGAGATTATTTTGGTTTGAGATCATAGAGTTACCAATTTTCACTGGAAATGATGACATTGATGCTCAAAAATGGTGGATGAAGTTTAGATCTCTATATTCTGGTGAGATTTTTTGGAATTGCAAACTTTTTTATCTTTTAAAAGAGGAAGTTCATGATTGGTGGGATATTCTTACTAAGGAAAGGTATGCTAAGAAAATAATTTTGATATAGAACAAAATGGAGCATGCATTCTTGAGTCAGCGAAACCCTTATAAAAAGATAACTAGTTTCAAGGTCACCATCAAAAGATATGAAGAAGAAATAAAAAGGATTTAGAGAAAACTAAAAGAAATGAATAAAGATGATATAATAGAAGGAAAAAATACAGATGACAACGTGCAATTTCATGGTCGCATTCAAAAGAAAAATCTTAAGAAGCAAGGATCCAAGGAGAAGCAAGAAGTAGTTATGGTAAGGGAACAAATTGAAAAACAATTAGAAAACTTGAAATTTGAATTTACAGTAGCAACAACAATAGAGTCCATGGAAGAAGCAACAACAAAATCCAAGGAAGCCTTGTTAGAAATGCATAAGGATGCACCAAAAGAAAGGTATAAGAGAGAATATTGTAAAGAAGAATTTAGAATAAAAAAAAATTGTTGAAGAATCAAAGGGAACAAAATGCTAGGCTAATGTCATAAAATATTGGCACCCACACTGCCTTGGAGGAATAGCTTAAGGCATCAATATTTTATATCTACATGGAGTCATAAAGGCATCAAGTATGACAATATTTGGTAGAAAAAGCATAATGTTTCTAGATTTCAAAAAGTGTAGTAGTATCAAGGAATAATAGGACCAATGATATTCTCACAATGACATTGAGAGGGGGGGTGAATCAGTGTAGCTAAAAATCTGATCTACAATTCTTAAAACTGAAGCAAAGAGAACTAGAAAACAGATAAAGCAATAATCACAAGAGAGCACACCACAACACACAATGTAACGAGGTTCACCAATTTGGCTACTCCTCAAAAATGACTTGCTTGGACTTCAATCCAAATCCAGCCTTTGCAAAACACCAATTTTACAAACACTTTACCAGGCACCCATTGGAAGGAGCACCAACCCCTTGTTTTTCTACTGCAACAGATAGGAGCACCAACCCCTAATGCCAAGCACCAACTTGGACTGCAATTCTGATTTAATTCAATGACATAAAAATGCCTTCGTTGTTTACACGACCCTGACTGGTCTGCAATTAATTAAACTTGATTAAACTCTGCACGCTCTCACGGCTCTGCTTATCTCTCTCTCGGCCCTCTTCTAACCCTCTTTATGCAGCAAATTCTCACTTACAACAGCAACAATATTCTTCACGTAGACCTGCTTTTATAACATATAAGTCTCTATTTTTAGCTTCCATATTTATGCATGCAACCCGTAACTGTTCTTTTAATATTCTCTTCTGCCACTTGTCAACTGTAACTCCTTTGTGTAACTCCTTTTGTATTTATAGAGTGTGCATTACGTTACATGCAACGTATATCTCTACCATGACTATACGTCTTCTTGAACATGACTGTTCGTATTCATTTCTGTGCATGCATGTATTTTACGATTCTATTAATGCGACTGTTCGATTTACTCTAGTTAACTCCAGTTCTTAAAAAGTTGCATGACTTATATCTCATAATCGTCCGCATTTACTCCAGTTACCTCTTCTTATTTTTGCTGCATGCTTTTCCTCTACAACTACCCCTTTAATTGTTGTTCTATTCTAGTTAATTGTCTATTATTGTGTTGTTGCGACCTGTTGCGAAATCATGACACTTTTGTATCTTTCTACCCTTCTCGCCTTTTATCCGCAAAAAAATAGCATGTCATGAAATCATGACACTTTCACCTTCTCGCTACTCTTCTTGGCTTGCTCTAACGAAAACCAGACATGTCACGAAATCGTGACATCTTTCTCTACCTTATGCCTTTTCTTCCTTCCGCTCGCGAAAACGAAACATGTCACGAAATCATGACATCTTTCTCTGCCTTGTGCCTTTTCTTCCTTTCACCCGCAAAAATAGAACATGTCACAAAATCGTGACATCTTTCTCTGCCTTTGCCTTTTCTTCCTTCCGCCTGCAAAAACGGAACATGTCACGAAATCGCGACATCTTTCTCTGCCTTGTGCCTTTTCTTCCTTTCGCCCATGAAAATGGAACATGTCATGAAATCGTGACACTTTCGTTGCCTTGTGCCTTTTCTGTCTTTGGCCAGTGAAAATGGAACATGTCACGAAATCATGACATCTTTCTCTTCCTTGCCCTTCTCTTCGACCCTGTCATGAAATCGCGACACTTTCTCTCCTTGGCACTTTCTCTTCGATCCTGTCACGAAATCGTGACACTTTCTCTCCTTGGCACTTTCTCTTCGATCATGTCACGAAATCGTGACACTTTCTCTCCTTGGCACTTTCTCTTCGATCCTATCATGAAATCGTGACACTTTCTCTCCTTGGCACTTTCTCTTCGATCCTGTCGTGAAATCGTGACACTTTCTCTCCTTGGCACTTTCTCTTCGATCTTGTCGCGAAATCGTGACACTTTCTCTCCTTGGCACTTTCTCTTCAATCATGTCGTGAAATCATGACACTTTATCTCCTTGGCACTTTCTCTTCGATCATGTCACGAAATCGTGACAGTTTTCTTTGCCTGCGCCTCTTCTCCAAACATGTCACGAAATCATGATAGTTTTTCTACTTGCCTCCTTCTCTGCCAACATGTCATGAAATCGTGACAATTTTCCTTGTGCCTTCTCTCTCCTCGTCCATGTCACGAAATCACGACAATTTTGCTTGCGCCTTCTCTCTCCTCGTTCATGTCACGAAATCATGACAATTTTGCTTGTGCCTTCTCTCTCCTCGTTCATGTCACGAAATCATGACAATTTTGCTTGTGCCTTCTCTCTCCTCGTTCATGTCGTGAAATCATGACAATTTTGCTTGCGCCTTCTCTCTCCTCGTTCATGTCACGAAATCACGACGTTTTTCTTTTTGCCTTCTTTCTTCTCAACCTGTCGCGATATCGCGACAGAAAACATGTCGCGATATCGCGACAGTTTTCTTACTTGTCTTTTTCTTTGATTTTCTAAATCTGGGCCACTTCTATCTTCTTGGAAATTCACTTGTACATGTTCCGACTGACCTCTGAACTCCTGTCCACTGCATCAACTGCATCAAGCGATCTATCTGTCTGTGTTGACAACAATGACAATACTTTTGCTGCACCTTGCTCAACAATCTCCCCCTTTGGAATTGTTGGCAACACTCATGCACTCTCCTATAATTCTTCTCCCCCTTTGACAATAATACCAAAGGGCTGCTGCAGACTCCCCCTGAGTCTATGCACAACATTCTTAGATACACTTTGTTATAGTTAGCAAAAATCATGAATATGAGCAAAACTATAAACATTGGCATAAATACTCCCCCTAAGAATGTGATCCCAATTGATAGTCAGTTCTTGGGAAATGTGACTACTCCCAACTTACTCCGAAGGTACTCAAAAACTTCCTTTGGCAATGGTTTTGTGAATATATCCGCTACTTGCTCTGTAGTCGAAACAAAATCCAATTTGACCTCACCTTCTGCAACTTTATCCTTCAAGAAGTGATACCGGATTGCAATATGTTTGGTTCGAGAATGCATAACCGGATTCTTTGATATGTTTATAGCACTGGTGTTATCACATTTAACCGAAATTGGCTCTTTGAAGTGAATACCAAGATCTTTCAAGTGTTTGTCTCATCCATAATATCTATGTACAACATGTTGTTGTTGCAATGTATTCTGCCTCTGCTGTGGATAGAGAGACCGATTCTTGTTTCTTGCTGTGCCATGCTACCAGCCTGTTTCCAAGATAAAATGCTCCTCCACTGGTACTCTTTCTGTCATCAATACATCCTGCCCAATCTGCATCAGAATATGCAATAAGAGTGAAGTCCTTACCTTTTGGGTACCACAACCCATACTCCATAGTACCCTTGAGGTACCTAAAAATCCTCTTTACAACTTTCACATGAGTCTCTTTGGGACTAGCCTAAAATCTTGCTACCATGCATACTGCCTATAATATATCTGGTCTAGTGGTTGTCAAATATAGCAGGCTTCCAATCTAGACCTGTACATGGTTTGATCTATATCTGGAGATTTGTCATCCTTGCTCAACTTGCAACTTGTTGTCATGGGAGTGACGATAGTTTACTATCCTCCATTGTGAACTTTTTCAGCATTTCTTTCACATATTTTACTTGAGAGATAAAAATGCCCTTTTCACTTTGATTGACTTGCAGTCCGAGGAAATAAGAAAGTTCACCAATCATTGACATCTCAAATTCTATCTTCATTTTATTTTCTATGTCTCTATAGTATTCATCCATGCTGCTGCCAAATATTATATCATCTACATAAACAACAAGTACAATAAGATGGCCATTCTCTATTTTGATATATAAATTGCTATCCACCATACCTTTCTTGAACCCTTGTTTAATAAGATAGTTATCCAGCCTTGCATACCATGCTTTGGGTGCCTGTTTTAGACCATACAACGCTTTCTTTAACTCCGCAAACAAAATCGGGATTGTCACCGAGTTGGAAGCCATCTGGTTGTTCAATGTAAACCTCTTCTTCCAGTTTTCCATTCAAAAATGCTGATTTTACGTCCATTTGATATACTTTGAAGTTTTTATGGACTACTAAAGCCAGAAACATTCTGATTGCCTCTAGTATGGCTATTGGTGCAAAGGTTTCCTCAAAATCAATGCCTTCAACCTGAGCATAGCCTTTACAGACCAATCTTGCCTTATTTTTGACAACCTGTCCGTCTTCATTTAATTTATTTCAAAAAATCCATTTAGTATCGATTATGTTTTTATTTGCTGGCCGTGGTACTAATTCCCAGGTTTTGTTTTTCTCAATATGATCTAGTTCTTCATTAATTGCCTTCATCCAACTTTCATCTATGCTTGCTTCAACAATATTTTTGGGTTCTATGCTGGATAATAGAGAGTAGTTCCGTATTACTGCTCTTCTTGTCCGAATACCAACTGTTGGGTCCCCAATAATCTGTTCTCTGGGATGATTTTTCTGCCAGCTCACTGTTTTGAATTTCTTGTTCTCTTCTTCTTTTGAGTCAATTCTTAAATCAGCTGGGTCAATTTTCTGATTTTCTTCTGTTTCCATTTCTTCATCTCCTTCAATGACTTCTTCATAAATAGGGTAGTTTTCTTGATAAGTTGTTTCTCGATCTCTACCTTCATCAACTTTAACATCTGCACTCTCCACAATTTTCTTTAGCCTCTTGTTGTAACACATGTAGGCTTTGCTTTTTGTTGAGTATCCAAGAAAAATACCTTCGTCAGCTCTATCTTCAAATTTATCGAGATTATCTTCAGTTCGTTTGATGTAACACTTGTTGTCGAACACTTTGAAATATCTTGTTGTTGCCTTTCTGCCGAACCACAGCTCATACGGTGTTTTGCTTTCATGCGTTCTTAGCATGCACCTATTTTGAATGTAAACTGCAGTATGTACTGCCTCTTTCCAAAATTTGTCAGCTATTTTGTTCTCAGCCAACATTGTCCGTGCCATTTCTTGCACAGTCCTGTTCTTCCTTTCAACAACACCATTCTGTTGAGGTGTCCTTGCTGCTGAAAACTGTCTTCTGATCCCATATTTTTGACAGTATTCTCGCAAACTCCTCCGAGATAAACTCTCCTCCTCTGTCATCGATCTTAGGCATTTAATTCTTTTTCCAATTTGATTCTCAACCTATTTTTTAAAAATCTTGAACATCTCAAAGGCATCTGATTTAAGCTTTAAAAATAGTACCCATGTCATTCTGGAGTAGTCATCTATGAACAACATAAAGTATTTGTCACCATTTATGCTTTGTGTTCTCATGGGTCCACATAAATCGAGTATGTATCGGCTCTAACGGTTTCTTGGTGAAGTATTCCTTTGCTTTAAATGTGGATCTGGTTTGCTTCCCTTTTTGGCAAGAAGCACGAGATGCTATTCATTGGTTTGCCAATGGTAGGTATATCTCTTACTGCTCTTTTTGAACTTATTTTTACCAGATTGTCAAAACTAATATGACCGAGCCTCTTGTGCCACAGCCAATTTTCATCTTCCTGTCCAATCAAGCATGATCCTTCTGAAGTTTTTGAGAGAGTATATAGATTTCCAGAAGTCCTCGATCCAGTAGCTATCAGCTTCCCACTGTGTGCTTTTCCGACTTCACGACCCTACTTTTTAAAGATGACTTCATGACCTCTGTCACTGATTTGACTTACGCTCAGTAAGTTGTGCTTCAAACCAACTACAAACAGAACTTCTTTGGAATTGATCTTTCCATCACTTATCTTGACTGATCCTTTGCCAACTATTTTGGCTCCATCATTATTTCCAAACTTTACAGAGCCCCCTTCATATTTCTGTAATTTTTCAAATTTTTGTTTATCTCTTGTCATGTGACTGGAGCATCCACTATCCAATATCCATGGTGCAGATTTGTTTTGTGCTTTGAATGTTGTCTGTACAATCAAGGATTCCTTTTCTTCCTTGAGTTGCTCTTTTTCTTTCCATTCTGATTTGACTGTAGTTTTGGTCACTTGTTTAGACTTTTCTTTGTCAATGGCCTATGCATGTTTATCTAGGAATTTTTTGTTTTGCCTTAAACTGTTAGGTTGAGTTCTTCTTCCCTGATATTTATTTGCTGCATATGTGCTTCTACAGTTTCTTGCAATGTGACCAAAGTTATGATAGTTATAGCATTCTACTACATAATCCATCAAGGGTGAAAATACATTTCTACTTGAAAAAATTTCTTTGTCCTATATTATAAATGCAGTCTGAAATCTTATGACCGTAAGTATTGCATTTAAAACAATAACCAGAAAAGGAATGATTGAACCTGGGAGTTGGTCTTTGCCAATTTGTAGTAGGAGCCACAAATTTTCTTCTCCTTTGATGTGTGACTTTTGTGAATCCCTCATTGTCAACAGTCTTCTCATGCCTAGCATTGTTGCTTTCTTTTGCAAGATTCATTTTTCTTTGGTCAACCTTGATTTTATCCTCTTTCTTTACTGGTTCTACAGTTATGGCCTTTGATCCACTTGATGATTCTCCTTTGACAAACCCCAAGCCAAACTTGATGCCTGTAGTCCTCTGACTATTTATAATCTTTTCAAGCTTTGCAGAACTTCCTTCAAGTTTGTGATAGCAACTCAATTTTTTATTCTTTTCTTCTAGCCGCATTCTTAAAACAACAATCTCTTCTTCTAGTTTGCTGCACTCATCTATTCTCATGGTTAACTGTACTTCAAGTTCTTTAGACATTTTCTTAAATTCTTCTATCTGTACTTTCAAACTGTTTATTATGTCATTCGCATCCTCAAGCTTTCTTGAGACCTTATTATTCTTTTTCCTTTCTGTCTTCAACTCTTTAAGTGCAGCAACCAACTCTCCTTCTAGATAAACTTCAACCTCATCCTTACTTTTTGTATCACCTTCCTATTTTTCTTCTATTTTTGCTTCTTCAAATGCCATGAACAGAGCTTCACCTGTTTCTTCTTCAGAATCTTCACCTGAGCTATCTTCAGAAGAGCTGACATTCTTGGATATGAAACTTTTCTTTTTGAAATTGCTTTTTCTAAAATTTGGTTTCTTCTTCCAATCACTTCTTTCTTGGTGTGACCCTTCATCACTTTTGGTTTTCTCATTCATTGGACACTTAGCTGCAAAGTGACCGACCCCTCCACAATTGAAACACTTAAATGACAACTTTCCTCTATATTTTCCTTTTCCCTTTGTAAGTTTTCGAACAAAGTTGGCTTCCATTTCATCCGATGTCTCTTCATCCTCAGATTCTTGTTTAGCTTTTGTATTCTTGTGTGCTTTAAAAGCAGCTTCTCTGTCTATGGGCTTAGTTTGTCCTATTCTCATTTTGTATGCAGTCAAGGAACCATGCATCTCGTCCATGCTAAAATTGTTTAGATCTTTAGCCTCTTCTATTGCAAAAACTTTAGAATTAAATCTTTTGTGAAGAGTTCTAAGTACCTTTTTCATGACAACCGCATCTTCGATCTCTTCGTCGAGTCCTCTGATTGCATTAATGACTCCATTGACTCTCAGCATATAGGCCTCTATGTTCTCATCATCATTCATTTGTAATGCCTCGAACTGAGCTCGATGCGTTTGCAACTTGGCTTCCTTGATCTTGTTGTCTCCTTCATGGATGCTCTTCAATTTGTCCCACATGTCTTTTGCTGATTTATAGCTCATGACCCTTATCAGTTCACTGTCTACTAGCCCACACATTATGGCATTCTTTGCTTTGGAGTTATTCTCAGCCTTTTTCTTCTTAGCAGTATCTGTTGGAGGAGTAGCGGGTGCTGTGTATCCACTTTCTATTGACTCCCAAATGTCGTATCCTAATGCACTCAGATATGTCTGCATCCTGAGTCTCCAGAATGAGTAATTAGTTCCATTGAACAAAGGAGCTTTGTTTGATGAGAATCCTTCACTACCTGCCATTGTGTTCCTTCCAAGATCACCTTAGCTGATTAAGCTTGTTCAGGAACCTTTCTCTGATACCAATTGATATTCTCACAATGACACTGAGAGGGGGGGTGAATCGGTGTAGCTAAAAATTTGATCTCGCAATTCTTAAAACTGAAGCAAAGAGAACTAGAAAATAGATAAAGCAATAATCACAAGAGAGCACACCACAACACATAATGTAACGAGGTTCACCAATTTGGCTACTCCTCAAAAATGACTGCTTGGACTTCAATCCAAATCCAGCCTTTGCAAAACACCAATTTTACAAACACTTTACTAGCACCCACTGGAAGGAGCACCAACCCCTTGTTTTTTTGCTACAACAGATAGGAGCACCAACCCCTAATGCCAAGCACCAACTTGGACTGCAATTCTGATTTAATTCAATGACATAAAAATGCCTTCACTGTTTACATGACCCTGACTGGTCTGCAATTAAATAAACTTGATTAAACTCTGCACGCTCTCATGGCTCTACTTATCTCTCTCTCGGCCCTCTTCTAACCCTCTTTACGTAGCAAATTCTCACTTACAGCAGCAACAATATTCTTCACACAGACCTGCTTTTATAACATATAAGTCTCTATTTTTAGCTTCCATATTTATGCATGCAACCTGTAACTGTTCTTTTAATATTCTCTTCTGCCACTTGTCAACTGTAACTCCTTCTTTGTGTAACTCCTTTTGTATTTATAGAGTGTGCATTACGTTACATGCAACGTATATCTCTACCATGACTGTACGTCTTCTTGAACATGACTGTTCGTATTCATTTCTATGCATGCATGTATTTTACGATTCTATTAATGCGACTATTCGATTTACTCCAGTTAACTCCAGTTCTTAAAAAGCTGCATGATTTCTATCTGTAACTATCACATTTACTCCAGTTACCTCTTCTTATTTTGGCTGCATGCTTTTCCTCTACAACTGCCCCTTTAACTGTTGTTCTGTTCCAGTTAACTATCTGTTATTGTGCTATTGCGACCTATCACGAAATCGTGACACTTCTGTATCTTTCTGCCCTTCTCGCCTTTTACCCGCAAAAAAATAGCATGTCGTGAAATCGTGACACTTTCACCTTCTCGCTACTCTTCTTGGCTTGCTCTAGCAAAAACCAGACATGTCACGAAATCGTGACATCTTTCTCTACCTTGTGCCTTTTCTTCCTTCCGCCCGCGAAAACGGAACATGTCACGAAATCGTGACATCTTTCTCTGCCTTGTGCCTTTTCTTCCTTCCGCTGCAGAAAATAGAACATGTCACGAAATCATGACATCTTTCTCTGCCTTGTGCCTTTTCTTCCTTCCGCCCGCAAAAACGGAACATGTCACGAAATCATGACATCTTTCTCTACCTTGTGCCTTTTCTTCCTTTCGCCCATGAAAATGGAACATGTCACGAAATCGTGACACTTTCGCTGCCTTGTGCCTTTTCTGTCTTTGGCCAGTGAAAATGGAACATGTCATGAAATCGTGACATCTTTCTCTTCCTTGCCCTTCTCTTCGACCCTGTCGTGAAAATGTGACACTTTCTCTCCTTGGCACTTTCTCTTCGATCCTGTCACAAAATCGTGACACTTTCTCTCCTTGGCACTTTCTCTTCGATCATGTCATGAAATCGTGACACTTTCTCTCCTTGGCACTTTCTCTTCGATCTTGTCACGAAATTGCGACACTTTCTCTCCTTGGCACTTTCTCTTCGATCCTGTCGTGAAATCGTGACACTTTCTCTCCTTGGCACTTTCTCTTTGATCTTGTCACAAAATCATGACACTTTCTCTCCTTGGCACTTTCTCTTCGATCATGTCATGAAATCGTGACACTTTCTCTCCTTGGCACTTTCTCTTCGATCATGTCGTGAAATCGTGACAGTTTTCTTTGCCTGCGCCTCTTCTTCAAACATGTCATGAAATCGCGACAGTTTTTCTACTTGCCTCCTTCTCTGCCAACATGTCATGAAATCATGACAGTTTTCCTTGCGCCTTCTCTCTCCTCGACCATGTCATGAAATCATGACAATTTTGCTTGTGCCTTCTCTCTCCTCGTCCATGTCATGAAATCATGATAATTTTGCTTGCGCCTTCTCTCTCCTCGTCCATGTCACGAAATCATGACAATTTTGCTTGCGCCTTCTCTCTCCTCGTTCATGTCATGAAATCATGACAATTTTGCTTGTGCCTTCTCTCTCCTCGTTCATGTCGTGAAATCATGACGTTTTTCTTTCTGCCTTCTTTCTTCTCAACCTGTCGTGATATCGCGACAGAAAACATGTCGCGATATCACGACAGTTTTCTTACTTGTCTTTTTCTTTGATTTTCTGAATCTGGGCCACTTCTGTCTTCTTGGAAATTCACTGTACATGTTCTGACTGACCTCTGAACTCCTGTCCACTACATCAACTGCATCAACTGATCTATCTATCTGTGTTGACAACAATGACAATACTTTTGCTGCACCTTGCTCAACAACCAATTGTTCAAAATATCAGAGCAAAGCAACAAAAATCATGAAGCCAACAAATTAGTTATGAATATTCAAGTGGCATAATGGTAAATTTACATCATAAAAAACCATCACTAATAAGGATTTCACTTGGATGGATGGATGAACAAGATTGTAAATTCTCAAGAAAAAAATATTGAATATTTGTATTTAAAAAAATTGACGATCCTAAAAAATGAATATAAAAAATTCAGACATTTTGTAAAAAAAGATTTGGTATCTAGTTATAATATCTCAATTGAGATGAGAATTGAATATATTTGTAAACTCTCAAGCTTTATAGAAGAGAGTTGTGATTTATCAAGGGTGGGGGACCTGAGTACAACCCCTTTTTCTCAAGCATTTTTTATATTATATCAATTTACTTATAGTAAAATAAAATTTAAATTAGACAAATAAAATATTTTTAAAACAACATTTTGAATCATATGTAAAAGAATTTTCTACCTTGAAAATGTAAGCATCTATCATTAATTTGTTGTACAACAAAATTTCTCAATATTGATATCATCATGGTTTAGATTTGATCATTGGTGTGTCAATATTTTCTCCTTGAAGTTCTAAAATTATCATTTGGAATAAGGGTATTAGTAGACATAGAGACTAGAAGTTTCAAGACTTCAATTTGGGATAAGAATGGTTTTAGACATCTACAATATCCTATAGATTTATTTAGATGCACTCTCTAATTAATAACAAACTCTATACATCTATGTAACTTTACTATTCTTATCATCATTACATTAGTTATGAGTGTGTGTTAAGTTTAAAAGTGAGATTGGTTTAAATGAAATATTGATATACATAAAATTTTAGCTTCACATTAAAAATATTAAAAAATAACACTTTGGGTTACTTAATTTTAATTATGTTTAAAAATGTAATTATCTTAAATATTATTTAGAAATTTTTTTATGTGAATATTTATATTAAATTTTGTAATATAGCATCTTGAGCTTGAATTTTTAATCATTGTGTATTTGAAACATGTTACAAACGAATTTAAAAAAAATGACTTTTACAACATGTAAAATTTTGGACTATATATTTTATGTATAGAGACCAAAATTATAGAACTAATTATCTCATTAATTAATAAGTTATTAGCTTCATCATTATATTCTTTCCAATTCAATGTCTAATTAGACTTTATCATATACATTAGATGCCACATTGTAAATTCCTTGTGCCATGATGCTTAGGTGATTGAACTCAATATGAAGTTAGAAAAATTTGTGACTAAGACATACACCAAAATTATTCTTTATCCAATTCAATAATTTTACTCTCCAATCTTATTTGGCATATGGCCATTTATATATTTTTATATAAATGGATTCATAGTGTAGTACTCAAACGATGAACTAATTATCTTTCAATTATAAATCAGTGGGTTTACCTCTAATTTTGGCTAGGCATATTATAATAAACTAAATATAAATCCATTAGCTACCAATTAAAGGTTATTTTAAAATTACCTAATATTTATACTTGTACCCATAAAATATGAGACTACGGATACAATTTGAATTTATAGAGACATTGTTGAGGAAATAACACTATAGATAGCACCATTGGTGACATGTTTAATAAAATTAACGTTTAAGGTGGAATGTATATCTTTTTTTTTTAATTTGTGGAAAACATCCCAAAAGGGATGCCACTTTCGGGTAAGACCCAAGGAGGCAGGGGTATCCATTCCGCCAAAAATGCCCAGGACTCGGACTTGGCCTACCACCTTTGACATACTCAAGGAGCAAACAAACACACAAAACCAATTTAAAAATAAGTAAATAACAACAAAAATAATAAAATAAAATAAAAAACATGCTCCTTGAGTGTGTCAAAAACAAAAGCACAACCAAACACGCACAATAAGATAAAAGAAACCACAACACAAACCACATAGAAAAACACAAGAACCACATAACAAAACACAAACAAGACAAAAACAACAGAACACTACAAAGACATAACCCAAAAAAACATGAAAAATAAACACAACCAAAACCTAAAAAATTAAAAAATAAAAATAAAAATAAAAAACAACCAACAACAGAAAATAAACAAAAACAAAATACATAGAAAACACTCACACATAAAAACACGAAATAACACAAACAAAGAGAAACCCAAGAACAAGAACGAAAAAAACACAAGAACAATAACAAAAAAAAAAAAAAAAACAACAAAAACACAAGAACAACAAAAAACAACACAAAGAACACAAAAACAAAACAAAACAAAAGAACCCACCCACCTTAAAAAACTAAACAAAAAAAAAAAAAACAAAAAAGAAAAAAGAAAAAAATGAACAAAACAATGACCTATCTAGACCAGAAGACTATTAAGGCAAGAATCAACAGAGGAAACAAAATAAAGAATAGAATGAGCTAGGGAACTAAAAAAATTGAATGAACCAAAGAGAAGCAAAAAAAAAAACAAGAAGAAACTAGGTACCTTCAGAACTGGAGCCATCCAAAGAAATGATAGAAAGAAGAGCTTCCCTAATTTGAGAAGCCCACCATATAGGAGGGTGGCCATAACAAGTAAGATCACCTTTGTCCAAAGCCCAATTAGCTAAAGCATCAACACTCTTGTTTTGATCTCTAACCACATGATTGTAATCAACTTTCAAAAATCCCACCTGGATTAACTGAATCTTCTCAATAATTCTTTTTATTCTCCAATCCACCTTATGATTCTTAGAAGGAGTCTTCAAGAGATTAATCATAAGTTGAGAGTCAAACTCAACTAACACCTTTTCCCATCCAACCTTAGTAGCCTCCTGAAGACCTCTCGAGGATACCATACCCCTCAACAAGGTTATTGGAAAGAATACCCAAATTCTCAGCAAAAGTAAAAACCAGGGAGCCATCCGAAAGTCTACCAATTCCTCCCACACCGGCTTTTCCAGGGTTCCCTCTAGAGGCTCCATCAGTATTGACTTTTCCAAAATCCTTAGGAGGAGGTTGCCAATTTCTAGTCCTATCCATCTTACTAATACTCACATTCCCTTTAAGTTGGTTGCCCTTAGAAGGTTTAATCTTCAATATTTGCATCACTTGATCCCATCTTTGGTGGGAGTTTTGGGGGTGATTAAGGAGTTGATGGACTGATTCAACTAAGTTGGCTATGGTATTTTGCCAAATATAGTGAATATCCTTCCTATCTTGATTAAAAATTTGGTTGTTCCTTTCATTCCAAATATTCCAAAGAAGAATGGTAGAACCCATCCAAACTAACTGCCTAATAAAATGATCAACACCCTCTTGATTAGGCCAATCCCTCCAAAGCTGTTCAAAAGTAAAAAAATTGGACCACTCGTAAGCCAAGTAAAGTGGCCATTCTCCTCCATAGCTCAGAGGCTAAAGTACACTCAATAAAAATATGGTTGATATTTTCTACATTCTCTTCACACATTTCACATCTAAAAGGGCCATGAAAACCACGCTTCATAAGTTGCTCACCAGTAAGCACCCTACGATGCAATAAAAGCCAATTAAAGAACCTCACCTTAGGCCAGAGCTTTTGAGCCCACAATCGAGAAAATATGTCAAAAGAATGGTTGGGATTATTATGGCATAAGGTCAAATAACCTTGAGCAACTGAATACTCACCCTTAGTAGTGTTGTTCCATCCAAAACAATCTTTTTCATGGGACCAAGAGAGGGATCTCATATGAAGGATGCCTTGGATATCTTGTCTTTGCCTTTCTGGGATTTGAATAGGCCAGTCCTCAATAGGGATCCAATATCTACCAACCTTTGAATTACCAAGTATGGTACCGACAAGTAATTAGCCACCTTTATCCAATTAGCTCGATGAAGCTCCTCCATCCAAGGCCTCCAATCGGGAAACTGAGTTATCAAAGGCTTGTGACCATCCCAAGAATCTGTCCAAAAATTTGCATGTTGACCATTATGAATGATCCAAAATAATTTTTTCTTTATCAAATCCTCACCAGTCTTAAGAACTGCTAAAATGGGAGAACCTTTGGTAGGAAGTTGATAGCGAACAAGGTCTTCAGGACTTTTGTTCTCAGCATATTTAGCACGAAGATTATTGGCCCAAAGAGCATTGGGGTTATGCAACATCCTCCAATATAATTTAGCAGCTAAATATTTGTTGTTATTAATTGAAGACCGGAATCCTAACCCCCCTTCACTCTTAGGAAGACATAAAGTATCCCATTTCACCAAGGCCCATTTTCTTTTCTCCTTAGTACCACTCCAAAGGAAACGATGACTGATTTGATCCAATTCTCGAAGAACAACCTTTGGGATATTCAAAACGGAAGAAACATAAATAGGAATAGCTTGAAGGACTGATTTTACCAAGGTGATTCTACCCCCAAAAGAAAGCCACTTGTTGGTCCACTTTCCAATTTTCTTCTTGACTTTGTCCAACAACCAATTCCAATATTTATTTTTTTGCCTTTGAATATTTATGGGAATACCTAAATAAGTGATTGGAAGAGAGGTCTTCTTATATCTTAATTTATCCAAGACCATGGATTCCTGTCTAGCAGAGCAGTTGAAAGAAAATAACTTTAGATTTGTCTTCATTGATCAACTCGCCCAAGTAGCCTTAGAAAAATAGCTAATGATTTGCTTAATATTAGAAGCTTCCTTAACTCGTAGCTTTACCTAAAAGAGTAGAGTCATCCACAAATTGAAGATGAGAGATAGGTCTAGCTCCATGAGCAATGGTAACTCCCTCAAGGGTTTTGTTTTCCCTCTTTTTGGTTATAGTCCTACCCAAGCATTCAACAAGAATGATGAATAAATAAGGGGATAGCGGGTCACCTTGCCTAATACCTCTGGAAGCTGGGAAAGACCGAGAAGGCCTGCCATTGATAAGAACTAAGTAGGAAACTGAAGAGATACATCCCATAATCCAATCCATCCAATCCTTAGAGAAACCAAATTGCCTCAAAACTTTGATAAGGAAGTGCCAATCCACTCTGTCATAAGCTTTGGATAAGTCTAACCGAATGAACATGGAAGGAGAATTTTGCATATCCATGGAATGGATGGCTTCCTGAGCAAGAACTATCTCATCTACTATTTGACGTCCTTCCACATAACCCCCTTGCTCTGGGGAAATAATCTTATGCAAAAGAGGCTTCAACCTTTCTCGCCATGATTTTAGTAATGATTTTGAGAAGAACATTACATAAAGCAATAGGTCTAAAAGTTGAGATATGATCAACCTCTTGAGCTTTTGGAACAAGAGTAATATAAGTTTTATTGATAACCTTCAAAATTTCTTTGGCTTTCCCGGCTTCTTCCACCACCTCTAATAAATCAACATGAAGGATATCCCAAAACTCTTGGTAAAACTCAATAGGAAAACCATCAAGACCTCGGGTTTTCCCTTTTTGCATTTTAAAAACTACTTGTTGAAGCTCATTGATAGTAACAAGAGCAGTCAAAATAGAGTTCTCCTCAGAAGTGATAAGAGAAGGGATTGCTTGAAGAACATTATGTTGAGAAGCTGAGTCAAGAGGAGTAGCAGAAAAAATATTGGAAAAGTAATCAACAACAATAGAGTTCATGCCATCCCAAGTATAAACAACATCTCCAGAATCTGATTTTAAGGAAGAAATAAAGTTGTGAGATCTTCGAGCTAGAAGAGATTTGTGGAAGAAATTTGTGTTTCGATCTCCTTCTTTGAGCCATTGAATTCTAGATTTTTGCTTCCATAAGATTTCTTCTCTTTTTCCCATTCCTCTAACCGAGTTGTGAGTTTAATTTCATCTGCACTTCTCTTCTCTCGTGAGGCCATCTAAACGGATTTTCTTATTCAAATTTTCAAGATGAGCAATAACTTCATGTTTTTTTTTATGAACATCCCCAAACTCTTTCCAGCTCCAAGTCTTGATTTTGGATTTAATGTATTGCAGTATTTTGGCAAAACAGAACATCTTAGTCCCATGCCTAGGTTTACCTTCCTTCCACCATTGTTGCACATGAGGTCTGAAGGAAATGTCTCTAAGCCACATTAATTGAAAATGAAAAGGAGAGAAACTCACATTGGTTTTCCACATTTCCACCATGATTGGCCAATGATCCGAACCAACATTATTAAGAGTCTTCACTTTAGGAATGTGACCATGGATTAAGAAATTTTTAGAGAGCAAAAACCTATCCAATCTCTCCATTATACAAGCTAAGCCTTGCCTTCTGTTAGACCAAGTCATAAGGCCATTATCTCGGTTGGATATCCACAAGATGGAGGTTTGCAATATATTCGCTCATGAGGTCGGTGCTTTTGTCCAAATTTCTATTTCCCCCCATTTTCTCATCCAGAGAGAGGATGGTATTGAAATCTCCTCCGATCAAGATCCAAGATTTAGGAAAATGAGAGATAATATGAGTAATATCCTTCCACTGTCTTCTTTTTTCCTCCAAAGAAGTCGAAGCATAAACAGTAATGCAGAGCATAATCTGGTTGGAATGTCTACTTTGAATAGCTATAGCCAACAAACCCCAACCGCCAACCATATGGTGAATAACTACCTCTTTTGGGTCCCAAAGACAAGCAATGCCACCCGAAGTCCCTTGGGAACCGAGGGAAACCACTTTTCCAGCTGGCCAAATTTTATCGGCAATTAAGTCCATATCCTCCATTGACATCTTTGTTTCTTGAAGGAAAACAAGATGTGGATGATTTATCTGAATCATTCTTCTAATTTCATTTTGTTTTGAAAGACTCCCTTTGAGTCCTCTAATATTCCAAGTGATGATCTTCATTAATACCAGGGCTAAAAAAGTTTGGAAGGGCATTAATCTTACCTTCCTCTACAAGATTTTCACCTTCTTTTACCATATGATATTGATTGGTCTTGCGACCTACTTTTTGATTAGAATCCATCTTCAATTTTTTTTTCCCTATTTCTTGACTTATTCCAATTGAATCTGAGATGGCTTCTAACCTTGAAGAATGCTCGTACACAACCAAAATTTTACTAGATGGTTCAACGGAGTCTATATTGGGACCTGCATTATTTGAAGTTTTGACATTTGAAATATTGTTTTTCTTGTGTAAATTTTCTCCTTTTTTTTTTTGTTGAAAACCTTTGATTTGTTGGTTTGTCTCTGAGTTCTTCCCTTCATATTTAAATTGTGTTTCTAAGATTTCAGTTTCCATTATTTCCTCTTCCTCACTTGGGACATCATTTGTGGAAAGGATTTCAAACATATTAGCAGATGACTTTGATTGATCCTTCATAACTTGTTTTTTCTGAGTGTTCTTCTTCTTAGGTATTTGGAAACCTGCTGAGTTTATATCTTCTTTCTTTTGATCAGGAATTTTATTTGGGCAAGCACTGGCCAAATGACCATATTCATGGCAAATTCTACAACGAAAAGGAATGTTCTCATAGTCCACTACTTGCTCCCAAGTGTCTTCCCCAAATTGTAATGTGATATTTTTAGGTAGGGGTTTGTCAAAATCCATTAAAACACAAATCCGAGCATAAATAATATGTTCAAAATTTTGAGTACAATCGAAGTCATCATAAAAGTTCCTAAAGAGTTTCCAATTGAAGAAAAAATAGTAGGATTCCAAAATTCAATAGGGAGGCCAAAGAGTCTAACCCACATGGGAGCTATAGAAGGCATCTCTTCTTCGGCTTTAAATTTAGTATGCCAGGGCTTCATGAAAAGCCCTACCCTTCCAAAAAACCAAGGACCCCCTTGAAAAGTTTTCTCTCTATCTTCATTATTAGCAAATAAAACAAGAAAATAACCATTTGGATAAATAGAGATTTGTAACTCACCTTTAGTTTTCCAGCTTTTTGCAGCCCAGACTTTGAAAGCAGATAGACTCGAACGAAAACCCATGAACCGACAAATTAGTCCTCTTTTTTCCAAATCTTCAATGCCAGTCTGAATGTTACCCATATCAAGCTTAACAATAGGAGTTCCATCCACTGCTTTAAGACATCCTGACTCCGTTTTCCTGGGATCAATATTAGGCATTCTTAGAGGTTTATGGGAAGCCCTAATATTGATATTAGCATTGGGCCGAGGCTGTCCACCACGAAGGGCATCCCTAAAATTCATTTTTGGGACCGAGTCTTCGAAATTCTTACCCTTGATAGGGGTTTTCACAGTAGAATTATTTTGTGGGTGCACCTTAGCACCAGATTCACTTGAGATATGAGCCATTTTTTGATCAACTTCTTGAAACTTGTTTCGTGATCTCTTTAATCCTTGCCCTAGACGTCGTGGAAAGGTATGGTTTTCACTTTTCTTTTGTGCAGCAAATTGGAAGTCGTTGTCACTCAAGTTCACAGTATGATCTGTTGAAAGACAAATTTCTAACCCATATTGTATCCCCTGCAACATTTCCTACTAAAATATTGAGCATAAACCACAAAAATATTGGCCGCTAGGGCCCGAAGGCCCTAAAAACCAACCTCTGGAGCTGCTTGCACTCAACCCAGATGAAACCCTCGCATAGCCGCTTGCCAAATATATCGTTCACACATAGGGATGCGCTAGGATCTATGTTGCTCCAAATGATATGAAAATTGGTGGAGACGTTCTAGGGTTTTTCAGGCATCTACCCTCAAAATTTTAGCTCAATCCAAGTCCGGATGAGTGAGATATGGCCGAAATGAGTTCGGTAGTTTGGGCAGTCCTGCGAAAAATGTCTAATCCGGTGGAATGTATATCATAGTTTTAGGTTTAATACTGATTATAATCCTTTGTTGAGGTTCTCATTGAAAAAAATCTCTAAAGAACTTATATTTTATTTGTTTATGTTGTTAGCATATGTTATCAATCTAAATTTAATAATAGTAACAATGGTTGGTTGACTACCTTATTAAAATTTATTATTTTAAAGGATCCCATCTATGTAAATTTCACAAAGGTATTGAATATAGGACTAAATGAATGTCTCAAAGAGTCAATCCTTTATATTTAGAATACCTAATTTTTATGTTTTTATGCTTGAATTACAACCTCACCCCAAAATTTATGTTTTATCCCTTTGGCATGAATCCTACAAAAAGCCATCTCCATGATCACCATATTATTTATCTCAACTAGGGTTATGCATAAGGGGTCAAAACCAAAATCTATTTATAAAAATAAGGTGAATCAGTTTCAAAATCAAGGTGAATCATGTCCAAACTCATGTAGAAGACATGGCGAATTACCTTTATTTTTCACCAAAAATTATAAAAATAGGGTGAATCAATTGTAAAATATTGCTACCACTCGTTTTTCATATATTCTTGTGATAAGACAATAATATTTACCAAATCCATTATTTTAGGTTACCTAGATCTAGCATCCTTTAAGGGTTTCTACATATTACCCTTACTAGATCTCTATTTGTTTTTTCTTTGGTATCGCACTTTAGAAAATTTTGACCTCATTTTGGAGGTCTTCTGAGGGTTTTTTGAGGATTTTACCAAGCACCAAACTATTCTTTGAATGTTTGAAGTGTATATATCATTGACATAGGTGGTTTAAAAAATAAAAAATAAAAAGCGGAGTTATAGATCAAAAGTTACACCTCTTAGAAGGTTCTCTATTGATCAACTACTAATTTGCAACCAATCGACTCTTTTATCAATCAATTGCACCTCTAAAACCTAGTGCAGGTTGGTTGCACTTTTGCAACTAACCCAAACTTGACTATAGTGTTGCATCCAAGTGCGGGTCAGTTGTAAAAGTTCACCTGAGTGTAGGTCAGATGCACTTTTACAATCGGTCTACACTTGGATGCAACACTACAACTGAGTGTAGGTCAATTTCAAAAGTGTCATCAACCCACACTCAGTTGTAGAGTTGCATTCGAGTGGAGGTTGGATGTACTTTTACAACTAACCCGCACTTGGATGCAACACTAAAATCAAGTGCAGGTTGGTTATAGGGGTGCATTTGACCTGCACTCAAATGCAACACCATAGTCGAGTGCAAGTCGATTGCAAAAGTGCATATGAACCACACTTGGATGTAGAGTTACACTTAAGTGCAGGTCAGATGCACTTTTACAATCGACCCACACTCAAATGCAATACTGAAACCGAGTGCGGATTAGTTATAGGGGTGCATCCGACCCACACTTGACTATCGATCCACTACTCCTCTACAACTCATTATTATTTTCCTCAATCGATCATTTGTTCTTCTCTTTGCAATTGGTCATATCAAGTTTTTGCGTTTTAAATTTTTCTACTATAGGTTATTTTTGATGAGAATGAATGTTTTAGCTGTATGGGTATGATTGTCATGTTAGGTATATATATTGGTGGTGTAAGAGGTCAAATTTGATGTGATAAATAATTTTTTTTATAATTTCAAGGCAAAAAAGGTCCATGATTTAGGTAGGAGTGTTGGCGATTTTAAAAAAGGGAGAAATTATTATCAACGTGGGGCAAACCGACCCAAAAAATATTTCAACCCAAATTTTTTGGGCGAATGGACCTTGGTCAAGGCTCCCCATATTCACCGATTTCAAATTTTAAAAATCCTAGTATTCATGAATTAACGATGATTCTCCATCATGCATAACCCTGATGGCAAGGAAAAAGCAAACAAGAAGACAAATAGATGATTAAAAACTATAAATTCTAGACAATGGATTGTCAAAAGAAAATGAAAAACACAAATCAGTTAAAAGTTCATGTTTTCAAGATGTGGATTTTTTCTAAATAATAAAAAATTATGTCACCAAATTTGAAAAATTTTAAGACATAATTATTGAATAAGCCAAAGATAAATATTTTTCAATACCTAGAAATTATTTCAATATTACTTTCAATGAAATTGATGGTCGCTCTATTTCAATATCTACTAACATAGAAAATATAATAAATATAACATTTCTCTTTTTGGAAGAAAATATGAAATAATAAACTTTTTGAAGAGGAAGCTTATAATAAAGGATATCACCTCCAACAAAGATAATTGTAACAACCCAAGTCTAACACACCTGGTTGTCCAACCCAGTCTTGCTCACTAGATTCATAAAATGAAAACTTCGATTGGAATTCAAACTTAAGGTAAATTTTTTGATGTAAAGGTCTAATGGTCACCCAAAATTTTATTAGTACGAGGTACAAAAATTTCACTTTTGGGAATATTGACCGTTGTAGACGACCTCCCAAGTGGTCGAGATTGGCCAGATCTCGTAAAAGGTATATTTTTATGAACTTGTTTTCTCCTTCCATGAGAGCATAGGTTCATGGTTAGGGTTATCCTCTAGGGCCCATAACACCTAGAGAGTGGAAACATACTTTCCCCATCCCTTAGCATGAAGGAATTAGGTTCCTTTTGACATAATTTCTATCCTAGATTTTTATATATGCAAAGGGTTAGCGTAAATATACCTTGCGCCTAGTTGAGATTCCTACTGCATGAGTCAACTAGGTATCGTAATTACATTAGCTCAGGTACAAGTATATTTTTTCATGGCACATTTTATGGGAAGTTATCCCATACCAACTCGTCATTGAGTCTCCTAACATTGATATCTTTCTAGCTATCTTCTAGCACCAGTATCCTGCTAGTTTTATCCCAACCGTACAATGAGCAAGGGACCTCTCATAATAATATTTGCACAATGACCTAGAGGTGATGTACCATACTATCCCTTATCACTTATTATTGGAAAAAAAGACCTCTCATCTTGACTTGTTTTATTAGAAAGCAATCGTTTGTGAATCACAATGATTGCCTAACTCTCAATCACTGGTATTGGGTGTATAGAGTTCCACCATCATATCTATGGTTAATTTTGGATCCTCTTTGAAGAAAGGTTAAGGGTTTTAACTAAGGTAATAAATATTTTCTACCAATATCCAAGTCCAGGTCAATAAATGATTCTTTAAAATAATTCACATTACGAAAACCATAAAATATTTCATGAAAACATATACAAGTTTTTGAGCAAACTATCCTTTAACGAAAGTGTATCTATTACTATCTATGACATAGTCTTAATAATTTAATAGATCAAAATAAGTCTAATTCCATATATTTCATAATAGTAGAAAATTAAGTAAATGTATTTGTCTAAACTATCTTAGACTATTAACTTTAAAATTGAATTTTCTTTCATAACCAATGTGAATACCAAAACAATTATCAACTAAATCAATCTATTTATTTAAACATTTTAGAAACATATTATAAAAGAAAGTTATTAACATAAAAGGATATTTTCAATAATAAAAATAAGCCATTTATAAATCATGCTTTAATATTAGTCTAATTAATATTAAATAAAACTTAAAACTATTCCTTTAAAAATAAAACAACCACTATATAACTTATTTAAGTAAAACAATTACACAACTCTCGATGAAATCGTTTCACCATACATAACAAGTTGACTAGGAATTTTATCTCCTCTATGTCTATACAAGTCCTTGAGAGAAAATATGTTCATAAGACAATGTTTTAAATATTTAACATTTCTTATCTCAAAAGTAAATCTCTACACAATAATTTATAGTACAAACCTCTATTCATTACATATATGATTACTTTTTCTTTCCAAATAATTCTTCGTAACAAAAGCAATGAAACCATTCAACTCCTTTTATTAATTTTCGCTGAATATAAAGAGGTTAAAGGTCCCTAAATCAAATATATTTCGTGCATTCTCAAATTATTTGCCTTAGTGATAGTCTGCCACGTCATAAGACAACAAGAGTGGAAAAAAGAGTTTAATATCATTTCAACTATTACATATTTTATCACTACAAAATAAATGAGTAAATAAAAGTTAAAGTGAGAGCCTGTAATATCTCAACAAGGTGGAAACTACATTATACAAATATTTTAAACATTCACTCTAGTTTTCAAATTAAAACAAGAGGACATTACGACCAAATGATTAATCAAACAAATCATTGATTAAACAATACTTTGAGTAGTATTTCTTTTCCAAAGTTTTGAATGTATTTTTATTTAACATTTATAACATGAATGGTTAGACATAATGACCATACATGTGCATAGTATGACACATGAGAATTAGCTAATATAAACTGACCCAACAAAACCCTACACTTCAATACTCTACAAATCTAAGAAGAGAACGTAATGTACAAGTATGGTCGGGAAGTATCCAGAAAACGTACACACTCTTAAGAAATTTCTTAGGATTGTCTGACTCATGGCTAATACATGGTGCAAATATATTTTATAAGCTACCACTAGATTCAACAAATGAATAGTCATCTTGGTAATATTTTATCTCTTGGTTATCAATTGCAATCACTAGAAATGTGATTATTGTATATATAAATACTATACTTGAAAGGATCTATTCTTACATTCAAATAAATACCATACAAATACAAGAGTGAAAGCCTCAAGCAATGTATAATATAAAGTGATGACTTGACTATTCAAAAAGCCTTAATACGTCCCAGATCGAACTTTAGTGCACCAAGGTAAATGTACAAGCACACAGGTATTTTCCTAGAATAGACCCAATGCTTGTCCACGTATGAAAATCAAACTATTATGATGAATTATATTTATTGCCAACAACCAAGATTGTGAGTGTTGCATCACCAAGAGGAGAGAAGGGATTTCATTCAAGACTTTGGTCATTTTGCCAGCACACTCCGACCTTGAGCCTGAAAACTGAGAGAGGTATAGGATTTGGATCAGAATGACCCCCATAATAATGTATGAATGCATAGTATTTTTCTCTAAAATGCTTAAACTATGCATACAAACAAGTACTCTTTCAACTAAGAAGAATAGTAGTTAGAATCAATTTTAATTATTCACAATTGATGTTCAAAACTATAACCATTCTAGATAGTAGTCTATCTCAATAATTTTACCTTAATTCTACAGTCATTTCACAAACAAAAGGAAGCGTATTTCATAAGCATTATTCAATATTTCTAGATAATAATATCTCAACAACATCCGACTATACTCCCGGACTCAAGCAATCAGATAGAAATAATATCACAAAGCAAAATCAGATTATAACAAAGTGATATTTAGGATTTCAACATAAATCTAAAAGCATATCACACAAAAATTGAACATGGAAATATATTAACCTTTTTTCATAACATAATTTAGATAGCATTTTCCTCATCCTCAAAAACAATACACTACCAAAACACAATAGCCATTTTTTCAGCCTAAGGAAATCGTTCTCAGTTTATAATGAAATAAGCCATCCATATAAGATCCTAATGCTTGATTTAGCCATATTATAGTCACAGAAAACATATAGAAAGCATTATCATCACACATCACTCTTCTATACTAAAATTAATGTAATTTAAGAGAATTAAAAATACACAAATAATCACTTGGGCAAATTTACCATACAGATAATGTAATCATAATATCAATATATAAATTTCAGTAGCCCACACTATCATTCACAAAAGAGCATCAACAATAAGAAAGTCAGAAGTTTGACCTGAGAATGCGAATCGAAATAACACAATCTACTAAAGCTTCCTTGAATTCACTTTCAACCCCACCACATCGAACGAGTTCCCCCTAATTTTCTCAACAATCATTCATTTATAGATCACCCAAAGAAATTTTATTCAGACAAGTGGACCTACCATGCATTTTCTTATCTTAGACATCTACCAAGTAGTATTCGGGTTTGGTTTCTAGAGAAAGCATTATGTACAATTATAAAAGTATTATAAAAGCATTATATGCGATCATAAAAATATTAAATTAATATGCATTCTTTTTAGATTTTAAAAGCAATATTTATATGATATATATATATATATATATATATATATATATATATATATATATATATATATATATATATATATTATATTTTAGTTATTTTATTTTTATTTATTTATAAAACACAATATCAAGCAATTTCGATTATCACTTAGGTTTATTCCCTAATTTTAAAAATATTTTTTCAATTCAAAGGTACGCAGTCAGTAAATAAGACATACATATAATTAAAATCAAACATTTTAAAATGCAACTATATGGAGGCAACTACATGAATACCACCTGTGTGAGCTTCCATGTACTCATGAACCATGGTTTTTTTTCACAATTCCATCATATCCCTCATTATATCTCATGGTCACCTCTTCTTAATCTACCTGAAGGAGGGGTACTTGGTCCTCTGCCTGCCTAAATATTGATACCCATTCCTTCAATCACAAATCCATCAACTGTATCTTGTCCTGGAAATAAAATAAGTACAAATCATTATTTAAATACTAGTTGTTCTAGTAGGACTATTACATTCTTCTCCATTGGAAATAAACATAGTTCATGTGTTTAAGTGTATTTTTAAACTACAAACAAAGATACATTCATCATAATGCCACATCAAATAAGTTCACATTTATTTGCAAATCAAAATTAGATATGATAAACATGTTTATTCAAATAGATAAGAAAATTGTTTTCTCATATCAACCACATTCTTCCATGTGACATTCTTTTTAAAGTATCAGTCCCACTAGACCTTACATTGATCAATTTCCTTTTCCTTAACTGTATGGTTTTGAAGCTAAGAATATCAACTGGAAGGACCTCAAAGTGATGAAGATATAAAATCTATAAATGAGAAACATTCCAAACATGAGAAGGGTCATCAACATGTCTCATAAGGAGGGATACATGAGAAAAGTCATGAATTTTTTATAGATTAGGTGGTAAGTCTAACTTATAGGCAATAGGGTTGATTTTATTATCAATCTCAAAAGGTCCCACAAATTTGGGGATAAGCTTGAAATATTTAATAGAGCATTTAGAAGGTTTCACCCTTGAGAAAACTTTATCTCTTATAGAGAATTCCCCTGGTGTCCTCTTAAGATCAACATAGCTCTTTTGGTGGTTTGAGGCTTCCTTAACCCTTTGACTCATTTCTCTTAATTTTCCTCCATCGGCTTGACATTGTTCGATCCGATCATTACACAATATTCTAAAGTATCCCATGTTAGAGGAGTATTGTATTGAAACTTTGTATTCCACCCTTATGGAAACTCTACCTTTATTCAAAGGGTTCCCATGGTGGTCTTATTATATTTCTTCTTTTGAATTTCACCCTTACAAAATCTCTACCTCTATTTAGAGAATTCTCTTGGTGATCTTGATTTTTAAAGTGCATTGTTCCTTTTTAAGAATCTTGGTTCAACTGATTTAAGTCATTATTTTATTCATTCTGATCATCTGCTGATTTTGATGCTTTATGACTTTAAAGTGTTGGGTCAATCCTCCTCGATTGACCATCAATCCAATTCTAGGATTAACTGATACCTCTATCTAAAATGATAAACTCATGCAACTAGAAAACATCTATAATTCTCAAGTGTAAATATATTTACCACCATCTGACATTGGTAGATTCATAGTAAATTCATAGGCTATAACTCACCACCTTTAATGGATGATATGTGAGTACAATATTCTAATTAGATGCAAATGTTCTACTTTGATCTATTGATATTTTATGTCTTTCTACATATCTGGTCAGTAAAAGATCTTCCTTAGATTTAATCATAGTTTTCCCACCTCGGTGCATAGTGCAATGTAGCTCTTTTAAAATGAGGTCCCTTAAATATCTGTTGACTATAATATAGCAAATAATAGTTGATTGTAAATTCCTTGTTCTTGTTAGGTCCTTTCTCGACCTAGGCTTGATATTCTAAGCAAAATTTATCCTTCTATTGTAACTGTCTTACCTGGTTAACCAAATCATACTGATATTGGGATATAACAGTTATATGCCCTCTTCTGCTCAAGGAAATTTCTAACCTTTTTTATTTTTTTCATAATATATTCTATACCAAAGTCATATTCTATCAAAAACTCTATCCAATGAAGTAGGAGCTGGGTAAAAATTTATCTATGAATTTGGTGATCTCCTTTTACTTTAGAGGGTTTTTCAAATAATTAACACCTCTAGATCTCGAGGGTATGTACAACTACTACTAATTCTAGAAATAGTTTACCTCATGTATTTTCTATTATTTGTCAATTCTTTAAGAGCATTCATGACCATAAGTGGCCCTCCACAAATATAGCAACCTTACTTTGGTGCTCAAACCTTTTTTCTTATTCTCTTGAGTACATGTAGACTTTAGTTCACTCTTGCACTTATTAACCCACTTCCTTGGTTTTATTCCCTGATTGGTCTTCTTCATTTTGGTCTTTTTCCTAGCTTTTCCTGTTTATTTCTATGCCCTTTCTCGGTGAAGCTTTTCTTGTTTACTTATATGCCCTTGCTCGATGAGAAGCTCTATCTTTATTTGTTATGTTTCCAAATTTTCCATTAATAGTCTAATTATAGTTGTAGATTGTTTCAACTACACTTGAAAAAATTTGATCGCTGCTGCAAGATCCTCCATTTTCCTTTAGTTAAAAGAGGTATGTTAATTATTTTAGGTTTTCTCTTTCAAATTCACAAAGATGATACAAAAAATTCTACAAATTTAATATTTTATGGCCAAGGGCTTCGCAACCTAGGGATCTAATACCAACTGTAACAACCCAAGTCTAACACACTTGGTTGTCCAACCTAGTCTTGCTCACTAGATTCATAAAGTGAAAAATTTAGCTAGAATTTAGACTCAAGGTAAAATTTTTGATGTAAAGGTCTAATGGTCACACAACATTTTATTAGTATGAGGTATAAAAAATCCCACTTTTAGGAATACTAACCACTGCAGACGGCCTCCCAAGTGGTCGAGATTGGCCAGATCCCATAAAGGTACCTTTTTTTGAACCCATTTTCTCCTTCCACAAGAGCATAGGTTCATGGATGAGGTTATCCTCTAGGGCCCATAACACCTAGAGGGTGGATGCATACTTTCCCCATCCCTTAGCATGAAGGACTTAGGTTCCTTTTGACCTAATTTTTGTCCTAGATTTTTAACATGCAAGGGGTTAGCATAAATATGCCTTGTACCTAGTTGAGAGTCCTACTTCACTAGAGTCAACTAGGGCCTACCATTACATTGTCTTAGGTCCATGTATCTCTTATCATGAAACATTTTATGAGGAATTATCCCATGCCAACTTATGGTATCCTACTAGTTATCTCCCAACCATATGTTGAGCAAGGTGCAGCAAAAGTATTGTCATTGTTGTCAACACAGACAGATGGATCAGTTGATGCAGTGGACAGGAGTTCAGAGGTCAGTGAGAGCATGTACAGTGAATATCCAAGAAGACAGAAGTGGCCCAGATTCAAAGGATCAAAGAAAAAGACAAGTAAGAAAACTGTCGCGATATCGCGACATGTTTTCTATCGCGATATCGCGACATGTTGAGAAGAAAGAAGGCAGAAAGAAAAACTGTCACGATTTCGTGACATATCAGAGGAGAGAGAAAATGCTGGCAAAAATGTCATGATATCACGACATGTTAGAAGAGAGAAAGCGCAAGGAAAACTGTCACGATTTCATGACATGTTGGCAAAGAAGAAAGCAAGTGGCAAAACTGTCACGATTTCGTGACATGTTGAAGGCAAAGAAGCCAAGTGGAAAAACTATCATGATTTCATGACATGTTGGCAGAGAAGAAGGCAAGTAGAAAAACTGTCACGATTTCGTGACATGTTGGCAGAGAAGAATCCAAGTGGAAAAACTGTCACGATTTCGTGACATGTTGGCAGAGAAGAAAGCAAGTGGCAAAACTGTCACGATTTCGCGACATGTTGGAGGCAAAGAAGCCAAGTGGAAAAATTGTCATGATTTCACGACATGTTTGAGAGAAAAGAGCTTGCAAGGAAAAGTGTCACGATTTCATGACAATTTGCAAGAAGGATGGTACGGACAAAAATGTGTCACGATTTCGCGACATGTTTGAGAGAAAGAGCTGGCAAGGAAAAGTGTCACGATTTCATGACAATTTGCAAGAGGAAGCGCCAAGGAGAAAAAGTGTCACGATTTTATGACATGTCAGGTTTTCGTGACCTAAAGAGGAGAGAGAGTGTACGGAGGCAAGTGTGTCACGATTTCGTGACATGTGTTTTCATGGGCGAAAGACAGAGAAAGGCACAAGGCAACGAATGTGTCACGATTTCGTGACATGTGTTTTTACGGGCGAAAGACAGAGAAAGGCACAAGGCAGCGAATGTGTCACGATTTCGTGACATGTGTTTTCATGGGCGAAAGATAGAGAAAGGCACAAGGCAACGAATGTGTCATGATTTCGTGACATGTGTTTTCGTGGGCCAAAGACATAAAAGGCACAAGGCAACGAAAGTGTCACGATTTTGTGACATGTTTCATTTTTGCGGGCGAAAGGCAGAGAAGTGCAAGGAAGCGAAAAGTGTCACGATTTTGTGACATGTCTGGTTTTCATTGGTGCAAGCCAAGTAGAGTGTACGAAAGCAAAAAGTGTCATGATTTCGTGACATGTCTGGTTTTCGTAGGTGCAAGCGAAGAAGTGGACAAGGAGGCAGAAAATGTCATGATATCATGACATGTCATGTTTTCATGGGTAAAAGGCAAGAAGAAGACAAAGAGACAGAAGTGTCACGATTTCGTGACAGGTCACAACAACACGATTATGGACAGTTAACTGGAGTTAGTGTGACAGTTACAGGTGCAGTTACAGATAGAATTCATGCAAGCTATTTTAAGAACTGTCAAAGAATGAGAAATCAAACAGTCTCATAAATAGAATCGAAAAATGCATGCATGCACAAAAAAGGATACGAACAATCATGGCCAAGAAGACGAATAGTCATGGTAGAGGTATACGTTGCATGTAACGTGTTTAACGAAATGCCCACTCTATATATATACAAAAGGAGTTACATAAAGAAGGAGTTACAGTTGACAAGTGGCAGAAGAGAATATTAAAAGAACAGTTACAATTGACAAGTGGTGTATGAGGAATAAAAGAAGGCGTTATAACTGGAGTTACAAAGTGAAAGGTTTGTTATAAAAGGGCAGTCACGCAGAGAATTAAGTTGCCACTGAATGTGTGAAAGTGCTACCGAAAGAGGGTGAGAAGAGTGCTGTAAGAGAGCGACAAGCTGAGCAGTAAGTGTTTACTGTGTTTTGATAAATTGGAGACCAGTCAGGGTCTTGTAAAAGTGAAGGCATTTGTATGTCATTGATATAGCTTTCAAAATAGGGATCCAAGTTGGTGCTTGGATAGGGGTTGGTGCTCCTTTCTGTTGGTGCAGATAAATCAGGGGTTGGTGCTCCTTCCAGTGGGTGCTGGTAAATAGATTGTAAAATTGGTGTTTTGCAAAGGCTGGATTTGGACCGTAGTCCAAGCAGTCATTCTTGAGGAGTAGCCAAATTGGTGAACCTCGTTACATTGTGTGTTGTGGTGTGCTCTCTTGTGATAATTGCTTTATCTATTTTTAAGTTCTCTTTGCTTCAGCTTTAAGAGTTGCAGATTAGATTTTAAATAGCTACACTGATTCACCCCCCCTCTCAGTGTCATTGTGAGAATATCAATTGGTATCAGAGCAAGGTTCCTGAACAAGCTTAATCAGCTAAGGTGATCTTGGAAGGAACACAATGGCAGGTGGTGAAGGATTCTCATCAAACAAAGCTCCTTTGTTCAATGGAACTAATTACTCATTCTGGACACTCGGGATGCGGACATATCCCGAGTGCGTTAGGATATGATATTTGGGAGTCAGTAAAAAGTGGATACACAGTACCCGCTACTCCTCCAACAGATACTGTCGAGAAGAAAAAGTTTGAGAATAACTCCAAAGCAAAGAATGCCATAATGTGTGGGCTAGTAGACAGTGAACTGATAAGGATCATGAGCTATAAATCAGCAAAAGACATGTGGGACAAACTGAAGAGCATCCATGAAGGAGACAACAAGATCAAGGAAGCCAAGCTGCAAACGCATCGAGCTCAGTTCGAAGCATTACAAATGAATGACGATGAGAACATAGAGGCCTATATGCTTGAGAGTCAATGGAATCATTAATGCAATCAGAGGACTCGACGAAGAAATCAAAGATGCGGTTGTCATGAAAAAGGTACTTAGAACTCTTCACAAAAGATTTAATTCTAAAGTTTTTGCAATAGAAGAGGCTAAAGATCTAAATAATTTTAGCATGGATGAGATGCATGGTTCTTTGACTGCATACAAAATGAGAATAGGACAAACTAAGCCCATAGACAGAGAAGCTACTTTTAAAGCACACAAAAATATAAAAGCTGAACAAGAATCTAAGGATGAAGAGACATCGGATGAAACGAAAGCTAACTTTGTTCGAAAACTTACAAAGGGAAAAGGAAAATATAGAGGAAAGTTACCATTTAAGTGCTTCAATTGTGGAGGGGTCGGTCACTTTGCAGCTAAGTGTCCAATGAATGAGAAAACCAAAAGTGATGAAGGGTCACACCAAGAAAGAAGTGACTGGAAGAAGAAACCAAATTTTAGAAAAAGCAACTTCAAAAAGAAAAGTTTCATATCCAAGAATGTCAGCTCTTCTGAAGATAGCTCGGGTGAAGATTCTGAAGAAGAAACAGGTGAAGCTCTGTTCATGGCATTTGAAGAAGACAAAACAGAAGAAAAATAGGAAGGTGACACAAACATTAAGGATGAGGCTGAAGTATATCTGGAAGGAGAGTTGGTTGCTGCACTTAAAGAGTTGAGTACAGAAAGGAAAAAGAATAAAAAGGTCTCAAGAAAGCTTGAGGATGCGAATGACATAATAAACACTTTGAAAGTATAGACAGAAGAATTTAAGAAAATGTCTAAAGAACTCGAAGTACAGTTAACCATGAAAATAGATGAGTGCAGCAAACTGGAAGAAGAGATTGTTGTCTTAAGAATGCGGCTAGAAGAAAAGAATCAAAAATTGAGTTGCTATCACAAACTTGAAGGAAGTTCTGCGAAGCTTGAAAATGATTATAAATAGTCAGAGGACTACAGGCATCAAATTTGGCTTGGGCTTTGTCGAAGGAGAATCGTCAAGTGGATCAAAGGCCATAACCGTAGAACAAGTAAAGAAAGAAGATAAGATCAAGGTTGATCAAAGAAAAATGAATCAGGCAAAAGAAAGCAACGAGTGCCAGGCACGAGAAGAGTGCCGACAATGAGGGATTCATAAAAGTCACACATCAAAGGAGAAGAAAATTTGTGGCTCCTACTACAAAATGGCAAAGACCAATTCCCGGGTTCAATCATTCCTTTTTTGGTTATTGTTTTAAATGCAATGCTTACGGTCATAAGATTTTAGACTGCATTCATAATATAGGACAAAGAAATTTCACCAGTAGAAATGTCTTTTCACCCTTGATGGATTATGCAGTAGAATGCTATAACTATCATAACTTTGGACACATTGCAAGAAACTGTAGAAGCACATATGCAGCAAATAAATATCAGGGAAGAAGATCTCAACCAAACAGTTTAAGGCAAAACAAAAAATTCCCAGAAAAACATGCACAGGCTACTGACAAAGAAAAGTCTAAACAAGTGACCAAAACTATAGCCAAACCAGAGTGGAAAGAAAAGGAGCGACCCAAGGAAGAAAAGGAATCCTTGATTGTTCAGACAACATTCAAAGCACAGAACAAATCTGCACCATGGATATTGGATAGTGGATGCTCCAGTCACATGACAGGAGATAAACAAAAATTTGAAAAATTACAGAAATATGAAGGGGGCTCTGTAAAGTTTGGAAATAATGATGGAGCCAAGATAGTTGGCAAAGGATCAGTCAAGATAAGTGATGGAAAGATCAATTCCAAAGAAGTTCTGTTTGTGATTGGTTTGAAGCACAACTTACTGAGCGTAAGTCAAATCTGTGACAGAGGTCATGAAGTCATCTTTAAGAAGCAAGGATGTGAAGTCAGAAAAGCACACAGTGGGAAGTTGATAGCTACTGGATCGAGGACTTCTAGAAATCTATATACTCTCTCAGAAACTTCAGAAGGAGCATGCTTGATTGGATAGGAAGATGAAAATTGGCTGTGGCACAAGAGGCTCGGTCATATTAGCTTTGACAATCTGGTAAAAATAAGTTCAAAAAGGGCAGTAAGAGATATACCCACCATTGGCAAACCAGTAAATAGCATCTGTGCTTCATGCCAAAAAGGGAAGCAAACTAGAGCCACATTTAAATCAAAGGAATACTTCACCAGTAAGCCTTTAGAACTAATACATACTGATTTGTGTGGACCCATGAGAACACAAAGCATAAATGGTGACAAATACTTTATGTTGTTCATAGATGACTACTCCAGGATGACATGGGTACTATTTTTAAAGCTTAAATCAGATGCCTTTGAGATGTTCAAGGTTTTTAAAAAATAGGTTGAGAATCAAACTGGAAAAAGAATTAAATGCCTAAGATCAGACAGAGGAGGAGAGTTTATCTCAGAAGAGTTTGTAGAGTACTATCAAAAATATGGGATCAAAAGACAGTTTTCAGCAGCAAGGACACCTCAGCAGAATGGTGTTGTAGAAAGGAAGAACAGGACAGTGCAGGAAATGGCACGGACAATGTTGGCTGAGAACAAAATAGCTGATAGATTTTGGAAAGAGGCAGTCCATACTGCGGTTTACATCCAAAATAGGTGCATGCTAAGGATGCATGAAAGCAAAACACCTTATGAGCTATGGTTCGGCAGAAAGGCAACAACAAGATATTTCAAAGTGTTCGGCAACAAGTGCTACATCAAACGAACTGAAGATAATCTCGGTAAGTTTGAAGATAGAGTTGACGAAGGTATTTTTCTTGGTTACTCGACAAAAAGCAAAGCCTACACATGTTACAACAAGAGGCTAAAGAAAATTGTGGAGAGTGCTGATGTTAAAGTTGATGAAGGTAGAGAACGAGAAATTACTTATCAAGAAAACTACCCTATTTATGAAGAAGTCATTGAAGGAGATGAAGAAAAGGAAACATAAGAGAATCAAAAAATTGACCCAGATGATTTAAGAATTGACTCAGAAGAAGAAGAAAACAAGAAATTCAAAACAGGCAGCTGGCAGAAAAATCATCCCAGAGAACAGATTATTGGGGACCCCACAGTTGGTATTCAGACAAGAAGAGCAGTAGTACGGAACTACTCTCTATTATCCAGCATTGAGCCCAAAAATATTGCTGAAGCAAGCACAGATGAAAGTTGGATGAAGGCAATTAATGAAGAACTAGATCAGATTGAGAAAAACAAAACCTGGGAGTTAGTACCAAGACCAACAAATAAAAATATAATCGGTACTAAATGGATTTTTCGAAACAAATTGAACGAAGATGGATAGGTTGTAAGGAATAAAGCAAGACTGGTCTGTAAAGGCTATGCACAGGTTGAAGGTATTGATTTTGAGGAGACCTTTGCACCAGTAGCTAGACTAGAGGCAATCAGAATGTTTCTGGCTTTAGCAGTTCATAAAAATTTCAAAGTATATCAAATGGACGTGAAATCAGCATTTCTGAATGGAAAACTGGAAGAAGAGGTTTACATTGAGCAGCCAGATGGTTTCCAACTAGGTGATAATCCCAACTTTGTTTGCAAGTTGAAGAAAGCTTTGTATGGCTTGAAACAGGCACCCAGAGCATGGTATGCAAGGCTGGATAACTATCTTATTCAACAGGGGTTCAAGAAAGGTTTGGTGGACAACAATCTGTATGTCAAAACAGAGAATGGCCATCTTATTGTCCTTGTTGTTTATGTAGATGATATCATTTTTGGCAGCAGTCATGATAAGTCTTGTAGAGACATAGCAAATAAAATGAAGAAAGAATTTGAGATGTCTATGATTGGTGAACTTTCTTATTTCCTCGGACTGCAAGTCAATCAAAGTGAAAAGGGCATTTTTATCTCTCAAGTTAAATATGTGAAAGAAATGCTGAAAAAGTTCACAATGGAGGATAGTAAACCTGTTAGCACTCCCATGACAACAGGTTGCAAGTTGAGCAAGGATGACAAATCTCCAAATGTAGATCAAACCATGTACAGATCTATGATTGGAAGCCTGCTGTATTTGACAGCTACCAGACCAGATATCTTACAGGCAGTATGCATGGTAGCAAGATTTCAGGCTAGTCCCAAAGAGACTCATGTGACAGCTATGAAGAGGATTTTTAGGTACCTCAAGGGTACTATGGAGTATGGGTTATGGTACCCAAAAGGTAAGGACTTCACTCTTATTGCATATTCTGATGCAGATTGGGCAGGATGTATAGATGACAGAAAGAGTACCAGTGGAGGAGCATTTTATCTTGGAGACAGGCTGGTAGCATGGCACAACAAGAAACAAGAATCAGTCTCTCTATCCACAACAGAGGCAGAATACATTGCAGCAACAACATGTTGTACACAGATATTATGGATGAGACAAACCCTGAAAGATCTTGGTATTCACTTCAAAGAGCCAATTTCAGTTAAATGTGATAACACCAGTGCTATTAACATATCAAAGAATCCGGTTATGCATTCTCGAACCAAACATATTGCAATCCGGTATCACTTCTTGAAGGATAAAGTTGTAGAAGGTGAGGTCAAATTGGATTTTGTTCCAACTACAGAGCAAGTAGCAGATATATTCACAAAACCATTGCCCAAGGAAGTTTTTGAGTACCTTCGAAGTAAGTTGGGAGTGGTCACATTTCCCAAGAACTGACTATCAATTGGGATCACATTCTCAGGGGGAGCATTTATGCCTATGCTTATAGTTTTGCTCATATTCATGATTTTTGCTAACTATAACAATGTTTGTCTGAGAATGGTGTGCATAGACTCAGGGGGAGTCTGCAGCAGCCCTTTGGTATTATTGTCAAAGGGGGAGAAGAATTACAGGAGAGTGCATGAGTGTTGCCAACAATTCCAAAGGGGGAGATTGTTGAGCAAGGTGCAGCAAAAGTATTGTCATTGTTGTCAACACAGACAGATAGATCAGTTGATGCAGTGGACAGGAGTTCAGAGGTCAGTGAGAGCATGTACAGTGAATATCCAAGAAGACAGAAGTGGCCCAGATTCAAAGGATCAAAGAAAAAGACAAGTAAGAAAACTATCGCGATATCGCGACATGTTTTCTGTCATGATATCACGACATGTTGAGAAGAAAGAAGGCAGAAAGAAAAACTGTCACGATTTCGCGACATATCGGAGGAGAGAGAAAATGCTAGCAAAACTGTCATGATTTCGCGACATGTTAGAAGAGAGAGAAAATATAGAAAAATTATCATGATTTCACGACATGTTGCAGAGAAGAAAGCAAGTGGAAAAGGTCATGATTTCGTGACATGTTGGAGGAAAGAAGCAAGTGGAAAAACTGTCACGATTTCGCGACATGTTGGAAGAAGAAGAAGGGAAAAATCACGATTTTGACATGTTTGAAAGAAGAAGTGGAAAAATGTGATGAAATTTTGCATGGAAAAGAAGTGGAAAAATGATTTAATGGAGAAGAAGTGGAAAACATGATTTCGTGACATGTTGGTGAGAAGAAAGCAAGTGGCAAAATTGTCATGATTTCGTGACATGTTGGAGGCAAAGAAGCCAAGTGAAAACTGTCATGATTTCATGACATGTTTGAGAGAAAAGAGCTTGCAAGGAAAAGTGTCACGATTTCATGACAATTTGCAAGAAGGATGGTACGGACAAAAATGTGTCACGATTTCGTGACATGTTTGAGAGAAAGAGCTCGCAAGGAAAAGTGTCGCGATTTCATGACAATTTGCAAGAGGAAGCGCTAAGGAGAAAAAGTGTCACGATTTCATGACATGTCGGGTTTTTGTGACCCAAAGAGGAGAGAGAGTGTACGAAGGCAAGTGTGTCACGATTTCGCGACATGTTGTTTGGGTGAAAGACAAAGAAAGGCACAAGGTAGCGAATGTGTCACGATTTCGTGACATGTGTTTTCGCGGGCCAAAGACAGAGAAAGGCACAAGGCAGTGAATGTGTCACGATTTCGTGACATGTTGTGTTTTCACGGGCGAAAGACAGAGAAAGGCACAAGGCAGTGAATGTGTCACGATTTTGTGACATGTGTTTTCGGCCAAATATAGAAAAGGCACAAGGCAAGAAAGTGTCACAATTTTGTGACATGTTCCGTTTTCGTGGGCGAAAGGTAGAGAAGTGCAAGGAAGCGAAAAGTGTCACGATTTCGCGACATGTCTGGTTTTCGCTGGTGCAAGCCAAGTAGAGTGTACGAAAGCGAAAAGTGTCACGATTTCGTGACATGTCTGGTTTTCGCAGGTGCAAGCCAAGAATGAGGACAAGGAGGCAAAAAATGTCACGATATCGCGACATGTCATGTTTTCATGGGTAGAAGCCAAGAAGAAGAGAAAGATACAGAAGTGTCACGATTTCATGACAGGTCGCAACAGCACGATTACGAATAGTTAACTGGAGTCAGTGTGACAGTTATAGGTGCAGTTATAGATAGAATTCATGCAAGCTATTTTAAGAACTATCGAAGAAGGAGAAATCGAATAGTCTCATAAATAGAATCAAAAAATGCATGCATGCACAGAAAAGGATACGAACAGTCATGGCCAAGAAGACGAACAGTCATGGTAGAGGTATACGTTGCATGTAACGTGTTTAACAAAATGCCCACTCTATATATATACAAAAGGAGTTACATAAAGGAGTTACAATTGACAAGTGGCATGTAAGAGAATATTAAAAGAACAATTACAATTGACAAGTGGCGTATGAGGAATAAAAGAAGGCGTTATAACTGGAGTTACAGAGCGAAAGGTTTGTTATAAAAGGGCAGTCATGCAGAGAATTAAAGTTGTCGCTGAATGTGTGAAAGTGCTACCGAAAGAGGGTGAGAAGAGTGCTGTAAGAGAGCGACAAGTAGAGCGATGAAGGGTTTACTGTGTTTTGATAAATTGGAGACCAGTCGGGGTCTTGTAAAAGTGAAGGCATTTGTATGTCATTGATATAGCTTTCAAAACAGTGGATCCAAGTTGGTGCTTGGATAGGGGTTGGTGCTCCTTTCTGTTGGTGCAGATAAATCGGGGGTTGGTGCTCCTTCCAGTGGGTGCTTGGTAAACAGATTGTAAAATTGGTGTTTTGCAAAGAGCTGGATTTGGATCGTAGTCCAAGCGGTCATTCTTGAGGAGTAGCCAAATTGGTGAACCTCGTTACATTGTGTGTTGTGGTGTGCTCTCTTGTGATAATTGCTTTATCTATTTTTTAGTTCTCTTTGCTTCAGCTTTAAGAGTGGTAGATTAGAATTTAAATAGCTACACTGATTCACCCCCCCCTCTCAGTGTCATTGTGAGAATATCACCATACAATGAGTAAGGGACCCTCACCGTACTACTCACACAACAACCTAGGGGTGACATTCGATACCACCCCTCATAACTTATTCTTGGTATAAAGGACCTCTCACCCCGACTTGTTTTATCAAATAGTGACGGTTTGTTAATCATAGTGATTGCCTAACTCTCAATCACCAGTATTGGGTGTGTAGAGTTCCACCATCCTCTCGATGGTTAATTTTGGATCCTCTTTAAAGAAAAGGTTAAGGGGTTTAAATAAGGTAATAAATATTCTCTATGCTATATCCCAACCCATGCCAATTAACGTTTCTTTAAAATAATTCACATTACAAAACTATACAAAATTTCATTAAAACATATACAAATTTTTGAGCAAACTATCCTTTAACAAAAGTGTATCTATTACTGTCTATGACATAGTCTTAATCACTTAACAGATCAAAATAAAGCTAATTTCATATATTTCATAATAGTATAAAATTAAGTAAAAGTATTTTTCTAAACTATCTTAGACTATTAACTTTAAAATTGAATTTTCTTTCATAACCAACGTGAATACCAAAACAATTATCGACTAAATTAGTCTTTTTATATAAACATTTTAGAAACATTTCATAAAAGAAAGTTATTAACATAAAAAAATATTTTCAAGAATAAAAATAAGACGTTTATAAATCATACTTTAATATTAGTCTAATTAATGTTAACTAAACTTTAAAACTATTCCTTTAAAAATAAAACCACTATATAACTTTTTTAAGTAAAACAATTACATAACTCTCAATGGAATCGTTTCACCACACATAACAATTTGATTGGCACTTTTATCTCCTCTATGTTTATACAAGTCCTTGAGAGAAAATTGTTCATAAGATAGTGTTTCAAATCTTTAATATTTCTTATCTCAAAAGTAAATCTCTACACGATAATTTATATTACAAACCTCTATATATTACATATACAATTACTTTGAGGTTCTTTCCAAATAATTCTTTGTAACAAAAGCAATGAAACCATTCAAATCCTTTTATTACTTTTCAGTATATATAAAGAGGTTAAAGGTCCCTAAATCAAATATATTTCATGCATTCTCAAATCATTTGCCTTAATGAGAGTCTACTGCAGCGCAAGACAACAAGAGTGGAAAATAGGGTTTAATATCATTTCAACTATCACATATTTTATCACTACAATATCAATGAGTAAAAAAAAGTTAAAGGGAGAGCCTGGAATGTCTCAACAAGGTGGAAACTACATTATACAAATATTTTAAACATTCACTCTAGTTTTTGGATTAAAACGGGAGGGTGTTACGACCAATTGATTAATCAAATAAATCATTGATTAAACCACACTTTGAGTAGTATTTATTTTTCAATGTTTTGAATGTATTTTTCTTTGATATTTATAACCTGAATGGTTAGTCATAATGACCATACACACGTGTAGTGTGGCACACAAGAATTAGTTGACGTAAACTAATCCAACTAAACCCTACACTTCAATACTCTACAAATTTAAGAAGAGAATGTAACACATAAGCATGGTTGGGTGGCATCCAAAAAATGTACACACTTTTAAGAAATTTCTTAGGATCATTTGACTCATGGATAAGACGTGGCTCAAATATATAGTTCATAAGCTACCACTAGATTCAACAAGTGAATAGTTATCTTGGCAATATTTAATCTCTTAGTTATCAATTCCAATCACTAGAAATATGATTATTTTATATATAAATACTGTACTTGAAAGGAGTCTTTCTTTCATTCAAATAAAAACCATACAAATACAAGAGCAAAAGCCTCAAGAAATGTATAATATAAAGTGAATACTTGACTATTCAAAAAGCCTTAATACATCCTAGATGGAACTTTAGTGCATCATGGTAAATATACAAGCACATAGGTAGTTTCCTAGCATAGACCCACTGCCTGTCCACGTATGAATATGAAACTATTACGATGAATTTGATTTACAACCAACAATAAAGCTTGTGAGCACTACATTTCCAAGTGGAGAGAAGGGATTTCATTCAAGACTTTGCTCATTTTTCCAGTACACTCCGGCATCGAGCCCAACAACCGAGAGGGATAGGATTTGTATCAAAACAACCCCCATAATAATGCATGAATACATAGTATTTTTCTCTAAAATGCTTAAACTATGCATACAAACAAGTAATATTTCAACTAAGGAGAATAGTAGTCAGAATCAATTTTAATTATTTATAATTGACATCTAGAACTATAACAATTCTAGATAGTAGTCTACCTCAATAATGCTGCTCATTCTATAGTCATTTTACAAACAAAAGGATGCACATTTCACAAGCATCATTTAATATTTTAGATAATAATATCTCAACAAACTTCGACTATACTTTTGAACTCAAGCAATTAGACAGGAATAATATCACAACGTAGAATTGGATTATAACATAGTGGATATTCAAGATTTCAACATAAATCTGAAATCATATCATAGAGAAACTAAACATGGAAATATATAAACCGTTCATTCATAACGTAATTCATATAACATTTTTCTCATCCTCAAAAATAGTACACTACCAAACCATAATAGCCATTAATTTAGCCTAAGGAATTCATTCTCAATTTATAATGAAATATGCCTTCCATCTAAGGTCCTAATGCTTGATTTAGCCATATTATAGTCACATAAAGCATCATCATCATGCAAATCACTCTTCTATACTAAAAGCAACATTATTCAAGAGAATAAAAATACACAGACTATCACTTGGGTGAATTTACCATACAAATAATGTAATAATATTATCAATAATAGATTTCAATATATAAACTTTAGTAACCCACACTATCATTCACAAAATAGCATCAACAATCAGAAAGTCAGAAGTTTGACCTAAGAATACGAATCAAAATAACACAATATTTAAAGCTTCCCCAACTTCAATTTCAACCCCACCACACCAGACGAGTTCCCCCTAAGTTTATCAATAATCATTCATTTATAGATGGATGACTCGAAGAAATTTTATTCAGAAAAGTGGATCTACCATGCATTTTCTTATCTTAGATATTTGCTAGGTAGTATTCAGGGTCTGGTTTCTAGAGGAAACATTATGTGCAAATATAAAAGTATTATAAAAGCATTATATGCAAGCATACAATATTAAATTAATATGCATTAGTTTTAGATTTTAAAAGCACATATATATATTTTATTTTATTTTATTTTTATCTTTATTTTTTTTATAAAGCACAATATCAAAAAATTTAGATGATCACTTAAGGTTATTCCCTAATATTAAAAATATTTGTCCAATTCAAAGGTATGCAGTCAGCAAACAAGACATACATATAATTGAAATCAAACATTTTAAAATGCAGCTATATGGATGCAACTACATGAATACCACCTGTGTGAGCTTCCATGTACTCACGGATCGTGGTGTTTTTGCACACCTTTATCATATCCCTCCTTACCTCTCATAGTCACCTCTTATTATTTTACTTGAAGAAGAGGTACTTGGTCCTCTGCTTGCCCAAAGATGGATACCTATTCTTGTAGTCACAAATACATCAACAATATATTATCTTGGAAATAAAATAAGTATGAATCATTGTTTAAATAATAGTTATTCTAGTCTGGTTGTTACAATAATTTAAGGCCTATGATAGTGAATAAATATTATGATACAATTGAATTAAAACCAATGATGACTGATGCATGTTGTGATACTAGTGATCATCATCAAAAGTGTGATTCAAGTTATGATACTTGTGATTTGGAATCCATGACAGATAAAAGAACGTATTCCTAGATAGGATGATACATGTGATACAAAGAATTTGAACATGGTTCATGAAGACAAAGAGTGTGCAAATAGTGTGTGTGGTAAAGAACATTGTAATATTATAAGATAAAATAATGAAGACTTCAAACAATTAAAAAAAATGTGAACATTATGGCAGACATGGACACAAGATAGAAAGATGTTAGAATATTCATTGTTGTAAAATTTTTAGAGGTACCAATCACCCTAAAGATATTGTTGGTACAAAGGAAATGATAATATGAATCATGAATGGATAAACATGCAAAAATGGGATATGATGGAAGAAAATATTACAAGTATAGCACTAAATGAATTTCTTCAAAAAAATTGTTTTAATTTCATATATGGTCAAAGAAAGAGTATGAACTTTTGTAGGACTCAATTTAGAAGAAAATCAATCCCAGTAGCAGTGCCAATGTCAAAGCCAAAATATGAATATTGTTGGCTTCTAGGCCTTACTATCTCAAAATATCACAAGTCCCAATATAAATAAGCCACAATATTAACGATCAAAATATCAATAATCAAGAGTAGAATTATATATGTGAGCAATCAAATATATATCTAGGCCAATATAATAATGAAGTAAAATTCACTTATAATATCAAATATGAATGTGAAATGGCCAAAATAATTCATGAATATGTAGAAAACTTACAATGAAAACATAAAGTATCATGAATATAATCTTCTCGTACATGTTACATTGTATGGAGCTTTGTCTCCATAATATAGATGTATAAGATAACTCTTCAAGTTATTGATTGTCACAATTCTTACATAAATTTTGGATTCTCATCTTGCCACTTGTATGTAAGACTCTTGACTTTTTAATTACTCTACTCTTATGACACTTGTGTGTATCTTGCACATAGAGAGAAATTTAAACTATAAATCAAATAATATAATATTCTCTAACACTACTTGTATTACATTATTTGATATGAACTTCTCTTGATGCACATAGGTGATTCTAGAATATCTAAAATTTGTTTCAATCAAGTACTTTTGTAAAACTATGTGTAATTTGATCTTCAGTAGAAACATGCTTCAACTAAATATGATGATCTTGAACACGATCTCTGATAGAGTGGTATTGAGATTCAATGTGTTTTGTTTTTTCATGAATAATTATATTTTTGATCAAATCAAGTACTCCTTGATTATCATGATTTAATATTGTAGGAGTTCTCCTGATTTTGATTTTTGAAAAAATATATTGTAACCAAAGTGCCTCACATATTGCATATTTTATTGCATGATATTCTGCTTATGTAGATGAAAGTATTATTACATGTTTTTTTTACTATACCAAGAGATAGGTCTGGATCCAAGATAGAATACATAACTTGATGTATATTTTCTATCATCTATAGATCCAACAAAATCACAATCTAAATATCCCTATAGAAAAAACTTGTTATCTTCATTTCTATTATAAATTAACCTAAATTCTATAGTCTTGCTACTATATTGTAGTATTCTCTTTGTAGCTTTCCAATGAATTTCTCTAGGTTCTTGCATGAATCTTGAAATATAATTTACAGCAAAAACTATGTTTGGTCTTGTATTTGTTAAATATAGAAGACTCTCAATTAATTGACGATAAATAGTGGTTAGAACTAGCACTGTTTTATTATGTCTAGACAATTGTAATATTTGTTCCATAGGTTTATCTTTGGATTTATAAATTTTTTATTCTGTACTTTTCAAATAATGACTATGCATACTTTTTTTGTATTATTGTAATATTATTTTCACTTTGAAAAATTTCCAAACCAATACAATAATGAAGAAGCCTCAAATCTATCATTTTAAATCCTTTTCTAGGTCTCTTTTAACTTCATCTATTATATTTCTAGAGCTTCTTGAGATTAATATAGCATCAACATATACTATGAGTACTATTATTTCTAGTACAATCATTTTGTATAGATATTTGGACCTAATAAACTTCTCTAAAATTATGTTGTAACAAATGATTATTAATATTTATGTACCATGCTCTTGGTGCCTGTTTTAGACCATATAAAGACTTGTTCAATTCACAAACCTTTTGCTTTTTCCTTTGATCACAAATCTTCTGGTTGTGACATATATACTTCTTTGATATAACCATTAAGAAACATCATTTTTAAATCTATTTAATGAAGTTTCCCACCAAGGTGTGTTGCTAAGCACAAATTGTTCAAATAGTAGTCATTTTTGTTGTTGGTGCATAGGTCTCTTCATAATCTATTCATTTTGCTTGAGTATATCCTTTTTCAAATAGTCAAGCTTTATATTTTTCTAGAGAACCATTTGCTTTGTATTTTATCTTGTAGACCCACTTACATCCTACTACTTTATTTCCTTGTGGTAGATCAACTAGATTCCATGTTTTATTTTTTATTAATGTTGCATATTTTGATTCTATAGTTGCCTTCCATTCAGGATGACTTAAAGTAGATTGAATAGTCGTAGGTTCTACTGTAGAACTTATCAACCCCCTATTTATTTTTGTTAAGCTATGAGTTTGTGGCAGCGCTATGCATAGTGATAAATTATCGTTAATTCACGAATATTAGGATTTTCAAAGTTGGAAATTTGTGAATATGGGGACCCTTGATGGGGGCCCATTCACCAAAATTTTTTAAGTCCATTTTTTTTTTGTGTTTGGCTCACTCCATGTTGAAAATAATTTCATCATTTTTATTTTAAATCACCAACACTCCTACCCAAATCGTGGACCTTTTTTACCTTCAAATTATAAAAACTTTTATTTATCCCACCAAATTCACCTCTTATAACACCAATATATATACCTAACATGATAGTGATAAACATACATGACCTAAATCAACCCAAAAAAACCAAACACAATCAATTGCAGAGGATTATCTATCGATAAAATGTCGATCAGTTATAGAGGACTATCAATCAATTGATTTATCAATTGGTTGTAGAAGACTATTTATTGATAAAAAAATGATTGATTATAGAGGACTATTAATCGATAGATTTTGTCCATAAATTGTAGAGAAGCATGATAAGGTGAAGATTGGTTGCAGAATATTGTCAATCGATAGATTTTCCAATAGGTTGCAAAGACTGTCGATCGATGGATTTATCAATTGATTGAGAAGATTATCTATCGATAAAAAAATTGATTGATTGTAGAGGACTGTCAATCAATATATTTTGTTGATCGATTGTAGAAGAATGCCTATCGATAAAAAATTAATCAATTATAGAGGACTATTAATCAACATATTTTATTGATTGGTTGTAGAGAAGCATGATAAGGTGACAGTCGATTGTAGAATATTTTCAATCGACAAATTTGCTAATCGGTTGTAGAAGACTATTTGTCGATAAAAACTTAATCGATTATAGAGAACTATCAATCAATTTTTTTTGTTGATTTATTACAAATAAGCATGACAAAGTGATGATCAATTGTAGAATATTATCTATCGACAGTTGTAGAGGACTATCAATTGATATATTTACTTATTGATTGTAGAGAAGCATGATAGGACAACAATAAATTATATAATACTACCTATCAATAAAAAATTTAATCGATTACAGAGGACTATAATGATTGGTTGTAGAGAAGCGTGATAGGGTGATGATCGATTATATATTGATAAAAAAATTGATCGATTACAAAGGACTATAACAATTGGTAGGATAGAGTAGGATAGTGAAGAGTCTCAAGAAGAATGAATGCTAAGAGTGCTCCATATGAAGAGTCACATTCCATTATATATGTCTATGTATGTGTGAGACATATATTGTAGAAGGAGGGTGTGTGGAAGTATGGTGTATTTAAGATATTTATTCAAGGGAGATGTAATTTTTATGAGCATTTGTTAATGGAAATTCTGAGTTATTATAGAAGTTTTTTATCAGTTTTATATGTTTAGAATATTTTTATTATCTTATATTTCATATTGTAACTTTATTTTAGATCTTGTGGTTATTTTATCTAAGTATTTAGATTCAAAAGCTAACAGTGGTATCAGAGCCAAAACAAGGTTTTGTCTTGCATAAGTTTTAAAGTTGCAATGGAGATTTCACTGGTTAAGGAGAAACTATTGAAGTTGAAGAAATTACTTATGGAAAATAAAACTAGAAAAAATAGTATTTTAACTATGTTGAAGGAAAACCAGTGAAGTTTGAAGATTTAACTATTCCAAGTGTAAATTTAGAATAGAATAAAATTTACAGTTCTTGAAGATAGACCTTGATATTGATGAGATTAAGAGACCCAAGAAGGAGGTCCTATTGAAAAGTTTGATAGATAGAAGAAGATTCTAGTTTTCTATTTTGCTAGTCTTTCCACAAGGTTGAAGGAAAAATCGTGAAGACTAGGAATCAACATAGATTTATTTCCACTAGTTTTGAGAATAACTAGTGAAGTCTATTAATTTTAGAGTTTTGGAAATTTGAATGTATTTGGTTGCTACTGTCTAAGTTTTTTGCTATAGAAAATTAGTTCTCAGAAGTTGAGAAGCTTCCTACAATAGATAGATAAATATTTCACCTTCGATTTCCTGAAAGTCTATGTGCTTTCATCATGCAAGGATTAGTTTTGAGTTGCAGTAAGGAGGTCCAAGAAAGAGGTCTCATTGAATATTGAAGACTATAGATTGAAGATTGAGGAGGACCAAGAAAAAGGTCCTATTAAATATTTTAGAAGTAACAAAATTTGGAGATCCAAGAAAGAGATCTCGTTGTAGAATTTCCATAGTTGGAAGTTGAAGAGACCAAAGGAAAGGTCTCATTGAAGTTTTTGAGAAGAAGAATTTGAGAAGTTTCTAAATTAGAAGACCCAAGTAAGAGGTCTCAAGAAAATTTAAATAATAAGAAGGTTAGAGAAATCATTATTGCAAAATTGAAGAAGTGGTCATTGGAGAAGATTTGAAGAAAGTCCGTGTTAGAAGATTGCAAGCAAGAGAAGCTCTTGAAAAGAAAAATTTGGGACAATTGTCACCATATGACAACAAGCCCAAAAGGAAGAAGGATTTGGTAAGAAGTTTGCCAAATTTTGAGAATATTTTTGAAGACCTTAAGACATTTAGATTCTTGAGTAAGAGGACAATAAAAGAGATTAGATTTGAAGTTAAAATTTAACAAGAAGATTTAAGGAGAAAGAAGAATTTAAGAGGCCACCATTTTTAGAAGTCTAAGGACAACCACAAATATTTGAAGGCTGATTTGTGGATAACAATATTGTTGATTTTTGCAGTAGAAGTTGAAGAGTCATAGGATAGCAATTTGAAAGTGACATAGTGCTGCAAATTGAAGAAGATTTGGGCAGTTTTTGAAGTGCCCTTGAACAACAAATTAAAAGAGGAATTGACAACAAAATAAGGATGCAATTTAGAGAAATTTTGGAGAAGTTTTGGGAGATATTTGGACAAAAAAGAAAATATATTTTTGGCAGCAATTGAAGCTACAAATTGCATAGTATTGGAGAATTCATTTGAAGGAGAAATAAGGAGCAAGTTGAAAAATATTAAAGCTGATTTTTTGGCAGCAACTAGAGCTACACAATTTACAAGTTTGAGATAGCAAAAGGGTGAATCAAATCACCAAGAAAATTAGCTACAAAGGAGGTCGAAAAGGTATGCAATATTGGTTCTACAAAAATTTTATTCTTCAAGAATTAAAATCAGTATTTTATAAGTTTTTTAAGGGCACCATATTAGAGCTATTAAAATCAGCAAGAAGTAGTTTAAGATAAGAGTCTTCAAGCCAAGGAATAAGGCCACATTATCATCAGTAAAATTGCACATATAACAACAACAATTGGAGTTAAATTTTTCTTAGAAAGGAGTGATAAGAATTTGTATTATATGCTATTTTTATAATTATAACAAGTGCAAGAATAAGTTCTCAAAGTCAATAGATCTAAGGTGTTTAAAAACACCAAGAAAGACATTAAAATGTTGCAAACATTTTTAGGTGAAGAACAACCACCAGAGAAGTTGTAAAATCAACATAATGAATAAGCCACCAAGAGCAAGCCACAAAACATCTCGAACGCAAATGAGGAGCATAAGCACTTGGAAAAGTAGTATTAAAGAAAGTCAATGAATTAGCTCACATAGTGGATAAGCTAAAAAACATAAAACATATTGGTAATTTTTGCGCTTCCTCCCATTTATCTAATTTTTTAGTTAGATAGCTATGAGTAATATGATGAAGATAAGGTATCACAATGGTTGAATGTATCTTGTTCTGATAGTCAAAAAAAGGAGAGGTGAAGATCTGTAGAACAAAGAGGGAAACGGGTTTGAAGTGCCTGATTTTCTCTAACAATTGTAAAATTGTGACATCATAAAACCATCACTATATTGCAACTTGAAAATGAAAAGGTCTTAGAAAAATGCTAGAGATGTGATGTTGCGACGTGTTGTTGTATCATGATATCAGTTGCTAGAAAAGCATAAAACTAAGAAGTGTCGATATTTCATGAAATGTGCTGACATCATAGGTACTAAGGCAAAGAAGGTCATGGAAAGAAAGAACATCATAATTTTATGACATGTTCTGTCATCACTATGTTAAAGGATAAAACAACTGAGACATTGGAGCAAGTCAAGATTTTTCAACCCGTATCTTTGTTACAATGCTCGAACTCTAGAACTACCAAAGTGTTAAACCTTAAGCAACAACAAGACATCATTATTTCATGAAAACTAAAGTTTGATAAGGCCACTAATAAAAGGGAGGTCATGATAGCACAATGTGTCATCTCATCATTGGCACTAAGATAAGAATTCAAGAAGTCCTAGAAATGATGTGATATCGCATGAAGTCGTTGTGTCACCAACATTTAAGGGTTCAAAGGTGTGACAGGGACTGCTAACTTTCAAAATACTCACATGGCGTGATCATGATAGTTATAGGTGGTAGAATTCATAGAGAAATATACCCTTCCAGTATTCATTATCGATTAATGATGATGAATGCTTTCCAAGAACCATATATGGCTTTGATCCATTTCCATCTCCACCACCTTCCTTGCATGCACATAATGTCTAACTCATGATCATAATCTGAGCATGATATCCCATTTATGGATTGAAGATGATACACAATGTTTTACCAGCCTAATTTTCTACTATAACCATTTTAATTAAAGCTATTTTATATTCTGTACATTTTAACCATAAAGGTATTATAAATAGGAGTAGCAAACTCTTGTAAAAGGATCGGCTCTTAGGCATTTACAAGTTGAATGTATAAATACTTTTGAAGGAGCAATACAATAAGAAATATCTGTTTGGCCTCTGGTTCAACATTTTGTAGTCAAATGTATGTATGTATGGGTGAATTCTTCTATTTAGCTATTTGAATATGCATGGCAATAATTTTATTATTTGGATTCTTGCATATATTTATTCAATACTATTGGAGTTAGTAATCTATGGATCTGATTATTGATTTAAGATTAGTCTGCATATGGTAAAATTGGTTGGTCTACTAGGAGATTTTGAAGGTTTTTCTATTCATAATATTTGTTTATATTATTTTTGTTGTCTAATTTGTACCAATCTATGTTCTAGAATTAGCTATATTTGTTGGAAAGTTGAGTACTTTGGTTGTCATTAATGTAAAAAGTACATAGTCATTGATGTCAAAGGTTAATGTGCTATGAAAGCAAGGAAAGGTTCTCTCCAAAGCATTTGGGACCATGAGTTCTAAGTAAATGTATAAAAGGTTTGAAGAAGGTTTGAAGGCCCAAGTTTAAGTCTATGTGTAAAGAAAACAAGTGTCTAAGGCTCAAAGGGGACAATATTATAATATTTTAATATTATAATATCTTTTCCAAAAAGGGTCGTTTAAAAAGGAGTTTTGAAAGTTTCGTGGACAAAGGTTTCAAAAAGGAGTTAAGTTAGCAAAGGACTAAGTTAATATATTATTTAACACCAAGGTCAAATAATATAACTAATTAATATTTAACAGTAAGGTTAAATGTTAAATAAAAAATAAAGTAAAATTTGAATTATTATAAGGTGCCAAAATTCGAATGTGTATGGAGGAATGTTTCAAAGTTGAGCTGACTTCATAAGTCAAAGGGCAAAGCATGTATAAAGGGGTGAATGTTTTGTAATGCCAAAGTTAATTTTTATCCCTGAAATATATCTCCTTGTTCACTTCGTTCAACATGTAATGGAGGTAGATAAAGCATTTGCAGATTTTGAGGGCATCACAGAGTTAATACATAGGGTGCTTGATTCCATCCAACATGGGTGGATAACTTAGTTAAAAATCTTAGTTTGTAGAGCACGTGGTAGGCGGTAGGTTCAAAATTCAAATCACACGAAGTCCTTTTTCTTGATCAAGGGTTTTGTGTCGATTTTAGTGCAGAAGTAGGAGCATGTGCTCCTTTGGACTTGTGTGGGAGGCTATCCCACATGGTGTCCACCCTTGTGGTAGGGTGCAGGGGCCAATAAGGTCACAGGTTCAAGTAGTGGTGGTAGCACTTGGGAATTTTTTTTTATAAGGTATGCATATGATGCTTAACTTTGGGATTCATAAGGGTTAAGGTTATAAAGTTTGAATTTACACTTAAGGATTTATAAGGGTGTAATTCAATAAAGTTTGAGAGTTTTTTATATAGTTTAATTTTTGCAAAGTGAATAAATGGAAAATGTGTTTTGCATGAAATAATAGGAGTAATAAGGTGTTACAATGGTTTGATATTTTATTGTAATGCTTGCATGGTGAAAGTGAGTTTGAAGGTTTTTGAATTATTAATGCCCTATATTTTGAGAACAAGGGAAGAGTGATTAAACATAAATTTCAGATTTCATTGAGCATATCTTTTTGAGAAGAAAATTTATGTGGAGGTTTTGAGAAAGTATCTTGCAATCTAACCCTTGAAGTGGCACTAGAAAAATCAGTTGTCTGTGAGACAGGTTTTGAAGATATATCTCCATAAGAGCAAAATAAAAGGTATGGACACATCATTCCTTGGTTAAGATGTTTGGTTAAGTAAATGTTTATGGAACATAAGGTGGAGATAAAAGGTTTGTTTGATAAGCATTGTTGAAAATATTTGAGTTAGGATTTGAGACCTACATTGTGCATCTTTGTTTTAAAAAATTAGAAACACTTGTGTTAGGGTTTGTGAGCAAATTGTGCTTCATTGTTTGAATGTGTGAAGCTTTTGGGCATCGATTTTGAGTGATATTGAAAGTGAATGTGCAAGCATTAGAAATTATAGTTGTGAAGCAAGTGTGTGCATTAGGAGATCAGGTGTCATGTGCTAGACTAGACCTACCTTTAAATAGTAATAAATGAGAGACATGTGAAAGCAATAAAATTAATGATTGAGTAGAACATATTGAGCTATTGGTAAGTGCATATCATTCTCTATATGTTCCAGAGATTAAAAAATTCTATGTATAATTTGTATGTGTGAAGAAAGCTTTTTGAAAGAGATTTAAGTTCTATTTTGTATACAAGATTTGGAGTTATTTGAGCAGGTTTTGTGAGTAGCATTGAAGGTAGATTTGAGCAAGTATTTTGAGAAGGATTGAAGGTAGATTTGAAAAATTCTTTTGAGAAGTCTTGAAGGCAGATTTGAGCAAGTCTTTTGAGAAGGCTTGAAGGTAGATTTGAGAAAGTCATTTGAGAAGGCTTGAAGGTATATTTGACCAAGTATTTTGAGAAGGCTTGAAGGTAGATTTGAGGAAGTCTTGTGAAGACTTAAAATATCATTGAGAGTAGGTTTGATTGTTGATTTATTCAAGATTTGTGTTAAGTCTTGGGGTAGATTTGAGATAGAATTGAGAAGCATATTTATGAGTAGAGTTAGAGTAGATTTGTTCTAGACTTGGGATAGAGTTTGATGTAGATTTGTGAGTAGAGTTAGATCATATTTGTGCTAGACTTGGGATAGATTTTGGTGCATATTTATGAGTAGAGTTAGAGCATATTTGTGCTAGACTTGGGATAAAGTTTGGTGCAAATTTATGAGTAGAGTTAGAGCAAATTTGTGCTAGACTTGGGATAGAGTTTGGTATATATTTGAGATAGAGTTGAGAGCATGATTTGGAGGTGACAGAGCATAGAGGATAAATATATCTAGTGGATAGAGGTCCATCAGCCAGTGCAGTGGGACAAATATCTCCTATGGATAAAGATCCATAAGCCAGAGTAGTGGGGGCAGAAGTCTTCTAGAAGTTCATCAACAATAGCAAAGGGGATAGAGTTCTCCTATGGATAGATATCCATGAACTAGAGCAGAGGGGATAGAGTTCTACTATGGAGAGATATCCACGAACCAAAGCAAGGGGAAAGAGTTCTCCTGTGGATAGATATCCATGAACCAGAGTAAAGGGAATAGAGTTCTCCTATGAATAGAGATCCATGAACCAGAGGAAGGGGAAAGAATTCTCCTATGGATAGAGATCCATGAACTAGAGAAGATGGGATATAATTCTCCTATAGATAAAGATCCATGAACCAGAGCAAGTAGAAAAAGTTCTCCTATGGAGTAATATCCATGAAACAATTAGGGAGATAGAGTTCTTATGTGGAGAGAGATCCATGAACCAGTTGAGGAGATAGAGTTCTCCTAGATCAAGTTCCACAAACCAAAGCAAAGGGGAAAGATTTCTCCTATGGAGAGAGATCCACGAATCAGAGCAAGGGGATAGAGTTCTCCTATGGAGAGAGATCCACAAATCAGAGCATAGGGGATTGGTGTCTCCTTTGGACAAAGGTCCATAAATATTATAATAGGGAATTGATTCCCAAGAGATTTTTTGAGAAAATTTAGAAGAAATATTTTCTCTGTGGAGTAGCCCACATTGGGTGAACCATGTTAAATTTCTCTCTCTTGTGTGTGATAATTTGTGCATTTATTTAATTATTGCTATTGATATTGCCATTGATAATATTAGATAATATTTTTTGGGAAAGAAAAGTAAAATTTGATCTTAGATTGTTCACCCCCCCTTCTCAGTATAAGCCCATGTTTTTCAATTAGTATCAAAGCAGGTTCCTTCAAAAATTCTAACAACTTGAAGGTAGATATTATAGGAACACAAATGGCATCTATAAATGGATCTTCATAAAATAAGGCACCATTGTTCGATGGGAATAATCATGCTTTTTGGATCATAAGAAAGAATACTTACTTGATGGCACAAGGATATGAGATATGGCAATCCATTGAGGATGGGTTCACACCTACAACTACTCATCCCACAGATAAAGATGGTAAGATATTACATGTAAATAATGCTAAGGCTATGAATGGAATCTTAAGTAGATTATGTGAAGCAAAATTTGTGAAAGCTATGCATTGCAAATCAACACAAGAGATATGGGAAAAGCTAAAGAAAATGTATGAGGTAGATAAAAAGGTCAATATGGCAAAACTACAAAACCACAAGAAAAGGTTTGAATATTTGAAGATGGAATATGAGGAAGATATTGCTACATACTTGCTTCATGTGGATGAAGTTTTTAATACCATGTGTGGACTTGGATTCAAAATTGAAGACTCTAGTGTTGCTTAGAAAGTATTAAGATCACTTCCTATGAGGTATGATGGAAATGTTTCAGCTATAGAAAAGATGAGAGATATTGAAAAAATGACTATGTATGAGTTACATGGAATTCTCACAACTTATGAGATGAGAATAGTAAAGGATACCAAATCCAAGAAATAGGTGATTTCCAAAGCATCAAAGAAGACAAAATATAAGAAACCATAATCAAGTGGTGATGCAGAATCTAACTAACAAGGACTCAAGAAAGCACAAAAGTATGAAAATAGTGAAATATTTTAACTGTGGTAATTTTGGTCATTATGCATCTAATTATCCAGAAGCTAGTAGCGAAGAGAAACAAGATCATAAGAAAAAGGAAGGAGGAAAATCTAGGTATGAAAAGAAAAATAGGTATAGTCAAGGCAAGCATGAAAAGAAGTTCTTTCAAATGCACAAGAAGAGTTTCTATGTTAACAAGGGAAGAAAGGCTTCAAGTGATAGTGATGAAAGACTCTCATATAGTGAAGAAGAAGAGATCCCATTTTTGGAAATAGAAGAGGAATAAAATGCTCCTGTTGAAGATAAGGTCAAAAAGTATGAATATGCTCTTAGAGACCAAGAAGTAGAGAAAGATTCAGAAAATGAAGAAGAATGCATAGTAGATATAGAAGAACTTATTATTGCTCTCAGAGAATTGAAAAGGTTAGAAAGCATAATTCAAGACTAAAGACTCAAGTTTCAAGAATGTGAGGAAGAAAAAGAAAATATTCTACAAGATCTGACAAACTCAAAATCTAAGGAAAGGAAAATTAAAGAGGTCATGAGTGAAAAGTTAGAATACAAAATAGTAGAACATGAGGTAGTTTCACTAAGTATGGAAGTGAAATATTCTAAGGATAATATACACACATTTAGGAAAAGTTTAAAAAATTTGGATAATATTATCAATGCACAAATATCTTCATCTATCAAAATAGGATTTGGTTTTGAAGAAGGAGAAGAGAAATAAGTAGAAGGTTCAAGCTCAAGCTCAAAAGAAGAGGAAGTTTTAGAGGAAGAGAGTGAAGAAGAAATTGAGACTTATGAGGATAAGTTGAAGAAGATATGCTTCACTAAGAAAGGAAACAATACACAAACAATAAACAAATATCATCATAGAGAAGGTAAAGAAAGGACTAAGAGACCAGAAGGTTCAAGACAAGATTTCTTCAAAGGATGTTGTTTTTCATGTAATCGGTTTGGTCACAAGGCTATGCATTGCAAGACTTGTGAAAAGGAGTATGATCTCACAAAAATGAATGTCAAATATTTCAAAGATGGATATTTATTTCAAGGGTATTGCTACTATTGTAATTGCTTTGGTCATAAAGTAATCCACTACAGGGTTTATGACAAAGATGATTATGGCTTCACCAGGAGGAACTTCAAGATATTTACACCTTCCAAAAAGTATAACATTAAGTGTTACAAGTGTAATAATCTTGGGCATAAGGCCAAGTGGTGTAGAACAGAGTTTCTAGAACTTATAGAAACAAGTAAGAATAAGGACACTCAAAAGTATCAAAAGGGTATGTTGAAAAAGAAGGTTGACAAATAAAAAGAGCATTGTATGCTAGGAGTAGAGATACTCCCACCCCAAAATTAATCACCTCAAGGAGAGGAGGTGGGGAGAGACTAAGATAAGAGTATTATATTTAGCCCCAAAGGATTCCTTTTGCCATTGATGTCAAAGGGGGAGATATTTGAGTAAGGGGGAGAACATCAAATTAAGGAAAGCAACTTCTTAGGGGAAGCAAATTTGGAATTTAGTGATAGGAAAATATTTTTTTAGAAAGGGTTGCCATCAATGACAAAGGGGGAGATTGATGGAAATTTGAGTACTTTGGTTGTAATTGATGTCAAAAGTACATAGTCATTGATGTCAAAGGTTAATGTGCTATGAAAGCAAGACAATGTTCTCTCCAAAGCATTTGGGACCACAAGTTCTAAGTAAATGTATAAAAGGTTTGAAGGCCCAAGTTTAAGTCTATGTGTAAAGAAAGCAAGTGTCTAAGGCTCAAAGGGACAATATTATAATATCTTGGCCAAAAAGGGTCGTTTAAAAAGGAATTTTGGAAGTGTCGTGGACAAAGGTTTCAAAAAGGAGTTAAGTTGGCAAAGGACTAAGTTAATATATTATTTAATACCAAGGTTAAATAATATAAATAATTAATTTTTAACACTAAGGTTAAATATTAAATAAAAAATAAAGTAAAATTTGAATTATTATAAGGTGCCAAAATTTGAATGTGCATGGAGGCATGTTTCAAAGTTGAGCCGATGTCATAAGTCAAAGGGTAAAACATGTATAAAAGGGCAATGTTTTGCAATGCCAAAGTTAATTTTTATCCTCGAAATATATCTCCTTGTTCGCTTCATTCGACATGTGGTGGAGGAATTTAAAGCATTTGAGGATTTTGAGGGTAGTGCGGAGTTAAGATGAAGGGCGCTCAATTCCATATGGTGTGGGTGGATAGCTTAGTTGGCAAGCTTGGCTTACAGAGTGCGTGGTAGGCGGTAGGTTCAACGTTCAAATTGTGTAGTCATTTTTTCTTGGTGGACGGTTTTACGCAAATGTTAGTGGAGAAATAGGAGCATGTGCTCATTTGGACTTGTGTGGGTGGCTATCTCACATGGTGTTCACCCTTGTGGTAGGGCACGAGGGCCAACGAGGTCGCAGGTTCGAGTAGTGACAACAATTTTTGGGATTTTTTTTATAAGGTATGCATATGATGCTTAACTTTGGGAGTCATAAGGGTTAAGGTTATAAAGTTTGAATTTACACTTAGGGAGTTATAAGGGTGTAATTCAATAAATTTTGAGAGTGTTTTATATAGTTTAATTTTTGCAAAGTGAATAAATAGAAAATGTGTTTTGGATGAAAGAATATGAGTAATAAGGTGTTACAATGGTTTGACACTTTATTGTAATGCTTGCATTGTGAAAGTGAGTTTGAAGGTTTTTGAATTATTAATGCACTATCTTTTGAGAACAATGGAAGAGTGATTAAAACATAAATTTCAGATTTCATTGATATATCTTTGAGAAGAAAATTTATGTGGAGGTTTTTAGAAAGTATCTTGCAATCTAACCCTTGAAGTGGCACTACATCATTCCTTGGTTAAGATGTTTGGTTGAGTAAATGTTTCTAGAAAATAATGTGGAGATAAAAGGGTTGTTTGATAAGCATTGTTGAAAATATTTGAGTTGGGGTTTGAGACCTACATTGTGCATCTTTGTTGAAAGAAATTGGAAACACTTGTGTTAGGGTTTATGAGCAAATTGTACTTCATTGTTTGAATAAATGTGTGAAGATTTTAAGCATTGGTTTTGAGTGATATTGAAAGTGAATGTGCAAGAATTAGAAATTAGAGTTGTGAAGCGTGTGCATTAGGAGGTCAGGTGTCATGTGTTAGACTAGACCTACCTTTAAAGAGTAATAAATGTGAGACATGTGAAAGTGATAGACTTAATGATTGAGTAGAACATATTGAGCTATTTGCAAGTGCATATCATTCTCTATATGTTCCAGAGGTTAAACGAATTCTAAGTAGAATTTGTCTGTGTGAATAAATATTTTTGAAAGAGATTTAAGTTGTATTTTGTATGCAATATTTGGAGTTATTTGAGTAGGTTTTGTGAGCAACATTGAATGTAGATTTGAGCAAATATTTTGAGAAGGCTTGAAGGAAGATTTGAGCAAGTCCTTTGAGAACGCTTGAAGGAAGATTTGAGCAAGTATTTTGAGAAGTCTTGAAGGTAGATTTGATGAAGTCTTTTGAAGACGTGAAATATAATTTGAGAGAAGGTTTGATTGCTGATTTTTTCAAGCTTTGTGTTAAGGCTTGGGGAAAATTTGAGATAGAATTGAGAAATAAATTTATGAGTAGAGTTAGAGAAGATTTATGCTAGACTTGGGATAGAGTTTGGTGCAAATTTTTGAGTAGAGTTAGAGCAAATTTTTGCTAGACTTGAGATAGATTTTGGTACATATTTATGAGAATATTTAGAGCAGATTTGTGCTATACTTGGGATAAATTTTGGTGTAAATTTGTGAGCAGAGTTAGAGTAGATTTATGCTAGACTTGGGATAGAGTTTGGTGTATATTTAATATAGATTTGAGAGTAGGATTTGGAGGTGACAAAGCAGAGAGGGTAGATGTATCCAATGGATAGAGGTCCATCAACCAGTGTAGTGGGGATAGAGGTCTCCTATGGAGAGAGATCCACAAGCCATAGAAATGGGGGTAGAAGTCTTCTAGAAGTTCACCATCCATAGTAGAGGGGATATAATTCTCCTATAGATAAAGATCCACAAACTAGAGCAGAGGGGATAGATTTATCCTATGGATAGATATCCATGAACTAGATCAAGGGGAAAGAGTTCTCCTATGGATAGAGATCCACGAACTAGAGTAGAGGGGATAGAGTTCTCTTATGAATAGATATCCACAAACCAGAGAAAGGGGAAAGAGTTCTCCTATGGATAGAGATCCATAAACTAAAGTAGAGGGGATAGAGTTATCCTATGGATAGAGATCTATAAACTAGAGCAAGGGGAAAGAGTTCTCTTGTGGAGTAATATCTATGCACCAACTAGGGAGATAGAGTTCTTCTATGGAGAGAGATCCATGAATCAGTTGAGGAGATAGAGTTCTCTCAGATCAAGTTCCATGAACTAGAGAAAGGGGAAAGAGTTATCCTATGGAGAGAGATACAAAAATTAGAGAAAGGGGATAAAGTTCTCCTATGGAGAGAGATCCACAAATTAGAGCATAGGGGATTGGTGTCTCCTTTGGAGATAGGTCCATAAATATTGTAATAGGGAATTGATTCCCAAAAGATTTGTTGAGAAAATTTAGAAGAAATATTTTCTCTGTGGAGTAGCCCACATTGGGTGAACCACGTTAAATTTGTGTCTCTCTTGTGTGTGATGATTTGTGCATTACTTTGATTACTACTATTGATATTTCCATTGATAATATTGAATAATATTTTTTGGGAAAGAAAAGTAAAAGTTGATCTTATACTATTCACCCCCCTCTTAGTATAAGCCTGTGTTCTTCAATATTTACATATCTTTCAGTATTCTAAATTCCCTCCATTTTAGTTTTAGCAAGTTAGAGCCTCATAGGAACCAATATTATCTGGATATTGAACTGAAAAATCCCTATGGCCTGCTTCATATTTCAATGTTGGCCATGTATTAGGTGCAATAATTAACCATAGGTATATTTTGGACCAACATTTTTTGGCACACCCAGTGGGACTCAAAAGCCCTATAGTTAGGTAATGTAGGAATTGGTGATGTCCCATTGTTTAAATTGTGTTTATCCCAAGGCTTATTGAGGCAGATCGAGGGAAGTGCAACCTGAATGAAGGATCAATTACTCTTCTTCTAGGGTAAAAATATTTTTGTATTGCCCAATTAGGGCTTACACACTTTATATGTTGAAAAATATGGGAAGTAAGCAACATATTCTATTAAAAGGTCCATATGTATCAAGCAAGACACTGACTCTGAAGGCTCATCAAGAACTCCTTTATTCAAACTTGAATCTAGTTTTTGTGTGTTTGATCAGATAAATCACTATGATGTGGTAACAAAAGGTTGTGATCAAATAAGGTCAAGAAACTACGATTACCTCCATTGGGATATGATAACCTATGATGCAAAATCATTCAAGGATTGTATAATACGGGCAATAGATAACATGAGATCCTAGGGAGATGAAGGTTTGTATGTGTCACACAAAATATTGACACACAAAATGAGTAAAACAAAACCATGTGATTGGATTTTCACTCATACTCACAATGCAATCATCTCAGAACAAAATTCTAAAGTAGAAAAATATTCTATCGAAGCTGGTCATGACCAAGTACCATGGTATTCAGATCACATAAAGCAACTCAAATTTTATACCATGTGTTCTAGCTATTGCAGGTTCATGGGGTAGGTGTGCGAATGGCTTCAAAGGCTAGATGTGAGCATCCACATCATATTTTGTGTATATAGTCAATATATAAATATGATGAATGACTATAATCATCATGAATAAGTAGGTCTATCACATGTGAAGGCATGTGCCCCATAGCATGTGGTACTAATATCTTAAGTAAGCAAAAAGTTAATTTAGCAGGTCAATTTTTTGGGTTAAATCATGAGGGTCACCTACTATAGCTACCAAAATATGAGACGTTGCACGAATATTTGTTACTGTCTCTTTCTTTTCATTTTTTATGTTTATTTATTTATAAATCTATGGCCCAATGGATTAAGGTAAGCCATTTTTGAAATAACATGGGGTATGCTTGAGAATATGTTTTAATGGATACAAGGCCATTAAAGCACATGTAGGCAGTAAGGTGGTGTCATACATGCACAATATGATGTCATGCTGAATCAAAAGAAATATGTGAGAAATGCTTGATCGACATAGGAGGAAATAAAGCAACACGAGTGAGGAGATCAGTTGACACATGAATACTAGCTCAAGTGCTTGGTAGATTTTCAAGATCTACAAGGGATGATTTTTTATCGTCAGCTGAAAAAAGGTTTCCTCCCATTTGAGTCTTATAAAAGGATGAAGGCTCATAATAGAACAAAGGGATGTAACTTAGACGAAAGAGAATGAGACCATCAGCACAAGTAGAGAGCAAAAAGAAATTAGTTGAATGGTGGAAGAAACTCCTATCTGTAGGTATGAAGAAGTGGAAGAAACCCTAGAGGAGCAGACAATTTCCCATCAAAGGATATCACCTTATGACAATCTATCTATTTTGGAAGCAACCTCAAGCCCTGATGAAATATATTTACAAATATTTTTTTTGGAAATCACCTTCAAGCCCTAATGAAGTATATTTATGAAGTTTTATTAGTTTTAGGAGTTACACCAGTTTGTGTAACTCCAATTCCCTTAAAATATTGCCTTATTTTCCTTCCCAGCACCCTAGTGTTGTTTCTTTCTGCTATCCTATAATTTTTTTACATTCTTACCACCAGTTGGTTCTCCACTCTATATTCTATGAAGCTATATATTATGTTTTATCCCTATCCTTCCCCCCTCACATCACTTTTTTATCATGTATAAAAAGCCCCTCTGCCCTCTTCCCTTTTTTTTCTCCACTCATATTTTTAAGCTTTCCGTCTATGTATATCATTTTTGTCTTCCCTAGCGATGCATTTTTGTAAGAATCAACCTATTACTTCCCATGTAGTATTTGTTTGGTCGTTATTACATTTTTTTCCTATTAAATCTACCTATATCCTCTTATCTTATTTGTTACTCTAAGAAGCTAATGCGACAACAAGGCAATATGGGTCCTACAAATCTGCGAGCAAAGTTACCCTATGAGTCACCAAGAATGTGGGTAATTTGTATGTTTCCTCCCATTTATATAACTTTTTAGGTTAGATAGATATGAGTAAGATGATGGAGATAAGGTATCACAATGGTCAAATGTATATTTTTTTGATATCCAGAAGGAGAGGTAAATATCTACGAAAAAAATAGGGAAATGGGTTTAAAATGCCCAAGTTTCTATAGCAGTCACAAAATCACAACATCATAAAACCATCACTGTATCATGACTTGAAAATAAAAAGGGCTTTAGAACAATGTTGGAGATGCAATTTTTTGACATATCGTTGTATCACGATCTTAGTTGCTAGAAAAGCATAAAATCAAGAAGTTTTAAGATTTCACGATATGTGCTGATATCATGGGTACTGAGGCAAAGAAGGTCGTGGAAGGGAAGAACATCACAATTTTGTGACATATTCAATCATGGCTATGTTAAAGGACCAAAAAATTGAGACATTGGAGTAAGTTGAGATTTTGTGATCCATCTCTTTGCCGTAATGCTCGAACTCTAGAACTGCCAAAGTGTTAAACCTTGAGTGACAACAAGACATCGTCATTTAATAATGACTAAATTTTGATAGGCCAATAATAAAATGGAGGTCACAATAGTGTGACATGTCATCGCATCACTGGAACTAAGATCATAATTCAAGAATGCCCAAAAATGGTGTGATATCGCATCGAGTCATTATGTCATCGATATTGAAGGGTTTGAAGGTATGATAGGGGCTGCTAACTTTTTAAATACTCGCACAACGTGATCATGATAGTTATAGGTGGTAGAATTCATGGAGAAATATGCCCTAACAATATTCGTTATCGATCAACGATGATGAATGCTTACCAAGAATCAAATATGGCTCTGATCCATTTCCATCTCCACCACCTTCCCTACATGCACATAATATTTGGCCCATGATCAAAATATGATCACGACATCCCATTTATGGGTTGAAGATTTTGCACAATGTTTTACCGACCTAATGTGCCATTGTAACCATTTTAATTAAAACTATTTTTATATTCTATATATTTGAACCATAGAGGCATTATAAATAGGAGCAACAGAATCTTGTGAAAGGGTCGGCTCTTAGGCATTTACAAGCTGAATGTATAAATATTTTTGAAGGAGCAATACAATAAGAAATATCTATTTGGCCTCTGGTTCAATATTTTGCAGTCAAATGTATGTATGTATGGGTGAATTATTCTATTTATCTATTTGAAGATGCATGGCATTAATTCTATTATCTGGATACTTGCATATGTTTATTTAAAAGTTCTAGAGTTAGTAATCTATAGATCTGATTATTGATTTAATATTATTTTGCATATGGTAAAACTGGTTGGTAAGTTAGGAGATTTTGAGGGTTCTATTCATAATATTTTTTAATTTTCTCACCGTTGTCTAATCTGTACCATTCTAAGTTCTAACATTAGCTATATTTACATCTCTTTTAGAAATCTAAACTCCCTCCATTTTAGTTTTAGAAATTTAGAACCTCATAGGAACCAACCTTCTAGAGATTGAACCGAAAAATCCCTACAACACGCTTGATATTTCAATGTTGGCCATGTCTTAGGCGTAATAATTAACCATAGATAGATTTTTGACTAAAAAAGTTGAGTTAAGGAGAAATGTTACAGGTTCAAGAGTAGTATCCAAAGAAGGAAGGAGTAGCATCCACCAAACATGAAAGGAAAAGCCACCAAGCGAGTGGAGAAACTACCAATTAAGAGAAGGAAAGTCATCGATTTGAAGTTGAGCCACCGTGAAGAGCCACCTTGGAGGAACTTGCAGAGCATTATTTTTAGAGAACCACCATTGAAAGGTGGAGCTACCAAGCCTAGGAGGAGTAAGAATTGTTAAAGAATAAAGAGTCACCATAAGAGAAGCATAATTATTGCTTGCAAGTTTTGAAATGTGAGCAACCGAAGAGACATCATTCAAACATACAAAATGCATAGGAAAAAAATCAAATGTTTATTTTTTACAACTATCGTAAGGAGAAGCAAAGAGTTGGTATCTCTAATGTTCAATGTAGAGGAGACAATATTGCATTGCTTGATTGGTAAGGTAAAAGACATTACATAGGCAACCAAGTGTTGAGAGAAGAAGAGGAACACAACCAAAGAAGAATAGAATGTTACTAGGAGCGTGAAGCATTGAAATCATCATTCATAAGGTTGGTTGAATGTTGTAAGACTATTCATGCCACTTGGTACATGGAAGGAGGAATACCATAAGCCATTGGAGGAAGAAGAATCATTTTTGAATGAGTCATTAAGTGCATACACGACTATTGAAGTGCACAAAAAGACATTTGGTACCATTTGGCACTTGAAATTCAGAACGTCAATTGCCATTGGAGGAAGGTGCAACATCTAGGAGCACCTATTAATGCATGGGCCAAAAATAAATTTGAGAAGATTTTATGAAGAGTAGCAAGGAGAGAATGTCAAGATAAACAATGTAGAATCCTATTGGCTGAGTGTACATGTGGAGAATGTAGAGAGATTTGGAAGCTCATGCTTTGAGGTCTTGAAGAACCTCAAACATACCTACAAGAGTAAGTGCAAAGTTACCAAAGTTGAAGACTGAAGTGATACATTGGAGTACAACATAGAGAACACATTTGAATTCAATTTAAGCAACTTGAAAAGCTTGGGAGGATAGTTGACTAGTTAGAGAGGAGAGAGAGCTGATTTTTTAAGCAAGCCAGAATATGACAAAAAGGAGTAAGATCTCCATACGTGCAACAAAGAAGAACAAGCACCATTCAAGGGAAGGTTAAACATTTTTTACCAAGACAATTTGTGCCTCAAGATTGGAGGTAATTTACTTTATTTTGAAATTGATTATATGCCCAACATAAGAGTTATAAGGTTGGGTGAAATTATTAATTTTTAAGGTTAAAGTAAAATTAGGGTTTCTTCTTGATTATTGGAGAGATAAGATATCAAAGTAATATTTTAAACCTTAGAAGTTTGATTATTGCTACTTTCAAATTTTTTATGAATATTTAAAAAAATTATTTTGAAGTAAATAATTTGAAGTTTTGTTATTCGATTATTTGAGTTTACAAAAACAATTTGAAATTTTTGTAATTTGATAAGTTTGGAGAAATAAGGTTTCCTACATCAAATTAGGAATACAAAAATTACAAGTATCTTTCTATAGAACTTCTAAATTTCTAAATTTGGAATTATAAGGAATCCAACACCAACATAAGATTGGAAAATTTAGAATTGAAGAGATTATATTATTGAAATTTGGAGATAAAAGGAATTCAACATAGGTTTTGAAAAACTGAAAATTGCATTGATATTTAGTCTCTCATTCAAAATTAAAGAGACATAAATATTGAAGTTTTAAAAACTGAAATTACTTCAAAGGTATTATTTGAAAATTCTAACAAGGGATATAAACGGTTACCAACATTAACATTAAAAATTGAAAATTATCCTTAGTCTATCATTCAAAACTAAGGAGAAATAAAGAGTAGAGAATTTAAAGTTGCATCAAATAACTATTTGATAAACTATACTAGGGAGCCATAAGGTAGTCAACCTCAAAGGTTTTGAAAGATAAAAGATTCTATCAAGAATTATTCTCAATACTCAATACTAAGGAGCTAAAAGGATGTCTACTCCAAAAATTTCATTGAATAATGAAATGGAAAATGAAATTAGAAAAGGAAGAGTAAAGGTTATAAAATATGGAATCAAAAATTTGATTGAAAAGTCTAAAGGAAAATTAGACTTAGTCTCAAGTTTCATTTACAAAGAAGCATTAGATTTTTTTTGAAACATTAGAATACTATCTGCATGAGAGAATGTTTGAAGCAATTGAAAATGATAAAGTTAGTGTTATAATTTCTTTAAATATTGCTAGTATAATATACATGGCATTGCTTACACTTAAATATCACAAATATAAGAACTTGAAACAAAAGGAGTTGATCGAATCCCTTAAGAAGAAAGCAAAAGTGGATGAATTATTTTTAGAAAAATTATTTCATTCTTCATGCAATATTGATACTTCAAGTTCATCTAATTCAGGGTTCTATCCTGATGCCATAAGTAAATGCTCAAAAGGTTCATATACAAATGAATACTTATGATATGAAGGACAAAGGCAAAAAAAAAATGTTTTTGCAGGAATCAAATGAAAATGTGACATCATATGAAAGCATAAAGACTAGCATCAATGGTGAAGACAAGCAAGAAGAGAAAGAATTTGATCAAGAAGGTATATAATGCAGAGTGATTTAAAATACGAAGACTAATGTCTTCAATAACCAAATAATGTAATACATGGGGTGTTGGAATATATTACATTATTTAGTACATGCTAATGTACCACCTTGCATACATATTTAAATTAGGAAAGTGTCTTAGATTAGAGTGTGAGTATTTTATTTATACAATGTAATACATGCACACGTGTGCAAAATATTTTTGTAATGTAAATATCCATAATAGTCCATGTGCACACAAGTTCATAGAGTATGATAGTGGAAAGTCTCAAGAAGAGTAAAGGCCAAGATTGATCCATATGAAGAGTCACATTCCATTATATATATGTCTATGTGTGTGTGTGAGACATATATTGTAGGAGAGTGTGTGGAAGTATGGTGTATTTGAGATCTTTATTCAATGGAGATACAATTTTCGTGAGCATTTATTAAATGGTAATTCTTTGAGTTATTATAGAAGTTATTTATCAGTTTAATATGTTTAGAATATTACCATTATCTTATATTTCATATTGCAACTTTATTTTAGATCTTGTGATTATTTTATCTTAAGTATTTAGCTTCAAAAGCTAACAGTGGAATGTTTATCTACCTCTTTTTTAATGCTTGTAAAAATGTATTATGTTTAAATAGTTAATTTTTGATTTGTGATATTCTTAAATATAAAACCTTTCTTAATAAAAAATGGTGGTTCGTTTCTTTATGTATTTGGCCAAGTGGCATGTTTATCTACTGCTTGTAAAAATGTATTATGTTAATTCTTTAAAATAATACCTTTTTACATAAAAAAAATGATATAGAATACCATTGTATGCAAAAAATATTGTTGACCCTGATATGCCTCCACTTGAAGATATTATCAGGGATGGGATACCTCCACGTGAATATTTTATTAGCAGTGACATGCAATAACCACTTGACAAGATACCTCATACAGACACTCCAACAAAAAAAATGATCATTCATGTAAATTGCAGACTTGTAGAGAGTAGAGAATCTTCTAGTCAGAAACCTAAACATAGAAAGTTAACCAAGTGAACAATTAGAAGGGAATTTTAGCTCGAATGGTCATAAACAAATTCCTTTATTGATCTAGTCTAGCTAGAGAACAACAATGATATACTAACATAATGTAGATGTGTAATTTGTAGTTGGAAACTAGGAAAGGATTATAAGATGCAACTTAAATTAGACACAATAGAAAAACATTATGGGAAAGGTTATTCGATAGCAACAGAAAGTGATGGAACAATTAAGAAAATAATTAGATTTAAGAATGCATCGAAACACATGCATGCCAAATATGCATAGGAATATGAAAAAGAAATTAAACAACAACAAACTCTTGTTGAGAAGGGTAGAACTATCCAAGACCAATTTGAAAAAATTTATAAGATCACATTAGCTTCAAAAAGTTTGCAGTTTGTTGTTGTATATAATATTATTAAAAAATATAGACCCATGTCTAATTTTGGTGATTATAATCACCTATTTCAACCAAGTGATGTGGAGAATTTTCCTTGGTCAGATCAAAGTGGTTGGAAAATGGAAAAATTTCTATCATTGGTTGAGAGGAAGGACCTGAGAGAGAAAGTAAAACATACCAAATTCATTTCACTTTCAATTTATGAGGTAATGGCTATTGAAAACACATATTGGATTTGCATGAATGTTTACACATTCCAAAATCATTTAAGGAAACTTCATATACTAGCACTACATACGATGATGGGAATTTATAATGCAGAAAACATTTACAATGTTGTTGTAACTAGTTTAAAGGATATTACAAGAATGGATGATACAAAAATAGCCACAAAGTTAATTTGTGTTAGAGCTAATGATGCTGCTAATGATCCCATATTTGATTCCTATTTATTGCATGGCTCATAGAATGAATCTTGCATATAAAATTGTGAGCACATTTGAAAATTTTACGACAATGGAAGAACTTATTCTTGAAATACATGCTTACTTTTTGTGCAGTTAAAAAACATTTGTAGTTTCAATAGACTTCACTAGGTGTTATCGAAGGCATAAAATTGTTAAAAGATGTAGATACCATGTGGATTTCATTGTTTCATATTATATATAGAATTTTTATAGAATATCAATCCTTAGTAGGGTTTATATATGGAAATCATAAGGCTATTAATAAGGCAAAATATTTTTTATACCATATGATAGACTTGGAAACACTTCTCACATTATGTGGTATTCTTCCATTATTGCAAGAAATGAACACTTTGATTAAACTTGCGTAAGAAATATCCATTTATATTTTCAATTTTATCTAGATGAGAAAACAAATATGTATGCATATTGATAACATATACTTATCCGAAGAAAATTTTATAGATCCTTTGTTTGATAGTTGGAAAGCTTTAACTAACGTCAATGATCCAACAAGTTTTTTGAAGTTTTACATCAATGATCATCTTTGTATTACTGTTCATGGAAACATGATACCTTTATATTATTTTGAAAAACAATCACATAGTTATAGAGGATGTTAAACAAATTCCCATAACACAATGGATTTGACGCAGTTTTACACAGTAATAAGATTAATTAAATTGATAAAAATAGCAAAATTATTACCAAGGAAAATAAGAGATCATTTTCAACGAGATGAGTTGCTTGAGGCGATGGGTGTGGTTAATCCCATGTTCTGGAATCCTTGTCTTGACTAAAATATTACAAGTGAGTTTTTTGTAAGATATATGGGCACTTTTGTGAAACAAATCACTAAAAGTGTGGAAGTCAATGGTATTCTCAACAAAGAACTTTTGAGACAACAATCAACCCATTTTGGATTGACAATGGTTGGTCAAATGTCATGTTTAAGTAACCCTCATGAGCCTGGTTCCATTACACATTTATAGAAAAAATTATATCCAAGTAGTGTCTTACAAGATACGATAAGTGAATATTTTTATTTATATGAATTAAATCTAAAGTTCACAATAGGTTGGACAAAAAATTGGATTTTTTTTTTAGAATATATGTGTCATCATATGAGTTGGATAAGTATCCCTATGATAGAGCTTTGTCATATCAAAAATCCCTAGCATACAGAAGAGGTATCTCTAATATTCATGATAATGAGGATAGTGACACTTGTAGTGATCATATTGTGGAGACATAGAGATTTGATATGCCTACAAAATATTTTAGACAAGTTGAAAAGTGTTTGTTTCAGCTTCCCCCATTGTAAAATTTGCAAGATTTAACAAAATTTATACATTTAATGGTATTTGTTATCATTTTTTTCTACAAGGATATCAAAATTGGCTCTATGGTTTAATAAAAGTCATGTTTTATATCATAGCCTTGCTATTTTATTGACTGTCTTTGCTGATAAAAAAATATTTTTTCTATCATAGCTTTGTTATTGTATTAACTATCTATGTTGATAAAATTTTATATTTTATGCTTTGGCTTTCAATAAATTTAAACGCATGCATACATGTATCCTTCGTAAACATGTTTTTCTAGACAACATAATTAAATCTTCATAAAACCTATACATGTATCTTCATAAATATTTGAGTAAATTTAAACCCATGCAAACTGAGTTCAAACATAATTGAATTATCATAAATTATAAAAAAAGAATAAGAATATACATGGAAATAGTATAATACTCAAGTTATGGAAAAGTATTTTTTATTAATTGTAAAAGATATTACTGCATTGTACAAAATTTTTGACTACAATACAACAAAATTTGTAGTCAATAAGTGAACTGTGTTCACTCTTTCATTCTCTATATTGGAGGCCTAAGGTAGTTTCAGGTTCTCCATGTGTTTTAGGTTCTTTTCCTTTTTGTGTTGCCTCAACAATCTGCTCTACCAGTGCTCCAAGTCCTTCCTCTAAAGTCTGCACTTCCAGTTTTCCAGGTGCTTCATCTATAGTCTGCACTTCTATTGCTCCAGATCTGACTAGGCTTTCCTCTACTGTCTCTAAACCCCCCAAAAACACCCTTTCTTCTTTCATAGGATCCTCTTGTACTATTGAAAGTACTTCTTTACCCTTATTCTTAAGCAAAATATATGGATCAAAACCATGTAGGATTATGATCTTTCTAAAATTGTTGTTCTCTCTATTTTTTTCTTTTAATATTTATTTTATTTTCATAGTAGCTAATAGGTTTTCCTTTGCCATTTTTAGATAAACTTGCAAGATTTTTCACTTGTTTATTTTAAATTATCAAAATTGGAATGAAAATGAAAAATAGAAAATAAGTTAGTAGACAATTATACACAACAAAAGAGAACAAATAAAATTTATATGACTTACCTCGACTATATCCTTTACAACTTCAACAACTGCAACTTTTTTCTTGTAATATGCCCATTGGTTAAAATAAGCTTGGGCTTCAACATTAATGTTCACCAACCTATTCAAAATAATATTTAAAATTTTGTCATTGTAAGAATATGTAGCCTTCACTGTGTCGGATTTAACTCAATGTAGAAGAGCATCAAGCTTTTCTGGTTTATTTTCAACAAATGAAAAAATGTCTTCCCTTTTTGAATTTTTTTGAATCAGGCATTTATTTCATTTATTAAAACTTTATCCCAATACTCCCAATATATATATTTTTAAATATTGAAGCAATGTATCCTTGATGGTTGTTTCACAATTGTAAAAAATTAAAATATATTAAAAAAATTTACTTTGTCATCCTTAGTTAGAGGATGAGGGTCGATTTCAGTAGGAGGCAATGAGGTCTAGGGATATGCAGGTGAATCTTCTGCTTGGTGTATTTATTTTTTAGGATCTTGAAGCACATTTGTTGCTTTAAATAAATTAGTAATGTTGCCCTGTAAAAGATAATATTCATCAAGTAGAAGATTATCTAAGCTTGAAGCTAAAATTCCCTTCATACTTGAAAATTTTCCAAAAGAAAAATTTGGAAAATCTGAAAATGTTTGGCTTGGTCCTCCCTGCATGATGGATGGAAAAAATTATTTTCCTCACATACATTTTTGACCTCTCATTAGTTTTTGTCATGGTGGAGGGGATGACATCATTTGTCTTCTTTGGGTAAATTGTAGTGAAGCCCCTAAAAATATTACATTAAAATTTTGTTAAATTTTTTTGTGAACAATGATACAATAAAATCTAATTTAAATGTATTACACTTACTGAATGAAGATGAGATATCTTGGGCAGCTACATCATGTAATGGCGTCTTGGTGCAACATAGCTCTGAAAATATATAAAAAAGTTCAATAAAAATGATTGATTGTAATTTTAACTAAATGAATACATGAACAAAAAATTGAAACAAAAAGCTTACGTGTAGTGTGTGTGGCCTCACTAGCTTGAATATCAGTTTGCAAATGATATGCAGGGAGAGGTTGATGATAAATAGGAGAAGTAGAAGACCTTAAACATTTTGTAGACCTTTTCAGCAGTGGTGTCGATTTCATGTGTGTGTCCAAATATCTAGTTTATTTTGGCTTATGACCTCTTAAAGTAGCAACCCATTTTGAAGAGGAAGAGGATGCCCTTTTCTACATTTATTTTTACACTAAAAAAAATAAAAAAGGAAAAAATTACTTGAATATAAAAATTATTACTTTGACTAAAAACACAAATTTACCTGCACCTATTTCACTGTCATGCCAACACTGGGTAGGTCTATGTGCAATGAGGTTGGTACTGCAGTATTTTAAACATTATAATAATATTCATAGAAAAATAAAATAATATAATTTTATATGGAGAGTGTTGTAGAAGTGTTCATTTTGAAACTATGTAGATCTATTCTCATCCACTATGAAACATAGGTGCACCGGTCAAAATTTTGACTACCAAGACATTGAACCAAATATGTAAATGCACAAAATGGAATGTCTATCGATATTCCCTATAGAACAAGTCTTGCTTGAAATAATTCTAAACACGCTTAAAGAAAATTTTTTGGAACACTTGCTAAAGTCAAGCCCCTTCTAGACTTTGTAGCAAAAACTGCGAAAAAAATTAGTAGTTGAGAAACCCAAAATTTCAACTTTAAACAAGACTAGAAAAAATTTGAAGAGACATTTTAATGGAGAGTTATACCTCACTATAAATTTGAAGAGATATTGTAGTTTATTTGCAGGTAATATTTATCATCGTCACTTAAAACGAACATTGAAGTGATGGGATCACAATCCTTGAGTGAAAAACCTATCAATATCTTGACATTTGAGGATTTTATAGAAAATTTAATATTCTTGTTGTCAATTTGTATATTGATAGTCATCTAATCATTATGGTACGTGCCAATAATCATATGTAATAGTTTATTCTTTGTTTTGTACTGCGACATCGACACTAAACCCTAAAGACCAGAGTCATTGACCCATGATATGTCATAACCCAACGTGGTTAATATTTTGAAAAGAAGGGGGCACACAAGGTTTTTGAAAGATATTTTGAAAATAGCAGGGGTGGAAGAGGTCACTATTGATGTATTTGATAGAAAATCCCTAGGTTAAAGTACGAGGGTAGGGTAGGGTAAAATTTTTGGGAGTGTACGATGGTTTCTTCTTAGCTCTAATATGCTACATGTGAGAAAAATATTAAAAAGTGATTGAGCTATGATGGATCAGGGCATAGTGTGTGAATGTAAAATTTTTGAGGGTGTACAATTAGCTTTGATGTGTTGTGCATGAGAAAAAGGTCTAAAAATTATTGTTCATGCCTATTTATAGGATTTTTCATGCCAAAATTAAATGGTGGGTGGACATGTGGCATAAAGTCATTTGACATGTGGAATCCTACAATAAATCATCAATGGAACCCTATGATGCAACATATCATCAATGGAACCGTCTACTACAACTGATCATCAATGGAATATCTACTACCACCAATCATCAATAGAATTGTCTATTGCAAATGATCATTATAGGAAACTCTGCTCCAAATAATTATTAGTGGAACCCTCTTTTACAACTTATCATCAAAGGAACCCTCTATTACAACCTATCATCAATGGAGCCCTTTGATACAATCGATAATCAATGGAGCCTCTATTGTAATCGATCATCAAATGAGCCTTGGTGCAACTGATCATCAAAGGAACCTCTGCTACAATGAATTATTAGTGGAACCGATAATTAATGGAATCCTATGCTGCAATTGATCATCAATGGAACCCACTGCTACAACCAATTTTCATAGGAACCTTTTCTACAATAAGAACCCTCTTTTGTAATCGATCATCAATGGAACCCCATGCTACAATCAATCATTAATGGAACCCTCTCCTGCAATGAATCATCATAGGAACCTCTACTACAATTGATCATCAATGGAACCCTCTTTTGCAAATGATCATAAATAGAACTTGTTGGAGGAAATTCTTGCACCCTTGGATTTTTGTCACATTACAAGGCTTCCCTGATCTAATCAGCATTGTGGACTTTGATGGATCCACCTCTTTGACTTAGGAAAAGATTATCCTAAGATTCTAGATAGATCGAGTAAGGTAAGGAATCCCTAGAGGTGAGCCTATAATATTTCTAATATGATCATGTTCAACTAGATTGCAAAAAGAAAAGTTGTAACATAATATTTGACCAAGCTTTAGAGTAACTCCCAGCTAGTGTTTAAATCAACAGATTGACTTCTTATCCATTGGGTAATTTTAGCAAGGCTTAAAACACTGATATGAAATGGAAATAAATGGAAGAAGATAAAAAATTGAGCCAACCACATTCATTAAAATAATGCAAAAAATATGGTTAAACACTCTAGTGAAGAAAGGTGCCATTTATATGTTCAAATGATGTAACATGTAAATAAGAAAACAAACAAAACTGCACACAAAAATGCTCAAAGGAGGAAGTAGGATTGTATTAATGCAAAATATCATTAAAATGGGAGTCTGATAAATATAACCAGATCTCACTAAGAAAATACAAATAATTTCTCCATTCAAATGATGCAATAGAGAACTTCGACTCTTTATTCAAATGATGTAATAAAGAGCCTCTTGGCTTCTGGCCTGAATCACTAGAAATGATCTTAGTAAACTAGGTATCTCCTCAACAAAAACCTGTAAAATAATGGAGAGGAAATAAGGGTGATGAGACAAGACACAGAAAGAAAAATACAATTGACAAAGGATAGGCACTCTGGTATACCTCTTGCAAAATTTTACTGTACAAAAACTTGATCCTTTTTTCTACTGCAACAACTCCTTCATATAGCTTGATCATTGGCCTCAAATTGACTCTCATTCAAAGCTTGATGATGGCCTATAATTGTTATAACTACAAATACCTCCATGATGACCCATAACTATCATTAGTTGCACTTGATGTGGTTCCTACTTGTAGCTTGATTATGGTCCATAACTAAAAATTTGAAAAAATTGATGATGGCCCATAATTGTGGTAACTAACTACTTACTCCATTCTATTCCATTGATTTCCTCTATGTCATGTTATAAGGACATTAAATCATGTAACCATCCTTAATCCATTGTCAAAAATAAAACCTTAGGTGCTGCCTTATCATAAATTTAATTAATTAATAAAAAATTTAGCACTTCTTATTTAAATAATAATAATAAAAATTTACTTCTTTACTTCAATCTACGGTCTCGCAAGCTACTTGATCAATTGGTGCCAATAGGTGCTCGGGCCTCCCATGTGGACCTCTACATTAGCACCACCAACTGGTGCCTCTAGGTGGTTCCATGTAAGAGGCACCCTGATCACCATGAGGTTGTTGACTCAACATGGGCACCTCCATACATTTAAATTATATGGGATCCAATCCACACTTGATGTGGAACTAGATTAATAAAAATAGATAATGACCATTGCACTCACGTGTTTGCCTCTACTGCCAAACACCTATTACCATGTGTTGACATGGGGTTAGAGCACTCAAATTTTTTATGCCCCTACCCATTTATCTAAGCACCTTATTTTGGGCCATTGATCTACTGCATGCCTGAATCTGCCTATCATACACCACCATGTGTCATTTTTTGGGCACTTTGGATCTTTTGCTCTCATCTGTACCATCATATTTGACCTAAAGGAATCCATGTGGTGGCCATAGCTTATCCTTCCTCTGCCCCTTACACACTGACCTGAGCTATCATATTTTGGAGAGTTGCCTTGGTGTAAACCATTGATCGCGTTTGGTGAGGTCCACGTGGTGATCATGACTCATATTTCCTCTATCCTGCATGTGCTCACCTCAGCTATTAGATCATGCATATGCATTAGAACTATCCATATCTGTTGACCCATTGACTATCGAAATGGGAAGTTCTAAATCTTAGGGTAGGGGAAAATTTAATTGAAATTTTAATCTTTAAGTAACAAAGGACTGTGATGGGGGTGATGGGGACATGTTAGGAAAAAATAAAAGCTTAGGGAAAAAGGAACTTAGGGAATAATATGGGGGGATGAATAATTTTGAGGGAAGGATGTGTCAGGGAATTAAAATAAAAAATGGGAATTGCATGGACATAAGGTATTAGGGCTTTTAAATGGGTCTAATGGCTTGGCCATTGATAGGAATTAAAAATTCTGTACCATCCAAAGTCTACAACTTGTAAGTATGTTGGCCTACATTTTGAAGGATTTGATAGAAGCCAAGCCATTTGGGTTCCCACTTCCCCTTTTCACAATGCTTATCATTTTTTGGGTCCTAATATAGCACTATATGTCCTATCTCAAAAGTTTTATCCTTGGCTTTCTTACTGAACAATTGTGTTGTTTTGTGCACTAGCTCAAATATATTCATTAATAAATCTTTTCTATCTTCCTGCAATTTCACAATCTGATCAAATATTCTCTCCAAAATATTTAAATTTTTATGATCCTAAATAAGCAAATATAAAGCATGACTCTCCACATGAGGGGGTAATAAAGCATTCTCACCATATACTAGTTCATAAGGAGATTATCCTATGCTTATTTTGATAAATATTATGTCAGCCCATAGAGCAAACTTCAGCTCATTGTCCCAACTTATTTTATTTCTACCCAAAGCTCTTATTATTCTGTGATAAAATTCTTATTTGAAGATTTTTCTAAACCATTTCCTTGAGGATAATAATTCGTAGAATGAGAAAGCTCTATACCATACTTAGCACAAAATTCAATCATCTCAAAAGAAGTGAAATAGTTACCATTGTCTATGACTATCTTTTGAAGATGATCTGATGCTATATTATTAGATGGTATTGGGTTTGGAATAGAATCTAGATCTCTTTCTATTTCTTTCTTTTTCCAATTTCTATTTTGATTCCTGTTTCCTTCTTCATCTCAATTGTTATTCCAGTTTCTATTGAAATTCCTTTTGAAAGGAGGCCTATTATCTATTGGCTATCTATTATCACGCTATGAATTTTTAGAAATATTGTCTTTACCTTTTTTAATTCTAGCCAATTTTTTATTCAAAGTAGTAAACATCTCACTCAGTTCATTAGCTATTCAAAGTGGTAAACTAGAATTGGACTAGAAATAGGAATAACATGAATTGAAGTTTTTCTATGATATTTGAAGAATACCTCAGGATTCGATACTCCAATGAGAAATTATTTATCAATTCTTCTTGTAGATGCTAGATCCAACTCCTCCTTATTTTATTTTCAAAGTTCTGAGTTCATTCAAAATAACCACCATGGGTGTGCAAAGAAAGAGCAAGATATTCAACAATACTTAGACCTGAAGAACATGTGCTTATACTGAGAGGGGGGTGAATAGTATAAGATAATATTTTTTTCTTTTCAATCCATATGATAACATAAAAAATATTAAAGTAGTAAATATCACACAAAGCATCACAAACATGAGAGACATGATTTAACGTGGTTCACCCAATGTGGGCTATAATATTTTCTTAAATAAATTCTCTTGGAAATCCTTTCCCTATTACAATATTTATGGAACTCTATCAAAAGGAGACACCAATCCCCTAATTTAGTTCATGGATATCTATCCACATGAGAACTCCTTTCTCCTCTATTATGGATGGTGATCTTCTAGAAGAACTGTTGCCTCCACTGCATAGGTTGATGGATCTCTATCCATTGAATACTCATATCCCCACTCATAATACCTATCCTAACTACCCTAGCTAATGGATCTCTATCCATTAGAGACTATCATCCTCTATAATATATCACCTCCAAATCTCTGTCTCAAATTTACACTAAACACAGTCCTTTGGTCTAGTACAAATATGCTCAATCTCTATCTCTGGTCTGGCACAAACTTGTCCTCAAATATGTATTGTAAGATTCCACAAAAGCTCACACCAATATTTCCACAAGTCTTCTTAAAGACTTATCTCAAATCTACTCAAAAAGTCCTCACTAGAACTTGTTCAATCTCACAAAAACATATAGAGAATTGTTAGAGACTCAATATGCTTCATCACAATGCTCAATCACTTTCAACCTCTCTTTTTACCATAAAAACATATAGATAATTGTTAGAGACTCAATATGTTTCACACTTACAAACACTCAACCTCTTTATCAAATCAATTTAGAATATGGAAAAATTTGTTTCATAGAACTTGAACTATCACTTCAACACATCCACTTGACTAGGATTAACCAAATCTACTCAACCAATCACTCAATGAAATAATACTTGCTCACAAACCCTAGTCCAATCATATGAACACTCACTCACTTATTTCCAATAATTCTTATAAAAAAATCTCACATAACAATGATACTCATGATCTTTGCAAACCCTAGTTCAAGTTCTTCACTCAATAAATCACTTCAACAACAATGCTAATCAAACAATCCTTTTCACTCCAACTTAGTATTCACAACATTCAATAATCACTCACTAGGAAAATGTGCCTATGATTTTTTTTTTTGATGTAGAAGTGTCCTTAAAACCTATCTTAATCACAATTTTTTTCTTTTCCAACTTCAATGGTTAGATGACAAAAATATCACACTAACACTCTCTCAAAAATATTTCTCAATTACAAAAATAATCAAACTCAAATACACCTTATTACTCCTGATTGAAATTAGCAATCATCAAATCATACATAAATATAATTACACAATTACTCCTTATAATATCCAGCTAAAATTAATTAACCTCCAAAAATTAACCTTTCAAAATAATATTGCCTACCCTTTTAACTCCCTCAAATACTCAATATCCAAATTAATTCAGGCAAAAATTAAACTTTATAACCATCAAAAATATTTTATTTTTCTCAACCTTAGCACATCTGAAATAATCAAGCGACCAAGACAAATGACATCAACACATACCTTAAAACTAGCCAAAATGCCTTGGTGGGTTTCGAACGCGAGACCACTCCCATCGAGGGCCTTATTAAGGCGCTAGCCCACCACATGGGCTAAGTGCTTCCATATGGAAGGGAAGACACAAGCCTCACTTTATTCCCTTTATTTGATGCTTCACAAAAATGAAAATGCCTTCACTGCCTTGCAAAACGAATTCGACAGGATTCGAACCCCGAACACTTTGTCTGCCGTAAGACTTAGCACCATCTATCGTTGCGAACTACGCTACACAGAGTTGTGCGAGGTAAGAGGAGCCTTGCTCCTATTTTTCAATCCTTCTGCCACTAGAGACCTTTCAAAACATGAAAACTCTTTCTCCTTTTTGTGCACAATACTTTGGAGCTTAGGAAATCGATCGATAGCATATGGGGATGTAAGGCAAAGGTTTTTGCCACCTTTTATACACGATGCCTCGCGCCATAAAACATCAACGCTTTAAATCGAATTTCAAATTCAATTTTTAACTTAGCCTTATAACCCTCTTTAGGGTTATTTAAATTAATAAAAATTAATTTATAATTAAATTAAAATTAATTTATAATTAACTTAAATAACTTTGGAAGTTAATTAAATTAATTAATAAATTAATTTATAATAAAATTATATAAATTAATTTATAATTAATTTAAATTTCCCTTTTTAATATTATAAACCTAGGTGTTGTAGGTGAGGTGGAGAGGAGAGGGAAATCCTCAAGGAGAGGTCCCAGGTTCAAATCTTCACCCTACCAAAAAGTTGAATTGGGTATCCAAAATCCAATTGAATAATGGGGGGGGGGCGGGGGTGACCCTCGTGGGGGCTTTTGTGTTGTAGAACCCCTTGTTCTTGGTCTCTCATACCAGGGTGGCTCCACAAGGGGGTTTTCGCTTAAAAAATATATATTATAATATTATTTTCTTAGGCCTCTTATTTGCACTTTAGACCACATCTGACTACCTGAAACCAGATCTGACCAATTGTAAGCGGAATCTCCTTTTTGCACTGATTGTGGAACTACTTCTCCTTACATTGCTCACTGAAACTAAATTTTGACATCAATGACCACTCACTCTTGACATCAATGACAACTCATTTACTCAAAATGTCCAAAAATCTCCCCCTTTGTCATTGATGGCAACCCAATTATATTTTCAAATTTCCTTAACCTTTTTTTGTTTTGCTCCCCCCAAATCAATGCTCTCTCCTTAAATCAAATCTCTCTCCCTTACTCAAATATCTCCCCCTTTGACATCAATGGCAAAGGGTCACCTTTGGGGCTCGGGGTTAAGAATGAGTCTCTTATATTATCCCCTCCCACATATCCTCTTGAGGTGGTTAATTCTGGGGTGGGAGTATTACTCCCAGTTTTCCTCAAAGATACTCAAAAGTCTCTTTTGAAAGTGGCTTAGTGAAGATTTCTACTATATGTTCCTTTTTAGTAACATATTCCAACCTCACTTGTTTATCTGTCACATGTTCTATCAAAAAATGATACTTGATCAGAATGTGCTTTGTCCTGGAGTGCATCACTGGATTCTTTGAGATACTTATAGCATTTGTATTATCACATAGTATGGTAATAGGATGATCATGATTTATCTTGAAGTCTTCTTGTGTTTACTTCATCCATAATACCTGTGTACAACTGGCTATTGCTATAATATATTCTACTTCTATTGTGGATAAGGATATTGATGCCTACTTCTTACTCAACCAAGATACTAAACAGTCTCTAAGAAAGAATGCTCCTCCACTTGTACTTTTTTTATCATCAATACTGCCAGCCCAATCTGCATCTGTATACATTGTGAGTGTAAAACTATCACTTTTAGGATACCAGAGCCCAAAATCCATAGTCCTTTTTAGATACCCAATAATTTTCTTTACTACTACCTCGTGTTTCCTTAGGTGTTGCATGAAAGCTTGCTACTAATCCCACTGATTGCACTATATCTAGTCTTGTAGTTGTAACATACAATAAGCTATCAATCATAGATTTATATAATATCTGATCTACCTCTGGAGATTCATCATCCTTACTTAACTTGCATCCTGTAACCATGGGGGTACTTATTGGTTTGCAATATTCTAACCTAAAATTTATTTAGCATCTCTTTTATATACTTGGTTTGTGAAAGAAATACTTCTTTCTCTTATTGTGAAATCTAAAGTCCAAGAAATAAGGACAACTCACCAAACATAGACATATCAAATTCATTCTGCATATTCTTTACAATTCTTTACACATCTTATCATTGTTTCCCCCAAAAATGATGTCATCAACATAAACAACTACAATTAGTAGATTATTCCCTTCCTTTTTATGTATAAGTTGTCTACTATTCATTTTATAAATACCTTTTCCTAAAGATACTTATCCAATCTTGAGTACCACGCTTTAGGAGCCTGATTTAGACCATACAGTGCCTTTTTCAATCTGCATACATGATCTAGTTTATCTATTAATATGAACCCCTCTGGATGTTCAATATAGACTTATTCTTCTAGAACACCATTTAGAAATGTTGACTTAACATCCATCTGATATACTTTGAAGTTTTTAAAACTTGAGAAGGCTAAGAACATTAGTATGGCTTCAAGTTGCGCAAATGGAGTAAATGTCTCATCAAAGTCAATTCCCTCTACATGTGCATAACCTTTTCATACTAACCTTAATTTATTTTTGACTACCTATCCATCTTCATTTAACTTGTTTTTGAATACCCATTTTGTGTCGATTATATTTTTGTCCTTTGGTTGTGGAACAAGTTCCCAAGTCTTGCTTTTATCTATATGATCTAATTCCTCATCCATTTCCTTAATCCAGAACTCATTTTCACTTGCTTGATTGAAGTCCTTTGGATCAATCTTAGATAGCCAGGAAAAATTTACTTGTTGAGATGGTGTTATTATCCTTCTCCTTGTTTATCTTTCATCTAGATTCCCAATGATTAGATCTTTTGGGTGATGCTTATATACATACATGGATGGAGTTTTAGGAAGAAGTATTTGTGTTTATTCTTCTTCTTCATCTGATTCCTCATGAAACTCTTCTTGACAATTTCCATCTTCCTGATACACAATTTTTTGAACTGGTTCTCTTGAATCTATCTTCTCATCAATTATTACATTTATACTTTCTACAATAGTGTGTGTTATCTTGTTGAAGCATCTATAAGCTTTAATCTTAGTGGAATAACCAAGAAAAATTCCCTCATCACATATTGGATCAAACTTGCCTAAGTTTTTCTCTTCTCGTCTTATGTAGCACTTGCTTCCAAAAACCTTGAAGTGTTTTACAATGGCCGATCTTCCTTTCCAAAGCTCATATGGAGTCTTGTGATGGTTTACCCTAATTTGAGCCCTAGTGATTATATATACTACTATGTTGACTGCTTCCCTACAAAATCCATCTAAAATTTTGGACTCATTTAACATAGCTCTAGCCATATTCTCAACGGTTCTATTTTTCCTTTCAACTACTCAATTTTGTTGAGTTCTTACGGCTGAGTATTCTCTCTTGATTCCATGTTGTTCACAAAAATCTACAAATTTATTTGAGGTAAATTATCCTCCTCTATCAAATATCAAACACTTAATCCTCCTGCCAGTTTCATTTTCAACTAGTTCTTTAAATGCTTTGAATTTTTCAAATGCTTCTGACTTATCTTTTAGGAAAGCTACTCAAACCATTCTAGAGTAATCATCTATAAACAATATGAAGTAACTCTCACCCTGAATACTACGTGTTCTGGTAGGACCATATAGATCAGTATGTATTAGAATTAATGGCTCAGATGACATCTATTCCTTTGATTTAAATCTTGTTCTAGTTTTCTTTCCATGTTGATAAGGTACACAGATTGTGTTTTGTGGCATTTTTAGCTTGGGTAAATTTTTGACAGCTTGCTTATTGCTTATGTTGACTATGTTGTCAAAATTCAAATGAACCAATATTCTATGCCACAACCAACTCTCATATTCTTGTGATAGAAAGAACTTTTCCCCTTTGATCTCACTAAGCATGTATAGATTATTTGGAGTTCTTCTTGCATTTGCAATGACTTTTCTAGTTTCCGATTTTCTTATCTCACACCTATCTGGGTAAAATATAACCATATCATCTTGATCACAAAGTTGAATTACACTTAGCAAATTATATTTTAACACTTTGACATATAGTACATTTTTTGTTCTTATTTTTCCATTATCTAGACTCAAAGTTCCTCTTCCACCAATTTTTGTTGATCCATTATCACCAAAACGTATTGATCCTCTATTGATTTCATTTAGTACAATGAATTTGTCTTTGTCTCCCATCATGTGTCTAGAGCAACCACTATAAATATACCATTGTTCTTCTTTTCCTGAGCATGAAGGGCTATTTGAACTAACATTGATCTATCTTTTTCATTCCCCCTTTCCTCTTTCCTAGTTGTTGAAATTGTTTTTCTTTTACTAGACTCAGGAAGTATAATTTTACACCATCTAGCCTTGTGCCCAAAATTATTGCATTTATAACATATAATATCATTATCCATAAGAGGTGCAAAAATAATTGAAATTTCTATTGACATTGTTTCTTGCATTACCAATGCAATGTATAGCTCTATGACCATATTTGTTACAAGAAAAACAATAACCATGGAAGAAATTATGTAACCTGTTTGGATGCCTTTAATATTGTGGTTGAGTACTTATCCCTTTGTGATTAACTCTCATCCAAGGTTCTTCTTTGCTTTCTTCCTTTCTGATGTCTTTTCCTTTTGAAGTATCATTTACTTGCCTATATTTTTTTGAAGTTTTTGCTTCTTGAAGACTTGAATCCTCTTTCTGTTTCCCATACTCTATATCTTGTAGTACCTTGGTCCTTTCAACTTTATTCCTTAGATAAAAAATTTCTACTTCCAATATTTCACATTCTATATCTCTTGCTCTTAATAGATCTGTCATATCTTGCTCAATTTTATTTCTCTCTTCTACCTTTATATTGAGTTCTTTGAGACTTTGTAGGAGTTTCATCCTTGCTTCTTCATCCTCTTGAATTTTTTCCTTCAAGCTTTAGTTCTTCTCTCTAATTCTTTCCAAAGAGTAGTAAATAATTTCTCTTTTATATCAAACATGGTCTCTTCTTAATTTTATAAATTCATGTGTATTTCTGATGGATCCTCCTCCAAGTTGTTAGTATTTTCATAGAGAGACCCTCTCTGATACCAATTGAAGAACATGTGCTTATATTGAGAGGGGGGTGAAAAGGTATAATATAAAACTTTTTGCTTTTCAATCCATATGATAACATCAATAATATTAAAGCAATAAACATCACACAAAGCATCACACATATGAGAGACATGATTTAACGTGGTTCACCCAATGTGGGCTACTCCATGGAGAAAATATTCCTTATAATATTTTCTCAAATAAATTCTCTTGAGAATCCTTTCCCTATTACAATGTGTTGAGTGGTATTTTCACCCGATTGTGAAAACACACTCTCCGATAGGATTTGGGTTCTAAATCCTCTTCTTGCAAAGAAACAATTTCTCCAAGGTTCCTGTTATGTTAGCATTCTGCATCTATGTATTAATAATCTTAAATGAAGATATTCATTTAAAATGCTTGGAACACCTTAGTGGTTGCAAGTAACTGAAAACAAGGGACACTCGTGGTTTATTTTACTATGAAATTTAGTGATTGTTCATTGAACCCTGATAAAGTAAATGTGATTTGATCCTCAAATGACCATGCTGTAACTTCAAAATGAAATTTAATGAAATGCCATAAATGAAGGAATTATTTATGGATTTTGAAGTTTTTTAATTTTTTTATTTTATTTTAAAGCCTGTAAATAAAATTGGAACTTCTGAAAATAAAATGCAGCAAGAAGAAAAATAAAATGCAAAAGAAAAGAAATTTAAAATTGCATTCAGTTTGATGCCATCCCGTCCTGGCAAAACCGAAGATGTGAGGTTTCCATGCATGCAACCTAACCTATTGAACCTGCAAAATACGCACAATCCAGATAAGTTAAGTGCTGGTCTCTAGGGTTTACTGTTATTTTTCAGATTTAGACATTCGCATGAAGCAACCAAGAGAACTTGCATTAAACTTCATCTATAAGCCTAGAAATCTGAAAAAGGGAAAGATAAACATTAAAACATGCATGCAGAAAATAACTCCTTCTTTCTTGCCAACAAGATGCAAATTTTTGAACACTCTGCATTAAAAATAAATCATGTTACAATAGCAGACTCTCTGGTTTTCTCAAAACCAGCAAAAGGAAGGAAAACAGCCTCAAAGCAGGCCCAGAATGACCCTCTGGCCTCTAGCACTGCAACTCTGCTCCAGCGGTTTCCCCTCCCCCTATCTACGCCTCCGCTTTTATACTTGTTGTTGAATTGATTCTCCTTCCACGACGGTTCGTTTCATCTTCCAGTGGCTGCTCGTGTTTTGGCTTTATGCTCGACATTAAGACGTTTGATCTTCTCTATAACGCTTCTGCAGCCTGTACGCCACGTGTCCCGCACTTTTTTGCACGTTCTGTAATGGCTCCATGAAAATCGTGACCAAAAATAGCATGCAGCCTTGTCCGCCTTCCTCGCGTGACATGTCGCGATATCGCGACGTTTTCCTGTCAAGCCTTTCTTGCGTCATGCCCAGCAAAGTGACATGTGATGTCAGAAATGTGAGCTTTTTCTCTCGGTTTCGTCGTGAAATCGTGACGCTTTTCTCACTTGGCACCTTGATTTGATATGATTTTCTTTGATTTGATTTTCACTTTTTGAATCGTGTTTTCATCTTTGTCGCGAAATCGTGACGCTTTTCGTTTCTTTCACTGAGCTTTGTCAGAAATCGTGACACTTTTTTTCGTATCTCTTTTTTTGCCGGAATGCGACATGTCATGATTTCGTGACATATTTTGTGTTTCGTACAATCCTCGTTTCGTCGTGATTTCGTGACGTTTTTTGTTTCATGCTTTTGCTGCTTCGTCGTGAAATCGCGACGTTTTTCCACCTCTGACATGTCACTGATTTCGCTACATTTTTTTCGTAAACTCAGTTTGGAGCCGCGAAAACGTGACATGTCATGATTTCGCGACATATTTCCTCTTCATGCTCCTTTGTCGTTTCTTGTCGCGATTTCGCGACGCTTTTCCTTTCCTGTTTGACTGGTTTGACCCATGATTTTGTGACATGTCACGATATCGTGACACTTTTTCTTCGTATTTCTCTCTCCTCTCTGCCTGAAAATCAAACACGTCACGATTTCTATGACTTTTCTCCCACTTCGTTTCTGTTGACCGTGATTTTGCGACATGTCAGATTTCCTTTGTGACATGTCGCGATTTCGTGACACCTTTTCATTTTCGACGAGCAACATGTCGTGATTTCGTGACACTTTTTCATTTTGGCCGCGATTTTGCGACATGTCGCGATTTCGCGACACTTTTCATCCTTGTGCAATTTTGCCCCTTTTTCTTGATTTTTAGCATCTGGGTCACTGAGATTTTCTTTGAAAGCATGCAAAAAAGGTGGGTCCCCAATTTTGGGGTGTGTTGTGGATCAGCCACAACAAATGGCGACTCTGCTGTCAAATGCTCTTGAGCATTTTAGTGAGAACCCAACCTGGAAACATATATAAACTCGAAAACATGCGTTAGCACATAAGCAATATAAACAAATGCCCAAAGATCAGAAGTACATGAATCATCAGAATCATCAAGTATTAGCTCGGTGTGTGCAATGTGTTTTCATTCCCTATCGTTTGAAATTGATCAACATTCCATTGTCGGTTTTACATGAATGCATATGTGAGATTGTGAATGATTTGTGTAACCTAATAAATATGCTTAGGAGATTTTGCTTTTATAAGATGCATAGTCTTTCTTCTAGTATCATACACAAACATTCAAGATTGCCAAACCCTCTTAGGATCCACTAAATGAATTGCTTTATTATATCCCAAAGTTGGTTATGAGTCCCTACTATCTTGAACCCATGTGCAAGTGAATGTGAAATCAGAACTTTGGGGAATCGGACTCCCAACCTAACCGAGATGGGAGTTTAACCCTATCCTTACTATTCTGATTTAGAATTCATTACCTCACTTTGAGCAAAATAATTTAACCAATTATGGAAGAAATGGTCATGCTAGTCTAACCCTTTGGACAATCGGTGGTCTTGTTTTTTAGACAAGACATGTTGCCATGCATGGGCATCTCTAACCCCACAATCCAAAACTTATCTTCATTTCTTTGGACCTTGGGGATGACTACCCATCCTTTGCGAGAGGACAAGTAGTACGATCCTTCCAATCCAATATAAATATGAGATGGGAAAAATTTATTTTTTACTTCTTGGACCTTAGGGATGACTACCCATCCTTGCTAGGGACATGTAGTACGATCCTTCCAATCCAAACTTTAGATGTAAATGGAAAATATTAATTTTGTTGCTTAGACCTTGGGGATGACTACCCATCCTTTGCAGAGGACAAATAGTACGATCCTTCCAATCCAAGATTTATTATGAAATGAGACATAGGAGCTTTGGGGAATCAGATTCTCAACCTAAGCGAGATGAGAATTTATGCCCTATCCTTACTACTCCATGTAGGTCAAATCAAAGCTTTGGGGAATTGGATCCTCAACCTAAGTTCGATGAGGATTTAGCCCTATCCTTACTACTCTGATTTTAGGCTTTAAGCTCTATGGAAGTGGTCAAAACCACTGTTTTAAGGATCATGTTGCATAATAGGATAGACATGAAATACTTCTTTCGCCCAACCTTTTCTTCCAAGTTAGGTTTTGATCATTTTGCTCAAGATCCTTTTTAATGTATAAGACGTGCTTGGTTCTAGATATCTCAAGACTCAGTTTCCAACCTTAGGATTTTTCTTATATTTATGTGATAACACAACCCTAAGAGGATTTGACATACTTTAATGATTTGTATTTGAAATGCATTTGCAACTAAGATGGCATGTATGTGCAAAGTGAGATGTAATATGAATGCATTGTCCTTTGAAATGCAGATGAAATATTGCCATATAAAACCGACTACTTCATGCATCACAAGTTTCAAACGATATTATTAAATTGTTTGTGTTACTTGTGGAGCTTTTACAAGACAATTCCAATGTTTCATATTCTCCCGATCTAGAACATAAGTTAGCATCTCAAGGCAACTTTTTCATCATCATTTTTTTTTTTTATAGACAAACAAAACATGTCAAATAAACACACAACTTTAAATCCAAATCCAAATAGCAATCCCAAAATGAAACTTGAAAACACAAACCCAAAACCAAAAACCAAAATCTATATACAAATGTACACTATAATACAAGATGATGCAAAGCTTGGATTATCACTTTCCTGGATCCCACACATGATTAGAACATTTCAACAAAAATATGACATGATATGCATGCCAAATGTTGTGGGAATCCAACACAAACAAGACTAGACCAAACAATGCAACAAATTTCCACTTGCCATGCTCACCATACCAATTTGATTTAGTTCCAATAATACTCCCATAGGTGAGCATCAAATTACTAGAATGATTAGACAATAAATGATTTTCAATTTTATCATGTCTATTCTTTAAAATGTAAACTTCATAATTCCCTCCTTGATTTAGAATTAGGCTATCCTTTTCAAATATGCAATTTTGTAAGTAGGAGCCTATTTCTACAAATTTCTAAAGCCAAATCATTTTCCAAATTTGTAGGCCAATCAAATTTGTGTAACAATTTACAAGCATCTAGGATATTTACTAAATTAGGATCATTAAAAGTTTTTATCCTAGATTCAATTAGTAATTGTTGATGAATTTGGTTTAACAATTCAAGTGCATCAACTTCTTTTCCATTCATTAAAACCATGTTATTAAAGGTGTGATTAAAAATTATACCTTGTTTTTCATTTACCTTTAATGACATTTCACCATAAACATTATTTAAATTCAAAATATGGTCATCCTTTTCAATCCTCAAACATTCTTGGTCAAAGTGTATGTCCAGTGACTCCTCTTGATGATCACTTATTTGAGTTGCTTCCAATTGATCCATCTCTTTATCATTTGGTTCTAATTCTTTGTTCACTATCCATGGTATCTCTTCATTTGAATCCTCCAAATCATCATGCAAACTTGCATCCACACTTTCAATGAATTTATATTCAACATGATCAAATTTTGTCACCTTTTCAAATCTTGTGAATATGAGATCTTCGTATGATGTAGAAGGTTCAACATCCCGCATATCAAGTAAAATATGAGTTTCATCTATAGGGATGTGAGAAAAGAATGCATTATCATATCTCCCCCAACCATTGTAAAAATCGTCATCCAAATCCATAGAATGAAACTCCATGATATTTGTGACATGATCTCTTGATTCATTCATAAATTCTTTTTCTTCTTTGTCCTTGGCGATAGGATCATTATAATCTTCCAAAATTTGATGAGATTTGAAACCCTCTTCCAAAACATCCTCAAATTGTACAGGAGTTGTAATATCTTCCTTTGAGTAGGCAATTATGTCGTCCTGTATATCAATTGGCACACAAGTTTCATTAGTAGCTTTGGAAAGAGTGAAGTCTTCCCACTTCTTCCAAGCATCATAATAATCATCTTTCAAAATCAAGTGGTGACGTTCAACTATTTCTTCAACATCTTCCAATTCATCAATGTGCTTCTCATCAAATTCATCTTCACCTTCCTTAGATGGTTCAATTATTTCCAAAAGTGGGTTATTTCTTGAATTCAAATTTATAAGGCTATCATTGTCCAAATTAGTAACCCATGATTCATTATCATAATTTGGAGGGTGAAGAATTTCTTGATCCTTAATTTTACACATCTCATCAATAGTATCTTCCAAGAACAAGTGGTGAAACTCTATCATGTCTTCAAATTCATTTATTGATTTTCTTTCCATTTCACTTTCAACCACTTCATTTAATTCTATGGTGGGTTCCATCCATTCACATATATCAAACATTGTTGAATTTAGAACCCCTTCATCTAGATAATCATGTATCTCTACATGATCCTCACTAGTGGATGTTGTCTTAGCAATTTGCACCTCCTCTTGGACTACATCTAAGGTGGTCGTAAGATTTGGGTATTCAAATTCATCCCCTTGATCATTTACCTTAGGTATCATTGGAGTGGAGGGTGCTATGTTTGATGGTTGGTGTAGGTTGGCATCAAAAGAACAATCTCTCATGTGAACATGTTGTGCCTTTTCTTCTTCAAGACCTTGTCGTTCTATCTCTTCTAAGACCTCATGGATTTTCTCTAGGGACAAACCACTCACTTTTTCCTCAATGAGTGAAGCAAGTGTGGGGTGTATGGCTCCTAGGTATACTTCCATGGCTTCCTCTTCCAATGTGTTAAAATTTTCCCACATTTGGGAGTGCAACTCATGAAATCTTCCATTGAATTGACTCAAGGATTCATTAGGCTCTTTACATATGGAGGTAAACTGATTTTTCAATATTTCTAAGTCGACTCGATTACCAAAATGATGAAGATAGGCTGCTTCTAGTTGTATCCAAGAAGTCCTAACCTCCATGGGTAGTTGGCTATACCAAAAGAATGGTCTATCATCCAAAATGTATGCAAATAACTTACAAGCCACCTCCTCATAGAAAATCTGGAATTGACATAATGCATCCTTGTAGACATGCAGTTTTTGCAAGTATCCTAGTGGCACCTCTTGATTAAAACACCGTAAAAAATCCAATAACATTGTAGGAATATGATAGGGTACCACAGGTATAGATAAACCCTCATAATGATCCTCTATCATTGATACCATTCTCTCTCTTAGAGATGTTATTTCAGCTCTCGGGGATACCATTTGCTCCTCAAGTGTTGCCATTAGTGAAACTTAAAATGTAATTTTAGAACCAAATCTATTGAATATTCAACCTGCAATATAAAAAAAAAATCAAGTTAGCATCAACTAAGAGATGTATTCATTAAAATCAAATGAAAAGTAATTGCATGAGACCAAAATTCTGAAAAATTAAATCAAATCACTTTAATTCTGTATGAACAATTAGAAAAATATACAACATACCTGAATTGCTTAAAATAGAACAAGTAAATAAATTCAGGCCGTCCTTTTTACAATCTGCTGAATGTTAGAGGACTAATGCATACAAAAATTTAAATTTATATTACACTAAAAATAAACCCGTACGACCCTCCTAGCACCAATCCGTTGAGTGGTGTTAGAGGCCGAAGATGCTAATAAAATGGACTTGAAATATTTAGCAATGTAAAGCTCTTAAACAATTAAAAACCCGTAGCATCTAAAATCATGATAAAATAAACCTCTTCAGCCCTCCTTCTAGCGCCAATCTGTTGAGTGGTATTTTCACCCGATTGTGAAAACACACTCTCCGATAGGATTTGGGTTCTAAATCCTCTGCTTGCAAAGAAATTAAACAATTTCTCCAAGGTTCCTGTTATGTTAGCATTCTGCATCTATGTATTAATAATCTTAAATGAAGATATTCATTTTAAATGCTTGGAACACCTTAGTGGTTGCAAGTAACTGAAAACAAGGGGCACTGTGGTTTATTTTACTATGAAATTTAATGATTGTTCATTGAACCCTGATAAAGTAAATGTGATTTGATCCTCATATGACCATGCTGTAACTTCAAAATGAAATTTAATGAAAGGCCATAAATGAAGGAATTATTTATGGATTTTGAAGTTTTTTAATTTTTTTATTTTATTTTAAAGCCTGTAAATAAAATTAGAACTTCTGAAAATAAAATGCAGCAAGAAGAAAAATAAAATGCAAAAGAAAAGAAATTTAAAATTGCATTCAGTTTGATGCCATCCCGTGCAAAATCGAAGATGTGAGGTTTCCATGCATGCAACCTAACTTATTGAACCTGCAAAATATGCACAATCCAGATAAGTTAAGTGCTTGGTCTCTAGGGTTTACTGTTATTTTTCAGATTTAGACATTCGCATGAAGCAACCAAGAGAACTTGCATTAAACTTCATCTATAAGCCTAGAAATCTGAAAAAGGGAAAGATAAACATTAAAACATGCATGCAGAAAATAACTCCTTCTTTCTTGCCAACAAGATGCAAATTTCTGAATGCTCTGCATTAAAAATAAATCATGTTACAATAGCAGACTCTCTGGTTTTCTGAAAACCAGCAAAAAGGAAGGAAAACAGCCTTGAAGCAGGCCCAGAATGACCCTCTGGCCTCTAGCACTGCAACTCTGCTCCAACGGTTTCCGACCCCTTGCACCAATCTGCGCCTCTGCTTTTAAACTTGCTATTGAATTGATTCTCCTTCCACGACGGTTCGTTTCATCTTCCAGTGGCTGCTCGTATTTTAGCTTTATGCTCGACATTAAGACGTTTGATCTTCTCTGTAACGCTTCTACAGCCTGTACGCCACGTGTCCCGCACTTTTCTGCACGTTCTGTAATGGCTCCATGAAAATCGTGACCAAAAAATAGCATGCAACCTTGTCCGCCTTCCTGGCCGCGAAAACGCGACATGTCACGAAATCGCGACATGTCGCGATATCGCGACGTTTTCCTGTCAGCAGCCTTTCTTGCCATCACGCCCAGCGAAAATGCGACATGTCACGATTTCGTGACATGTCACGAAATCGTGATGCTTTTCTCCTCCGTACGCCCTCGCTGCTTTCTGTCGCGAAATCGCGACGTTTTCTCACTTTGGGCACCTTTGCATGTGGATATCGCGATTTTCTTTTTTTTTTTTTTTCTTTTCCTGCGATATCGTGACACTTTTTCTCTTTTTTCCTTTGTCGGATTTCGTGACATATTTCTTTGTACATTGTTGGCGATTTCGTGATTTTGTCATGTCTTGCTTCTCGGAAATCGCGACGTTTTTCCCTTTTCTTTGCCATGTCGGATTTCGCTTTTTTTCTCGTTTCATGTCGCGATTTCGTGACATATTTCCTCTTCATGCTCCTTTGCCGTTTCTTGTCACGATTTCGCGACGCTTTTCTCTTTCCCTGTTTGACTGGTTTGACCTACGATTTTGCGACATGTCGCGATATCGCGACACTTTTTCTTCGTCTTTCTCTCTCCTCTTTGGGCCGCGAAAATCAAACACGTCACGATTTCGCTACGCTTTTCTCCCACCTCTGTTGATGTTGACCATGATTTTGCGACATGTCGCGATTTCGCTATTTGGTTTGGTGATTTTGTGACATGTCACGATTTCGTGACACTTTTCATTTTCGATGAGAACATGTCGTGATTTCGTGACACTTTTCATTTTCGACATGTCGCGATTTTGTGACATGTCGCGATTTCGTGACACTTTTTATACTTGTGCAATTTTGCCCCTTTTTCTTGATTTTTAGCATCTGGGTCACTGAGATCTTCTTTGAAAGCATGCAAAAAATGTGGGTCCCCAATTTTGGGGTGTGTTGTGGATCAGCCACAACAAATGGCGACTCTGCTGTCAAATGCTCTTGAGCATTTTAGTGAGAACCCAACCTGGAAACATATATAAACTCGAAAACATGCGTTAGCACATAAGCAATATAAACAAATGCCCAAAGATCAAAAGTACATGAATCATCAGAATCATCAAGTATTAGCTCGGTGTGTGCAATGTGTTTTCATTCCCTATCGTTTGAAATTGATCAACATTCCATTGTCAGTTTTACATGAATGCATATGTGAGATTGTGAATGATTTGTGTAACCTAATAAATATGCTAGGAGATTTTGCTTTTATAAAAAGCATAGTCCTTCTTCTAGTATCATACACAAACATTCAAGATTATCAAACCCTCTTAGGATCAACTATATGAATTGCTTTATTATATCCCAAAGTTGGTTATGAGTCCCTACTATCTTGAACCCATGTGCAAGTGAATGTGAAATCAGAACTTTGGGGAATCAGACTCCCAACCTAACCGAGATGGGAGTTTAACCCTATCCTTACTATTCTGATTTAGAATTCATTACCTCACTTTGAGCAAAATAATTTAACCAATTATGGAAGAAATGGTCATGCTAGTCTAACCCTTTGGACAATCGGTGGTCTTGTTTTTTAGACAAGACATGATGCCATGCATGGGTATATCTAACCCCACAATCCAAAACTTATCTTCATTTCTTTGGACCTTGGGGATGACTACCCATCCTTTGCGAGAGGACAAGTAGTACGATCCTTCCAATCCAATATAAATATGAGATGGGAAAAATTTATTTTTTACTTCTTGGACCTTAGGGATGACTACCCATCCTTGCTAGGGACATGTAGTACGATCCTTCCAATCCAAACTTTAGATGTAAATGGAAAATATTAATTTTATTGCTTAGACCTTGGGGATGACTACCCATCCTTTGCAGAGGACAAGTAGTACGATCCTTCCAATCCAAGATTTATTATGAAATGAGACATAGGAGCTTTGGGGAATCAGATTCTCAACCTAAGCGAGATGAGAATTTATGCCCTATCCTTACTACTCCATGTAGGTCAAATCAAAGCTTTGGGGAATTGGATCCTCAACCTAAGTTCGATGAGGATTTAACCCTATCCTTACTACTCTGATTTTAGGCTTTAAGCTCTATGGAAGTGGTCAAAACCACTGTTTTAAGGATCATGTTGCATAATAGGATAGACATGAAATACTTCTTTCGCCCAACCTTTTCTTCCAAGTTAGGTTTTGATCATTTTGCTCAAGATCCTTTTTAATGTATAAGACGTGCTTGGTTCTAGATATCTCAAGACTCGGTTTCCAACCTTAGGATTTTCTTATATTTATGTGATAGCATAACCTTAAGAGGATTTGACATACTTTAATGATTTGTATTTGAAATGCATTTGCAACTAAGATGGCATGTATGTGCAAAGTGAGATGTAGTATGAATGCATTGTCTTTTGAATTGGAGATGAAATATTGCCATATAAAACTGACTACTTCATGCATCACAAGTTTCAAACGATATTATTAAATTGTTTGTGTTACTTGTGGAGCTTTTACAAGACAATTCCAATGTTTCATATTCTCCCGATCTAGAACATAAGTTAGCATCTCAAGGCAACTTTTTCATCATCATTTTTTTTTTTTTATAGACAAACAAAACATGTCAAATAAACACACAACTTTAAATCCAAATCCAAATAGCAATCCCAAAAATGAAAATTTGAAAACACAAACCAAAACCAAAAACCAAAATCTATATACAAATGTACACTATAATACAAGATGATGCAAAGCTTGGATTATCACTTTCCTGGATCCCACACATGATTAGAACATTTCAACAAAAATATGACATGATATGCATGCCAAATGTTGTGGGAATCCAACACAAACAAGACTAGACCAAACAATGCAACAAATTTCCACTTGCCATGCTCACCATACCAATTTGATTTAGTTCCAATAATACTCCCATAGGTGAGCATCAAATTACTAAAATGATTAGACAATAAATGATTTTCAATTTTATCATGTCTATTCTTTAAAATGTAAACTTCATAATTCCCTCCTTGATTTAGAATTAGGCTATCCTTTTCAAATATGCAATTTTGTAAGTAGGAGCCTATTTCTACAAATTCTAAAGCCAAATTATTTTCCAAATTTGTAGGCCAATCAAATTTGTGTAACAATTTACAAGCATCTAGGATATTTACTAAATTAGGATCATTAAAAGTTTTTATCCTAGATTCAATTAATAATTGTTGATGAATTTGGTTTAACAATTCAAGTGCATCAACTTCTTTTCCATTCATTAAAACCATGTTATTAAAGGTGTGATTAAAAATTATACCTTGTTTTTCATTTACCTTTAATGACATTTCATCATAAACATTATTTAAATTCAAAATATGGTCATCATTTTCAATCCTCAAACATTCTTGGTCAAAGTGTATGTCCCAGTGACTCCTCTTGATGATCACTTCATTTGAGTTGCTTCCAATTGATCAATCTCTTTATCATTTGGTTCTAATTCTTTGTTCACTATCCATGGTATCTCTTCATTTGAATCCTCCAAATCATCATGCAAACTTGCATCCACACTTTCAATGAATTTATATTCAACATGATCAAATTTTGTCACCTTTTCAAATCTTGTGAATATGAGATCTTCGTATGATGTAGAAGGTTCAACATCCTGCATATCAAGTGAAATATGAGTTTCATCTATAGGGATGTGAGAAAAGAATGCATTATCATATCTCCCCCAACCATTGTAAAAATCGTCATCCAAATCCATAGAGATGAAACTCCATGGTATTTGTGACATGATCTTTTGATTCATTCATCAATTCTTTTTCTTCTTTGTCCTTGGCGATAGGATCATTATAATCTTCCAAAATTTGATGAGATTTGAAACCCTCTTCCAAAACATCCTCAAATTGTACAGGAGTTGTAATATCTTCCTTTGAGTAGGCAATTATGTCATCTTGCATATCAATTGGCACACAAGTTTCATTAGTAGCTTTGGAATGAGTGAAGTCTTCCCACTTCTTCCAAGCATCATAATAATCATCTTTCAAAATCAAGTGGTGACGTTCAACTATTTCTTCAACATCTTCCAATTCATCAATGTGCTTCTCATCAAATTCATCTTCACCTTCCTTAGATGGTTCAATTATTTCCAAAAGTGGGTTATTTCTTGAATTCAAATTTATAAGGCTATCATTGTCCAAATTAGTAACCCATGATTCATTATCATAATTTGGAGGGTGAAGAATTTCTTGATCCTTAATTTTACACATCTCATCAATAGTATCTTCCAAGAACAAGTGGTGAAACTCTATCATGTCTTCAAATTCATTTATTGATTTTCTTTCCATTTCACTTTCAACCACTTCATTCAATTCTATGGTGGGTTCCATCCATTCACATATATCAAACATTGTTGAATTTAGAACCCCTTCATCTAGATAATCATGTATCTCTACATGATCCTCACTAGTGGATGTTGTCTTAGCAATTTGCACCTCCTCGTGGACTACATCTAAGGTGGTTGTAAGATTTGGATATTCAAATTCATCCCCTTGATCATTTACCTTAGGTATCATTGGAGTGGAGGGTACTATGTTTGATGGTTGGTGTAGGTTGGCATCAAAAGAACAATCTCTCATGTGAACATGTTGTGCCTTTTCTTCTTCAAGACCTTGTCGTTCTATCTCTTCTAAGACCTCATGGATTTTCTCTAGGGACAAACCACTCGAGTTTTTCCTCAATGAGTGAAGCAAGTGTGGGGTGTATGGCTCCTAGGTATACTTCCATGGCTTCCTCTTCCAATGTGTTAAAATTTTCCCACATTTGGGAGTGCAACTCACGAAATCTTCCATTGAATTGACTCAAGGATTCATTAGACTCTTTACATATGGAGGTAAACTGATTTTTCAATATTTCTAAGTCGACTTGATTACCAAAATGATGAAGATAGGCTGCTTCTAGTTGTATCCAAGAAGTCCTAACCTCCATGGGTAGTTGGCTATACCAAAAGAATGGTCTATCATCCAAAATGTATGCAAATAACTTACAAGCCACCTCCTCATAGAAAATCTGGAATTGACATAATGCATTCTTGTAGACATGCAGTTTTTGCAAGTATCCTAGTGGCACCTCTTGATTAAAACACCGTAAAAAATCCAATAACATTGTAGGAATATGATAGGGTACCACAGGTATAGATAAACCCTCATAATGATCCTCTATCATTGATACCATTCTCTCTCTTAGAGATGTTATTTCAGCTCTCGGGGATACCCTTTGCTCCTCAAGTGTTGCCATTAGTGAACTTAAAATGTAATTTTAGAACCAAATCTGTTGAATATTCAACCTGCAATATAAAAAAAAATCAAGTTAGCATCAACTAAGAGATGTATTCATTAAAATCAAATGAAAAGTAATTGCATGAGACCAAAATTCTGAAAAATTAAATCAAATCACTTTAATTCTGTATGAACAATCAGAAAAATATACAGCATACCTGAATTGCTTAAAATAGAACAAGTAAATAAATTCAGGCCGTCCTTTTTACAATCTGCTGAATGTTAGAGGACTAATGCATACAAAAATTTAAATTTATATTACACTAAAAATAAACCCGTTCGGCCCTCCTAGCACCAATCCGTTGAGTGGTGTTAGAGGCCGAAGATGCTAATCAAATGGACTTAAAATATTTAGCAATGTAAAGCTCTTAAATAATTAAAAACCCGTAGCATCTAAAAATCACGATAAAATAAACATCTTCGAGGCCCTCCTTCTAGCGCCAATCTGTTGAGTGGTATTTTCACCCGATTGTGAAAACACACTCTCCGATAGGATTTGGGTTCTAAATCCTCTGCTTGCAAAGAAATTTAGTAAACAATTTCTCCAAGGTTCTTGTTATGTTAGCATTCTGCATTTATGTATTAATAATCTTAAATGAAGATATTCATTTTAAATGCTTGGAACACCTTAGTGATTGCAAGTAACTGAAAACAAGGGGCACTGTGGTTTATTTTACTATGAAATTTAATGATTGTTCATTGAACCCTGATAAAGTAAATGTGATTTGATCCTTATATGACCATGCTGTAACTTCAAAATGAAATTTAATGAAATGCCATAAATGAAGGAATTATTTATGGATTTTGAAGTTTTTTAATTTTTAATTTTATTTTAAAGCTTGAAAATAAAATTAGAACTTCTAAAAATAAAATGCAACAAGAAGAAAAATAAAATGCAAAAGAAAAGAAATTTAAAATTGCATTCAGTTTGATGCTATCCCGTCCTGGCAAAACCGAAGATGTGAGGTTTCCATGCATGCAACCTAACCTATTGAACCTGCAAAATATGCACAATCCAGATAAGTTAAGTTCTGGTCTCTAGGGTTTACTGTTATTTTTTAGATTTAGACATTCGCATGAAGCAACCAAGAGAACTTGCATTAAACTTCATCTATAAGCCTAGAAATCTGAAAAAGGGAAAGATAAACATTAAAACATGCATGCAAAAAATAACTCCTTCTTTCTTGCCAACAAGATGCAAATTTCTGAACACTCTGCATTAAAAATAAATCATGTTACAATAGCAGACTCTCTGGTTTTCTCAAAACCAGCAAAAAGGAAGGAAAATAGCCTTAAAGCAGGCCCAGAATGACCCTCTGGCCTCTAGCACTGCAACTCTGCTCCAAGCGGTTTCCGACCCCTTGCACCAATCTGCCTCCGCATTTATACTTGCTGTTGAATTGATTCTCCTTCCACGACGGTTCGTTTCATCTTCCAGTGACTGCGTGTGTTTTGGCTTTATGCTTGACATTAAGACGTTTGATCTTCTCTGTAACGCTTCTGCAGCCTGTATGCCACGTGTCCCGCACTTTTCTGCACGTTCTGTAACGGTTCCATGAAAATCGTGACCAAAAATAGCATGCAGCTTTGTCCGCCTTCCTGGTCGCGAAAACGTGACATGTCACGAAATCGCGACATGTCGCGATATCGCGACGTTTTCTTGTCAGCAGCCTTTCTTGCCATCATGCCCAACGAAAACGTGACATGTCACGATTTCGTGACATGTCACGAAATCATGACGCTTTTCTCCTCCGTACGCCCTCGCTGCTTTCCTGTCATGAAATCGTGACGTTTTCTCACTTTGGGCACCTTTGCTGCATGCTGTCGCGATATCGTGACGATTTTCACTTCGTGCCTCTTTCGCTACAACCTGTCGTGATTTCGTGACGCTTTTTCACTTGAAGCTGTCTTGCGGCAACCTGTCGTGAAATCGTGACGTTTTTCATCTCCGTGTGCTTCGGCCGCAACCTGTCGTGAAATCGTGACGCCTTTTCGTTTCTTTCACTTGGGCAGCTTTCTATCGCGAAATCGTGACACTTTTCTATTTCGTACTGCTCTTGCTGTTTTGGCCGCGAAAACGCTACATGTCACGATTTCGCGACATATTTTGCTTTTCGTACAACTCGGCTCGTTTCTGTCGTGATTTCGTGACGTTTTTTGTTTCATGTCTTTTCGCTGCTTTCCTGTCGTGAAATCGTGACGTTTTTCCACCTCGGGCTGCTTAGCTGCTGCTGACTGTTGACCGTGATTTTGTGACATGTCACGATTTCGCTACGCCTTTTTCATTTCGTACAACTTCACCGTTTGGAGCCGCGAAAACGCGACATGTCACGATTTCGTGACATATTTCCTCTTCATGCTCCTTTGCCGTTTCTTGTCACGATTTCGTGACGCTTTTCTGCTTTGCCCTGTTTGACTGGTTTGACCCATGATTTTGCGACATGTCGCGATATCGCGACACTTTTCTGCTTCATCTTTCTCTCTCCTCTCTGGGCCATGAAAATCAAACACGTCACGATTTCGCTACGCTTTTCTCCCACCTGCTGTCGTTGACTGCGTTGACCACGATTTTGCGACATGTCACGATTTCGCGACACCTTTTCGCCTCCTACCCCGTTTGACCGGTTTGACCGTGATTTTGTGACATGTCACGATTTCGCGACACTTTTCATTTTTCGGCAGCGACGGAGCAACCTGTCGCGATTTCGCGACACTTTTTCATTTTCGGCCGCGATTTTGCGACATGTCGCGATTTCGCGACATGTCGCGATTTCGCGACACTTTTCATCCTTGTGCAATTTTGCCCCTTTTTCTTGATTTTTAGCATCTGGGTCACTGAGATTGTCTGTGAAAGCATGCAAAAAAGGTGGGTCCCCAAGTTTGGGGTGTGTTGTGGATCAACCACAACACAATGTTTATGGAATTCTATCCAAAAGAGATACCAATCCCCTAATTCAATTCATTGATCTCTATCCATAGGAGAACTCGTTTCTCCTATACTCTGGCTAGTGATTTTCTAGAAGAACTACTACCTCCACTACACTAGTTGATGCATTTCTATCCATTGAAGACTCATGTACCCACTCAAAAGACCTATCCTCAATGCCTTGGCTAATGAATCTCTATCCACTGGAGACTATCGTCCACTATACTCTACCACATCCAAAGATATATCTCAAATATGCACTAAACATAGTCCTTCGATCTAGTACAAATATGCTCAATATCTATCTTTGGTCTGGCATAAACCTATCCTCAAATATGTATTGTAAGCTTCCATAAAAACTCACACCAATCTATCCACAAGTCGTCTCAAAGACTTATCTTAAATCTACTCAACAAGTCTTCACTAGAACTTGTTCAATCTCACAAAAACATATAGAGAATTGGTAGAGACTCAATATGTTTCATCACAATGCTCAGTCACTTTCAAACTCTTTTTTTACCATAGAAACATTTAGAGAATTGTTAGATAATCAATATGTTTCACACTTACAAACACTCAACCTATTTCTCAAATAAATTTAGAATATGGAAAGGTTTATTTCATATAACTTGAACTATCACTTCAACACATCCATTTGACTAGGGTTAACCAACTTTGATGAGTGTCGTTGAGTCTCATCATTTAATCTCAATGATTTATCAATCCGGGGTGGTGTCCAAGGTTATCTACGATAGAAGGTTAGGGCAGAGTGCAATTCAGGCATTCAGATTTCAAGCATTTATTGGTGAAGCAGATTTTGGTTTAGCCTTTTGGTGTCACACTAAACCTAGTCTGTAGAATGGAAACTAAAATAAATTACAAGAATTGAAAACTAAATCTAAATTACAGAATTTAACAATTAACTACAATTGCAAGAATTGGAAATGGTTGAATTAAAATCTAATCTACTTTTGTAGAATTGAAATAATAGAATTGAAATTGCTAAATTGAAATGATGCTAAAATAAAACCTATGCTAAAAACACCTATCAATATCCTACCACAAAAGGTCATCAATCTTCTACTATAGGAATTGATAACAAAATGAAATCTACTGAAATTGAAAGTAGTTGAAACATAAAAGCAAAGAACATGAAAAGCAAAGGGAACATGGAAACAAATATTTAATCTAATTTTTCAGCTAACACACACACATTAGCTGTACAAAAACATAATGAAGAAAACATAAATAATATAATACAAAATTAAAATAAGAAAATGAAATCTGGCAAGCAATCTGTTAATTCTATTGTAGCAAAATTACAGATTAAAACCTACCATAAAAATCCTCCTTCTAGATCTGAAAGTGGGCCCATACTTCCTGATCTAGAAGGAGGTGTAAAAACACTCCTTAACTAATTAACACTCAAAACATAAATTGACAAAAATACTACACTTTTATTGCTGTCAAAACATGCTGAAAACTATTACAGATAATTGTTGTACAGTCCTATTTGTTGCTGCTACTACTCTCCTCTATTCTAATTCCTACCTAGCTCAACCAAGAAGGGAGCTATCCTTTTATAGATGCATAAGATCTATTTACAAATATAAAATATACTATTCCTATCCTGCAGATCAAATCCTATTATGCTGCAACATTTCTTGGTTTTATCCTAGAAGAGGATCAATTGATATTTTCCCATGAATGGTGGCTTTTGGATGACAAGGATGACAAAGATAGCTAGGGGATATTTTCCCTTAACCTTCTCAACCTTCTTTCCCTTTTTCCACCATCAAAAAATAGTCAAAAAGTCAAAAAGTACTTTCTATTGTCAATCCGAAGATAACTGGCTCAATCCGAAGAAACTACATTCTGTCAATCCGAAGATGTCTACTCAATACGAAGCTCTTCGGATTGACTAACTATGTGGTCTTCAGGTGATCTCAACTACTTTTCTCAGGTGGGTTATCTCTCAGGAACTGATTGCAATAGCTTTTATCCTTCTCCATGTGTGAATTCCATGCCTTGCTATTCATTGGTAGCTGGCTAGAATTTACATGGTAAACTACTGCATTTTCTAGATTTGCTGCACAGTTGTAAAATGTTGGCATTTCTTGCAAGTTCAAAAAATTAGAACATGGGAAAATAATTCAAATATCAACATGAATAAGTACATCAAGTTGCTACCAAATTTATACACTTTATTCACCAAGTAACCATGCTGAAATAGTGCAACAATGCTGCACAATTATCCCTGCTCTGTTATACCCTATTGCTGCCTATTTAGACCATGTGGGAATGCTTCTAAATAGGTCAGATGTCTTCTGTAGTCCTTCTAAACTTATTCCATCCATTTCCTCATGCTTTTCTTGACAAATTCAAGGTGCTCCTATAAAGTGATAGCTTGTTGATTTTTATATGGTTGTTTTCTACAGATTTCCAGATTTAGAACAGTCCTAATAATTTGGCTTCAATGTGGACTTCAAACAAGTTGAAGGGTAGGAAAACATTCATAAACCATTGTGAAGTTAATGGATATCAGCATACCACATTTGGCTATTTGAAATGCATATTTTTATTTGCTACTTAATCAAGCAAAAGCAGTCACAAAATGCTGAAAATAGTCAAAAACAGAGATATAATGCTCCTAACATAAAATCATGCAAACACTTAACAAATATATATTCTAATCAACTATTTGGAATTTAACTTAATAATATGGCAGTTTTTATATGTCAAACATAGTGTAAAAATGAGGCATTTTCAGGCCTCATCATCCCCCCAGCTTGAACTGATGCATGCCCTCATGCATCCTAGTAGGCCATAGTAATATGCTGGTTTTATCCTTGTGAAAAACATCCTTTGCCACCTGCTACCTGAGAAATTTCTCCTTGCTGCACTACACCAAGCATTTTTCAATTTAAGCACAGGTATTTCACTTTTCTACAACCTTGCAAAAAAATTTTCAATCAATTTTTTCAATTTTTTTTATTCTAGTTTTTTTTCTTTTCTTGCATATCTTTTTTTCATTTGCAACTTGCAACTTTTTGACTTCTGCACTTTCATCCTTCAATATTGCAATTTCTGCAATTACTGCAATTTTAACTCTTTTTCTGCCCTTCTACAAGTTTTAGTGTTGCAAGGTACCTCTTAAAGGCTTGGTATCATGTGATTCATCTTGCAATAGCCTTATTGTGGAACCATATTTGGCAGATGCACTACTACTGGTGAAATTTTCTGTTCTTAACAACATTTCAGCCTGAATGCCTATTTCTATTGTTTGCACCTTTTGAACAAAATTGATAAAATTTTGATTTTGAAATGCTTGAGGGATGTACTTACATGTGGTAGAGCCTTAGGAACCTCAATATTTGATGTACCCTACTCTTTTTACTATTCTACAACATTTTCAGCAATTTTGGTACAGTTTTTGCTTATTTCAAAGATATCTTGTTCATTCCGAAGATAGCCTGTTTTATTCTGAAGATTCATCCAAAAATGCAAAAATGACCTTCTATGCAAAAGTTAGCTACAAATTCTATTTTGGACCCATCTCTAGGGTATGTAAGCCTTCCATAACATCAAAAATCTCATCTCTATCCTTTTTTTTAGATGTTATTCATTACTATTTTATTGCAGTAGTAGTAAAACAGAATCTTCAGATGCTCCCATGCAACTAAGGGCAGAAGGGGGTGTTTCTTGACATCTTAAACATGTTCCATTTTCAACTTGCCAATATTGTATGAATAGTTTTATGCCAAATACCGATTATCATACATTAAATGCTAAATGCTTACTATGACTTAAATGCAAGAAACACATACCTTACTGTCCTAAAAATTGATCATGCACCTTACAAGCTGCTTCTGATGATTGTTAGCAAGCTATTTGAAAACATAAATATACACATGTGCAGTGTGAGATTTGTACAATGGTGAAACAAGGATGGGTGGATCAACAAGGAAATGCACGCCAAAAAACTAGTTTTCATGCAAGCCAACTCAGCAGCGCCTCAAGGAGGTTTTCACTACTGAATTATTCATTTTTTTCTCTTTTTTTCATTTTTTTCTTCTCTCTTTTTTCATCAGAAGAGGCTGCCATTTCTGGTTTTCAACCAACTTCTATCATTTTTTTTCAAGTGCCTCAATAAAAGAGTGTCTCTCATGAGGCTACAATGAGAGAGAATGTCTCTCACTCTTATTTGGATAAGAACAATTCTTATTCTACAAAAACATGTCAATATTTGTATGAAAACACCATCTTTTTCTACTGAAATCTGTAACAATGATGCAACCTTCCTTTCTAGATGAGTAGTAAGAATCTTCTTATGTCATCATTTAACTCCTTATTGCTGGAAATGAAGTGTTGACTTCATTGTTCCTCCTCCATGCTGAAATTGATGCTTGTCCTCATGTATCCCCATTTTGTGGGACATGTTTTTTTTTGATTTTTTTCTCTTTTTCTTCTTTTCTTTTTTTTTTTTTCTTTTTTCAGACTTTTCTCTTGTCTTGCTTGTGCCCATGAAGGAAGTTCACAAGCAAGATTATTCTTTTTTTTTTGTCAAACTTTTATCATCACTCTGAATCTGACATGGAAGAGAAATTCTCCTCCATTCTGTGTACATCCAATTGTTCACCTCAAGAACTCCTCCTTAGTTAATGGTGCATGGTATACCCGAAGGCAATATCCATTCACCACTAACTTCCTCTGTGAATCACCAATGGGAGAAAGAAACACTGCTTCATATCTAAAAATTTCTTCAATCAAGTGTTTGTCCATGCCTCCTAATCTGCAAAATCTTGTCAATCTGTACTTGAAACAATTCAATACCAATTCTCAAATATGTTAAGTGCATACATCAAGATGAAATCTTGACATACCCTTGTAATTCCATGCAAAGGGATTGAAATATTGTTTCAAAACAACAAACAATTTTGCTTTTTGTTCATAAGTCAACCGATCAATAATGTTCAAGAATTTCCTTGGTTGTACTTCAGTTTATTTCATTCTTAGGAGGACAAAATTTATCCTTAATGGAAGTAAATTTTCTATGTGCAACTTTTCCAATTTTTCTCCTTTATCCAAAGCTGATTTCTGTGTCTGGACTAAAGGGTTTTTGTGTATCTCCATTGACTTTTATCTCTTCAAGCTCAGGTAAGTTCTTGTTTGAGCACAATTGGATGTTGTTGCAGTCAATAACATTTCTTGTAGGTTTTTTTACCAGATTCAGCTACATAAATAAGGGCTGCCTATCTTGTATTATTCAAACTGATCACAGGTTGGGCTGAAAAAGACAATTTAACTAAACATATTTTTGGTTTGCACAATAAGACAAGAAGTGTACAACTTTAGCAGATCAACTACTTGTCAGGTAGGATCACCTCTAATGAGATCAACTATTGTCTTTGTAGGCTAAGAATTGCTAGGTTGTGGTTTAGCATGGTAAAACCCTAACAATATTTAAGCAATAATGGCAAAACTTTAGGATCACCGTTTGAGCTATAAACTTCTATTTTGATTGTGCAAAAGTTTTGTGATTTTTTTTTTTTTTAATAGATTCAACTTACATAGATAGGGGTTGCCTGTCCTGTATTATTCATATTGGCCACAAGTTGGGCTGAAGGTGGTGGTTGATTTACTTGCCCTATTTGTTGTTGTTGGGATCTCTCTTTGAGAAGAATTCAGATTAGGCAACAAATTTTGCATCTCTGAGTTGTGGAAGTAAATGGCATTCATCAATGATATGTCCCTATGAACAAATGCTACAGGTAGTTGATATGGCTATTTTGTTCAAGGGATAGTCTTGTATATCTACCATGATATCTTCCCAACACCTAGTACAAATTTGTTTATACTACCCTGATGATATGGATATAAAAAGGGTAGTACTAGCAGATGGCTCTTCTAAATTTTTCAAGAGATCTTATGTTTCTTGATAATGAGGATGATGAATTCTTTCAATTTTTATCAAGAATTTCAAACATAGGCAATTTAACCCCCAAGTGTGAAGATCACCTCCCTGTGGTTGCTTGTTTTCTAAATGGACTGAAATGCAACTATCAATAATTATTATTTATACCAGCTATTACATTCAGATTTTATTCTGAACTTCATAACTTAGCACAATAATAATTATTTGACTACTTTTACCTTCTAACAACACCATGATCCTTGAAAATGGTGCCAAAATGATGAGTGTCATTGAGTCTCATCATTTAATCTCAATGATTTATCAATCTAGGGTGGTGTCCAAGGTTGTCTATGATAGAAGGTTAGGGTAGAGTGCAATTCAGGCATTCAAATTTCAAGCATTTATTGGTGAAGTAGATTTTGGTTTAGCCTTTTGGTGTCACACTAAACCTAGTCTGTAGAATGGAAACTAAAATAAATTACAAGAATTGAAAACTAAATCTAAATTGTAGAATTTAACAATTAACTACAATTGCAAGAATTGGAAATGGCTGAATTAAAATCTAATCTACTTTTGCAGAATTGAAATAACATAAGTGAAATTGCTAAATTGAAATGATGCTGAAATAAAACCTATGCTAAAAACACCTATCAATATCCTACCACAAAAGGTCATCAATCTTCTGCTATAGGAATTGACAACAAAATGAAATCTACTGAAATTGAAAGTAGTTGAAACATAAAAGCAAAGAACATGAAAAGCAAAGGGAACATGGAAATAAATATTTAATCTAATTTTTCAGCTGACACACACACATTAGTTGTACAAAAACATAATGAAGAAAACATAAATAACATAATACAAAATTAAAACAAGAAAATGAAATCTGGCAAGCAATCTGTTAATTCTGCTACAGCAAAATTACAGATTAAAACCTACCATAAAAATCCTCCTTCTAGATCTGAAAGTGGGCCCATACTTCCTGATCTAGAAGGAGGTGTAAAAACACTCCTTAACTAATTAACACTCAGAATAAAAATTGACAAAAAGACTACACTTTTATTGTTGTCAAAACATGTTAAAAACTGTTATAGATAATTGTTGTACAGTCCTATTTGCTGTTGCTACTACTCTCCTCTATTCTAATTCCTACCTAGCTCAACCAAGAAGGGAGATATCCTTTTATAGATGCATAATATCTATTTACAAATATAAAATATACTATTCCTATCTTGCAGATCAAATCCTATTATGTTGCAACATTTCTTGGTTTTATCCTAGAAGAGGATCAATTGATATTTTCCCATGAATGGTGGCTTTTGGATGGCAAGGATGACAAATATAGTTGGGGGATATTTTCCCTTAACCTTCTCAACCTTATTTCCCTTTTTCCACCATCAAAAAATAGTCAAAAAGTACTTTCTGTTGTCAATCCGAAGATAACTGCTCAATTTATAGAGTTTCAATGAAGCTCTTCGGATTGACTAACTATGTGGTCTTCAGGTGATCTCAGCTACTTTTCTCAGGTGGGTTATCTCTCAGGAACTGATTGCAATAGCTTTTATCCTTCTCCATGTGTGAATTCCATGCCTTGCTATTCATTGGTAGTTGGCTGGAATTTACATGGTAAACTGCTGCATTTTCCAGATTTGCTGCACAGTTGTAAAATGTTGGCATTTCTTGCAAGTTCAACAAATTAGAACATGGGAAAATAATTCAAATATCAACATGAATAAGTACATCAAGTTGCTACCAAATTTATACACTTTATTCACCAAGTAACCATGCTGAAATAGTGCAACAGTGTTGCACAATTATCCCTGCTCTGTTATACCCTATTGCTGCCTATTTAGACCATGTGGGAATGCTTCTAAATAGGTCAGATGTCTTCTGTAGTCCTTCTAAACTTATTCCATCCATTTCCTCATGCTTTGCTTGACAAATTCAAGGTGCTCCTATAAAGTGACAACTTGCTGATTTTTATATGGTTGTTTTCTGCAGATTTCCAGATTTAGAACAGTCCTAATAATTTGGCTTCAATGTGGACTTCAAACAAGTTGAAGGGTAGGAAAACATTCATAAACCATTGTGAAGTTAATGGATATCAGCATACCACATTTGGCTGTTTGAAATGCATATTTTTATTTGCTACTTAATCAAGCAAAAGCAGTCACAAAATGCTGAAAATAGTCAAAAACAGAGATATAATGCTCCTAACATAAAATCATGCAAACACTTAACAAATATATATTCTAATCAACTATTTGGCATTTAACTTAATAATATGGCAGTTTTTATATGTCAAACATAGTGTAAAAATGAGGCATTTTCAGGCCTCATCAAACTCTACTCAACCAATCACTCAATGAAATAATCCTTGCTCACAAACCCTAGTCCAAGCATATGATTACTCACTCACTTATTTCCAACAATTCTTATCAAACAATATCACATAACAATGATACTCATGATCTTTGCAAACCCTAGTTCAAGTTCTTCACTCAATAAATCACTTCAACAACAATGCTAATCAAACAATCCTTTTCACTTCAACTTAGTATTCAAAAAAATCAATAATCACTCACTAGAAAAATGTGCCCATACCTTTTTTTTTGATGTAGAAGTGCCCTTAAAACCTGTCTTAATCACAATTTTCTTCTTTGCCAATTTCATTGGTTAGATGACAAAAATATCACACTAACACTCTCAAAAAGATTTCTCAATTACAAAAATAATCAAACTCAAATACACCTTATTACTCCTTCTTGAAATTAGCAATCATCAAATCATGCATAAATATAATTACACAATTGCTCCTTATAATAGCCAACTTAAATTAATAAACCTCCAAAAATTAATCTTTCAAAATAATATTGTCTACCTTTTAATTCCTCAAATACTCAATATCCAAATTAATTCAGGAAAAAATTAAACTTTATAACCATCAAAAATATTTTATTTTTCTCAACCTTAGCACATTCAAAATAATCAAGCAACCAAGACAAATGACATTAGCGCATACCTTAACACTAGCCAAAAGGTCTCGATGGGTTTCAAATACGAGGCCACTCCCACCGAGTGTCTTATCAAGGCACTAGCCCACCACGTGGGCTAAGCACTTCCACAGGGAAGGGAAGGCACAAGACTCCCTTTATTCTCTTCGTTCGACACTGCATAAAAATGAAAATGCCCTCATTGCCTTGCAAAATAAATTTTACGGGATTCTAACCCTACACACTTTTCCTTCTGGAAGACATAACACCATCCACTATTGCCAACTACACTACATAGCACTGTGTGAGGTAAGAGGAGCCTCGCTCCTATTTTTCAATCCTTCTACCATCGGAGACCTTTCAAAATGTGAAAACTCTTTCTCCCTTTTTGTGCATAATACTTTGGAGCTTAGGAAATCGATCAATAACATATCAGGGGTAAGGCAAAGGTTTTTTTACCATTTATACACGATGCCTCGTGCCATAAACATTGACGCTTTAAATCGAATTTCAAATTCGAGTTTTAACAAAGCCTTATAACCCTCTTTAGGGTTATTTAAATTAATAAAAATTAATTTATAATTAAATTAAACTTAAATTGTAATTAACTTAAATAAATTTGGAAGTTAATTAAATTAATTAATAAATTAATTTATAATAAACTTATATTAATTAATTTAAATTTACCTTTTAAATATTATAATATTATTTTCTTGGGCCTCTTCTTTGCGCTTTAGACCACATCTGACTACCTAGAACTGGATCTGACCAACTGGAAGCAGACTCTCCTTTTTGCACTGATTGTGGAACTATTTCTCCTTTTTGCACTGCTCATTGAAACTGACTTTTGATATCAATGACCACTCACTCTTGACATCAATGACAACTCATTTACTCAAAATGTCCAACAAGACCAAGATTGCTTAGCTTGGTATCCTATTAATTCTCACAAAATGTACCCAAGGGATCCAGGAAAGATCGAGAAAAACATAAAATACAAAAAAGTACTAAGTCTTCCCCGATAATGGTGCCAAAAATTGTTGGAGGAAATTCTTGTACCCTTGGATTTTTCTCACACTGTAAGATTTCCCTGATCAAATTAGCATTGTGGACTCTAGTGGATCCATCTCTTTGACTCAGGAAAATATTATCCTAAGAATATAGATAGATTGATTTAGGTAAGGAGACCTTAGAGGTGAGCCTATAATATTTCTCATATACTCATGCTCATCCAGATTGCAAAAAGAAAAGTTGTAACATAATATTGGATCAAGCTTCAGAGGAAATCACAACTAGTGATTCAATCAGTAGATCAATGACTTATCCATTGGGTAATTGTAGCAAGGCTTAAAACATTGATATGAAACAAAAATAAAGGGAAGAATCTAAAAAACTAGGCCAACCACATTCATTCAAATAATGCAAAAAATATGGTTAAACATACCAATGAAGGAAGGTGCCATTTACACATTCAAATAATGTAACATGTAAACAAGAAAAAAAAATTGCACATAAAAATGCTCAAAGAAGAAAGTAGGATTGTATTAATGCAAAATATCATTATAATGGGACTCTGATCAAGATAACTAGATCTCGCTAAGCAAATAAAGATAAGTTCTCCATTTAAATGATGCAATAGAGAACTTCAACTTTTCATTCAAATGATGTAACAAAGAGCCTCTTGGCTTCTGGTCTCAACCACTGGAAACGATCTCAATAAACTGGACACCTCCTTAGAAAAAACCTACAAAATAATGGATAAGAAATAAGGGTGATGAGATAAGACACATAAAGGAAAATACAACTGATAAAATATAGGCACTCTGGTATACCTCTTGCAGAATTTTACTATACAAAAACTTGATCATTTTTTCTATCATAACAACTTCTTCATATAGCTTGATTATTGGTCTCAATTTAGCTCTCATTCAAAGCTCGATGATGGCCCATAATTGTTATAACTACAACTACCTCCATGATGGCCCATAACTACCATTAGTTGTACTTGATGTGGCTCTAACTTGTAGATTAATTGTGGTCCATAACTACAATTGTTAAAAATATGGTGATGACCCATAATTATGGTAACTAACTTCCTACTCCATTATATTCCATTGATTTCCTCTATGTCATGTTATAAGGGGCATTAAATAATTTAATTATCCTTTATCCATTACCAAAATCAAACCTTAGGTGTTGCCTCAATCAAAATTTTAATTAATTGAAAAAAAATTTAGTGCTTCTTGTTTAAATAATAATTAAAAAAATTTAATCACTTTCCTTCAATCCACGATCTCACAAGCTGCCTACTCAATTTGCACCAATAGGAACTCAAGCCTCCCATGTGGCCCCCTACATTAGTGCCACCAATTGGCACCTCCAGGTGGCCCCATGCAGGAGGTGCCTTTACCACCATGATGTGGTCGACTCAACGTGGGTGCCTCCATACCTTTAAATTATATGGGGGTCAATCCACTCTTGATGTAGGACTAAATCATTGAAACCATGCAATAATAATTGCACCCGCATGCATGCCTTTGATACCAAACACTTATCACCATGTGTTGCCATGGGGTTGGAGCACTCAATTTATTTTATGCTCCCTACCCCATTGATCTAAACGCCCTCTTTTGGGCCATTGATTTACTACATACCTAAATTTGCCTATCATACACCACCATGTATCATTTTTTGGGAAATTTAGATCTTCTACTCTCATCTATGCCATCGAATCCAACCAAGTGGAATCCACATGGTGATCATAGATTGTACTTCCTCTGCCCCTTTCACATCAAGTTAAGCCATTGGATTTGGGAGAACCACCCTAGCATGAATTGTTGATCAAGTCTAGTGGGGTCCACATGGTGATCGTGGCTCATATTTCCTCTGCATTGCAAGCTATTAGATCATACATGCACATCAAAACCATCCATCTCTATTTACCCATTGACTATGGAAAGAGGGAATTCCAAATATTAGGGTACGCAAAAATTTAATTAAAATTTTAATCTTTAAGAAAAAAGGACCATGATGGGGGTATGTTTAGCGGTAAGAAATTCTTAGGGAAAAAGGAACTTAGGGAATAATATGAGGGGGTAGAGAATTTTGAGGGTAGGATGTGTCAAGGAAGAAATATAAAAGGGGACACTACATGGACATAAGGTATTAGGGCTTGTAAATGGAGCTAATGGCTAATGGAAGGACCAAAATCTTCCAACAACTAGGAAAATTAAAGTGGGAAAATTTTAATTAAAACTTAGGGCCTCGAGGACAAAAAATAATTTAAATAAACCTTAGGAAGATAATGGAGGAAAGTAAAATCAAAATATCCCTATTTAGGCCTAAGAAAACTACATCTCGACCCTTGATGATAAATATACTTTTACATTGCTCTTGAAGGGTGAGATAGAACTTTTAAAAGACCAAAAACTATGAAAAGACCCTTAAGTACATGACTTTTACAAATATTTTCATAAAGAACAAATTTTTTAATGAAGACTGACTAGGGAATTATTGCAAAATTTGGAAGGACCACAAAATTAAAAGAGAAAACAATATTGTCCTAGACAAAGCAATAAAAAACAAGGACTCCATAAGGCACCAAAACTTAAAAATTAGAGGTAACCTCAAGTTGGGATTTGAAGATCCAACATAATCCTCTATTGCAACCGATCATCAATGGAACCCTCTACTACAACCTATCATCAATAGAATCCTCTACTACAACTGATCATCAAAGGAGCCTCTAGTACAATCGATCATTAGTGAAAGTCTCTATTGCAATCGATCATCAATGGAACCCTTTGCTACAATTGATCATCAATGGAACCCTCTACTATAACCGATTATCAATGGAACTTTTGCTATAACCAATCATAAATTGAATCTCTACTACAATCGATTATCAATGGAACCCGTTGCTACAATTGATCATCAATAGAACCCTATACTACAACCAAACATCATAGTGTTATCTTCAATGGAAGCTCTATTGCAACCAATAATTATAGTGCTATCATCAATGGAAGCTATACTACAACTGATCGTCAATGTGTTATCGTCAAGCATAACTATCTATAGTTATTCTATCAAATATTGTATGACATCAATTATCATCACCGTATAATTTACCATAGTTTAATTACTTTTGATGAAAAATAAATTCAATTTACCATGTCTTCTACATGAGTTTGAACATGATTCACCATAAATTTTATAAACAATTTTGGGTCTAACCCCTTATACGTAACCCCATTTTATGGTCTTATAGTAGTAATATCTAGCATTTTCTCTAGCTTTGATTCCTTAAGTGTATCTCTAAGCCATATTGGTTTTTTCCTTTATAGTGTTGTAGTAGTTTCTAAATTTTCAATTTCCTCATCATATATGTTTTATTATTTTTCTTATTAGGTGGTAAAAAAAGGGGTTTTGAAAGGGACCTAAATATTTTACAATAAGGATAAAAAAAAAATTAGTCTCAGAAAGAGATAGACAGAAGCAAAACTCACATTACAAACACCAACATTCCCAAGTAGGCCAAGGAAAATAAATATAACAAAGATAAAGAGGAACCCAACACCTCAGAGGAAAACAAAACTAAATTAGCCTTGAGAAGAATCTTTAGAAAGATCTACCTCCATACCTAGAGTAATTGGGTCTTGAACCTGCTTCAGATTCTAGGAGATATCATTAACTTAAAAAAATTGACATCTTCATTAATCTCTTGAGAGATCTCATCAAATATTTCAAATATTCAAACAACTTACTTAGAGAGATTTTGGTTTCCACTTGAAAATTACTATTAACCAATAATGTCTCAGGTATATTTAGAAAATGATAAGGATCCATTGAGTTATCAGAGGCCTGAGTCATGAGATATTTTTTGTTTCTTCTTTAGCTTTGTGTTTAGGTGGTTTGATATTATCATTCCCTTCAATTCTAATTTTGGCTTCTTAAGAAACTCTTGTTTTTTATTTAGCTTAGTATTCTCTTCCTCTGAGGAATATGAGTGGATCAATGAGGGTCCAACCAAGACATACAAGGGATGGTTAATAATTTTATCAATAGCAACTTGAGGAGCCTCACTATATTTCTAATAATTAGGCTCATCACCACCAAGATTCAGACTCTTAATTTCTTCTACCATAAAAATTCCAAAATTCTTTTCCAACTTGGCCTTACCAACATCACCTCTTGAAGGGGTCTCCTAAAAATTACTCATAGTAATATTTTCCATACATAGATTAACTGGACTAGCCTCCTAACTAGTAATCGAAGGGCTCATGACCATCTCATTTCTAGGGGAAATACCACCCCAAGCCAAGCTAGACCCAACACCATTATTTCTTGCAGTAATAGTTTTTTCTTTTGAGCAACAAAATTGAATATTAATTTAAATAAACCTCGATGATTAATGGAATAAGAGTTACCTTATTGCACATTAAACGTTATTATTTCCAGCTCTTTGAAGAAAAATCTAGGAATATTCTTAAGCTTTTTACCTCTAAAGTGGTTAACTAAAGCTAGGTGAAAACTCCTAATGACATCCTAATTGCATTTAGGGGTGAAATAATCCATGATAGATAGAAGTAACCTATACCAAGGGGCAATAAATAATGATGTTTGAAGACCATTATGGAACTTAATTGGTGAGCTAGCTCTATGCTTGAATAGATCCAATTCCTTTACCAAGGAATATTTTTCCCTGTTGACATAATTCCCATCCATAGGCACTCTAGTAATCTTAGAAAGAAGTTGAGTATTAATCATAAACTCTAAACCATCAGCTGAAACCACCCCTTGATTCCATGAAAGAACCAAATCTTTGGCCAACTTTGGGTCATGACCATTGAATTATTTTAAAAACCTTAGAATCCCTTCTCTTTCAAAAAATCCAACACATCTCTATCCAGAGTTAGACATAGAGGTTAAATACCTTTCAAGTCTTATTCCATACCAATTTTTATTCACCTACCTTCAAAGAAACAATACCACTAGAGGAATGATATTTTCTTGAACACAACTTGTAAGTTTATAAAAATATTTATAATGACCATTCAAAAAAGCTGAGAAAATTTGGAAAAAGGCCTTGTAAACACATCTACCAATGAAACTCACATTCCACCTAGCACCTTCTAAATTCCAACCTTGAGACCAGAGAATACCAACAAGATCCCCCAATACCACAAAATAAAAATAGATTATAATGACCCATGAGCCAAACCCTTCTGATTCCTTCCATGAACTATAGAAGAGAGGGAAAAGTCTATAGGATATCCTTCTCATAATATTTTTGGAACCCCCAAACCACAAAAAATTAAGATGCAAGAGGCTCATTATTAATTTGGGGGATTTCATCCTAAATGATTCTCCCATGATTTGGGGGCTTTCATCCTAAATGAGGCTCATGAGTTTCATCCTAATTTGGGGGCTTGCATCATAATTTTCCCATTTTCGTTTCTTATTACACCCCTGCACAAGTATGCCTAGGATTTCATTTTTAAGCCACATCAAAATTCAATTTTAACCACCCCACTTGAGGAGGAGTTCATTTGGTTTATTTTCTACTTGAAAGCACATTCAGAACAACTTTCTCAAAATAATAGGGAATGCCCAAGGAATCTGCAAGCTTCACCTTCTAAGGATTTTTCTTATTTTTACAAAAAAAGAGCAGTTTGAGAGATTTTAAATCAGAGTTGAAAAAATCTTGTTACAAACTATACACAAATCATTAGCACACTCCTTAAAGGCCTAATTATTTCTTTCTTTCGATGCCCCCCATAAAAGGTGAGGAAAACATAGAGACCAGAAGCTTCAACATCTTTGGCTAGAAAATGAGGAAGTCCATTGTTAAAAAAAACTACTATAGATCTCGAAAAAAAACTAGGAGACCCAATATTCTATAGAAAATCCTAAAATAATTCACAAGAGAAAGCACACTCTAAAAAAGTATGATGATTAGTTTCCTCATTCTTACCACATAAATAACATATGTTAGTAAGAATTATATCTCTTTTTTTTAGACTTTCAATAGAAATAATTTTATTCTAAAGATCCAACCATTGCAAATCAATGTAGGAGAGGTCCTCTCTATTCCTCTCTCTATTATAATAGTTGGTTGTGACCTAGAAAAAAATTTAAACCAAATCTGCCTATTTGGGACCCAAAAATTGCCAAAATTAGACTCCAAAAAATAAGCAAACTTAACAAAAAAATATCCATTACTCTCTTTGGTCTAGATTAGATAATCTTCAAAGGCAAAGTTTTGGATAACTTGAAGTCTCAAAAAGCTATTCATATTTTGAAGGGCTTCCTTCTCATCTCTACCTAAGCCAAGAATAGAGACATGCTTCCAAATTTTCCTACCATCAACAACTTCTATAAAACCAACCACTTTAGGTCCCAAAATTGGATCCAAAATCAACTTCAATGGAGCAAAAATAGAGCATTTAATAAGGGGGTCTCTCTCAACCAAGCGTCATTTCAAAAATTAATGTTTTGACCATTCCCAAGATTCCACATCAACCCTTTTAGAATAGTCTTTTTAGATTTGACAATAGTATTGCAGAAAGCAGATCTTGAAGGTAACTCTGAAGCTCCAATAATGAAGGTTATCTGGAACAATATTTGTCCTGGATCAACTAGGACCAACCTAAATATTAAAGAGAGATAAGCCTCCAACATTGCTTAGCTAACATGGAATTATTCATTTGAATTAGCCTCCTCAAACCAAGACCACCCTTATGTTTACTAGAGCAAACTTGATCCCACAAAACTAAATGGAATCTTCTCTTATTTTTTTATTCTAACCATAATTTTTTTTGGATCTATTCTATATTCTAAGCAATATTGAATAGAATATTAAATAGTGATAAGAAATAGATTGGAAGGCTTTGGAGGGTGGAATTTACTAACAACACCTTACCAACTTGATTCAAGAGATCACCCTTCCAACCCAAGAGTTTCTTTTGAAGTCTATCTAGGACAACAAACCAAGGTTCCTCTTTGATTCTTCCTTAACCACAAAGCTCTAGACTTTTACCTCTAAAATAACTCTTCTTTGGCTAGGATATTGTGAAAATTCACTAGGAGAACCTTTTCGTGATCTCTTACACCCTCTACCATTGATATTATTTCTAGGGAAGATTAAATTTCTTTTAATTGAATTTAAATATCTTTGTTTTGGTGAAAGAGATGCCCAAAAACCTCTTTATTCCACACTTTTATATTGGATTTTATGAATCTTAGCTTCTTAGCTATTTGGGAAATTAGGGGTCCTAAAAACTTTTGAGTCCATGACTCCACAATTCTAGTTTCAATCTTTGGGTGTTTCAACCACAGAGATTCAAATATGAAAATATTTTTGAAGAGTTTATCCCCAATGATGATGTCTAGGAGTAAAGGATTATGGTTTGAACCAATTCTAGGAAGAGTGCATAGAAAAGAGTTGCCTAAGACATCCATCCCTTCCCTAGATATCAAGAATCTATCAAGCCTATATTGGATTAAGCAATATCCCAATCTTCAATTACTCCTAGTGAATGTGCTCCATATTAAGTTTAAATCTAACAATTCATTGTTGTTAACAGAGTTTGCAAAATCCTCCATCCCTTTCAACCAAAAATTGTTACCTCATTTTTTTCCAAAATAAAAAGGAGAAATTAAAATCCCCAACCAACATCCAACATTCATCCTTAAATTTCTCTTGCATCTATCTTAGAACCTTTCAAAAATATTTCTCTCATAAATAGAATTTGGAGCATAAATGTTAGATTGCATCCATATCTGATTAGATATCTTACAATGGAAGAGAATATTAATGAATCTATCTGAGGAGGATATCAAGGCTTAGTCCAATCTAGAAGAGTCCCACAAATAAAGGATCCCACCTAAGGACCCCAAGGTATAGCTAACCGTAAAATCCGCTTCCTTCTAAAATAAATTCTTTACCTTAATGTAGTTATGAGAATCTACTTTAGTTTATTGAAGTAATAGAATCTGGGGGAAAACCTCTTTTCTCAAGGGGGCAAGAATTCTTCTTTTGGAATGGCCATTTAGACCTCTAACATTCCAGGATAAAAATTTTCATTTGAATGATTCAAAGAGACTATCCTCCATCCTTCCCAAAGGGAGTGACCCATGAGAAGTAGGGCTTAAAGAGAAGTCAATTATCTTATCCCCTTTAAAGATAAAAGTAGACAAACTCCCATTGGTTATATCTACTTTAGTTTCATGAGTTCTTGTGGAAATCTTGTCAGGCCTACCAGGTTTTTTAGATTGCCCCACATCCATCTAGAATTTACTAAAATCCTATTTTAGGGTTGAAAATTTGTCATCCCACTTCATTGGTAGAGTTGATTTAGATTTTTTGCTAGCCTTAATTGTTCTATATACTATTGCCTTAGCACCCACAATTACATCATTAAATATTTTAGTGGTAATGCTTGAAAAAAAAAATTGAACATACCTGAGCTATAGGTCTAGTAGGCCAATATCACCTGCAACCATATTCTTTCAACTAAATCCCTCTCTAATGATATTAAGAGTTAGAATATTTTCTTCTATATCTTCAACACCCTAAAATTTACCCTCCACTAGATCCATCATCAGAGTGTCCTTTAAAGTAGACCCATGAATGATGGGGGCTACAACTACCTTATTTGGAACTTCTAAGACAAGACCAAGGATGATAGCGACAAGATTAGAAATAGGATTCTTTGATTTTTGGACCCATTTTTGCTTTCTAGAATTCTTCTTTGCCTTATCCTAATCATGCTCAGAGGAGGTTAATTTTTTTGAGACTTTAGGGGGTAAATTCTCAAATTCTATAGATTTTTTCAAATACCTAAATTCAAAATTAATTCAATAGAGTTGGGCAGATCTACATCCATAATCACATTCACACACATTTAGACAACAACCAATCTAGATCGAGAATGAGTCAGACCATATATTTTTTATTCTGATTCTTCACTTGATGAAACTTCTTCTAAAAGACTTAGAATTGTTCTTGTATCTATTTTTTGTTCTTTAATAACATTTTTGTTTCCCTCATCAAATACTACATCTCTGCTTATGTAGATATTATTTGTAATTGGATCAATTATTCTATATCCTGTTGAATCATCATCATAACCAAGAAATATTCACACATAGTTTTGTCATCTAATTTAGTTATTTTCTTTGGAACATGCATGTACGCCATACATCCAAAGATTCTCAATTGTTCTACTGTTCATTTTTGTCTTGATCATACTTCTTTAGGAGTAAAATTTTTTAGTATTCTTGTGGGTGATATATTTGGTAAGTACACAATAACTTTGATTGCTTCTACCCAATATTGATGATCAAGATGAGCTTATTTTAGCATACAATGAACCATTTCCATAATAAATTTATTTCTTATTTCTACAATACCATTTTGTTAAGGTGAATATGCTGTGGTAAGTTGTAATTTTATACCATTTTTTTCTAAAACATAATTAAATTATTTTCTTAAAAATTCTCCTCATCTATCTGAATGGAGACTTTTGATCGATTTTCCTATTTATTTTCTACTAACTATTTGAATTGTTTGAAGCAACTAAATGCTTCAGATTTGAATTTCATTAAATACACCCACATTTTTCTAGAATTGTCATCAACAAATAGTTGGTAATATCTATTTCCTCTAGATGTAAAATTCTTAGTAAGATGAAATGGATATGGAATGTAGTTCTTGGTTTGGCTTTCTTTGTATCCAACACTATAAAACAATTGTAGGTAGTTTTTATTTTTGTTTAAAACTTCTACCTATCTATAGTTGCTAGTGAGGGCACTTCAAGGGCCCTCCTTCTATCCCTTTTTTCCAAGTAGTCTTTTGCAGACATAATGAGGGAGAGACAAGAAGTCGAGGATGAATATTTGAGTAATCATTCCCAAAAATCCATCTTCTCTACTGAAACCAAGAAGTAAATTTTTGTAGGAGTAGCTAAAGGTACCAACATAAAAATTATTAATACTAAAGCACAAACCCATAATATTATGCAAGAAATGGAAAAAAGAAAAGAGAAGGAACTAGAAAAAGTGAGGAAAATTTGATGTTTGCACCAAATAGACTCTACCTTTATTTTAGAGATAGTTGAGGAACTAATTACTGAGGGCATTGTCTATAGATACAACCATGCACTTATTTACAAATTCATAGGTCTAAGACCCTTAAAAATGTTATTTTATAATTGGGCTTAAAAAAACTAGGACCCTCAAGGGGAATTTGAAATAATTCTCCTACCTAATGGTTATTTTGTGTTGAAATTCATTATTTTTGTAGATAGAGACAAGTATTTTAAGGGGGGGGCTTATAATATTGGTCTAGTAGACTTTTTCATGCAACTCTGGAGGTTAGATTTCAACCCACGCATTGATCCATCTATATTTTCTACTTAGCTCAAACTTTTTTCCTACCCCTATAATTTTTTAGGGATGAAATCCTTAAGATGATATGTGGTATTTTGAGAACCTACATAAGGCAGTATAGAGAAACAATATAAGGGGGCTCAACAACACATGCTAGAATTTGTGTTGAGATGGATCTAGACAAACCACTTCTAGATAAAATTGAGCTAAGGGTGGGGAGGATTTCTTGGAGGTAACAGGTGGACTACCAGTCAATTCCCTTCATATGTAGAGCATGTCATGAATATGATCATCTAGTGAGACAATACCCAAAACTAACAATGATGGCTGAGGAACAAATTCAACCAAACCCAAGAACTATAACCCAATTAGCACAAAAGGAAAATCAATAAGGATTCCAAATCATATCAAGGATAAATGCAAAATATAGCACCAAAGACAAAGGAAGAAGACAACCAAAAGTAGTAATCCAAACAACCACTCATGTGGGAGAGCCCTATAAAAAAAATATGAGATCCTTAGTCTAAATGATCCAATGGACAAATAATACTTAATAGAGCTCCCCCATCTACCAATATAGATCTAACAACCATATATTTGAGCCATCCTTTTTCAAACCCTCCCTCCCCTTCAAAGTCCAAGTATTCCAATCTAGTAGATTAAATTGGCCCTAGCTAGTCCCTTTGTTCCCCTCCCAGTAAACCACGTCAACTGATTCTTTCCATGTTGATCAAGCAAGCCATCTCATCCCATATCCACCCCATAATTGGTCTAAGGTCATCATGGTCCAAAATCAAGACCATCTCCAACCAAAGGATGTGATTATGGGACTTGCTAAGAAAAATCAAGAAAAAATAACTCTCGAGATCAACCAAATTAATAAGAGAGAAGAATTCAACTTCATGAGCAAGAAGAAAATAAAACAAAGAAAATATTCAACAACAAGGAGAACAACTAAGAGAAATAGGATTGGTCAAGTCAATGGTGACTTCTACAACCTTGATTCCCAATGTTAGTACACACAGGAATGTGAAGGGACTTAATGACCATCTTAGACAATTTATCATCATAAGAATACTATTAGAAACCAAATCAAATGTTATGTTATTGCAAGAAACTATAATCTCTCTCAAATAAATAAGAACCATATCAAGTAGAAACTATAATTAGTATGACTACATAGCCCAAGAATCCTAGGGTTTTTTAGGGGGCTCTCTAATCTTGTGGTACTGACATACTTTACAAGAAATTAACTTTGCAACCACCAAAGAAGTTCTTATGATAAGACTTAAGAATATGAATACAAGAGAAATATGGATGATTATTAATATATGGGATGAAGGATGTCAAATATTAAAAATCAAATAGAAAGTAGTTTAGGCTCTTATAGAATCCTACCCAGAGGACATTTGGATAGTGAGTGAAAAAATGAATGCTAAAATGATGATAAATGATCAGGAAGGGGGAAGAGCATAGTTGAATGACAAGGATAGAATCCTCTTCACCTAAGAAAATTTGTTGAACAAGGTGCAGAAAAAGTATTGTCATTGTTGTCAACACAGACAAAAATTGATGCAGTTGAAGCAATGGACAAGAATTCTGAAGTCAGTCAGATCAAGTACAATGAATTTGCAGGAAAACAGAAGTGACCCAGATTCAAAAATTTGCAGAAAAAGACAAGTAAGAAAACTGTCGCGATATCGCGACATGTTTTCTATCGCGATATCGCGACAGGTTGAGAGGTCCGAAGGCAGAAAGAAAATTGTCGCGATATCGCGACATGTTTTCTGTCGCGATATCGCGACAGGTTGAGAGGTCCGATGGCAGAAAGAAAAATGTCGCGATTTCGCGACATGGCCGAGGAGAGAGAAAATGCATGCCAAATTGTCGCGATTTCGTGACATGGTCGAGGAGAGAGAAGGTGCAAGCAAAATTGTCACGATTTCGTGACATGGTCGAGGAGAGAGAAGGTGCAAGCAAAATGGTCGCGATTTCGCGACATGGTCGAGGAGAGAGAAGGTGCAAGCAAAATGGTCACGATTTCGCGACATGGCCGAGGAGAGAGAAGGCACAAGCAAAATTGTCACGATTTCATGACATATCAGAGGAGAGAGAAAACGATGGAGAAACTGTCGTGATTTCGTGACATGTTTCGGGTAAAGGCATAGGCAATGAAAAGTGTCACGATTTCACGACAGGATCGGAGTGGAAGCAACAAGGTGAAAAAGGTGTAGCGATTTTGCTGCATGACAAAATGCATGGAAACAAAGGTGTAGCGATTTCGCTGCATGACAAAATGTATGGAAACAAAGGTGTAGCGATTTCGCTACAAGTCAAAATGCAAGGCAACAAAGTTGTAGCGATTTCGCAACATGTCTTGTTTTCGCTAGTGCATGGAGCAAGAATTGTATGGAAGCAAAGAACGTCGCGATTTCGTGACATGTTCCAATTTCGCTACTGCATGAAGCAAGGATTGTACGGAAGCCAGAAACGTCGTGATTTTGCGACAAAGTTGAGGATGACGTCAGCAAAATTGAAAGTGTCACGATTTCGCGACAGGGTGAAAGAAAAGCCGCTGGAAGCCGAAGCGTCACGATTTCGTGACAACTTTGAGGATGACGTCAGCAAAAGCTAAAAGTGTCGCGATATCGCGACAAGTTGCAAAAGAGACCTCAAGAAACTGGAAGCGTCGCGATTTCGCGACAACTTTGAGGATGACGTCAGCAAAAGCTGAAAGTGTCGCGATATCGCGACAAGTTGCAAAAGAGACCTCAAGAAACCGAAAGCGTCACGATTTCGCGACAACATTGAGGATGACGTCAGCAAAAGCTGAAAGTGTCGCGATATCGTGACAAGTTGCAAAAGAGACCTCAGGAAGCCGGAAGCATCGTGATTTCGCGACAACATTGAGGATGACGTCAGCAAAAGCTGAAAGTGTCACGATTTCGTGACAAGTTGCAAGAGAAGCATCAGGAAGCCGAAAGCGTCACGATTTCGTGACAACATTAAGGATGACATCAGCAAAAGTTCGAAGTGTCACGATTTCGTGACATGAACAGAGGAAAAGCTTTCAAAAGCCAAAATGGTCGCGATTTCGCGACAGCAAGGGCATGAAGGCGTACGGCTACAAAATGTGTCGCGATATCGTGACAAGTTAGTATTTCGCGGTCAACAGCCCAAAAAAAGTCAACTGGGCAGAAATGTCATGATTTCACGACAGGTAACAGTTGGGCGGGTAAAAGCCGAAGGAGCATGCAAGATGACACGTGTCAGAAAAAGCATATAGGAAAATCATGCAGCCAGTTACGTAAAAAGTAACTGATGTCAGATCTGTAGTTACACATTGACAAGTGTTAGACATGCACTAGAACAACTGTATATGCACGATTGAAAAGCATTCGAAGAATCAAATATGAAGGATCGGAAAAGCTTTCAAAAAGACGTATTTGCAGCATTCGAAAAGCCGTATTTGCAGAATTCGAATAGCCAAATATGAAGGATCGAAAAAGCTTTCAAAAAGACGTATTTGCAGCATTCGAACAACCGTATTTGCAAGGATTCGAACAACCGCTTATGAAGAGGAGAAAAGAATTCGAACAGCTCGAGAATGTCATTCGACTGCATGCAGGATTGAAAAGTTATAGAAGACGAAAAGTCCCGATGAGAAAAAGGGGTTATAAAAGGACAGTCATGCAGAGAATAGGGTTGTTGCTGTTAGAGGGAAATTGCTATGAAAAGAGGGTTAGAAGAGAGCCAAGAGAGAAATTAGCAGAGCCGTGAGAGTGTGCAGAGTTTGTTTAATTGCAGACCAGTCAGGGTCGTGTAAGAAGTGAAGACATTTTTATGTCATTTTAAATTGCTCAAAATTGCAGTCCAAGTTGGTGCTTGGTACTAGGGGTTGGTGCTCCTATCTGTTGCAGTAGAAAACTAAGGGGTTGGTGCTCCTTCCAATAGATGCTGGTAAAGTGTTTGTAAAATTGGTATTTTGCAAAGACTGGATTTGGATTGGAGTCCAAGCAGTCATTTTTGAGGAGTAGCCAAATTGGTGAACCTCGGTATATTGAGTGTTGTGGTGTGCTCTATTGTTCAATTTGCTTTTCTGGTTTTCAAGTTCTCTTTGTTTCATTTTAAATGCTGTAGAATTGAATATTAATAGTTACACTGATTCACCCCCCCTCTTAGTGTCATTGTGTGAATATCAATTGGTATCAGAGCAAGGTTCCTTGAACAAGTTTAATCAGCTAAGGTGATCTTGGAAGAAACAATGGCAGGCGGTGAAGGATTCTCATCCAACAAAGCTCCCTTGTTTGATGGAACTAATTACACTTTCTAGAAACTCAGGATGCAAACATATCTGAGTGCATTGGGATATGACATTTGGGATTCTGTAGATAGTGGATACACAACACCCACTACTCCAACAAATACTACTGAGAAGAAAAAATTTGAAAACAACTCCAAAGCTAAGAATGCCATAATGTGTGGACTTGTAGACAATGAATTGATAAGAGTCATGAGCTACAAATTGGCAAAAGACATGTGGGATAAACTGAAGAGCATCCATGAAGGAGATAGCAAGATCAAGGAAGCCAAGCTGCAAACTCATCGAGCTTAGTTCGAAGCATTACAAATGAAGGAAGATGAGAACATAGAGGCCTATATGCTGAGAGTAAATGGAATCATCAATGCAATCAGAGGACTCGGTGAAGAAATGGATGATGCAGTTGTTGTAAAAAAGGTTCTCAGAACCCTTCACAAAAGATTTAACTCCAAAGTTTTTGCAATAGAAGAGGCAAAATATCTAAACAATTTTAGCATGGATGAGCTGCATGGTTCCTTGACTGCATATGAAATGAGAATAGGACAAACTAAGCCTATAGACAGAGAAGTTGCTTTTAAAGCACATAAGAATATAAAAACTAAACATGAATCTGAGGATGAAGAGACACTGGATGAAACAGAAGCAAATTTTGTTCAGAAACTCACAAAGGGAAAAGGAAAATATAGAGGAAAGCTACCATTCAAGTGCTTCAATTGTGGAGGAGTCGGTCATTTTGTAGCCAAATGCCCAATGCATGATAAAACCAAAAATGGTGAAGGGTCACTCCAAGAAAAAGGTGATTGGAAGAAGAAACAAAATTTTAGAAAGAACAACTTCAAGAAGAAAAGCTTCATATCCAAGAATGTCAGCTCTTCTGAAGAAAGCTCAGGTGAAGATTCTGAAGAAGAAATAGGGGAAGCTCTGTTCATGGCACTTGAAGAGGAAAGAACAGAAGAAAATCAGGAAGGTGATGAAAGCTTTAAAGATGAGGCTGAAGTTTATCTGGAAGGAGAATTGGTTGCTGCACTTGAAGAGTTGAGTGTAGAAAGGAAAAAGAACAAAAAGTTTTCAAGAAAACTAGAGGATGCCACTGACATAATAAACAGTTTAAAAATACAGACAGAGGAATTCAAGAAAATGTCTGAAGTTCTTGATGAACAATTAACTGTAAAGACAGTTGAATGCAGCAAGCTAGAGGAAGACATTGTTAAGTTAAGAATGCAGCTAGAGGAGATGAATAGAAAATTGAGCTATTTTCATAAGTTTGAAGAAAGTACTGTAAAGCTGGATAAAATGTTAAATAACCAAAGGCCTTCCGACATCAAATTTGGTTTAGGCTTCGATGAAGGAGAATCATCAAATGGTTCAAAGGCCTTGAATGTAGAACCCATAAAGAAAGAAGAAAAGATCAGGGTTGACCTAGAAAAAACAAATCATGCCAAAGAAAGCAATAATGCCAGATTCAAGAAGAGTACTGACAAAGATGGATTCACAAAAGTCACACATCCAAGAAGGAGAAGATTCATGGCTCCTACTTCAAACTGGCAAAGACCTGCACCCAGGTTTAATCATTCCTTTTCTGGTTATTGTTTTAAATGCAATGCTTATGGCCATAAGATTTCAGATTGCAGGCATAATGTATCTCAAAGGAATTTCACCAGCAGAAATGCTTTTTCTCCTTTAATGAATTATGCAGTTGAATGTTATAATTGTCATAATTTTGGACATATTGCTAGAAACTGTAGAAGCACTTTTGCATCAAATAATTATCAAAGTAGAAAATCTCAACCAAGTGGGTTGAAACAAAACAAGAAATTTCCTGAAAAACAGGCACATGCTAATGAAAGGACAAAGGCAAAACAAGTAGCCAAATCTGTCATCAAACCATAATGGAAAGAAAAGGAATCTTTGATTGTTCAGACTGCTTTTAAAGCACAAGACAAATCTGCACCATGGATACTTGACAGTGGATGCTCCAGTCACATGACAGGTGACAAGCAAAAATTTGAGAATTTACAGAATTATGAAGGTGGTTCTGTGAAATTTGGAAATAATGATGGAGCAAAGATTGTTGGAAAGGGATCAGTCAAGATCAATGATGGAAAGATAAAATCAAAAGAAGTCTTGTTTGTGATTGGTCTGAAGCATAACTTGCTGAGTGTAAGTCAAATCTGTGACAGAGGTCATGAAGTCATTTTTAAGAAGCAGGGCTATGAAGTGAGAAAAGCACACAGTGGGAAGTTGATAGCTACTGGATCTAGGACTTCTGGTAATCTATATACTCTCTCAGAAACTGCAGAAGGAACATGCTTGATTGGACAGGAAGATGAAAATTGGCTGTGGCACAAGAGGCTCGGTCATATTAGTTTTGACAATCTGGCAAAAATAAGTTCAAAAAGGGCAGTAAGAGATATACCAACCATTGGCAAACCAGTAAATAGCATCTGTGCTTCATGTCAAAAAGGGAAGCAAACCAGATCCACTTTTAAATCAAAGGAATACTTCACCAAGCAAACCTTTGGAGATAATTCATACCGATTTGTGTGGACCCATGAGAACACAAAGCATAAATGGTGACAAATACTTTATGTCGTTAATAGATGATTACTCCAGGATGACATGGATATTCTTTTTAAAGCTTAAATCAGATGCCTTTGAGATGTTTAAGATTTTTAAAAAATAGGTTGAAAATCAAACTGAAAAAGGATTAAATGCTTAAGATCAGACAGAGGAGGAGAGTTTATTTCAAAAGAATTTGCAGAATACTGTCAAAAATATGGGATAAGAAGACAGTTTTTAGCAGCTAGGACACCTCAGCAGAAATGGTGTTGTAGAAAGGAAGAATAGAACAGTGCAGGAAATGGCACGAACAATGCTGGCTGAGAACAAAATAGCTGACAAATTTTGGAAAGAGGCAGTACATACTGTAGTTTACATTCAAAACAGGTGCATGCTAAGACCACATGAAAGCAAAACACCTTATGAGCTGTGGTTCGACAGAAAGGCAACAACAAGACATTTCAAAGTATTTGGCAGCAAGTGCTACATCAAACGGACTGAAGATAATCTTGGTAAATTTGAAGATAGAGCTGATGAAGGTATCTTTCTTGGTTACTCAACAAAAAGCAAAGCCTACACATGTTACAACAAGAGGCTAAAGAAAATTGTTGAGAGTGCTGATGTGAAAGTTGATGAAGGTAGAGAACAAGAAATTACTTATCAAGAAAACTACCCTATTTATGAAGAAGTCATTGAAGGTGATGATGAAAAGGAAACATATGAGAATCAGAAAATTGATCTAGATGTTGTAAAAAATGACTCAGAAGAAGGAGAAAACAGGAAATTTAAAACAGGCAACTGGCAAAAAAATCATCCCAATGAACAGATTATTGGGGATCCCACAGATGGTATTCAGACAAGAAGAGCAGCAGTGCAGAACTATTCTCTGTTATCTAGCATTGAACCTAAAAATGTTGTTGAAGCAAGCACAGATGAAAGTTGGATGAAGGCAATTAATGAAGAACTAGATCAGATTGAGAAAAACAATACCTGGGAATTAGTACCACGGCCAACAAATAAAAACATAATAGGCACTAAATGGATTTTTCGAAATAAGTTAAATGAAGATGGACAGGTTGTCAGAAATAAGGCAAGATTGGTCTGTAAAGGCTATGCTCAGGTTGAAGGCATTGATTTTGAGGAAACCTTTGCACCGGTAGCCAGACTAGAGGCAATCAAAATGTTTCTGGCTTTAGCAGTCCATAAAAATTTCAAAGTATATCAAATGGATGTAAAATCAGCATTTCTGAATGGAAAACTGGAAGAAGAGGTTTACATTGAACAGCCAGATGGTTTCCAACTTGGTGACAATCCAGATTTTGTTTGCAGGTTAAAGAAAGCATTATATGGTTTGAAACAGGCACCCAGAGCATGGTATGCAAGGCCGGATAACTATCTTATTAAACAAGGGTTCAAGAAAGGTTTGGTGGACAACAATTTATATGTCAAGACAGAGAAGGGGCATCTTATTGTTCTTGTTGTTTATGTAGATGATATAATATTTGGCAATAGCATGGATGAATATTGCAAAGACATATCAACTAAAATGAAGAAAGAATTTGAGATGTCTATGATTGGTGAACTTTCTTATTTCCTAGGACTGCAGGTCAATCAAAATGAAAAGGGCATTTTTATTTCTCAAGTTAAATATGTAAAAGAAATGCTGAAAAAGTTCACAATGGAAGACAACAAACCTGTTAGCACTCCCATGACAACAGGCTGCAAGTTAAGCAAGGATGACAAATCTCCAGATGTAGATCAAACAATGTACAGGTCTATGATTGGAAGCCTGTTGTATTTAACATCCACTAGACCAGATATATTACAAGCAGTATGCATGGTTGCAAGATTTCAGGCTAGTCCCAAAGAAACTCATGTGACAGCTGTAAAGAGGATCTTCAAGTACCTCAAGGGTACTATGGATTATGGGTTGTGGTACCCAAAAGGTAAATATTTCACTTTGATTGCATATTCTGATGCAGATTGGGCAGGATGTATTGATGACATAAAGAGTACCAATGGAGGAGCATTTTATCTTGGAGACAGGCTGGTAGCATGGCACAACAAGAAACAAGAATCAGTCTCTCTATCCACTGCAGAGGCAGAATACATTGCAGCAACAACATGCTGTACACAGATATTATGGATGAGACAAACGTTGAAAGATCTTGGTATTCATTTCAAAGAGCCAATTTCAATTAAATGTGATAACACTAGTGCTATCAACATATCCAAGAATCCAGTTATGCATTCAAGAACCAAACATATTGCAATTCGGTATCATTTCTTGAAGGATAAAGTTGCATAAGGAGAGGTCAAATTGGATTTTGTTCCAACTACAGAGCAAGTAGCTGATATATTCACAAAACCATTGCCCAAGGATGTTTTTGAGTACCTTCAAAATAAGTTGGGAGTGGTCACAATTCCCAAGAACTGACTTTCATTTGGGATCACATTCTCAGGGGGTGCATTTATGCCTATACTTATAGTTTTGCTTATATTCATGATTTTTGCTAACTATAACAACATTTGTCCGAGAGTGGTGTGCATAGACTCGTGGGGAGTCCGCAATGACCCTTTGGTATTATTGTCAAAGGGGGAGAAGAATTACAGGAGAGTGCATAAGTGTTGCCAACAATTCCAAAGGGGGAGATTGTTGAACAAGGTGCAGCAAAAGTATTGTCATTGTTGTCAACACAGACATAAATTGATGCAGTTGAAGCAATGGACAAGAATTCTGAAGTCAGTCAGATCAAGTACAGTGAATTTGCAAGAAAACATAAGTGACCCAGATTCAAAAATTTGCAGAAAAAGACAAGTAAGAAAACTGTCACGATATCGCGACATGTTTTCTGTCGCGATATCGCGACAGGTTGAGAGGTCCGAAGGCAGAAAGAAAACTGTCGCGATATCGCGACATGTTTTCTGTCGCGATATCGCGACAGGTTGAGAGGTCCGAAGGCAGAAAGAAAAATGTCGCGATTTCGCGACATGGCCGAGGAGAGAGAAAATGCATGCCAAATTGTCGCGATTTCGTGACATGGTCGAGGAGAGAGAAGGTGCAAGCAAAATTGTCACGATTTCGCGACATGGTCGAGGAGAGAGAAGGTGCAAGCAAAATGGTCGTGATTTCATGACATGGTCGAGGAGAGAGAAGGTGCAAGCAAAATGGTCGTGATTTCGTGACATGGCCGAGGAGAGAGAAGGCGCAAGCAAAATTGTCACGATTTCGTGACATATCGGAGGAGAGAGAAAAAGATGGAGAAACTGTCACGATTTCGCGACATGTTTCGGGTAAAGGCGCAGGCAATGAAAAGTGTCGCGATTTCGCGACAGGATCGGAGTGGAAGCAACAAGGTGAAAAAGGTGTAGCGATTTCGCTGCATGACAAAATGCATGGAAACAAAGGTGTAGCGATTTCGTTGCATGACAAAATGTATGGAAACAAAGGTGTAGCGATTTCGCTACAAGTCAAAATGCAAGGCAACAAAGTTGTAGCGATTTCACAACATGTCTTGTAGAAACCGGAAGCATCGCAATTTCGTGACAACTTTGAGGATGACGTCAGCAAAAGCTGAAAGTGTCGCGATATCGCGACAAGTTGCAAAAGAGACCTCAAGAAACCGGAAGCGTCACGATTTCACGACAACTTTGAGGATGACGTCAGCAAAAGCTGAAAGTGTCACGATATCGCGACAAGTTGCAAAAGAGACCTCAGGAAGCCGGAAGCGTCACGATTTCGCGACAACATTGAGGATGACGTCAACAAAAGCTAAAAGTGTCACGATTTTGTGACAAGTTGCAAGAGAAGCATCAGGAAGCCGGAAGCGTCGCGATTTCGTGACAACATTAAGGATGACGTCAACAAAAGTTCGAAGTGTCACGATTTCGTGACATGAACAGAGGAAAAGCTTTCAAAAGCCAAAATGGTCACGATTTCGTGATAATAAGGGCATGAAGGCGTACGACTACAAAATGTGTCGCGATATCGCGACAAGTTAGTATTTCGCGGTCAATAGCCCAAAAAAAGTCAACTGGGCATAAATGTCACGATTTCGTGATAGGTAAATGGGGTAAAAGTCGAAGGAGCATGCAAGATGACACGTGTCGAAAAAGCATACAAGAAAATCATGCAGCTAGTTACGTAAAAAGTAATTGATGTCAGATCTGCAGTTACACATTGACAGGTGTTAGACATGCACTAGAATAGCTGTATATGCACGATTGAAAAGCATTCGAAGAATAAAATATGAAGGATCGGAAAAGCTTTCAAAAAGACATATTTGCAGCATTCAAAAAGATGTATTTACAGAATTCGAACAGCCAAATATGAAGGATCGAAAAAGCTTTCAAAAAGACGTATTTACAGCATTCGAACAATCGTATTTGCAAGGATTCGAACAACCGCTTATGAAGAGGAGAAAAGAATTCGAACAGCTCGAGAATGTCATTCGACTGCATGCAGGATTGAAAAGTTATAGAAGACGAAAAGTCTCGATGAGAAAAAGGGGTTATAAAAGGACAGTCGTGCAGAGAATAGGGTTGTTGTTGTTAGAGGGAAATTGCTGTGAAAAGAGGGTTAGAAGAGAGCCAAGAGAGAAATTAGCAGAGCAGTGAGAGTGTGCAGAGTTTGTTTAATTGCAGACTGACTCAGGTCATGTAAGAAGTGAAGACATTTTTATGTCATTTTAAATTGCTCATAATTGCAGTCCAAGTTGGTGCTTGGTACTAGGGGTTGGTGCTCCTTCCAGTAGATGCTGGTAAAGAATTTGTAAAATTGGTATTTTACAAAGACTGGATTTGGATTGAAGTCCAAGCAGTTATTTTTGAGGAGTAGCCAAATTGGTGAACCTCGGTATATTGAGTGTTGTGGTGTGCTCTATTGTTCAATTTGCTTTTCTGGTTTTCAAGTTCTCTTTGTTTCATTTTAAATGTTGTAGAATTGAATATTAATAGTTACACTGATTCACCCCCCCTCTCAGTGTCATTGTGTGAATATCAAAATTAACTGAAGCTTATTGGAATTCCTCCTCCAAGTTGTACTAATACTTGGAAAAACAAGAGAAAAGAGAGGGATACAATAAAATCCAAGCTAGTTAGATTCCTAGTAGGAGAGGAAGCATTTCATATATGATAGTGTCAATTTGAGATTCTTAACCACTTGGCATCTGATAACTTTTCAATTAGTCTATCCATAGACAAAAGAAAGAATAACCCTAAAAAGCCTTTTAGATTTGAAATTTTTAGGTTTAGTCCTTCTAGATCTAATTCATTAATAGTAGCAACAAGGGAAATCGTCCCATGGGATGGCCCAATTCCAACTCCACTTACAACTCAATTACATAAGATAAAACGTGAAATATTAGAGCCAACTACAACACACTAACTTTCAAAAGTAATGGGTAGAGATCATAGTAGAAATACAAGAGGTGGCTACCAAAATTAGGGAAGGGGTTATATCCAAATAGCTTATTTTTCAAGAGGAAGCCCTTTTGAATAAAGAGGAGGAAATAGACCAAAAGGAAGAAGCTTATGGGAAATAAATGACAATGATAACATGGTTGTAGGAGGAAGACCAGAATACCAAATTATTCCACTACTCTACAACTACCCAAAATCATCATAACTAGATGGATTCTCTTCTCAATGACCAAGGTTCTAGACATGACACTAACCTAAGTGTGCAAAAATAACTAATAATTTATTTAGTACTTTGTATACTACGAATCCAAATTTTTCTCCAACCCTCTAGCAGGAGATCCTAGACAATATCATAGTTTGGGTCTCCCAACACCAAAATGAGGAACTTCTCAAGGCAATCACTACAAAGAAATTCAAGTCAAATGTATTCAGTATGCAAAGTAGAAAATAACTTGGTCTGAATGGTCTTCTAATTAAATTCTTCAAAAATTTCTAGGATACAATAGTAGAAGATGTTACAAAAGAATTAGAAGAGACCATATTCAATGGTCAGATCCATAGAGACCTCAATCATAGCCACCTAGATTTGATTCTAAAAGGTGAAGACATGCAAGATATTATAAACTTTTACCCCATTGCTCTCTTCAATGTGATCTACAAAATCCTCATAAAGCTAATGGTATAAAGGCTTAAAAAATTCCTCCCAACAATCATATATCCTAAGCAAGTATTATTTCAGATTCTATATGGTATCATCCTGGTTCAATAATATTTCCACATCCTCATCAAGAAAGAGAATAAAGGAATGTTCCTAAAACTTGATTTGTTCAAAGCTTATGATAGGGTCAACTGGGACTTCATGGCCAAAATCCTTGAGAAATTTGGTTTCAAAAGAGAATGATTTCATGTGTGTTAGAAAGTATCTCATTATCTTCCTTCTTAGTCCTCATTAATGGTGTTCTATCCCAACCCTTCCAAGTGTCTAGGGGGATTAGAAAAGGATACCCTATGTCACCATACTTGTTCATTATTTATATAGAAGGATTAGGGAGATATATCAGATAGAAGAAGGCAGAGAGCATCATTATAGGAATAAATATTAACCCTATTCTAGATCTTACTCACTTATAACTTGTGGATGATATTAGAATTTAAGGGGAGGCAAAAATTTGGGAATTAGTTAGGATAAGAAACCTCCTCAATTGGTATATAAAGGCCACTGGTCAACTCATAAATGACCATAAATCCAAAATTATTTTCTTTAATGTTACAAAGAGAGTTTAGATGAGGATTACCCATCCTAAGATTCCAAGAAGATTATCCTCCTTTGGAATACCTAGGAATCCCCCTCTCAAGAAGAAGTTTTAAAGATAAGGATTTGATAACAATAAAATATAAAATCTTTTCTAAGCTAAATCATTGGATGAAAATATGGCTAAATTTTCGAGGTAAAGTTACATTACTAAAAGCAGTACTTCAAGCAATTCCTGTGTACAAATTCTTAGTCTTAGCAGCCCCAAAAAGTGTGTTGAAGGATCTCAACAATTTAATATGGATATTCTTATGGTCCAGTATCAAAGAGAGTCAAAAAATGGTTTTGATTAGCTGGGAAATATGTTGTCATCCAAAAGAGGATGGAGGTCTTGGAATCCAAGGGGCAACAACAAATAACCAATCTCTAACTGGAAAACTCTATTGGATATGGTTATCCCACCCGTACCAACTCTAGTTCAAGGTTCTCCTAGTGAAATACTACCCATATCTCATAGGAGTTGACCTTCCCTAACTCCCAATAACTCCCAATAATAGGGGAAGGTTCAAAAATATGTAACACACTAAATAAAGGAGCTCATATCAATAAGAACAACTTATTATAGATAATTGGATATGGGAGCAAAGCCAAATTTTGGGATGACTCTTTGGAATGCAACCCTCCATGGATGTCCAATATCCCCATATAATTATCCTAAAACTAACATTCTATGAATATGGATGGGTCAATGTGATCCACTACCTAAAAATATTGAATAATCAATCCTTGGAACACCTCCTTTGACACCCTCTAGAGGAATGACAATGTGAAGGATGGGAGGAAAATAAGTTTGAACTAAAGGAAATCCTAACCAAAAGAACTTGGGTGAGGAAAGTAGAAAATGATAAAATAGCTTAAGGGTTTAGCACCCTTGGTATTTACTCAGTCCAAGAGAGTTATAGATACATCTCTTCTACCCCTCAATCCCCCAATCCTTTCCCTTGGTCAAAGTTGTGGAAACCCAAAGGTTGGATAAAGATCACTTATTTATCCTAGTAAGTGGCCCACAATAATATTATAACTCAAGATAGCCTATGTACAAGAGGCTTCAAAGGTCTAAATTTATGCATAATGTATAATAGTGAAGAGGAAACAGTTCCCCACATTCTCATTTACATGCCCATATGCCTAAATGATCTAGCACCAATGGTTCAAAATAGTCAACCAATAGGGGATCTCATTCCCAACCACAAAAGTATTTTTGAACTACTAGAAATCCAATAGATTCACATCCATAAAAATTAAATGTACCTAGAATCTAGGTATTGGTTTTATATGGTGGTAATAGTGGATGGAGAAAAATGGAAAAGCTTTTAGAGAAGACTACAAACCAAAAAATAGAACCTGGAACACCTTAACAAGGAAGCTAACAGAAACCTTGGAGATGAAAATATTAGAAGAATCTCAGATACGTGAAGAGGAGGAATAAATATGGAACACTCTAAAGAGAGGAGCAACACAAGTGACTTAGATTCAAGGTCAACAAGATACCATAGATAACAGGGCATTGAATGGATATGATCAAACATGTTAGTACCTTCTATAGATAAAAAGGATATAATGACAAGAAGATGGAAAGAGAAACCCAAAAGTAATATTCTCCTAGTTATAAGCTCTTTGGTAATAGTGTGTATGCAAAAAGAAAGGTTAAAATGATAATTCTTTCCCTTTTAATGTATTTTGAGTTCCATTAATATAATTTTAACCTTTTCACTTAATATATATATATATATATATATATATATATATATATATATATATATATATATTTGGTGTAAACTTAGCTACAAGAGACCAACAAAATGGACTCCAATCACATAACACAAATGCAATAATGGAATAAAACTGCCAATTGATATTCTTCTCATTCCTGAATTCACACCCCTTCTACAAAATATTACAATCCATCATATAGCAACCGAAAACCAAAGAAATCCTAAAGAAACCCTAAAAATGTTTTTTTTTCTAAAACTACTAAAAATAGATCTTTTTCCTAAAAACTGCTAAAAATAGAAATGAGTTGGATTGCACCCAAATTTGGTGCACACATCCCTCTTACAATAATTAACCTTAATTTAAAATATTAGGTCTCAAATTATGGTATAACAAAAGATAATAAACTTCTAACAACCAAAAAAACCCAAAAAACTCGGGAACCTATTCTAAAAGCTAATTTTGGGGCACTAGATGTCGGAGTTAGGTCCCAAAAACATGATTTTTGGAGGTTCAAGCGCATCATAGATGGACTGATGCGAAACACACACATGGAACCACCTGTTAAATTTCAAGGCAAACGGGTGTATAATTCACAAGTTATGGCTCCGACAAGGTCCATCATATATATATATATATATATATATATATATATATATATATATATATATATATATATATATATATATATATATATATCCTCCAAGACTAGTAGCATTCATTGGACCACATAAATATGTATATATTAGTTCCAATGGTTCTTGAGCTCTATATAGACTGAGTTCAAAGGGTATTCTATGTTGTTTTCCTACAAAACATTTTGGATAGACTATAGATTCCCATGAGATTTTAGGTAAACCTTTAACCATTTGATTTTTACTCATCTCATTTAATGAAGACACACTTATATGTCCTAGCCTTTTATGCCAAAGTTCTTTTGTTTCTAAAATACCTATTATCAAAGCCATATTTGATGATGTGTCTAAAACAAATAGACTATTTTTATAAGAACTAGAAGCTATGAATTTTCCTTGTTTGGTAATAAGGCATGTTTTATTATTTTTAACAAATTTGAATTCAACTGCTAAATTTTGATCCATTAATTGAGATACTAAAATAATATTAGTAGTTAATCCAAATACATATAGTACACCATTAATTATCCCTTTTTTATTTGATAAATCAATTAGAACATCTCTTACTTCTTTGACTTCATAAGTCATACTATCTGCTATAACAACTAGTTTTTCATACTTCTCTTGAAATTTTTTAAATATTGTTTATTTCCTTTCATATGTCTATTTTCTCTTAAATAAATATACCAATAATCCATGATAGATTCAATGATCTAATTCCTTTGAAGTTTTAACCTTAATATCTCCCAAGAATAATAATTATTCAACTAAGAAATTTTGCAAATTTTAATTTTTCTAAACCTTTGATGTAGTATTCATTTTAAATCCCTACTGAATTCAATTTTTAAATTTCAAATATTTTATCCGCCCATGTAGAGGAGTTGGAGAGCAAGTGGGTAGTTAAACCTCTCTAGTTGCTGAGAGGCCCAGGTTCAAATCTCTCGCCTCACATGTTGCGGATATGTTATGTAATGGTTCCCTCATGGTCACAGTCTGTTTACCCCTTGTGGCCACCACAAAAAAAAAAAAAAAAAAAATTTCAAATATTTTAAAAAATTTCAAATATTCAAAAATTTCCAAGAACTTCTAACTATAACAACTCAAATCTTAAATCTTCAAAGATTTATTTTTAATTTTTTAATTTTAAAGAAACTAATATTAAACTTTGCAGTAATCCTTATCACTCCATATCTAAAAATATAAAATCAATTTTTTTCAAATAAAATTTCTGAAAAATTTAATCAGGGTGCATTAACTTACAACTCCACTTAATGTAATTCAAAATAATTTTCAAGTTTTTGTTTATTGTCTATTGTTGGTTGTTTTTTATTTTTATTTTTATTTTATTTTTTAATTTTTTAGGTTTTGGTTGTGTTTATTTTTCATGTTTTTTTTTGGGTTATGTCTTTGTAGTGTTCTGTTGTTTTTGTCTTGTTTGTGTTTTGTTATGTGGTTCTTGTGTTTTTCTATGTGGTTTGTGTTGTGGTTTCTTTTATATTATTGTGCGTGTTTGGTTGTGCTTTTGTTTTTGACACACTCAAGGAGCATGTTTTTTATTTTATTTTATTATTTTTGTTGTTATTTACTTATTTTTAAATTGGTTTTGTGTGTTTGTTTGCTCCTTGAGTATGTCAAAGGTGGTAGGCCAGGTCCGAGTCTTGGGCATTTTTGGCGGAATGGATACCCCTGCCTCCTTGGGTATTACCCAAAAGTGGCATACCTTTTGGGATGTTTTCCATAAATTAAAAAAAAAAAAAATTCAATTCATTTTTTCCCTCCACAACCTAACTTATGAACCAAAAAAGAAAGTGTAATGTATAAATGTTACCTAATACGACATCAGTGGATTAATATCTTCTCAACTCTATAGTATGACAGGTGATGGACAACATGCCAACATTCCTCTTCCTTAAAAATTTTATGATGATCAATGTGTCAAAAATCCTTTTCCCTTAACGCTCAAGATTTTCTCATTTGTTCAACTATGAAGAGAAAACTCTACATTATTTCTCGAATGTCACCTAAAGCTTATAACTCTTCATTGATGTTCTAGCTCATCCAAATTAATTTTACTTTGTTTTTTTTAGGTGTGCTTGATAACCCATTCAAATGTTGTTCATGATGCTATTATCAAGTTTGTATTATAGTTCATCCAAGTGACATTCACATTGTTATTCTCAGGTGTGTCTGATAGCATGTCCAATCTATTATTCTTCTCTCCTTTGGTAGCAAGTTCTATGTCTATAATATGAACAACATTCTATATCTCTTGATTTCTAGTAGCCCTCTACATGTGGTGCTCTTCTTAGCACCTAATTTTTATTTTCTAGCACTCCAATATTGCTCTTCTTTTCTCTAATCTCCTTATAACTTGATTTCTTGTATCCTACCTTTAGGATAGTGCTTTGGTATCTTCTACTCTACCTTGAAGGATAGGTGCTCTAGTAGCATTGAATTCTTAGCACTATTTTATTGTTAAATTATTCTCATGGTTGTGCTCTTAAAGAATCATCTTCCAACTCTTGTACTTTGCTCTATATTGATATCTTGACCTCTATAGTGACCTATGTATGGCAATGTACTAGATTTACTATTGTACTTGATAGGAAAAATGAATTCTCTAATGAATACTACACCAAAAACTTATCCACAGACAATATTGAAATGTAGATGTTTTTACTCAATTTGGTTCTCTAATGTTTCCTTATCTTGGGAAACTTATAGTGTTTCCTTATTCTCTGCATCTTACTTATTCTTTGTTCTATAAAATATTTGTATTGTTTCTTTGATATAGAAGTCTAGTTGCTCATCTATCTCTTGGAATCTTAGATAATTCTCAATATTTGGTAGCTATGATGCTCCTCTATCTCTTGGAATCTTAGATACTTCTCAATATTTGGTAGCTATGATGCTCCTCTATCTCTTGGAATCTTAGATACTTCTCAATATTTGGTAGCTATGATGCTCCTCTATGTCTAAAATCTATCTCCAATGTCTTAGGTTGCACCTAAGAACTAAATATGATTCTCCTATTTTCTAGATAATATAATATCAATATCAGGGTGACCATGAATGTCCCCAAACTTCCAAATTTCTGTTGATTTGGCTCTCACTCTCAATGTCCAAATTTCTCCTGAGTTGGCCCTCAATCAATCATAGTCAAGTCTTAGTGTTCACTAGTTTTCCTTCAACCAAATGGAAATACCCTCACATCCAAATCAGGGTGACTCTTACTTGTCCCCTCAATATCTACTCAATTAGACCTTTATAAATAAAGTCCATGTCTTCACTGCTTCCAAAGTGGACATACTCTAATTTAACTCTACCAAGAATAGACAGAGTTAAATGGTGGCTAATAAAAAAATCTATAAAAAATGAATAGAGTTAAGTGGTACCTCTAATACCACTATTGGCTTTTAAGCCTTACTATCTCAAAATATCATAGGTCCCAATATAAATAAGCCACAATATTAAAGGTTAAAATATCAATAATCAAGAGTAGAATTATATATGTGAGTAATCAAATATATATCTAGGCCAATATAATAATGAAATAACATTCACTTATACTATCAAATATGAATGTGAAATGGTCAAAATCATTCATGAATATGCAAAAAACTTACAATGAAAAAATTAATTATCATGAATATAACCTTCTCTTACATGTTACATTATATGGAAATTTGTCTCCATAATATAGTTGTATAAGATAACTCTTCAAGTTCTTGACTATTACAATTCTTATATGGCTTCTCATCTTTCCACTTGTATGCAAGACTCTTTACTTTTTAATTACTCTACTCTTATGACACTTGTGCATATATTGCACATAGAGAAAAATATAAACTATAGATCAAATAATGTAATATTCTCTAACTAAGAGAAGCTGAAGAAATAAAACTAAAGATTAAAGACTATTATAGGGGGGTGTTGGAGAATATTAAATTATTTAATGGATGTAAATGTACCCCCATGGTACCATTGTAAATATTATAAATATTATATTAGTGTGTGAGTCTATAATTTAGGTGTATGATTTATATTTCCTCTAAAGTATGTGTCTATATGTAGGATGAGTACAAGTGTCATGTAACTATGTGTGCAAGTGTGTAGAGTGAGAGACCTTGCAAGTGCTATATAATAAAGTGTGCAAGTGTGTAGATATTCAAGAGTTATGTGTGCATGTTTCAAGTATGCAAGTGATGAGTCACATGTATGTGGTAATATGTAAAGACAAGAGGCATGAAAGGTTTTTCTTATGTGTGGAATATGAAAGGATGCATCTCTCTGATATGTGAGGAGAGCAATATTTAAAGTATTCAAGAGTCACCTTCTAAGGTTATACTATGGATATAAATCCCCATGTATTGTATCATACTATGGAAGAAGAAATTGTAAAAGAGATCTTGTATATTTGATTCATCAATAATATAGTGAGTTTGTTCATTGTGTTATATTGTTATTTTTCATGAATTTTATGTTCATTGATATTTGATATTATTATATAAATTTGCCTTCGTATAATTTGTAACTAAGTTATATTAGATCTTAAATATTGGTACCTATGATTAAATCCGAATAAAAATCCAACCAGGAAGAGTGATTGAAAGCTACTAAGCAGTACCCAACTACTTTAAAATTATGAGCATCCAATAAAGGTGTTTGGTAGCCTTATTAGTAACACAATATTTAACTTTTTTAAAACAATAAGATATTGTCGACTATTGTCTACAACACCAAGGGATAACTTAAAATCCAAGATAAGAAGCAAAAATAATAGTGGACCATCATTGTTCTAGATCACTAGCCCAATTTGCATAAGAAAATCCTATCAAAATTAGAGGTGCTCTAAGTAGTGAATATCCATCTAGGATGTACCTCTGAGTAGTGAAAATTTTGACTTGGTTATTGTCTAGTGACTTTCAAGGGGTGTTTGCATCTACTTAGAATAATATATGATTGCAAATGAAATATTTTACCAAGTGTGGGTGAGATAAATAAGGCCCTTGTTTCATAAGAGGAGTAGTGTAATCTACTTGAATCTTAAAACCAAAGGCAAAGTGAAGTAGATCAAGTTTGCAATCCTCCATCCTAAACCATTGTAGAATATCCAGGGTATACTTGGGATGAGAAATGATAACCTTGAAGGGTGACTAATAAATTTGAATCCATAAGAAATAATAAATATGAGCTAATATTTCATCTCAAAAGTGTCATGAAGCCATGCCTTAATCTTGTGGATTAAGGATTTCAAGCTTTCTAAGATGATAATATCATCAACATAGAACACAATCAACAAAATATAATCATATTGATGCTTTATGTAGACATTATGATCTACTCACATCACCTAAATATACAAATAAAAAATAAGGAAAGGATATTAACATACCAAGCATGTGGATCCTACTTAAGCCCTTTTGAGTAGACATACTCAATGAGTATGTTTATCAAGGCCCAATCCTAGTCATTGTTGCATATAGATCTCCTCCTAAATCTTACTATGAATAAATACACTCATAACATCCATTTGATGTACCTCCCTACCATAAAAATTACCAAGAGAAAGGATCATATGAATAAGGTCTATCCTAGCAATCTGAGCAAAGTCTATGAATAGACAATTCCTTCCTTTTGATATAATCCCATTGTAATAAGGTGTACCTTGTGCTTCTCCACTTGACTATTAGAAGTGTACATGGTCTTATAGACCCATTTATATCCAACAATATTCTCCCCTTATAGAAGAATAAACAAGATCATATTTGATTCTTCATCAATAATTCATACTTGATAAGCGTAGCATACTTCCACTCTCAATGGTCAACCCTTAACAATAATGGAATATCCATAATAATAAACCCTTGATATTAAGGCCTAATAGGGACCTTTTGATGATACATTTGAGAAATAATGGGCTAAGAATCCTAAAGAAGAGTCTAGGCCCACTCGGGTATTAGATGAACCATAGAAGACTATGGTACATCTTGTGGAGAAGTAGCGTTAGAAGCATATTATAAATTATCCAATCCAATGTCACCATACAAATCAACATCTAACACCATTGCATGAGGCATAGGTAGATCATTATCATCTACTCTAGGATATAAAGCTATAGGTTTTGGAGAATAATACAAAGAAAGACAAGTCAAATTAAGAGAAATTATTGTTGTATCTTCACTAGGAGGTGAATAAATTAGAACAATAGGAATTATACCATTGATAATATTTTAAGGAATAGTAGGAACCACTAGAGAAGTGGTGGGATAAAATTCATTGGCCAAAAGAACAAGGAAATGACTAGAAGAAGCAATTGGAAGTACCTAATCAAATATCATATCTATTTGAATAAAAATATCCTAAATTTTAATATCATTCAAGCAATAAGACTTGGAGATATCAATATTCCCTACAATATATAGTGATGAATCTTTGCTTCCACCCTCTTCCATGTATCTTTGGGTATATGGGCCTATGTAATGAATTCAAAGATATAAAATTTAAACACATTAGGTTTATTTCTTGTCAATGTCTCAAGAAGAGTAATATCTTGAATGGCTTGAGTCAAATTTTGATCGACAATACATGCTATAGAAGTCACTACTTCATCCCAAAAATTAATATCCATATTCTTGGGATGTAACATACATCTAGTCATCTCTATGATAACCTTGTTTTTCTACTTAGTTACCCCTACTATTATGGGTTATAATGAATAGTGCTATGAAAATAAATGCCTTGAAGAACTAAAAAATAAGCTAATGCATGGTTGACATATTCACCTACACCATATATTTGCAAGCACTTGATATTCCTATCAAACTAGTTCTCCATAAGGGTCTTGAATTTATTGAAATTTCCAAAGGCTTCATCTTTGGTATGAATGGTATATAACTAGATATACTTGGATAACATCAATAAAAAAGAGAAAAACACATTTTTTTCATGAGATGGTGACCCAATGGGTCCATAAATATCATTATGAACAAGCTCCAAAAGTTGCGTGCCATTCCTAATAGTGCCTTGTGGGAAGGACTCTTAATGATGCTTTCCTAATATGCATCCCTCATAAACACCACTAGGATAAAATATAGGAGGAAGATCAAAAGCCAACTAATGATAACACATGTACCATAAGGATCCATAACCAAGATACTTAAGTATGTGATGTCATTGCTTATTAATATCATCTACCTATGCCACCATTAACATAGTGTCCTTCTTCTTTGAGGAAGAAGAAGAGAAATATGGGTGATCATCAAGCTCATACATCTTATCAGACTTATCATAATATCCTAAGGCAATTGTCTCAAGCCCATAATAAAAATCTATAATTACCCATTGATCCATCCAAAATCAACTTTCTTATTTGTATGAGAGATGTAATAGGAATTAATATTAGGGCCCACACTATGAATATCCTTGGACCAAAGACTAATGCAATATTTTGTGAAGACATCAAAAATTGGGATTGTGGAATATTGCAAATAAGAAAGGTCTTATTCTGATGATGCATGGTGTAGATTTTGTGAAAAGCATCATACTAAGTCTATTTATCATATTGAAAGGGTTGTCCCACAATCAATCCATGGTAGTCCATGGGAGTCACATCACAAGTGATGTGATCCACATAATGTGGACCCAAGGCAAAGGACATCGTACAATATTATGTGATTATAGAGGAAGAATCCACATCCTTCCATCCAATGGAATAGGGGATGAGGCTCTATAGGCATTTTGAGGCCATCAACTACGGATTTGACAATCAATTTTTTTTTCTATCCATTTTAAAAAATATAATTGATAGAATAGTTATGATAGAGGTGTGCTTTGGTTACAAACAAACTGTCACAACTACTTTTATGGTGTATAAGGATCAAATTATCCAATTGACCCTTAAGTTCTTCATACTCCTTATCCTCACCTACAACCTCAAGTGGCCCATGTTGTGGTGCCTCTTATTGAGGTTTTACAATTAAATTCTTCTTCTTTCTAAAACACTCAAATTCACTATGCCCTCTTCGATTACAATGATTACAAAAATTTGCTACCATTATAAGAAGGAGGAGAAGAAGAATAGGGATAAGAAGAAGGAGAGGGATAAAAGAAGAATTTTGCTTTGGTGAAATAGTCTTCTTTGGAGAAGAACTTGTCCCCTATGATGAACTACCAAAATATGAAGGAGAACAAAACCCCTTCAAATGCACCAAAAAATTATCTTTCATAAGCTATGCATGATTGAAAGCAATATCTAATATCACCATAGGAACATACATGATATCTCTATACAGGTTCTCTAAGAGCCCACTCTAGAATTTGAGAATAAGAGCTTCTACTTCACCATCCACATCAACAAGGATGTGATACCCGTTAAATTGATGTAAAACCTAAAAGAACATGTTAGGTTCCTACCAAAAACAAAAACACTTAATGACCAATTTACTTTTATAGTTTGAGGGATAAATTTTGCTTGAGTGATTTTACAAGATTATCCCAAGTGATTAATGCATCTTGACCTTCTTTGCATTCCACCAAAACTTTAGCTAAGCTTGAAAGCTTAAGCTTTGCAAATGGAACTTTATCATCATATTGAGTGTGAGTGTAGGAAAACCAAGATTCCATGTCTAGAATCTAGCTATTCAAGATGTTTGGATTCCTTGACCCATCATACAATGGGACCTCACATCGAGCCTTCAAGCATGGATAATTATTGTAAATATTGACATCAATGGCATTTTGTACACTGATGTCATTAACCTTGTCAGCAAGGCTACTGACAACTTGGGCCAAATTTGTTTCATTAACTTTATCTGCAAGTGCATTTACAATTTGGGTCAATTATACCACTTGGGCAACCAAATATGAGGCCATCTAAAAATGGATATCAGCCAGGAGGGCTACCAAATTATTCCAAAAGAGTACTAAAGTTTTTCCTATTGAGGCAAGTACAATGATGTTTTTTTTCAAGCACTTACAATGAGCCAATGAATTCACAATATTTACCTTTCTTAGACAATTACAAAAGTGTTGAATATTAAGAAATTTATAAAAGCTTCTTTGATATTTACAATGAAGTGGATGTTACCCAAATTTGGAATGGTATTTTGTAAAATTACAAAAGTGTTGAATGTCAAGTACTTTACAAAAAGCTTCTTTGAGCTTGAAAATGAAGTGGATGTTACCCAAATTTGTAATGGTCTTTTGCAAAATAACAAAAGTGTTGAATTTCAAGCACTTTACAAAAATCTTCTTTGAGCTTTACAATGAAGTGAATGTTACCCAAATTTGTAATGGTCTTTTGCAAAATTACAATAAGTTTTGTGATGTAGAAAAACAAAACTTCAAAGACCAACGTGACATTGATTAAGGTATACAAATTGTAAAAGTAACAATTAATTTAGTTAATTAATTAATAAAAAATTAGGTTGATTTAATTAATTTTATATCTATATCTATATATATAATACCTTAGGTTGGAGATTAACCCAACGGTCACATCATGCAGTCAACCAAATTTTAAATATCCAAGTGTGATGCAAATTACCACACGTCACAAAGTGCCTATCTACCAACTGGTAGTATATCATGTGCCCTCAACTAATGCTTCTAACGGTCCCTACCAGGGTCACTCCTGACCATCACATGGTGGTCAATTCAATGGGGAGAATTTTATTTCTTAAGGTATATAAGATGCCTTTCCATGATGCATGTGGGATAAAGACCCACAAAAAAATAAGACATGGTCTACCACTGTTTTTCACCAATTCCTACGAACAACAATATATGATTGTTGTCGACCATGTTTTTGAATCCAACACTACAATGGTCAGCTAGGAGGTGTTGGTAATCCAAATTGGTGATGATCAAAGAGTTTTTTCATTGTATCACAAGTTCAACCGCATTTAGTAGCATAGAAGTCTAAAATTAGGCTTGCGTATTGAGAGCCCACATCACTCATGAAAGGGCAACGATAAACATAAGTCATACAAAAGTGAAAAATAGATCTGTAGTCCAAGAAACAAATATCTCAATGTAGTGAATGAAATAGGAAATCCCCTTTTCCTAGGTTGCATAAAAGTGAAATATAGATCTGTGATCCAAGAAAACAATGTCTTGATGTAGTGGATGAAATAAGAAATTCATTTTTCCTCAATAGTTGTAAATTACCGTAAAACCCTACATCGTCGAATGACAAAACCTCACTGCATACTTAATTTGCTACCCGATCATTCCTAGTTCTTGAAGGTGTTTCCAACTAACTCAGAGGATCAAATGAATAACACCCCTAAGAGTGTTATGATTTAAATTCATGACACATGTAGGAGGATCCTATGAACTTCACTATGAATTGTAGGCTTAAACGGTTGTGAAACCGATGAGGAAAAACATTGTCACCAGCTCAACGTCTAGTCTTATATCCTACATTTAATATGGGGAGGCTAAAATAGTGCTTTAAAATATAAAGGTCCTTGTAATGAGTCGTCCACTTGCAGTGGTTAGGGTGCTCATCCATTTGGGTTGCCTAGAGGCTATTTAGCATGTGTAAAAATGTGTCTTGGTGCCACGTGTCTTCTTTGGGACCTAGCTAAGGATTGTCATGTTAATTTTGTAGCTCAAATAGCTCAAACTTCCACGTAGCTAATGAAAGGTTGTCTTACACAACCGAGGCACAAAGAAAATTCACTCAAAACTCACGCAAGCCAATAAAAAATATGCCAATGACACAAAACCACCCATGCAAGCCAACACACCTAATCAGGATCGATGCTCTAATACCAATAATAAGGCTTGAGATAAACTTGTTTATTCCATTGATTTTCCAAATCTTAAATAGGCATAAGAATGTCAAAAATACAATATATGCAATCACCCCAAGTCAGGTGTAATATGCCAAATTAGACCAATTAGTTATTCTTATCTCAACTCAATATAACTAGCCACTAATTTCTAACTTAGAATACCAACTAGAACCATACAAAATCGTACTTAAGGATACAAGTCATGAGGATTATTAACAACTAATATAATACTAAACCTAGGAACTAACTTAATAATGAACTAAGCTTAGGTAATTTAAAAATATGCCCTCATTAATGAGGTCTAACCATCATGATAATCCTCACCTTGATCATAGAAGAGAGCAACATCAACACCCCCTTTTTGGTTACCTCTTCAAGCTTATCAATTTACAAATGATAATACTCTACCTTATGTTCTTCCTTCTAAAAAAAAGTGTAAACTATATTCTTAGACTAACTTGGCTCTAACTTGTTAACTTATTTAACCACTTTCATTACATGAGCCTAAATAATGATAGAATAACATCTACCCCTTTGTAGATGAGCCTAATGGTGAATAAAGTACTTGAAAACATCATAAAGATGATTAGAACTCTTGGGAATATATACTTGAAGCATGTCAAACACAATGACAACTATCTTATAATTTTTTAAAACATTGTTGAACACAATGTTGACAAAAATAATATATCCTTTATATAGATATATTCTTTGGTAATGTTGATATCTACTTCTAGATTATTGAACCAATTGATGTACTTATCCATGGTCTAAAAATTCTCCATATTCAAAGTAGCAAGTTTTTCCTCCAATCTAATAATCTGTGTAGAGTCAATACCATCACACATGACTTGGAACTTCTTTAATATATCATTTGGATTTGAGATGTGAATGATGTGGTTGTCATAGAACTCATCAATATGAATAGTAATCACAACATGAGTTTTCTCAAAATTTTCCTTGTATAATTGATATTTTCATTAGAATCAGTGGCTAGAGGATCTTTATTCACATATTTAAGGAGACCCTTGATATAGAGTTGAGCTTTGATATTGATTTTCTAGGTGGTATGGTTAGATATATTGATCAAGGATACATGTTGATCTATGGAATCCATACCAAAATATAGTCTCCTATATGTGGTGATAAAAAATAACATTTCTAATGTAAAGGGCTCAAAACACCATGTGATTTGAAAATTATAGGTACAAAATGCTTCCATATACAAAATTTATGGCCCCTACAAGTTCCATTTAAAAATCATACAAAATGCCACCAATTTTTTTTAAAAAATCTAAAAAATAAAATGTACCTTCTATGAATGAAAAGATGCCATGTTTTATTGACTACGTAGTTGAGGGGATGTCAATTATGTGTTGATTGGTTTACCACTAGGATAATGCTTTAGTAAACCAACTACCACAAAGCTTAATTGATCTATGAAAGGGGTGTCACTAGGATATTAAATATATAGGCCACTATAAAAGGTATCAATGAACTAGAAACTACCATCTCTCACCTTTTGGAGATAAAAAATGAACTTGCATACCATGTTCATTGATGACTATGCAATGGAAAGTATATGGTAAATTTTGTAATGTTAGATTATGATTAATCTATTTGGTTTATATAGGTAAAATTTGGATGTCATGTCATATTTACCATGTTTTCCATTTATACCACATCATCCATTAAGTCACCAATCAATTTTTGAACACAACCAAAAGAATAGGCCAAGTATTCAAACCATGGAAGTCGAAGATTAAAAGCCTTACAATGCTCTCCTCCAAGATCCAAATATTTAAAATGATCTCCCTTGAAATTCCAAGGAATTATGTGTATATGCATACATATATACATACATGTGTTTGTATGTATATGCATTCCAAATTTTCAAGGTTTCAAACTCCTTTGTATTTTCAAAACTAGGATTTTTTTCAATTGATATTATTTCTATATATAAGGTTCCCTCGATTTACCTCCATTTCAATTATATTACATTTTGATTTATAAATTTGTTCATGGCTTATTTTGATGTTAAAAGTGGCTTATAGTTTTGTCAAGTAATGCAATAACTTTATCTATTTATGTTATAGGACATATTTAATTTTCTTTACTCTTCTTCTGATGTCAATTAACAAAATAGTATATAGAATCAATTGACATATACCATATTTTATTAAATCATGCTATAGATTCCATTCAAAATATGGTTTTATTAAAATTTCCATTGATGGAACTGAAGTGGTGATGTCCTAATGCTAAGCTATGTGTCAATATGTAGTGTCAGTTTAGCATTGACATATCACCTAAAAATATTTTATATGCTACAACGACACTATAACTATGCAAATATTTTTATTCACTAATTTTAGCTTGATGCAAATATTACTTTCTAGAAAACTATATTATATGTGTGTGTGTATGTGTATGTATGTATTAAATAAGTTATGTGTGGATTCTATTGGTGGGCACTCCCATTATAAAAAAAACATCACATTGCTCTCAATACATTTCTATCAAGTTAAATAAACCATCTTCAACTTGCTTTTCTATCAAAGATATTTTCCATTTTCCTCAAACTACTAAGTTTTTGCAATAACTCCTTTATCGTTTTATTAAGAGATAAAATTTCATTCATATATATGCCTTCCAAAATTTATATTTTTCAATGATGAAATTCAACATCATGAATGGCTAAAATATATGTTTCCCAATTTACATATTTATAAATATATTGTCTATAACAACCTGACAATTTATTAATATTTTTTTAGGGTTCTATGCCCCTAATATTACAAGATATTATTTTCATTATTATTTTTTATTTTTATTTGTGGGTTTAGCCCCACCTCTTGTTAACACTTGTGATATATGCTTTTGTTTTCCCATATCAATATCCATTTGAGTTTTCTTTTCTATTTAATTTTTTCAATGAGTTTCAAGAAGTTTACATAGGTCTTTATGAGAGGTCCTAGTCCCCTCATACTGAGTGGGGTTTGAACCTTGGACCTATAAAAGAGAGGCCAAATCCCTTACCACTATAGTAAGATTAAAACTTCTTTTCTCTTTATTTTTGCTATGGGTCTTCCTCTCTTTTTTTCATTCCCACCAATACTTTCATCATCATCAATCTCTTCAATCTTCTCAAACTGATTATTGTAAGACTTATTATCTATAGGTTTGTATTGATTTTAAGGATCAAGGCATAACCTCAAAAGAAAATTCTTCTTTATGTTGCCTTGGAAACCCTAAAATTTAAGGATTCTCTTCCATAGAAACTACCTTCTTATTTTGCTCTAAAAACTCTAAATTGTTGATGTTTTCCTCCATCCTCATTTCTTTGCTCTTGAAACCCTAAAGTGGAACTAATAATCTCTACACAACTTTCCTTTTATTACTAGGATAGAAATCTATACTGCTTGAGGAAAATGAAGAAGATTTACCTAGAACAAAATTGACATCTTTTGTCATCTTTCTTTGAGAATTTTCCTCCATATCTTCCTTTGCACCTTTAATTCCTTATGAACTTGAACTTATAAATTGTACTTTCTTGTTCCTTGTATCCTTGTATATTCCTTATAATGGTTGATCCATGTGAGTTATGGTGGCCTTTGCCATATAATTTTGTAGATAGGATTTATTTGCCTCTTCTTTTGGAGTGGAACATATTTACTCTAATCTATCTTCTATTATTCTATGATATCCTTGCTTTGTCTTGAAGTTTATATTATGGCTAAAATAGTCCTTGATATTATCAAACTCAACAACCTTACGAGAGAAAATCTCTAATTCCAAATGACTTACTTTTAAAGAATTAACTATCCTAAAAGGATCATGCAAATTTGACCATACCTTTATAGGGTTACTGTCCTCTTTGACATGGAAAAGGAGCTCTAATTCAATCAATACGAAAAATAGACCAAGAGTCTCTTCTTCTATTAGATGAAGAGTTTTTTCATCAAGACTAATTACTTTATTCTCCTAAAAGATACACTATAGGTCCTTACTTCATTATAGGCCAATCATTTGGGTTGACCAAATACTATAATTTTACCCTTTAAGATGAGCATGTAGGGATTTATGGTCCATATTACACAATATGATCCCTAACACTATAGTAGGTCTATACACTGATGTCACCAATATATAGAGCTTTAGAAATTATTCAATTTGAAAACAAATGGCTAAAATACTTTTGTATGCAAAAGTTATGACTCTTAGCTTATCTACTTGACACTTGCATACTTTATGAACACTTGACTTTATAATGTATGCACACCTATACATGACTTACACTTCTATAACTTTCATAGTCTAATCTAAGACACTTGTGAACATATTTACATTACATATTTGTATTCTTACATATAACACACTTGTGCACATAGAATCAACTTACACTTGCACACTAACTCACATAGCACTTGTGCATTTTATGCACATTTACATAAAAGGAAAATATAACTCACACTCTAAACTATGACTTAACCCCAATATATTATTTATAAATGTACCAATAAGGTACCATGGGGTTACATTAGCATGTACCAAATAATGTAATATACTCCAACATCCCTTTGTATTACATTGCTTGGTTATTGAAGACTTTAGTCTTCAATCATGGTATTTGTCTTTGTCTTCATTCTTCAAGTGACCTTGTAATGCATGTGATATTCTATTTTTCTTGTATTTGTTTAATAATCTTGAAATTTGGATTCACCCAATGCTTGTGATGGTATAAAATTTTATGAATACAATTTCCTATATTCTATATTTTAGAACACTTAGATAATTTATCAACAATTTCATCTTGAGATAAAATAAGCTCTTGAGAAAAACCAATTGAATCTAAAGCATATATTTCATTTTTTATTGATCCTATAGCCTTTGTTATATTTTGATTCTTGATAATGCATTTATTGTGCTCATTTATACATTTGAATTCAATTGATCTTCCACTTTCAACCAATTTAGTAACTAAAATGAGATTGGTTGATAATCCTGGAACATACATAACATCCTCTAGTACAAAATATGAAAATGGTATACTAGGTGTTACTCTACCACTTCCATGAACTAGATATATCTTATCATCTATAATATTTAAATATAAATTTTCCTTGACTTATAGAAACTCAAACCAATGCAAATTACTAGTCATATGATGACTAGACCTTGAATCTATATACTAAAAAATTATTTTTGTTTGAACTGTTTGATTATATTCACTTGATACTATCTTGCATATTTGATAAGAGTTTTGAAGAATATGACTTTTAAGTTCAGGAAATTATTTTTGATATAGATTTTGTTTGAAATTTTCCTTTTATGTAATACGTTTTCGTATTTTGATAATACTTCCTATGTTTAAAAGTTCCACTTGATAACTTATCCATTTATGTACTTTAAAAACAAACTTTCTAGATTTTATTCCTTTGAAGCAGACAACCTTATATCTCCCTAGGTTTAAATAATTCAAAGTTTCTAATTAAATTCCTATGAAGTAGTAAACCTTATGTCTCCATAGTTTAGAACCTAAAGAATGAATTTTGCAAATTTAAGTTTTCCTAATATTTGAAGTTGAAATCCTTTTATCTTCCAAATAATTAAATTTGCAAAAATTTAAAAAATTTAATTTTCAAATTTTCTCAAAAATAAAACCAAATTAAATATTCTTCAATAACCTTCAAACTTATAAAGCTCTCAAAATCCTTTTCTTTTGTAACTTTAAAAAATAACTAAGTTCCTTATTACTCCAAACTTATAAAATAAATAACCAACTTTAAAAACTCTAACTTATAAACTTATCAATCCAAAAAATTAAATACATTAAACAACCATAATTAAACCTTATTTCTCCTATTTGAATAACACAAGCTTATACTGAGAGGGGGGGTGAACAGTATAAGACCACTTTTTACTTTTCTTTCCCAATTAATATTATGCAATGTATAGATAGAAATATCAATAGCATTAATCAAAACAATGAATAAATCACCACACACAATAGAGACACCACAATTTACATGGTTCACCCAATGTGGGCTACTCCACAGAGAAAATATTTCACTAAAATTTTATCAATCAATATATTTGGAATCCTTCCCTATTACAATGTTATGGACCTCTGTCCAAAGGAGACCTCAATCCCCTAAATCAAGTTCATGGATCTCTATCCACAGGAGAACTCCATCTCCTCTACTCTGGCTGGTGATCCTCTAGAAGACTACTACCTCCACTGCACTGGCTTGTGGATATCTCTCCACTAAATACTCTTATCCTCACTCATAAGACCTGTCCTCACTGCCCTGGCTAATGGATATCTATCCACTAAATACTAATGTCCTCTACTCTGTCACCTTCAAAGCTCTATCTCAAATCTACACTAAACATAGTCCTTCGTTCTAGCACAGATTTGCTCAATATTTGTCTCTGGTAATGCACAAACCTATCCTCAAATCTGTACCAAACTCTATTCTCAATTCTACACTAAAAACAGTCCTTCGATCTAGCACAAATATATCCTCAATCTCTATCCTCTAATTTATACTAAACACAGTCCTTCGATCTAGCACAAATCTATCCTCAATATCTATCCTCAAGACTTAACTCAAAGCTTGAATTAATCTCAAATCAACTCTGTTGGATTTACCCCAAACCTTAACTCAAGGTTTGAACAAATCAATCAAATATGCTCTCAAGTCTTCTCAAAGACTTACCTCAAATTTGCCTTATAATATTCCACAAAAGCTCACACTAATTTTTCCACAAGTCCTCTCTAGAACTTATCCAATCTGCTCAACAAGTCCTCACTAGAACTTGTCCAATCTCCTCAATAAGTCCTCACAAGAACTTATCCAAATCTGCTCTCAATCTATATTGTAAGCTTCCATAAAATCTTACTCAAATCTATCCACAAGTCTTCTCAAAGACTTACCTCAAATCTGCTCAACAAGTCCACATAAGAAATTTTCCAATCTCATAGAAACATAAAGAGAATTATTAGAGACTCAATATGTTCTACACTTATCACAATGCTCAATTACTTTCAATCACTCTTTCAAAAACATAAGGAGAATTGTTAGAGACTCAATATGCTTCTTATTCACCTCAATGCTCAATAACTTTCTCAAATCAATTCAGAATATAGAATAGTTTGTTTTATGGAACTTGAACAATCACTTCACACACCCACTTGACTAGGCTCAACCAACTCTACTCAACCAATCACTCAATGAAACAATCATTCCTTACAAACCCTAGTCCAAGTATATGACCTTCACTCAAAATGTTTCCAACAATGCTCAAAAACCAATCTCACATAACAATGATACTCATATTATTTTCAAACCCTAGTTCAAGTTCTTCACACAACCAACTCACTTCAACAACAATGCTTATAAGACAACTCTCACATAACAATGATACTCAAACCCTAGTTCAAGTTCTTTATGCAACCAATGGCTTCAACAACAATGCTTATCAAAAAAGGTTTTAAAAATAGCTCTTTATTCTAGAAAACCTTGAAGTATTAACTCAACATACTCTGAAAGGAAACCCTAATCAAGTCCTTTTCACTCCAAACTTATTTTCCAGAAAACCAACCAATCAACTCAAATATGGAAGAATGTGCTCATACCTTTTTGATGATGAAGGAACCTCAAATATCTACCACAATGACAAACACTTCTATGCCAAACTCAAAGAGGTTAGAAGATAAATTTCTCTCACAATATAATGTAAAAACTCAATTACACCTTATCACTCCATCTTTAAAAACAACCATCAACATACATAATATTTGTCCAATAACACCTTATAATCTCCCAATTAAAATAATATCAACCACCAGAAAATAATTTTAAAATAATTACTTTCTCAACACTTCTTAATGGCAAGAAGACATCTTCAATAATAATCAACACTTAAAAGCATTTATCTCTCCAATAAGCTAAATATATTAAAAGCTTTATAAAACAATTAACTCCTTATTCCTCCTAATTATTTTTTAACCAAAAATAATTACCAAGCAAAAACACCTTTTATCTATCCCTTATAACTCCCACATCACTTTATAAAACCATTTAATAAAGCCAAAAATTTATTTTTATTTTTCGACAACCTTCTTTGAAAAACCCAGCACTCAAATAATGTGCATACCTTTTTGTTGATCCCTAAAATGGATTCGGCAAGAATTGAACCGTTGTCTCCATAAGCCTAAATGCATTAGCACTTGGGAGTCCACCGTGTGGGCTAGAAATACCCACGTGAAGGAAGTGGAGCTTCCTTCACCTTATGCTCTTCTTCACACACGTTGACCTCCTTCGAACACCACACGCTGTCCACTAGCCGCAACACTTTAGCGCACAAAAATCGAAGATACTTTTTGCAAGGGTTTCAGGGGCATTAAATTGAATGAGCATGGTAATTGTCTAAGGTGAAACGATCCACCTTTTATACATGAATGGAGGAAATTTCTCACACGTCGACGCATTAGAAATTCAAATTCAAATATTTGAATTAACTTTAATTATTATTTATTTATAATAATTTAAATTCTCTTGGAATTTAAATATTATAAATTAAATAAATAATTAATCTTTGGGCCTTTTTTAACCAAACGAAAAGCCACTTTGGTTTTTAATAATTTTTTTTTATTTTTGCCCATCATGAATAATTAATCTTTGGAATTTTGCCCTCCATGGTTTTCGTAAAAACCTTTGATCATGCTTCCCATGAAGCTCTTTTGGAACCAATCCAACTGTAATTCTTCTTAGAACATTTTGACATCAATGACAACTAATATTCCTCAAAATGTCCAACACTATCTTCCAAACTAATTTATAAACCTTAAAAAACTTTAGCTAAGCAAACTTATTACTTTAAAAACAAATACCTTATCTCTACTAGAATTTAAAAACTTCACTTCAAAAATTAACCTTATTCCTCCTAATATAAAATTTAAAAAACTCAAAAAATTAAATTGAATTCAAATTACCCTAATTTTACCAACTTTTCAAACTTGGTCTTTGCATGCACGCGTCTCTACTATTGTTCTTCTTGCACTGCTTCAAAATACTTCATGTTCCCTTCAATTCCTAGCTTATCCTCCTTCTCAAGTGCCACATGTAAGAATGCAAATGTTTCACTTCCTATGAGACATAATTCTCAGGTCCATTTGAATAGCCTGAACATTGAATGTCCTCAATTGGTACTGGATTTTTTGTAGGTGTTAAATCATTACACTCCTCCAACTAGATCTAACGTACTTATGACATCTTCTATAATGTGAAGGCATTACCATATTAACGCTTTCCCTTGCACCTGACTTTGATACTGACCAATGATGCTATCAGTTTGGCACTTGATTACCCAGATTCCTTTCCAAATTAGGACTTAACACTTGACTAATTGGCTTCCTTTCCAACATAGCACTTAGAAATTTTCCAGCGTAGCACTCGGAACTAAATGTTTAGGCTTCAAATATTGCATTTCGGCTTGGATTTTGACTCCGCTTTGCCTTCCAACTTAGTTCTTGCCAATGCAACTTTACTTGTTGCTTGACTACATTGTTTCATGTTTCAACTCTTGCAATATATGTTAGCACTATGTGAATTCCTAAGTGAATATTTATCTTATTGATTCCATTTATTTGTGTTGATTTTTTTTTGTTCTAATCTTCCATGTCTCTATGTTGCTTTGTAGGTTTTCGAGTTCTCAAATGGTGCTCTAGGCTATGTATAAAGTTTGGCGTTTAATAATAATACCTCTTTTATGTATTCCTTTCCTAATGGTCAACTGATGCTTCTAGTATAGTTTACCTTGTTCTTTTATCATGGACTACTATAGACTTAACAAACCTTTTAAAACTTTTATCTCTTGCTTCTTATCTTTTATTTTACATTTATCTATTCTCTTTAACGTATCTTCATATGTAGGTTACCTCTATCAATTTTTTCACTATATCTTCTCACTTTTTTCTATATATATATTGAGTCTCTTCTCCTTCTATATTGGCTACTTGTAGACCTCTAATCTCTTTTCTTACTCTCTTCAAGACCTCAATTCCTTTTCTTTATACGGACCTCTTTGCTTTCAACTATAAGGACCTATATTCTCTCTATGGTCCTATTTCTTTGAAGGATATATTCTTTCATATTAACCTCCTTGGGAATATTTCAAAATTTAAATCTTATTAATATCTTGTAGCTCTAATAAACGTAGATATTAATCCAATGCTTAAAGTTAGCTTACTTTATATTTCTTCAAGAATGATATATCAATCTTCTAATATCTTCTGTTTTGCTTTCTTTTTGTAATCTTAGGAAGCTTTAAATGATCCTCAATCACTACTATATTGTATGTACTCCTCAAATATTAACTCTTCTCTATCCTCTGTAGGAATCTTCTCACGCTTCAATAGCTTAATCTCTTAATCTATTGCAATTATGAAGTCTTAAATGTCTTAGGTCACACCTAAGAACTCAATATGATTCTACTTTTATGAAATCAATAATGTCTTAGGTCACATCGAAGAACTCAATATGATTCTTTTTTTTAAACAATATGATTCTCCTCCTTACTAGAGAATCCAATAATACCAATATCAAGATATCTATTTCCTAAATGACCAACTTCGTATTGAGTTGGTTCTCTAAATTCTTCAATATAGTTGAGCCTCTGTTCTTCACTAGTTTTATTTCAACCTAGTAGAATGACCCTAGTTTTTCTACCTCAATATGACATTATATTAGAGGACAAGTCTCATTTTCTTCAAAGTGGACAGACTCCAAATCAACTTGCTCAAACTAGATAAAATCAATTTTGTAATAGTGGCTAAAATAAACTATTGTCAATTTGGACAGAGTCTAGTGGTAGCTCTGATACCACTAATGTATTGTTAATCCTCAATACTACCATAAATATCACAAGATTAATAATAATATAACCACAATATAATAAGGTCAAGATAATAATAAGAGTAGAATAATATGAGCAAATTAATATGTAAAATAAGGCTTATAATATATCAAATAACATTCAATAATAAGCAACAATATGAATGTAAATAACCTTAATCAATATGTACTAAGCATGTAATACAACTTATAATATTAATTGCTCAAAATATATGTAATCTTTATTACTCATTTTTCTCTTACAAAAGTATATGATAGTAATGATCATGATTGTATGTGATTATTATGGAGTATTATCTCCATAATATAGCCATAGTAGTGTGACTCTTTGGATATTTGACTATTCCTTTCCATATGCCAAGTCTCATGACTCTTAGCTTATCTACTTGACACTTGCATACTTAATGAACACTTGACTCTATAATGTATGCACACCTATACATGACTCTTACATTTCTATAACTTACATAGTCTAATATAAGACACTTGCACACATATTTACATTACATATTTGCACTCTTACATATAACACACTTGTCCACATAGACTCAACTTACACTTTTACACTAACTCACATGACACTTACATAAAAGGGAAAAATAACTCACACTCTAAACTATGACTCAACCCTAATATATTATTTGTAAAAGTACCAAGAAGGTACCATGGGGGTACATTAGAATGTACCAAATAATGTAATATAATCCAAAAATAAAAAAGGAGAACTTATTTTAACCTACCATCCACTCTTCCATTGATAAAAAAATACCAGTGCATGATTTGAACACATGTCAATTGCCTCCTAAAATAATTCTATTTCTTGTTATGGAAAGAAAATGATTAGATATTTCGTAGAATACAAACAAGTTTACTCTTAAGAAAAGAGGGTATGGGCTCAATTAAATCCTATGCCCTATTTATTTTAATTAATACTCCAAACCATGATACAATGACCATGTTTAGACAACAATAACCACCTCTAGAGAGGTTGTTAGCTTTTAAAGAACCTTTAACAAAGCATGTAGTCATCTACATAAAAAATGATGTATGCGTGAACTTGAAATTGAAACCTCTAGGCCAGAGAGCACTAGGATGCATTTATTTATCCATAATGACCACTCTACTTAATAGAATAGAGCACGCCCTCTCCTTATGGGGAAAGGTGATGAACACTTTCTATTGCAAGGCTACCAATACAAAGTTGGGGTATGTGAAGGGGCCACATTTTAAATTCAAAAAACACATGCAAAGACTCTGATAAGGAGAGAAAGCTTTGGATAAATATCCTTGAATCACTTTAGTAGCTTGAAATATATCTCTTATCTTCTAAAGATGTTTTTTCAAAGCACAGTGAAAAGCCTCCACGAATTTTTAAAAGTGGACTAAAAATGGAAGATAATCCCTTTTACCTCTTATGCAAAACCAACAAATGAGATTGAAATTAGACAATAGATTTTTATTTTAGAAGAAAAATCGAAGGCACCAAACAATATTTTCGTGTGACAAAGTGAGGCAAATCCATACCGGATCTGATACCATGTTGGAATTCACCATATTTTTCATAAACAAATAAAAGAAAACTATCCACTCAAATCTTATATAAAAAAAATGAGGACAAAAAATAGAGATATTTTGTGGCACTTATAGGCACCACAAATAATTGTTATATCATTACACTCCAACTAGAGCTAATGTACTTATGACATCTTCTACTATGAAGGTATTACCATATTAATGATTTTCCTTGCACCTGACTTCGATACTAACTAATTATGCTATCAGTTTGGCACTTGACTACCCATATTCCTTTCCAACTTAGGACTTAGCACTTGACTGCTTGGCTTCCTTTCCAACATAGCACTTAGAATTTTTCCAACGTAGCACTTGGAACTCAATTTTTAGACTTCCAATATTGCATTTCAGCTTAGATTTTGACTTTGCTTTGCCTTCCAACTCAGTGCTTGCCAACGTAACTTTACTTGCTGCTTAACTGCATTATTTAATGTTTTAACTCTTACAGTAGATGCTAGCACTATGTGAATTCCTTAGTGAATATTTATCTTATTAATTCCATTTTATTTATTTTGATATTTATTTTTCTAATTTTCCATGTCTCTATGTTGCTTTGCACATTTTTGAGTTCTCAAATGGTGCTCTTGGCTATGTATATATTTTGGTACGTAATAATAATAACTCTTTTATGTATTCCTTTGCTAATGGTCAACTGATGGTTCTAGTATAGGTTACCTTGTTCTTTTATCATGGGATACTATAGACTTAGAGAACCTTTTAAAACTTTTATCTCTTGCTTCTTGTCCTTTATTTTGCATTTATCTCTTCTCTTTAACTTATCTTCATATGTAGGCTACCTCTATCATTTTTGTTCACTATATCTTCTCACTTTGTTCTCTATATGTATATTGAGCCTCTTCTCCTTCTGTACTGGCTACTTGTAGACCTCTAACCTCTTTTCTTATTCTCTTAAAGACCTCAATTCATTTTCTTTATATGGGCCTCTTTGCTTTCCACTATAAGGGCCTATATTCTCTATATGAACCTCTTTCTTTGTGTAGACACCTAAAAAACGTCATGTCAAGGGCGACTACTCATATGGACATGCTACAAGACCATATGGAGGATCTTGGACAAACTCCAAGATAGAGCAGTGGTTCTAACCACTCAATTTTGGCTCCTTGGCCTAATCAGTCTGAACTACAACTCAGACCTACAGTTTATAGGCTGAACCATGGATGAGACCTACGGTTTATAGTCTAGATCGTAGTTGTAACCTACGATCTTAACTAAATTTCAGTTGGCCTTCATCCGAGCCAAATCAGTTTGAACAACCATTTTATCTAAAAAAAGACGATTAATGGACAAAAGATTCTAGAGGCTTCCATTCCAACTATCCTAACCACCCCTTCTTGATCTTGGCTTCTCCATGAAGCCACCCCTAGACCTTGGGTAGTCCTATAAGTACCCCTTAGAATTAGGGTAAACTATCAGAGAGAGCATTGGATATTTGAGCAGCGAAGCCCTGTCAAATTGTACACTCAACCGAGCATACTGAGAGAGAGTTGTTGCACTTATCCCCTACCTACTTGTCAATATTCATGATGAATTGCATTATAGATTCCCTAAGAGCCTAGGAGATCCAAGAAGAATATATTCAGTAAAATGAAGGCCTCTCATAGTGAATCAACCACCAAATCAGTCTGAGGACACCGAAGGTGACCATTGAACATCAATTTGGACAAGGAGATCAAGCCCACTACCCTTGAAATTGAGGGTAAACCTATCAGATTGCTAACCGTAGCTTTCAACCATGATTTACAATGCAAACTGCTCATCAGAGCTATGATTTGCAATAGAGGTATCACCGCCTTACCTTTTTCATTTTTGTTTGGCTAGTTAGCTTAGTTTAGCTATTTCCATGGTTCAATTGTAGTTTAGTAGATTTTTGACCGATAGAATTAAGTTAGAATAGTTTCTTTGTGTTAAGCATCAAATAGGACATTAATGGATTCTTTATGCACTTTCATGCTTTATTTCACATAATTGGTCCATGCATAGTGTAATTGTTATATTTATTTATGTAATTCCATAAATATTGATCCAATTAACATAGTTTATAAGTGCTTTTCATGTTTTCTTGATTATACATGTGTAATGGTATCTTTATGCATTTTTTCTAAAAGGACCTCATCATGAGAGGTTGCCTATATTTTTAAAACTCTTATGTTGTTTCTTGATCACAGGGAATAGATTCGAAGGAGATTCAATGATAAAGTTCCTTCCTCAATGCGAAGAAGAGGGCAACTCCACCCTAGAGCAGTTTGTGACTAGTTGAAAAACAACATTAGTGCTCCTACCTTGTTGAGGGCTTTGGCATTGTATTAATTGTATCATAATTTGAGTGACCCTAAGAGGGGCATGATTGTAATTGGGGATTCTTTGCAATTATTAATACAAGAAACACTTATTTTGTTGAATCTATGCAATCTTGTCATTTTTATGCTTTGAATGATTGAATATGATATAATACAGTAGATGGGTGCATGCTTTTTAGTTAGATAAGAAAGTGATCACGATGGATCTCCACAAAAATATAATCTGACTATGTGTTCTTGGTTTTTGTGACTTGCAGGTACAGACCGCAACTATCAGCTATGGGCCAACAATTGAACCATAGGTTCAACCCGTGGTCCATAGTCAGAACCGCAGACCAGACCTGTGGTTTCTAACAGACACAAAAAATAGTAGAGGAATAAAGCTTATTAAGATGTGGACTTGAGGTAGGTCCCATAGTCACTCTCTGTATCTATTTTCACTATCTGTTAAATTCTAGAATGTAAAATAAATTTGACTAATTAGGAAAGACAACATAATTGGCAATATGCACATAAGTCCTTAGGTCTTTCATTTTTAGGTTTTTACTAGGCACTGCTAGGAACAACGGACCTCTGAGTGCATTCCATCCTAGTCTGTAGTGTGCTAGGATGTCTTTTGTATTATGTTTGCTTGCTTGAGGCCCAATCAATGGCCATTTCATAGTTAGTATGCATTTTATGAATATTATATGAAATAATCATGCATACTCTCTTAATTGTGAAAAGTTCTTTTTTTTCTTGCATTACATATAGAGAAAAATTATTTGAATGCTATCTTATGCATTTCTCTTTCATGCAAATTAAAAGGAACCACACACACCACTTGGCACTTAAACGATAGTGAGTTGGGCTTGACATCCAACCACTAGTAGGGTTCAACGACGGTGGGTGTAACTTCCATCTGTTGGTCCAAATCCCGTGAACCTTTTGGATACTAGACCAATACCAGATTCGAGAACCTTTTGTACCTTAGAAAATTTACATGTATTCTCTTTGGAGGGTATAACACTGACTAGGGGAAAATGAATGAGGATCTGGGAGGACCTGTGCTCCTTGACCATGTGTGGGCTTCATTACCACACATTATAGGTTGGATTACGTGACTTGGAGTTCATAGCCAAGTTTTAGAGCTATGAGCATATAGGTGAAAGCCATTAAACTGAGAATAAAATCCAACAAGTTTTGCAAAAAATTCGATAAGAGTTTCTACACTGATACAACAAATATTGAAAACACATCAAATAGTTTAGGACTCAATTTCAAAATTTAATATGAGATAATAATTATTGTATACCTTATTATAATAATAAAAGATACATTTAGATGTTAGGTACATAATGGTGGATACACAGGGTGGTAAGCAAAGGTCTAAACCTAATGCTAATGACCAACCCCTAACCAATTCACAGCAACACGTGTCAATTCCTCAATCACATGAGTGAACCGAATGTCATTCGAAAAGCATCAAAGGAGATAACTTGACATGAGGGGAGCCTGTAGAGTGTACCCCAGATAGAGGAGATTCAATATACTCCTCTAGGAATAGGATAGAATAGAGAGCCTCTTAGCATGAGGGTGCTCCACTTGAGATCCATTACTAAGATCGCACTACACGCGCATCCACGGGATTAGCCAAAGAGTTTGTTGTGTAGGGGACCAGGTTGGCACGCCTATGTACTAAGTCCATAGGAGGATCCATGCCTCCAAATTTTGAGTATAGAAGAACTAGATATCCACCCATTCATGGGTAGGCAGATAGGCTCGCTACCGAGAATAGGTCTAACCATACTCCCATGCATGGTCCACCATGCAAGATTACCATTGATATATCAAATGTGGGAGCTAATGGCACACTGCCACATGAGCAGTGGTGGTCTAGGCAGCTAGAGGGTCTAGGTAGTGTTTTAGAGTAGCTAGGCTACAAGCATTTTGGTCCACCCACTCGTACCTCGAGTTAGCATACCGTGAGTGTCGTCAGGACTAATAGAGAGCATGGAGAGGCTTCTAAGCACCCTCATGTCACACACCCACTATTTGCGCATGGTGGTTAACAATATAGGACACATTAGGATGCCAATACCATATTCACATATAGAGGTAAAGGTGCAACACATCAGTTCTATGGGTACAGAACCCACAAGGTCACTCGTACAGATCAGGGATACTAGAGGTCTCCCACGACCGATCAGATCGATAGATCACATCGACTGGTATCGAAATAGAAATGCCAAATCCTCCAAGATAATTGGAGGATGCTTGCATAGAGAGGTAGCACATTTAATATGAGAATCTTCAAGCACAGAGGCTCATTAGATAGAGGCTATATGAGCAGCGCATGCACAAATAATGTATCCTTGCCTAGAAGGAGCACGTGGAGTAGGAGGATAGGCTAGCTAGGGCTAGCCTATATCCTCATGATGAGAATAGAGAGCATGTATATAGGAAGGCTTTATCTCAAGTTGATATGCATCAAGAGAAAAAATATGCTCATACTCATGCTAGTGCCAAATAGAGGGAGCGGCCACCTCCGCTCGATAATCAGAGGCAAAGGCAACATGAATAAGTAGAAGGAGATGGATACAAGCAAGAATATCATGAGAGATCTCAATTTGAGGAGGAATAGCAACAACCTCCATATCGTACGAGGAATATAATACCTCCTAAGCCACCTCCATGTCAACTTAGAGAGGAGGACTTTCTATCTTCGGAGGCCTATAAGGCCTTAGCCGAGAATATTAGAGCCATCGAGAGACAATGCGCGACTATTCAAAAGCTGACATTAAGGAAAATTCCTTTGGATCCTTTGGTGCCTATTCTGGCTTACCCTTAGCATTTTGATATGCCTAGGTTGTACAATTTTAAAGGTGATGAAGATGCATAGGAACATTTCACAATATTTCTAGATGTTTATTTTTAGATAGCAAGCAATAATGCATTGTTGTTGCATACGCTCATCATGACACTTTTTGGTCTGGCCTGAGAGTGGTTCAATCAGCTAAAGAAACATAACATAACCAATTGTGAGCAATAACATGATGCCTTTCTTGAACGCTATTCAATAAAGAAGTCCATATTTTTGATTCGACTGCGCTAGCTCAACGTGATGACGAGCCAATAGAGAAATATAGAAAGAGATGGAGGAGACTAATGGTGAAGTTGCCATTCCCTATTCCTACCATAGAGTTAACCCAAATATTTACAAAGAGTTGTACCAAGCACATCTTGTTACTGCTATAGCTACAACAATATCCTACATTCAAAGAGGCGTGATTGAGGACATCAAGCTACAAGAAGGCAACTTGAAGCTCAAGAACAAGAGAGAGGAACAAACGAAGAGTACCACAAAACAACATGGCAAGCAGACCCATGTGAATCAAGTGGTGCTAAATCTCTAGAGGGAGAACAAGGGGTAACAAAAATAGAATTATCAGGCCCAACCTCCTCTCGTACAATATGACAAGCACAACAACAATTATAAGGGCAAGAACAAAGATCAACACCCACCTCGCCAGTTCACACCATTGACAGAATCACTGACATTGATTTTCCATCAACTGTGTGAGGCCAAGGTAATTAGATTACCCAAAATTAAGATGGTAGACCCCAATAAACCCAAATCAAAGGGGTACCAAGAAGATCTATTTTGCATTTTTCATCGAACGAAAGACCATGACATTGAGGTGTGCTAGAATTTCAAACACATGGTGCAAAATATGATTGAAAAAGGTGAGCTTGTAGTGCCGCATAACCCGTAGGCACCCGATAATCAGAATATGAGGATTTACAAAAACCCCTTGCCAAATCATGAGGTACCTCGCAACAACATTGGCCAGGTCAACCAGGTGTGAGTCGAACCACCTACCCAGGGGTTCATAGGCATGGCAAACATTGTCACTAGGCATGGGGGATATGAACAATAGAATCAACCTTTTGCTCCCATTCAAATACAAGCCACGCTGAATCAGCGGTGGATGCAAAATATTCTAGGCCCACCAAAAAGGTCGATGGCGACCATAAGGAGCAGGTTGGTCCAAAACCTGAAGACAACTCCTATGAAGTTGTTGATATATGAGCTAATAAAATAGTCCCCAAGGCACAGGGAGACTCTTATGGATATTTTGAGGTCCATTGAAGTACAGTCCCAATATGCACAGGCATTTACTAATTTCATGGGACATGTACAACAATATTAGGAACCGATGATCCAATTTTATGATCATGAGATAAGGATAGTTTCTAAAACTATGGTTGACCCGTCGTTGCACATAATTGAATGTGTTAATCACATGCCATTTAAAAGGGTCTTGATTGATACTAGCTCATCGATCAACATAATAATGACCAAGGTGTTGAGTCATTTGAAGCTACCTAAATCACACATTGTGTCCACTACATTTACATTGAGAGCATTTAATGACGCACTATGTTCAACTATTGGCACAATTATACTACCTATGTAGATAGGCTTGAAGACCATATTTGTGATGTGTCATGTGATAGAAGGGGCCATGCAGTACAACATATTACTCGGTAGGCCTTAGATTCATGAAATACATTGCATTCCCTCGATATTGCATCAGTGTGTGAAGTATATTCATGAGGGATAGGTTCACATAGTGGCATTGAACGAAGAATTATTTAAGTTCATGAACCTAGCAGATTTGCTTGGGGGTTTCATACTCTCGTCAATGCACCTATATGTGCGGCCATCATCACCAATAAAGAAACCAGGAGGTAAACTAACAGTGTGTGTGCAACCAATGCCATGTGTCACATTTATCGGAGCACACCACTACCACTTCCCTGAAACCATCGGTATTAGTCATGCGTTGGGATGACAGGAAGTTGAAGGTAAAAATGGGTGAGAAAGAGGAGGATGAGCTCGAGCCAGTATCTAAGGAGGTTCCCACTCCTATGGAAGTTGAGGAACCCTAAGACAAAGTCGAGGAGGCAACTCAGCCTACCTTTCCTACATCTTCAGTAGGTTCATCTACACCGTGGGTGATGGTACATATCACCAATACTGGATTAGGCGATTACCTTGTGCAGAATGTAACCTTTGAACCAATTCTAAATACTGCTGAAAAGATGGGCTGACCATCCACTCATCATCACCTGATTGGATTGGTGGTTCCATTGGGACAACCACCTAATAAAACTAACTTCATATATGCAATGCTAGACCAGCTTCCAATGCGAGAGCCCATGGATGAAGATGACAAGGAACATTTTTCTTTAAATGTTCATTATCTATCCAATCCATAGTATGCCATGCATATTTTTGAGCTATATCATTGGCATGGATACGACCTTGGTCTCTTTGAAAAAGGAAATAAGACTTCGTTGGAACCTCGTTATCAGTTAGTCACTGATAGGTTCAGCTTAGGGTTACAGATACGAGGGCAGGATGATTTGCTCACAACATCCCTAGATCATCTATACCTTAGTATGGCGGACGATGTGGATTTTAATCCATATCATCTGGATCCTTCCAGATTTTGGAGGAATCACCCTATGATATCTATCGTCATCACTGAGCCACTCGAAGACCATCATGAAGGGCTCCTTGAGCAGACTGAGACAGAACTGAACCCCAGAGTTCACCTAAGATACCAAATCTATGATGCAGTTGACGACATAGATGTGTAGGGGTGTAACCCCATTACTGCATGCAATATCGAGCTAGGAGATATTTGTAATGAATATGGGGTAGAGTCCACCTCCGATATGAGTGGACCAGGTTATGACACAAATGAGGAATCCTCAAATGATGATGATTCTAAGGATGAAGTCGAAGGTGCCTATGAGATGCCTTGTCATGCGAGTCATCTATTGACTATGGAGTCGATACAGGGTATCGAAGAGATCCTTACCAACATTGATCATTCAGGGGAAGAAGCAGAGCTAGATTTCTTGGCAATGTCACACTTACGATATAATTATCTGGTCTATCCAAATAGTGACAACAAAAATCAAGCGGTCAAATTCATGGGGCCGCACCTGCCAGAGCACCCCCCAAGAGTAGGGGCAAATGAAGTATTCTATTATGATAGTGATGAAGAAGATGAACTAGAGAGGGCCTACCTTGGTCCTCCTTATTTGTGTTACCATCATCAAGCCATCAACATTGATGAGGTCTATCGACAACTACATGTTGGTCCTCGTCTAAGAGCAATACGGTTAAACTTGGATCAAATTCATCAGTTGGTTAATCCCATTATATCGACATACATGGATCTCCATGAGCCAAATAATCATATTCTATAGTCAGTGCATAAGGAGAATCCAATTGTTCACAGTCCTCACAGGGAAGACCCCTTTGTGCCTGTTCCATTAGAGCCAGATCGTGGGTATGAGGACTACATAGATTTTCTAGAAGTTGGTCTGTGTGGTCCTGGAGATCAAATCCATTCTATAAACATGGTCTCCATTGATTTGATCACTCCACTCCACAATCCAGCATATCCATCCAAACCGTTGTATTTTAAAAAATATGCTATCGACTGGGATCATGCTGATTCACCCGTTGAGCCTGAAGATTTCTTCCCCAATGAAGAAATGTTGCAACCTTTCCATTTTGCACCAGGATGTGCATATGATGTTTATCATACCAAAAATGCGTCCAACACAGAACCAATCAACCAGGCTGATGTCATCCATCTGATTCCTACACCTCACTAGCTTGAGGAGGGATCACATATGTCGATAGAGGAAACCTTTGAGGTGGATATTAGTAATGATCTCACCAGTGCAAAGAAGGTTAAATTTAAAGAGAGTCTCACTCCAGATGAGCGGTCCACCCTCATCCCTCTGCTGAAATAGAGACCAAATTTGTTTGCTTGGATGTATAAGGATATGCTAGGTCTAGACCCAAAAGTTGTTATGCATAACCTTTTGCTAGATCTAATGAAGAAGTCGGTCAAGAAAAATCTTAGAAAAATACACCCAACAATAGCCTTAATTGTGAAAGATGATCTACAAAAGCTGTTGGATGTGGAATTTGTAATCTCCATCGATTATCCAGAATGGGTGTCCAATATGGTACCTGTGGGAAAACCCAATGGAAGAATCCGTATTTGCATGGATTTTAGAGACCTAAATGAGGCAACACCCAAAGATTATTTTTCGTTGCCCAATATTGATGCTCTCATAGATGCAACTGTAGGTCATGAAATGATCTCCTTAATGGATGGTTTTTTTGGTTACAATAAAATTTGGATTAAACCCAAAGACCAACATAAAACCATGTTTATAATGCCATGGGGAATGTTTTGCTACAAAGTTATGCCATTTGGCCTCAAAAATGTTGGTGCCACATATCAGCGGGCCATGACATACATTTTTCATGACTATATGCACAAAATTCTAGAATATTATATCGATGACTTGTTAGCCAAGTCATTGCTATGAGAAGAGCATGCAGAGGTCTTAAGGAAAGTATTAGATCGCCTGATAGAGCATAATGTCAGGCTAAATCCTAAGAAGTGCGTATTTGGCATAACTTCTAAAAAATTACTAGGATTCATCATCTCTCAGAGAGGCATTGAAGTAGAACCAGCGAAGGTCAAGGCCATTTTGGAAATGTGTCCTCCCATCGATATTAAGGAATTAAGGAGCCTTTAGGGTAAGGTAGCATCGATAATACAATTTATCGCCCAACTATCAAATAAATGTGGACCTATGAATTGACTACTACATAAGGGATTCCCATTCAACTGGGATGAGGACTGCAAGGTAGCCTTCACTGAAATAAAGAAATACCTAGTGATGCCACCAGTGCTAGCTCCACCAAGGCTAGAGGTACCTTTTATACTATATATATCGACAATTGAATTTGCACTGGGAACCATGTTAGCCCAAAAGAACATGCAAGGCAAAGAGCAGGCCATATATTATATCAGTCGAACCTTGGTGAGCTATGAGCTTGGGTATGCATATGTAGAAAAATTATGTTTAGTAGTAGTGTTCGTTACAAATAAATTATGACACTATATGTTAAGTCATACGATATATGTTATATCCAAACAAAATCCTTTAATACTTATCACAATATGTGTACTACGAAATGGATCATGCTATTGATGAAATTTGATCTGGAATTCATAAGCCAAAATTCCATTAAGGGACAGGTCATAGTAGATCAATTAGTTGAGGCACCACTATCAAATAGTAGGCCTCTAAAAATTGAGCTTCCAAATGATGCAGTCTTCATCATATCTGAAGCTCTCGAACTCGAAGAACTAGAGAACAATGCTGATATGACTCTATTCTTCGATGGTTCAAAGTGCAAGGGGGTGGTGCCAAAATAATGTTCTTCACGCCGCAAGGAGCTCCAATGCCCTTGTCATCCAAGTTGGATTTTCTGTGCACCAACAACAAAACTGAGTACGAAGCCCTACTGTTGGGCCTCCACATAGTTTTTGCCATGAATATTAAGAGATTGAACATCTTTGGCGACTCCTTCCTCATAGTAAATCAAGTCAAGGGACTTTTTTAGTGTTGATTTCTCATACTGAAAGCTTATAAAGATATAGTTGACACATATTTGGCCAAATTTGAATGGTATGACATTGAGGCAATCCCTCGATCATCAAATAGGTTTGCAAATACCATGGCTTCTTTGGGATCTTTAATCCCTCAGAATATGTCTGCTGATTTCACTACCGTACATGTCAAGATACTCTCACATCCAGTAGCAAAGCATGCAACCTATGATAATAGATAATCAGTCAACCTAATCAGTGTAGAACCAAAATCTGATTGGTTCTACAAATTTGAATACTTTCTTAAGAAGGCAACCTAGGGGTCATTAACCTCTTAGAGTCCTATAGGAAGTGGTACTACCATTCACCACAAGGTTATTTCCAAGTCTGCATTTGCAAAAGTAGATATGCAAGGGGAGAAATTCATATTAGTAGTCAAAGCTGAGGCTTATCAAAATTGGATGTCACAAATTAAAGACTTCCTGAAGCTTAGCATAATCCCAGAGGGATTGCCATGTGTCGTGAATCACACATTTAAATATAAAGTGACTAAATATGTATTAATAGGAGACATCTTGTATCGATGAGGCTATGATGGAGTTCTCCTTTGTTTCCTAGAGCCCCAAGAGGCATCATGGATGATTTTACAAGCTCACTATGGAGAAGGAGTGCAATTTGTATGTCAAGAAATGCATTAAATGCTAGCATCATGCTAATATTAAGCACTTGCCATCGCATGCCTTACAACCCATCCAAGTGGCTTGGCCATTTTTTTAGTGGGGATTAGATATTATAGGCAAGATCTCTCCTCCGTCATCGGGTCAGCATACATTTATAATCACAGCTACTGAGTATTTTACAAAGTGGGTGGAAGAAATACCATTAACAATGAAAATTGGAGCTCGTATAGCAGATTTTATACTAGAGCATATCATAAGTCATTTTGGGATTCCATCCAAAATAATATCGGATAATGGAACATCTTTCAAGAACAAAACTATGAGAGCTTTGACATCTAAATATAGAATAAAACACAATTTTGTGACTCCATACTATCCGTAAGCAAACAGGTAAGCTGAAGCTTCAAATAAGATAGTGGTGGCCATCTTGAAAAATATGGTATAAGAAAACCACAAAGACTGGCATATCCATCTACCCCTTGCGTTATGGGCTTACAAGACTAGTATTCGAATGCCCACTGGAGCAACATCATTCTCACTAGTATATGGTGTTGAGGCCATTATGCCCTTGGAATTAGACATTCCAACGTTGCGCATCACATTGAAAGAGTTCATCGATGATGACACCGCGTAGCAAGCTCGATTGGATCAACTGATGGTACTTGATGAATGTCGCATGAATGCCTTGGAGCATCTTCGCATTTATCAGGAGTGACTAAAAGGATCTTACAATATCAAATTCCACCAAAGAGACTTTGAATTTGGTGATCTTGTCTTGAAAGAGAACCATCATAACTCTAATTTACTTCCAGATATGCGAGAAACATTCATGGCTAATTGGCTAGGACCTGTTGGCAATTTTGCCACATTGTTTTTGTTGCTACTGTTAATATAAAAGAATGCATGAATTGTAGAGATACTAATTCTTCTGTTTGTCCCTTCATGCACTTTGAAGGGGAAAATGTAAAAATCTCTATAAGTTTTGTGTTAGAGCAAGGTAAATGTAAGATGCCGCGATATCGCTACATGTCGCGATATCGCGACGTGTTGCAGTTTCGCGAGTCCAAATGCAGAATTCGGCTAAGTACAAAAAATGTCACGATATCGCGACATGTCGCATTTTCATGACCTGTCGCGTTATCGCGGTCAAAACAGTCAACGGCAGCGGGGGTAAAACCGTCGCGATATCGCGACGTGTTGGATTTTCGCGGTCAACGCAGTCAACGGAGGCACTAAAATGAAAGTTGTCGCGATATCGCGACATGTTGCAAAATCGTGACTTGCGGTGGCCATGGAGCAGAGTGATAGAAAATGTCACGAAATCGTGACATAATTGAGCAAAGGGCAATGTCAATGAAACTCGTCGCGATATCGCGACAGAAAAGCAGAGAGGGAGCAAATGGAGAAAAACGTCGCGATATCGCGACATTTTTGAGGACGAGGCCAAGTAAGAGAAACTTGTCGCGATATCGCGACATGAAGCGATAATGATGAAGAAGGCAAGAAAATGTCACGATTTCGTGACATATTTGACAGGAAGGGCAAAGTGCGGAGAATTGTCGCGATTTCGTGACATGTCGCGTTTTCACGAGGCGAAAGCAAGGAGGCGGTCAGATTGTACGAAATGTCACGATTTCGTGACATGTTCCATTTTCATGAGGCGAAAGGCGGAAATAAGGAGAACATAGAAACTTGTCATGATTTCGTGACGTGTTGAAGATGAAAGAACCAAATGGAAAAAACGTCGTGATATCGTGACATGTCGCATTTTCGTGACCTGTTGCATTTTTGCGGGTTGAAAGCTGAACCGTACAAGACAACGAGAAAGTGTCACGATTTCGTGACATGTCGCATTTTCGTGACCTGTCGCATTTTCACGGGTAAGAAGGAGGCAAAGACAGCACAAGAGAAACATGTCGCGATATCGCGACATGTCGCATTTTCGTGACCTGTCTCATTTTCGTGACCGAAGCAACAACAAAGGCCCGATACAATTCTGTTGCATTTTTCTTCAGGATTGCATAGGAGAACGTGCAGAGGAGATAAGGATCAATTAAAGGCTCTCCAACGGTTTTTAGATCATGGTCAAAGAAGCGGTTCCAAGATTAAATGTTGCTGATTACCGAGGTGTGCAAGATGGAAGAACCTGAAGCAGTTTTCGATGCCGCCAGAATTAAAGACGCCTCCAATATTCAAAGCGCCTGTTCGTGATCTCTTACAGCTTTCAGCTTCCCTTGATAACGGTCATTTGATGAAGAAATATGGGCCCTCATTTCTGTTTCATTCTTAGTTGTAATCCATTAAAAGCAGGGACTGTCATTTCTCCGAGGCAGATTAAGGGGATTGTTCTTCGAAATCTGCTTCATGTATTAAATGTTGTAATATGAAAGGAAGAGGACGGACCTCTATAAATACCAATGTAAAGCTCAAGCAAAGGGAGGAGGATCTTGTTGCAAAAATTGAAATAGAAATCCTAGATGCAATTGCTTCCATTCTTAGTGTCTTCTAGAGTTGGTGATCTAATTTGTTGTGTATGTTTGGCTTTCTGTGTGATTTACTTCTGTGTAGTCCAGTGTAATATCAGTTGAATTTTGCTGTCTTGAATTTGGTTGTATTGGCATTTGAATGTTTGAAGTTTATTTGGAAGCAAACTCATGGCTAATGCGTGATCTAATTTATGTGTTCTAAGAGTCAGTTGCTGCTGAGCTTTAGGATCTAGTTGAAGTTATTGTTGTTCGAGATTATTCTCCCCATTAATGATCGGCTTCGGCTATATTTACATCCCTTTCAGTTTATTTCCCATTTCTTTCTACATTTTCCCATTTCTTTCCTGTATCTCTAGTCTTGAAACCAGTTTAGATTAGTGTGGGAACCAGCCCTCTCTGGAGATTGGTCCGGGAGACATTTCTTTCTCTCGGCCTTTCAATGTTGGCCGGGTCTAGGGCGCATAGATGTAGAAAATCCTTTCCTATGGCAGATTCATGACCAACAGTTTTGGCACGCCCGATGGGACAGACTATTTCTGTCTCTCAAAGATCCACAATCGATGGGACAAGTATTATTTCAAATCGATACCCGGAGGAATCAAGATCTTGATGAACTGTCTTGACCTCAAAGCGGAGATTGTAAGTTCATCTGGTGACTCTGTTGAAGGTGATTGTACCTAGAAAGTTCTAATTGTGAAGCTGGTGAAAATATTTGCTTCATGATCATGAGATCAAGTGCCAAAGAATCGAAAGATCCAGTCGAATTCTTCGAGATTGATGTTCAAAACTGGAGGGAGCGCCCAAGATTGGTAAGCCCTATGAATCCATCATTTGCTATTTCATCATAGGCTATAGGTCAGTTTGTGCCATCCTCGACTCCTCCCAGTACTGCTACAAGCTTCTTATATCCAGATCCAGTAGCCCAAATGGCTCAGCATCCACCAAGGAAGTTCTCGGCATGGAATGGTTCGGGAGCTTTGAACTTACTGGCACAAAATCCAGTTCCTCAAGCTGCTTTGAAAGCTTTGCCGACCTATGATGGTACTGGTAAGACTGCTTATGAGCATATTAATGATGTAACCTCTTTGGCGGCCATCCATGACATAACCGATGAGGATGTGATGATAAAGTTGTTGGTGTTATCATTGAGAGGTAAATTGTTGTATTGGTACCGATCATTGCAACCAGGCACCATTACATCATGGGATCAATTAGGAGAATTGTTAGTCAAAAATTTTCATGAACAAGCTGATCCATACTCTTTATTGCATCAATTTAATGTAATTCAAAGGCACCCGCAGGAAGAGATAGCTGACTTCAATGTCAGATTTACCAGAAGCTGGCAGAGAATTCCTGATGGTCTTCGGCCTGCTGATGAGCTAGCTGCATTTTATTACCTCAGAGCATTTAACATAGACATCGGTTGGGCTGTCCGACAGTCCAACGTGACTACATTTCTAGAGCTGTTCGAACAAGCGTTAAAGGCGGAAGCTGATTTGATTGCTATAGGTAGGCTTCCTCCAAAGGTAACAATGCCTATCATACCTGATCTTCCTAAGTATTTGTACTCTGGTTCGCTTTCATAGCCCATGCCTTCCATGTATCCTACCCCATCATGGAGCTCAAGTGCACCTCAGATCGCACCCATTCCAGTTCCCCAGCTTCCTGCTCCAACTATTCCCCAGTTGCCTACACCGAGCATTCCACGGTTAGCCTCTCCACTTCCAACTCCTGCATTACCTTCCCCACAGGTTCCATTACCTTTATCGGCACCGCCTGTGTCCTCAAGCCCAGATCCTCAATTGGCTATGTTACAAGAAATTCAGTCGGCTATGAGATCTCTCACTAACAAGGTGACATCTATGGAATGGAGAGAGGCGAAAAGGAACTATCAGCCACGAAGATTTATGCCGATAGTAACTAGAGAACAACTTGCTCCTAGCAAGGCTATGGAGAAAGTACCTGAAAGGAACTCAACAATCCTGGTAAGTGAAGAGGCTGGCCCTTCTGAAGTTTCACATGAGCCATCTTACTGGTGTTCTTCCTGCAATGACCCACATGATGAGTCCACTTGCATGGTCCACCAAAATTATTTGCAAGTTCTTGCAGGGAGCCATGTAAACATGATTCGAGAGGTGGATCTTAATTCCATGGAGTCTCTGGAGGAACATATAGCAATACTGACACGCAACGGCAAGAAACCAATGTTGGTAGATCCGGCTAAGATGGAGCCATTGAAAGTGCCTCCTGTACAAGCAACAAAGCAGCAAATGCCAACAAAGGCTCATGATCCCCCAGCACAATGACAATCACCTATTTTGTCGAAGGATCCACTTCCACCACCAGTAAAAGAGAAGGAAAAAGCTTCTACTTCCCAGCCACAAGCAGAAACAAAGGAACAAGCCAGAGAGACGTTGCGGTATCCATCATTGACCAAACGACAATGAGTGGAGGCTACCCAGCAATATAAAAGCAAATTTGAATCTGCTAGTGGAGGAAAAGAATAGATCTCCATGGAGTACAACATTGTTGAAGAACTCAAATGGATACCAGCTAAGGTAAGTCTGTATGACACCTTGCAGTTGCCTGGATAGGTAAATCTCTTACAGGAATCCTTGAAGACCATACAAAGTAAGGGGAAAGCTCCAGCCTAGGTAGTTATGGCTCAAACGTTAACTTCTTCAGACCACTGGAAAGAATAGACCACCCCCATTTTATCTGTCACTCAGGATGGAGGGTTGGATTGTACACAATTGCCTGATTGATTCTGGTGCTGCGACAACTGTCATGCCAAAGGCAGTTTGTGAAGCGATGGGAATGGAATATACAAGAAGTAGCCCTGGTGTCTTGCAGTTGGATGGGACTCCAGTGAAAATAGTGGGTGTAATCAAGGATGTTCCTATTGCTCTGCATAATATGCCTCAGATTACAGTAATTCAAGAGATAGTTGTGGTTGATTTGGAACCATATTTCAGTATGTGTTTATCGAGAGAATTCATTGCTAAGCTGGGAGGCTACCTTGCTCTGGATTATTCTCACTTGGAGATTCCTTTCAAAGGAAGAAGAGTCCGGATCTATAATCAGAAGCCTTCTACTTTTCATATAGAGAAGATGGAAGAGGAAGAAAAGTCCAAACATGTTGTCAATATGATAACTAAAGAATTGGAGGATCTTGATTTGGAGGATGAGTTTTCAATGCTCAATTTTAATGCCATGATCGAAACTGAGATTGGTTGTTACTCCATTACGAAGCCTGAAGAGGTTGAAGTCAAGTTGCCTCTTGATCAAGTTGGTCGAGACTCTCTGCCAGATCAGCTCTATTTTGATGGAGCACAATACAAAAATGGCGCTAACACTGAGAAACTTGGAGTGCAGCAGTTGCAGATCTTTGGTGACTCCAAGCTGATTATCAATCAGGAGTCTACTGAGTGTCTGTCAAAGGTCTAGGATCCAGGAGATAGAACCATGTTTGGGTTCGTGTCTTTCCCGAGAGTTCACAGCTAATTCGGGAGTTACCTTGTACATAAAAAAAAAAAAAAAATTGTTTTTACTTCGGCTCTTTTTGCATGCGAGCCCGTAGGTACATTTCTTTCTTTTTCTTTTCCTTCCTTCCCAGTAGTTAGTGGCTTCCTCTCTACTTCTTCCTTCCCCTCTTCATTCCCTTCTTCTCCTACTCCTTCTACAAATAATCAAGCCACTACTGTTGTTTCTACTCCCCTCTGATGTTCCCATTTCTACTTTCCCTTTCTTCTAGTCCTTTGTCGTGTGAGTACTTCATCATAGCTACGGGTTCTACTACCATCTCCATTCATCCATTTCCATTCCTCCATCTTCCACCATTCCATCATTCCCCATCCTCGTTCCACGGCCTGCGCATCCATGGGTCATCCCTCCATTCATTTCCATTTTTGTATCTCAGGTGCTTTTCTCTACTGCCCTGGAGATCTTTGCATAGCACCTGGTCCTTACCCAGCTCATCCGAGCTAGGCAAAGTGCAGTAGTTCTAAAGAAATAAAGGAAGTTCTGCTATTCCACACATTTTTGTTGAAGATCCTATTTTTGAGTGCTGAGTACCAGCAAGAGTTTGTTGCAGTAGTCCGCAGACACATCCAGCATCAACCAGCACTTACTTTCCTGCTTCTCCAGCTTCTTGACTCTGTTGCCCAATGGATAAAGGCCTGAGATTCGTGCATACAGCAGAACTGTATACCCCGCGAGCCGCCAAGAATGTTGGCAATTTTGCCACATTGTTTTTGTTGCTACTGTTAATATAAAAGAATGCATGAATTGTAGAGATACTAATTCTTCTGTTTGTCTCTTCATGCACTTTGAAGGGGAAAAATGTAAAAATCTCTATAAGTTTTGTGTTAGAGCAATGTAAATGTAAGATGCCGCGATATCGCTACATGTCGCGATATCGCGACGTGTTGCAGTTTCGTGAGTCCAAATGCAGAATTTGGCTAAGTACAAAAAATGTCATGATATCGTGACATGTCGCATTTTCGTGACCTGTCGCGTTATCGCGGTCAAAATAGTCAACGATAGCAAGGGGGTAAAACCGTCGCGATATCGCGACGTGTTGGATTTTCGTGGTCAACGCAGTCAATGGAGGCACTAAAATGAAAGTTGTCGCGATATCGCGACATGTTGCAAAATCGTGACTTGCGGTGGCCATGGAGCAGAGTGATAGAAAATGTCATGAAATCGTGACATAATTGAGCAAAGGGCAATGTCAATGAAACTCGTCGCGATATCGCGACAGAAAAGCAGAGAGGGAGCAAATGGAGAAAAACGTCGCGATATCGCGACATTTTTGAGGATGAGGCCAAGTAAGAGAAACTTGTCGCGATATCGCGACATGAAGCGATAATGATGAAGAAGGCAAGAAAATGTCACGATTTCATGACATATTTGACAGGAAGGGCAAAGTGCGAAGAATTGTCACGATTTCACGACATGTCACGTTTTTATGAGGCGAAAGCAAGGAGGCGGCCAGATTGTACGGAATGTCATGATTTCGTGACATGTTCCATTTTACGAGGTAGAAGGCAAAAATAAGGAGAACATAGAAACTTGTCATGATTTCATGACGTGTTGAAGATGAAAGAACCAAATGAAAAAAATGTCGCGATATCGTGACATGTCGCATTTTCGTGACCTGTCGCGTTTTCACGGGTAAGAAGGAGGCAAAGACAACACAAGAGAAACATGTCGCGATATCGCGACATGTCGCATTTTCGTGACCTGTCTCATTTTCGCGACAGAATCAACGACAAAAGGCCCGATACAATTCTGTTGCATTTTTCTTCAGGATTGCATAGGAGAACGTGCAGAGGAGATAAGGATCAATTAAAGGCTCTCCAACGGTTTTCAGATCATGGTCAAAGAAGCGGTTCCAAGATTAAATGTTGCTGATTACCGAGGTGTGCAAGATGGAAGAACCTGAAGCAGTTTTTGATGCCGCCAGAATTAAAGACGCCTCCAATATTCAAAGCGCCTGTTCGTGATCTCTTACAGCTTTCAGCTTCCCTTGATAACGGTCATTTGATGAAGAGATATGGGCCCTCGTTTCTGTTTCATTCTCAGTTGTAATCCATTAAAAGCAGGGACTGTCATTTCTCCGAGGCAGATTAAGGGGATTGTTCTTCGAAATCTGCTTCATGTATTAAATGTTGTAATATGAAAGGAAGAGGACGGACCTCTATAAATACCAATGTAAAGCTCAAGCAAAGGGAGGAGGATCTTGTTGCAAAAATTGAAATAGAAATCCTAGATGCAATTGCTTCCATTCTTAGTGTCTTCTAGAGTTGGTGATCTAATTTGTTGTGTATGTTTGGCTTTCCTGTGTGATTTACTTCTGTGTAGTCCAGTGTAATATCAGTTGAATTCTGCTGTCTTGAATTTGGCTGTATTGGCATTTGAATGTTTGAAGTTTATTTGGAAGCAAACTCATGGCTAATGCGTGATCTAATTTCTGTGTTCTAAGAGTCAGTTGCTACTGAGCTTTAGGATCTAGTTGAAGTTATTGTTGTTCGAGATTATTCTCCCCATTAACGATCGGCTTCGGCTATATTTACATCCCTTTCAGTTTATTTCCCATTTCTTTCTGCATTTTCCCATTTCTTTCCTGTATCTCTAGTCTTGAAACCAGTTTAGATTAGTGTGGGAACCAGCCCTCTCTGGAGATTGGTCCGGGAGACATTTCTTTCTCTCGGCCTTTCAATGTTGGCCGGGTCTAGGGCGCATAGATGTAGAAAATCCTTTCCTGTGGCAGATTCGTGACCAACAGGACCCTACATCATATCTAAAAATATTGGCTCAGGTACCTATCACCTAACATCGCTAGGGGGTGTTGAAGAGCCTGAACCTCTCAACATCATCCATATTAAGGCATTTTATGCTTGAAGAGCATAGTAAAAAGCTCTGAGAGTTGCTTGTAACTGCTCGGTCATCCTAAAAATCCCCAAACACTCTCATCAGTGGTTTGGTCAATAAAAAATCCCCAAAGGTATCTGTAAGCCCTTTGGTCAACCCTAAAAGCTTCGAGGATTTGCTTATAATCGCTTGATCATCCTAAAATTCTCCAAGCTCGTCTATGAGTAGTTTGGTCAATCAAAAGGTACCAAGAGTTTCTAAAAAATGGTTTGGTCAACCTAAAAGCTTCAAGGATTATTAAAATATCACTTGGTCATCCCCAAAAGTGCCAAAGGTGCTCATAAACCCTTTGGTCAAACCCCAAAAGCTTTGAGGGTTTGCTTAAAACTGCTCGATCATCCTAAAAAGCTCTAAGAAATTTGTAGAAAAACCGCTTGGTCAATCTAAAGGTCTCAAAGGCATGTACTCATCGTTTGGTCAGATAGGAGGCTCAAAACTCATAAAAATAATAAAATAAATAAAATCCAAAAAAAAATTGGTAAAGCATAAAATCCAAAAACATTTGCATTCTGCATTTGAATTTCGCATTCTCATTTTGCATTTACACATGCATTTATTGCATTACTGCATTGCATATAGACATTCGTCATTCATTGCATTCCATAGTATGAGGGATTATGCTTGTCAGTATTATAAATGACACCACATTTGTGTTTAAATCATGCATCTTTGCATTTATCATGATCTATCATTCATGTGAGTAATTATGTTTTTCAACACAACCTATAATGTCTAGGGTTTTTCAGTCACTCAACCATACCTAGTGGTCTTATCAAAAGTTGGTAGAAAGCTTGCTTTGATTTTGTAGCTAAGGTTCAGTTAGTATAGCCCTTAGCATATCAGAAGCCTATCACTAATCAATAAATTAAATAATCCTAACAAGGACTAGGGGAAGATGAAAGCCGTGAAGCAGGACCAAATATCCTGAAGCAAAAGGAGTTATTCTTGCTTATCCCTCTATGCGAATGGTATGGGAAATGTTGGTAGTTGGCAAAAGGACAAGATAGTTCCCTATTCATAATCCCTTTCTTATGATAAAATGAGAAATATCCTAGAGTGATATCCCACATCAATCCTCATGATTGATACCCTAGATCGATATCATAGATCGAATTCCCAGATTGATATCCCATATTGATATCATAAGATTGATATTCTCAATCGATATACCAGAAATAGTTTTTCCAAGTAAATACCCAAAGGAAAGTTTCTGAAGAAAATTATCAAATGTAAATGCCGAAAAGTGAAGATCGAGTGAAGATAAAAAAACAGGCTTAAATCAAAGTTCAAAGTGAAGATCAAATGAAGATCATAAATAAAAGTTCGAGTGGAGATCAAATGAAGATCCAAAATCTAGTTCAAAGAGAGATCAAATGAAGATCCAGAGACAGTTCAAAATGAAGATGGAATCGACTCCCTTGCTTCACTACATATGAGCAAGTATCCCAAAAATTGAAGGATAGAAAGGAATGAGCCTGAATCCTTGGAATTTTCAGCACTATTGTACCTTATGCATGACGATATGTCTAATACACTTGCATCTCGCTTATGGGTAGACCAATGTTTGAATGTGGAAGAGCTAGCTTCAGGTGTCCTGCATTGCATAGTGGCTTAGTCCAACTAAAATCTAAACTTGGGATTGGATAAGACATATGTGGTATCCCTATCTTAGCAATGGGCTGAAATAATCCCACCTGACATCGGGGAACACTCATGTATTATCTTAAAATAATCATGTGCACACACATGGATAATGAACAGTTAGGGCCTATACTAGCAAAATCCTTTTATATCATAAGTCTAGTGTGGTTAGTATGCAAATTTTGATAAGTCTATTAGGGTGTTTGAGTCTCATGGAAAACCTCAAAAATTTCTCTCATAGCAACAAAATATCAAATATCATAAACCATATAAATCATCAAAATATAAAGTGTCTAGTCCATGATGCATCATCATACAGATCATAATAAAAATATAGGATAGATACTGGATGGATATTAGAAATAATATTTATACGACAACTGACTATATCATGCATATTTTTCAAAATTGCAAAAGAAAATAGAATGACACATTATATCATTCGCATCAAACAACTGCATTCATTGCATTTCATATATCGGTGATTAATTGATTAAATTCTCATCTTAAGGATTTTCAATTACATTCATGATTTTTATACAGTTTGTGGTTTCACCATTAGATTGATAAACATATTTGCATTCATTCCTTATATTTTAAGTGATTAAAGCATATAGGTTCATTTACATTAGATTAACATCATGTAAATAAATCATTACATACATTAATGCATACAATAAAGCAATATAAAATATGCGTTAAGAGAAAATATTGCATCCATCATACATCACACATATAAACATCTAGATCACTACATACCATCATCATAAAGTAAATAGCTATCTAGTGCATGTCATCCATACATCACATCATATAGCATCAAATTAACATAAGCATTACATCCATGTGCATAACATAAACAAAAAATTAAACATATAAATCAAGTATACATCATGAGCCATAAATGATCAATATATATATATATATATGTGTGTGTGTGTGTGTGTGTGTGTGTGTGTGTCCACAAGAGTACAACATATGAGTACAAAATGCCCATAAGCTACAATCGTGTAGATCCTTGAATTTACACAAAAAATGGTAAATATGCAAAATGTAGTTGTGATATGATAAGAGCCCTAGCTCTGGTTGGCTCCCCCTGAACTGGAACTCTCACCACCTTCCTCAACCCTGTGACCTAGAGCCTGCTCTACAGACAACTCTGGTGCCTGTTGTGTGCCCTACTGAGGGCCCTATGTACCACCTAGCCCAAAGAGGCTTAGCACATGAGATACTGGTATGTCCAGGTAGCTAGTCCTATGGCTAGAAGTATCACCCATATCCCTGTGGGTATTGTGTGAGTTGCTACCATGTGTACTGGAGGACCTATGTGTCCTCTTTGATCTATGAGTCCTCTAGCTAGAGCTAGTTGTGGACTACCTTGTCATCCTGGATTTGCTCCGCTAACTCCCTACAACATGAGAATCCTTTGGGACCTACCCACCTATCAACTTGATGTAACCCTCTAATTGGTCTATGCAGGCTACCCTACTTGTATGTCTGGAATTGCCCTCTTCCATGAGGACTTGTAAGTGTTGGATCTTTGATATGGGATTGTGACTGCTAGGTAGCACTGGCACTAGTGTTGCGGGTGGTGCCATGACAACACAAGAAGATGAAGGATCTCCCCTTTGAGCCTAGGCCAAGTCCCTCTCTACTATAGTTGTACCCAATCACACCTCTGCCAAATCACATGCACTAGTAAGCTTTTGGACCCTCCCCTATATTGTCATAGTCTTTACAGTAAGGCTAGTGATCTTTTGCTCTGCCTGAGTCAGCTTGTGATCTTTATCATCCAGTTGTGCCCTTAGAGTGGCAATAGTGGTGTCTTGATCCATCTACTGCGTAACGTATCTACCAAGATAACTCTACAAGTCAGCAACCTAAGCTAGGAGAAACCCCTCTATGCTATCAAGAGGGAATTCACCCTCCTCTAGAGCCTCATCATCTGGGTCAACCTTAGTAACCTCCTTGGTGGTGGCCTCTGTACCCCATCTACCCTCTGTTAGCTGGTGCACCCTACGCCCATCAGGATTTGCCTTTGCCTCTACCTTTTTTGGCACTCTGCCTAGAGGCCCCAATCCATGCCACTGGAGCATGTACCACCATCTATCATATGCTGGGGTGGTAGCAACCCTATCAACCCTAGACTATTGAAAGTCATCTGGCTCATTCCCTAGAGCTGGAGATTGAATCCATGGTAGATCTTACTCTAAATCCAAGTGCCTATCTGCAAATGGGATCTCCAAGATGTCCTGCACTATGCTAAACTGATGTAGGATGCGAGAGTAGAATTGATACTCTCTAATCTCGGCCTTATGGAAGAGTATCCACCTATCTCGATGAACCTTTCGAAACCACTTACCCACCTCAACCCATGCTGGGCAATCCATGTACAACCACCACTCAATATCATCTAGGACGAGTGATGCAAATTGTGTAATGTAATGTTGGATATCACCAGCATGGGTCCTGCTCCTGAACCCCTCCTCCTCATAAGGCCAACAGGCGGTATAGTACTGGTGGTCATCATCAATATCCAATATATGTAGTGGTAGCTCTCCAAGATGCTCTATCCTAATGTGCTACCAGCCCCAAATCTAAAGTATAAAGCTACAACTGATGCCCTGATGGCTTTGGTTAGTAATTTGGTATAGCTCTTTGTATAACTGGTAGAGCAAGGTGCTCCCCTAGGCCAGTCACAGTGAATGATGCACTGAGCTCTGCACCACTCTCTGAATAGTGGCCAAGAGGTTCCAGCAAATCATTGCACTCGATGAGTCTATAAGAATAAATTACACCACCAAGTGCATAAATATGGCCTCATGCATAGAGAAGATGTTCTTCCCTTGCTAGTATCTGATGTGGACTCCTCCATGATCGATACTACGCTGAGCCTACTGGCTCCGATCACTGAATATAGTATAAAAAATGGGCCCCTTGACCCCATAAGTAGAAGAGACAATGGCCTCACCATCAATGGGGATCCTGAATATCCTATATATGTCCTCTAAGGTCACAGTCATTTCACCTATAGGTAGGTGAAATGTGTTGGTTTGCGCATTCTAGTGTTGGGCCAACACAGTCAAGTAAGCTTGATCCACCCTAATCATGGGTAGATATAGGATGTAGTCGAAGTCAATGACTTCAAACCATATCCACCCCCCGAGAGTGAGCTCTCCATGAAGAGTCTTAAGGATGTTGAGCTCACAAGCTCTAGAGGTCAACCTTTGAAATAAAAGCATAGTATAAGGAAAAAGCTAACTAAAAACAAGCAAAAACATTTAAAAATGATCTAAAAATCGTCAAAAACATCTAAAAATTGATAAAAATACAAAAACATGTCATTAGGCAGTCCTAAAAATAAAAAATATCACTTAGACAAGTCAAAAATGCATTGAATGACATTATTTGCCTATTAAACCTTGGAAAAAAAAATAATTGATAATTTTTTTCTAAATTTTGCGAACTGCGGGTTAACCCTACGGTTCGCATGTGGTCAAAAATTGACTATTGGAATTTTAAACATGGACCACAGCTGGTAGCTGTTATCCCCAATTGATCAATTGGGAACCACCATGGGTACCTATGGTCTCTGACTGAGATGCCACCCGGGTCATTTCCATGGCTAAAAAACAAAAAAATAAAAAATAATAATACCTAAACTAGCCTAATCTAGCATGAGGTTCATTACCAACAGTTTAATTAGGTTCAATTCACCCATTTCTTAATGAGATTAATTTTACTGGTAATGGATGCGAGGTATCGATTTTGAATTACCTTGCCCTCGCCTCGGTCACTATGGCTAGATGAAGCTTGCCCGTGGTTTGCCATCATGTGATGTGTAAGGTGTGGGTGTAGAGTTTGGTAGGGTTGTAGGTCAGGTTTTAGTGGTCACTATCAGATCTCTCCAATTGCCAAGTTGCTATCAAGGAATAATAAAAAAATATTTTGAAAATTGAGCCTTTTATAAGCTTTCTTATTTCATGCGGACCGCAGGCCCTAGCTACGGTTCCCAAAATTACAATTAGGAACCGTAGACCCTAGCTGTGGTTTGCAACTGGTAGCAAAGTTAGTCAAATCCCACCATGGGAAGGTCTAAAAGAGCAAATCAATAACTCCCATTAGATCAAATTTTCAAAAAGAGCAATCAATGTTGAAAATTTTGTGATGTCCAAAGTACCAGGATCAATTTAAAAAAATTAAAATTAACAAAAAAATCAAATAATAAAACACCAAATGCACCTCGTATTCAATAATTTACCCTATACACTTGGTGGTTGCAGTGACTTGCAATCCATGCAATCCAACAAGATGAGTAAATTACCATAAGGAAATTTGGGGTAAAATTGTCATCGTTGATTTGATATGCTTCTTTTCAATCCCTAAGAAGGCCTTCATGATTGGACTACTCCACAGGAATGAGGCATCGAATGTCATTTCTCCAATGACATATTTTTAGCAGATCATCGATAATTTGATTCAACATAAATCTAATTGGATTTGTATCATTTCGATTCCCTAAGATGGCTAGTGTAACTCGACTACTCCATGGGATAGGAATGTCCAAATACTATTAACAGTTGGAATTAAAAGCTGAACTAGGCCTAGCCAAGGTATTAATATGCTCAAATCTAAATTTATTCAAGATCATCCATGTTGGTCAAGTGACATCATTGCTTTAATCATCATCATTACCCTCATCAACTCGTTGCTTGAGGGGGTAGTCATAATATAAAATCATAATCAAAATCAACAGAAGATCTCGGAGATCGTAGATCCCTTGATCTTGTCAAAATTGTGTTCGTCCTTGCGAATCATTGTCAAAAGCTATCATAAGCTTACCCCTTTTCTTGGGGTAAATAGCAAATATGACTTTGCTTGTTGTTCTTCACCTTTTGAATCTATGGGTCAGAAGATACCTATGGAATGCACAACTGCACCGAATGATATGAGAAGGGCACAAGCTTTTCAAATGTAAGCCTTTCACCTAGTTGGAAGCAATGATTCCAAGATGCACATCCTTTTACTAGACAAGAGGTATCTAATGTTGATATGACTAATTATCATCATAAAACCCTTGGCATCATTTTAGGAGGTCTATTTTTCTTAGCGTTGTTCAATCTCACAATGCATATCAAAAGGGGCATCTGTAGACACCTAAAATGCATCATGTCGAGGGTGACTACTCATATGGACATGCTACAAGACCATATGGAGGATCTTGGACAGAATTTAAGATAGAGCAGTGGTTCTAACCACTCAATTTGGGCTCCTTGGCCTAATCAGTCAGAACCATAGCCTAGACCTACGGTTTATAGGTTGAACCATGGTTGAGACCTAAATTTTATAGTCTAGACCACAACTGTAACCTGTGGTCTTAACTTAAGTTTAGTTGGCTTTCATCTGAGCCAAATTGGTTTGAATGGCCATTTGATCTAGAAGAAGGCGATTAATGGATGGAAGATTCCAGAGGCTTCCATTCCAACTATCCTAACCACCCCTTCTTGATCTTGGCTTCTCCATGAAGCCACCCCTAGCCCTTGGGTAGTCTTATAAGTACCCCTCATAATTAGGGAAAACTATCGGAGAGAGCATTGGATATTTGAGTAGCAAAGCCCTGTCAAATTGTACACTCAACCGAGTATACTAAGAGAGAGCTATTGCACTTATCCCCTACCTACTTGCCAAGATTCATGATGAATTGCATTATGGATGCCCTAGGAGCCTAGGAGAGCCAAGAAGTGCATATTCGAGAAAACGAAGGCCCCTCACAGTGAATAAACCACCAAATAAATCTGAGGACACTGAATACGACCATTGAACATCAATTTGGACAAGGAGGTCAATCCCACTACCCTTGAAATTGAGGGTAAACCTATCAGATTACTAACCATGAATTTCAGCCACTGTTTATAGTGCAAACCGCTCACTAGAGCTACGGTTTGCAGCAGAGGTATCACTGCCTTACCTTTTTCATTTATTTTTGGCTAGTTAGCTTAGTTTAGCAGATTTCTGACCGATAGAATTAGGTTAGAATAGTTTCTTTGTGTTAAGCATAAAATAGGACATTAATGGATTCTTTATGCACTTTCATGCTTTATTTCACATAATTGGTCCATGCATAGTGTAAATATTATATTTCCCTATTTAATTCCGTAAATTTTGATCTAATTAACATAGTTTAGAAGTGCTTTTCACGCTTTCTTGATTATACATGCTTAATGGTATATTTATGCATTTTTCCTAAAAGGGCCTCATCATGAGAGGTTGCCTATATTTTTAACACTTTTATGTTGTTTCTTGATCACAGGGAACATATTTGAAGGAGATTCAACCATAAAGTTCCTTTTTCAACGTGAAGAAGAGGGAAACTCCACCCTAGAGCAGTTTGTGACTAGTTGAAAAGCAACATTAGTGCGCCTACCCTGTTGAGGGCTTTGGCATTGTATTAATTGTATCATCATTTGAGTGACCATAAGAGGGGCATGATTGTAATTGGGGATTCTTTACAATTATTAATACAAGAAACACTTATTTTGTTGAATCTATGCAATCTTGTCATTTTTATGCTTTGAATGATTGAATATGATATAATACAGTAGATGGGTGCACGCTTTTTGGTTAGATCACTTTGAAGGGTCTCTATTATTCAATATTGATCTCCTTGGGCATATTTCAAAATTTGAATCTTCTTAATATCTTGTAGCTCTAATAAATATAGATATTAATATAATGCTTGAAGTTAGCTTACTTTATATTGTTCAAGAATGATATATCAATCTTCTAATATCTTCTATTTTACTTTCTTTTTGTAATCTTAGGAAGCTCTGAATGCTTCTCAATCCACTACTATCTTTTCTCTACTCCTCGAAGCTTAAAATCTATTAGAATATAATGTGCACTATGCCTTCTATCTTGGAACTTGTCAGTTTCTCTTGACAAGTATCATGTTTTTCATATAGGCTTCTGCCTATATATTGTAACTTATTTCTGTATCAATACATATCATCTTTTGTTCCCATTCCCAAAATTTGTTATCAAATATCCAGGCGCTCTCCTGAGCTTGTGAGCTTGAGGGGGGGTTTTCCTGATGGAAATCCCCACCCCTCAATTTTTTCTTCCCTTTATGTTTTCTTCAAACTAGGGAGTATGCTCTCCATCCATGACATGGATCAAAAACTAGACCTTTGAAAAATTAATGTTGTCATTTTGAGAGGTTCATTCCCATGTTTCCGTCCACAAAAGTAATTTCTCATAAGAGAAATGAAAAACAAGAAACTAGACTATTATTTACTATTTGTTTTTCTTATTTATTTTTTATAGGTCTTTTTTTGCTACATGGTACGATCCTGAAATTTTATTGTTCACTGTGGGACTTGTAGCGGCAATGTCATCTATTTTTCAAAGGCGCCCGTGATGGTGAACTTCGACTAAAATCTCTAGACGCACGATGTTTTCTATGGTGAGAGTGACGGTGGTCAGTCAAGGTGGATGCATGTGTTTCTTAAAAGCTAGGCAACATAAATCACTAGAAAACAGGGAGAACATTATTTTATTTTTTACTCTTATGAGAAGCCGAGAGGACGGGTGTTCAATTTGGAGAAGTCAAACACCTTGTAGAGATTTGTGCTACCCCATAATCATATATTTTAGATCTAATAATGCAGTAAGATGGTGGAGATAAAGTACACATGTGTCGCTATGAGTCCATGATTACAGGTGTTCGATCCTGATATGTTCAAACCCTCATCAGAGAAGTTTAAAATCAATTGCAGCTTATAGAGTGGTTTTGTTTTTCATGTTCATGGAGCGACGTATTCTCATTAGTGTTCCATCTATGATCGATGGGAGTTTTAGTAACCCTCCATAATTACGGTCTGCTAATATTTCCACTGAGCCTACATGCATACATGGAGCAATGTTCATGAAGATCTGATCCATGCAGTAAATATTGATAAGCACCATAGGGAGAAATCATAGGGATATATCATTTCAATCAAAGAGAGCTGTAAGAGCTCATTTTGATACTCCCCCCTCTTGGTGTGATTGGTGGTAATGATTTACCATGGATCTAGCAATAATTTGTTTGGTAGAGTTCATGGTTTTTTAGCTCCGAAATAGTCGATTTATGCAGAGGAGTGCCACACAGTGATGCTTTCCTATCTGTGCCCATCACATGGGATGGAGTTATGAACATGATTTCCTGTGGTGTTTATGCGACTTGATGGTAGACAACTGACTTTGTGGATATCTCCCACACCAATCTTCGTCGGACCACCAAATCATTTTCTAGATCTATAATTCACCAAAATGTTTCAAACCATATGTGCATATCCAATCTATTGAAGAAACACACTTTGGTTGCTGCATCCTGTAACATTACATCTAGCCAGATTGCCCATATGCTAAAATCTATTTGTCACTGTCCATCCTGCGATGGATAGCAAATGTTATTTTTTATGGCTATTAATTGATAGTAATACAGAGGACTTTTATAATTGCTTGCATAGCCCAACCTCACTTTTTCTTTGTGCACTATGTTAGAAGGAAGAATTCATCCCGCATCGCACATTCTGTAAAATGCTTGGTGTATAGCTGGCGTCTATGAACAGTTCGATGCTGAAAACCAAAGCTCACACAGTCTGATCTATGATTTGAAGCTACTAAATTTGTAGTTCATGAAACCATGTGTACATCTACGCATGATGGTCTCAGCCGCATATATCTTCCAGTTCATCCATCACTGGAGCGACGATTGTGCGCACTCTTCTGCCAAGCAAATAAAGACGTCTCTGCCATTAGTTGTTTCATGTGTTTATCAACAACAACCATGGGTGGTTCCATTGCAATCCATTTAAGTGATTCTGATATCAAGATTTTGCAAGAAAAAATGAACTAGAGGATGCACCCGTATAGGAGAATTTGTTTTTCCACAGCACAAGGAAAACATGCGAGTTTTTATTTGATGTTTTTTCAGAGATCCGAGATTTGGATTTTTTTGGCAAGAAGGTTATATCTTCCTTAATCCACACACAATCTTAGGAGGAATTTAGGGCATGCGATCACATGGTTGCCCACCCTGGCGGTGTTCAAATAGATGAGATGGAGGAGATATTGCAGGATGGCGATGATGTGCGTAGCGGTGATCACAATCCAATCAGGCATATGGTAGTTCAAAGGAGACATGTACATGCCAAGTTGAACCACAGGTGTAGGACGTACACTGGGTTGGAAATAGTTGTTTTTTTGCTTAGTTTAGTGTGTGTTTATGGCGAGTGCGGGTGTTGCAGTAGATCCTTTCATGGATTCTTGAAGCAAATTCATGGAGTCTGAAGGGAGGGTACCACACTATCCATATTGGGGATTCCTTTAACAATAGGGCATACATCGTGTAGTGGAAGCATGAAGGTTTAGTGGTTCCAGTGTTCCTGATGGACTTTTTTAGCACCCACAACCCCCAAAAAAATTCATCGCCATAATCTCGTATCCCCGACAAATCATTTTCATTATGTATTTTGTGCGTACCAAATGCAGTCATTTTCAAAAGAAATATTACACTATCAATATTTCTATGGTTGCGTTCGTATATTATTTCACTGTCGTTTTTTGTACTTAATAGGGCTTATTTAGTTTTCTTGCTATCTGATTATGGAGACTAAAACTGATTTGCGGCCTAAAGTATAACGGATACATACACCAATACCTAACTGAAGCCAAATGCAATGAGTTGTGCTCTTTACCTTTATCATGAGAAGGACTGTGAAGATGATCATGGAGACCCATGTGCTCTAGGTCAAGTTTTTCGGGCGTTGATGAAGAGAAAGCGCATGCAGATCTCTCCTTTGTGTTGTGATGTGGTGCTACAAGAGAGGTTATTTTTTTTTAATATGTCATCCACCTACAACATAGCTTGCATGGACTGCGAGATACATAATGGCCCTGATTAATAATATTTTATTGCATTACAAGTGGGTGGGCATTTTAATTTTAAAAGGGTTTATTTTTTAAGATTATGGATATATGGGGTATATTATTTAAAAAGGAATCTTTAGAAATGATGGGGACTTTTGAAGTCCATGTATTGGGGAAGAGAAATTGGCCGACCAAATAGATCAATTTGTAGTGGGTAGATACATTAATTTTTAGACATGCATTTTTAAATGGAAAGCATGTTACAAAACCTAGGTGTGGTTTTGCGTGTAGTCCAGTGCATATATGACAGCCACATAAATCAAATTCTTAACATCTCCAACCAAAATTGTAACATGTAATTTTTATTATGCCTACATGATTGTATTCAAGAAATGAAGGCCCCATTGAAAGAGGAATGTAGGGGTATTTATGGTTGTCGAAAAGGTTTTTCCAAGATGAACACAATGGTGGTGTCCAATTGTAATTTTGAGATTGTTATATGTGTTCTTTTTAGCCTCAAAGATTGTTGTATCATGGAGTGCACTCTCGATTGTACCCGAAACACCTAGTCACATTCCCTATACAACTTGACGGATGCAGCAGCTGGTTACCCATGTATTTTGATGGGATGAGGAGGTCACCATAAGGACACCTACTCTAGGGATTACAAACAAAGACACCCTACACTCTATCTGAATATTTTTTTGGATCAAATTTTGAAGACTACAGACAAAGAATCTTTAGAAGATTTTATTCTCTTCTTCTGCTCATTTTATTGTATTTCATGGCTTGTATTTCTTTTGTATTAAGGTGCATTTTTGGCAAAGACCGACACCTTCTATGTTGAGTTCACCATGAGGGGGGTGATATTCATGGTGAATCTATCCAGTGACCTATGAGAGGCAACATACCTATAGGATGACCTGCAGAGGCAATAGACCCAGAAGTGGCTAACCTTGAGGCACCTAGAATGACCCTAAGACACTTAGACGACCAACCCAGTGGTAATAGATCCAAGGAAGTGGCTGACCCTAAGGCAACAGATCGAGATGTATACACTGTTGATATAGCATTATTCATTGTTGAGAGCCAAGCGCAAAGAGCATGAGCCTAGACAAAATCATGTAATCAAGGAGGATGTTAGGGTTATTTTAGAGAATTCAACATTAAGGGGGAATGTTACCTATTGTTGACTTATTTTTTCTTCTATAGTTAGGATAATCAACATTAAGGGTGAATGTTATCTAATGTTGACTTATTTTTTTCTATAGTTAGGATAGTGCACATTAAGGGGGAATGTTAGAATATAATGTGCACTATGCCTTCTATCTTGACACTTGTCAGTTTCTCTTGACAAGTGTCATGTTTTTCATATAGGCTTCTGCCTATATATTGTAACTTATTTATGTATCAATACATATCATATTTTGTTCCCATTCCCAATAAAATCTTCTCTATCCTCTGTAGGAAGCTTCTCACACTTCAATAACTTAATCTCTTAATCTATTGTAATTCTAAAATATTCAATGTCTTAGGTTGCACCTACAAACTCAATATGATTCTTTTTTTTTGAAATCAATAATGTCTTAGGTCGCACCTAATAACTCAATATGATTCTTGTTTTTTGAAATCAATAATGTATTAGGTCACACCTAATAAATCAATATGATTCTCCTCCTTACTAGAGAATCCAATAATATCAATATCAAGATATCTCTTTCCTGAATGACCAACTTTCTTTTGAGTTGGTTCTCTAAATTATTCAATATAGTTAAGCTTATATTCTTCACTAGTTTTCTTTCAACCTAGTGGAATGACCCTATTTTTTCTACCTCAATATGACCTTATAATAGAGTACAAGTCTCATTGTCTTCAAAGTGGAAAAACTCCAAATTAACTTGATCAAACTAGATAAAATCAATTTTGTAATAGTGGCTAAAATAAACTCTTTTCAATTTGGACAGATTCTGGTGGTAGCTCTGATACCACTAATGGATTTTTAATCCTTAATACTACCATAAATATCATAGGATTGAATATAATATAACCAAAATATAATAAGATCAATATAATGATAAAAGTAGAATAATATGAACATGTAACAAAGAACCTTTAACAAAGCATGTAGTCATCTACATAAAAAATTATGTATGCATGAACTTGAACTTGAAACCTCTAGGCAAGAGAGCACTAGGATGTATTTATCTATCCATAATGACCACCCTACATAATATAATAGAGCACATCCTCTCCTTGTGGAGAATGGTGATGCACACTTTCTACTGCAAGGCTACTAATACAAATTTGGGGCATGTGAAGGGGCCACATTTTAAATTCAAAAACCACATGCAAAGACTTTGAAAAGAAGATAAAGCTTTGGATAAATATCCTTGAATCACTTTAGTAGCTTTAAATTTAGCTCTTAGCTTCTAAATATGCTTTTTCAAAGCATAGTGAAAAGCCTCCAAGAATTTTGAAAAGTGGATTAAAAAAATGAAGATAATCCTTTTTACCTCTTATGCAAAACCAACAAATGAGATTGAAAGGATAGAATTGATCTTTAGTTCAGAAGAAAAATTGAAGGTATCAAACAATGTTTCGTGTGACAAAGAGAGGCAACTCCATACTTGCTCTAATACCATGTAGGAATTCACCATATTTTTCATAAACAAATAGAAGAAAACCATCCACTCAAATTTTATATAAAAAATGAGGACAAAAAAGAGATATTTGGTGGTACTTATAGGCACCAAAAATAATTTTTATATCCATAAATAATATTACACAACACTTTTATTTTTAAAATTATGAGTGGTGAGGGGTATTTATACCAATACCAAAATCCTAAATACATAAAAGAGTTTAACCTAAGTTGACATAACACAAGGATTAAGGTTAATTACAAGTTTTAAAAAGTGGGTTTAATCATAACAAGGTTAATAGTGGCCTATAGGGATTACAAGATAAAATAGTGAAATAAAATCAGTACATGCACAAATAATACCCTTAGGCTTATCAATATGACATGATACAATATCTACCTTGGCCATGAATTATATTGCAATTTTAATATCCCCCATAATCTATATTGAGAGGCCAAGGAGACCAGATATTAGTGACAATAATATCTTCCCCCATAATGGATGCTCTTATGGGCCTCTACAGTTGAGGAAGATATTTTAGAATCTTCCTCATCATTTGGAATATGTCCACTAATATTTAAGAACTTAGATCCAATACCTTGTAATTTTAGCAAGCAATTGTTTGTTGGATATTACTCCCTCTTACAATATTTACAAGCAGTCTGCATTTTCTTTAAAGACTTATCCTGGGTCTTAGTATTCTTAGAATTAAATTCCTTATGGACTCCCACTACAATTCTTTATTGCCACCTAAAAGTGAACTAGGAGATAAAAAAACTAATCAATAATAAGAGTCTTTTGATATTCTATGAATATAGAAATCATATAAACCATGAGGTTCAACATATAAAGAGAGTAAGAGGTTAGAAAAGATAATATTTACACATTATGCATCATATTTATTTTAGACTTTAGAAGATGCAATATCTACCCTCAAATCCTTGAATCTCATAATATAGTCCTCAACATTATCAAAATCAACAAGCTTAAGAGAGAAAAGTTTCAATTCCAAATGACTTACTTTTATAGTATTAACTATCCCAGAAAGCAGGTCCGAGGTGTAGACCAATTGGTTCATCCAAACTCCATAAGGGGGGCAGAGGTCCAAGGTTCAAATCTTGGGCCTCACCGGACTGAATGCTTGTTCCTTTCCTGGTGCTTTCAGTGGTGTAAAAGGCTTAAAGTGATTGTGGCATGGTGGTTATAGGGGTGGATTGCGTGAATATCTATATGGTGGATTCCAAGGTAGATAGCACAGAATACTATGGCGAACATAAAAGCTGGACAGCCTGCCCAGATTCATGGTGGCTATCAATTCCACCATGTTAAAAACAAAAAACAAAAAAAAAACTATCCCAGAAAGTTCATGCAATTTTGACCATACCTTGATAGGGTTACTCTCCTATTTGATATGGAAAAGGATATCTAATTCAATAAATAAGGAAAATAAACCTCTATTAGATGGTGATTTTTTCATCAAGACTAATTACTTCTTGAAAGATACATTGTAGGTTCTTACTTCATAATAGGCTAATCATTTGGGTTTGCCAAATACTATAATTTTACCCATTAAGATGAGTAACAATGGATTTATGGTCCATCTTACACAATATGACCCCTAACACTATAGTAGGTCCGTACACTAATGTCACCAATACATAGAGCTTGAAAAATTATTCAATTTGAAAATAAATTTTAGAGGGGGAAAATTTACCTACTATGTATGATTCTCGATTGGATCCCCTAGGAGCTGAGATGAATCATGGGGGTGTGTTATAAATCTACACTTGACAACACAAAGGAACATGTTCACCAAGAATGATTTTAGAACTTTCTCCAAGTCCATAGTGGAAATGTTTGATGTGTTCAATTTAAAACAATCACCTATGTTTGGCCTCTATAAGCTAAATTATGGAAGTGAAAGAATGATGAAAAACATAGAAGATACAAGAAGACAATGTCTAACCCTATTATGATTCTTGTTTTCAATGATCTCTAACCCTAGGTTTCAAGAAATAAATTTCTCTCTTTGAGTAAGGGCACAAGTGAAATGTACAAATAAAATTAAACCCTAGATGCACACTATATGCTTTTATTATTTAAAATGCCTAGAAAACAATCAAATAGTTTTTCTTTTTACTTATGACTTAGGTGTGAACAAAAAAGATAAAAGCAAACAATACATAATCTAACAATTCTACTTAGGGAAATTATCTAATTTGGTGTTTGATCCAAGCTTTGTCTTGCATCCAAAATATCCCACAACTTCAAATCTGCAAAATAGCTTCACAAAAACTCTAGAAAATATGGTCATGGTTTGGGGTCCTGTATAGGCCACTATAATACTGAGCTTGGAGGTGTAGAAGTCAAGCCCCCTTGGTCCTTTTAGTTGATCATTCATATTAAAATGAGCTTTGAGCTTTGTAAAAAATACAATAGAGTATGATAGCATGAAACAGTAAATGGAATGCAAATAGAATGGATGCAAAAGCTTGATCAATAATGCAATTTTAAAACTAGGGTTTGAGGACAAATAATTGCACCCAAGCTAATTTAAAATGAAATGCAAGTGAAACAAAATTATTGTAGTCAAAATGGAACATCGATAGATATAAGGTAGAAGGTAGAGGGTACACAAAATGAAACCCTAGAGTTTTGGGATGAATAGTCACCTCAAAACTCATCTAGATCGAATCCGCACCTTGTAGGATATCAAGCATAGATTTGGTAGTAGTACCAAAATAAATGTAGAGCACCTAAAAAATGAAAGTAGAGCTTGCATTGAATCTGTAACCTATAGAATATGGGATTTAGATTTGCACAAGAGGGTTTAAAACCCCTAAAACAAAAACAAAATGCAGCAGAACAAAATTAAAATACAAACTAATGAATGCAAAGAAGCAACCTAGAGATCTTGTGCAAGAAACAAGATCAAAGGTGAAAGACCTCCCCACCTTCAAGAAGACAAACTATCATCAAGGCTTTCTCCATTAACATATCGCAAGGCACACCAACAACATAACACCAAAGCACTAAGAAGCACTAGAATGCAAGAGAGCCCTAATTTCATATGAACTCTGTGATAGCTTAATTGTGGAAAGAACTTTTTGGTCACTTCTAGAACTTCTATAAATAGGGAGAAAAGGGACATTGAATCCTTGTATTTATAGAGGAATTAGAGTTAAGTGAGAAAAATGAAACTTAACCTTGATTAAGCTGACATACCAAAAGGATTGGCTTAAAATTTAGATTTCTAAAGACAAACCCTAAATTGATCGAATTCACACCTCGTAAATTACAGGGTGTGGATTCGATCAAGGTTAAGAAACTGAATCCGCATCCCATAAATTACCGAGTGTGTATTTGGTAAAGACCAAGAAAAATAAGGTAAAACAAAAGAAAAGGATCCAAACTTGCTCCTAACAAGTTTGAAAACCTCTCAAAGGAACCTAAGAAAAAATGACTCATTTGGCTGGGTTAGTTTTTCATGTCTATATTTAACCCCTTCTTTGATGCATTTATGGCCTAATAAATACATCAAAGAAATATGTAGACATATATAGATGAAAAGAACAACACACGCAAGAGTAAAAGGGGTGGCTGATTTAGAAGAAAGGGGTGGTGCATAAATAGTGTCATTTCAGACACTTTGAATGTTTGACACATAAATCGAGGCATTGGGGACACTAAAGCCTCTTAGGCCAAGATGCCCCCTCGAGTTTCAAAAGGAATGTAAAATTCCTAAGGAAACTTGAAACAACTGACTTAGAAGAAAAATAGAGCAAAAACCGTTAAAAGTTATGCAAAAAGGAGAGAAAGAAAAAAAGAAACCATGTACTCTTTGCTAATCAATTAATATCATGTTGTGATTTATATTATGTTGTGTTGAAATGTGTGTGCATTAATTATGTTAAGTGTTTTAAATTATTTTGTTATGGATGATAATTACGAACATAATAAATGCAATGCATGATGGATGAGTGAGACTAAATGCAACCTAAAAATGAATGTAACATGAAATGAAATGCATGGATGAGCAGATGAACAAAATAAAGAAAGAAAAAATAAGAGAAAAAGAAGAAAAATAAAACAAAGTTCTCAAAGGTCAAAGCAAAGAAGAGAAAAGGAACAAAACCCTACAAAGGATGTATGCTCGCAAATAACTAAATGGAGGCTACCCCTCACTTGTGGCCATGAAACTATCTTGTAAGGCAGCTATGCTTGAAAAAATATGAACAAGCATGGAGTGATACCTGCTATGGGTGTAGTGCTTTCTAATATGGCTAGAGAGAAAAAGAGATATACTTGCAAGGATGTATGCTCACAAATGGTCGAATGGAGTTTGCCCCTCGCTCATGACCATGAAGCTATCTATTTTTTTTAAGCGAAAAAACCCCTTTCGGGGCTGCCTTGGTCTAAGAGACCACAACTAGGAAGTTCTACACTATCAAAGTCACTCGGGAGTCACACTCGACCCTACCCGCACCAACATTATCAATTGGATTTTGGGTACCCAATTCAACTTTTTGGTAGGGTGGGGATTTAAACCTTGGACCTCCCTTGGAGGATTGCCCTCTCCTCTCCAACTCACCTATAAAACCTGGGTGCCATGAAGCTATCTATTATGGGATGCTAAAATAATGTGATTTATTTGCCAAAGTGAGTAGTACTTGATAGGGGTGTGGTGTGTGTAAGAAAATATAAGTACAAAGTAGAATTGAGTGCAACAAGATGTGAGTGTGTGCTTGTGTTAGAAGAATAGAGCAATGGATGAATAATTTATATCCTTGTCTTGATGAAGAGAAGAAAGAAAACATGCAAAGGACAAGGACATACTAGAAAAAAATTATATCCCTTGACTTGGAGAGATAGAAGCAATAAAAACTTTCAAGGTCAAGGGATACAAGAGAAGAAGAAAGAAGAGAAGATGGGATGGACAAATGCAATGATGAAAATGCACAAAAATGGGCCCTATGTTGGGGATTCACTAGGCATTAGAGCCCTAGTGTGAGTGCAATGCATGTGAGCTACGACCTAACTAGGTGTCATCAATTGCCATTGTTGCAAAATACCCAAGAATCTATATGATCAAGTAGTCATACAAGTATGGCTAGGGTTTGATGAGGAAAAACTACTCTTCTAGGGTTTGATGAAGAAATAATGCTCTGCGGGGATGGCAACAACTTTTGGAGGAGGTCTAAAAAATTGGAGGAATGTTGTGATGGCATCGGGTCCGGCACAGAGAGTGCATGCTCATGATGTTTTTTCATCTGAAAATGGTTGGAAGGAATATGATTTTCCAGTGCATGTCAGGAATCGCTTGTTAAAGAACAATAGATGTTTGGAATTATGTGAAGCCAGTCCAGTTCTAGTGGTTCAACCAGAATCGGTGGTAGAATATGTGGAGTATCTAACCAAACATGCCCTTATTGGTAAATTTTTGGGCATTCAAATTTCTCTCCCCTTTGTGGAGGCTTGGGTCAGGAAGACTTGGAATCTTGAAGGTGATGTGGAGGTGATGTTGAGTGTGAACAACTATTTTATGGTGGTTTTCTCTTGTATTGCAGATCGTAACAAAGCATTTGAAGGGGGTCCTTATTTATATAACCAAGTGGAAATATTTCTTAAAACCTGGCATGTGGGTTTCAACCCATCAGAGGAGCGGCCATTGTGGGTTCCAGTATGGGTGCGTCTTCCATGGCTCCCGTTGGAATTGTAGAGAACTGATATCTTGCATAAGATTGCCCTTCTGCTTGGGAAGCCGATTGGAACATCACAATAGACAGTGGATAAAAATGTAATCTCTGTTGCTCGTATTTGTGTTGAAATTGACTTAAATAATCCTATTCCATATTCTATTGAAATACAATTTGGATCAACTACATTGGTTGAAAAAATTGACTATGAAGCTCTTCCATTTTGTTGTCGGATTTGCCATAAATATGGCCATCTGTAAAGAAAATACCCTAATTTTTTCTTGCCTATAGATTCAAATCTTGGGCCCTTTTGGTCTGGACAAAGTTTGGATAAATAAAAATCCCCGATAAAGGAAGGAGAATAGGATAAGGAAGGTTTTGTTTTGGTGAAATCCCGAAACAGAGGACGAAGGGCAAAAAAAGACCTTAAGGATAGCCAGCCAGATGCTCTACTCAACCATTTTGAAATATTAGATGATCTTGATCACTGCATGGAGATACCTGAAATGTTGCTACCTGATGCCAATATAACAAGGCCAAATCAGATGTCTCTTCTTGAGGGGGAACTTAAGGAATCAGATCTAGGGGGTTTAAATGAAGTACAAATGGCTTTGGATCTGAGTATAGGGGACATGGTTGGTTCTAGCCTTATAAGAGAAAATATTTTGGAAAGTGGTACAAATTTAGTTATTCCCTCTCCTACTCAGGCACTGATGTAGTCATCCTTGAACTGCAAAACTCCTACGTTGTTGGGATTGCAGCAGAAAATAATTAAAAAACGTTTTTTCGGATAAGAATATGAAGGTGGGTCGGAAGAAGTACCAGGATAAAATTAAGTTAATGGGGGAGACTTTGGTGGAGTCAGGCTTGGTGAGAACATTGGACTCCCATTTTTATAAACCCCAAAAATTATTATCCTCTCATGGAATGTAAGGGGGTTGAACAACATCCCCAGATAAAAATTTGTTCATGATTTGGTTCGTGTGCATTCTCTAGATGTGGTTTTTATTCAGGAGACTAAATTAGCTATTGATAGTATGTTCAATATTGCTCTCAAGTTGTGGATAAGGGGGCAATTCCAATGTATTGGTGCATGTGGATATGCTGGTGGCATCGCTTGTTTATGGGATTCGGTTAAGATATCCCCTCTTACTTGGATTTCCAGCAGATGGTCTATTTTGATGGTTGGGCATGATAATGAATTTGGTGAAACCATACTACTTACAAATGTGTATGCTCCTATTGATTACAATGGTAACGTGAATTTTTAGGAGTACATTTTCTTTGTGAAAAGTTTGGTTCCCCTATACCCATGGATTTTGGCTAGAGACTTCAACTCTATCACTTGTCTAGAGGAGAAACATGGTGGGGTGGATCGTCTCGAGCCTTTTTCTTCTATCTTCAGTGCTCATATCTAGGCCCTTAACTTGGTTGACATCAAGCCAGATAATGGGATATTTACTTGGCACAATAAAAGTTGTGGGGAAGCTTCCATATCAGAGAGACTAGATAGGTTTTTGATATCCAATTATTGGATGGGTAATAACAGAAGTGCTAGTTCTATGATTTTGGAGTGTAAGGGATCTGATCATTGGCCTATCAAACTATCTGCTTTGTAGTTAGGGCTAAAAAAGAATCCCTCATTTAAGTTTTAACTTATGTGGCTTCGTGATCCTAAGATTCATGATTTCATGCGAGGCTGGTGGACCATTGGCAAACCTCCTCATGGCACCGCTATGTATTCCTTTATGAAGCAACTATAATTTGTAAAACATAAATTGAAGAGATGGAATAGACTAAATTTTGGGAAACTTTCCTTAGCTAAGCTGGTAGCTCTTAGGAGGATGGAAGAAGCTTCAAGGAAGATTAGAGATGAAGGATTCATGAAGGAGCTTCTTGTTGAGGAATCTAAGGCTGCAAAAGACCTTGTTGAATGGGAACTGAGGGAATAATTTTTTTGGAAACAAAAAGCTCGAGTAGATTGGCTTCAGGAAGGGGATAGGAACACAACCTTATTTTATAACTCAGTTAAGGCTCACCATAATGGTAACCTAATTACCTCTCTTGTGAATTCTCAAGGTGCCCTACTCTCTTATTTGTTGAGCAAGGTGCAACAAACAATATTGTCATTGTTGTCAACACAGTCAGACAGATCTGTTGATGCAGTGGATAGGAAGTTCAAAAGCTAGTCAGATGCAGAAGACAAGAGTTCAAAGGTTACTCAGAGTATGTACAGTGATTTTCCAAGAAGACCGAAGTGGACCACTTGCAAAAGATCAAAGAAAAAGACAAGTAAGAAAAGTGTCGCGATATCGCGACATATACAACAGGCAAGAAAAACTATCGCGATTTCGTGACATGTCGAAGAGAGAGAGAAGAAAGAAAAACTGTCACGATTTCATGACATGTTGGAAGAGAGAGAAGAAGAAAGAAAAACTGTCACGATTTCGTGACATGTTGGAAGAGAGAGAAGAAGAAAGAAAAACTGTCACGATTTCATGACATGTTGGAAGAGAGAGAAGAAGAAAGAAAAACTATCACGATTTCGCGACATGTTGGAAGAGAAAGAAGAAGAAAGAAAAACTATCACGATTTCGTGACATGTTGGAAAGAAAAAGAGCAAGTGGAAAAACTATCACGATTTCACGACATGTTGGAAGAGAAAAAGGCAAGTGGAAAAACTATCACGATTTCGCGACATGTTGGCAGAGAAAAAGGCAAGTGGAAAAACTATCACGATTTCGCGACATGTTGGAAGAAAAAGAGAAAGCAGGAAGAAGTGTCACGATTTCGCGACAAGTTCGAAGAAAGAGAACAAGTTTGAAAAGTGTCACGATTTCGTGACATGTCGCAGTTTCACGACTAAAATAGGAGAGAGAAAGTGAGTTGGAAAAGTGTCACGATTTCATGACATGTCGCATTTTCGTGACTCGAAAGCGCAGGAAGGAAGAGAAAGAAAAAGTGTCACGATTTCACGACATGTCGCATTTTTGCGACTTGGAAAGCGTAGGAAGGAAGAGAAAGAAAAAGTGTCATGATTTTGTGACATGTCGCATTATCGCGACTTGAAAAGTGTAGGAAGGCAAAGAAGGAAAAGTGTCATGATTTCGTGACATGTCGCATTTTCGCGACTTGAAGAAAGCAGGAAGGCAGAGAAGGAAAAGTGTCACGATTTCATGACATGTCGCATTTTCTGACAAAAGTAGAGACGAAGTGTACGGAGGTGAAAGTGTCACGATATCGCGACATGTAGCATTTTAGCGGGCCAAAGCAAAGAGAAAGAGGAGAGAGAAAATAGGTCGCGGATATCGCGACATGTTATTTTCACTGGTCAAAGCTAAGAGAAAGAGCATGGAGAAAAAGTGTCGTGATATCGCGACATGTATTTTTGGGGGCCGAAGCAAAGAGAAAGCGCTAAGGAGAAAAAGTGTCGCGATATCGCGACATGTCATGTTTTCATGACCCGAAGCAAAGAGAAAGCGCTAAGGAGAAAAAGTGTCGCGATATCGCGACATGTCGCGTTTTCGCAACCCGAAGGCAAGAGAAAGCGCTAAGGAGAAAAAGTGTTGCGATATCGCGACATGTCACGGTTTTGTGACCCAAAGACAAGATAAAGCGTACGGACGAAAAAGTGTCACGATATCGCTACATGTTGTATTCTCATGGGCCAAAGCCAAGAGAAAGCATACGGATGAAAAAGTGTCACGATATCGCTACATGTTGTATTCTCGTGGGCCAAAGCTAAGAGAAAGCGTATGGATGAAAAAGTGTCACGATATCGTGACATGTGTTTTCGTGGCAACAACAATAGAAGAGTTATAGGGGCAGTTGAAGCCGATGAAGACCGATGTAAGCCAACGAAGATTAGGGTTTGCAATCGATGAAGATTAGGGTTTACAATCGACTGAGATTAGGGTTTTCATCATGAAAATGTTGTTATAAAAGTAGGGTTATTTGGAGAATTGAAGTAGTGTTGTATATGTCATCGAATGCGAGTCGAAGTGTGAAATGCGGTCGTAAGAGCGTAGAAAGCGTAGAAGCGACGAGATGATGGCGAAGTGCACAAAGTGAGTGAAGTTCGGTCATAGTGCATAGAGTGAGAGCGAAGTTTGGTTGTAGTGTGTAGAGTGCAAGTCATCGAATCATTCTAAGTGCGAAGATCGCAAAGGAAGCAGAGTGCGCAAAAGGGGAGAAGACGATCGCTTGACAGTGAAGCAGCAGATTGTGCGAAGTGATAGCGCAGAGAGAGCAGAGTGCACAGAGGATGCAAAAGTGAAGCAGACCAGTCAGGGTCTTGCAAAAGCAAAGGTATCTTACTATTATTCTTCTAGTTTCAGAATTGAAGTCCAAGTTGGTGCTTGGCATAAGGGGTTGGTGCTCCTTCTAGTTGGTGCTGGCAAATCAGGGGTTGGTGCTCCTTTCTGTTGGTACAGATAAATCAGGGGTTGGTGCTCCTTCCAGTGGGTGCTGGTAATTTGTTTGTAAAAGTTGTTGCTTTGCAAAGGCTGGATTTGGATGGTAGTCCAAGCAGTCATTCTTTGAGGAGTAGCCACATTGGTGAACCTCGTTAAATCTTGTGTTGTGTGATGTTCTCTTGTTGTACTTGCTTTATCTAGTTTTAAGGTTTCATTATTTTAGTTTTAAGAGCTGTTAATTCATGATTAAAGAGCTACACTGATTCACCCCCCCTCTCAATGCCATTGTAAGACTAACAATTGGTATCAGAGCCAAGTTCCCTTCTAAGGCTAAATCAGTCAGGGTTGATCTTGGATTAGTACGCAATGGGTAAGAAGAATAGATCCTCCTCCAAAAGGGCATCTCAGTCAGTTTCAGTTCCTATGGAAGAGAAAATTGAACCAGAAAAGGTTGAAGACTTCTCATCAAACCAAGCTCCTTTGTTTGATGGAACAAATTACGCGATCTGGAGAATCAGGATGAAAGTATATCTTTGTGCTTTGGGATACTACATCTGGGATTCAGTAAATAGTGAATACACAATACCCATCACTCCTCCAACCGATACTGTCGATAAGAATCTGTTTGAGAATGACTCAAAAGCAAAGAAAGCTATCAGGAGCGGATTAGTAGACAGTGAACTGGTAAAGATCATGAGTTGTAAAATGACAAAAGAAATGTGGGACAAACTGAGGAGTATTCATGAAGGAGACGATGAGATCAAGGAGGCCAAGTTACAAACTCATCAAGCTCAGTTCGAAGCTTTAAAGTTAAATGACGATGAGAACATAGAGGATGATTCTAAAAAGGAAACAGGTGGAGGTCTTCTCATAACACTCGAAGAAGAAATAGAAGAAGAACAAGAATGTGATAAAGAAGAAATTGATGCAAAAATAAATTTGAAAGAGGAACTAATTGCAGCTCTGGATGAATTGAAGATAGAAAGAAAAAGGAATAAGGAAATCTCAAGAAATCTTGAGGATGCAAATGAAATAATAACCAGTTTGAAAGTATAGGCAGAAGAATTCAAAAGGATTGAAGAAACTCTCAGGTCACAGATCAATGAGAAAGAGATTGGTTGCTGCAAACAAGAGGAAGAGATTGTTTTATTGAAGAAACAACTAGAAGAGGCCAACACAAATCTCAAATTCGAGAAGAGCACAGAGTTGCTAGATAAAATGATAAGCCAACAAAGAAGCTCCATGGATAAGCATGGTCTTGGATATGAAGTTGAACAACCTTCATCTTCCATCTCTATAGAGAAGAAGAAGTTCACTGTTGAAGGATCGAAGCAAGAAAAGTTTGAAGCTGAATCTTCAAAAGGAAGAAAATATCAAAGGAGATCTACAACAAAGCAACCACAACAAAAGAGGTTCTATCACTCTCACTTTTTTCATAATAATACTTTTAATGGCTATTGTTTCAGATGCAACCAGTATGGTCACAAGGCAATTTATTGTGGATTGAATAATAAATCAAAGAGTTATGCTGGTAGAAATACTTTTGCGTTTTTGAGTGAACAAAATGTACAATGTTTTCAATGTAATGGTCATGGGCACATAGCAAGGTTTTGTCCAAGCAGTTTTGTATCAAATCTAAGGCAAAACAGTAGATTTCATCAGACGCAAAGAACGCAACACAGACAGGGAATAAATCAGGTACATAAAAAGGAAAATAATCATTCATCAAGGATGCACAAGAGACTACCACACAAGAGAAATGTTCGAGTTCATGAAAAGGTGCAAAATAGGGATGTAGTTGAAAAATCCAAGCCCGAGTTCAAGAAAGTTTGGAGAAAGATAGAAGAAAGGAAATCGTGTCTCCTTGGACTGAAGGAGACTACTCCGCTATTGCACTAAGCAACTCCAGGTAGCACATTCTCAGGGGGAGCAATCTTGAAGTTTCATTTTAATGCTCCTATGTATTTGTTTGATTACCTGAGGATGAAAGGCAAGTAGTCAGGGATGTTGTTGTATAGTTGTCAAAGTGTGTTTTCAGTTCATATAGTTTGTGGAAGTGCCATGAAGGGTGGTGATTAAATTGAGAGTTGTCTTTATTGGTAGTATTGCTATATGTCATTGTTGTACTGGTGATGGTTCTTACTGCCACTGTCCAAAGTTAAGGATTATAGCAGTTCAGATAATTTGGTTAGTGAAAGAATGTTGCTCTAGCCGCATCTATGTGTTTCGATAAAAGTAGTATGTATTTGAACTACACATTGACGTGAAGTTTGTTAGATCTATTATGACGCTGCGATGAAAAATATTGAAGTCTGATCATTGATTCATGTTTAGCTCATCAAGATGAGCAACTTTGCTTTGTGAATCTTACCTATCCGAGGTCCAGAAGTATGAGTTTGAGTAAGGTGCACCATAGTTGGTCGTGAAGTGTTTAACAAAATATTGTCTCTTGATTCGAACAGTTGAAAGTAAGGTGTGACCAGCGGTGATTGTAGAAAACATAGACCAAGTTGAAAATGTAAAAAGGGATTTGGTTGGTGTTGTGATACAGTGTTTGATGCTTGCACAGAGTTGGCAGTAAAATTGCAGTGTCGGTACAATGTTGGACAAAAGTTGGTACAAGTGAAGTATGCATGGTAGCACGATTTCAAGCTAATCCCAAGGAGACTCATGTGACAACATTATGGTGGTTGATTTCTGAAACATCATTGAAGGGAAAATGACTGTTTGTGGTTTCCTTTTTTGAAAGTGGTTGGTTGAATGCATCAAGGTTTTTTGAATTGAGAGTTGTGTTTAAACCTTGTGTTATAAGCATAGTGGTTGAAGCCCATTGGTTATGAAAGAACTTGAGTTAGAAAAGAACATGAGTATCATTGTTATGTGATATTTGTGGTTGAGCATTGTTGGAATTATTTGAGTTGGTTGATACATACTTGGACTAGGGTTGTATGGGAGAGAGTTGTCCCTTGTGATGATTGGTTGAGTTGATTTGATTAAGCCTAGTCAAGTTATGTGTGAAGTGATTTTTAAAGTTCTATGAAGTGGATTTGATTTGAGATCGCCATTCATTATTGAGTTCATTTTGAGTACTACTTGAGCATGATTGATTGAGCCTTTGAGAAGGCCCTTGGGAAATATTTGAGGACAATGCTGGGACAGATTTCTAGAGCAGAGTTGGGCAAGTTCTTGGTGAGACTGCTAGAGAAGATTCGGACAAGTTCTTAGTGAGCTTGGTGGAGCAGATTTGGACAGGTTTTTTTATGAGTTTATTATTCAGCATTGGACAAGTTCTATGTGAGCTTGTTAAGCAGGTTCTGTGTGAGCCTATTGAGCAGGTTCTTAGTGAGCCTATTGACTGAGCTTTGGAGGTGACAGAGTACAGAGAGACAGAGTCTTCTATAATATCACAAGGGTACTATGGAGTATGGGTTATGGTATCCTAAAGATGCAAATTGGGCAGGATGTGTAGATGACAGAAAGAGTACCAGTGGAAGTGCATTCTATCTTGGAGACAGATTGGTCGCGTAGAACAGTAAGAAACAAGAGTCAGTTTCCTTATCCACAGCAGAGGCAGAATATTTTGCAGCGACAGCGTGTTGTACGTAGGAGAAAGTTGCAGAAAGTGATGTTAAGTTGGATTTGTATTCCAACAACAGATTGTGGAGTGGTCACGTTTCCCAAGAATTGACTAGCTATCGGGATCACATTCTCAGGGGGAGCATTTGTGTATTTGTTTATCTTTTTGCTCATGTTTGTAATTTTTGCTAACTGTAATAATTTGTGCCTGAGAATGTTGTGCATAGACTCAGGGGGAGTCTGCAGCAGCCCTTTGGTATTATTGTCAAAGGGGGAGAAGAATTACAAGAAAATTGCACATGTGTTGCCAACAATTCCAAAGGGGGAGATTGTTGAGCAAGGTGCAGCAAACAATATTGTCATTGTTGTCAACACAGTCAGACAGATCTGTTGATGCAGTGGACAGGAAGTTCAAAAGCTAGTCAGATGCAGAAGACAAGAGTTCAAAGGTTACTCAGAGTATGTACAGTGATTTTCCAAGAAGACCGAAGTGGACCACTTGCAAAAGATCAAAGAAAAAGACAAGTAAGAAAAGTGTCACGATATCGCGACATATACAACAGGCAAGAAAAACTGTCACGATTTCGTGACATGTCGAAAGAGAGAGAAGAAGAAAGAAAAATTGTCACGATTTCGTGACATGTTGGAAGAGAGAGAAGAAGAAAGAAAAACTGTCACGATTTCGTGACATGTTGGAAGAGAGAGAAGAAGAAAGAAAAACTGTCGTGATTTCACGACATGTTGGAAGAGAGAGAAGAAGAAAGAAAAACTATCGCGATTTCGTGACATGTTGGAAGAGAAAGAAGAAGAAAGAAAAATTGTCACGATTTCGTGACATGTTGGAAAGAAAAAGAGCAAGTGGAAAAACTGTCACGATTTCACGACATGTTGGAAGAGAAAAAGGCAAGTGGAAAAACTGTCGCGATTTCACGACATGTTGGAAGAAAAAGAGAAAGCAGGAAGAAGTGTCACGATTTCACGACAAGTTCGAAGAAAGAGAACAAGTTTGAAAAGTGTCACGATTTCGCGACATGTCGTAGTTTCGTGACTAAAATAGGAGAGAGAAAGTGAGTTGGAAAAGTGTCACGATTTCGTGACATGTCGCATTTTCGTGACTCGAAAGCAGGAAGGAAGAGAAAGAAAAAGTGTCATGATTTCGTGACATGTCGCATTTTGACTCGAAAGCGTAGGAAGGAAGAGAAAGAAAAAGTGTCACGATTTCGTGACATGTCGCATTATCGCGACTTGAAAAGTGTAGGAAGGCAAAGAAGGAAAAGTGTCACGATTTTGCGACATGTCACATTTTTGCGACTTGAAGAAAGCAGGAAGGCAGAGAAGGAAAAGTGTCACGATTTCGTGACATGTCACATTTTTGTGACAAAAGTAGAGACGAAGTGTACGGAGGTGAAAGTGTCACGATATCGTGACATGTAGCATTTTTGTGGGCCAAAGCAAAGAGAAAGAGGAGAGAGAAAATAGTGTCGCGATATCGCGACATGTTGTATTTTCGCTGGTCAAAGCTAAGAGAAAGAGCATGGAGAAAAAGTGTCGCAATATCGTGACATGTTGTATTTTCGGGCAAAGCAAAGAGAAAGTGCTAAGGAGAAAAAGTGTCGCGATATCGTGACATGTCACGTTTTCGTGACCCGAAGCAAAGAGAAAGCGCTAAGGAGAAAAAGTGTCGGATATGCGACATGTCTCAAAGAGAAAGCGCTAAGGAGAAAAAGTGTCACGATATCGCGACATGTCATGGTTTCGCGACCCAAAGACAAGATAAAGCGTACGGATGAAAAAGTGTCGCGATATCGCTACATGTTGTATTCTCGTGGGCCAAAGCCAAGAGAAAGCATACGGATGAAAAAGTGTCATGATATCGCTACATGTTGTATTCTCACGGGCCAAAGCTAAGAGAAAGCGTATGGACAAAAAAGTGTCACGATATCGCGACATGTGTTTTCATGGCAACAACAATAGAAGAGTTATAGGGGCAGTTGAAGCTGACGAAGACCGATGTAAGCCGACAAAGATTAGGGTTTGCAATCGATGAAGATTAGGGTTTATAGCCGACTGAGATTAGGGTTTTCATCATGAAAATGTTGTTATAAAAGTAGGGCTATTTGGAGAATTGAAGTAGTGTTGCATATGTCATCGAATGCGAGTCGAAGTGTGAAATGCGGTCGTAAGAGCATAGAAAGCGTAGAAGCGGCGAGATGATGGCGAAGTGCACAAAGTGAGGAAGTTCGATTGTAGTGCAGAGAGATTAAGTTGGTTGTAGTGTGCAGAGTGCAAGTCGTCGAATCATTCTAAGTGTGAAGATTACAAAGGAAGTAGAGTGCACAAAAGGGGAGAAGACGATCGTTTGACAGTGAAGCAATAGATTGTGTGAGGTGATAGCACAGAGAGAGCAGAGTGCATAGAGGATGCAAACGTGAAGTAGACTAGTCAGGGTCTTGTAAAAGCAAAGGTATCTTACTATAATTCTTCTAGTTTCAGAATTGAAGTCCAAGTTGGTGCTTGGCATAAGGGGTTGGTGCTCCTTCCAGTTGGTGCTAGCAAATCAGGGGTTGGTGCTCCTTTCTGTTGGTACAGATAAATCAGGGGTTGGTGCTCCTTCCAGTGGGTGCTGGTAAACTGTTTGTAAAAGTTGTTGCTTTGCAAAGGCTAGATTTGGATGGTAGTCCAAGCAGTCATTTTGAGGAGTAGCCACATTGGTGAACCTCGTTAAATCTTGTGTTGTGTGATGTTCTCTTGCTGTACTTGCTTTATCTGGTTTTAAGGTTTCATTATTTCAGTTTTAAGAGCTGTTAATTCATGATTAAAGAGCTACACTGATTCACCCCCCGTCTCAGTGCCATTGTAAGACTAACATTATTTTAGGGATATTTTAGAAGAGACTAAGAGGTATTTTTCTCTCTTCAATAAGGACTCCCTATCAGATGATGAGAATGAAAAGCTTATTCTAAACTGTATTTTAGTGATTTTTTCTAGAGAGATGAATGAGCACTTTATGGGTCCAATTTCCCTTGAGGAGTTGGAAAATGTTGTATTCAAGATGAAAAAGGAAAATCCCTAGGACTAGATGGATTCCTGATTGAGTTTTATCAAGATTTTTGGGATTTAATCAAATTTGATCTTTTGGAGGTGTTCCATGAGTCCCAAAAGAACAAACAGATTCTAAGGGACCTGAATGCTACCTTTGTGGTGCTTATACCCAAAAAAGAGGGAGAAAATTACTTGGATATGTTCAAGCCTATTGCTCTCTACAATTTTGTGTGTAATATCACAAAAATTATTGCTGAGAGGCTAAAGATATGGTTGAGCAAAATCATATTCGAGGAGCAAGGAGGGTTTTTTGTTGGCCAAAAAATCTTGGATGGGGTTGTTATTGCTATAGAATCTATTTACTCGATGGAAACATCTAAGAAGAAAACTATGTTCATTAATTTGGACATGGCCAAATCCTATGATCAAGTGAGATGGTCCTTTCTTCAAAAATTTGTTGCTGCTTTTGGATTTGAGGGGGAATGGATTAGATGGGTGATGAGTTGTGTTTCTTCTTCCTCATTCTCTGTTCTTGTTAATAATGAGCCATCAGAGCTGTTTGAGGCCTCAAGGGTATTGAGGCAAGGAGATTATTTATCTCCTTATTTTTTTATCATTATGGCAGAAGGGTTGGGAAGATTACTCAAGTCTAAAGTCATGCAAGGTCTCTTTCAGGGGTGGAAGTGGGATAGTAGTTTGCCACCTCTTTCCCACCTTCAATTTGTTGATGATATTGCTTTGTTGGGAGTTGCCACTATCAAGGAAGCTGGCAATATTAGACAGTATCTTGATATATATATTGGTGCTTCTGGATAGTTGATTAATGAGGAAAAGTCTTATATTTTCTTCTTCAATACCCCTCCTCTTATTTTAGTCAAGATTGCTCGTATTCTAAGATTCCAGGTTGGGACTCCCCCCTTCATTTATCTTGGTATTCCAATTTCATCTCATCCTCTACCTAGATCTTCTTAGCAGTCTATGTTTGATAAGTTTAGAAGGAAGGTGAGTCACTAGAATTTCATATGGCTATCCACTGTAGGTAGAGTGTTTCTTTTAAAATCTATTGTTCAAGCTTTACCCATTTATAGATGTTTTGTACAAATAGCTCCCTCTCACTTCATCAAGGACATGGATGCTTTGTCAAGACAATTTTTATGGTCTAGAAAACTTGATCAATCTAAATGGAGTTTGGTTAGGTGGGATTCTATATGTAGGCCGGTGCAAGAGAGAGGCCTTGGGTTGTGACAGAAAACTCTTTTTGGGCAGGCTTTGGATGCAAAAATTTATTGGAGATGGTGTACCTCTCAAGATCATATTTGGGCTAAAATATTATGTTGTAAATACTTGAGAGGTATTTCTGAGGATGAGATCCCTAGAGTTAGCTTGGTTGGGAAAGGTTCAGTTATCTGGGACACTCTGAAAAGAGGAGCTAATTTAATCAATTAGGGTTTGTTTTGGATTTGCAATTAGGGATCAAATGCTCTTTTTTGGGAGGATTCTTGGGATGGTCACCCTCATATCTTGAATCAATATCATAGGTTACGTTCCCTATGCATTTTTTTCTTGGAAGCAGGTTGGTCTCATGTGGAGGACTTTAAAACAATATAGTCTTTTGGAAATATGGAGATGTACAAGTGGAAAGATTCGTAAGAATGGACCTAGGGGGGACTGGCTAAGGACAAAGAGGTGCTTGCTCTTATTCTTATGGGGAGGCCTTGTTATTCATTTAGGGGTAAAGATATTCTGGCTTGGAACCCTAATCCTAAGGGAACCTACTCGGTAGCCTATGGTTATCAGGTTCTTGATAAGCAAAAGTATGGGAGTCTTCATGTCACTTGGTGGAAAAAGGTATGGAACAAATTTTCCTGGCCAAAATGTAACTTCTTTCTCTGGTTGGTAGCTCGTAATAAATGCCTCATTTGGGATAATGTGAGGAAGAGGGGATTTCAGGGTCCCTCTTTTTGTGTCCTTTGTAGTAAGAATGAGGATGACTCTTCTCATTTATTTTTCCAATGCTCCTTTTCCAGAGACATTTGGCACCATTGGTGGAGTGCTTGGAACCATCCATGTTTTCATGTGCTATCCCTGGTGGAGTTTTGGAGTAGTCTAGGTAGACCTCCGACCAAGGTACCATTCTTACATCATCTGGAAAATTTGGCTCAAACGGAACCAACACATATTTCAAGGTAGTTATTTGGATATTCAATAGATCTAGCAAAGGATCTTGTATATGGTTCAGGAAACCATCCATAGCAAATGTGATGTGGACCCTCTTTTGGATTATAGGGAGGAGAAGGTACAAAAAGCCCTTGGTATCTTTGGGATGGTGTGAACTCTTCTAACCCGAGTAGGGTTCCTTAGATCAGCAAGAAGGTTAGGAGAGATGGTAGGTGGAGGCCACCCCCTAGAGGATTTTTAAAAATTAATACTGATGGATCATCTAGGGGTAATCCTAGACATGATAGCATTGGTGGTGTTGGGAGAGATTATACTGGTGGTGTCAATTTTTTATTTTCCATTTATAAAGGTGTTCACTCCAAAAATTTTATGGAAGCTCTTGCAATTCTTGAGGCCTTGCGGAGGGGGTTTTCTCTTGGCTGGAATAGGATTATTTGTGAGTCTGACTCTAAAATTGTGGTTAATATTTTAAATAGTAAAAGGGTGAAGGAAGTTAATTTGTAGTTGGCCTCTATAGCCGTTCAGATTCTTGGAATGAGTGAAGAGTTCAAATTTATATCCTTTGTGCACATTCCAAGGGAATGGAATGTGGTTGCTGATTACCTTGTCAAAAGGGCTTCTGAGCTGCTGGATCCTTGGAGTATCAATAATTGGGAGAGTCTTCCATCTAGGGACTATCAACACATATGAGAGTTGATCCACAAGGATGTACATACTTAATGTGGTTTGTTCTTGTTGTATTTTTTGGGTTTCATTCTAGTCTAGTGGTTTTAGCCTGTTTGGTTGTTTATTTGAGTCATGGTTGGAAGCTCAGTTGTACTCTATAATCCAAACTTTTTATCAATAAATTTTGACCCCTTTATTTAAAAAAAAGTAGTCATACAAGTATGAAGAAGCAACAATGTAATATATATGACAAGCAACATGTAAGGTAGAACATAATGTTAGGAAAACATGTAAAATATGATAGGCAATCATGCAATATGAATCAAGCAAACCAGATGCAAGATGCAAACAAAGCTAGATGAAAATGCACAGTATTTTAAGTTTTTATGATTATTATTATTTTATGATTTTTTTCATTTTTTTTTGTTTTGTATTTTTAAAGATTAGTGTTTTAAGTTCTTAAAGTAGGCACAAATTTTGATTGTGCTGCCAATTTTAACAAATAATATGGTATTGCAAGGAACCGACCCATCAAAGAAAGGGTTATTATGGAGGATACCTTCATGAATCCTATCACAAATAGGATCACCCATAGCATATTATTCATGTGTTACTACACGGAATCATTGAAAAATATGATTGTGCCATCCTTCTTGATGAAAAGGGAGAGATTCCAAGACTTTCAAGATCTCTATGAAACAGAGGAACAGGGTCTCCTTGTGCAACACAAGGGATAGATCCATCAAAGGAAAATGTGTTGAGGAGGATATCATTATGATTTGTATCACAATGGGTACCCCATTTAGCACACTCCTTTGGGGTCACACTAGCTCAAGATGCACCGAAGCTACAATATTGCAAAACAAAATATCTAAGGGATAAGGCGGACTCTCATCCTCATCACTCCACTCCAAGTGTTGATGATCTAAATGTTCAACATAAGTAATAAGGTGATCATCATTATCAAATGGTAATGGCTAGTTTTTGTTGGGTATGTAGCCTATGCCACATCTCCTAGGCCAAATGTCAACATCCAAAGGATCTTGAATGTATTTTTGTCATGGCCCCAAACCTTTACCTACATATCCCATGCTAGACAAGAACTATTTGGGGAGTGGATAATAATTGGATAGGTGACAATGACCAAAAGAGAACTCAATAGGACAAGGGTTGCTACCATGGATCTTTTCTTTAAGGGTCGTGCCCATGAAGATCATGGTGCACATGCCAATGTGTAAAAATTCACCCTTCTTACAAGGTAAATTCATAGTCCTTGGTAAAGGTGGTAGCTTGGCAAGATCTAGAAGAGGCTCTTAAATAAATGGATTAACTTGATCCTATGATGAAACATTGATTATTGGTTTCTCACTCACTTTAATATTTTCAAGTTGCTTGGTTATGTTATATGAGAAAATTGATGGGCACAAATTGAGATTGTCTTGAGCTTGCTCAACCATTGAACAATATTGGAATGGATGAGGGTCACTTGAAATGATGATAAGTTGATATTTAAGTTTAAACTTCAAACATTGATGAAGAGTGGAAGGGATAACCCTTATTGCATGAATCCAAGGGCATCCAAGAAAAATATTAAAAGATGCAAGGCAAGACACCACATAGAACAAGGAATCTAAGGTCTTAGGTTTGACTCTAATGGGGAGGGATATAACACAACAAGATTCTTGGAACTCATTGAAAAATTTGATGATGATGTTGGATTTAGTTAAGTCTTCCTCTTTTAATCCAAACTTTTGGAAGAATTGATAAGTGCATAAATTGAGGGAAGAACCATTATCAATCAGAATCCATTTGATAAAATTTTCCCCAATAAATGTAGTGATGTAAAGGTAATAATCTCCTCATAAGTCAAAGGCATACATATCCTCATACAAAAATGTGATGTGATGTATCCCAAGAGAGCCTAAAACATCAGCTATAGCACTAGGGGAAATATATTGAGGAACAAATTGTCTTAGAAGTTTTAATAAAACTTACCTATGAATAGAAGTTTGTAAAAGTTTTAATAGGGAAATATTGGTTGGGGTACTAGCTAACTATTATTGAATGTCAAAGGAGATTTTAGGTTGAGGTTTCAAAAATAAAGGTAGGGTTTCTAACCTTGTGCTACTTTTCTGGGTATTCTTAAAAACTAAGGTGGTTTTTTAAGGTGGGTTGGATGAAGAACTCATATCCTACTAAGAATATTGAGTTGGTTGAATTTGTGCTTTTTGCCTTGTAGTAAATGATATCATACCAACCATATTATCATGGGGAGGTGGCATATTTTGATATGACACTTGATTAGCTGCATTCTGACCATGCTTAGGGATGGGATCTTTGAATATCCCCATTTCTTAATTTATTGAGGGTGCTTGTTGAGTAGGAGGTTAATTGTTTGTTGGAGGATTGGTTCAAGAACCTTCTATAACAAGGTGTCCTTCATCAATCAAGTCCTGGACCATGTGTTTCAACCTCTTACATGAGTTAGTCATGTGCATCTCCACTCTATGATACTCATAATGTTGTATAGGATTATACTAATTAGTTGTGGTATCAAGTTTCCTTATGGGAGGTAACTCAATCATATTAGCTTCCAAAAGCTATTGTAGGACCACATTCATAGGTATGTTGAGTCTTGTAAAATTTATTGGTCAGGGTTTTTGAGTTTGGTGAAGCACTATATTTTGTAAGTTGTTAACAATGTTGTTAATAGGTCTATTATTTGTTACCCCATCACCAACTACATGCTTGTTCTTATATTGCATTTTTGTGGTCCTATCTTCCTTTATCTTAAGTTGACCTCTTCTGATAAGGCCTTGCTTTATCCTTCTTTCTAGATCTATAGCTTGGTCAAAATATGTGATAGTTGTTGTTTCCAAATCATAAGATATCTATTCTTATAAATTTCCAATGAATATCTCAATCATGTCTCAATGAGGTAAGGTATATCTTAAGCATCCAACTAGACTCTATTAAGATCCCATCCTAATGTTATTTTGTAATTTTTATTGCTTATATAATGACCCACTTCCAACATGGGGGATCCCATCTATAATGTTATTTTGCAATATTTTGTAATGTATGTGGCAATTTAGGCACCTAGCCAAGTGGGGACATTTCATGTAACCATTATCAAGATTGTAATTGATATTTGGTAGAATATTCTAGATCGAGTGCATTTTGCATGTAAGCCAAATATTGAGTTTAGGGTTAGGGTTGCATAAAGTCTTCTTTAAAATATATGAAGCCATGTAAGAATGTATTTTTTTTCAAGTGAATGAAATATTAAAGGAGGTTTCCCCCTCGAAGAGGCCTGTGATTTAGTACTTATTGTGAGAGTGTTTATTTCTACATTTACTTCTTGCATCGTGATATTTTGTGTGAGTTTGCTTATTTTTAATAGTATGTTCCTAACAAGTGGTATCGAAGCTCTTTCCAGGGTTGATTTTTTCTATGACTGCGATAATTCTTGCCCATCTATTTTTTTGATTAAGTATAATTTTACTATGTTTTTTTATTTATGTTTTCCTTATTTTAAACAACAAAAATCCAGCAAAACCCAAAAACATGAAAAAAATAGTCCTTTTTTTTATAGTAGTCGATTAGGTTAGAAACCCTGTATCGAGGGTTTTATAATAGCATGGAGTTTCATTATCAGCTAAGCTATATAGCCCATAAAGTTTCTAGTGAAGTGAGGAGTGATCAGGCTCCAATACACAGACCTCATACAACACTTGCGCATGGAATTGAGCTCCCACACATCTTTGGGTGTATTGAGAGACCATTTAGGATTAAAAAATTATCCAATTGGAAGCCTTTTGGCCTTGTATTATCCATAGTCTATGGGACACAACATCCCGGATGATTACCCTCCTGTACTGTCAAATAGGTAAATAGTATGCTCAAGGGTATGTGTGGATTCCTCCTTAGGTAGTGGCCTAAAATATTGGTCCAAGCACTATTGTTCATCATTGCAATAACCCACAAAAATGAGCATATGAAGAAGGACTTCCTTATCACCAAAGAATAAATTTTTACATACCAAACAATCAGGATAGAGTCTGCAAGTGTCTATGATAGTCAACAATATTCCAGTACCATTTGGGTCAGTGGTAGTAACATTCGAGTCAGTGATAGTAACAATCAGGTTGATAGTGGCAGTAACAATCATTCTTACTAGTCAGGTATTATAGGTTGTTAGGGTTAGAAATAGAATTGTCAATGTCATTAACTACACAAAACAAAGAATTTCAAGGTCAGGAAAGTGAATAGTGTCAGTAATTGCAGTATAGGTGATAGGGATATGGGCAGGACAGTGACACAGGGGTCAGTAGACATAACACATAGGTTAGAGAAAGTCAAGGTTATGCATAAGGGGTTGGACTTGAAATGTACTTGTAAAAAAATGATGAATCCTAATCAAAATCAAGGTAAATCAAGGTGAATCCTAAGAAAATCAAATCAATCATCTTCACACCAAAATTTGAGGCATTTGAAGCCCTAAAAATTAAGGTCATATTTGGGACCAATTTTGACCTATTAAATCACCTTATAACTTCATAAAAATACCACCATTATATTAGGCTCAAAAAGAGCTTTCCAACGAGTATAAATATGCCTATGTTTGGATATATATTGTGGCTAATTGACCCTAATAAAATATTGGTCTTGAAAATATTAGGCGAATGGGCCGACGTCGAGGGTCCTCATTTTTGCCAATTTTCAATTTTGGAAATCCTAATATTCACCCAATTTGTGAATATTCACCACTATGCATAACCCTGGAGACAGTGATCCAATACCCAACTTTTGAACTTAATCTCTAAATAAAAATTTGATCACACCAATAGACTCATCAAAACAAAGGATAAAAAAAAGTCTAAGTTACCCAAAATAAGTATTGTGGAATATAGCTCATTGTGATCGTCTTCTCAAGTTGATCATTTTGACATATAACACCCAAGCACTTTTTTGGACTCCTTACTAAAAATAGTAATCCTAAGACCACACTTCTATTTTTAGTAATTCAGTAAAAGAGGTTCAAGACTATCCAAAATGGCTGCTAGAACTTATGGACATCAAAAAGAGATAGATACAACCACCTCATTGTTGGAATACCCAAAACGCTCCATTGACAACATGCACATAGCAAATCAAGCCATGAGGAAAGAGCTTCAAAATTTTAGAGATGATTACAATACCTCCAGAACCCGCCTAGAAGAACAACTCACAAATATTGAGTCCAAATTGCAAGGTGGTCCAAGAAAGTCTGAGTACCATATTGAACAATCACATTTTGACCACGGTAAAGGAAGGGTAACAAATGACTCTCACCCTCTCTATGATCATGATACTACCTTTAAGATGCCTAAATTAGACTTTCTTAAGTTCAGTTGGAAGGACATAGATGGGTGATTATGTCGTGTTGCTCATTTTTTAAACTCCATGACATCCCTATATATTATCGAGTTCAAATGACTTCCTGCAACTTGGAATCTAAAGCTTTACAGTGGTACCAATGATTTTAAAACACTACCCCTGAGCCTTCTTGGGAAGACTTTAAGTCTCAACTACTCACTCACTTTGGACCTAGTGAATATGATGATTTTATAGGCACATTGACAAAGTTGAAATAAACTTTGACAGTTCAAGATTACCAAACACAATTTTTGAAATTGGCCAACAAAACTAGGGGATTGAATGAAGGGTTCTTAATGTGTTATTTTGTTAGTTGCTTGAAGGATGATATTCAATCTGAGATCAATATGTTTAAACTTTAATCCATTATGTAGGCTATCAAGTTGGCTCGTTTGACCGAATACAAATTTTTAGCTCAAAGGTGGACATCTAAATTTCCACAAGCTAGACCCTCCTTCCCTCCTAGATTCCAAAATCATAATGAACAAAAAACTATTGCACCCAAATGTCTAACTACCAAAGAAATAGATGTGTGACACACCCAAGGGTTATGCTAAAATTATGATGAAAATTTTACTCATGGGTAGAGGTGCACCGAAAAGAAGTTGTTCCTCATACATGCTGATGAGCCTAACACCAACAACCAAAGTGATGATGACATGAACCCAATAGAGGAACCACCTCAAATTGAGGAAGAAAGCCAAGAAGAACCATAGGCTAAAATTTTTATTCATGTTATTGCTGGCATTACTACTCCACAAACCATGAAATTTATGGGTTATTTCAAAGACCTACATCTTACCATCCTGATTGATTATGGTAGTACACACAACTTTATTTATCTCCACATTACCAATAAGGAAAATTGTTACGTACATACATGTAATTTCTTTGAGGTTAAGGTAACCAATAGAGTGACCTTACCTTGCAAAGGTAAACGTCAGTTAAATAAGAAATTGGGGACTATGAGCTTAAACAAGATATGTTTGTGCTTCAACTAGGGGGATGTGATATTGTGTTGGGAACTAAATGGTTGGGCACATTGGGAACCATCTCATGGAAATTTGCTAAGCATGGATGCAATTTTTACATAATGAATAGTCTCACACTCTTCATGGTTCAAAATTAGGGCCTTCACAAATTATCAGTCCAATCCATATAGAGAAGTTGTTAAAAAAATTATCTTGGGGAGTCATAGCTTAGATATTTATGATCCAACCTCACCCTTCCGAGGAGGATTCCGTTCCTGTAGATTTGTAACTTATTTTGGCCAAGAACAATTCTGTTTTTGCTAAACCATCAGATTACTGCCTCATCACTCTCATGGCCATGCTATTCCATTGTAACCTGGTAATGCACTGCCCAAAATTAGACCATACCGGTATCCTCATGCTCTTAAGTCAAAAATTGAGAAGTTCGTCTAGGAATTTTTAAAATTCAATGTTATTAGGCCAAGAAATAGTCCTTACTCTTCTCTAGTTTTACTGGTACGTAAGAAATATGGATCCTAGTAGTTGTGTATCGATTACCATGAGCTCAATAAACTCACAATGAAGGATAAGTTTTCTATTCTAGTGGTGGATGAATTACTGGGGAACTACATGGGACTATGTACTTTTTCAAATTAGACCTTGGATCTAGGTACCATCAAATCAGGCTCAATGATGATGATATTTCCAAGACTACTTTTTGTACTCATGAAGGTCACTATGAGTATTTGGTGATGCCCTTTGGATTTACTAATGTTACTTCCACTTTTCAAAGCCTCATGAACAACATATTTCACCCATTCCTTTGAAATTCATTCTATTTTTCTTTGATGACCTTCTGATTTATAGTCACTCATGGAAGAGAATCTTGTTCATGTAGATTAGATTTTACAACTATTGGCACAATATCAACTTTATGATAAGTGGTCCAAGTGTTCTTTTGGGTTGACATAAGTGGAGTATTTGGAGTATTTGGGACACATTGTCACCAAGGATGGTATCAAATTTTATGCCAAGAAGATCCAGGTAGTTTAGGAATGGCTAAAACCTTGCACTCTCAAGGGTCTTTAGGGATTTTTAGGGCTTATAGGTTATTAATGTAAAATTTATAACTATGATAAAATTGTAGCTCCACTCACTTCTATGTTAAAGGACTCTTTTACTTGGACGAGACTCGTTAAATATGATTTCCTAGAATTGAAGCATGCTATGACCACTATGCCAGTTTTAGCCATACCAGACTTATCCAAACTTTTTGTCATTGGAAGTGATGCTTCTGGTCATGGTATTGGTGTAGTGTTGATATAAAAAGGGATATCCTTGGCTTTCGCTAGTAAGGTACTCTCCAATCGTAATATGGGAAAATCCACTTATGCTAAGGAAATACTAGCAATTTTGCATGCGGTAACCCATTGGTGATCGTATCTCATTGGGTATCATTTCTCCATTAAAACTGACCATCAAAGTCTCAAATACTTTTTGGAGCAATGGGTTGCTACCGTTGAACAAAAAAAGTGAGTTTTTAAGCTCATGGGCTATGATTATGATATCACTTATAAGAAGGGCAAAGAGAACATTGTGTTCAATGCTCTCTCTTTCTAATTTGAGGCTCACAGTATTATATGCACCATTTCATCATCCATTACACAATGGATCAATATCTTACAATAGGAGGTACTTCAGGATTCAGGCTTGCAAACTTTGATTGCCTCTCTACACATTGAATCTACTTCATGTTCTCTCTATGCTTAGTATGGCCATGATTTGTGTTACCATCAATACCTTGTTGTTCCCCACACATCATCCCTATAGGACCTTCTCATGAGGTAACTGCATGCTGCCCCATATATCGACCATTCAGGATTCCTCAAAACATATGAACGACTTAAGCACACTTTTTTCTAGAATGGCATGCAAAAGGATATTTAAAATTTTTATGGCAACTTGTGATACCTGTCAATGGATGAAAGGTAAAATAGTGCATTATCCAAGCACTCTCTAAACCTTACCCATTCTTGACCAGGTTTGGACCAATATATCCATAGATTTTATTGAAAGGTTATCTAAGTTTGGAGATAAATCCATTATTTTTGTGATAGTGGATCATATTTTGAAGTATGCTCACTCTTGTTCCCTCTCCCATCCTTACACAGCCTCCATCGTTGTCCAAATTTTCCTCAATTTTATCTTTCACCTTCATGATATGCTCACCTCCATTATTTTCAATCGTGACCCAACCTATACTAGTCACTTATGGCAAGAATTATTTAAGTTGTAGGGAACTCTGCTCAAAATGAGTTCAGCTTATCATCCACAAATGGATAGCTAGAAAAATATTTTTAATAAATGTTTGGAGATCTACCTTCATTGCTTTACCTCTGATCATCCTATTCAATGGGTGAAGTGGCTTCCTTTGGCCGAGTGGTGGTACACCACTTCCTATTACACAACAACCAAGGTTACCCCTTTTAAGGTAGTTTGGGCACCTTTCACTCATGTCTTCCTCCTACATTTTTGGTAGCTCCAGGGTCCATGTAGTCAACACTACTCTTAGTCAGCATACCAATGTCCTATATCAATAGAATATGAATTTGGATGCATCCTAGAACCGAATGTGCCAAAAGGTTGACCAACACCAATTTAAGTGTAGCTTTTATGTGGGTGATATGGTTTTCCTTCACTTGCAGTTGTACAAATAATTGTCCCTACAACTTTGCAGGTACTAGAAACTTGCTGTAAAATACTATGGACCCTACCAGGTTTTGCAGTAGATGAGTGCCACAACCTACAAATTGACCCTTCCACCTACATCAAATATCCATCCTATTTTTCATGTTTCCTCTCTCAAAAAGGTGGTGGGCACTCATGTACAGGTTAAATTTGCACTCCTATAATTAGATGAAGAAGGTTCTATCTTTCTCAAGCCCAAAAAATTTTTTGATCATCGGATTCACACTCTCTGCAACCACACCATTACTGAGGTCCTTGTTCAGTGGTATGGACTCCAACCAAAAGATGCTACCTGGTAGTCTCTCCATCAACTCCAACACTAGTTTCCTCATATTTAGCTTTGAGGATAAAGCTTTTTGAAGGGGAATGACATGTTAGGATCCCATCCTAATGCTATTTTGTAATTCTCATTGCTTATATAATTACCCACTTCCAACATGGGGGATCCCATATATAATTTTTATTTTGCAATATTTTGTAATGTGTGTCAAGTTAGGCACCTAGTCAAATGGGGCAATTGCATGTAACATTTGGTAGAATATTCTAGCTCGATTGGTATTTTGCATGTAAGCCAACTCTTGAGCTTAGGGTTAGGGTTGCATGAAATATTTTCTTTAAAAGCTATGAAGTCATGTAAGAATGTGTCTTTTGCAAGTGAATGAAATATTAAAGGAGGCTGCCCCCTCAAAGAGGCCTGTGATTCAATACTTATTGTGAGAGTGTTTATTTTTACATTTACTTTTTACATCATGATATTGCATGAGTTTTTACTTAATTTCAGTATTTTGTGTGAGTTTACTTATTTTTAATAGTAGGTTCCTAACATAATCCTCCAACTAGATAAAGTTTTTGAAAAAAATTCATCCTTACATTGTTTTAACATATAAACATCTTTCATAGTCACATTATTTTCAACATAAACCTCAAACTATTGAATAAAAATTTTAGTTGTCTCATAAAAACTCCTCAAATAATGATTGGGTAACTGATAATACCACTCTAAAGCCATACCACCATAGGAAACATCTTTAGCAACAACATGTCAGCATATATGATATCATGACATGTTGTCCTAAAAATTATTAGATGCTCAATTGGATCTTCTATTCTCTTATATATAGAAAAAATTGGCATTGAAAAATGGTTAGGGTAGGGCCTAGTAGAAACGATAGGGTCTAAGGTCTGATTGCACATTTCTCTATAGTTGTAGGTGAAACTAGGAGGTTGAATCATATCCACTCTTGAAACCAATTATTTTAACATACTTGTTAAATTTTGCATCTCAATATTGTTGTTATGCAATACCCCTAGGTTATCTAGGGTAGGGGTATAGGTAGACTATTGAAAAGAAACTTGGCTCATGTTGGAGGTATTGATATTGTTATGGTAAGGGTTATGATATGTGGTATCTTATTTTGGAGGATAATTAACATTTGGAGGAATAGAAGCATGAATGTTGAGATGAGAAGAATGAGGAGGAAATTGGACATGATCTTGATATGCACTAATAGATGGAGGGACTTGCAGAGTCCTTCCAATGTTGGTGGTTATAGTAGTAGCATATGTTTTTTAAGATAAAGGATTACCATGATCTAAATATTAAAACAAGGGGTTGTTATGAACATTCCTAGGAGAGATTATTGGAGGAGGAGAAAAGCCTCTTTATGGCATTTCATGAAACCCCAAACATGATCAAGTGATGAAAAGTTGAAGCCACCATTAGGACCCTCAAAGGGATCATAGTTTTTATTATTTTCAACATGTTCTTGCTCTTATACATCAAGTTTGGGATTCTCTCTATCAACCTAATCATCTTATTAAGGAATTTGATCATATTCTAAATGCCTTCACTAATTTCTAAGGAATGGATCCATTAGAAGAAGCGAAAGGATAGAGCGAAAGACACACAAAAAGATTTTAAATATATTTTCAAATGTTCTTTAATTCTAAGTAAACAAAATTAGTGGTCTTGCTTAAAGTTTTAAAATAAAATCAAAGGAAGAAGCTTCCTATCTTGGCCATAAATATGTGTGTTTCATGTTGGGTTCACCAAATATGTAGAGGGGAAAAATTGCCCTACCATGTACGATTCTCAATTGGATTTTCTGGGAGCCGAGATGAAGCATGGGGGTGTGTTATAACTCTACACTTGGGGATACAAAAGAATAAGTTCACCAGGAATGGTTTTAGAACTTTCTCCAAGTCCATGGTGGAAATGTTTAATGTGTTCAATTTAAAACAATCACCTATGTTTGTCCTCTATAAGTTAAACTATGGGAATGAAATAATGATGCAAAACACACAAGATGCAAGAAGATAATGTCTAACCCTATTATGATTCTTGTATTCAATGATATCTAACCCTAGGTTGAAATAAATATAGTCCTTTATCTTTGATCAAGGGCACAAGTGAAATGCACAAACAAGTCTAAACCCTGGATGCACACTATATGAACTTATTATTTAAAATGCCTAGAAAAAAATCAAATAGTTTTTATTTTTACTTATGACTTAGGTGTGAACAAAAAATATAAAAGAAAACAACACACAACCTAATAGTTTTACTTAGGGTACTTATTTTATCTGATGTTTGATCCAAGCTTTATCTTGCATCAAGAATATCCCATAGCTTCAAATCTACAAAATAGCTTCACAAAAACTCTAGAAAATATAGTTAATTTTTAAGGGCCTACTTAGGCTACTAAGACTGAGATTGGAGGCACAATAGTCAAGCTCCCTTGGTCTTTTTAGTTGACTGTTTGTAATAAAATGAGCTTTGACCTTTGGAACAAACACAAAAAAGTATGATAGCATGAAATAGTAAATAGAATACAAACAGAATGGATGCAAAAGCTTGATCAATGATGTAATTTTAAAATTAGGGTGTGGGAATAAATAATTTCCCCCAAGATAACTTAAAATGAAATGCAAGTGAAACAAAATGATTGCAATAAAAAAAAACATAGAAAGAGATAAGATAGAATTTAAAGGACATACAAAATGAAATCCTAGGGTTTTGGGATGAATAGTCACCCTATAACTCAACTACACCAAATATGTGTGTTGTAGGATATCGAGCATAGATTTTTTAGTAGTGCCAAAATAGATGCAGAGCGATTGACAAGTGAAAGCAAATATTTCATCAAATATGTGCCCTATAGCAGACAGGGTGCAAATTCACACAAGAGGTTTTAAAACCCCTAAAACATAAATAAAATGCAGCATAATAGGAATTAAAATGAAAATGCAAAGAAGCAACCTAGAGATCTTATGGAAGAATTAAGAGCAAATGTGGAAGACCTCCCCTACTTCAATAAGATAAACTATCATCAAGGCTTTCTCCACTAATAGATCACAAGGCACACCAACAATAGAAAACCAAAGCACCAAGAAGCACTATAATGCAAGAGAACTCTAATTTCACATGAACTCTTTGATCGCTTGATTATGAGAAGAAATTTTTGGTCACTTCTAGAACTTCTAAAACTGGGGAGAAAATTGGCATCTAGTCACAATATTTATAGAGGAATTAGAGGGAAAAAAGGTAGGACAAACAAAACCTAACATTTATTAGGTTGATGCCCCAAAAGGGTTGACTTAAAAATTTAGGTTTTTGAAGAAAACCCTAAATTTTTAAATCCGCACCCCATAAATTATAGGGCACATATTTGTTCAAGGTTAAGAAATTGAATCCTACCTCATAAATTACTGGGTACATATTCAATAAAGGCCAAGAAAAACAGAAGAAAAATGAGCTTTGAGAACCTCTCACAGTATCCTAAGGAAAAATGACTCATTTGGGTGGTTCAATTTTCCATGTCTATAGAAATGACTAAAATAATTTTGTATGCAAAAGTTATGGCCTCCAAAATTTTTACCCTAATGGACCCCATAAAATAAAAAATCAAAGTTTCAAACCTTGAGAAGAGAAGAACCAACTATCCACTTGGTGATCCAAGATTCATTGATGTTATCCTCTTATTTTTTGCCACATCAACACTTTTAAATATTAGTTACTAAAACACTTGGCTTAATTTTATATGTTGGGTTGATATATAGACAAAAAGTGGATTATTATGGCACAAAACAAGGCCATGTTGGCCTCTTATCCACTTAAATTTTTTTAGTTCAGAAAGATACTTAGAGGGGATCAAACCCAAGACTCCCTTGTGCTAATTGCAACATGCTAGTCCCTTTAGTCATGTCATGAATGAGTAATAAAATAGAACTCATTTTAACCTATCACCCACTCCATTTCCATTGATAAAATAATACTAGTGCATGATTTGAACACACATCCACTGCCTCCTGAAACATCTCTATTGTATGTCTAGGAAGTTCTCGTTATGGAAAGGAAACAACTAGATCCTCCATAGAAGACACAAACGAGTTCACTCTTAGCAAAAGGGGGAGAGGATCAAATCAATTCTATTTCCTATCTCTTTTAATGAAGCCTCTAAACCATGATGGCACAACCATATTTAGACAATGATGGCCACCTCCAGAAGGATTGTTAGCTTTTATATAACCTTAAACAAAGCATGCATTCATCTACATCAAAAATGATGTATGCGTGAACTAAAGCTTAAAACCTCTAGGAAAGAGAGCAATAGGATGTATTGATCTGGCCATAATGGCCACTATACATAATATAATAAAGCACGTCCTCTCCTTATTGGGAAATGTGATGCACACTTTTTGTTGCAAGCCTATCAATCCAAAACTAGGGCATGCAAAGGGGTCACATTTTAAATTCAAAAAATATATGCAAAGACTCTGATAAGGATACAAAGCTTTGGACAAAGATCCTTGAATCCCTTTAGTAGCTTGAAATATAGCTCTTAGATTCTAAAGATGATTTTAAAAGCATAGTGGAAAACCTCCAAGAATTTTGAAAAGTGGATTAAAAATTTGAAGATAATCCTTTTTACCTCTTATGTACAACCAAAAAATAAGATTGAAATGAGAGAATCACTCTTTGGTTCAGAAGAAAAAATGAAGGCAAAAAACAATGTTTTTTTGTGACCAAATGAAGCAACTCCATACTCACTCTGATACCATGTTGGAATTCACAATATTTTTCATAAAAAACAAAAGCAAACCATCCACTCAAATATTATATAGAAAGGAAAAAAGACAAAAAAGAGATATATTTGGTGGCACTCATAGGCACCATAAATAATATTACAAAACACTGATTTTTAAAATGAGGAGTGGTGAGGGGAATTAATACCAATACTAAAACTCCAAATACATAAAAGATTTTATCCTAAGCTAACATAATAGAGGGCTTATGGTTAATTACAAGTTATAAAGTGGGTTTAACCAAAACAAGATTAATAGTGGCCTATAGGGCTTACAAAATTAAATATTGAAATAAATTCAATACATGCATTGATATTTCCTTTAGGTCTATCAATATTACATGATACAATATCAACATTGGCCATGAATTAGATTACAATTTTAGGATCCCTCATAATCTATATTGAGAGGCAAAGGAGACAAGATATTAGTGATAATAATATCTTCTCCCCATAATGGATGCTCTTGTGGGCCTCTACAGTTGAGAAATATCCTTTAGAATATCCCTCATCATTTGGAAGATGTTCACTAATATTTATGAAATTAGCTTCAATCCTTTATAATTTTAGAAAGAAATTATATATTGGATATCCCTCCCTCTTAAAATATTTGCAAGTGGTCTTCATATTCCTTGAATACTTAGCCTGGGTCTTAGACTCCTTAGATTTGAATTTCTTTGTATGAGCTTGTATTTGTGGACTCCCACCACCATGTTGTATTGCCACCTGAAAGTGAACTAGGATATTTAAAAACTAATCAATAATAAGTCTTTTGAGATTCTAATAATATAAAAATCATACAAACCATTAGGTTCAACATCTAAAGAGAGAGGAAGATATTAGCAAATGTTAGCTTTTGAGGATATATGCAGTGGGAGAGATCTAACATAGGTCCTGATTAGATGAAAATGTGTGAGTCTGGAATATGACTGAAATATACTATAAATAGAAAGTGGTAAAAATATAATGCAGTATGGAGGAAATTTTCACTCCATTAAAATAAGCTAAAAAACTACATTGTGCTCCATACAAAAGCTTTATCACAATCTACTCTCTACTACAATGCTACCAATATCTATGTGCTATATCTTATGATCTATCACTACGAGACCCTTTATATAGAAAAATAGATTCCTTGGCCAACACTCTACCCTAGTTGTACAAGTGGACACCTTGCACATTACAACATGCACATTGACACTTGTGAATTTATTACATTGCTTGAAGTAAGTAGCTAACTTCCTCGTAAAGTAATCTCTACTCTAACTATGTACCATAGGTAGTACATTTACATGATCCAAATGATGTAATATATTCTAACTCTAACACACCCCTATATTACATTATTTGGGTATTAAAGATTTCAATCTTCAATATTGATCTTCTTCTTTGTCTTGGATAATGTATTCTTATTATCTGTCTTCTATAACCTATTCAAGCAAGTAGTTAGTATCTTCATAACTTGTTATTCTTGCTAAAAGAGATTTTACTTTATAATCATCTATAGATTCTTTCAGATCTTCAATTTCTTCTATGCATCCTCCTTTATTTTCTTCTTTGTGAGTATATTTATATAGTCTTGTTGCTCCTTCAGGTTACAGTTTGTTGAGTAAGACATAGTGTTGACCTCTCATATTTTTTTTATTTTGATTCTTCTCTACTTGCCTTTGTGGTATACTAGTTCTTTATTTTCTTCATCATGTTCCTTAGGAAATGAATCAGTATTTTTAAATATAACAATGTCTTGTGAGATTTCCATTGAATCTAAGTATATATGTATATTCATGGATTGATCCTATTGCTTCTATCTCACTTTGTTTTACGATAAGACATGTATTGATCCCATTCATATATCTGAAATTGATTGTCCAATTGCTTTCTACTAATTTGCTTACTGAAATGAGATTGAATGTTAAACCAGGAACATATAGTAATTTTGTAGTAGAAAGTTTGGATATTATTTGCTTTGTGTTACACATTCATATCCATGTATAGGATAAGTTTGGCTATCTGCAGTTCTTAGTTTGTAGCCATCAGTAATTTCAATACAGTCAAACCATTGAAGATTTCCAGTCATGTGATGACTAGTCCCTGAGTCATTGTGCCATGTATTCTTATGCTTTTTTCATGTTAGAATTAATTTTGCATTTATGGCATGATATAGAGTGTGTGCTTTGTTCTTGCTTATTTGTGTGAAAATTATGTTCTTCCTTCCATAGAAACTTGGTAGTAGTCTACCTTAATTTTTATCTAGTAAGACCCTCCTTTTTTATTGGTTTAGTTTTGTAGGCTTCCTTATATCTCCCTAGTTAAGAGATGTGAATTGGTAAAATACCTGTAGACTTTGTAGAAACATTATGATTCCAAATGGATTAAGTACTTGATAATTTTTTATGAATGATATTATTATAAAAAATTTTAGAATACATTATGACTCCCTAGTTATTTTGGATATGTTATATAATGGATAAAGTGGTTTTACGAATAATAGTTCAATTTAGATTTGATTTTGTAATGTTTTGTAAGTGGTAAAAATCAACATCTATTACACCTTATTACTCCTATTGAACTTAAGCACTTTTCAATTGGATGAGATTCGATTGGTTGGATTTCTTTTGTCCCTTTAATATGGTTTGAGACAAGCATGCCAATTTATTTCCAACTCTTGATTTCCTTAATGAACCTTCCTTTATAGCATTTGATATTTAATTTTTAATGTTTCTAAATTCCAATTACCTACTTTGATGTAGTATTCCTTATAACTCCCTAATATAGAATATTAGAAAACAATATAAAATTTGCAATAATATGATTTTTAATTTCCAAGTTGAAATTCCTTATTCCTCATACTTTATTATTTGCAAATATAAATATTTTGTAATACTCTTGCTTAATATATTACTAATGCTGAGTGAATGAATTGCAATAGTAAATATAATTGCCCTTATAAATCCAATATTTTTAATATATAGCAAACAATAAATAGTCTTTGATTTACCTTATTATTCCTTTACCTTTGACATTGTGATGTGGCAGATTTAAATCCTTTGATATGGTATTCAATGCCCTCTATGACTAGCACTAAAATCTCCCTTATGTAGCACTTTTTTTTCTTTGTAACCAACATTGGTATTCTCTATCTAGTCTTTAGCAATTTGTGTCTTCCTTGAATGAATTACATGTTGGATTGATACTCAAATGAGGTGATGTCTTGGCTAATATTATGATAGATTCTTTAATTTTGAAGTTCTCCTCCGAATGGCACATAGGCTTGAATTAGCCTCTTCCTCTTCACACCATTCAATGTTGGTATTCTCTTTGACCTCCGGTGCTTTCCTTCTTCAATATAGATGCCTTAAATAGGAATGCTTCCTTGTGAATTTTTAACAAGTGTCACTTGAGCGTTACTTAGTAGGCGTTGATATTCCAATGCATGCAATGATGAAGTTGATTGTAGTGTAACTCCTCTTGGGTGAGCATTGGATTATTCATGAATGTTGGATGCTTAGAGCTCTTATGCAAAGTGAAACTCACAAATATGCATATAGACCTTTATTATAATTCTCCAATGATTGGTATTGATGCCCTATATTTGCCTATATATTTGAAATATGTGTTGGCTTGCTATGTTTCTTGAAACGTAAGCATTACCTCTTCTGTTCGTACACTATCTTGATGAGGATAATGGATGGCACCAGCTGTATTGCTCCTTGGTTCTATGGCACTCTTCAATGGAGGTCTTATGGAAGCTTCTTGTGCTTTTCAATGGTGGTTGTTCTCTCCAAGTAGAAACTTGAGATAACACTTATTTCTTTGTATTTTCATACTTGTAATACACTATATGTATGTCTTTTATAACAACTTATTGCTAGCCTTTGGCTTGGCTTTGATAACGCTTCTTCTATGTTGTTTGTATATCTTTTATAATAGCTAATTTCTAGCCTTTGGCTTAGCTTTGATGGTGCTTCTTATGTAGATAGTCTCCCTCTGTATGCTACCCTTTTCTCTATGTAGACTTGGACAGTAGTGGCATCTTATTATGACTCCAATGTTGTAGGTGATACACTCTCTTCTAGGGCTTGGATTGGACATGGAGAAATAGTGTTTTTAAAAACCTTGATTCTTAGACGTGTGAGCTCTTCGGTGGCTCCTTCCTCTTGCTCAAATTTTTCCCTTCAACCTACAAAATATGACGGTTGCACTGCTCCCTATAAATATGATAGTTTTTGTAATTTCAAAGGAACAAAAGAGGTGCTTTTTAATAGTTATATTTGCACCAACATGAAGGACCTTTTTATGAAATCCTTATTTCATTTTTTAATCTTCTTCCTTGGATATTTTAATGATAGTTAATCCAAGCTAATGATATGTTTTGAAGTAAGGATTTTTGCTCTCTGCACTTAAATGAAATCCTTATATTCTCCTTGAATCTTGAGACTCACCAAATATCGATTTGAGGCTTCCTTCAAGGATATGAATGGTGGCTTCCTTCTTCACGTTTTGCTTGTAATGGTGGCTTCCTTTGGCCACACAATGTTGTATATTCTTGTGTTAGTTTTGTGCTTTTAGTAACACAAACTAATTTTTTAAGAGTAACTAGTCAAATATCAACTAGTATAGTGTTATAATGGATTAATAATTATATTTTAATGATAATAAAATCTCAGAAGAAATTCTAATGCACTTAATAATATTCTACAATTTTTCACTACAATTAATATTGTAGGATATTCTTCTTGCTTTCTAGATAGATAATAGGTAGATGATAATATTATTTCTTTCAAAAATATCCAACTCCTATTAATGTGCAAATATATCTTAAAATTAATTCTCCTTTTCACACTTTATGGAAGACTATAATATGAGCCCTTCTTCTTGCAAATTTAATCCAAATCTGGTACTTAATGAAATTTGATAATGAACCCTAATTTAAGTTCAATTGATTGCACCCTAGGTTCTTACCTTTAATGGATTCTGAAGTAGGTGTAGATCTTGGTGTTTTTGTTTCACCAAGTTGCTACCTTGTAGTGGATGAATTTGTAGCTTCTTATTGGCTATCCAAAATAACTTCTTGCTTCACCAAATTGAGGTCTTCAACTTTCTTTCTTGAGCCTTAGGTTTGGTGGCTTGATCCTTCCAATGATATTCTGCCTTCTACTATATATTCAGAGAACTCCTTTCTCTGGACTTGTGCCTTCTTGTTGTGAGAGGTAATCTCCAAGTCTCCTGGATTTGGAAGGCTTATTCTATATGAATCTTCCTTCAACCTTCTTGTCAAACTCTAACTTCAAATAGTATCTTCTTCTTCTCAAATTTTTTGAATATTTTGACATCTTCACTGGATTCTTATTCTGGATTTGGCACTCCTTGCCAAATTCTTCTTTTTTGGGGCTTGTTGTCAGATGGTAATAATTTTCACAAGTCCTTCACTATTAGGATATTTTACTTGATAGTGGATTTCTCCAATGAGTTCTCCTAGGAAAGCTTTTAATGATGCTTCTATGAGCTTTACAATAAGGCTATCCAAGCCTTCTTATTTTTTTACTTGAGACCTCTTCAAGGTCTTCTATCTGGCAACTTCTTTTGTCTTCCAATTGAGACCTTTTCTTCAACCTTCTACTTCTAGAAGTGTTGGTGATTATATATTCTTCTTGGATCTCTAATTTTGATACTTCTAGATTCTGGAATACGATTTCACTAGTTCTTTCTCTTTCTTATGCAATTTGTAGGTTTTGATGGAGATCACCAATATCCTATTTCTTAGACTCTTCTTTAGAGTCTTCTTCTAAATCGGGAACTTTATCTTCTAACTTAGGAAATTTCTTCTAGAATTTTCCTCAAAATTAAGGCTTCTATGGCCTTTTCTAGATCAAGGCTTCTATATCCTTTTATTCTTCTAGGCTTTTATGTCATTTTCTTCACTTCTGCACTTTGTAGGATTGCAGCTCTTGTAATGGGGCCTTTCTTGAGGTCTTTGGAATATACAGTCTTCTCCTTGTTGTTGCAGGTGCTAGAATAATTCTAAGAAGATATTCTTCCTAACTCTTTTGTAGGAAGCTTCCCAAAAAATTTCAAAATCTTCTTTTCCTGCAACAATTTGTTAGAAACTGGAACATAAGGATTTATAAATCTAGAGAAAATAATATTCACTAGTTGATTTTTCAAACTAGTGGTATGAATGTTGAGTCCTAGTCTTCACGATTTTTTCTACAACTCTGTGGAAAGATTCTAGCTAGATGAAATCTCAAAATTTTTATGATTGAGATTTTATTTCAGTCCTCACTTGTGATTCTCTCCATATTCCTATTGACCTACTAGACGATGATGGATGTAGGCCCTTCTATTCCTATCTTGATTCACCGTGGCTATGATACCACTGTTATATTTTAAGGATATATGCAGTGGGAGAGATCTAACATAGGTCCTGATAAGATGAAAACAAGTGAGTCTACAATATAATTAAAATATACTATAAATAGAAAGTGGTGAAAATACAATACAATATGTAGGAAATGGTCACTCCATTAATATAATCTAAAGAAATATATTGTGATCCATATAGGAGCTCTACCACAATCTACTCTATACTACAATGCTAGTAATATCTATGTGCTACGTCTTATGATCTATCATTATGAGTCCCTTTATATAGGAAAATAGATTCCTTGGCCAACACTCTATTTAGTTGTGCAAGTGGACACCTTGCACATTACAACATGCACATTGACACTTGTGCATTTATTATATTGCTTGAAGTAAGTAGCCAAATTCCCCCTAAAGTAATCTCTACTCTAACTATGTATTATAGGTGGTACATTTACATGACCCAAATTATGTAATATATTCTAACTCTAACAACAAAGACAATTTTTACATATTTCACATCATATTTACCTTTAGAAGATGCAATATCTTCCATCAAAACCTTGAGTCTCATAATATAGTCCTCAACATTATGAAAATAAACAAGCTTAAGAGAGAAAAGCTCCAATTCTAAATGACTTAGTTTTATATTATTAACTATCCCCAAAAGCTCATGCAATTTTAACCATACCTTGATAGGGCTATTGTCCTATTTGATATGGAAAGGATATTTAATTCAATCTATAAGGAAAATAGACCAAGAACCTCAAATATTAAAATAAATTCAATACATGCATGGGCATGAATTAGATTGTAATTTGAAGATCCCCCATAATCTATATTGAGGGGCCAAGGAGACAAGATATTAGTGATATAAATATCTTCCCCCCATAATTGATGCTCTTGTGGGTCTTTGCAGTTGAGAAAGATCCTTTAGAATATCCCTCATCATTTGGAAGATGTCCACTAATCTTTAAGAACTTAGTTTCAATCCTTTGCAATTTTAGTAAGTAATTCTTTATTGGATATTCCTATGAAGATATATTATGTGTTCTAGGACCCTCTTTGAATACCTATCCTATCTTAATTACCTCATTTAGACAATGAAAACAAGATAAAACTTGGATGACCTTTTTTCAAAAACATTTTTTAACCGATTTGGGTAATGATCCAAAATAGTAGTGCATGTTGGATCTGAAGGTCAAATTATCATGTTTATGAAGATATTTTGAGTTGTTAAAATCATTTTTAAAGGAATCCAAACAAGGAATATTGTTTCTAAAGGTATCAATAATTTTGAAGCAGTACTAAATCAACATGACAAAAACAATCTATTGAAAAACAAAGAAAATCAATAGGAGCCCAAAGCTTTCTGGTATTACTTTTCTAGAAAATGGAGTTACAGAGACCAACCCCTTTACAATTTTAAAATTCCCTTATAATACCCTGTTTTCCCTTTTCCCGCCTAGGACAATTCATTTGAAATTTGAATTTTAGGGGCAAAAATTCCTAGGGTCATAACTCCTCACTCATTGTTCGGATTGACTATTGGTGTATGTTTTTGAAAATCTCTCAAAAATATCTACAACCTCTATGAGGCCTCTAAGGCCTTCAAAATTTACCTTTAAGTTTTAGTGGTAGGATTTTCACCATTTTGGTAGGGTTTTTACCATAAAACTTACATATCTCCCAAACTGCTCAGGATATTAGGGTGATTCTTTCACCATTAGGTCTATTTCTCCATCCCCTAAAACAACTAAACAAATTTTAGAACATAATAAAATAAATACAAATTTGAGTGATGTAAAATCACTCTTACACCACTGGATGCTCCTGCATCAAGTTTTTATTCTCTTCTTATGTTATTGTACAAAGAGAATCCACACACACATTTATATATGTTTCCATTTTATTTTAAAAAAATGATGAAAGAGGATGATAAAACCACTAGATGTTATTTTAAACATCAAGATGTAATTAAAACAATTTTTTTTATCCATAAGAAATGGCTTATGGATCTTAGAATAACAAGTAAAAGAAATAAATGTATTTAAATATTAATAGGTATATATAAAAATTTAAAAATGGAACATTGGATAAAATTAAAAAGAATTGCTCGGTTATGTTAATGTTCATTGTAGCAAGTAAAATGAGAATGCTTCACCAAGGAGGAGGTGGTGAAGAAATTGTGTGGCATAGACGCATTGAATTTAGTTGATTCTAAAACACATCTCCAATTTGAACTCCATATCCATCATCATCATTATCATTATCGATGGATAAGTCATATAATTTTCTTTCAACAACATCTACACCTCATTTATTATTAATATTTATCATGGACATTTCCTCACCTTCCTTTTGACTTGCATTTGATATTATAATATCTAGAAAAAATTGAGCAACAATTGACCCATCCACTTTCATAGCTTAGTTGGATAGAGTACCCCTGATTAGTAAGCATGAGATCATGAGTTTAATTCTCATTGAAAGCATTAGCTAGTTAATATATTAAACAACATTATTCGATTTTATTTAGTACAAATATGCATATATGCTTTTGTTTTTTAGTATAAATATACATATTGATTTACCTTGACTAGATATAAGAGTGTAACCATCAGAGTAGTGGGATAACAAATCTTGATGTAATCGTTCGGTTGTTGGTTCAAATTTGGCAGGTCGAATATTAATATTTATTAAGTATGTATTTTATCCTAAAGCTAAACAAGGTATCCTAAAGCTAGATAAGAAGTCAATAATAAAGGAATTCTAGATACCCCAAATGATAGAGATACTTTAAAAGTGTTAAGTATATCATAGAATTATTATCCATAAAATTATAATCTATCTTAGGCAAACATCATCCTCTTTCATATAAGAAGATCTTAACCACAACCATCAAGATCCTAATTAAGAATTATTTTGGTATATTTTAGAGTCTTCAAAGCATATACATCCAATTTATTTATGTCTACTATAAGGAATGAACCTAAATACTCCTAAATAAATCAATCATGTTACTTTATATACTTGTTGATATACTCCTAAATAAATCAGACCTGTTGCTTTAAATTAGCTTGACCCAAGGTCAAAAATTCCACAACTAGATTAATCATATATACATATAAGGATGGATTTAAACACTCAGTTTTGTGTATTATTATACTTTAGTGATCCTTATTTATAATAATTTAAAGGATAATACCCCAAGGGCTAGGTGGTGGATTGGTAAGTGCTAGTATGGTTGGGAACTTACCAAGAAGAGACCCAGGTTCAAACCTTGGGGGAAGCATATTGCAAAGGTAGTAGTCTTATATGAATCCTTTGAGTGTGTGCCAGATTGACAATGATGGTATGAATCCTGAGCACCTGGTGGTCCATTTCACACTAGGCTATAAAATAATGAGGTGGAATAGGTTTGGTAAATGTAGCCCTTGTGGTTTGAACTCTACACTTACTAGCTATTAAAAATAGTGTGGTTGTAACTAGCTCTCATATCAAGCAAAAAATAAATAATAATCTAAAGAATAATTAGTTATAGTAATTCATATGAATGTATTTAATATAGTCAACTAATTATAGTGTAAATTTGATAACTTAGAATTTATAAACTTGAGTTGAAGATCAATGACAATTATACTTCTTAATATCCTCTAGATTAAGCAAGAAATGTGCAAATAATTATAAATATATAAAAGAGGAAAATTTATATTATCAAGGTAACTACAATAGAGACAAAACTTCCTAAGTCCATTGGACATAATTCACTAAAGGACACAAATTCATGCTCTAATTGGATTTTTTTTCAAAAATACTCCTTTGATTTAAAACCATTGACCTACTTAAAATCTAACATTTTGAAACTAATGAACAAAAATCCATGAAAGTAAAAAATATTGTTAGAGAAAGCCACAAAACTAAGTATGTAGGTTACAAGTTTTAGTTATCAAATATATTTATGACTAAAAAACTAATAAAATATCATGTAAGCCAACCAAATAAAATGCTAGAATATAAAATATATGTTGAAGAGTAAAAAAATATGTTAAAAACTAAAGTCTTGTTCATGGTGTCATATTGATAAGGTGGTATATATGTGATATAAGAGCATAAAATGAACACTTATTTCATTTATATAATATGTATTGGTATACTAGTAGAAATGAAGGTATTAGTATAGATTTTTTTCTAAAAATAATGGAAAACAACATTTGATAAGTTTCAAAAATAAGGTTTAATATTTCTATGTTAATCTCTTATGTGTTTTAAATATATTTTATAAAACATCTCATTTATGGTTCATTGGATACTTTGCTTATATAATAATGCAAAAATGCTAAAATAAAAGATTTTGAAGTAGTTCCCAAAAATCACAATAGCATTTTTATTTTTATTGCACAAATGACCCATTTAATATCCCCCAAAATCTTTATGTACAAATATGACTTTATAATAAAATCTATTTAAACCCTCATGTTTTTTGCATATCAAAATTTCATCTAAGATCTTAAGAATATGTAATGCGTGAGAGAATGTAGTTTAATTGCAAAATTATTTTAGAAAATATGAAGGTTATTTGGTCTACATTTACCAAGTTTTTATTCACAATTTATCAAAAACATTATTTTGAACTTGTGGTGGAACCTATTTAAACCTTCATGAATTTTACATCTCAAGATCCTCTCTAGGATCCCAAAGTTTCTAAAGTAATTAAAATGGTACAAAAATATGAAACAATGCCAAATAATATGCAAATTGTACTTTACCATGTCTAATAATTTTTTAAAATTAGTTCAACTAATGTTAAAGCTAGAACAAATATGTCATAACATAATGATATTACTCATTATGAATTAGCAATGATATCATATCATGACAAGGTATCCTAAATATAGACAAAAAGTCAATAATAAAAGAATTCCATATGCCTCCAAATGATAGAGATACTTCAAAAGTGTTAAGTATATTATAGAATTATTATCCATAAAATTATAATCCATCTTAGGCAAACATCATTAAGAAGATCTTAACCACAATCATCAAGATCCTAATTAAAAATTACTTCAAAGTATATACATCCATTTTATTTATGTTTAAGGAATGAACCTAAATAATCAATCACCATATAAACATGTACCATGTTAGGCCAAGAAAAGTTTGTTATCTTTTAATCCTTGGTTGATTATTATATTTCTTGCATAAAAGAAAGAAGGGGTAACTTTACTCTATATTTCTATATGACCATTATAAAAAAGCACCCATAAATTATTAACCCTCAAATGAAGGACTATGTAAGATTCACCAATTTAAACACGTTCATAAATTTTGAAAAATTAAATTTATGGATTTTGTTTTTTTAAACAAAGAAACCATGATATACAAAGTTTTGAATTTATCATGTAAGTTTAAAACACATATATCAATCCAAAAAAACTACCTACCTTCTTCTCAAATTGTCTTTGAAATATACAAGGATATTTGTCACTCTTTCTTGTATACTGATATACATCATTTTTTTCACAACATTTTTAACATCCACATAACTATATTCGAGTAAAGAAAAATAATTTCTTCAACAATATTTTTTGATTTTTTTTCTTAATGGAATATTTTTTTTAAGGCAATTAATAAGAACAATCATACTTCATACTTTTTTTTCAAGCGAAAAACCTCTTGAAGGACCGCCTTGGTATGAGAGACCACGACTAGGGGTTCTACACCGTCAAAAGGACCGCCTTGGTATGAGAGACCACGACTAGGGGTTCTACACCGTCAAAGTCACCCAGGAGTCGTGTCGAACCTACGCGCTCAGATCTACGCTCGGCCCTACCCGCACCAACATTATCAATTGGATTTTAGGTACCCAATTCAACTTTTTGGTAGGGTACCTTGGACCTCCCTTGGAGGATTGCCCTCTCCTCTCCAACTCACCTGCAACACCTGGGTACTTCATACCTTATGCACTACTAGGTGCATATACCAATAATAAGATTAAAATTTTTCTTGAAGAGCATTTATTTATGGTCTATTATTTACTATTTTGTTAGATTAATTTTAATTTTTTTATATCTCAATAAACAAATAATTTGAAAAAAAACAAATTTTAAAATAAAATACAAATTATGAGGGTTCAATCCCCACAATAGATGTGTATAAAAAATATTACTCAAAATAAAAATAAAAAATAAAATAAAATAAAATACAAATGAAAATAGTAATTATGTCAAGATTTATATATAATATTTGCAGATCTAATTATTTTCTTAAAAAATATTTATATTATTCAAAATAAAAGAAATAAAATACAATTTTTTTATATTAAAAAATATTAAAATTCAAAAGTTTTGTTATACTATATGGATTACCCTTCATTTTCATCAAAGACCTTAATATGTTGAAATAGTTATAGTTTTATTTTAACAGTATTTTATACAACTTATATTATTTATTTTATCTTAAATTACCCTTCATTTTCATCAAAGACCTTAATATGTTGAAAGAGTTATGTTTTTCTTTGTACAGTATTTTATACAACTTATATTACTTATTTTATCTTAAATTACCTTAAGATTATGTTGAACATCCATTTTTCGGATTCAACACACGTTCTTATTACTTTTCCAATATTAAGAATGTATATATCTAAATGACCAATACATTCCATTATTTTTTGTTTTAACGCACTACATTGTATACATACAATAAAATAAAAATATAACAAATAAAAAGCATATTAAAAAAACAAATATATTTTTGTCAAATAAAATGAGATCAAATTTAAACTTTCAAAAACTAATAATTTATTTAAATCTTCTAACTCACTATATATAACAAATAACTCATATAAACAACATTAAAAATAATAATAAATTTTAAATAATACAAAAATAAATAAAAGACACATTTAATTTTCATTTGAGAATATTTATCATACTTTTAGATGTCAACTCATACAAATTACTGCGATAACAATTAGCACCTATGGAGGCTCTAATTTTCTACTTACACTTGTCCTCTCAGCCAAAAACTTGACTATTCACAGGCAACATATAAACATAGATAGAGATGTCATCTTCATTTACTATCTTGATTTTTTTTATGCTGATCCATTTGTCAATAAACTAGAAGTATAATGTGGTTATGTAACTTCAAACTTCATTTCTAATACAGCTTCTGCCACTTCCATAGAACCGTTAAAGTTATAAACTAAGGTTAGCATGTTAGCAAATAAAAAAATAAAGTTCAAAATTTTTGAAGAATTATTTCAAAAATTTTGTATAACATCCATCATTTAGCATCCACCTTCATATCTGATGATGCATCCACCTCTATATCTACCTCCATATCGCATGATTCATCCATCTCCATCTCCATGTCCACCTCCATATCACACGATTCATCCACCACCTAGACATCCCAAAATGCATCAAGTTCCATATAACAAGATGCATCAACCTCCATATATGCACAACCTCCATTTTCATGTAGTGGCAAATACCTGAACAGCTGAAACAAAAACGAGACAGATTATAAATTATAATTAACCCAACCTCCGTTCAAAAGAAGAAGGAGGTGACAGTCTCATAGAGAATATCATGTAAACATTTCCTCTGTTGCAAAAATAAAAATAAACAGAATAAAAATAAACTAAAGTCATGACAACATTTCCTCTGTTTGCAAATAAAAAATTAAACACACCAAAAATAAACTAAAGTCATGACAACATTAATATAAATAAAAAAAGAAGTGAACTCCTTACAAACTAAAGTCATGACAACATTTCCTATGTTTGCAAACAAAAGATTAATAAAAATAAAAATGAAAATGAAGTGAAGTCCTTACAAGGTCATGCGAGGCTTGGAAATCGTTCATTCTCCTTTTGGTTTTGAACAATTCCATATCCATATTCCACAGAGCACTCTTTGGCCGTAGTATAATTTGAAAAAAACAGCTCTCACGAGCCTACTTCAAAAGACAAGGTTCTCCTCACGTGGATTTCGAACAACCTCCCTACTACTCCATTTTGTAAAGCTCGAAAAAATAGGTCACTGGTTCGAATCCGGCAGGTCGATATTGATATTTTTTAGTATTTTATTTTCCGTATCATCTGACATGATAGTTTTAAGCTTTGTGTGCTTGGGATAAAAGTAAAAAAAATATAATTTTGCACCAGCCGGGAATGCCATTACCACAAGACGCTTTAAAGAAAAAAATAATTTTCTGTTCAGAGCGCTCGTCCATAGGTAGATGAAACTCACCTTTGGTGGATTATATCCTTATATCCTTTCCAATTTAATGTTTTATTAAACTTCATTACTACATGAGATGCCTATTATGAATTCCTTGTGCCATCATGTTTAGTGATAATGTCATATGATTAGCTTTAAGGATGTCTCATTCAAGTGCTGCACTTGGCTGTACTTGCTCCTCACTCCCATAATGTTTTCATGATGTAGTTTTTTTTTTTTTTTTTGTGGTGGCCACAAGAGGTAAACAGACTGTGACCACGAGGGAACCATTACATAATGTTTCCATGATGTAGTTGTTATGAACATGTTAATATAACATTAAATATCTTAGAATTGGTACTTATTAGATGTATAATGAAGACATTAATATAACATTAATATAATGAAACATTAATATAACATGTTGATACTAACCTTTTTTATATACTTAGAAAATAATTGTATTATATTATAACATGTTGATACTAACCTTTTTTATATATTTAGAAAGTAATTATATTACATTGAAATAGTATGATGTTGAAGATGTATGGCATGAAAATATAAAATAGTAAATTAAGGAAAATTCAAAATAAAATATGCATCTTTGAAACATAGACCGTTATTTCATAAAAAATATTTTTAGAAATATTTTAAAAATAAAATTCAATTTAAAAATTACAATAAAATATTAAGCTTGTAAAAAAATAAAAAATATGTCATTGTAAATATTTTAATTTTATGTAGGTCTTTGGCGATCGTGCATCCCGAGAAGATATCTAGGAGGAAGAGCGACACGAAGGAGCACCAAGCAACGATAAAGGCACAAAATAAACCAAAATAAACCAGTATCAAAGCCACAGATCTTCAATCGTGGCAGAAGAGCAGTGAGTTCATCCAGATTACATCAATGCTTTACATCAATGCTTCAAACCCTTATCATGAATGTGCTGAATATTGTTTTCCAAAAATCATCGAAGCAAAGGAATGTTGGGAGAAATAAGAGACAAGAGTGAGCACAAGCCAAGAAAAATTAAAATCCAAGAGTGAACACGAGCCAAAAGGGAGTAAAAGCAAGAAGCGGGTGCTATTTACAAACCAGTGCGTGCAATTTGAAAACCAGTGTGTGCCAAGAGGGAGAGCAAGCCAGGAGCAAGCCCCACTAGCTAGTACAAAAGTAAAGTCATATTTGAAAGCCCTAATGGGAAGTCAAGATGCCCTAGTTGGAGATAAGAAAAAGAGTGAATATATGGTAAGTTTGATCTAGGTAGTAGATGTTACACCAAAAATGACTATCAAGGATGAGATGATTGAGCATGATATATCGGATCTTAAAAGTAGAGGGTTAATATGTAAGTTCCATAGATATTGGCTAGGGTTTTTAGAGATTCAAAATTGGATCAAGTGGAAGTGGAGATTGAATTCAAATTACTCTATGAATTTTCTTCCTAAAGGTTTTTTCCTCAACATATTTTCCAATTAAAAAATTAGGGATAAAATAATGAGTAGTGGCCCATGGTTTAGGGGGAAATAAGACTTTTATTTAAGACCATGAAATGAATTTTTTTTTGTTGAGACAAAAACTATTAAGAAGCTTCCAGTGTGGGTTAGTCTTTTTGGACTTCCATATCACCTTATCAATAAGGATGTTTTGAAGAAATACTGAAAATACCCTAGGGAAATTCATCAAGAAAGGACTAATTATTAAGGAGTTAAAGTATGCTATATATACCGGTTTATGTGTTGTTGTGGATATTTCAAAACCATTGCCACAATCCATTAAGATTAAATATAAATCAAAAGAATGAGATTAGCAAGTGGATTATGAAAGTATTGCATGTTGATGCCATGATTATTATGAGACTGAATACATGGTAAGATTTTGCAAAGTGAAAACTATGAAGAAAGAAACATCAAATTTTGACCATAAGATAAAATTCAAGATGAAGCAAGGATATCATAGAATAATAGAAGCTAGATCAGATCAAAGATATTCCACTTCAAAATAAGAGGCAAAGAAATCCTATCTACAAAATTATATGGCAAAGGCCACCATAGCTCACTTGGATCACTATTAGAAGAAACATACAAGGATTTTAAAGGACGAGAAAGTACAAGCTATAAGTTCAAATTCACAAGGATTAAAGGTGCAAAGGAAGATATGGAGGAAAATTTTCAAAGAAATATGACAAAAGATATCAATTTTATTCCAAGTAAATCTTCTTCATTTTCCTCAAGTAGTATAGATTTTTATTCTAGTAATAAAAGTGAAAGTGATATAGAGGTTATTAGTTCCACTTTAGGGTTTCAAGAGCAACATAATAAATAAATGACGATGGAGGAAATAATCAATAATTTAGAGTTTTTAGGGCAATATAAGAAGGTAATTTCTATGGAAGAGAATCCTTGCACTTTAGGGTTTCCAAGGGAACATAAAGAATAATGTTATTTTGAGGTTATATCTTGATCCTTCAAAGTAATTCAAACCTATAGATGATAAGTCTTATGATAATCAATTTGAGAAGATTGAAGAGATTGATGAAGATGATTGTGTTGGTGGGAATGAGAAAAAGAGAGGAAGACCTATAGCAAAAACAAAGAGAAAAGAACTTGTAATCTTACTATAGTGGTAAGGGATTTGGTCTCTCTTTGATAGGTCTAAGGTTCAAACCCCACTCAGTATGAGGGGATGAGGACCTCTCATAAAAACCTATGTAAACTCCATGAAAATCATTAAAATAACAAATAGAAAAGAAAACCCAAAGGGATATTGATATGGGAAAACAAAAGAAAATTTCGGAAGTGTTAACAAGAAGTGGGGCTAAACCCAAAAATAATAATAAAAAAAAAAAATCTTGGAATACTAGGGGCATAGAACCCCGAAAAAATATTAAGAAATTCTCAGGTTGTTATAGACAATATATTTATAGATATGGAAATTGGGCAACATATATTTTAGCTATTCACGGTGTTAGATTTCATCATGGAAAAAACATAAATTTTGGAAGGCATCTATATGAATGATATATTATCTCTTAATAAAATGATATAAAGGAGTTATTGTGGAAACTTAGTAGTTTGAGGAAAATGGCAAATATCTTTGATAGAAAAGCAAGTTGAAGATGGTCGATTTAACTTGATAGAAATGTATTGAGAGCAATGTAATGTTTTGTTTTTATAATGGGAGCACCCCCTGATAGAATTCACACACAACTTATTTAGTACACACAAACATACATACATACATACATACATATACATATATATATATATATATATATATATATATATATATATATATATATATATATATATATATATATATATATATATATATATATATATAATTTTATATTTTTCTAGAAAGTAATATTTGCATTGAGCTAACATTGGTGAATTAAAATATTTGCATAGTTGTAGTGTTGTTGTAGCATTTAAAATATTTTTAGGTGATATGGCAATGCTAAATTGACACTACATATTGACAGATAGCTTAGCATTAAGACATCACCACTATAGTGCCATCAATGGAAAATTTAATAAATCCATGTTTTTTTTTGGTAGGTTAAAATTATATTAAAAGCAGATTTTGAAAGGACCCCAAAACCTTTTTAAAACAGGTCAACCGACCAAACCAAAGGTCAAGAACAATCAATTTGAAGAATCCCGCCTAGCATAAAATAGACAGTTTGGAAAAACCCACCCAACGGGAATAAACAATTTTGTAAAATACCGCCTAGTGGGAAACCACCAGTTTTGAAAAATCCTGCCTAGTGGGAAACCACCAATTTTGAAAAATCTCGCCTAGCGGGAAACCACCAATTTTGAAACATACCGCCTAAAGGGAAAACATACAAGATGATGAATTTGAAGATCCCACCTAGCAGGAAGCATTCGAAAACCACCAGATTGAAAATCCTGCCTAACGGGAAAACTAGTAGATTTGGAATATCCCGCCCAGTAGGAAAACCAGCAAAAAAAAGAATTTCAAAAACCCCGCCTCATAGGAAAACTAATAGGTTAGGAGAGTCCCGCCCAACTGGAAAAGTAGTAGAAAACTAGATTTGAAAAATCCCGCCCAACGAGAAAACTAGCAGGTTTGGAAAATCCCACCCAGCAGGAAAACTAGTAGAACGAATTTGGGAAATTGCAGCACTGAAATACCACCAATAGGAGTACGAGGAAGCCGAAAGGAACTAGGAAAAACAACAACAAACACAAATAAAGGATCCCGAAAGCCTTAAAGGACCAGGAACCCATCAATATTTCTCACGAATAGTTCCAGGGAAGTGGACCTGGGACTGGGAATAACTTAGGAACAATAAGAGGCCCCCCCAAGGCTAATAACAAGATTTGAGAGTCCACCAAGAAGTAGGACCAGAAAGCAAAAGCCCCCAAACAGGAAACTAAAATTAAAACATACGAAGCCTAGGCAGAAAGCAGCAGTAGGCACAAATATGGGATCCGTGAAAGCCTAAACTGAGGGATCCAAGGGTATGCATGTATTTATCATAGGTCCCCTCCCCAAGATCAAGATATGCAATAGAAAATCCAAAGCACCATAGCAGAAAGGACCAGTAATCCCCATCCTTGCACATGAACAACTTCAGGGAACTAGGACTGAGGCTGGGAATAACCCAAGCATAGGAAGAGGCCCCCCCAAGGCTAGGCAAATGCTCAAAGCATCCACAAAGTAGTAGATCCAAAAAGAAGAAGCCTTCGAATAGGAAATTGAACATGGTCCCATCCAAAGGGATGAGACCACCAACAACCAAAGGCATCCCAAAGAGGAAACATGAGCAAAGAGGAAACTGGCCCCCCAGACCAACCTCTATGAAGAGAGAACCTCATGGGATGCACCAGGAAGCAAATGAGAACCCAACCTGCAACCACCACAGACCGAGAAATCCCTGGGAATTGGATCCCAATAACAACCTACGAAAAAACCCCAGGGGAAAGCTTGAGGAATATCAGGGACATGATCCCAGGAACATGTAGGAAACCCTAGAATATCCCTGGGAAGCACCAGGCCCAGGACTCAAGCGAGGAAACCCCAAAACTACTGGGAAAGGAGCAGAAAGTGGGTAAGGATCTCCCCCCAAGGAGATCATCTGCTACAAACCATTCCCAGAGTGGGATGACCTGGTATGAATCAGGGATTGGGCAAGAACCAGGGAAGGAGGAGCAGGGAGAGGGAGCAGGTCCCTCTGCTAAAACCTTATTTTCAATTAATCCATGTTTTGAATGGAATCTATATCATAATTTAATCAAATAAGGTAGATGTCAATGATTCTATATACTATTTTGTTAATTGACATCATAAGAAGAGTAAAATAAAATTAAATTTGTCCTATAACATGAATTAAAGAAAGTCATTGCATTACTTGATGAAACTATAAGCCACTTTAACGCCAAAATATAACATGAACAAATTCATAAATAAAAATATAATTTAATTCAAATGGAGGTGAATCGAGGGAACCTTATATATAGAAATAATATCAATTGAACAAAATCCTAATTTAGAAAATACAAAGGAGTTTAACACCTTGACAATTTGGAATGCATATACATACATACATACATACATACATACACATGTATGTATGTATGTATGTATGTATGTATATATGTATGCATATACACATAATTCCTTGGACCTTCAAGGGAGCATTATAAATATTTGGACCTTGGAGGAGAGCACTATAAGGCTTTGGATCTTAGACTTCCATGGTTTAATACTTGGCCTATTCTTTTGATTGTGTTTGAAAAATGCTTGGTGACTTAATGGATGATGTGGTATAAATAGAAAATATGGTAAATATGACATGGTATCCAGCTTTTTCCTGTATAAACCAAATATATTAATCATATACTGGCATTATATAATTTTTTATATACTTTTCATTGCATAGTCATCAATAAACATGGCATGAAAGTTCCTTTTATTATCTCTAAAATGTGAGAGATGGTAGTTTCTAGTACATTGATACCTTGTATAGTGGCCTATATAATTAATATTTTAGTGACACCCCTTGCATAGATAAATGAAATTTTGTGGTAGTTTGTTTGCTAAAGCATTATCCTAGTGGTAAACCATTCAACACATAATTGGCATCCCCTCAACTCCCTAGTCAATGACACATGGTATATTTTTATTCATAGAAGGTACATTTTATTTTTAAAATTTTAAAAAGTTTTTGGTGGCATTCATGCCATAACTTTTACATATGGAAGCTTTTTGCATCTATTTTTTTCAAATCGCATGGTGTTTTGAGCTCTTTACATTGGAAGTATTATTTTTGGTCACAACTGCATATAGGAGACTATATTTTGGTATGGATTCCATGTATCAACATGTATGCTTGATCAATATATTAAAATTTTACACCTAGAAAATCAAGATTGAAGCTCGCTCTAGATAAATGGTCTCCTTGGATATGTGAATACAGATCCTTTAGCCACTGATTCTAATGAAAAATCAATCATACAAGGAAAATAAGGATAAATATCATGGTGTGATTAATCTTCATATTGATGAGGTCTATGAAAACCACTTCATTCAAGCCTCAAAGTTCCAAGTCATGTGTGATGGCATTAACTCTACACAAATTAGTATATTGGAGGTAAAACTTACTACTTTGAATATGGAGATTTTTTAGACCATTGATAAGTACATCAATAAGTTCAATAATATAGAAGTAGACATCCATATTACCAAAGAAGATACATTAAGAAGGATAAATTAGTAGTTTTTAATGATGAGGTTCAACATCAAAAGGTAAAATAGACTCTAGGTTTATTTTCCTTGCTGATTGAAACAAAGTTGCTTTTCTACATCAAAGAAGATAGTGACCCTATCAAGGTATGGTCAAAGCTACGTGAACTATTTGGAAAGGTTAATACTACTGAAGTAATTTACTTGGAAATAGAGCTTTCCTCTCTTAAGCTAATTTATTTTCATAACATTGAGGACTATATTGTGAGATACAAGGCTTTATGGGAAGATATTGCATCTTCTAGAGGTAAAAGAAAGATGATGCAAAATGTGTTAAGATTTTCCTTTTTAATCTCTCCTCATCCTTTCATATGTTAAACCTAATGCATCATATTATTCCTATATTCTTAGAATCCCAAAAGAATCACACTTGATCAATTTTTCTTTCCTAATTTACTTTTATGTTGTAATACAAAATATTGGTTGTGAAACTCCTCAAATACAAAATCACATAAGGGAATTTAAATCTAAGGAGGCTAAGACCCAAGGACCTATGGCTAAGACCCAAGGACCTATGGGAAAATTTTATTGAACGCAAGCACATTCCAAAATTGAGGATATGGGATGATGTTTTAGATGCTTTGATCAGTTTATTTGATGATTTTGTGAAATTTTGAATTGTTTTGGGATGTTTTGAAGCGTTTTGAGGTATTTTTGTGACTTTTTCTTGCAATAAAATTTTAAGCACCCAAATTAATCCAATTTGCCACAAAATACGATGTAATGATAGGATTGATGCTTGAATTAGCTAATGTGATGATTTTGTGGGGTTTTGCACTATTTTGGAGTCTTTTGAAGCTTTCTGCACTATTTTGAGAACAGATGCAGGATTGCATCTATGTCTTTCTAGACATAGAGGTGCATCTCGTCATCTGCAAATGCAGAGGTGTATCTGTGTACACCTTCTAGACATAGGGCCATATATAGACATACCTACTAGATGCGAGGGTGCATTTGTGAGTGCAAATTTAGCTATAAAAGGGGTGCAAGGGTTATTTTCACTTCATTCTTGCATTTGAGAGCTTTGAAGTCAACGTTTAAGAGGAGAAGAGTGAAGGAGCTTGGTGATGGCAATGGAGGGAGCTGGTGCGGTGGCTGGATCTTGTGGAAGGGTGATGAAGATAAGTTCTTCTAGCCTTCTTGTTCATTTTTATAATTATTGTTTAGTTTTATTTATTTGTTTAGTTTTATTTTTTTAACAACAAAAATGGGGAAGGCGAAAAGTTCTTTTTGTTTGAATAAAATTGTATGGAATTTGAAAATATTATTTTTACACATGTATGATATAATTATGTGTATTTATTTTGTTTGTGTTGTAGTTGAATATTTTGGAGGCTCGACATAAATTTTTTACCTTTCTTTCCTAGGGTGAAGAAGGTGTTAATGAAGGCTAACTAGGAGTGGTTGGGGAAGGTGGAATTGGATGGATGCACATGGATTGAGGTGGTGAGGGTGAATGAGAGGTACCTCTCCACCTTATTAGAGAGGTGGGATCCAAATAGGGGGACCTTCCATCTCTCTATAGGGGAGATGATGGTGATACTTGAGGATATCTATGACATCTTTCATGTAATTATGGAGGGATTGCGTATTTGGATTGGGTGGGATAAGGGGTACAAGCTCAGCCACATTTATAATGATGCTTGGGAGGATGAGTAGATTGGGAGAAACATCAAGTATTTGGTGATGTACTCAAGTAAAGATTTGGAGGTGTTACCAACCTATGTGATGTTTATTTCGTCCAATGTGTTGTTGCCCAACAACACAGGATGTAGGTTCTCTTGGAACTTGATTAGGTTGGTGTACAACATGATTGATGAGCCTCGGGTATATGCTTAGGCACCTGCCTTACTGGATCAAGTGTACACAAAGTTTTATGAGGTGAAGAGGTAGGAGCAAAAGGGATTGGGGTGTAGTATGCTTCTTTAGATCTAGATTTAGGAGCAATTCAGTGTATCTCATCCTATGGAATTCCCTTATGAGTGGGATAGGGTACATCCCTATGCACTCAGGTGGTAGTAAAATGAAGAGATACGATCAAGCCATTCCAATAATAGTTATTAGGAGTATAGGGACTTATGGGTGATATTGAAACCTAATCAAGTATGTTGGTAACCATGGTGAGGGGCTAGATGGGGTATGGATGAGGAGTAGATATGGAGGACCATGTGGGCTAGATGGGTTGTCCATCATCAAAATAACGAGTTAGAGTTGATATAGTTCTCACATATCCTATGATAGTTTGGGATACAATAGGGGGTTATTTATACCCCATGATCTATAGATGTTGTGGTGACAAGCTGGGCTTACCTTATGCTGATGATTGAGCGGTGGAGTCAGATGATGATAACGATATGGATATCCCAAACATGGAGGACATCAAGACTATATATGACTACGATGCCTGCTTTGTCTCTCAACCTCCATGGGCACCAAGTTAGGTGGTGGATAATGTTAGTGGCGATGATGGGGAGACTACATCTAAGATAGAGAAGACTCTTTGATGATAGAGATGTTTCCAAGCTAGCAATAGGGGGAGATAGTCGAGGGTTAAGTCAGATCAATCTCTTGATATTAGAGGTGATGGTGAGGGTAGAGGTAATAATGGATATGATATAGAAGATATTACAGAGAGACCTCAAGTAGATAGTAAGGAGGAGTGGATTGTACTCTAGGTTGAGCGAGATAGCCTAGCTAAGGATTAATATTGACTCCTATAGGTTTCGACAGAGTGGTATGTATGGGTGGATGCTTGGGATGTTGATATTTCATGGCTAAGGAGGGATATGGAGGGACTACAGAGTATCTTGAGTGGAGGTGATGACACAGCTAAAATATTTACCCTTCATGCAGAGATAGTAGAGAAGGATGGGCATATGAGATAGGATGTATCTCTCCTTCATGTAGAGGAGGATCGTACATGATCATAGGTGTACATTCGATTCTTAGAGGATTTACTTATGTAGGGAGATATATCACTACCTTTGCGGCCCTATTATTTGAGATCCAACACTAGCAGGTGGAGTGAGTCCAGGCATATCAATTCTCACTCTAGAGATCCATGGAATCCTATTTTATCAATGTCATAGGGTTTTGGTCATGGGTCTCCTTTTGTACCTTCTAATAATTGTAGTAGCGCTAGTTAGTAGTGCTTATTACTTCTTTTTGTATTTTTTTTCATATATGAGCCTCAGTGATCTATTTTATATAGCCTTAGGGTGTGCTTTGTACTTATGATTCATGTATATACATGGTTTTTCTTTTGTGTATCATTTTGTGTTGTGCTTTTTGTGTTCCTTTTATTGTGGATGTATGTATGGATGCATATGTATATGGTGGCATGAATGTATTACGAACTATGTATATACTTTCTTATAATTATGGATGTGAATGAATTGATGGTATCATGCTCTAATGATCATCCATATAGATTTTAGACTCTTGCTTGACCAACTTTATGTTTGTTGCTTAATCAGGGACACCAAAACCTAATGGTGTAATATGAAATGAATTATGAAACTTATGTAATAATGCAATGATGTTATGGAATGTAGGCTTGTTTATGACTTTATTTGCTTTAAGGATAAAGAATCTAGAGTTGTTTTGCAGAGACTTAAGCACTCTAGTGATTTCATACAAACTCATCTATTAATATGGCAAAACAAAATCAATTTTTTTGAGGATCAATTGTGTGTGCAATGGATGTTCATTCACCAATCATGAGTATGGTAATGACTCAATCCAATTAAGAACCACTATGTGTATAAATGAATTCATTTACCCATATTTATTAAGGTGACATTAAACCAGACATGGAGAGAACTAGTGGTCTAGCTTGTCCTTATGTGCCTTTAGAGGTCTCTTGAAGAGAGATGTGTCACCACGCATGATCATAGTCCAATATTATGGTCTTTAATTTTTGGGGAATCAGATTCTCATCCACTTGAATTGAGTCCTGATGAGAATTAAACCCTATCCTTACTACTTGAAGGTCTATTATTATTATGTGTTTATAAATATAAAACTTTGGGGAATCAGATTCTCAACCATTCAAATTGAGTCCTGATGAGAATTGCATCCTATCCTTACTACTCACTCTATTATGAGATTATTGTTGTGATAAGAATTAAATCTTTGGGGAATCATATTCTCAACCACTCAAATCTAGAATTGATGAGAATTTTTCCCTTATCCTTACTACTCTTTCTATCATTTCGTAACTTGAGAAAAGATGTATATTTTAAAGTGGTGAAAACCACTATTTTCATTGTTTTGTTTTGGACTATGTGCATAATGGGATAAGCAAGAAGAAATTTTCACTTCAAGGTTCAACCAAATCATGGTGTCATCCCTCTCTAACACAAGATGTTATTAATAAGTGTGATATGTGTTTGATTCAATAATGGTAGAGTTAATTCCCATAACTCTAGAATTTTTAGTGAAAAAGTGTGCTTTGGTCCAAGAGAAAACTTGGCGTTCAACAAAGATTGCTTGAAACACTAGGAGTGGTTGAGTGACCAAATATATTTAGGGGTGCCTGAGTTTTAGATTGTGAAATTAGACTAATGTTATACCGAAGGTGCCCCTGATTAAGGCAACAAGACTTGTTGGACTAACAATTATCCAAATGGAACAAATGACAACTAGTATGGTAGGTGACATGAATGGATGCAAATGATATGAATGCATGTATGAAATGTAGGTGGAATGCATAAAACGCAATGTGTATGTTTGAGTGGTAATGAAAAATATTTTTTTAAGCCATGTATATATGTACATATATAATTCACATTAACCATAGAATGCTCTCAAGTGGATAATATTCAATGGCTCGAGCTCTTCTATTTCCTCAAGACTGGTAAACTTATATGTTCTTGGACCTAATTTTTGTTTTACAATATAGGTACCCATCCATCTAACCACAAATTTATCATGAAGATGCAACAATGCATTGGTATTTCTTTATTTTTTTAAAGTACAAGATCCCCTACTTTGAATTCATGTGGATGGACTTTTGCATTGTAAGCACGCTTGAGACAATCTTGATACACTTGTAAGTGCTCTAAAACATTGGCTCACCTTTCATCAAGGAGTGTGAGTTGATCAAAACGTGCTTGTCTAGAGGTCTTGTCATACATGAATTCTTGTATTGAAATGCGTAGTGTAGGGATCTCGAGCTCAAGAGGCATGATTGCCTTGGCATCATAGACCAATGAGAATGGAGATTCCCCTGTAGGTGTACAAATTCTCATTTGATAAGCCCATAGTTCTAAGTTAATTTGAGTATACCGATATAGATGATTTTATTTGACTAGATTATTTAGAATGGCTATCAATGTCTTATTGGTTGCCTCAACTTCTCCATTTGCTTGCGGGCAGTAAGGAGTCAATAAACTATATTGGATATTATACTTTTTGCATAGTGCTCAAACATCCATATTTTTAAAAGACCAGTATAATAGGAATTCACGTGGATGGACTTTACCATTATCATATATTATATTTGATGGAATTCCAAAATGATAGATAATATATTAGAGTATGAACTCCACAATTTGAGGTCCTATTATACTGGTCATAGGAATTACCTCAACCCATTTCATGAAGTGCTTTATGGCAATGATGTTAAATATGTTATATCAAAGAGGGAGGTGAGATTTTTCCAATAAAATCAAGGTCCCATTGTGAGAAGGACCACCAAATTTGAATGGGCTATAACGCTTGTGATGGCACGAGTTAAATTAGCATGATGTTGATATATTCAACATTTCTTGATATAATTGCAATAATTGCTTTCCATGGTGGGTCAATAGTAACCCACATGCAATATGCACTTTGCAATGGCTATTCCACTAAAGTTGCCACCACAAGTACCATCATGAGCCTCAAATATGGCTTATTGTGTCTCTACAGGCTCAAGACAACAAAGTAGGACTCCATAATAACCACGTCTATACAACACATCCCCCAAGAGAGTGAAATGAGATACCTTCTATTTGAAAGTTTATTTTGAATTTTGTGATAGATATGGTGAGAGCATACCAAACTTGATAAAGTATTTCACTTTATTAAGCCAAGGATCATGTGACTCTACTTGAATAAAACAAACATCCTTCTCATCCTTAGATACAGATTGTGAGATTACAAATTTAGAGATTGTCATGATAAGTAGCGGTTGGACCTCCCCTACTGAATTATTTGGAATAAATGATCCTAGGGAAGACATCACATTTACAAATCTATTAGTCAAATGAGGCAGGTTTTCAATCTCATACGAGTCAAATTTTTCTAGAAATTTCATTACTACTTCATTGTAAAATTTTAAGACTAGTTTTTTGCATTGGTATGATCCCTTCACTTGATAAATGACAAGCTGGGAATCATAAAATATTCTTATATGCCTTATACCCATAGCTATAGCTACCTAAATTCCTAATATTAGAGCTTCATATTCTGCATTATTATTTGTGCATGGGAATTTGAGTTTAAATGATAAAATAAAGGTATGGGTATCCCTTGAGGTGTATGAAACACAAATCCTACACCTTGTCCTTTCTCGTAATTGGAACCATCAAAGTGTTGAGCAAGGTGCAGCCACAATATTGTCATTGTTGTCAACACAGTCAGATAGATCGGTTGATGCAGTGGACATGAGTTCAGAGGTTATTCAAAGTATGTACAATGATGTTAAATGCTTATGAGGATGTTTTTGATGTTTGGGTGAAGTTGTTACAGGTTGTCCAAGAAGACCGAAGTGGCCCATATGCTAAAGATCAAAGAAAAAGAAAAACAACGCATCGAGAAAAAGTGTCGCGATATCGCGACATGTTGCATTTTCACGGGCCAAAGCAAAGAGAAAGATCAAGGAGAAAAAGTGTCGCGATATCGCGACATGTTGCATTTTCGCGGCCAAAGAAAAGAGAAAATGCGAGGAAAAAGTGTCGCGATATCGCGACATGTCGCATTTTCACGGCCCGATGCAAAGAAAAAGAGCAAGGAGAAAAAGTGTCGCGATATCGCGACATGTCGCATTTTCGTGACTCAAAGAAAAGAGAAAATGCAAGGAGGAAAAAGTGTCACGATATCGCGACATGTCACATTTTTGCAGCTCAAAGTGACTCAAGAAGGGCAGAAGAAGAGTAACAAAAGTGTCACGATATCGTGACATGTCGCATTTTCGTGACTCAAAAAGGGCAGGCAGGTAGAGTAACAAAAGTGTCACGATATCGCGACATGTCACATTTTCGTGACTCAAGAAGGGCAGGCAGGCAGAGTAACAAAAGTGTCACGATATCGCGACATGTCACATTTTTGTGACTCGAAAAGGCCAGGCAGGCAGAGAAACAAAAGTGTCGTGATATCGTGACATGTCACATTTTCGCGACTCAAGAAGAGCCTCAAAATAGAAAAAAATAGTCATGGAAAAGAAAACGAACAGTCATCGAAGGAGAAAACAAATGCATGCCCATGTGGAGAAAATGAATAGTCGAAGAAGGAGAAAATGAACAATCGTCAAAATAGAAAATGAAAAGCTTTTGAAAACCAAAATGCATGCATGCACAAAGGAGAAAACGAACAGTCATGACCGAGAAGACGAACAGTCATGGTAGGAGAATATGGTGTCAATTCTTTGCATGTAACGTGTTTGACGAAATGCCTACTCTATATATACAAAAGGAGTTACATAAAGAAGGCGTTACAATTGACAAGTGGCGTATGAGAATATGAAAGGAGTTACAACTGGAGTTACAAAGAGAAAGGATGGTTATAAAAGGAGTGTTGCTTGGAGAATTAAAGTGAGGATTTTATTCGGTGAAGTGTGCAAGAGGAGCGCGAGAGAGAGTGAGAGGGAGAGGCGAGCGAGAAGGGTGTGTGTTTTGTGAATTGTGGGAGATGTTGAGTAAGCAATAGACCAGTCAGGGTCTTGTAAAAGTGAAGGCATTTATATGTCAATCTTCTAGTTTTAGAATTGAAGTCCAAGTTGGTGCTTGGCATCAGGGGTTGGTGCTCCTTCCAGTTGGTGCTCCTTCTAGTTGGTGCTGGTAAATCGTGGGTTGGTGCTCCTTTCGTTGGTGCTGATAAATCAGGGGTTGGTGCTCCTTTTTGTTGGTGCAGATAAATCATGGGTTGGTGCTCCTTCTAGTTGGTGCTGGTAAATCAGGGGTTGGTGCTCCTTTCTGTTGGTGCAGATAAATTAGGGGTTGGTGCTCCTTTTTGGTGGTATTGTAAATCAGGGGTTGGTGCTCTTTTTTGTGTAGATAAATCAGGGGTTGGTGCTCCTTTTTGTTGGTGCAGATAAATCAGGGGTTGGTGCTCCTTCTAGTGGGTGTTGGTAAATTGATTGTAAAGTTGTTGCTTTGCAAAGGCTGGATTTGGATGGGAGTCCAAACAGTCAATTTTTGAGGAGTAGCCAAATCGGTGAACCTCGGTACATCTTGTGTTGTGTGATGCTCTCTTGTTATATTTGCTTTATTTGGTTTTAAGTTTTCATTGTTTTGGCTTTAAGAGTTGAAGATTTAAGTTTTAAAGAGCTACACTGATTCACCCCCCTCTCAGTGTCATTGTGAGACTAACAATTGGTATCGGAGCTAGTTTCCCTTGTCAGGCTAAATCAGCTAGGGTTGATCTTGGATTAGTATGCAATGGGTAAGAAGAATAAATCCTCCTCAAATAAGACATCTCGGTCGGTTTCGGTTCCTGTGGAAGAGAAAATTGAACTAGAAAAGATAGGAGTGAATTCTGAAGTATGTGATGAAAACCTTGAGGGTGAAGTAGATCTAGAAGGTGAGTTGATCGCTGCACTTGAAGAGTTGGGTATAGAAAGGAAAAAGAACAAAAGATTGTCCAAGAAGTTGGAAGAATATGGGGATAAGATTGAAGATCTCTTCTTACAAATTCATAAAGCCAAGAAAATAGAAGAAGCCTTGAAGTCACACCTGGATGATAAAGGCGATGTATGTAGCAAACGTGAAGAGGAATCTAACAAAGTTATTAGTGATCTAAAGCTGCAAGTAGAAGAGTCCAAAAGGATTGAAGAAACTCTCAAGTCACAGATCAATGAGAAAGAGATTGTTTGCTGCAAACAAGAAGAGGAGATTGTTTTATTGAGGAAACAACTAGAAGAGGCCAATACAAATCTCAAATTTGAGAAGAGCACAGAGTTGCTAGATAAAATGATAAGGCAACAAAGAAGCCCCATGTGTAAGCTTGGTCTTGGATGTGAAGTTGAACAACCTTCATCTTCTAAATCTGCAGAGAAGAAGAAGTCCACTGCTGAAGGATCAAAGCAAGAAAATCTCAAAGGAGATCTACAACAAAGCAACCACAACAAAAGAGGTTCTATCACTCTCACTTTATTCATAATAATGCTTTTAATGGCTATTGTTTTAGATGCAACCATTATGGTCACAAGGCAATTTATTATGGATTGAATAATAGATCAAAGAGTTATTTTGGTAGAAATACATCTGTTATTCCGATTGAACACCATGTGCAATGTTTTAAATGTAATGGTCATGGGCACATAGCAAGGTTTTGTCCAAGAACTTTTGTATCTAATCTAAGGCAAGACAGTAGATTTCATCAGACACAAAGAATGCAACACAGACAGGGAAGAAATCATGTGCATCAAAGAAAGGAAAATAATCATCCATCAAGGATGCACAAGAGACAACCACCCAAGAGAAATGTTCAAGTTCACGAAAAGGTTCAAAATAGGGATGCAGTTGAAAAACTCAAGCCCAAGTTCAAGAAAGGTTGGAGAAAGAAAGAAGAGAGGAAATCGTGTCTCCTTGGATTGAAGGAGACTACTCCTCTATTGCACTAAGCAGCTCCAGGTAGCACATCCTCAGGGGGAGCAATCTTAAAGTTTTATTTTAATGCTCCTATGTTGTTTGGTTATCTGAGGATGAAAGGCAAGTAGTCAGGGGAGTTGTCGTATAGTTGTCAAAGTGTGTTTCAGTTCATGTAGTTGTTTGTGGAGGTAATAAGAGAGCATTAATTTTCTCTAAAGAAGTAGCCGTTATCAAAGAGATGCCGGAGTCAAAGCAAACAAGTGGCACTAGCACCCGGTTGGTCAAGAGTGCCAAGTGGCACATGCAAGGCGGAGACGTTGAGAGAATAGCGCCCGGTGGTGAAGCGCCAAGGAGGACAAGATGCCTATGCACCTAAGAAAGTCTTGCATTATTTGAGAAATGCGAGATATTTCCCGAGGAATCCCTTGATCACAGCGAGGAGAAATGCTCCCTGGAATCGCGTGAAGAACGTTCGCCTAAGACATTGAGTAGCCCTGACATATGCCCTAGCAAGAAGCAGAATACCGAGTGTTGATGACTACGCACAGATTGAGGCTCCAACGCTAGATGTAACGGTCCACTGTCAATACCTACGCAAGCGATGAAAACATTCATGGCAGCCGTTAGAAACCAGAGACATTGAGCTGCACAACGGATGCGAGGCAAAGTCGTCAGTCACGGAGGAGGTGGCAGTCAAAAGGCTGAAGAAATTATGCGTAGGCTGCCTGGAGAGTCGATCACTTTTGATTTGGGAGTAACTTTTGCACAGCTGAGAGTTGCGTGTTGATCAAACTATACTAAATAAGTAAAAGCAAGGTACAACAGGAATTATAATATGATGAGCAGAGATTAGAGTGCTTATCCAAGAAGACTTTATGATAGAAAGAGTACCAGTGGAGGTGCATTCTATCTTGGAGACAGGTTGGTCGCGTGGCACAGTAAGAAACAAGAGTCAGTCTCCTTATCCATAGCAGAGGCAGAATATATTGCAGCGACAACGTGTTGTACGCAGGAGAAAGTTGCGAAAGGTGAGGTTAAGTTGGATTTTGTTCCAACAACAGAGCAAGTAGCGGATATCTTCACAAAACCGTTGCCCAAGGAAGTCTTTGAGTACCTTCGCAATAAATTGGGAGTGGTCACGCTTCCCAAGAATTGACTAGCTATCGGGACCACATTCTCATGGGGAGCATTTGTGTATTTGTTTATCTTTTTGCTCATGTTTGTGATTTTTGCTAAGTGTAATAATTTTTGCTTGAGAATGTTGTGCATGGACTCAGGGGAGTTTACAATAGCCCTTTGGTATTGTTGTCAAAGGGGAGAAGAGTTACAGGAAATTGCACGTGTGTTGCCAACAATTCCAAAGGGGGAGATTGTTGAGCAAGGTGCAGCGATAGTATTGTCATTGTTGTCAACACAGTCAGATAGATCGGTTGATGTAGTGGACAGGAGTTCAGAGGTTATTCAGAGTATGTACAATGATGTTAAATGCTTATGAGGATGTTTTTGATGTTTGGGTGAAGTTGTTACAGGTTGTCCAAGAAGACCGAAGTGGCCCATATGCTAAAGATAAAGAAAAAGAAAAGAGGAAAAAGTGTCACGATATCGCGACATGTTGCATTTTCATGGCCAAAAGAGAAGAGAAATTGCAAGGAGAAAAAGTGTCACGATATCGTGACATGTTGCATTTTCGTGGCCAAAAGAGAAGAGAAAATGCGAGGAAAAAAGTGTCGCGATATCGCGACATGTTGCATTTTCGTGGCCAAAAGAGAAGAGAAAAGAGGAGAAAAAGTGTCGCGATATCGCGACATGTTGTATTTTTGCGGGCCAAAGAAAAGAGAAAGAGCAAGGAGAAAAAGTGTCGCGATATCGCGACATGTTGTATTTTCATGGCCAAAGCAAAGAGAAAATGCAAGGAGAAAAAGTGTCGCGATATCGCGACATGTTGTATTTTCACGGTCCAATGCAAAGAGAAAGAGCAAGGAGAAAAAGTGTCACGATATCGCGACATGTAGCATTTTCGCGGCCAATGCAAAGAGAGAGAGAAAGAAAAAGTGTCACGATATCGTGACATGTCGCATTTTATGACTCAAAAAGGGAAGGAGAGAAAGAAAAAGTGTCACGATATCGTGACATGTCGCATTTTCGTGACTCAAGAAGGGCAGAGCAGAGTAAGAAAAGTGTCACGATATCATGACATGTCGCATTTTGTGACTCAAGAAGGGCAGACAGAGTAACAAAAGTGTCGCGATATCGCGACATGTCACATTTTTGTGACTCAATAAGGGCAGCCAGATAGAGTAACAAAAGTGTCACGATATCATGACATGTCACATTTTTGTGACTCAAAAGGGAGAGGCAGAGTAACAAAAGTGTCACGATATCGCGACATGTCGCATTTTGTGACTCAAGAAGAGCCTCAAAATAGAAATGAAAAGTCATGGAAAAGAAAACGAACAATCATCGAAGGAGAAAACAAATGCATGCCCATGTGGAGAAAATGAACAGTCAAAGAAGGAGAAAATGAATAGTCATCAAAATAGAAATGAAAATATTTTTCGAAAACCAAAATGCATGCATGCACAAAGGAGAAAATGAACAGTCATGACCGAGAAGACGAACAGTCATGGTAGGAGAATATGGTGTCAATTCTTTGCATGTAACGTGTTTGACGAAATGCCTACTCTATATATACAAAAGGAGTTACATAAAGAAGGCGTTACAATTGACAAGTGGCGTATGAGAATATGAAAGGAGTTACAATTGGAGTTACAAAGAGAAAGGATGGTTATAAAAGGAGTGTTGCTTGGAGAATTAAATTGGGGATTTTATTCGATGAAGTGCGCGAGAGGAGTGCAAGAGGAGAGCGAGAGGTGCGTGAGAGGCGAGCGAGAAGGGTGTGTGTTTTGTGAATTGGGAGATGTTGAGTAAGCAATAGACTAGTCAGGGTCTTGTAAAAGTGAAGGCATTTATATGTCAATCTTCTAGTTTCAGAATTGAAGTCCAAGTTGGTGCTTGGCATCAGGGGTTGGTGCTCCTTCCAGTTGGTGCTGGTAAATCAGGGGTTGGTGCTCCTTTCTATTGGTGTAGATAAATTAGGGGTTGGTGCTCCTTTCTGTTGGTGTAGATAAATTAGGGGTTGGTGCTCCTTCTAGTTGGTGTGGTGGAAATCGGGGGTTGGTGCTCCTTTTGGTTGCGGATAAATCGGGTTGGTGCTCCTTTCTGTTGGTGTAGATAAATCGGGGTTGGTGCTCCTTCCAGTGGGTGTTGGTAAATTGATTGTAAAGTTGTTGCTTTGCAAAGGCTGGATTTGGATGGGAGTCCAAACAGTCAATTTTTGAGGAGTAGCCAAATCGGTGAACCTCGGTACATCTTGTGTTGTGTGATGCTCTCTTGTTATATTTGCTTTATTTGGTTTTAAGTTCTCATTGTTTCGGCTTTAAGAGTTGAAGATTTAAGTTTTAAAGAGCTACACTGATTCACCCCCCTCTTAGTGTCATTGTGAGACTAACAATTGGTATCAGAGCCAGTTTCCCTTGTCAGGCTAAATCAGCTAGGGTTGATCTTGGATTAGTATGCAATGGGTAAGAAGAATAGATCCTCCTCAAATAAGGCATCTCAGTCAGTTTCGGTCCTCGTGGAAGAGAAAATTGAACTAGAAAAGATAGGAGTGAATTCTGAAGTATGTGATGAAAACCTTGAGGGTGAAGTATATCTAGAAGGTGAGTTGATCGCTGCACTTGAAGAGTTGGGTATAGAAAGGAAAAAGAACAAAAGACTGTCCAAGAAGTTGGAAGAATATGGGGATAAGATTGAAGATCTCTTCTTACAAATTCATAAAGCCAAGAAAATAGAAGAAGCCTTGAAGTCACACCTGGATGATAAAGGCGATGTATGTAGCAAACGTGAAGAGGAATCTAACAAAGTTATTAATGATCTAAAGCTGCAAGTAGAAGAGTCCAAAAGGATTGAAGAAACTCTCGGGTCACGAGATCAATGAGAAAGAGATTGTTTGCTGCAAACAAGAAGAGGAGATTGTTTTATTGAGGAAACAACTAGAAGAGGCCAATACAAATCTCAAATTTGAGAAGAGCACAGAGTTGCTAGATAAAATGATAAGGCAACAAAGAAGCCCCATGTGTAAGCTTGGTCTTGGATGTGAAGTTGAACAACCTTCATCTTCTAAATCTGCAGAGAAGAAGAAGTCCACTGCTTGAAGGATCAAAGCAAGAGAGAAGAGGTGAATCTTCAAAAGGAAGAAAATCTCAAAGGAGATCTACAGCAAAGCAACCACAACAAAAGAGGTTCTATCACTCTCACTTTATTCATAATAATGCTTTTAATGGCTATTGTTTTAGATGCAACCATTATGGTCACAAGGCAATTTATTGTGGATTGAATAATAGATCAAAGAGTTATCTTGGTAGAAATACATCGGTTATTCCGGTTGAACACCATGTGCAATGTTTTAAATGTAATGGTCATGGGCACATAGCAAGGTTTTGTCCAAGAACTTTTGTATCTAATCTAAGGCAAGACAGTAGATTTCATCGGACACAAAGAATGCAACACAGACAGGGAAGAAATCATGTGCATCAAAGAAAGGAAAATAATCATCCATCAAGGATGCACAAGAGACAACCACCCAAGAGAAATGTTCAAGTTCACGAAAAGGTTCAAAATAGGGATGCAGTTGAAAAACTCAAGCCCAAGTTCAAGAAAGGTTGGAGAAAGAAAGAAGAGAGGAAATCGTGTCTCCTTGGATTGAAGGAGACTACTCCTCTATTGCACTAAGCAGCTCCGGGTAGCACATCCTCGGGGGAGCAATCTTAAAGTTTTATTTTAATGCTCCTATGTTGTTTGGTTATCTGAGGATGAAAGGCAAGTAGTCGGGGGAGTTGTCGTATAGTTGTCAAAGTGTGTTTCAGTTCATGTAGTTGTTTGTGGAGGTAATAAGAGAGCATTAATTTTCTCTAAAGAAGTAGCCGTTATCAAAGAGATGCCAGAGTCAAAGCAAACAGTGGCACTAGCACCCAGTTGGTCAAGAGTGCCAAGTGGCACATGCAAGGCAGAGACATTGAGAGAATAGCGCCCAGGTGGTGAAGCACCAAGGAGGACAAGATGCCTATGCACCTAAGAAAGTCTTGCATTATTTGAGAAATGCGAGATATTGCTCGAGGAATCCCTTGATCACAGCGAGGAGAAATGCTCCCTGGAATCGCATGAAGAACGTTCGCCTAAGACATTGAGTAGCCCTGACATATGCCCTAGCAAGAAGCAGAATACCGAGTGTTGATGACTACGCACAGATTGAGGTTCCAATGCTAGATGTAACGGTCCACTATCAATACCTGTGCAAGCGATGAAAACATTCATGGCAGCCGTTAGAAACCAGAGACATTGAGCTGCACAATGGATGCGAGGCAAAGTCATCAGTCACGGAGGAGGTGGCAGTCAAAAGGCTGAAGAAATTATGCGTAGGCTGCCTGGAGAGTCGATCACTTTTGATTTGGGAGTAACTTTTGTGTAGCTGAGAGTTGCGTGTTGATCAAACTATACTAAATAAGTAAAAGCAAGGTACAACAGGAATTATAATATGATGAGCAGAGATTAGAGTGCTTATCCAAGAAGACTTTATGATAGAAAGAGTACCAGTGGAGGTGCATTCTATCTTGGAGATAGGTTGGTCGCATGGCACAGTAAGAAACAAGAGTCAGTCTCCTTATCCATAGCAGAGGTAGAATATATTGCAGCGACAACGTGTTGTACGCAGGAGAAAGTTGCGGAAGGTGAGGTTAAGTTGGATTTTGTTCCAACAACAGAGCAAGTAGCGGATATCTTCACAAAATCGTTGCCCAAGGAAGTCTTTGAGTACCTTCGCAATAAATTGGGAGTGGTCACGCTTCCCAAGAATTGACTAGCTATCGGGACCACATTCTCAGGGGGAGCATTTATGTATTTGTTTATCTTTTTGCTCATGTTTGTGATTTTTGCTAAGTGTAATAATTTTTGCTTGAGAATGTTGTGCATGGACTCAGGGGGAGTTTACAACAGCCCTTTGGTATTGTTGTCAAAGGGGGAGAAGAGTTACAAGAAATTGCACGTGTGTTGCCAACAATTCCAAAGGGGGAGATTGTTGAGCAAGGTGCAGCGACAGTATTGTCATTGTTGTCAACACAGTCAGATAGATCGGTTGATGCAGTGGACAGGAGTTCAGAGGTTATTCAGAGTATGTACAGTGATGTTAAATGCTTATGAGGATGTTTTTGATGTTTGGGTGAAGTTGTTACAGGTTGTCCAAGAAGACCGAAGTGGCCCATATGCAAAAGATAAAGAAAAAGCAAAAAAGAGAGAAAAAAGTGTCGCGATATCGTGACATGTTGCATTTTCATGGCCAAAAGAGAAGAGAAAATGCAAGGAGAAAAAGTGTCGTGATATCGCGACATGTTGCATTTTCATGGCCAAAAGAGAAGAGAAAATGCAAGGAGAAAAAGTGTCGCGATATCGCGACATGTATGTATTTCATGGCCAAAAGAGAAGAGCAAAATCAGGAGAAAAAGTGTCGCGATATCGTGACATGTTGCATTTTGCGGCCAAAGCAAAGAGAAAAAGGAGGAAAAAGTGTCGCGATATCGCGACATGTTGTATTTTCACGGGCCAAAGCAAAGAGAAAGAGCAAGGAGAAAAAGTGTCACGATATCGTGACATGTTGTATTTTCGTGGTCCAAAGCAAAGAGAAAATGCAAGGAGAAAAAGTGTCACGATATCGCGACATGTTTTTTTTTGCAGGTCCAAAGCAAAGAGAAAGAGAAAGGAGAAAAAGTGTCGCGATATCGCGACATGTAGCATTTTCGCGGTCCGATGCAAAGAGAAAGAGAGAGAGAAAAAGTGTCACGATATCGCGAACATGTCACATTTTCACGACTCAAAAAGGGCATCCAGGCAGAGAAAGAAAAAGTGTCATGATATCGTGACATGTCACATTTTCGTGACTCAAGAAGGGTAGGAGAGAGTAAAAAAAGTGTCATGATATCGTGACATGTCGCATTTTCATGACTCAAGAAGGGCAGGAGCAGAGTAAAAAAAGTGTCACGATATCGCGACATGTCACATTTTTGTGACTCAAGAAGGGCAGGCAGGTAGAGTAACAAAAGTGTCACGATATCACGACATGTCACATTTTCATGACTCGAAAAGGCCAGGCAGGCAGAGTAACAAAAGTGTCACGATATCGCGACATGTCGCATTTTTGTGACTCAAGAAGAGCCTCAAAATAGAAACGAAAAGTCATGGAAAATAAAATGAACAATCATCGAAGGAGAAAAAAAATGCATGCCCATGTGGAGAAAATGAATAGTCGAAGAAGGAGAAAATGAATAGTCATCAAAATAGAAACGAAAAGCTTTTTCGAAAACCAAAACGCATGCATGCACAAAGGAGAAAACGAACAGTCATGACCGAGAAGACGAACAGTCATGGTAGGAGAATATGGTGTCAATTCTTTGCATGTAACGTGTTTGACGAAATGCCTACTCTATATATACAAAAGGAGTTACATAAAGAAGGTGTTACAATTGACAAGTGGCGTATGAGAATATGAAAGGAGTTACAACTGGAGTTACAAAGAGAAAGGATGGTTATAAAAGGAGTGTTGCTTGGAGAATTTAATTGGGGATTTTATTCGGTGAAGTGCACGAGAGGAGCGAGAGGAGAGTGAGAGGTGCGCGAGAGGCGAGAAGGGTGTGTGTTTTGTGAATTGTGGGCGATGTTGAGTAAGCAATAGACCAGTCAGGGTCTTGTAAAAGTGAAGGCATTTATATGTCAATCTTCTAGTTTCAGAATTGAAGTCCAAGTTGGTGCTTGGCATCGGGGTTGGTGCTCCTTCCAGTTGGTGCTGGTAAATCAGGGGTTGGTGCTCCTTTCTGTTGGTGCAGATAAATCAGGGTTGGTGCTCCTTGTGGTAAATGGGTTGGTGTTTTTGTTGGTGGTAAATCAGGGTTGGTGCTCCTTTCTATTGGTGCTGATAAATCGGGGGTTGGTGCTCCTTTCTATTGGTGCAGATAAATCGGGGGTTGGTGCTCCTTCCAGTTGGTGTTTAGTTTTGGTGCTCCTTCGTTGGTGTGGATAAATCAGGGGTTGGTGCTCCTTTCTATTTGTGCAGATAAATCAGGGGTTGGTGCTCCTTTCGTTGGTGCGGATAAATCAGGGGTTGGTGCTCCTTCCAGTGGGTGCTGGTAAATTGATTGTAAAGTTGTTGCTTTGCAAAGGCTGGATTTGGATGGGAGTCCAAACAGTCAATTTTTGAGGAGTAGCCAAATCGGTGAACCTCGGTACATCTTGTGTTGTGTGATGCTCTCTTGTTATATTTGCTTTATTTGGTTTTAAGTTTTCATTGTTTCGGCTTTAAGAGTTGAAGATTTAAGTTTTAAAGAGCTACACTGATTCACCCCCCCCATCTCAGTGTCATTATGATGCTAACACAAAGAATAAGGTGATATCAACATTATCTTCAAGGAGGACATCTTCCTCTTGTTCAGTGATATTGAATAACAAATCATCTAGTAGCTCAATAAATAAAGGTTGATCGTTAGGAAGAAGAGCTTCCATGAGCTAATCGACTATCACCTGATCTTTAATGGACTTTTAGCTAATGAATCCAAGGTTGAATTCTATTAAAAGCATTATCCAGTTTGTGGTATGGGTGTTGTTGTATGTGCGAGTCATCATATAGCGTAGAGGATTAATTTGAGCTATGACATAAGTGGTGTGACTTAGCATATAATGTCTAAGTTTATTAGTGGTGAAAACCACTACTAAACTTAATTTTTCCACATATGCATATATGGTTTCATAACTTACTAATGTTTGACTAATATAAAAAACTACTTGCTCTCGATTATTTTCATTCTTCTGTGCAAGCATTGTCACTAATGCAAAATTTATTTTTGAGACATAAATATGAAAAGAGACCCTTGGGCAAGGTGGTGTTAATACTGGTAGAGATGCTAAATATTGTTTTATGTCATCAAAGGTTTCCTTATATTCCTTGGTCCATAAAAATGTGACTTCATTTTATATCAAGTGATTGAATGGCCTGCATTTATCTGAGATTTATGTGATGAAGCGATGGATTGATTAGATCTTTCCTTGTAAGCTATGTAACTCCTTCAAATTTATTAGGGGATGTATTTCTATAATAGCTTCAACCTTGATTGGGTCCACTTCAATGCCACTCTTGGACACAATGAACCCTAGAAGTTTACCTGATGTAACTCTAAAAATATATTTCTTAGGGCTCAACCTCACTTTATGCTGAAGAATTTGATCAAAAAAAATTTCTAATACATTGATGTGATCTATATGTGTTTTAGACTTATCTATCAAATCATCTACATAATATTCAATAATCTTATGTATAAATCATGGAATATGTACATCATGGCACGTTGATATGTAGCTCTTGCATTTTTTAGACCAAATGGCATCACCTTGTAGTAGAAAGTTCCTCAAGGCATTGTGAATGTTGTTTTGTGTTGGTCATAAATATTAATTCATATTTGGTTATATCCTAAAAAGTTATCCATTAAAGAAAATATATCATGGCCTATAGTAGAGTTTATGAGAGTGTCTATGTTTGGTAAAGGAAAGTCATCCTTAGGAGATGCTTTATTGATGTCTCAAAAGTCAATGCAAATACAAATCGCACCATTAGACCTATGAACATGTACCATATTTAAAATCCACTCAGGGTAGTTAATGGGTTGAATGAAACCCACATCTAATAACTTCTAAAGTTCTTCCTTGACCATGAGGGCTATGGTAGGATGTAACTTTCTTAACATTTTCTTAATTAGCTTAGCGTTAAGATGCAAAGTGAGGTTGTGAAATACCACATTAGGGTCAAGGCTAGATATTTCTTTATAGGACCATGTAAAGATGCCCTTTTTTCTTGTGAGTACGTCTATGAATTGCTCTTTCTCTTTAGAAAATAGACCTTCTGCTTTTTTTACAATTTGTGGATTTTGTGCATTTGTTCTTACATTCATATTTATGGTATTTTCAATTGCCATGTGTGAACCTCTTCTATCTTATGAGGTATCGATATTAAATGAATGTCATCAATGACATTACCAAACTTTGCTAGCATAGTTTCTTCCATTTTAGCATGAAAGATAGAAGAAGTAGAGGTTGAAGGTGAAGGTGAAGGTTGTAGAGGAATGTAAGTAGTAGAAGCTCTTAATAATTCCTTTGAAATAATGAATTAAAAAATAGATATGGGCGATGCGATCTGATCCATGTCAATGAGGCTAATATCAATAGGAATTGGTTTTTCCAAATTATATGGATTATGGAGGGGCATCATCAAGTCAATAGGAAATCATGTTAATTTGGTGAAAAAGGGATGGTTGCAATGTGGAGGGTGGTTTTTGTTGTTCCCACTCTTGAAGTAGTAGCTGACCTAACATTGGTTGATTATCATATGTCTTTGAGGTATCCAAGGTGGGTCTGGCATGTCAATTGGTGCATTTGGTTGGTCAACTAGTGTACCAGGTTACTCGCATGAGAGAATAAGGTGAAATATGGGTTGATAGATAGGAAACATGTGAAGGTAAAACTCATAATCATAGAGAAGGGAACAACAGGGACTTACTCTTATTTAGAGCTATCATAGGTGATTTTTAATACATCATATTCCTCATCAAAATATTCCTCAAATTCATCATTGGAAATGGATTTTATCATAGAAAAGTGTGGACCAATTTTTGGAAAAATCTCATATAAAAGAGGCACAAACTTAGGGTCTATGTATTCATCCTTACTATAATAACTCTTTTCATCCTCCTCGCCATATTCTTTGGGATTTATAGTGAGTTATTGAAATTTTTTCTTGAAGGAGGTAGTGGAGGAGAGTGGATTGTATCCTAAGACAAAGTGATCATGTGCCTCTCAATAGTGAGGTTAAATGACATCATAAATACCTTATTTGTGTCATCCTAATCCATATCCCTACCAATTAATCCAATGAAAATATCTCATTAGGAAATCTATATTGGATAGATTTTCAATATTGGCTAAAACTTGTTGGAATTCATCAGGAGGAGGTTGATCGGATGAAGAATATATTCCCCCATATATAAACTTTATCCTATTTGTAGCTAAACCCATGTTATATACCACACCTATATCTAAGGGTGGGCTACATGGGTGACCATAGTCTCTAACAGTATCAATGGTAGGTGGGTTTATTTTGACATTCTGAACTATGTACTCACCAATGCTTGGATTGGTAATATAGACTACAACTTGGATTGGAATGGATTTGAATGAAGTGGGTACAAAGGTGGACGTTTTTGGAATAAGTTGTGGTTTCATTGGGGAAAATATATATGTTGCAATTGTTCCTCAGATAAATAGATTAATTTGTGCAATGTTGGCTGGTTGAAGTGGAGATGAATCTTACTGAATAGAGTTGCTAATAGCTAGAGGTTCAGCTTGAGATGAGATGATGGGAGGTTCTTGTGAAATTAAAGGTGTGGATGATAAAGGATGATTGATGATTGGTGATGTGGATGATGTAGAGGCTTGTCCCCCTTGTGTAGATGTTTTATGTGATGATTGGACTTGTCCAAATGTGAATGGTGCAGGTTGTGATGAAGGGTGAGATGTGAAAAGAATGTGATGGGATGTTGAAGTGGAAGCCTAATTTGGATTGGTGATTGGTAGTATTTACGAAATGGGTGCTTTGGATGATGTGTTTGTGTTTGAGGCACATCTAGTGGTGAGTGCATTAATGGATATATGAGTGGATTGGAGTGATGGCTCATATGGGTTTGAATTGAAATTGTAGTGCTTGAATGGCTCTATGTCAATTGGTATGTAATGGACCTTTCCCTAATGTACATATTTTAAAAATTAGTGCAACATTAAGGGAACACACCTGATGTCTCTAATACAGAGATGTACAAGGAGTAAATTATATTCCACAACTCCCTCTAGAATATGAAACATGATGTGGATAGTCTTAACCCTCACTATCATAGGTACGATAACTATTTTGACTGTAGAACATAGGGCATTGTTAAAAGCTCATAAGGTAAAGGTTGATTTTGTGATATGTGAAGATGGAAGATTAAGATGTTGAAGTGTTGTGGTGGTGATAATATTGATAAAGGAACCAGTTTCAATCAACACTCACTTAAATATTTTTTGATTAATATAAGCAATAATATGCAATTGAGGATCTAGTGATTTTGATGGTATTGTCTTGATCTCAAAAGTGTAAAATACAATCGAGGGTTCCATGCATGTTTGAACACTCCCCATAAAGTTTTTAAAAGCATTGGTATCTTGAGTTTGAACTCCAATGGACTTTAGGATGTCCATCAGTGAATATCTATGTGGGGGAGACTATTGTATGAGCTCATAAATTAATAACTTGGATGAGGTCAACTTGAGGTTGTGCATCAACCGCTTCCCCAATGTGATGGTTTATCTTGGTGGTTGATTTTGGATATGAATTATAGGTGGTGTATGGATGTGATCTAGTTGTGGAGGTATGGTAATTGATGGTGGTATAGGAGGAAGTACCACTGGTTTTGGTTCATTTTATTTCTATGTTCAGTTGATATGTCTTTGAATTTGGGTAACTATGTGGATAGCCCCCATAAAAACTTGGTATTGTTGTGCATGGTATATATGGTTGACTTGGTTAGGGGTAACTGGTAGAATTTGATGCTCCCATTGTTTATTGAATTACCTCATGATTAGGAAATGGTGTTTTATAAATACCAAGAATCTAGTTTTGTTGTGCCAAAGGGTTATCAATATTAATAGTCTCCTTGTCTATCATATCTTGAGCTATATCTTTGAACAAATACCAATTACTAATATCATGATCTTTTTGACAATGAAACGTGCAATATTGGTACTCCTTATAATTCTTACCCCATAGTTTCTTGGGGTTCTCTGGTTTAAGTTTTGGTAGTGTAATCATTTATGACTCATACAATCATTAGAAGATGTTGGAAAGTGGCTCGGGTAATGGGGTGTAGTTGCGAGTTGTTTGATTATACTATCAATGTTGTTTATTATCTCCTATGTTGTTCTAATTGAGGTTGAGGTGGTGGTGTACCACTTGATATATCTGTTGTGGTTGTTATTGGTGTGAGGGTTTTTGGAATTGGACTTGAGCTTGTTGTATCTACTGTTGAGGTTGGCTCAAGATCACTTGGTTTATTTGACCAACTTTTGACTGGCCCTGATTGTTCCCCCTTTGATTCTTATTTTTCCATTCTTTTTTAGATTTATCTCACCCTCTTGTATATTAATATCTTCGATGACTCAAGCTTGGGAAAGAGCTTATTTGAATGTTATATATTATTGAAATTGTAGTAACAAGGAGATAGATTTGGAACAACTCCTTATGAACATCCTGTTGGCCAAAAATCCAATATTGCACGCAGGTTAGGGAGGCGGACCAACATCAAGCATAGAAAGGCCGCTACATCGAGATGGGACAAATAGTATCTAAAGGATTTTGGCTCCTTTAGGGGTGGTTCCAACTATCTAAGCCACAAAACAAGGAAAATGGAAAAAGGAAAAAGAAGTAAATAAAAACGATCATAGTCAAAACTCACAAGGATGGGTAGAGCCACATCAAGATTTATGCAAGTGTGATATCCCGTATGAACACAAATCTACACCTAACAGATAACCCAACTATGCTTTAGTTCTAGATATTATTAGCAGTGGGTAAGAGATGAATTCTAAAACTAATGAATAGGTGCATGAGATCCAGGATGCAAAATCAAAGTGCTCCTATCTGACTGGCATTAGTAGAAATAAACCCCAAGCCCATATTTGCAAACATACACTCCTAAGCCACTCAAGTGAACCCCACAAAATCCATACAATATAATAACACAGAACTACTTAAATGACTAAATAGAAATAAATATTCACACATTAAGTAAAGAACAAGAGGACAAATCCAAAGACCAAATAGTGTAGAATTTATATTTACATAGGGGAAACCTTACATAAGAATTGTAATGGCTAAAGAGCCATGCTTAGGAATGGATAGCATTCCACTATTTATAATTTTATTTACATGTATTTCAAAATTTGGCCATTAATGGTGGTAGGTGGGAAGATAACCATTGCAGCAGACAAGCACCGCACTAGTACACTGCTCCTCTAGATATCGTTGATCATCTAGAAGGTAGTAGGTTCTTTAGAATTAATTTGGGCCTTCAAATCTTCTGATATTTTTTCTAGTTTATTATAGCTCAGCTACCTCATCCTTCTCCTTGACTGACGATCCTCTAGCTATATGGTGGATAACAAGGACTAAAGTACATTTGGAGAATCACACCAAAAATAAGTCACTTTTGCATATGACGTCGAGTACTTGGTCCACTATGGTAGCGGGTAGATCTTCCTTTGGATTTTGGGTGATGATAGGGACCTTGTGTATCCGATATATTCTTCCTTCTACCCATGGGGGCGAAGGTAGGTGTTTCTCATATTTTTTGCCCATATTGCATCCCTAACTTCTCACTCGGGTTGGGCAGGAGTTTTTCTTGTTCCTTAAAGGTGGGCTTTTATGATTTGTCTGCCCATGCTAGCCCCTTGAAATGTTTTCCCCACAATTTGAGCGGGTATTTTTGGAAGTTCCACCAAAGTTTAAGGGTGAGTTTCTACCCCCTCTTACCGTCTTCCCTTCTTCATTCTACCATTTACTTGATGTTTTGGTCTGCTCATGGTTGCTGCTGCTACTATGACATCTTCCACCCCTTCATCAATACCTTCCAATTTTGGCAAAATCCTTGAATAGAACCATCATATTTGCAAAAATTATGGGGGTGCAAAATTACACCCACACTCTTGGTGACTCACAAGGACTTTTCCCTTGTAGGAAAGGAGGACCCAAAACACTACATTTTGAAATACACAAAACAAAAGGAGGAAAGGGGACAATGAGGGCACAAATGGAAGTAGCTAAGGAAAGTTGCAATACAATGGAGGAATAAATCCAAAGGTGAATATAAAATGATGGGGAAAAGGATAAAAGAGAATAAAAGTGGAGAGGCAGCAAGCAAAAACAACAAACAAAGCTAAGAAAAGAGAACAAGAGGGGAATACAGGAGGGAGGGGAACATAGGAAGTAGTAGAAGCAAGGAGATAGTTGCTAGTAACCTTGATGGTTGGTAGTGGTGAAAATTTGAGGAAAGATAAGGAAGCAAAGGATGCATTGAAATAAAAGAAACACAAGGTAAATTGATCCATGAGATACCCCCATAGACTGCATTCCCGCAAACATACCCCATCAAGGATCATGCTAGATTAAAGAACAAATAGAATACCGAAGGTATTTTTTAGCTCTGGTGCAACACCTCCTTTTGATACAATCTTGTAAGAACCTTGTTTGTTTATTTCCACTCTCCTAGGGATTCTTCAGTCATAGCCTCATCTTCATTTTCATGTTTCATGATGCTTCTATCCTTTGGGATCTTTTAGATTATATTTCTCATTGTACGAGGAGTGGGTTCTACTTCCTAGAAGCAAGAGATATCTTTTACAAGATTATATGTAGAGATGTCTTAATCATGAGCCTTAGGTCCATTGGGAATGAGGTCATGCCAATAATTGCACAAAAATAAATAGTAAGTTTTAGGATGGAGGATTCTGATGGTTACCCTCTGGTCACCAAGGGTTCAGATGATGTCACTTTGAAATGCGCCTGGTGCACTCTTATTTATTAGCCAACTTATGTACATAGAATTGTGGTGCAATTGGTATGCCATGGCCACTAATTCATTTTATATTTCATCAAGTTAATAAGTAATGATCGGACCATATTGTATTGTACTTGAGGTGCCTCTTGTAGTTTGATCAACATTTCCAGTCTCTCCAAGTCATGAAAAGTTCACAACTTGGTAGATCATCATGCATACCAGTACTTATGCAATCAATGATCAATATGACAATAAATATTTCCATGTGGGAACCCTCTTCCTGTATTAGTTCTTCTAGAAATAGGCTTTGATGTTGCAAAATTTTGGATTCACCTGTTGTAAGATCCCAGCTTGGTAAGCCTCCACCAGCCTTGCAAATTTTCTTCCATAGGCTACATTAATTGAGCCTGCTACCGACAAGACCTCCACAAGAATTGGGTTTTTATTAGCCAAGCCATCATGGAGATGACTTGGTCCTTACTAGCTATACCTTGGGATACAAAAAGGGTGCAAAAATACTCCCTTCTTGTGCGTGGTGTTCCCACCCAAGTTCATTTCCTCTACTCCTTGGAAAAATATGCAAGCAATAGAATTGACTCCTTCAATACTAGAGCTTGTATTTATCCCATCTGGGCTTGAGATGGCATTTGTCCCTTGTGTTCTACCAGGTTGCAGTATTGGTTCCTACATGTTTTGAGATGGGATCCAAGGTGGATATTGTGTAGTAGGTCAGGGAGTAGCGATGGATAGGAACAGGGAATAGTAGTTTGGATTTCCTTGAAGATGTTATTCCTACTTGAAGCATTGAAGCAGGAGTCACTCCACCCGTACGACCTCCTAAAAGACTTGAGGGGATCTCTTTTCCCTAATTTATAGTATGAGGAGGCCTATATTTGATCTTAGGATTCAAACATAGTACATGTGATTTTGGGTGGGTGACGATTGGTACTAAGGAGGAATCCTCCTCCAACTTCTCTCAAATTGAATGTTGAAGTCAATGAGGGATTCAAAATGTGCCCTCTTGATGAATGAGAGATGCATCAAGAGTTGGAAGAGATCCATGGAGCCATCAAATGTGTTGATGAGAGCTCCCATCGAGTCTACCCATGAGCATATTGTTCTTCACCCAAGGGTTCGATACCACAGTAGTGCCCTTCCCTCTAGTGACAACCAAAATTTTGACCATGACATGCTCATGGGTGATGCCATGGGGGGGCACCAATGCAGTAACATATTTAATATACTCCCAAGCCATTATAAAGGTGCCATTTTATTTTATAAGGACCTTTAAGGTGCCCTTGGGAATATAATGCAAGCATTGGAGGTTCAGTGGACTAGGTTCATTCCATTTGGGGAATGATAACTGAGTCATTAAGGTACCAATCCTCATAAGTCCCAACTGTGATGTCAGATTCAAAGTCAAAATCACTAGGTGAACATACTATCTCTACCAATGAGGTCAAGGCTTCTCACCATACCTTGAGTCCTCCAGGATGTTTGGATTTTCATCATGGGCGGGTGACTGGTCTCATGATCTAGTCATGCTATATAGTTGAAGTCACCATGTGACTTTGAAAAGACCTAGGTAAATCAGAGAGCCACAAAAATTTGATTTCTTGAAACATGGGGACTCAATAAGTTCCTTAGCAGAGTCACCAAAAATTATTGGTCTAAAATCTGACACTACGCAAAGGGCAGGGAGGTGAACCAATGCCAAGCATAGAAATGCCACCACATTAGGATGAGACATAAAGTATTCTAAGGAGGTTGGTTCCTTCGAGGGTGGTTCCAACTATATATGTCGTAAAACCGAGAAAAGGGAAAAAAGGGAAAGAAGTAAATAAAAATAGTTATAGCTAGAACTCATAAGGACGGGTAGAGTTGCATCAAGATTTATGCAGGCATGATATCTCATATGAACATAGACCCTACACCCAACTATGACTTAGTTCTAGATATTATTAGAGATGAGTAGGAGGTAAATTCCAAAACCAATGAACAGGTGTATGAGATCTAGAATACAAAATCAAAGTGCTCCTAGCTGACTGGCGTTAATAAAAATAAACCCCAAGCCCATATTCACAAACAGATACTCCTGAGCCACTCAAGTGAACCCCACAAAATCTAAACTATAGAATAACATGGAACTGCTTAAATAAATAAGAGGACAAAGCCAAAGACTAAATAGTATATAATTTGTAGTTACATAGGGGAAACCTTACATAATAATTATAATGGCTAAAGAGCCATGCTTAGGAATGGCCAACATTCCACTATTTATAATTGCATTTACATGGAATTCAAAATTTAGCCATTAATGGTGGTAGGTAGGAAGATAAATGTTGCAGCAGACAAGTGCCACATTGGTACACTATGCCTTTGGATAGTTTTGATATTCTAGAAGGTGGTAGGCACTTTATGATTAATCTAGGCCTTTAGATATTCTAACATTTTTTCCAATTTATTATAGCTCAATTACCTCATCCTTCTCCTCGATTGACGATCCTCTAGCTATGTAGTGGGTAATAGGTATTGAAGTACCTTGGGAGTGTCACACCAAAAATAGGTCACTTCCATGTATGGTGTCAAGTACTTGGTCCACTATGGTAGCAGGTGAATCTTTATTTGGATTTCGGGTGATGATGGGGATCTTGTGTATCTAGTGGATTCTTCCTTCTTCCCATGAAGGTGAAGGCAGGTGTTTCTCATATGTTCCACCTATATTACATTTCTAACTTCCTACCTAGGTTGGGTGAGAGTTTTCCTTGTTCCTCAAGGGTGGGTTTTTATGATTTATCCGTCCATGCTAGCCCCTCGAAATGTCCACCCCACAAGTTGAGTGGGTCTTTTGGGAAGTTCCACCCAAGTTTAAGGGTGTGTTTCTACCCTCTCTTGTTGTCTGCCCTGCTTCATTCTACCATATACCTAATGTTTTGGTCCACCCATGGTTGCTACTACTGCTCTGAAATCATTCACCCCTCCATCAATGCCTTCAAAAATTGGTGAACTCCTTTAAGAGAACCATAATCTTCGTAAAAAATGATGGGGGTGCAAAATTACACCCACACATCCATGTGATTTCCACTATAGATATGGAGAATGGCAATTTAGTTATAATTACCTTCCAACAGTTTCCATAATCATATATCGAATCATATTTAAACTGACATAAGTTGAATAAGTTGATCAATGTGGCTTTATTTATGATATTTAGAGAGAATCGCTCTAGAAATTGGTCCACTAATTTCTTAAATGTTTAAAAACTATGGTGTGGTAAATGGTTGTTATGGCATCTCCTTAAAATTTCTGAGGGAAGGTTCAAAGCATCAAAGGGTCATTCTCTTGTATTCTAAAGCATACATGGATGAATGCACCTACATGCTCTTAGGGGTCCTCATCTCCTTTGAATTTATCACACTTTGGTAGTGTGAAATTTGTAGGGTAAGGTGGTGATGGTAACGAAGTATGAATTGGTTGATTGACCAACAATTGTAGAGTGGATTTCTAATATAACATTCCAAGTGTCTGCATGGCCAAGCTATCAATATGGTTCTTCAAAAATTGAAACTTAGGGTCTTTCAAGAGTGGCTGAAATACCTGATTTACTTGTTGGGAGAGTTTGATGTGTGGTGAAGTAGTTTGATATAATGAAGTTTTGATTGGCTAATGGGTTAGTGTTGGTTGGAATTTTATTTTGATGGATGTTATGTTGGTTATGATTATGAAATTGTTGTTGTTGATGATGTGGATATAGTTTATGTGGAGATGGAGGGATGAGGGTGTATTGAGCTAAGGAAGTGACATAGGTGTTATGAGTTGGATGAGTGGGTATGATTATTGTTGGTGGTCTCAACACCCAAGATGAATCTTAGGTGAATAAATTTTTTGATTGGTTGTATGTGTATGGTGAAAACCTACCACCTGTGATTGTTGATGTGAAGTGATATGGCCACTTTGATTAGCATTATCTGCAAGTAATTGTGGCACATATTGCAATATTATTGTATAACAATCACTAATGTAGGTTTTATGGTAACATGGGGGGAAAAATTGTGTACATGATGTGTGGCAGCAACATGGGTTGATGTAGGTGGGGAGTAAGTTGTGAAGGGTATCACAACCTAATGAGGAATAGTATGTTAGATGGGGTTAATAAGTGGTAATGATGTAGGTGGCATGGAGGTTGGCATTTGCGAAGCAACATTAACCTATGCTTTGTAAAGTGGGTTAGAACAAATGATGTTGTAATTGGATGGGATGGAAATGTATTGGTTGGATGATGATGGAGGGTTTTGGATCGTGGGTATGGATGTGGCCTTAAAAATAGGGTTGATGGTGACTTGGTTGTTATGATGAGGTTATGAAAAGGTGGTTTCTTGCTAGAAGGTAGGAATTAATCAAGGTGGAATAGTGACTTATGGTAAGGATGGAAGGGCCAACTTTAGATAGCTTCTGAGGGCATAAACATCTATGTATGTAATGTAGTTGTCAAATGGTGTGGATGGATTAGTACGGGGAGTTTTTGATATGGAAGTATGAATAGCTCTCTAAATCACATACATACCTAAAGTGGATGTGGTATTGGATGGCCTAGTTGATAAGTCTAGATACATGGTCCATGACACATTGGCTTGCTTAGTTGTAGAAGTGACTGTAGAATGAGAGACCTAAGTAGAATGCTCCATGGATGTGGGTGGTTGGCTTTGGATATTGGTTAAAGCTCTGGCTTGACTCCATATTGACACCATCAGCTAAGGGTGAAACTGAGTGATGATTATGGAAGTATGTGTGTGAAATTATGATTAAAATTAAAATGAATAACAGACAAATCAAACAAATAAATGTTTTCTATGTTTTTGCAAGTTTTTTTTTTATGATTTTTTTTTTTAATTTTTATTTTTTTTTGGTTTTTTTATATAAACCCTAGACTTAAAAAATATATAATATGGATGGTTAAATGATTCTAAATAGGTGTGTTTGTACCCACTCTTCTGATGAAGGATGAACCATGAACGGCTAAAATAGCTTCCTAGATGAGGCTTGGTAATGGGTGTAACCTAGGGGAACAAAATACCTTTGGAAGAGGTTGTGTTGTCTAGTGCCATGCTACTGACCCATCTAGGCTTTCGCTTCACCCTCGTGTGATCTTGGGCATAAATTAAAACTATGATTCCATAATTATTAATCCCTTGAAATGAAGGGCATCTAACCTTGGCTACCCCGAGCTATTCTCAAGAGTAACCAGCTTCTTGGTGATGAAGTCCAAAAAATCATCGTATCTAACTATGGCTTATTCTAAGGGCCCTATGACGGTTGGTGATGAATTCCAACTCATTCAAGAGGTTTTCTTGGCACTTGTCATGCAACGGTGAAAAATTATGAAACGTGCAAAGTGTGTGATCTTAAGGTTTTATAAAAAAACAAAGTGCAAAATTACCCTAGGATGCAAATATACCATGCAATTCAAATTTATTGCCTGTAAATGCAATCAAAAAACACACAAAGACATATAGAAACATAAACAGATAAAACCCTAACTCCAATGCAACAAATAGGTTCCAAATAGTCCCTAGAATGCTTCTAAACCATAAATTTAGATGCAGAGGTGTGTCTAGGATTGAGAAGATGTAAAGTTGCATCTACATAGATATAGAGCCACACCTGCTCAAATGTAAGGGTGCATCTAAAATTAACCAAATACAGATCTGTATCTTTAACTATTTGTCAAAAAACAAAATAGGATAGATCTGGAACCCTAATGTGTCCTAATATGCTCCCTAGAATGTAAGTTTACCCATAAATGCAACTAATATGATTTTTTTAATCTAAAGAGACAAAAATATATGCCCTAAATTGCCATATTATTTTTGATTTTTTGCAAAAACACACTTAAAATTCCTTCAAAAACCCTAAAATGCTTGATCTACTACCTGTAATAAAAATAGAGATAGAAAAGCAGATATTTCTTTCTTTTCCTTTTAAAGATGAAAATTCTAAGCTAGGGTTTTGAAGATGGCTTACCTAGAAACCTTTTTATTTCTTTTGCCAACCTTCCAAACATGGTGCTACATCTACACAGGATCCAGACGCAAAGAGGCATCTGTTTAGAACTCCAAACATAGAGAGGTATCTACTCAGGTCTCCCAGATACAGTTCTGCATCTGCTTAGGCTTAGAATAGACCCAAACAAGCTCCAGAACTCTTGAATTAAATTTTTGACTTTTCGCATGATGGGGATCCAAAACCTGCAACAAAAACAAACATGGATTAGTAAATCATAAACAACAAGGTAAATAAAAAATGGAACCCTTTTTATTAGGTAATGGAGCCAAATTGATAATAAAGGAATTAATTACCATTAAATATTGTTGGTGGGGTTCCAAGGCCATTAAATATTGTTGGTAGGGTTCCAAGGCCATTAAATATTATTGATGGGCAACGATCAACAATAGGAACGTGAACGGGGTTCCAAGGGGTAACCCGTTAACGATCAACAATTTTGAAAATTTAATTGTATTTCTTGATGAAAAATACTTGTCAAAAGAACATGATAATTGTATGGGTGGTTTCAACCCATGGTTTTGGCCCATTGTATTCTGACACCACTATGTGGTTTCGAGTAGTGAAAATTCATGAATCTCTATATATTTTGTATTGTAAAGGTCATCTGAGATGTGAATGCTCTTTTTTGGTTTGGAGGAAGAGAGGGGAGGAGACATTATACAAGTGGAGAAGATTGTTGTATTGTTGCTAATACAAAGGACTGATTTTTTCTCTGTGTATGTAGGGTATACTGCCCGAACCACGTATATCTTGTGTCTCTTACACTTGTGTGATTGCTTGTTGTTAATTGCAATGTTTCCTATTTTTCTTATGGGGGCTTAACTTATGGGGGCTTAACTAGGGTTTGAACTATTTCTCCATTTTTGCTATTATTATTTATTTTTTTCGTAGGTTGTATTTTGTTTGTACATGGTAAATTCCCAACACTTTTGGGGTCCCACCATGATCTCCATTTTATAAGCAAAAGAAATGCACCCAAACAAATAACAAGAAACAAGCAAATATAGTAAAAGAATTGATTTTTATATTTGAACTTGTGGAGCTTGAATCTTTGTTTACAATACCTTTTTGCCTTAAATTATAGGGTTTAAAAATTTATGCTTATTCTTAAATTACAAATGGATACAAAGGTGAATAAAATCCCTTTGTAATAATATGATGTGGGTGTCTTTGATCTTCTCTTATTACAATCGATTTGTGGATGGGCTTCAGTTATCCTTGGAGACAATTCGTTGCTCCAATAGCTTCCAATAACTTGTCACTTAAATATACAAAAAAACAAACAACATAAAAGGATCAATAGTATATAAGGGGCATCCACTATGTGAGGCCCTCTTTGATATAAAAAAAATCTACAAACCCTTATCTAAATGCTTGCAAAGAGTATAACAAGATGATGTAGAAGATATAAAACAAATAAATCAAACTACCTTGCTAATACCTGATTTGATCTATGTCTTCTGAGACTAAAATTATCATCAATCAGATGAAGGGTCATGCATGGGGACTGGCTATGTGCACTCCTATACCTCTACTGATACAGATCCACATTTGGAACTGTGTAGGCATCCTACTACATCTGGATCTGACTAGTAGAATTGATGTGAATTGATTCAAAAATTCAATGGTTCAACCTATAAACTTTGGTTAGGATTACTCTCATAATTTCACTATGAATTTTTAGCTCTTCATCATCTTTTTTTTGTCATGTCCCTTAACCAAAGTGAATGGGGTTTTATAACCTTTTGAAAGGTTAGGATTAGGGTTTGATGGTCTGAGCTAGTGTTTCCAAGTGGCAAGCTAGGATTAAAGTATGATTAGCAACTAGGATTTATATATGCATATATATATATATATATATATATATATATATATATATATATATATATATATATATATATATATATATATTTTTTAAATATATAAAATATATATATATATATATATATATATATTTAAATATATAAAATATTTATATATATATATATATATATATATATATTTAAATATATAAAATATTTATATATAAATATATATAAATAACAAATGGCTAGGATTTGGTGTCTACAATTTCCCTAGGTGTTGCATATGGCATCAAAATTTGAAAATGTGTTGATATCAGTAGGAAAACTACCTCCCAAGATAGATGAATTCAATGATACATTGCCTTACCACACAAATTTACACCCCCTAGCTCACCATTTCCCTAGTTGGTTTCTTTTATGGATGTAGTTCCCTTAGTTCAATACTCAAATGATAAAATGCATATTGTATTGAACCCTTGAGAAACTCAGGAGATAAAAGATATCATCCAACATCTAACCAATGAGCTTGCTGAGATTAAAAAATAGAGGGATAACTATTTTCCAAATTTGCACAAGGGTTCAACACTTGATGGATATGATAGTTGCCAACTACATACTCCATTAGTAATGACTCATCAATCGTAGGATGTTGTGGCCCTCAACATTAATCGATACCATATCTTGACAGTAGAAAAATACTTTGTAATTGATCAGATATGAAGAACACAAGATTATACTGAGAGGGGGGTGAAAAGTATAAGACCACTTTTTGCTTTTCTTTTCCAATCAATATTATGCAATGTAGAAATAGCAATATCAATAGAAGTAATCAAAGTAATGTATAAATCACCACACATAATAGAGACAACAATTTTATGTGGTTCACCCAATGTGTGCTATTCCATGAAGAAAATATTTCACTAAAATTTTCTCAATCAATCTATTGGGAATCCTTTCCCTATTACAATATTTATGGACCTATGTACAAAGGAGACACCAATCCCCTAATCAATTTTGTGGATCTCTATCCACAGGATAACTCCTTTCTCCTAAGCTCTAACTGGTGATCTTCTAGAAGATATATTGCCTCCACTACTCTGGATAATGGATCTCTATCCACTGAAGATACATGTCCTCACTACCCTGGCTAATGGATATCTATCCACTAGATTCTGTCATCCTCTATACTCTATCACATTCAAAGATCTGTCACAAATATGTACTAAACTTAGTCCTTCAATCTAGCACAAATCTATTCAATCTTTGTCTCTAGTCTGGCACAAACCTGTCCTTAAATATACACCAAACTTTGTCCTCGAATATATACTAAACACAATACTTTGGTCTAGCATAAATCTATCCTCAATATCCATCCTCTAATCTTGCACTAAACACAGTCCTTCGATCTAGCACAAGTATGTCATCAATCTCTGTCCTCTGATATTGCACTAAACACAGTCCTTCGGTCTAGCACAAATTTATCCTCAATATCTGTCCTCAAGCCTTAACTCAAAGTTTGAATTAATCTCAAATAAACTCTACTAGATCTGCTCCAAAAATTAACCCAAGGTTTGAAAAAATCAATCAACTCTGCTCACAAGTCTTCTTAAAGACTTGTCTCAAATATGTCTTGTAAGCTTTCACAAAAGCTCACACTAATCTGTCCACAAGTCCTCTCTAGAACTTGTCCAAGTCTGCTCAATAAGTCCTCACTAGAACTTATCCAAATCTTCTCAATAAGTCCTCACTAGAACTTATCCAAATCTGCTCTCAATTTGTATTGTAAGCTTCCACAAAAGCTTACCCAACTCTGTCCACAAGTATTCTCAAAGACTTGCCTTAAATCTGCTCAACAAGTCCTCACTAGAACTTGTCCAATCTCATAGAAACATAAAGAGAATTGTTAAAGACTCAATATTCTCTACATTCATCACAATGCTCAATCACTTTCAATCACTCTCTTAGAAACATATAGAGAATTTTTAGAGACTCAATATGCTTAACATTCACCTCAATACTCAATCACTTTCAATCACTCTCTTAAAAATATATAGAGAATTTTTAGAGACTCAATATGCTTCACATTCACCTCAATAATCAATCACTTTCAATCACTCTTTTAGAAACATATAGAGAATTGTTAGAGACTAAATATGGTTCACATTCACATTAATACTCAATCACTCTTTTAGAAACATATAGAGAATTGTTAGAGACTCAATATGTTTCACACTCATCAACTCTCAATCTCTTTCTCAAATCAATTCAGAATATAGAATAATTTGTTTCACAAAACTTGAACAATAACTTCACACATTCACTTGACTAGGCTCAACCAACTCTACTCAACCAATCACTCAACAAAATGATCCTTGCTCACAAACCCTAGTCCAAGCATATGAGTACTCACTCAAATATTTCCATCAATTCTTTATCAACCAATATCACATAACAATGATACTCATATTCTTTCCAAAACCTAGTTCAAGTTCTTCACTCAACAACTCACTTCAACAATAATGCTTATAATACAATCTTCACATAACAATGATACTCATTTTCTTTGCAAAACCTAGTTCAAATTATTCACTCAACTCAAAAACTTCAACAACAATGCTTATAAAACAAGGTTTTATCAACAACTCTTAATTCCATAAAACCTTGAAGTATTAATTCAAAATATTCCCAACAATGCTAACCAAATAATCCTTTTCACTCAAACTTTCCATTCACAATTTTCAACAATCACTCACTAGGAAGAATATGCCCATACCTTTTTATGGATGTAGAAGTGCCTTTATAAAACGTGTCTCAATCATAATTTTCTTATTTCCAATTCCAATGGTTATACACAACAATAATACTTCAACACTTTCCAAAATATTTCTTGGATATAAAACAATCACAACTCAATTTATGCCTTATTGCTCTCTTTTAAAATAACACTCATCATACCATGCATAAAGATAATTTCTTTGATACACCTTATAAACTCCAACTTAAAATAATATCCAACACCATGAAAATATCAACCAAACACCTTACAATATTTTCAAAACATTTGAGCAAAGAACATTAAAAATTTAATTTTTCAAAAACCCTTATAACTCCTTTAAAAACCTTAGAACCAATTTAAAATATGCAAAAATTAATTTTTAGATGCCCAAACTATATTCCCAAAAATTTAGGTGCCCAAGATTAATGCATACCTTTTTCTTCCCCCAAAAAAGGGTTTCAGCGAGATTCGATCCGCTGTCTCCTCAAGTCTAAGCTTCTTAGTGCTTGGGAGCCCACCACATGGGCTACTAGTGCCCAGTGAAGGAAGGAGGATTTCCTTCCTCTTATGCCTCCACTCGCCATCTATTTCTCATGATCCTTGCACACTCTTTCTTCGCTTTGGACGCAACGCAATTTGTAAGGCTCACAATTCTTAAAGCTCACAATAATATTCGAAGGCATGGTAAGGTTTGGTAGGGTGGGAGTTCCCCCCTTATATACACGTTTTAATTTCTCCTCACATTGGTGCTTTGTTATTTGAAATCAAATTTCAAATTTTAATTTTGATAACCCACCTTAGGGTTATTTAACCTTAGCTTAAATTAATTTATAATTAATAATTAAATTAATTAATAATTAATTTAAATAACTTTATAAGTTAAGTAAATTAACTAATAAATTAATTTAAAATTAATTTATAATTAATTTTAAATTTCCTTTGCATAATATTATAAAATAATATTATAATATTATTTATTTGAGCTTTTTCTTGCACTTTGGACCTCATCTGACTTACTGGAACCGGGTCTTGAAACTGAAATTGAAACGAATGTTGCCAACTAAAACTGCCACTGATTTATGCTAAAATTTTAACATCAATGACCACTCACTCTTGAAATCAATGATAACTTATCACTCAAAATATCCAACAAGATTAGTCCAAATGCAATTTTAGAAATGTAAAAACAAGATGAGGATGGATCAGATGAGGATGGAGTAAGAAGAAACTCAAATTTGCAAGGGGATTATGAGAAGCTAGAGTCAAAGACACATCATCCAAGAGCTTTATGTCAACATTGCCAAAAAAAAAATCTCTTTAGGTATTGTATTACTCTTACATATTAAGATAACAATGGGTAGATGTAGTCAAAAGGTGGTAGAATTCCAGAAATGATGTTACAAAAAAGGGAAATTTAAAGAATTTTTTTTAGTTTCTAAACAGGTGGATTTGGTCAAGGTAGCCTTACTTCAATGGTAGGAATCACAAATTTATTAGAATACAAATTGGCATATGGAAATTCATCCTTGAAGATGACAAATATTAGTCCTCCTTTGTGTTATCTTTCAGTATGCTTGGAGGGATGGATATTACACAACTACCTGATAGATCAAAAGGTTAAATTTGCTATCATGCCTAAGGTAATTTGTGATGCTATAAGATTTAAATACATTAAATTAGAGCATCATGTTATCCAATTCAAGTCATAAGTAAACAAAAAATCTATTTGATTGTTTTCTAGGCATTTGAAAGAATAAAATCATATAGTGTACATCTAGGGTTTAGCCTTGTTTTTGCATTTCATTTGTGCCCTTGTTCAAAGAGAAGGGACTTTATTTCTTGCAACCTAGGGTTAGATATTATTGAATACAAGAATAATAATAGGGTTAGACATTGTCTTCTTGCATCTTGTGTGTTTTTCATCATTCTTTCATTTCCATAGTTTAGCTTATAGAGGCCAAACATAGGTGATTGTTTTAAATTGAACACATCAAATATTTCCACCTCATACTTGGAGCAAGTTCTAAAACTATTCCTGGTGAACCCATTCCTTTTTATCCTAGAGTGTAGAGTTATAACACACCCCCATGGTTCATCTCAGATCCCAACGAATCCATTCAAGAATCATATGTGATAGGATAGTTTTCACCCTCTACAATTTCTTTTCAAATTGAATATTTTTTCAAGCTCTATGCATTGGTGACATTAGTGTATAGACCTACTATAGTGTTATGGGTCATACTATGTAATATGGACCATAAATCCATTGTTAAAATTATAGTATTTGGGTAACACAAATAATTGGCCTATTATGAAGTAAGAACCTACAATGTATTTTTTAAGAGAATAAAGTAATTAGTCTTGATGAAAAAACTCATCTAATATAGGTATTTTTTCCTTATTGTTTGAATTAGAGATCATTTTCTAAATCAAAGAGGAGAGTAACCCTATCAATGTATGGTCAAAATTGCATGAGCTTTCTGGGATAGTTAATACTATAAAAGAAAGTTATTTGGAATTGGAACTTTTCTCTTTTAAGCTTGTTGATTTTGATAATGTTGAGGACTATATTATGAGATTCATGGATTTGATGGTAGATATTACTTCTTCTTAAGGTAAAAGGAAAAATTATGCATAATGTGTAAATATTATCTTTGTTAATCTCTTACTCTTTTTATATTTTGAACCTCATGGTTTATATGATTCCTATGTTCTTAAAATCTCAAAAGACTCTTATTCTTGGTTAGTTTTTATCTCCTAGTTCAATTTTAGATGGAAATAAAGAATTGTGGTGGGATTCCATAAGGAATTTAAACCTAATAAGGATAATACCTAGTCTAAGTCTTTAAATAAAATGAAGACCACTTGCAAATATTGTAAGAGGGAGGGATATCCAACAAAGAATTGCTTGCTAAAATTGCAAGGTATTGACATCTTCCAAATTATGAGGGAAGTTATCTAGTTAAATCATGCAATGTAATAATTGCACAAGTTTCAATGTGCAAGTTGTATATGTGAAAGTTATCTCCTACATAGCTAGGTAGAGTTTTGGCCAAGGAACCTATTTTTCTATAGAATAAAGGCCTCATTATAATAAAAAATATAGAGAGTCGAGGATAGTAACTTAGAGCATAGTACATTTTTGTGTAGATCACCATCCAATGGTGATGGATGCAATGTAGTTAGGTATATTTATTAATGGATTGTTCATTTCCTCCATAGCTACATTGTATTCATTTATATCATTTCTATTTATATATATCTCAGTCATCTAGAAGATTTACTTTATTTCATTTTTTTATGCATCTCATTATTGTTATCTCCCTTTGGTCATTACATCAAAATATAATAGTGGCATCAGAGCCATGATAGATATAGTTTATTTAGATCAATAGGGAAACCACCATTATCATTGAGCCTAAGTATTTTATAAACCTGATACATTTTGGACCAGCCACTATCAAAAGATCTCATAAGAATCTAGGTGGTAGAATTAGGAAGAGTCACAAGTGAGGACTAAAATAAATCTTAGTTCCAAAAAATACTGAGATTGTATTTGACTAGAGTCTTTCCACAAAGTTATAAGAAAAACTCATGAAGACCAGGACTCAACATTCAATCCATTATATTGATAGATCATCTAGTGAAGATCATCCAGGATATCTGGAACTTGCTAACTATTGTCCAAATTTTATTTTTTTACAAATAATTAATTCTCAAAGGATTGGTACTCCTACAATAGAAATATAGGAGACTCCAACTTCTTTGCTTGAAGGTTGGCATGCCCTCATAGTGTAGAGATTAGTTCCTTGTGTAAGAGAATAACACTATAGAAGAAGACTTTTGGAGAAAATTTATGGGTAATTTAGGAGACTAAAGATCTCCATTTCTAGATTGAAGAACTTCACAGTTGAAGAATAGGCCATAGAAGCCTTGATATAAAAAATATATAAATCCTTGAATAAAATTCCATAGAAACATTGAATAAGAAGCCATAGAAGTATTGATATTTAAAATGCCATAGAAGCCTTGATATTGAAAAGGTCACAGAAGCCTTGATACTGAAAATGCCACAAAAGCCTTGATACTAAAAAAGCCACAAAAGCCTTGATACTAAAAATGCCACAAAAACCTTGATACTAAAAAGGCCACAAAAGCCTATTTAGTAAAAAAGGCTCCATAAGCCTTGATCCATAAGAAGAATCCAAAAATAATATTTGATTCAAAAGTAGATTAAGATTTTAGTACTAAAATATTTTTTGTAAGGAAAGAAGATTCAGTGAGTTGGGAAACTTCCTATAAGAAAATTAGAAACAGTGTCTTCTTCAGAATCAATTCAACACCTGAAGCAAAAGAGATTAGAAGAAGATCTCATTGAAGGACTTCCAGACTTGGAAGAATAAGGACAAGGAGAATATTTCTTGAATATAGAAGTAGCAATATTAGATATCCAGAAGAAGATATCACCACCAACACTTCCAAGAGCAGAAGGTTGAAAAGGTCTCAAGGAAATACCAACAAAAGTTGCAAGATCAAAGACCTTAGGAAGGTCTCATTGAGCATCCAGTAAAATGCTAGGAGAGTCTTACTAGAGAAATCATCAAAGGAAAGCTCACTAGATCAATCCACTACAAGAATAAGTCCCTGATAGTGAAGGACTTGGGAAAATTATCGCCATCCGAAAACAAGTCCAAGATAAAGATAATTTGGCAAGGAGTACCAAATCAAAGAAGAAGAATTTGGCAAGGAGTGCTAAGTATGAGAAGAAGAATTTGGAAAGGAGTTCCAAATCCCAGAAGAATAATCTAGTGAAATATCTCAAGAGATTTAGAATATTGAGAAGAAGATCATGTTTGGAGTCAAAATTCAACAAGAAGACTTGAAGATAGAAGAAGCTCACCAAATCTAGGATATTTGAATATTACCTCTCACAGTAAGAAGACACCACTTCAGAGATAAATAATTATCCAAACTATGGCAGAAGGAGGAGAAGACAAGAGGAGAACAAGCCATCAAATATTAGGCTCATGAAAGAAATTTTGAGACCATATTTTAGTGAAGAAGGAGCTATTCAAGATAATCTACGAAAATCTGCAAGATCCTACTCGAAGTAGTAACTTTGTGATCTTAGACACCAAGATCCACATCCTCTACAGAAGTGGCAAAAGAGCTACAAAATCTTTTAATAAAGGTATGAAACTATTGGTGCTAACTAAATTATTAATTGGATTATTTATTAGATTCATTGAAGAACCTTATTTAGATTAAAGTTGCAAGAAGAAAAAGAAGAATTATAGTCTTCAAAAGTACAAAAATAAAAGGTTTGTTTTAAGGTTCATTTGCACATTAGGTGTTGATTAGATTTCAGAGTTATCTATCAAATACCTATCTTCTACTTTGAAAAAAAAGAGAAAATAAGACTTGATCCTACAACTGTGTTTGTAGTGAAATATGCATGGGTTCATTCCAGATTATGCTTGAAAGGTTGTAGTGAAATTATTAAGTGCATTTTTAAGATATTAGTAGAGCAATAAGGTGAGATTATTGTTACCATTAAAATGTGCATTGTTAAGCACTGAAGAACACAAGCTTATACTGAGAGGGGGTGAACAGTATAAGACCACTTTTTACTTTTCTTTCCAATCAATATTATGCAATGTATAGATAGCAATATCAACAATAGTAATCAAAGCAATGCACAAATCACCACACACAATAGAGACACCAATTTAACGTGGTTCACCCAATGTGGGCTACTCCATGGAGAAAATATTTCACTAAAATTTTCTCAATCAATCTCTTGGGAATCCTTTCCCTATTACAATGTTTATGGACCTCTATCCAAAGGAGACACCAATCCCCTAATCAAGTTCATGGATCTCTATCCATAGGAGAACTCCTTTCTCCTCTACTCTAGTTGGTGATCTTCTAGAAGAACTACTACCCCCACTGCACTGGCTAATGGATCTCTATCCACTGAAGACTCCTGTCCTCACTCAGAAGACCTATCCTCACTACCCTGGCTAATGGATCTCTATCCACTGGAGACTGTCATCCTCTATACTCTGTCACCTCCAAAGCTTGCTCTTAGCTCTATCTCAAATCTGCACTAAACATAGTCCTTCGGTCTAGCACAAATTTGCTCAAACTCTATCTCTGGTCTGGCACAAACCTATCCTCAAATCTGCACCAAAATCTATCCTCAAATCTGCACTAAACATAGTCCTTCGATCTAGCACAAATCTATCCTCAATCTCTATCCTCAAATCTGCACTAAACACAGTCCTTCGGTCTAGCACAAATCTATCCTCAATATCTATCCTCAAGCCTTAACACAAATCTTGACTTAATCACAAATCAACTCTGCTATATCTACCCCAAACCTTAACTCAAGGTTTGAACAAATCAATCAATCAACTCTGCTCACAAGTCTTCTCAAATACTTATCTCAAATATGCCTTGTAAGCTTTCACAAAAGCTCACACTAATCTATCCACAAGTCCTCTCTAGAACTTGTCCAAATCTGCTCAACAAGTCCTCACTAGAACTTGTCCAAATATGCTCAACAAGTCCTCACTAGAACTTGTCCAATCTACTCAACAAGTCCTCACTAGAACTTGTCCAATATGCTCAACAAGTCCTCACTAGAACTTGTTCAATTTCTCAACAAGTCCTCACTAGAACTTGTCCAATCTCATAAACAATAATATAATTTTACTAAATAATTTATCATCACTAAACATTTCAATCTCATTAAAACATATAGAGAATTGTTAGAGACTCAATATGCTTCACATTCATAACAATGCTCAATCACTTTCAATCTCTCTTTTTACCATAGAAACATATAGAGAATTGTTAGAGACTCAATATGTTTCACATTCACAACAATGCTCAATCACTTTCAATCTCTCTTTTTACCATAAAAACATATAGAGAATTGTTAGAGACTCAATATGTTTCACACTCATAAACACTCAATCTCTTTCTCAAATCAATTTAGAATATAGAACAATTTGTTTCATAGAACTTGAACTATCACCTCAACACATCCACTTGACTAGGCTCAACCAACTCTACTCAACCAATCACTCAATAAAAATCCTTTTCACAAACCCTATCCAAACTTATGAACACTCCTCAACTTTTCAACAATGCTTATCAACCAATCACATAACAATGATACTCATGATCTTGCAAACCCTAGTTCAAGTTCTTCACTCAATCAATCACTTCAACAACAATGCTTATCAAACAATCATAACAATGATACAAGATCCTTGCAAACCCTAGTTCAAGTATCTCTCACCAACTCTCAACATAACAATGATACTCATGATCTTTCAAACCCTAGTTCAATCTTCAAACTCAACAACAAGGGATCTCAATTACACAACAATGAGATATGCATTCACTCACTCAAAATCTCCAACAATGCTTATCAAACAAGGTTTATAGCATTTACTTCTATTTCAGAAAACTCATCAACTCAACAAACTCACAAAGGAAAACTTAACCAAATCCTTTTCACTCCAATCTTGTTTTCAGAAAATCTCAACCAATCAATTATTTCAACTAAGGAAGAATATGCCCATACCTTTTACTTGATGAAGAATTAGACTTCAAAACTTGTCTCAATTATAACCACTTTCCTTGCCAAGCACAAAGGTTAGATGACAAGAATTATCACCCTAACACTTCTTCAAAATATTTCTTCAATACAAAAATAATATCCAAATACACCTTATAATCTCCAACTTTTAAAATAATATCCAACACCCTTGAATCTCAAAAATAAACTTTCCTTACTCTCTTATAACTCCTTAAACACTTAAAAATTCAATCCAGAAATCAAAGTTTTGCATTCCCTTTTAACTCCCCTAAACAACTTATAATCAAATTAATTATGCAAAAACTTTAATCAACTTAAACCCTTGGAAACAAAAAATATTTTCCCTTTTTATTTTTTGCAAGCCAAATCAAACCTCACAATGTGCATACCTCAATAGTGTTGCCCAAAAGGCCTTGGTGGGATTCGAACCATTGTTGGTTCTCCCCCAAGCGCTTTTATAGTGCTTGCACCCACCAACTGGGCTGCGTGGCTCCACAAGAGCCAAAAGGCATGAGCGTGCCTTTGACCTTCTCCCTCGAATGGTGCAAACTCAAAATGTGAACCTCCTTCAACCAAAATGGCGTGCACGGGATTCGAACCTGCACCAGGCGCCTAGCACGCATCTTACGCAGCCCTTGGCTACCAACTCAGCTATGAGGGACTTCAAATATTTTTTAGAGGCTATTACCCTTTGTCCTTTCCTTTGCTCGAATACACATGCAAAAATTACACTTCTCTTTTGCACGAGCCAAAATACAAATCGCATGGATGATCTTCCAAATGCCAACTTTGGCATTATTTATATGCAACCCTTAGCTTGTTCCCACGTCGGTGATTATTCAAATTTTATTTGAATTCAAATATTTAAAGTTAATTTAAATATTAAATAAATATTTAACTTAACCTTAGCATCCATTATTATTTAAATTAAAATTTTAATCAAAGATTAAAATATTTTAATTTAAATTAAATCCTCTTGTGGGTCTTTTCAACTTGATCCTTAATATTTTTAAACTCGGTTTTTGATCCAAAATAATAATAATAAAATATTATTATTTAATTTGACTTTGCTTCTCCTTCCTTGGTTCTTTATTCTTTGAACCCTCCTGGGTATATAATATTTAAAAATAAATATTATAACCTATTGCTTTTCAAGACCTTCTTGCTTTTGGAGGAAACACTTAATGTCCTCAAAGATGATGAACATAGCACAACAATGCTTTTGACATCAATGACAACAAACACTCCTCAAAATGTCCAACAATCTCCCCCTTTGTCATTGATGGCAACCCAATTACTTTTTACCATTTCCTTGACCTTTTTCTGCTCCCCTGGGAAACTGCTCCCCCTGACTGAATGCTTTCCTTCTAACTTAGATCTCTCCCCCTTACTCAAATCTCTCCCCCTTTGACATCAATGGCAAAGGGTCACCTTTGGGGCTCGGGGCTAAGAATGAAACTCTTAGCTTAGCCCCTCCCCCACCTCCTCTTGAGGTGGTTAATTCTAGGGTGGGAGTATTTCTACTCCCATCAAGCACTGATCTTTATCTTTGTCCATTATCTTCTTCTCTTGATCCTTCTGGTTCCTTTTGGTGTTCCTGTTCCTGTTCATGTCCATGTTCCTATTCCTATTCATGTCCATATTCTTGTTCCTGTTCTTGTTCCTGTTCATGCTTGGTTCTGGAATGTCTGCTCTACACCACTTTGTTGTATGTCCATCATTATTGCACTTGTAACACTTAATATTGTTATTCCTTGAAGGTGCAAATATCTTGGGATTTCTCCTAGTGAAGCCATATCTATTCCTATCATGAACCCTACAATTCATTGCCTTGTGACCAAACTGATTACATGAGTAGCAATACCCATGAAATAACTGCCTGTTCCTGAAGTTCCCATATTCCTGTCTTTCATGTGTCCTGCACTATGAAGCTTTGTGCCCAAATCTATGACATGAGAAACATCATCCATTGAAATTTCCTTGCCTTGACCTCATTGGTCTCTTAGTCTCTTTTACCCTGTGTTGGTTCCTGTTCCATATGTTTCTCCTTTGTGCATTGTTCTTTTCCTTGTTGAACTTTCTATTGTCCAACTCATCCTCAGAAGTCTCACTTTCTCTTACATTATCTTCTTCTGAAGTTTCTTCTTCTTCAGAACTTGAGGTTGACTCTTCTTCTTATTTCTTTTGAGCCTATTCAAAACCAAGACCTATTTTGTTTGTTGATCATATTTGTACCTTGATCATCTTATCTACGATCTTTGAGCTCTTTCCAAACTTGTGTAGCTTATCCTTAGACTTTTCTACTTCTTCCCTTAGTAGAGCTACTTCTTGTTCTAATCTCTCACATTCTAAGACCTTTGCTTCTAACTTATCCTTGAACTTCTTTGTCTTAGCTATTGACTTGTTTAGATCCTCTATAAGCTTTCCTCTTTCTTCATCACATTCCTGAAACTGAAGCTTAAGTTGGGAGTTTTGCTTTCTTACCTTCTTTAATGTGTTAAGAGCATAAATAAGCTCTCCCTCAAGATCAACTTCTCCTTTTTCTGATTCTTCCTCTATTTGTTTACCTTTGAAAACATCTTCATTCTCTTCTGACTTGTCTTCTATAGGATCACCTCCTTCTTCTTCTAGTGCCATTAGAATATTCTCTTCTGGTCCTTCAAGTGTATCTTCATATTCATCATCACTAAAACTGAAACCATTCTTTGTACAACTATCTTCAAGATGTCCAAAATTACCACATCTAAAACACTTGAGAATTATTGGTGACCTTTTCTTAACTTCTTCTTTTTCTTCTATCAGAAATAGAACTTCATATTTATCATTATCTGAGAAACTATTATCACTATCACTTGAGTACTTACTTGCCTTGTCTGCATAGTAGCTCCTCTTTTATCTTTGAAAGAACTTCTTTCCTTGTCTGCCTTGTCCATCCTTACCTTTCTTTTGGTACCTATATTTTTCTGATTCCCTATTCTTATGATCCTATTTTTCTTCATCATTGCCATTTCTAGCTTCTTGAAAATCAGTTGCATAGTGACCATACTTTCCACAATTGAAACATCTAACAGATTTTGCATCTTTAAATCTTCTTGAATCCTTATTCTTTTTACCATAATTTGCTTCTTCATCATTGGATGACTCATTGCTTGAATCTGACTTCTTGCCCTTTGTCTTCTTAGTAGCTTTGAAGGTTGCTTCCTTCCAGATATTAGGTTCCTCTTTTGTTCTTATCTCAAAAGTTGTAAGAATACCAAGTAACATATCTCTTGTCAAAGAATCACCATATTTTGATTCTTCTATAGCAGAAATATTTTCACTAAATATTTTTGGGAGAGATCTTAAGATCTTATCACAAACATCTGATTCTTCAATCTCAAGTCCAAGTCCTTGCATGGCATTAACAACCTCATCTACATGAAGTAGATAAGCACTAATGTTTTCCTCATCCTTCATTCTTAATTCTTCAAATTGTCCTTTGAGATTTCGTATCTTTACCTTTTTGACACTTTTATCTCCTTCATATATGCTTTGCAACTTATCCCAAATTCCTTTTGCATCTTTGCAATGCATAACTTTTATGAACTCTGTTCTATGCAAACCTCTCAAAATTGCATTCATTGCTTTTGAATTGTAATGATGTAGAAGCTTACCATATTTATCTATAGGTGGAGTAGCTGGTGGTATGTATCCATTTTCAACTGCTTCCCAAATTTCATTGCCAAGTGCCATCAGGTGGATCTTCATTCTCATACTCCAAAATACATAATCGCTTCCATCAAATACTAGAGTTGAATTATCTGAGGACCCATTCTTAGAATCCATTGTGTTCTTGTAAGATTTTCCTTCAAGTTGTTAAACTCTTTCGAAGGAACCCACTCTGATACCAATTGAAGAACACAAGCTTATACTGAGAGGGGGTGAACAGTATAAGACCACTTTTTACTTTTCTTTCCAATCAATATTATGCAATGTATAGATAGAAATATCAACAATAGTAATCAAAGCAATGCATAAATCACCACACACAATAGAGACACCAATTTAACATGGTTCACCCAATGTGGGCTACTCCACAGAGAAAATATTTCACTAAAATTTTCTCAATCAATCTCTTGGGAATCCTTTCCCTATTACAATGTTTATGGACCTCTATCCAAAGGAGACACCAATCCCCTAATCAAGTTCATGGATCTCTATCCATAGGAGAACTCCTTTCTCCTCTTCTCTGGTTGGTGATCTTCTAGAAGAACTATTGCCTCCACTACACTGGCTAATGGATCTCTATCCACTGAAGACTCCTATCCTCACTCAGAAGACCTATCCTCACTACCCTGGCTAATGGATCTCTATCCACTAGAGACTATCATCCTCTATACTCTATCACCTCCAAATCTTGCTCTTAGCTCTATCTCAAATCTGCACTAAACATAGTCCTTCGGTCTAGCACAAATCTGCTCAAAATCTATCTCTGGTCTGGCACAAACCTATCCTCAAATCTGCACCAAAATCTATCCTCAAATCTGCACTAAACATAGTCCTTTGATCTAGTACAAATCTATCCTCAATCTCTATCCTCAAATCTACACTAAACATAGTCCTTCGATCTAGCACAAATCTATCCTCAATCTCTATCCTCAAGCCTTAACACAAAGCTTGACTTAATCACAAATCAACTCTGTTAGATCTACCCCAAACCTTAACTCAAGGTTTGAACAAATCAATCAATCAACTCTGCTCACAAGTCTTCTCAAATACTTATCTCAAATCTTCCTTGTAAGCTTTCTCAAAAGCTCACACTAATCTGTCCACAAGTCCTCTCTAGAACTTGTCCAAATCTTCTCAACAAGTCCTCACTAGAACTTGTCCAAATATGCTCAACAAGTCCTCACTAGAACTTGTCTAATATGCTCAACAAGTCCTCACTAGAACTTGTACAATCTGCTCAACAAGTCCTCACTAGAACTTGTCCAATATGCTCAACAAGTCCTCACTAGAACTTGTCCAATATCATAGAAAATTTAAATAATTTTTATAATAATTTTAATTTTTTAAACATATAGAGAATTGTTAGAGACTCAATATTTTCACATTCATCACAATTCTCAATCACTTTCAATCTCTCTTTTTACCATAGAAACATATAGAGAATTTTTAGAGACTCAATATGTTTCACATTCATAAACAATGCTCAATCACTTTCAATATCTCTTTTTACCATAGAAACATATAGAGAATTGTTAGAGACTCAATATGCTTCACATTCATAACAATTCTCAATCACTTTCAATATCTCTTTTTACCATATAAACATATAGAGAATTGTTAGAGACTCAATATGTTTCACACTCATAAACACTCAATCACTTTCTCAAATCAATTTAGAATATAGAACAATTTGTTTCATAGAACTTGAACTATCACCTCAACACATCCACTTGACTAGGCTCAACCAATTCTACTCAACCAATCACTTCAAAATAATCTTTTTCCCCAACCTAGTCAAAATTATAACACTCACTCAACTATTTCAACAATGCTTATCAACCAATCTCCATAACAATGATACTCATGATCTTTGCAAATCCTAGCTCAAGTTCTTCACTCAATCAATCACTTCAACAACAATGCTTATCACCCAATCATAACAATGATCTTGCAAACCCTAGTTCAAGATTCTTCTCAACCACTTCACATTAACAATGATACTCATGATATTTCAAACTCTAATCCAATATTCAAACTCAACAACAAGGGATCTCAATTACACAACAATGAGATATGCATTCACTCACTCACAATCTCCAACAATGCTTATCAAACAAGGTTTATAGCATTCACTTCCATTTCAGAAAACTCATCAACTCAACAAACTCACAAAGGAAAACTTAACCAAATCCTTTTCACTCCAATCTTATTTTCAGAAAATCTCAACCAATCAATTATTTCAACTAAGGAAGAATATGCCCATACCTTTTATTTGTTGAAGAATAGACTTCAAAACCTGTCTCAATTATAACCACTTTCCTTGCCAAGCACAAAGGTTAGATGACAAGAATTATCACCCTAACACTTCTTCAAAAATATTTCTTCAATACAAAAATAATATCCAAATACACCTTATAATCTCCAACTTTTAAAATAATATCCAACACCCTTGAATCTCAAAAATAAACTTTCCTTACTCTCTTATAACTCCTTAACACTTAAAAATTCAATCCAGAAATCAAAGTTTTGCATTCCCTTTTAACTCCCCTAAACAACTTATAATCAAATTAATTATGCAAAAACTTTAATCAACTTAAACCCTTGGAAACAAAAAATATTTTCCCTTTTTATTTTTCGTAAGCCAAATCAAACCTCACAATGCGCATACCTCAATAGTGCTGCCCAAAAGGCCTTGGCGGGATTCAAACCATCGTTGGTTCTCCCCCAAGCGCTTCCGTAGTGCTTGCACCCACCAACTGGGTTGCATGGCTCCACAAGAGCCAAAAGGCATGAGCGTGCCTTTGACCTTCTCCCTCAAATGGTGCAAACTCAAAATGTGAACCTCCTTCAACCAAAACGGCGTGCACGGGATTCGAACCTGCACCAGGCGCCTAGCACGCATCTTACGCAGCCCTTGGCTGCCAACTCAGCTATGAGGGACTTTGAATATTTTTTGGAGGCTATTACCCTTTGTCCTTTCCTTTGCTCGAATACACATGCAAAAATTACACTTCTCTTTTGCATGAGCCAAAATACAAATCGCATGGATGATCTTCCAAATGCCAACTTTGGCATTATTTATATGCAACCCTTAGCTTGTTCCCACGTCGACGATTATTCAAATTTTATTTGAATTCGAATATTTAAAGTTAATTTAAATATTAAATAAATATTTAACTTAACCTTAGCATCCATTATTATTTAAATTAAAATTTTAATCAAAGATTAAAATATTTTAATTTAAATTAAATCCTCTTGTGGGTCTTTTCAACTTGATCCTTAATATTTTTAAACTCGGTTTTTGATCCAAAATAATAATAATAATAAAATATTATTATTTAATTTGACTTTGCTTCTCCTTCCTTGGTTCTTTATTCTTTGAACCCTCCTGGGTATATAATATTTAAAAATAAATATTATAACCTATTGCTTTTCAAGACCTTCTTGCTTTTGGAGGAAACACTTAATGTCCTCAAAGATGACGAACATAGCACAACAATGCTTTTGACATCAATGACAACAAACACTCCTCAAAATGTCCAACAAGCACTACACTAGTTGATTTGTTAACTAGTTATCTCAATTAATTTATGTTATTGAAAGCATAAAAATTAGCACAAATCTATAGCACTTTCATGGCCTATAGAAGCCACCATTGGAAGCAAAAGGTGAAGAAGAAAACCACCATTGAAGTACTTGAAGAAAGCCTCAAATCGAGACCTTGGAAGTCTCAAGATTCAAGGAAATTATAAAGGGTTCATTTCAGTGTAGAGAGCATAAATTCCTATTCAAAAATAACATTAGCTTGGATCATCTATCATCCAAGAAAAGGAAAAAATATTAAGTAAGAAAATATTCATTTTGGTGCAAATACTATATATTACATAAGCACCACTTTTTTATTTTGAAAGGACAAAAGTATTATATATAGGGGATAACAAGGACATTTTTATCTAGAAAAATAAAGGAGCCACTGAAGTGCCCATATGTCCAAGGAGTCAAGGTGTTTACAAACACCAATTTTCAATCTTCAAATCAAGCCCTAGAAGAGTACGTATCACTTGCAGGATTGGAAGCATAACAAGGAGCCAAAAATAAGCTAAATATTACATAGAAGGATAGCCTACAAGGAAGAAATTACCTATGTAAGAGGAGCATTATCAAAATAAAGCAAAAGAAAAGCATTCAACTATTGTAAAAACAAATCGATAGCATATTACGAAAGAAAATAGAAGGAGAACATCCGCCATTAAAAATTACAAGGAGCTACCATAGTACCACCATGGAGGAGTACCAAAGATCCAGGAGACAATATGTAGAAGCAACCAAGGATTCTAGGAGATTACTTGCATTTCAAGAAACAAAGCAAGTTTACATAGAATGCAAGATAAAGGCTCCAAGAAATGTTACAAGGAAGGCTCACATGCATAAGCCTTGAGTGCCACTTGGTACAGATGCTCTATACTCTCCAATGTACATGAAGAGTCAAGCACTTACCAAAAATATGTTACACATGCTTGAAAGATGTTACGCATGCTTGAAATATGTTACACATTCTTGAAATATGTTACACATGCTTGGGAGGAGTTACAAATCTTGGGAGGTTACCACTAACCTCATCATTGCAAGGTTTACGTTGAAGGCATCTAAAAAAGGTGTTTCAGATGACACTTGTCACTAAATGCAAAAAGCTCATCCTATTTAAGGTGCCAAGAAGTGCATTTAAAGCACTGTCATAAACCAACACCTAAATTTAGAAGGAGACAAAACATTTCAAGATGGATAAGGAGTGCCATACAAGGGAGAAGAAAGTGCAGGTCAAAGGATACTTTTACTCCCATAAGTGCCTACATTCAAAATTGAATACAAGGACTCTCCATTGATTACAGTGCCAAAATTAACCTTAATACTGTTGTTATATCTAGCCAGAATAAGCGTCGAATAGTGAGGATATTTAGCATCCAAAGGTAAGGTTTAATACCATTTTATTATTGCTTTCATTTTTAGATATATAAGGGTTATAATCTAAGGTTAAATGTTAGATTGTTGAAAGAAAAAGCTATAAGGGATAACTTATCAAATTGAAATAATATTTACAATTTAACCTAGGAGAAATAATGAATTCTACTTGGATTAAACTCTTTAATATTTTGCAAATATTATTAATTTTCTAATTTTCCAAATTTGTGAGTGATAAGAGTTGCAACATCAAACTAGGTGATTGGAAATTAGAAACACTTGAATAAAATCCTAAGGGATACAAAAGAGGTTATTAAATATTTTTTGGTAAGGTTAGAAATTTATAATTTTCTTGTCTTAAAATTTCTCAAAAGGGACAAAATAAATCCAACTTTAAAACCTCTTCAAAATTGGAAAAGTGCTTAGTTCAATTAGGAGTAATAAGGTGTTAGAAAAGTTGATTTTTGATCTTTACAAAAATGTGCAAAATCAACCATAAATTTAACTATATTTTTACAAAAGCACTATATTATATTCCAAAAATTATTAGGGAGTCATAAGGCATTCTACAAACCTTAACAATAATATCTATCAAAGGTTATCATGTTGGAAATATATAAACTTTCTTCAAAACCTAAAATTGGGTGTTCATACTCTCATTACTAGGGAAACATAAGGAAGCCTACAAACCTAAGGATTAATAAAGGTTTCATCAAATCAAGATTATATACTTCAATTATGGATAATATATCCTAAAACTAGGGAGCTATAATGATGTCTACTTATCAAAATACAAATAAGAGCTTCAAAAAGGAAAAAGGCAATGCCATAAAACTTGGGATCATGAATCTACTCAAGAAATCGAAAGGAAGGTTAGATCTAGCTTCAAAAGTAATCCATAGTGAAGCCTTAGAAGATAATTTTGATACTATGGAATTCTATATTCAAACCCATCTCAATGAATCAATTGACAGTCGAAAAAGTGACATTTCACTTTTCTTAAACTTTGTGAGCATATTAGATATGACACTTCTCACATAATATACTACAAGGAAGAAAATGAAGAACAAAAAAGATTGATAGAATTACTCAAAAAGAAGGTAGAACTTAATGAATCATATCTAGAAATGTTTTTTCAATCCTCATGGAGCATCAACACTTCCTGTTCTATTAACTCAATATCTTATCATGATACCTTAAGTGTTTTTTTAGAAACTTATATACAGATTAAAGACAGGAAAGGAGAATCTTCCTCACAAGAACCAAGTAGTAGCTCAACCTCCTATGAGAGCACAAAAACCAGAATCAAAGGCAAATCTAGAGATGAAGAAGAAGATATAGCAGATAAAGGAGGAATACAATGCAAATTCAATTGAAATAAGAACCTTCAGCTATAGCTTACTCTGCATACACAGATCATGCTAAATCCAAATACAAAGAATGCAGAAGAAGAGCACAAATCTCAAGATGAAGAAGAAGAAGATCCATATTGAAGACTAAAGTCTTTAATACCCAAATAATATAATACAAGGGGGTTTTAGAAATAGAGTATATTACATCATTTGGGTCATGTAAATGTATCTTCCAAGATATATACTTAGGATATTATATTACCTTAGGGGGAAGTTATCTAGTTACTTCATGTAATTTCATAAATGCATGTATCAATGTGCAAGTTGTATATGTACAATTTGTCCCTTGCATAGCTAGGTAGAGTGTTGGCCAAGAAACCTATTTTCCTATACAAGAAATACCTCATTGTAATACATAAATATATAGAGTTAGGAACATAGTAGCTTAGATCATAGTACAGTTCTATGTAGATCACCATCTAGTGGTGATGGGTGTAATGTAGTTTAGTAGCTTTATTAATGGAGTGTTCATTTCCTCCATAGCTACATTGTATTCATTTATATCATTTCTATTTATGCATATCTCAGTCATCTAGCAGATTTACTTTCTTTCATATTATTTTACATCTCATGATTGTTATCTTCCTTTGGCCATTACATAAAAATCTAACAACATTGTTTGTGCATGTATTAAATTTATTTCAATATTTAAGTATGTAAGACCTATAGGCCACTATTAACCTTGTTATGGTTAAACCCACTTTATAAATTGTAATTAACCTTAATCCCTATGTTATGTCAGCTTAGGTTAAACTCTTTTATGCCTTTGGGGTTTTGGTATTGGTATAAATACCCCTCACCACTCCTCATTTTAATAATCGAAGTGTTGTGTAATATTATTTATGGATATAACAATTATTTGTGGTGCCTATGAGTGCCACCAAATATCTCTCTTTTTTTTCCTCCTTTTTTTATATAAGATTTGAGTGGATGGTTTTCTTCTATTTGTTTATGAAAAATATGGTTAATTCCAACATGGTATCATAGTATGTATGGAGTTGCCTCACTTGGTCACATAAAAACATTATTTGGTGCATTTAATTTTTCTTCTGAACTAAAGAGTGATTCTCTCCTTTCAATCTCATTTGTTGATTTTGCATAAGAGGTAAAAAGGATTATCTTCAATTTTTTTAATCCACTTTTTAAAATTTTTGGAGGATTTTTACTATGCTTTTAAAAATAATATTTAGAAGCTAAGAGCTAGATTTCAAGCTACTAAATTAATTCAAGGATCTTTGTCCAAAACTTTCTCTCCTTATCAAAGTCTTTGCATGTGTTTTTTAAATTTAGAATGTGGCCCCTTCACATGCCCAAACTTTGAATTGGTAGCCTTACAATAGAAAGCATGCATTGCCTTTCCCCACAAGTAGAGGGCATGATCTATTCTATTATGTAGGGTGGTCATTATGGCCAGATCAATGCATCCTAGTGCTCTCTTTCCTAGAGGTTTCAAGTTCAAGTTCACGCATACATAATTTTTTATGTATATGACTACATGCTTTGTTAAAGGTTCTTTAAAAGCTAACCTCTCTAGAGGTGGCCATAATTGTCTAAACATGGTAATCATATCATGGTTTTGAGGCTTAATTAAAATGAATAGGGCATAGGATTGATTTTAGCCCATCTCCTATTTTGCTAAGAGTAAACTTGTTTGTCTTCTATGGGGGATTTAGTCATTTCCTTTCCATAACAATAACTTCCTAGAAATATAATAGAGATATTTTAGGAGGCAATGGACATGTGTTCAAATAATGCACTAGTCTTTTTTAGTAATAGAAGAGTAGGTGGCACGTTAAAATGAGTTCTCCTCTTTTATTTTTGGATTATATTACATTATTTTGTACATGCTAATGTACCCCATGGTACCTTCTTGGTATATTTATAAATAATATATTAGAGTTGAGTCATAGTTTAGAGTGTGATTTATATTTCCCTTTTATGTAAGTATGAATATGTGGAAAATGCACAAATGTCATGTGAGTTAGTGTGCAAATATAAGCTTATTCTATGTGCACAAGTATATTATATGTAATAGTGAAAATATGTAATGTAAATGTGTGCACAAGTGTCTTAGATTAGACTATGCAAGTTATAGAAGTGTAAGAGTCATGTATAGGTGTGCATACATTATAGAGTCAATTGTTCAAGTATGAAAGTGTCAAGTAGATAAGCTAAGAGTCATGATACTTGGCATATGGAAAGGAATAGTAAAGTATCCAAAGAGTCACACTACTATGGCTATATTATGGAGACAATACTCTATAAGCAAGTATCACATACAATCATGATCATTACTATCATATACTTTTTTAAGAGAAAGAGGAGTAATAAATATTGCATACAGTTTCAGCGATTAATATTATAAGTTGTATTTTATGCTTAGTACATGTTTATTAAGGCTATTTACATTCATATTGTTGCTTATTATTGAATGTTATTTGATATATTATAAGCCTTATTTTACATATTAATTAGATCATAGTATTTTACTCTTATTATTATCTTGACCTTATTATATTGTGGTTATATTATATTTAGCCTGTGATATTTTTGATAGTATTAAGGATTAAGAAGATATTAGTGGTATCAGAGCTACCACTAGACTTTGTCCAAATTGATAAGAGTCTATTTTAGCCACTATTACAAAATTGATTTTATCTAGTTTGATCAAGTTGATTTGGAGTCTGTTCACTTTGAAGACAATGAGACTTGTACTCTATTATAAGGTCATATTAAGGTAGAAAATCTAGGGTTGTTCCACTAGGTTGAAGGAAAACTAGTGAAGAATAGAGACTCAACTATATTGAAGAATTTAGAGAACCAACTCAAAATAAAGTTGGTCATTCAAGAAAGAGATATCTTGATATTGATATTATTGGATTATCTAGTAAGGAGGATAATCATATTGATTTCTTAGGTGTGACCTAAGACATTATTGATTCAAAAAACAAGAATCATATTGAGTTCTTAGGTGCAACCTAAGATATTATTGATTTTATAAAAGTAGAATCATATTGAGTTCTTAGGTGTAAACAAAGATATTGAAGACTTCATAATTGCAACAGATTAATAGATTAAGCTATTGAAGTGTGAGAAGATTCCTATAGAGGATAGAGAATATTTTTAGCTTCAAGGGATAGTAAAAAGATAGTAGTGGATTGAGAAGTATTCAAAGATTCCTAAGATTACAAAAAGAAAGTAAAACATAAGATATTAGAAGATTGATATATCATTCTTGAAGCAATATAAAGTAATATCACTTTAAGCATTGGATTAATATCGACATTTATTAGATATACAAGATATTAAGAAGATTCAAAATTTTAAATAGGCCCAAGGATGTCAATATTGGAGCATAGAGACCCTTCAAAGAAATAGGTTCATATAGATAATATAGGCCCTTATAATGGAAAACAAAGAGGCCCATATAAAGAAAATGAATTGAGGTCTTGAAGAGAATAAGAAAAGAGGTTAGAGGTCTGCAAGTATCTAGTATAGAAGGAGAAGAGGCTCAATATACATATAGAGAACAAAGTGAGAAGATATAGTGAACAAAAATGATAGAGGTAGCCTACATATGAATATAATTTAAAGATAAGAGATATATGTAGAAGAAAGGATAAGAAGCAAGAGATAAAAGTTTCAAAAGGTTATTTAATTCTATAGTAGTCCATGATAAAAGAACAAGGCAACCTAAACTAGAAGCTTTAGTTGACCATTAGCAAAGGAATACAAAAAATAATTATTATCATTAAGCATCAAACTATATACATAGTCGAGAGCACCATTTGAGAACTCAAAAATCTGAAAAGCAACATGAAGACATGGAATATTAGAACAAAAAATATCAACACAAATAAATGGAACCAATAAGATAAATATTCACTAAGGAATTCACATAGTTCTAGCATCTACTGCAAGAGTTGAAACATGAAACAGTGTAGTCAAGTAGCAAGTAAAGTTACGTTGGCAAGCACTGAGTTGGAAGGTAAAGCATAGTTAAAAGCCAAGCCAAAATTCAACATTGGAAGCCTAGACATTGAGTTTCGAGTGCTACATTGGAAAAGGGATAATTTATATGTTGGAAAGGAATCCAAGAAGTCAAGTGCTAAGTCCTAAGTTGGAAAGGAATTCGGGTAGTCAAGTGCCAAACTAATAGCATCATTGGTCAGTGTTGAAGTCGAGTGCAAGGAAAAGCGTTAATATGGTAATGTCTTCAAATTATAGAAGAGGTTATAAATACATTAGCTCTAGTTGGAGGAGTGTAATTATTTAACACCTATGAGAAATTCAATGCCAACTGATAACATTCAATGTTTAGTCTATTCTAATGGAGCTAAGAATTATAACATCTCATAGTAAGTGAAACACTTGCATGCTTACATGTGGCACTTGATAAGGAGGATAAGCCAAGAATTAATGTGAATATGAAGTGTTTTGAAGCTGTGCAGGCAAAACAACAATAGAGACGTGCATGCAAAGACCAACTTTGAAAAGTTGGTGAAATTAGGGTAATTTAAATTCGATTTAATTTTTTGAATTTTTCTAAAGTTTATATTAGGAGGAATAAGGTTAATTTTTGAAGTGAGAATTTTTTAAATTCTAGTAGAGAAGGTATTTGTTTTTAAAGTAACAAGTTTGCTTAACTAAACTTTTTTAAGGTTTATAAATTAGTTTGGAAGATAAAAGAAATAAGGTTTAATTATGGTTGTTTAATGTATTTAACTTTTTGGAGAGATAATTTTATACGTTAGAGTTTTTAAAGTTCATTATTTATTTAATAATTTTGGAGTAATAAGGAACTTAGTTATTTTTTAAAGTTAAAAAAAAAAATTGAGAGTTTTATAAGTTTGAAGTATTTTCTAAAGTTTGAAGGTTATTGAAGAATATTAAATTTGGTTTTATTTTTGAGAAAATTTGAAAATTAACTTTTTTGAATTTTTGAAAATTTAATTATTTGGGAGATAAAATGATTTCAACTTCAAATATTAGGAGAACATAAATTTACAAAATTCATTCTTTAGTTTCTAGAACTAGGGAGACATAAGGTTTACTATTCCATAGGAATTTAATTAGAAAATTTGAATTATTTAAACCTAGGGATATATAAGGTTGTCTACTTCAAAGGAATAAAATCTAGAATTTTTTTTTTTAAGTACAAAAACGGATTTGTCCGTTTCTTGGTGCTTTCAGTGACGTAAAATGTTTAAAATGATTGTGGCATGGTGGTTATAGGGGCGGACTGCACAAAGATCTGTGTGGTAGCTTTTGGGGTGAATAACGCAGAATATTGTGGCGGAAATAAAAGTCAAACAGTCTGCCCGGATTCGTGGTGGCTAATGATTCCACCATGTAAATTAAAAAAAAAGGTACAAAATGGATAAGTTATCAAGAGGAACTTTTCAACATAGGAAGTATTATAAAAATACAAAATCGTATTACATAAAAGAAAAGTTCATAAACAAAATCTATATCACAGATAATTTCCTGAACTTAATGGGCAACATCATACTCTTCAAAACTCTTATCAAAGATGCAAGATAGTATCAAGTGAATCTAATCAAATAGTTCAAACAAAAAAAGATATTTGGTATATAGATTCAAGAGCTAGTCATCATATGACTAGTAATTTGCATTGGTTTGAGTGTCTAGAAGTCAAGGATAATTTATATTTAAATATTGTAGATGATAAGAGATATCTAGTTCATGGAAGTGGTAATGTAACACCTAGTATACCATTTTCAAATTTTGTACTAGAGTATGTTATGTATGTTCCAGGTTTCTCAAATCTCATTTTAGATACTAAATTGGTTGAAAGTGGAAGATCAATTGAATTCAAACGTATAAATGAGCACAAAAAATGCATTATAAAGAATAAAAATATAACAAAGGCTATGGGATCAATAAAAAAATGAAACATATGCTTTATATTCAATTGGTTTTTCTCAAGAGCTTATTTTATCTGAAGATGAAATTGTTGATAAATTATCTGAGTGTTCTAAAAGATAGAATACAAGAAATCGGATTCAACAACATTTCTACCATCATAAGCATTGGTTGAATCCAAAGTTCAATATGATTAAACAAATACAATAAAATTAGAAGATCATATGCATTACAAGGTCACTTGAATAATGAATACAAAGACGAATACCATGATTTAAGACATAACTCTTCAATAACCAAGTAATTTAATACAAAGGGGTGTTGGAGTATATCACATTATTTGATACATTCTAATGTACCCCCATGGTACCTTCATGATACATTTATAAATAATAGATTAGGTTTGAGTCATAGTTTAGAGTGTGAGTTATATTTCCCTTTTATGTAAGTGTGAATGTGCAGGAAATGCACAAGTGTCATGTGAGTTAGTGTGCAAGTGTAAGTTGAGTCTATGTGCACAAGTGTGTTATATGTAAGAGTGAAAATATGTAATGTAAATATGTGCACACGTGCCTTATATTAGACTATGCAATTTATAAAAGTGTAAGAGTCATGTATAGGTGTGCATACATTATAGAGTCAAGTGTTCATCAAGTATGCAAGTGTCAAGTAGAGAAACCAAGAGTCATGAGACTTGGCATATGGAAAGGAATAGTCAAGTATCCAAAGAGTCACACTACTATGGCTATATTATGGAGATAATACTCCATAAGCAAGTATCACATATAATCACGATCATTACTATCATATACTTTTGTAAGAGAAAGAGGAGTAATAAATATTGCATATAATTTTGAGCAATTAATAAGTTGTATTACATGCTTAGTACATGTTGATTAAGGCTATTTACATTCATATTGTTTCCTATTATTGAATATTATTTGATATATTATAAGCCTTACTTACATATTAATTTGCTCATATTATTCTACTCTTATTATTATCTTGACCTTATTATATTGTGGCTATATTATATTTGATCATATGATATTTAACCTCTGATATTTGTGGTAGTATTAAGGCTTAAAAAGCCATCATTTATTAATCATTTGTGGCATGAATAAAGGGGCTAGCATGTTGTAATTATCACAATGGAGACCTGGGTTCGATCCCCTATAAGTATTTTTGTAAACTCAAATTTTAAGTGGATAAGAGGCCAACATGGCCTTCTTTTATGCCACAATAATCCACCTTTTTTCTATATATCCGCTCAAAAATTTAAATTAAGCCAAGTGTTGTAGTCAATAAGATTCAAAAATGTTGATGTAGCAAAAAATAAGTGGATCATATCAATGAATCATGGATCACCAAGTGCCAGTAGGCAGTTGGTTCTTCTCTTTCCAAGGTTCACAACTTTAATTTTTTATTTTTTGGGGTCCATTAGGGAAATTTTTTTGGAGGCCATAACTTTTGCATACAAAATTATTTTAGCCATTTCTTGTCAAATTGAATAAATTTTCAAGCTCTATGCATTGGTGACATCAGTGTATAGAACTATTATAGTGGTAGGGATCAGATTGTGTAATATGGACCATAAATCCTTACATACTCATCTTAAAAGGTTAAAATTATAGTATTTGGTCAACCTAAATGATTGACATATTATGAAGTAATAACCTATTGTGTATCTTTCAAGAGAATAAATTAATTAGTCTTGATGAAAAAACTCTTCGTCTAATAGAAGAAGAGACTCTTGGTCTATTTTCGTATTAATTGAATTAATGCTCCTTTTCCACATAAAATAGGAGAGTAACCCTAAAAAGTATGGTCAAATTTGCATGAGTTTTTTAGGATAGTTAATTCTATAAAATTAATTCATTTGGAATTAGAGATTTTCTCTTGTAAGGTTGTTGAGTTTGATAATATCAAGGACCTTATTATGAGATTCAAGGCTTTGAGGGTAGATATTGCATATTTTGGGGATAAAAATAAAGATGATGTAAAATTGTGTAAATATTATCTTTGCTAATATCTCCCTCTATTTTTAGATGTTGAACCTAATGGTTCATATGATTTCTATGTTCTTAGAATCTCAAAAGACTTATTCTTGATTAGTTTTTAATATGCTAGTTCATTTTTAGGTGGCAATATGAAGTTGTGGTGGGACTCCACAAATACAAGCTCATAAAAAAGAAATTCAAATCTAAGGAGGCTAAGAATTCAATAATTTGAAGACCACTTGCAAATATTGTAAGTGTTAGCTTTTGATACAATGTGCAATGGGAGATAGCAATCACAAGATGCAGAATAATATGAAAGAAAGTAAATCTATGAGATGATTGAAATATGCTATAAATAGAAATGATAGAAATGAATACAATGTAGCTATGGAGGAAATGAACACTCCATTAATAAAGCTACTAGACTACATTGCACCCATCACCAATATATGGTGATCTACACAACACTATGCTAATATCTCTATATTTATGTGTCTATCTATATCTCTCTATATGTCTCTATGAGGCCCTTCTTATATAGGAAGATAGGTTCCTTGGCCAACACTCTACCTAGTTGTGCAAGGGACAACTTGCACATATACAACTTGTACATTGACACTTGTGCATTTATTACATTGCATGAAGTAACTAGATAACTTCCCCTAAAGTAATCTAATGTCCTAAGTATGTACCTTGGAAGGTACATTTACATGACCCAAATGATGTAATATAATCTATTTCTAACACCCCATGTATTACATTATTTGGGTATTGAAGACTTTAGTCTTCAATATGGATCTTCTTCTTGAGTATGGTCTTCAGCTTGATCTTGTCCTCTGTAGGCCTTCGTGCATTGGTTCTTCTTCTTGGAGTCAGAGTTGGAACTTGTATTCTCCTTCATTTCTTTTTGTAATTTGATCAAGCAAGTAGTTGGTGTCTTCATATGATGTAAAGAGAGTTGTAGCTGATGGTTCTTCAATATTTATGTCTGGTTTGCTAAGATTTCTTTGACCATGTATTTTCTTCCTTTTCTTATTTCTTTTCCTATGATTCTGCATTGATGCTAGTGGAATTTTTGCTTCACAAGGAGTTAGTCCATCATCACAATAATATTGATTTGTATTGCTAGCTTTCTTCTTGTGTTGTGTGAGTACAAACACAATTAATGATAGGTAAATCATCAAGCATTCCTCGGATGTGAATATAACTATCTTTTGTGAATTCCACCATGCCCTGAAGAGGTTTTCATGAAGATAACCAATTAATGCTTCAAAGCTACCCTCTTTTTCTTCTTTAAGAAATAAGGAGAATCTCTCCTTTTCGCTAGTTGATAGATTCTCATATCCTTCAAGGGTTTCTATCAAGTTTTGAGAATATAGTTCCATTTCATAAAATAATTCTTTATTGATAAAGGTATTTCTTATTATTTCATCCATATTTCTTCTTGATAGTTTTGAGATAGGGTTTTCTTTGTAGTCTACCTTATGACTCCCTATATTAGGATATATGATCCCTAAATGAAGTATATAATCTTGATTTGATAAAACCTTTATTAATCCTTAGGTTTTTGTAGGCTTCCTTATGTCTCCCTAGTAATGAGAGTATATGGAATCTTAGGTTTTGTAGAAAGCTTATATCTTCCCAATGGATTTATAACTTGATAATCTTTGATAGATGCTATTATTATCAAGTTTTGTAGAATGCCTTATGACTCCCTAGAGATTTTTGGAATATGATATAGTGCTTTTGTAAAATATAGTTCAATTTTGGTTGATTTTGTACAGTTTTGTAAATATCAAAAATCAATTTTTCTAACACCTTATTTCTCCTATTGAACTAAGCACTTTTCCAATTTTGAAGAGGTTTTAATGTTGGATTTCTTTTGTCCCTTTTGAGAAATTTTGAGACAAGAATATTATAAATTTCCAACCTTTAAAATGCTTTGATAAACCTCTTTTAATATCCCTTTAGGATTTAATTTTAGTGTATCTAATTTCCAATAACCTAGTTTGGTGTTGTAACCCTTATAACTCCCAAATTTGGAAAATTAGAACACATTAATATTTGCAAACATTAAATGGATTAATTCCAAGTAGTATCCCTTATTTCTCCTAGGTTGTTTTTTGCAAATATTAGGCTACTTTGATATTTAATTTCCCTAAGTTTTGCTTTCAAATAAATATTGATTTCCTTTAATACTTCAACCTTAGAATATAACCTTATAACTCCCTTTTTAATGAAAGCAATTTAGATGGGAGAAATTTTACCTTAATAAGGCTTTGCACCTTTATGAAATTGGATGCGTATGGTAGTAGTCTATCCTTCTTGGGTGTTGTGAGTAATGACAGATTCTTCAACATGCTCTTGGCTTCAACGCTCTCCTTTAATGCTTCCCTTGACCTATTTGATTAAGAGTACTTCCCTTTGCTGCTTTTGAATACTCCTAAATTGCTCTCAAATTGTTGGTCCAAGGCACCTTTAATAGGTGGTTAGTCGAGTGACAAGTGTCACAATATATTTTTTAACACTCCAAGAATGCTTCGGATGTTTGGTGGAGACACCAATTATGTTCTAATGCTTGTGACAAGTGTCACCTTCGCTTGAGACATTTTTTATTCCCTCTTCATGCACTTACTGTAACGCTTCTGGTTGTAAGTAACTCCTCTTCCACATGGAGTATGGGCACCAAGACAATGTTGTAACGTCTCCTTCGTGGGTATTTTTTAGGGTTATTTTGGAGAATGACAAGTGGCACCTTCTTTCCTTTGCATACCCTTGTCTTATCAACACCTTCTTGCAAGCCCTTCAACGTATTTTTCCACCTTGTTCTTTGCTGTACTTCATTGGTGTTGAGATGTTTCCATCCAAGCAATGCTTATGGTGGAGCTTTGGTGGAGATATGGAGGAGCTTTGGTGGAGCTTCAATGGAGATATGGAGGAGCTTTGGTGAGGCTTCGGTGGCTCTTGAATGGTAGCACTTTGATGAAGACTCTGTGATGCTCCACTTATGGTATTGAATGCTCCTTGATTGGACGTATGGTTCCAATTTTCTTGCTTTGATTTCCCTTGCTTATACACTGCTTGATTTCTCCTTGGCTTTGTGCCTTGTCTTTTGTAGGTTCGACCATCCAAGATACGTAGAATATGAGCCTACATGAGTGGCTCTTTGCTATGCTTGGGAGAATGCTAGTATTTGGACACCTTTGGTTGGTTTACCCTGCTAATATTGTGCCTTTGAGGCACCTTCCAATCTGCCCTTTTTCCTATGTAGAATGAGTTAGAGAAGTGCAATACAATGTAACAATATTTGTAAATAAGATGCCTTTTGCACCCTTTCTTGCACTCCTTTTTGCAGGTCTGATATTCTGGTTTATATGGTAGAATTTTTGAATGCAATGTAGGGGTTTTGAGGTTGTCTCTTTGCTTAGACACCTTCCCCTTTTTTCTTGGATATTTTTATGACAAATCCAAGCTTAGATAGAAGTAGATAGAAGCTCCTTATTTGATGCAATTTTCTGCACTTTTCTCCTTGCAACTAACCCTGTAATGCTTTGGATTTGAGACTCACCAAGTCTCAATATTTTAAGCTTCTATTTCTGATTTTGGTTAGTCGTCTTCTTCTCCAAGTTTTTGGAGGATTCTAACCTATTTTGGTGGCTTCACTTGGCCACTATGTGTTGCATATTTTTGTGCACTAATAGTGTCTTTAGACACTTTGACAAATTTTGATTTTGTGCCCTTCTCAAGAACACAAATAATAATCTTTTTGAGAGCAATAGAATAGTGCAAATGAATCTAATAATATTTATTTTAATGCACTAAAAATTTCACCTTATCACTCCAATAAACTCTCAAATTAATGCACTTAATCAATTTACTACAACTAATCAAGAATAATCTGAAATGAATCTTCAAGAGTTATTCTGCAATTTCACTACAATTAATATTGTAGGACTTAGTCTTCTTTTTTCCTTTTCCAAAGTAGATGATAGGTAGTTGATAGATGTAATTCTAAAATCTAATCAACTCCTAACTAATGTGCAAATGAACCTTAAAAGGAACTTTTCTCTTTTTGTACTTTTGAAGACTATAATCCAATTTTTCCTTCTTGCAACTTTAATCCAAATTAAGGTGCTTTAACAAATCTGATAAGTAATCCAATTAATGAATCTACTTGCACCAAAAGTTGCTTACCTTTTTTTGAAATATTTTGTAGCTCTTTGGCCACTTATGTAGAGGATGTAGATCTTGGTGTCTAAGATCACCAAGTTGCTACTTCAAGTAGAATCTTGCAACTCTTTGTAGACTATCTTGAACAACTCCTTCTTCACCAAAATATGATCTTGAACTTTCTTTCACGAGCCTAGGATTTGGTGGCTTATTCTCCTCTTGTGGTCTCCTCCTTCTACTATAGATTTGGAGAAGTCTTTGTCTCTAAAGTTGATGCCTTCTTGTTGTGAGAGGTAATCTTCAAATCTCCTGGATTTGGTGGGCTTCTTCTATCTTCAAGTATTCTTGTCAAATTTTGACTTCAAGTAGGATCTTCTTCTCAAGATTTTGAATATCTTGAGGTCTTCACTAGATTCTTCTTCTAGGATTTGACACTCCTTGCCAAATTCTCCTTCTCATATTTGGCACTCCTTGCCAAATTCTCCTTCTCTTGGGCTTGTTGTTGGATGGTGATAATTATCCCAAGTCCTTCACTATCAGGGGCTTCTCCTTGGTAGTGGATTTCTCCAATGAGTTCTCCTTTGATGATTTCTTTAGTAAGGCTCTCCAAGACTTTTATTGGATGCTCATTGAGACCTTTCCAAGGTCTTTGATCTTGCAACTTCTTTTGGTCTTCCTTGAGATCTTTTCTTCAACCTTCTACTCTTGGAAGTGTTGGTGGTGAGATCTTCTTCTGGATCTCTAATTCTGCTACTTTTGGATTCAAGTAGGACTCTCCTAGTCCTTCTTCTTCTTCCAAGACTAGAAGTTCTTCAATGAGATCTTCTCCTGATATCTTCAATTTTGCTTCAGGTGCTGAATTGATTCTGAAGAAGATACTCTTCCTAACTTTCTTGTAGGAAGTTTCCCAACTCACTAAATCTTCTTTCCCTGCAACAAAGTATTAGTACTAAAATATTAATCTACTTCTGAATCAGATACTCTCTTCTGGAGTCTTCTTCAGGATCAAGGCTTCTATGGCCTTTTTTTAGTATCTAGGCTTCTATGGCCTTTTTAGTATCAAGGCTTTTGTGGCCTTTTCAATATCAAGGCTTTTGTGGCCTTTTTAGTATCAAGGCTTCTATGGCATTTTTTAGTATCAAGGCTTCTATGGCCTTTTCTTTAGTATCAAGGCTTCTATGGCCTTTTTAGTGTCAAGGCTTCTATGGCCTTTTCTTCTACTGTGAAGTTCTTCAATCTAGCAATGGAGATCTTCAGTCTCCTAACTTCACCATGACTCTTCTCCAGAAGTCTTCTTCCACAGTATTCTTCTCTTGCACAAGGAACTAATCTCTGCACTATGAAGGCACGTCGACCTTCGAGCAATGAAGTTGGAGTCTCCTAGCTTTCTATTGTAGGAGGATTCCCAATCATCTAAGAATTAATTTTCTACAACAAAAGAAACTTTGGGCAATAGTTAACAAATTCCAGATATCCTGAATGATCTTCACTAGATGATCTATCAATCTAGTGGATTGAATGTTGATTCCTAGTCTTCACGAGTTTTTCCTACAACTCTATGGAAAGACTCTAGTCAAATGTAATCTCAATATTTTTGAAACTAAGATTTCTTTCAGTCCTCACCTGATCAGGTATCAAAAAACCTGAATGTAATTTTATTAGAAATACAATAATAAATAGACATATGATATGCCAAATACAGATTAAAAATCCTAACAACTAACAAATAGTCGACATTCTAAGTTTTCGATAATAAAAATAAAATATCCTATGCCTATTAATATCCACATCATCCCTCCCAACCATATAAGCATTGGACTCCAATATTTTTACAAGTGGAAAAGAGCCCCAAAATAATGAATTCCTCCAAAGTGGTTCAGAAAATAAGAGAGATAGACTATGTTCAAGAGCCCCAAAAAGAGATCACCACTACTCCATCAAAGGGAGCTACAATGAGCAATGCTCAAAAAGGGTCCATTTCGGAATCCTCGATGGGATCTCAAGGTTTGTTGCCTCTTGGGTCAGCCTCTAGCATGTAGGAGTCACTACTATACCTAAAAGGGTCTTGTAAACATGTCTTTCAATCTTTGAAGTCATAACTCTTCACACCAATCATGTTGAACCATAAGCATACACCCAAAACTTAGTACAAACGATCTTACCAAGCAAGTATCTTGTAACTATAGTCAATGGAGGAAGAGCGAAGGAATTTTGGCACAAAGCATGGGGATGCAAAAACAAGCATAGAATGGAGTTTCGGGTACCACCGAACTACACTCCTTATTACAAAAGCATAATAGAAAAGAAGCCTCCAAAGTGTCGAAATCTCTGTAGTCTTTGGAGTTGCGAAAGCGATGCTGATGTGGTGCTACTCAAAAATCCACTATGAGACAAGCCAACTAAGGGTGAAGACTACTCCAATGTATGGAGTTCCCATGTGATTTCCATGATCACATAACAAGGGCCATTTGTCTTCTAAAGGAGAACGTACTCCAAAAAGTCTCAAAAGGTGATGGTGGATTTAAGGAGTGTCAATTTCAACCAAGAATGCACTCCATATTACAATAATTTTTGGGTATGAAGAAGGTTTTTTCATCCCAAAATTCATAGCACTATAAGGTCAAGAAGACATTTACAAAACATCAAAATTATAGTCTTATTGGAACCGGCTCGAAAAGAGTTTTCCAACACCTATATATAAGGCTATACTTGCATCAATATCAAGACTTAAAATTACAAATTACATCAAAATATTTGCAGCAACAAAATAAAAGGATTAATTGACTCATTTAAGTCAAATTTAAAAGTGAATATCCTTTAATAATATTCTTACCCATAGGGGCTCAAAAAATTTGGTAAAATTTTGATGTGGACCATGATAACGGTCACTTTGTGAGTGACTAAATGGTCAAAAACTAAAATCACACTAGTGAAAACATGATAGTCAAATGACCTTCATAAGCAATATGAAGGATGATGTTTTCATCTACCATGCACCATGATTTCATGTTAAATCAAGCGCACATTAATGCGCAATCAAAGGTTTTCCATCCTCAACCTTCGATGATGTGGGATACAAAAATAGACAAGGGTCAAGTGGAAAATCTAGGTTTATATATGGCAGTAGTTGTGTCATTACCTCAATCCTCTAAATTTTCAAGCACAAACAATATCCACACAAGCAAGTTATTGCTGAAATAGAAAGCAGTGCATCCTTTGCACAACATTATTCCTTCTAGGTATCTCTATCGCGCGTGGCTAGAAATGAGCCATGCACTAGTTGCATGAGCTCTTAACTAGGGTTTAAAATAATACACGTGCTTGAGAAGTAAAAAATATACACCAACTGTATTGCCCTATGCATCCCAAGTGTGGCATTAAAAATTGAAGACTATGCCAATGCAAACCCACCAAAATGATCTAGAGTCACCAAAAAAAAGTTATCAAAACAATCTGGAGTTGCCGTCGTCATGGAAGTCATCTCTTAAATATCAATGTCATTTTTTGTATAAATTATCCTTACATAATTTGTAAATCAATCTTAGAATCTAGAGGGATATCTCACATCACCAAAAACAAGTCAGATCCGAATCTCAATTGCAGCGAGTGTTAAGTAGTAGATGAAATGAAGCAAATCGTCCAATCTCATTGGTGGTTCTCAGACCATTGTTGATTTCATCATGCTATGCATTTGGAAGTCACATTAAATGGTTGTGGGAAGAGTTATCAACCAGGGATTATCGATTCCCAATTTTCTGTATTCAACGGTCAATGATTCTACGGACGTATTGCACCTTGAAGGCCTTATCATCGATGGTCAAAAATGACCTGAATCTCATGATGGCACATCAACACCAAGCATGCAAGATGCGATCATGTACATACACACATGTGATTCAAATTTATTGCATTAACGATTAGGAGTCCATAAATCCTCCATTTGCAGTTGAGTGCATCCTTCCACTGCTACGTTTGTCATTCGATCGTAGGATCGACCGCATCATTTATATTGTACAGATGGTTTTAAACATAAACATGCATATCATAGTCAAACTAATACCACATCCATGTGTTCGATTCATGCTCATCGCATATATCAAAGTGATTTGGAGGATTTTTGTGGTAATTTTGAAATAAAACATAGCATTAACGGCCACCATTGTCGAGATCCAGTATAGAGCAACTATCATCGTCTAGTAGGGGTATTGAAGACACCAAGAAGTTTTAGTTTTAGGGATTAAATCCCAATTCCAAATCCAACTATGCATATTCATAAAATCATAATAGGGACATCAACGAGTTGTGATGTTGTGTTGAAGGATCTTGCACGTAGGTTGGAATACATAGGTCAGATCAAGGAAACTAAAAATAAATCTGATCGTGCGTTGTTTCACTAAAAAGTGACGACCTATCTACTTCGAGATGAATCTTCTTTACTTGTAGTTAGGACATTGCCTTTGACAGCTAGAAGTCACTATTTTTATGATGATCTAAGACCACAGATGCACATCTACTATTAGCAATGCCTATGATGGCATAGATCTGGTAGCAAGGGAAAATGTCCTTAAAAACTAACATCGGGGATGAACCAATTTGTCCAACCAAACTAGCCTCTCAACTCTGTAACAAATTATGAAAATTGTGGAATGGGGAGGGGGATTTACCTGAGGGAAATCCCCCCTCATAGGTCTATCGATATTACATCATACAATATTGTTTGTGGCCATGAATAAAATTTTGTTACTCAATTTACGAGTATAAATGGGGAGGTGGGATTTCCCTAAGGGAAATCCCCCCTCACAGGCAGGAACTTCCTGCTCTGATACTAGTGATTAGCTATCAAAAAATTGAATGCAATTTTATTAGAAATATAATAATAAATAGGCATACAAGATGTCAAATACAGATTAACAATCCTAAAAACTAACAAATAGTCGATATTCTAAGTTGTCAACAATGACAATAAAATATTCTATACCTATTAATATCCACATCATCACTTATGGCTCTCCCTAATTCTACCACCTAGACTCTTCTAATATTTTTTGACAGTGGTTGGTCCAACAATGCATTAGGTTGATAAAAAATTCAAGCTAAATGATAATGGTGGTTTTCCTATTGATCTACTATAGCTAGATCTACCATGGCTCTGATACAACTATTAGCTTTTGATATAGTGTGTGATGGGATATAGCAATCACAAGATGTAGAATAATATGAAAGAAATTAAATCTGTGAGACGACTAAAATATGCTATAAATAGAAATGACATAAGTGAATACAATGTAGCTATGGAGGAAATGAACACTCCATTAATAAATCTACTGGACTACATTGTACCCATCACGAATATATGGTAATCTACACAACACTATGCTAATATCTCTATATTTTTGCATCTATCTATCTCTCTCTATGTCTCTATGAGGCCCTTAGTATATAGGAATATAGGTTCCTTGGCCAACATTCTACCTAGTTGTGCAAGGGACAACTTGCACATATACAACTTGCACATTGACACTTGTGCATTTATTACATTGCATGAAGTAGCTAGATAACTCCCCCCTAAAGTAATCTAATTTCCTAAGTATGTACCTTGGAAGGTACATTTACATGACCCAAATGATATAATATAATCTATTTCTAACAGTAAGAGGGAGGGATCTCCAATAAAGAATTGCTTGTTAAAACTGAAAAGGATTGAAGCTAACTTCATAAAGAATAGTGGACATCTTCCAAATGATAAGGGATATTCTAAAGGATCTTCCTCAACTACAAAGGTCCACAAGAGCATCAATTATGGGGGTAAGATATTTCTATCACTAATATCTTATCTCCTTGGCCCCTCAATACAAATAATAGGGGATGTTAAAATTACAATCTAATTCATGGCCAAGGTCGACATTGTATGGTGTAATATTGACAGGCCTAAGGGCATTAATTGTGCATGTATTGAATTTATTTTAATATTTTAGGCTCTTGGTCTATTTTCCTTATTGATTGAATTAGAGATCCTTTTCCACATCAAATAGGAGAGTAACCCTATCAAGGTATGGTCAAAATTGCATGAGCTTTTTGGGATATTCAATACTATAAAAGTAAGTCATATGGAATTGGAGCTTTTCTCTCTTAAGCTTGTTTATTTTGATAATGTTGAGGACTATATTACGAGTTTCAAGGCTTTGAGGGTAGATATTCCATATTCTAGAAGAAAAAAGAAATATAATGTAGAATATGTAAAGATTGTCTTTGTTAATATCTTCCTCTCTTTAGAAGTTGAACCTAATGGTTCATATGGTTTCTATTTTCTTTGAATATCAAAAAAAAATTATTCTTGATTAGTTTTTTAATATCCTAGTTCACTTTTAGGTGGCAATATAGAATTATGGTGGGAGTCCATAAATACAAACTCATGTAAAGGAATTTAAATCTAAGGAGGGTAAGACCCAAGCTAAGTCTTTAAAGAATATGAAAACCACTTGCAAATATTGTAAGAGGGAGGGATATCCAACAAAGAATTGCTTGCTAAAATTACAAAGGATTGAATCTAAGTTCTTACAGATTAGTGGGCATATTCCAAATGATGAGGAAGATTCTAAAGGATCTTCATCAATTGTAGAGGTCCACAAGAGCATCCATTATGGTGGGAATATATTATTATCACTAATATCTTGTCTCCTTTGCCCCTCAATAGAGGTTATGGGGGATGTTAAAATCGTAATCTAATTCATGGCCAAGGTCGACATTGTATCACATAATATTGGTAGGCCTAAGGGCATTAATTTTCCATATATTAAATTTATTTTAATATTTAATTATGTAAGCCCTATAGGCCACTATTAACCTTGTTATGGTTAAACCCACTTTATAACTTGTAAATAACCTTAAGCCATATTTTATGCCAACTTAGATTAAATTTTTTTATGTAATTGGGGTTTTGGTATTGGTATAAATACGCCTCATCACTCTTCATTTTAATAATCAGAGTGTTGTGTAATATTATTTATGGTGCCTATAAGTGCCACCAAATATATATTTTTTCCTTTTTACTTTGTATATAATATTTGAGTGGATGGTTTGATTTTGTTTGTTTATGAAAATATTGTGAATTCCTACATGGTATCAGAGTGGGTATGGAGTTGCCTCACTTGGTCACACAAAAATATTATTTTGTGCCTTTCATTTTTCTTCTAAACTAAAGAGTGATTCTCTCCTTTCAATCTTATTTTTTGATTTTGCATGAGGTAAAAAGGATTATATTCATTTTTTTAAATCCACTTTTCAAAATTCTTTGAGGTTTTCCACTATGCTTTGAAAAATTATCTTTAGAAGCTAAGAGCTATATTTCAAGCTACTGGAGGAATTCAAGAATATTTATACAAATATTTCTCTCCTTATTAGAGTCTTTGCATGTATTTTTCGAATTAAAAGTGTGGCCCCTTCACATGCCCTAGCTTTGGATTGGTAGCCTTGCAGTAGGAAGCGTGCATCACCTTTATCCATAAGGAGAGGATATGCTCTATTCTATTATGTAGGATGGCCATTATTTCTATATCAATGCATCCTAGTGCTCCCTTTCCTAGAGGTTTCAATTTCAAGTTCATGCATGCATTGTAGATGAATGCATGCTTTGTTTATGGTGATCTAAAATCTAACAAACTCTTTCGAGGTGGCCATCATTGTCTAAAAATGGTCATAGCATCATGGTTTGGAGGCTTCATTAAAAGCAATAGGTCATAGGATTGATTTTATCCCCCTCTTTTGATAAGATCAAACTTGTTTGTGTCTTCTATGGGGTATCTAGTCGTTTCCTTGCTATAATGATAACTTCTAAACATACAATAGAGATTTTTAGGGGGCAATGGACATGTGTTCAAATGATGCACTAATATTATTTTATCAATGGAAATGTAATGGGTGGTAGGCTACATAATTTATCCTCTTTGGTTACTCATTTATGACATAACTGAAGCAACTAGTATTTTATGCTTAGCGCAAGAGAGGCCCACGTTTGATCCCCTCCAAGTCTCTTTGAGCACTAAATTTTTTTAAGTGGATAACATGCTGACAAGACCTTCTTTCTTGCCATAATAATCCATTTATTATCTATATATGCTCAAAAAGTAAATTCAATCCAAGTGTTGTAGTCACTAAGATTCAAAAGTGTTGATGTGGTGAAAAATAAGTGGATGGCACCAATAAATCATGGATCACCAAGTCATAGTAGGCAATTTGATTCTTCTCTTTCCAATGTTTGGAGCTTTGATTTTTATTTTTTTGGAGTCCATTAAGGAAAATATTTTGGAGGCCTTTATTATTGCATACATAAGCATTTTATCCCCTTTTTTTCAAACTGCATGATTTTTCAAGCTCTATGCATTGGTACCATTAGTGCATGGACCTAATACAATGTTAGGGGTCAATTTAATGTAATATGAACCATAATTTCTAGTTTCTCATCTTAATGGATGAAATTACAATATTTGGTCAACAGAAATGATTGGAATGTTATGAAGTAAGAACATATGGTGTATATTTGAAGAGGATAAAGCAATTATTCGTGATGAATAAACTCAACGTCTAATAGAAGAGGAGGTTTTTGGTCTATTTTTCTTGTTGATTAAATTAGAACTCATTTTCCACATAAAAGAGAAGAGTGAACCTATCAAGGTATGGTCAAAATTGCAGGAGCTTTTTGGGAAGTTGATACTACAAAAGTAAGTCATTTGGAATGGGATTTTTTCTCTCTTACGTTTGTTGAGTTTGATAATGTTGAGGACTATATTACGAGATTTAAGACTTTGAGGGTAGATATTTCATATTTTGGAGGAAAAAAGAAAGATGATGCAAATTGTGAATTGATTTTCTTTTCTAATCTCTCCCTCTCTTTTCAAATGTTAAACCTAATGGTTCACATGATTCCTATGTTCTTAAAATCTCAAAAGACTCTTATTCTTGACTAGTTTTTTCTATCTTCTAGTTCACTTTCAGGTGGCAATACAAAATTATGATGGGACTCTATAAATATAGGCACATACAAAGGAATTCAATTTTAAGGAGGCTAAGACCTAGGATAAGTCTTCAAATTATAATAAGACCACTTGCAAATATTTTTAGAGGGGATATATCCAACAAAACATTGCTTGCTAAAACTACAAAGGATTGAAGCTAAGTTCTTGAATATTAATAGACATCTTCCAAATAATGAAGAATATTCTAAAGGATCTTCCTAAACTATAAAGGTACACAAGAGCATCCAATATGGGTGGAATATATTATTAGCACTAATATCTTATCTCCTTGGTCCCTCAATACAAATTATGGATGATGTTGAGATTGTAATCTTATTCATGGCCATAGACAATATTGCATGATGTAATATCGATAGGCCTAAGGGCATCCATTATGCAAATAATTTAATTTGTTGTAAAATTTTGTTATATAATCCCTATGGGCTGATGTTAACCTTGTTATGGTTAAACCCACTTTAAAACTTGTAACTTTTTATGTTGATTAGGTTAATATATTTTATGTAATTGGGATTTTGATATTGATATAAATACCCCTCACCACTTCTCATTTTAATAATTAATTTTTTGTGTAATACTTTTTTTGGTAAGTTAAGTTTATATACAAACTAGGTTTTTTAAGAGGATCCCAAAACCTTATAACAAAAAGGGTCGTAGCACCGAGTTCTTAGGCATTACCTTAGTACATGGAAATAAACATAAATAGAAAGGGAAAAAACCAAAAAAAACCCTTGATCCAACAGAGAGACCAGATTCTAGTACCAACTAGTGAGACCCACTTCACCAAAAAACACCATCCTCCCATTGCTGTCAGTCTGGGATCCACCCGAGGGTGGATACAATGCACCTTAGATCTTCAAAAAACTCCCCATCAGACCACAACAACACGTGAGCAAACCATATGGAAGGTTGAGTCCCACTCAACCTGCAATGGGAAAAGTCAAAAAATCATTCCCGTCTAGACCCGAGTAGGGAGAGCAGGAAGGCCAAGAATAGCCTAAAACCATATATCCTACCCAAAAATCAGAAGCAAGAAATTTAACTTTAAAAAATTGGAGAGGATACCTTCCCAAGGATGGCCTGGGATACACCCCAGGGTGTAGCAGAGCAGCAAGCAGCCACATGAGCTAAGTAGCCAACAACAACGAGATACAATCCAAGGTGCAGCATCGGGACAACCTGGGAAATGGCATCAGGACCCTCATAGAAACAAAAGAAGGAAGCCTCCGCTTGAGCCTTTTAAATGTAACAACACTATTGGGGTTATCTATAGGCCAAGATATCCCCATGCAAACCAAGTTGAACTACGAGGAAGCTGGAAGGAGCTAGGGATAAAGTTTTGTGTAATATTATCTATATATAGTGATTATTTATGGTGGCTATGGGTGATGATCATATCTTTTTTTTTGTGCTTCTTTTCACTGTCTATATAAAACTTGAGTGTGATGGTTTTATTTTGTTTATTTTTAAAAAATTATGAATGACAACATCTAATTCTCAAGGATGAAATCATTCTAACCTATGGGCTCAAGCCAAACAAATAAACATAGATGAAACAAGTATATTTGGGTCATTATAGGCTTAAGACTTTCTACATGCATCTTGACAACTTCAACACTAAAGGCATATGGAAGTAATTCCATGATACCAACTTAATTTTAAAATTAATCCAACTATCCCCAAACCTCCTTTTAACACTAAAGGCATATGTAAGTACTTCCATTATACCAACTAAATTTTAAAATTAATCCAACTATCTTCTAACTTGTCATGATGTTCCAATTCATATAGGACTACAATGCTTTTAACAATAATTTTATTTAACATAATAAATATAACCAATAGTTTTATTTGTAAGTTGTAATCTATTGGTTTTTCTAGTGTTTTAATTGCAATATTTATAAATCTTGTTTGTAGTGTAGACATAAAATGATTCACAAAACAAATCCTATCTATTTTATTTTCCCATTCTATATGAGGTAATTTTATTTTCCTAGAGACAGAAGAGGATGGAGGATCATGCAACACAATGTGATGCCTAAACAATGTGTCCTCCAGAGCCTCAATGTAACGAGTCCTCGACCTAAACCTAGCTATGTCTATCCCGTGCCGTCGCTCCCGCTCCGCTAGCTCTGCTTGGAGTCTCGTCACCCTGTCATCCTGGGGCACCCTGGTCGCTCTATCCAAGTCCGCCTGTAGCTGGGCCATCCTCTCCTCCTGAGCAGCTAACCGGGCATCCCGCTTCTCCGCCTGTTGCTCCAGTCGAGCTATCCTCTCGTCCCGAGTAGCTAACATAGCATCGCGCTCTGCTATCTGCTGCTGCAGCTACGTTAGCTCGTTCTCGTGCCCGCTAGGGGGTATCTCCCTAGCCTCTCATAGGCCCTCTCTGCCATCCTCCCCGTCATCTTCGCTACCCGAAGCCTACCATGCCATCTTCCCCTTTCACCTTCGACTGTCAGATCGAAGGCGAGGACCCTCCCTGCGCTTGGGAACCTCCACAGTTCCCTCGCCCTCTCCAACCCTAGCCTTGGGCTCTCCGACTCCACCAGCTACCAATGGTGGCTCCCACCTCGGCTCTGCGACCATCCATGCTGCATACTCAGCTGTCACCCTGACGTCATCCACATTAGGGATCTCCATTTCCTCATCGTCCTCTGCCACCTCCCTCCACGGCTCGACACATGGCAAATCACCCTCTGATCTGTGCCTCTGGTAGCGCACTGGCTCACCGGGGACATCCTGCCTCAATCCGACCTGGCGAAGTCCTCAAGACATCTGTATGTACTCCGCATCGCTATGGCCTCGCCCCACTACCCATCTGGCCTGTCGCACCCGTCTCAGGTGCTCTCCATCCCTGATCCACCTCGCCTCCCGCCAGGGCCTCCAAATAACTTGGGCATCTATCAAGTCTGCCCATAATCTCCTATACCATTGCCCCGATCTCACGGGGCGGCTAGGCTGTCTCTCCTCTGCCACTGGCCATCTCCTACCATAAGCTTGGCTCATGTCCCAGTGAGCCCATGGCAACCCCTCCGGTCGAGCCACTCTGAAGTGCTCCTAGCCCCAGCACTGAAGAACCACACTACAACCTAGGCCCTTTCGGCCCCGTCTCTGAACCTCATACAACTCCCGGTACACCTACACAAATAAAGCAGGTGCCCAGGCATACACTACCCTATTAGTGAGCATCTCGCTCACTACACCCATCAGGTTCCATGGGAACCTGCACCCGGTGCTGTTCGGGGCCACAATGTTGGCCAGCACGAACATCATCAGAGCCTCCACCGCTACCAACTCCTTGGCCGTATACATGGCCAAGTATGGGATCCCCCCGCTCTCCTTCGGATCTCCCTCCAGTCATCCCCAAACAACTTGGCCATCTTCGCGGCTCTATCTCATCCAACCTCCACCTGCGCCCCCTCCACGGGCACCTTGAGGATACGGTATACATCCTCAAGTGTCACCGTCATCTCTCCAGTCAGGAGCTAGAATGTCCCCCGATCTGGATCCCACCTCTCAGCCAAAGCTGAGAGGTACCCCTCATCCGCCCGAACTACTTCCAACCGGGCTGCCTCCGCTAGCCCCATTGCCTCCAATATCTCCCAGTCTGCCTGGGACAATGACCTCCTCATCCCCGGAATGATAGGGGAGAATCGGTGTCGTGCCTCTAACACCCTAAGCTGCAAAACAACAAAACAAAAATTTGTTACAAATTTTTCCCAAAAAAAAAAAAAACACATAATAAGTACTTGCTTAAATGAACAAATACCTCAGCTGGATGCACTGGTGCATCCGCTCCTATCTCCGCCATAGCTCCCACACAAACCTTTCACTCCACTCCCTCAGACGCACTTCTCTCAAGCTCGAACGCACAAATGAGCGAAATTCTCGCTGAAACTGTTTAAATAGCTGGTTTTGGTGCCCTAAAACGTAGTGGGGCATTTCATGGCGCATTTAGATGCAGTCTTGCATTTGCAAACATCGGCGGGCGTCTCTGCCAACCACAAATGCAGACCGACATTTGGTGTCAGTATTGAATAAAGGAACAAAACTTACAAAATCGAAGCTTACCTCCTTCAAATTTCATCAAATTCAATTCATCCATTCTTCTTATCATAATAAAACATTTTGTGAAGGTTACAACAGTTTTGGACATAAATTTTGTCATTTCGCTCAAAAAGCGCATCATTCATCATTGTTTTACAAATTGGGTTAAAAATATTCAAAACCTTCACAAAATTAACCACATTCATCAATTTTTCCGATCTATCGTCAATTTCATTCATTCTTCTTTCATCATGCATATTTTTGCCAAATCAAATTAAAGTAAACCTCGTATCTAGTGGTATATTCTATCACCTTGGCGATTACGACGATTTGCATTCATGCAATTCGATAAGAGGATTAAACCACCATAAGGACACCTACCATTTATCATAATCAACTATTTCACTGTTTGAAAATTGAAAATCAATTTTGGATATTCTACTTTTCAAGTGACCTCATACCAAGATTAATTTGCTCAACAGTTGTCATTGATGGCCTAGTTCATGGGGCCTTAAACATGGACAATCTTTAATATCATCATTATTTTGAGTCTTGCTAGAGATTGAGGCTACCTAGGTTGATTGGTTCCGACCCGAGGAATTATCCATACAGTCACTAGGAGCATCTCTGAGTTTTGGACTCTTTTCATGCATATTTCATCTCTGCATATCAATGGCGCTAACAAGGCAATTTCATTAACAGTATGGACTCACACACAGGAGTTGGGGCATTCGTTATCAATTTCTAATTTTCCTATAGTAGAATTCATCTTACATGATCATGGAACTTACAATTTGGCAAAAATCTCTTTATAACCGTTGGGGCAGAAAACGGTCCATCTTTCACATCACTCATATCATCTTCAATCATATTCTTTTCTGGTTTGTACACCAACCCCTTTCCTATTGGGACATAAACAGATGGTTCATACACCAACCCCTTTTTTTCACCGTTGGGGCAAAAAGCGGTTCATTTTCTTCCAAATTTCTTCCAATTGGCTTGTGAGAACCATTCTCGCTCGCCAATTGAGGGGGTAAGCTGATAAAATTTTAAATATTCTTTTATTTTTTGGTCTTCAAAGTTGTGCTTTAGTCTTGAGAGAGAGTTGCGTCTGATCTAGCTTTTCAGGTGTCTTAAGTTTTTGTGCTGCATTGTGTCTTCACACAAAGCAACTCAAAAAGGGGCATCTGTAGACACCAAAATCCAGCCACTTGTAAGTCATTTATACCTTCATGTTAGCCACGTGTCAATCATCCACCTTCCCGCCATTATTTGGCCCAAATCCACACCTTCCCGCCATTATTTGGCCCAATTTCACCTTTTCCCGCCATTATTTGGCCCAATTTCACCTTTCCCGCCATTTTTCATTCCCAAATTTATTTAAATTAATATTTATATATATATTTTAATATTTTAATATATTTTAATATATATATAAAGATACTTTAAGTGATTTAATCTAAGTCGTCCATCCTTCATTTAATCTCATTCGTCCATCCATCTTAATCCGTTTCACAACCTAGATTTATTCTCTACCCTTGGATCCACTTTAATCTTAGCCACACGTTCAAAGTGTCATTAAAACCCTAAAGTGTGCCCTAAGAGTAGATTATAAATTGAGTCACCTTGATGGCTCAAGCCGGATCTCTTTTACTATCTCTCTTTTTTTATCTATCGCTATCTATATCTTCTTCAACTAAACCTACCCATCCATCGTCGTCCCTTTTTGTCGCATCCATCACCGCATCCGTCGCCAACTTCGCCGCCATCCCTTCTGCAACATTCTACAGAATCCCCCATTCTTGTCACAAGTGCCCGCGGGCATTTACCCGTAGCCACAGACACAGACCGGCGTCTGCAACCCCGATCCAGAAGCACACGGGCGTTCAGCGATCGCACCAGGGCACCTTCTGCAGCAGATTTGACAATTACATCACTTCCAGGTGCCGCCTGGTCTCGCCGTGTTAACAGAAAAAAGGTATAGATTCTAAAGCAAGTAATATTTTTATGTATTAATCCGCCGTTAGATTCTGCATTCTATTTATTTCATTTCTAGGGTTTTAGACTATTTTTTTTTTAGGGCTCACACAGTGGAGCCCTCTTACTAGTTTCTAACCTTTTTATAGTTTTAATGTGTGTAGGATTTTAATGGCATATTTGATTGGATGATACCAGATGCTTAAGCTGGAGTGGTCCGAGCCAAAGGATACAATGAAGCCCACTCATTCTGTTGAGGTTAAGGATACATTCTTCGGAGACGCCACCATATTGTGCCAGCTAGGGTTTTGGAGAACCCTAGCACAAATTGTAATCTTGTATCACGGAAAGGGTTACAGGCCCTGTTGTACTCAAAAGGAGTTTCTAAACTCCATTGATTAATAATAAAAATCATTCATTTTGTACAACTGTGTTCTGCATTCTTTTACTGTGATTTTATTTCTATTTGGAATTGTATCTTTAATCTACAAACAATTTGTAGATTAAAGATACAACGCCAAACAAAAGATAAAGAAATCACGATTAAAAGTAATGCAGAACACAGTTGTACAAAATAAACGATTTTTATTAATCAATGGAGTTTAGAAACTCCTTTTGAGTACAACAGGGCCTGTAACCCTTTTCGTGATACAAGATTACAATTTGTGCTAGGGTTCTCCGAAACCCTAGGCGGCACAATGTGGTGGCGTCTCCGAAGAATGTATCCTTAACCTCAACAGAATGAGTGGGCTTCGTTGTATCCTTTGGCTCGGACCACTCCGGCTAAGCAGCTGCTATCATCCAATCGGATCTACCATTAGAATCCTGCACACATTAAAATTATCAAAGAGGTTAGAAACTAATAAGAGGGCTCCACTGTGTGAGCCCTCGAAAAATAGTCTAAAACCCTAGATTATGAAATAAAATAGAATGCGAGAATCTAACGGCAGATTAATACATAAAGAAATATTACTTGCTTTAGAGATCTATACCTCTTTTCTCGTTACGCGGCGAGACCGAGCGACACGGATGTGATGAGACAAATGGAGAAGGGCGGGAGGAAGGGGGATCGGGGTGAGGGGGGGGGTAAGCCGTGGGACTTGCGACAAGAATGGGGATTCAGAATCGAAGGGATGGCGGAGTTGGCGACGGATGCGGCGATGGATGCGACGAAAGGGACGACGATGGATGGGTAGGTTTAGCTGAAGAAGAGATAGATAGCGATAGATAACAAAAGAGAGATAGTAAAAGAGATAGGAAAAAGATAGGGTTTGAGCCATCAAGGTGACTCAATTTATAATCTACTCTTAGGGCACACTTTAGGGTTTTAACGACACTTTGAACGTGTGGCTAAGATTAAAGTGGATCCAAGGGTAGAGAATAAATCTAGGTTGTGAAACGGATTAAGATGGATGGACGGATGAGATTAAATGAAGGATGGACGGCTCAGATTAAATCACTTAAAGTATATTTATATATATATAAAATATATTAAAATATTAAAATATATATATAAATATTAATTTAAATAAATTTGGGGATGAAAAATGGCGGGAAAGGTGAAATTGGGCAAATAATGGCGGGAAAAGGTGAAATTGGGCCAAATAATGGCGGGAAGGTGTGGATTTGGGCCAAATAATGGCGGGAAGGATGGATGACTGACACGTGGCTGACAGGAAGGTATAGATGACTTACAAGTGGCTGGATTTTGGTGTCTACAGATGCCCCTTTTTGAGTTGCTTTGTGTGAAGACACAATGCAGCACAAAAACTTAAGACACCTGAAAAGTTGGATCAGACGCAACTCTCTCTCAAGACTAAAGCACAACTTTGAAGACCAAAGAATAAAAGAATATTTAAAATTTTATCAGCTTACCCCCTCAATTGGCGAGCGAGAATGGTTCTCACAAGCCAATTGGAAGAAATTCGGAAGAAAATGAACCGTTTTTGCCCCAACGGTGAAAAAAAGGGTTGGTGTATGAACCATCTGTTTATGTCCCAACAGGAAAGGGGTTGGTGTACAAACCAGAAAAGAATATGATTGAAGACGATATGAGTGATGTGAAAGATGGACCGTTTTCTGCCCCAACGGTTATAAAGGGATTTTTGCCAAATTGTAAATTCCATGATCATGTAAGATGAATTCCACTATAGGAAAATTAGAAATTGACAACGGATGCCCCAACTCCTGTGTGTGAATCCACATTGTTGATGAAATTGCCTTGTTGGCGCCATTGATATGCGAAGATGAAAGATGCATGAAAGAGTCCAGAACTCAGAGATGCTCCTAGTGACTGTATGGATAATTCCTCGGGTCGGAACCAATCAACCTAGGTAGCCACAATCTCTAGCAAGACTTAAAATAATGATGATATGAAAGATTGTCCATGTTTAAGGCCCCATGAACTAGGCCATCAATGACAACTGTTGAGCAAATTAATCTTGGTATGAGGTCACTTGAAAAGTAGAATACCCAAAATTGATTTCCAATTTTCAAACAGTGAAATAATTGATGATGATAAATGGTAAGTGTCCTTATGGTGGTTTAATCCTCTTACCGAATTGCATGGATTCAAATCGCTGCAATCGCCAAGGTGATAGAATATACCACTAGATACGAGGTTTACTTTAATTTGATTTGGCAAAAATATGCATGATGAAAGAAGAATGAATGAAATTGACGATAGATCAGAAGAATTGATGAATGTGGTTAATTTTGTGAAGGTTTTGAATATTTTTAACCCAATTTGTAAAACAATGATGAATGATGCGCTTTTTGAGCGAAATGACAAAATTTGTGTCCAAAACTATTGTAACCTTCACAAAATGTTTTATTATGATAAGAAGAATGGATGAATGCAATTTGATGAAATTTGGAGGAGGTAAGCTTCAATTTTGTAAGTTTTGTTCCTTTATTCAATACTGACACCAAACGCCGGTCTGCGTTTGTGGTTGGCAGAGACGCCCGCCGGTGTTTAGGCGCTCTGCAGATGCAGGACTACGTCTGAATCCACCATGAAACGCCCAACTGCGTTTCAGGGCACCAAAATCAGCTATTTAAATAGTTTCAGCGAGAATTTCGCTCATTTGTGCGTTCGAGCTTGAGAGAAGTGCGTCTGAGGGAGTGGAGTGAAGTGGAGTGAAAGGTTGTGTGGGAGATTGAAGCACGCGGGAGCTATGGCGGAGATGGGAGCGGACGCGCCAGTGCAGCCAGTTGAGGTATTTGTTCATTTAAGCAAGTACTTATTATGTGTTTTTTTTTTTTTTTGGAAAAATTTGTAACAAATTTTTGTTTTGTTGTTTTGCAGCTTAGGGTGTTAGAGGCACGACACCGATTCTCCCCTATCATTTCGGGGATGAGGAGGTCGTTGTCCCAGGGAGATATTGGAGGGGGGGCCGGTTGGAGGTAGTGAGTCTAGGCACACCACTAGGTCTAGGGCTCCTACTAGGTCTCGGGGGTCCTCTTTTGATGGTTAGCTTAGTGCTTAGATGCACTCTTTATGAGCCTTGGTGCTCTATTGTATATTGTAGCCTTTTGGCATTCATTGTACGGTTTGACCTTTATACATATATATATACATGGCTTTTATTTATTTGGTGTTTTACTCTCTTTTGTGTGAATGCCTATGTTTTTGTGATGCATGTTTTTATATGTTTTAATGTTTTTGATGCATATGTGATGGAATGGAATGCAAACTTATAGATGATTAATGCGAGACTAAGTATATAACATACAAATCTATGGATGATTAAATCAAGACTAAGTAAATGAAATATGCACTAAGAAGCACTCATACTTTTAGATAGTTAGATTTAGCCAATTGTTATCATAATTGTTTAATCAGGGGCACCGAACTTGGTGGCTTGTGAATGGATGACGTATGGAATGACATGAATATGGAAGAAGATATGGAGGGTGATATGGAGGGTTGATATGGAAGAGCTGTTTTACAAAGACTCAAACATGCTAGTGGTATCAAACAAACTTACTAACATTGCCTAATTCAACTAGGACCAAATGTGTGTGCATGCGAGTTCATTAACCAAATCAGAAGCATGGTAGTGACTCTAGGCAATCAAAAACCTGTGTGTGTGCAAGTGTGTTCATTAACCTCATCTTGCATAAATTAGGTAACCCTGTTATGGAGAAGACCCCGAAGCTAGTTTGTCCGTATGAGCATTCAGAGGTCTCTTTTTGAGGAGAGACATGTCGCCACGCAATGAGTATACTCCACTTGCCGAGTCAAGCGTCTATAGCCCCGGTGAAGGTTAACTCCATAGTCCATGTTGTTTTTGACCTTTGTAAGCCTTGGGGATGACTACCTATCCGTCCGATTGGACAAGTAGTACGATCCTTACAACTTATTTGGGATCGGTGGTGTGTGAAAAATGTTCATTTCCTTAGAGCTTTGGGGAATCGGATTCTCAACCGAAGTATGATGAGAATTTTACCCTATCCTTACTACTCTGTTTATATTTATATTTTGTGATTGCTTGTGATAGTGGTAAGAACCACTGTTTTATGGACTATGTTTGCATGATAGGACAAACGAGGATTACCCTTTTCACTTCAAGGCACAACCCAAGGATGGTGTTATCTCTCTTTGACACAAGATGTTTTTAAGATGTGAAAATGTGATAGGTTCAAGACCGCTTTTGAAATCATTTCCCAATACTCAAGATTTTATTTAGTGTAATTTGTGATATGGCCCTAGAGAACTTTGACATGCATTTCGAAGTTTGCTTAAAACACTAGGAATGGATGAGTGATTGAAAACATTTTGGCAATGTAAATATGTGCAAATGGAAAATGGGTGTACGAATGACAATTCGGTTTGATGGATTTTATGAAGGTGCCCCTGATTAAGGCAACATGACTTTTGCTTGACCAAATTTTATATCCAAAAGATAGAATGGTCTCTAACATGATATGCAACTATGGCTGAAAATGAAATGTTATGGTTTTCAATGAGATGTATGCACATGAAATGCAATGTTTTTGAATGAGATGTATGCAACTAACAATGAAATGCAAATTCTTTTTATTTTATTTGTTTTTTTTTTTTTTTTTTTTTTTTGTACAAGCCATGTATATATGTACATATAAAATTCAAACTATGCGTAGAATGCCCTCAAGTGTATAACATTAAGTGGTTCGGGTTCTTCCTCTCCCTCTAAACTGGCAAGTCTATAAGTTCCATTGCCCACTCTTTCGGTGACCATATATGGACCTAACCAATTAGCCGCGAATTTATCTCGAAGATGCGGCAATGCATTGGTGTTTTGTTGATTCTCTTTAAGGACAAGATCCCCTACTTGAAATTCTCTTAGATGAACTTTGGCATTGTAAGCACGTTTCAATCGGTCTTGATCAACTCACACTCATAGATGAAAAACGAATCAATGCTTATTTTGTTCATTCTTTTGTGCAAGCATTGTCCCTAAGGCAAAGTCCGTTGCTGAGATATAAAGATTGAAAGGGACCCCTGGACGAGGCGGAGCTAAGACTGGCGGAGACGCTAAATACTGCTTGATGTCATCAAAGGCTTTCCGACACTCATCTGTCCATGAAAATTGTACCCCCTTTTGTAGTAGGTGGCAAAATGGCCTACATTTATGAGAAAGTTGTGCAATAAAGCGACGGATTGAATTAATCTTTCCTTGCAAACTACGCAACTCCTTCAAATTAGTTGGGGGACACATTTCCATAATGGCTTTGACCTTGTTTGGGTCCACCTCAATACCTCGTTTAGAGATAATAAAACCTAGGAGTTTGCATGAGGTAACACCAAAGACACATTTCTTAGGGTTCAACCTTACTTTATGCTCTAGAAGTCTATCAAAAACTTTTTCCAATACATCAAAATGCTCTTGTCGAGTTTTAGATTTTGCCAATAAATCATCCACATAATCTTCGATAATCTTATGCATATAATCGTGGAAAATATAAGTCATGGCTCGTTGATAGGTTGCACCTGCGTTCTTAAGGCCAAAGGGCATCACCCTGTAACAAAAAGTTCCCCAAGGTGTGGTAAATGCTGTTTTGTGTTGATCTTCAGGGTTTATTCGAATCTGGTTGTATCCTGAAAATCCATCCATGAACGAAAGCATTTCATGACCAGCGCAGGTGTCGACAAGAGTATCAATGTTTGGAAGAGGAAAGTCATCCTTAGGACACGCTTTATTTAGATCTCAAAAATCGGTGCAAACACGTATCCCCTGTTAGGCTTGCGAACGGGTACCATGTTAGAAAGCCACTCGGGATAATCAATCGGGACGACAAATTTAACATCCAAAAGTTTCTGAATCTCCGATTTAACTATGAGGGCCACGGTAGGATGCATTTTCCTAAGTTTCTGTTTGACAGGTTTAGCATCTTTTTGTAAGGTGAGGTTATGGACAACCAAATTAGGGTCTAGGCCTGGCATGTCTTTGTAAGACCATGCAAATATCTCCTTCTTCCGCTTGAGTAGAGCAATCATTTGCTCTTGTTCCTCTGATGATAGACTTTTAGCCAGTTTCACAATTTGGGTGCCATCTTGGTCTGGACTAAGGTCTACATCGATAGTTTCTTCAATAGACATGTGGGAACCTTCCTCAAGCTGATGGGGAGTAGGGATCAGATTTATGTCATCTAAAATGTCATCAAGCTCCTGTGCCTTGCTCTCATCTATGTCTGGCTGGAAGACCTCTGGCTTAGAAGATGAAGGTGAATGTGGAGGTGAAGGAGGAATGTAGTTGGCGGAAGCCCTTAACAATTCCTCGGAAAGGATGAACTCCGAAATAGATGGAGGGGATGAAATCCGATCCATGTCAATCAAGCTTGGGTTGATCGGGATTGGCTTATCCGGATCATATGGATTATGGAGCGGGGTGAATAAGTCTTCAAAATTCATTGTCGACTTATGGAAGAAAGGATGGGCGGAATGGAAGGGAAAACCGGTGAAGACCTCGGAAGACCTGAAATGCAAAACAACATAGTTTTTCAGTTTTTTTTTTTTTTTTTTTTTTTTTTTTTGTAGTTTGAGTTTTTTTTTTTTTTTTTTGTAGTGGTGAAAACCACTATTACACACATACATAAAGCAATAAAGTATTTTTATATATTTTGATTTTTTTTTTTTTTTTTTTTGGTAGTGGTGAAAACCACTATTTTAGTATATACATATAATACAGGTTTGGATTATGGCTTATGGATGTGGCGGAGGGGGTGGTTCACCTCGTTCTTGTGGAAGAAGCAAGCGAAAGATGGCCTCTTGGAGAGGGAACAATTGGAGATAAAACTCGTCTTGTTCAGTGAGGGGAACAATGGGCGCCGACTCTTCTTCAGATTCATCACCATTTGACATGACGTCAAATTCTTCATAGGCTTCATCTTCGGATTCGTCGGGGTGGAGGATTTATTCTTCCGAATTAAGATTAATGCTTTGAAAAGCTTGTTCAAAAGAAGAAAGGGATGGAAGTGGTTGGTAGCCCAGACCAAAACGCTCAGTGGGTCTCTGGTATGGCATATCGATGCGTTCAGTTACCCCTTGCTCGTATCGACCTAGGCCAAATTGCTGCCAATTATGTCTGTGGAAATAGCGAGAGGGAAAACCCTCCATCCTTTCGATATTGGCAGGGATTGGATGCTTGGGTTCTAGTATGGTGGTAGGACTAGAAGATGACTCTATTCCCCCATATACAAAATTAATGGAATTTGGCATAGAACCCATGTTATAAACCGATCCAATGGATAAATGTTGGTCATGTGGACGACCAAAATCTTTAACTGTTTGCACATTGAACGGTGTGATGTGGACATCTTGGATGGCATACTCACCAATACCTGCATCAGTGAGATGGACCTTGACTTGGGAGGGAGATGGACTAGATGATGGAATAGAAGAATGTGGGATAGAAGAATTGGAAGGATTTGGTTGGGTTGATGCTTCACTGACTTGTGAAACATCAGCTGGTGATGGTTGGGAAGATGGAGGAATAATAGGTGATGTTGAAGAAGGTGTAGAAGAAGGGGGTAATGACGTGGAAAGAGATGATTGGTCATGGCCACATGTGCATGTGGTCACTGATGAAGAAGAAGGAAGATTAGGAGATGAAGAAAGTGGTGAATGAGATGGAATAGCGGAAGAGGAAGATGGTTGCGATATGATGGGTAGCTCCTCGGGAATGGGAGCTTTAGAAGAAGATGGTATAGAAGAAGTAGATGGGGTCAAGAAAAGATGAGTGGATGGCAACACAATCTCATAAGGATTTGAGACATAGTTGCAATGTTTGAAGGGTTCAATGTCGGCGGGTACACAATGAACCTGTCCCTCATATACATACTTCGAGACATTGATGCGGTATAGAAGGGACACATCTCATCTCCCTAAGCCAAGGCCGTCCAAGCAATACATTGTATGCCATGGACCCTTCCAAGATGTGAAACAAGGTATGCAAAGTTCGGGCCCCTACCTCAATGGGCAAGATAACCGTGCCAACCGTGGAAGATAAAGCATCATTGAATGCTTTAAGAGTAAAAGTCGACTTGGTGATAAGGGATGGCGACAGCTCTAGATGACTCAACGCCGATGTTGTAATGATATTGATTGAGGAACCGGTGTCAATTAAGACTCTCTTGAATGGCTTGTGATCGATCTTGGCCATGATATGCGGTGGAGGATCTATACTTTCTGTTGACAAAGGTTTGATTTCAAAATCATAGAAAGTGATGGAGGGCTCCATGCATGTTTGAATACTCCCCACAAAGTTGTTGAAGGCATTAGTATCTTGAGTTTGAAGCTCGATTGACTTTAATATTTCCATTAATGCCTCTCTATGCGGGGGAGATTGTTGAATGAGGTCATAGATCGATAACTTGGCAGAAGCCATTTTTAAACTGGTAGTTAATCGGCTACTCAATGACATGATGGGTCGTTGGCGTTGAGTAGAATGATTTAGCGGTTGTTGAGAAGTACTAGCACGTCGTTGGGTCACTGTTACCCGAGGTGGACTGGGGGTTTGTACAAGTGGCTGTGGTTCAGCCTGATTTGGTTGGTTCGCCCTTTGACCCCGGGTTACTACGTTAATAGTACCCACAAAACCTTGGTATTGTTGTACATGGTTGACTTGATTAGGAGGAGTTACCTGAGTTACTCCCCCTGAAGTTGTTGGAGCTTCCTCCCGATGTGGAAGGGGTGTTTGAAATATACCAAGATTTTGATTTTGTTGGGCTAAGGGGCTATCCAATTTAATGGCTCCAATCTCAATAAGATCTTGGATCACATGTTTGAAATCTGTACAATTATTGATATCGTGCCCATTTTGCCTATGATAAGGACAAAATAGGTACTCCTTGTAATACTTCCCCCTTCTAGATGGTTCTAAAGGTTTAAACTCGGGTAAAGTTAAGCGATTTGTGCTATATAACTTGTTGAATATGACCGCATATGGTTCATCTAAAGGTGTGAACTGTCGCTTGGGACGATTTTTTTGCCAAGGTCGAGTTTCCATGGTTGGCCCAATATTGTGATCTGGTTGAGGAGGGGCGGGTACCGCATGATAAGCAATTGGTTGCGGTTGACTTTGCATTACTTGTTGTTGTTGAGCCATTACGGGCTGGCTCGCCACCACTTGATTAACTTGGTTAACATTTGAGGTTGTACTAGCTTGTGCTTGTTTGTTTTGGCCATAATTATTATTTCGTTGTTGGCCCTTTTGTTGCCATTCTTTTCTACGGGGTTTTAAAACACCCTCTTGGACTTTAATGTCTTCTATGATACTTGCTTGGGCCAAAGCCTCTTCAAAAGTCTTGTATTGTTGTAATTGGAGTAACCAAGAGATAGGTTTTAGACAACTCCGGGTGAACATTTTGGTTAACTCCTCCATTGGTAGGGAGAATGGCAATTTATTAATGATAGCCCTCCAACGGTTTCCAAAGTCATAAGCAGTCTCATCGTCATGTTGCTTGAGCTTGTATAAGTCGGACAATGAGACTTTCCTTTGTACATTTAGGGAGAATCGTTCTAAAAATAGATTAATCAATTGCTCGTAAGCATAAATGCTATGGTGAGGTAAATGATTGTACCATTGTACAACATCTCCCCCTAATGTCTGAGGAAAAGTTCTGAGCATAAGAGCGTCATTATTTTGGATTCTAAAGCAGGCATGCATGAATGAGCTCACATGTTCATGAGGATCCTCGGTTCCTCAAAATTTGTCAAACTTCGGTAATGTGAAATCGGTCGGATATGGCGGTGAAGGTACCGAAGGATGAATTGGTTGATTGATCAACGACCTTAGCGTAGGTTTCGACTAGATGAGCCGGGCATGTTGAGCATAAGGTTGTCAATCTGTTGTTGCATAGCATGGAGTCGAGAATCTTCATGAAAATTTTGATTCGTTTGATGATTATGATGATGCAATGGAGGAGTGGAAAAATGATGAGATGGGATGAAATTGCCTGGATTAGGCGGTGTGGAATGGACAGGTTGTTGGTATGGATGATACCGAAAAGAAGGTGATTGGGGTGAATGATGAACTGGACTGGGTTGGGAGAAAGGTGGGGTAGGAATGGACACCACCGAAGATTGGGGTACCCAGGTGGGGCCTGAGCTAAGAAAAGTTGGTTGGGTAGAAATTGGTTGGGGTGTAGGATTTACTACGACAGGTGGTTGGGCATTTTGTTGTTGTTGTTGCTGAAGCAACTTGTCGAGGTACTCCCTAACCTTATTAATTTCTAACCCAAGGGAGGTGGGATGATTGGATGAAGGTGGAGGGCGAGGCTGCCATGGTAGTCACGGGAGGCTGCATAGCGGGGGCAATGAAGGTGGCTGAAGTAGGCGGTACACGGGAAGAAACAGATGGCTGTGCCCCGGGTAGGGTGAAACCATAAATGGTTTGGGAAGAAGAGGGTTGAAATTGGTCATGGCTAGAGGAGGTTCCACCGGCCTCATAGAGAGAATTGGTGTACACCCGGGTAAATGGAGGAGAAAGTGGTCGGGAAGACACTACATTTGTCTCCAAAGGAGGACAATTGAGCATCTGGGAAGATGTTGGAGATGAATCCGGCTGAGCGGATACAACATTAGCCTCAAAAAAAGGGTTAGTGTAGACCTGAGTGAAACCAGCGGGTATGGTTGATGCAATATCCTGCTGAAAAATAGAATCTTGCATAGGGGAATCTTGGATTGGCTCAAGGACATAACCGGTGCCATCTCTTAAGTGAGTTTGCACTTGGGCCATATCAATGTGGGTAATATGACAGGAATTGTCTTCCTCCATGGGCATGGCCATGCGATAGACGGTAGAAGGACGTGAAAGACCTGTAGGCGAACCTGCCTGAAATTCACTAGGATAAGTGGCCATGTTGGTGGTGGGGATGTTCTGTGAATTATTCATTTGATTATTTAGATTTAACACTTTAGATTGATTCCTTGTTAAGACCATAACGCAATAAATCTAAACAAATTCAGAAAAGAAGAATGCAAAACTTGAATGATAAATTTACACTAAAGAAATTATCAAAAAACAGTCACAACCTAGGTTTCAACCAATGTGTCTTACCTGCGGTTAATTAATTATTTTCTGATCTTAATCTGCAGTAAATTTTAAGTGTCCGGTTTATGAGTTTTGCATGTGATCTAATCTTGAATTATTCACAAAAAAGGTAAAAACTATGGCTAGGAAAGGACAACGAGATTCTTATTGGTGATGAAATACGACAAGTTTGCTCGGGGGTGACCTATGGTGTCTAAGGCAGAAGTTTAATGGATGGAGATGAATTCCACCGTCACTAAACTTCAAGCAATACACGGTGATGAAATCCGGATATTACTGTTTTAAATGCAATATGAAATGCAGTGAATTTTATTTTAAGTGTTTTAGTTGTCTAATGTATACATACAAAGCTATAAATCAAAAGTTCTAATGATCTAAGCAAGAGGCTACTGAAAATATGCCATTTCCTCTGAAGAAGTGGAGTACACCGTTTAAAACCCCCTGCCTACCAATGATATCAGATATCAAAGGAGCAACCGGAAGGTTCGTCCACTTCTCTGACTGGAATCACCCAATGGCAGGAGTACTATTGACATCCAATCAATAGTCCTACTTAGATAACTAAAAGAGATAATTCGTAGCTATTCTAATATGCGACTAGGTATGCAATTTTTTTTTTTTATGCAAGCAACAACCAATAATGCAAGAAAAAAAAATGTAACTAAAAAATAACTGTTCTTTTCAGATTACTTAGTTTTTGTTCATTTTAAAGCAATGATCCGAAAAAGAAACGAATACGACGAGAAAAACCAAAAATGTAAAAAGTACAGTTTAACAAAGAAAAAAAACGCACTTACTCGGAAGCCTACGCTTTTTCTACGTAAAGCGCCTTCAAACGCCCAAGGGAGTCTGCGCAGGCTGAAACGCCCCTCTGCGTTTCGGATCGGACTTCCAGACGCCGCTCTGCGTCTGCTGCGTTTTTTGCAAACTCCTCAGAAACCCTAGTTCGTTGGAACAGTGAATTTCACGATTTTTGGAACCTGCAAAATAAAACAAAAACAGGAATAGATCAGTAAAGCAAGTATTAAAAACATGAAACCCTAGGGGGTCCCACCGTGATCGCCATTTGTAGATTAAAGATACAACGCCAAACAAAAGATAAAGAAATCACGATAAAAAGTAATGCAGAACACAGTTGTACAAAATGAATGATTTTTATTAATCAATGGAGTTTAGAAACTCCTTTTAAGTACAACAAGGGCCTGTAACCCTTTTCGTGATACAAGATTACAATTTGTGCTAGGGTTCTCCGAAACCCTAGGCGGCACAATATGGTGGCGTCTCCGAAGAATGTATCCTTAACCTCAACAGAATGAGTGGGCTTCGTTGTATCCTTTGGCTCGGACCACTCCGGCTTAAGCGATTGCTATCAACAAATCGGATCTGCCATTAGAATCCTGCACACATTAAAATTATCAAAAAGGTTAGAAACTAGTAAGAGGGCTCCATTGTGTGAGCCCTCGAAAAATAGTCTAAAACCCTAGAATTATGAAATAAAAATAGAATGCGAGAATCTAACGACGGATTAATACATAAAGAAATATTACTTGCTTTAGAATCTATACCCTTTTTCTGTTAACGCGGCGAGACCAGGCGGCACTGGAAGTGATGTAGCAAAGGTAAGGGCGGAAAGCGGGGTGGAGCGGGGACGCCGGGGCCTTGCGACAGAATGGGGGATTACGTAGAATGCTAGAAGGGATGGCGGGAAGTTGGCGACGGATGCGGCGATGGATGCGACGAAAAGGGATGGCGATGGATGGGTAGGTTTAGCTGAAGAAGAGATAGATAGCGATAGATAACAAAGTCAAGGTGACTCAATTTATAATCTACTCTTAGGGCACACTTTAGGGTTTTAACGACACTTTGAACGTGTGGCTAAGATTAAAGTGGATCCAAGGGTAGAGAATAAATCTAGGTTGTGAAACGGATTAAGATGGATGGACGGATGAGATTAAATGAAGGATGGACGGCTCAGATTAAATCACTTAAAGTATCTTTATATATATATTAAAATATATTAAAATATTAAAATATATATATATAAATATTAATTTAAATAAATTTGGGAATGAAAAATGGCGGGAAAGGTGAAATTGGGCCAAATAATGGCGGGAAAGGTGAAATTGGGCCAAATAATGGCGGGAAAGTGTGGATTTGGGCCAAATAATGGCGGGAAGGTGGATGACTGACACGTGGCTAACAGGAAGGTATAGATGACTTACAAGTGGCTGGATTTTGGTGTCTACACTATATGAGGTAATTTAGTGTTTGTTCATGTCTACTCCTTACCCCAACCATCCTATTAACATACAAATACCTAGGCCTCCATGTGTAGACCATAATCATCCTCCAACTTATCTTAATAGATTGAAATATAAGATACATGTTTTATTTCATGGACTTAATTGTTTATGAAAGATTAAGAATAAATATGTTTTACTTTGCAAGAAAATTATTACATAAGAAATAACAAAATACATGCATGTAGTTTGTTTGAACATAATGATATCTCTATGTGATTATCTAAGAATTTTTCTTTGTAGGTTTTACAAATACTACTTGATATGCAAATACAATATTATCCATTAAACAAATCCTCTCCATTTTATTCCTATACCCCATGATTTAGGTTGTCCTAAGGCACTTTGTCTCCTCTCATTCAACAATAGTCTATTTTTTCATAATATAATGACTTAAAAAGTTAAAAAAATTATTTCATAGAGGTTTTTGTTTTATAGGTAAATCAACAATAAATTTGATTCACTTTATGAAGATATAATTATGAATATGAGATCCATGTTTCACTTTGCAAGTGGAACATCCTTCCAAACTTTTAAGGAGGTAATTAAGGTGAGAAAATATTCATACACTAAAGGTACATTATATTTCTTAAGTAGCAATTAAGATTTATAATTATTCCATTTAGTCCTTAGATAAATCCAATTATTCCATTTTCGTAGTCCTAATTTATTTGTGTGGCATGGTATTAAGTAAGTCGGTACCATCAAGATTAGGCTTTTTCTACCATGGTGAAATAAAGTATAATACCTTATCATTTCTTTGTATATATTAGGTACCCATCAATGTAATATCCTCTACATCTTGGTAAAAGAATGTATAACATCCTAATATATATTTGAACATGTTAAGTATCATCAACTATAAATGTTTTAAACCTATGGAAGAGATGATATAATGCCATGATTATCAAGTACAAGGAACAATTGAGAATTATTTGAAGAGTATTATTCTTCATGACTACCAAAGACAATAATTCAAATTTATTGGATTTCATAATATGCTTAGAAATATTACAGAATAAAAGTGCAAGTGTTGGATGATATTGAATGTTTTTCTTTTGTCAGTCCTATTCTCCTTCACCTATAAACACCAACTTTGAAAGAAGTGGATAAAGTAAAATTAAATGGTATAAGAACTAAATTTTCAATTGGAATTAAAACATATCATAAAAAGTGGTCAAAACCAATAAAAGGTTCTAAAAAATAGATGACAATATATTTGCACATCTTGAATGTGGCAAGTTTAGTTTTGGAATAGTGATGTTAACCTTCACTTGAGGACTTGACCAACTTTTATATTATATTGTTGTATAGCCCTATGGGCCATTGTACACATTGTAAAGTGGGTTTATTATGATAATTTAGTAATAAAAATTAGGGTATATTATTTAATATTGACATGAGGTCACCTATAATTCAAGTACTTTTTACCTCTTAAGATCATCTATTTCATCATTGGTTGGGGTACTTATTTATTACTTTAGTAAGATTAATTTGCTATCTACAAACACCCTTCATGATGATTTTTTTTTTATCTATGAGTTATCCTTTCATTCTGGGTAATATCTTGATTTCATTCATTTCTACAAAATACTTTTAAATTTAATAGGGTATTTGAACGAGCATGTATCTACATTAATGGAATTCAAGTTTTTTTTTTTTGAATTTACATGGTGGAATCAGTAGATGCCACTAATCTGGGTAGGTTATCCAGTTTTTATGGCCGCCACAATATTCTACATTGTTCATCCCGAAAGTTGCCACACATTTCTTCACGCATTTTGCCCCTATAACCACCATGCCACAATCATTTTAAACCTTTTACACCGCTGAAAGAACCAAGAAAGGGACAAGTTTTTAGTCTGACGAGGCTCGATATTTGAACCTTGGACCTTCGTCCCCCTTACGGGGTTTGGTCGAACCGAACTTCAATTTTTTTACAAACACTCTTCTACAATAGCTCCAATAGTAGTGTGGTCCCTTGGAGAAATTTTGTGTGTTACTGGAAATTTTTAAGGTTATAATCTAAAACCTTATGAGGACTTGGATATCATAAATATCACTATGTCTTAATAAATTTGTTGTTATAGGGAAAATATTCATTGATAGATTCCTAATTCCTCCCTCCACATTCAATATTATTCATTTTTATCTTAACCATATGGATGCCTTAGTAGTTGGATTAATTTTTTCAAGGATGTTTGAAACCCTCATTTGCCTTTTATGGATTTTTAAAAAACTTCATTTCCTTCTATACTTTGGATTTTTTGGTACTAATTCAACATATATGAAAGGAAAATATTCATGAGCAGTAAAGGAGAGAAGAAGAGGATGAACATTTTTAAATCATCCCTAGATGCCAAAGAAATTATGGAAAAAAATTCATGCATGGAAAAAACCTTTGAGTTTCTTGGAAAATTTGTAAAAATGTTCTAACTTTTCTATTGCATTGGTGATAGATGATGACTTGATTGGTTCTATTACAAAAAAAAAAAAATTATAAACAAAAATCATGGTAGATATGGATTTATTGTCAGCATTTCTATATTCTATACAAAATTTCATGGAGGGCTAATTTGACACTTTTTATCATATTTCCCCCAAGTGCTTCCTTTTTTGCATAAAAAATTTCTGCCTTTTACCTCTAAAACTAAAAACTTGAATTTTGTAAAAGGAATATTCCTACAAATATTTTATTTTTTGGGGGAAAAATCATTGATGGAAAGTTATGATTAGAGGTATTTTTCTTGGGTGTGGGGTTCACTTCTATAATGAACCAACCTCAAACCCACTAGATATCATATTTTAATGGCTTACCCTTGCCTTGTTAAGGTAATGACACCTCTTGGTCACCTATTCAAGCTATTATTTAGATGCTTGTGAGGGAGAAATAGATATTATTTTAGGAAAAGTAATGGGAGTCCTCCAGAGTGCATGCAATCACCTCTCCAACTAATATAAATATGTTAAATTTATTTTTCTTCATGGTTGGGATTTATGCATTGCACTTGTGGTGTTTTAGAGGAATTTCATTAAGGTATTCCCCCTTTTAATGTATTTCTTTGAACCCCATTCCCTCTATATTTATTAAGGGAATGTGTGGAAGGGCTCTTTTAAAATTTACATATCCAACCTCATCTTGTTTAATCAAGGTGCTTTATAGCCAAAATGTCTTGGTGTGCTTTTTGTCTAGTGGATATCACACTAAGGTTAGACACCCTAGAGGCCTTTGGTTTGAGTCCTTGAATTTCCTTAAGGGTGAATTCACTTTGTCATTAAAGGTCTAGAGGCCTATGTTGTCTAATTTGGTAGTGAGGATGTGTTGTCCAAATACAATTTATGACTATAAATGTGAGATTGAATAATCAATTGATGTCATCTCACAAATTATTTTATACTTACCTTCAACTAGTAAATAGTAGACATAGCAGTCAAGTGGCATCTTTGATTGTAGACCAATGACACTTGTTAGTATATGGTTTTATAATATTCTACATTGGCAACAAAAAACATTTCCCTAGTGACATGTGGTAAAACCTCTTTTGTAAGAGGTATTTTTCAATTTTTAAATGTTTTAAAAGGTTTCTATAGCAATTGTGTGTTTTTAGGGCTAACCTTTTGAGGACCATAATTTTTGTATACAAAAAATTTTGAGCCTATTTTTTCTAATCACATTATTTTTTGAGCTCTTCACTTTACCAATATATAGTTTTTGTCGGAATTATATGCAGGAAATTATATTCTTGTAAGTAATACATGGATTAACAAGTTCCCTTGGTAATTGTATGAAAAATTAAGATTGAAGCTCTATTATAATGTAATAGGATTCTCAAATATGTGAATGAAGACACTAGAGAATACTAATTCTAAATAAATGAAAATTTTATACAAGGACAAGAAGGAGGAAGGACATGGTGTGATTGCCCTATATGTCAATAAAAACTATTGACAATCACATCAACAACATCTTAGATCCAAAAAAGTTACTAGATAATTTCTAGTAGATGTGTGATCACATTTACTAGACTCAGTTTAGTATATTGGAGGTAGAGCTTGCTAAATTAGACATGAATAATTTTATAAAATATTTATGAGTAAGTAAGCAATTTCAAGAAATTACAATAAGACATCCCCATTGCCATAGGAGGTATCAATGAAAACTTAAAACTTGATGATACCAACAAGGTTTTCAACAATGTTTTCAAGATATATGAGATATTTGTTTATGTAATTAAGATTCTTAAAATATATTTTTCAAGAGCTCTCCTACATCTCTTAATGATGTTTTAAAATACCTTCTTCATCACTTAGCTTGATGGAAATGGTGCAAGAATCATTCCCTCTTCATTCAGGTTCATTCAAATGAAGTAGTTATACTAAACATTGAAAAAGGAGAGAAGAAAGCCAAGAAGTATTTCAAGAAGTTAGTTTACAATTTTTGCAAGAAGGAATGACATAATGTAAAAAAATTATTGTAAATTGAGAACTTGAAAAGAAATTCAAAAAGAAGGATATTTATATTACTATATTCTTTTCATATGGTGAGGATGACCATTATGACAAGATATAATAAGCATATGTATCTATTCAATAAACATATTTATCATCCACCTCTATTAAAGAGTGGATTATAAACTCAAAGGCAACTCAATATAACTAAGCATCACCATGTCATACATGAATATAATAGATAGCATTATGGAGAGCATGTGGTCATTGGTGATGAATCCTCTTTATAGATATTCAAATATGGAAAGGTGAAAATTGCTTCTTTCTTGTTTGATAATGTTATTAATGTTATATATGTGCATCATCCATACAATAAGCATGTTGAATTTTGGTTGGATCAATGAGTGATTAAGTACATTGATGATGGCTTTTAGAAATTTTCCTTGAGATATTATAATGAGTTGGATTAGATGCATAGTCTTGGTGAGTGTCTCTCTTCTATTTCTTCTTCCTCCTCCAATAATAATACTTCATACTTATGGTGGAATAGAAGGAAGACATTAACAGACAATGGAATCGTAGGCTTGAACACATTGTCTATGGATCCTTGAGGTACATGATTCAACATAAATTGGTTTATGGTATTCTTCCTATCTCTTCTTCTCATGGTGTTTGTGAGAGGTGCATATTTGAAAACCATAACTAAGAGTATTTCTCTCATGGTGTTTAAGTAAGTTGCCTCAATATATTTTTATGAGTTGGACTACATGTATAATATTGATGAGTGTTCCTCTTCTTCTTCTTCCTCTAGGAAGAAAGAGTTTATGCATATGGTGGCATGGACATATGAGACTAGTAGGAAATATCACAATACGATTATACACATTGGCTATATATCCTAGAGTTACATGAGTCATTATCAGTTGGTTGATGACATTTCTTATATATCTTCCCATAGTGGTGTTTGTGAGGGGTGCATCTTGGGGATGAATCATCGAGAGTCTTTCCTAAAAGGGATATTTATAAGTACTACACAACCCTTGGATCTCATTTACTATGATATTGTGGACCCATAGGATATTCATATCTCTCTAGAAATAAGTACTTTATCACCTTTATTGTTGATTTCTCCATGTACATTTGGTTGTTCACAATTCATTCTAAAAATGAAGAATTTAGAAAGTCCAATATTTTCAAGGCTATTGTAGATAATTTGTTTTAATAAGAAGATCAAGTGCTTGAGGAAATATGGAGGAAAATATGTTAGTCATTTCTTTATTGATTTTTGTTCTCTTTATAGCATTGATTTTAAAAGGACTATTCATTATACCCTAAGTCAATATAGGGTTGTAAAGTGAAATAAAAAGGTTATCATGGAGATGGCTAGATGTATGAAGCATGAGAAGTAGATGAAGCCCAAGTTCTAGGGAAAAGTAGTGACTTCTATATATAATATAATCAATTTGATTTTAAATTTGGCTATTCATGGCATGGCTTCTCCTAAGATATTGATAGGTGGTAAGGTTAATATCTCCAAGTTTTTATATCTTTAGATCCATTATATGATCTCACATCCCCAAATATACATAGAATAAGGTTGATGACAAGAGTTATCAGTGTATTCTTGTGGGTATTATGACACCTCCAAGGTTTATTATTTATATGATCCCATGAAGTAGAAAGTCATTATTCAAATGGATGCAATCATTTATGAGTAAGTTTTTTCCACTCCATATAGACTATTTTACATCCTTTTAGCTAATGATTCCATTCCTATGACTTCTGTAATGGTTTGCATTATCCCTAATATTATCATTAGTTCTATTCTAGCTATTACAACTTTGTAACCTCCCAATGTGATCTCATCAATGGATTTCATTGATATTACACCTTCACTTATAGACCCTCCTCTAGCATCTACACTATTTTTAGATCCTACAACTAATGATATTGGTCCTCCCATCAGTTTTATTAAGGTGTATGGTGAGCTTGTGATTGACACTATAATAGTGAATTTTTATGATACTTCTATGCAATATATGCCATACCTTCATCAAACTTCCTAATGCCTATTTAAACCCAAATTCTTCTTAAGAGCACTTAGATTATTCTCTCTCAAGAGTACCATCATAAGTCTCCAATTTAGGCCTTCATTTTATAATAAATTATTTTGGAGATCCCCTCACTTGTTCTTAGGATAATAACCATCTAGAGTAAGAGGATGCTATGCTTACCTAGTATTATTCATTAATAAAGAATAATTCATGGGATCTTGTTTCTCTTCCTAAATAAAATACTATTTTTGGCTATGGGTTTATAATACCAAGAGTAATTTGGATGCTTAGGTGGAAAAGCATAATGCATCCTTGTTGCTAAATAATTCTCTTAGAAGGAGGGGTTTGATTATTTTAAGACCTTTACCCCAGTTGCACAAATAATTTTTTTTTGAACAATTCTCTTTATTACTGCTTCTTATGGATGGGATGTACATCATATGGAGGACTATAAACATTCTTGAAATTACTATGCTTTTGGTTTGAAGATGTAAGTAGATTACACTACCCCTTTGTTGGATGCCACCTATACTAGTCAATGTTAAAATATGTGGTGGGTGTGCTTCACTTGAGGCCATAGTCAACTATGTATTGTATTGTATTTATAATCGCTCAAGGCCTTTATAAATATTGTAAAAAATTTAATATTTTATTGTTTAAACCTAAATATTGATTACTTAACCTTTACCTAAAGGTAACTTGTAATTAGGTATAAATACCCCATCATACCAACCATTTTGTTATAGGTTGAAATGTATTTTATTTTTCTATAGTGATATTATTTAGTGTATATGGACACCTCCTTATATCATGTGCATTTGCTTTCTATGCATTTATTTTTAGCAATATTGGATAATGTGTTGATTCCATTTATTTTTTAAAACTATTGTAAAATCCAACATGGTATTAGAGTAGTTGTGAATATCCTTTACTTGATTGCTTGTTCTAAATAAATAAAATTTTGTGGTGTCTCCTTAAGTTAATAGTTTTTGGAGTAGCTAGAAGATTTTGTGTTAGCCACCAATAACTAGAAGAAAGGTTTTTCTAATAGAAGACTATAGATTTGGATTGCGAGGATATCAAAAAATTCATATGTGTACATAAATATTTTGGGGGATATTAAATGGATCAGTTGTGGAATGAAAATTCTATTGTGATATCTAGGAACTACTTCAACATATTTTATTTTATTATATAAGCAAAGTATCCAAATGAATCATAAACAAGATATTTTATAAAATAGATTTACAACACATATGAGGTTAACCTATAAATAGTATAACTTATTTTTTTAACTTATCAAATATTGTTTTCCATTATTTTTAATACCTTTAATTTTACTAGTATATCAATACATAGTCTATAAATAAAATAAGTACACCTTTTATGCTCTTATATCACATATATACTACCTTATCAAGATGATACCATAAGATGAACAAGACTTTAGTTTTTAATTTATTTTTTGACTCTTTAACATATATTCTTTATTCTAGCATTTTATTTGGTTTACATGATTATTTTCTTAGTTTTTCTGTCATCAATATGTTTGATAATTAAAACTTTTAACCTACATACTTAGGTTTGTGGCTTTCTCTATATATGCAACAATATTTTTTGCTTTCATGGATTTATGTTCATTAGTTCCAAAATGTTAGATTTTAAGTAGGTCAATGGTTTTAATGGATATATCATTGTCAATTACTCATGGGAAATCAAAATGAATGGAGTATTTTTGGAAAAACAATTCCAATTAGAGCATGATTTTTTGTCCTTTAGTGAATTATGTCCAATGGACTTAGGAATTTTTGTCTCTATTGTAGTTACCTTGATAATATGAATTTCCCTTTTTATATATATATTTATGATTATTTACACATTTCTTGCTTAATCTAGAGGATATTAAAAAGCATTATCATCATCGGTCCTCAAGTCAAGATTATAAATTCTATAGGTTACCAAATTTACTCTATAATTATTTTACTCTTTAAATACATTCATATGAATTACTAGAACTCATTATCCTTTAGATTGTTATAAATAAGGGTCACTAAAGTATAATAATATACAAAACCAAGTGTTTAAATCTCTCCTTATATGTATATATGATTAGTTTCTAGTTGAGGAATTTTTGACCTTGGATCAAGCTAATATATAGTAATGGGTTTGATTTATTTAGGAGTATATTTAAAAGTAAGATAATTTCTCATTTTAAATCATTATTTGAAAAAAAAAATTAAAACATACCACTTTCAAATATCCTCATCACTATAGAGCTATTCTTAAATCATCATCATTTCAAGATATTAAATATTATTTAATTATTAATATGTATTGATATAATCCATATCATATGTTGGTTTATTTTTCATTTAGATACTATATGGAGTTGATTTCATGGTCCTTAAATTAAATTTTTAATGAAAATAGATTGGATTTAAATAGTAAGATGAGAAATCCATTTATTAAAGTAGTGGATAACTCTATCCAATCAATTCACTCTTTCCTAAAAGTAGAGAAAAATGTTACGTGTTTCTAAAATCCCAAATTATACTTATCATAAGCTTTAGAAAATTCTGATTAGTGAAAAATATTAAACATGAGTTGGAATTTAAATTAAGCACTTCTTTAGTAATCATTTCTTATTTAATATTTTCATTTTCAAAATAAATGTTTCTTATTCCTTAGAAATACTATCATTTATAACATGTTTTATAACATGTTTCAATATGCTTGTAATGACTTTACTAGTAATATTATAACTTGCATTACATAAGTTGATTAAATTGAAATGCTCTATATTTAAAATATATACATATTATTTTTAGGAATGAAAGCTATTGGCTTATCATTAAGCTATTTAGGAATATATTTGGATATGGTTGATTCTTTTAAATATATTCTCAATATTTTTTTATTATTTAACAATCATAATTTTCATGAGTCAAGTAAAAAATAATTATTATAATGTTTCGATCTTTTAATGAGAAGGAGCTATGTTATGTCTTGCACATAGTGTCGTCACCTATTAATGCAAAAGCTTCAATGTAGTTGAAGTGAGTGCATAGGACATACATGCAATGGATTGGAGAAATCAACAAGGGCCTATAGGCCTATGAAGGAGTCAAAACATGTGAAAACCATATGATGATGGTGGGATGATGGGAGAAGAAACTGACACGATAATCCTTTCTTCTAAGCAACTTCATACACAAGCAATTGAGGATGGAAATAATATCAATATTATGCAGTTAGATCATCAATATCTAGGGAAAGTGATTACAAACCAGCAGGACCACTGATCCATAAAAGATCACAATAAATGTTAGCTTATAGTGAAATCTAGTGAGGAAAGGTCCCAACTAGAAAAGAAATAATTCCAAGGGCAAAAGATACCAAGGATCCAAATCCATGGAGCAAATCAAAGAAAAAGTGAGTTTGTACAAAAAAGAAAAATGGAAGAAAAGCTCTCCAAACCTATTATCCAAGCTCACTTTAAAGGACAAGCCATAGTAACACCTATGAAAAATAAATATAATAGGGAGATACCTCAAAAAATTATCTTCAAAGATACCCTCCAAGGAGACCAAGACCAGGCAAGAGGTATTAACAATCCAAGAATGTCGAGATGAGCATTGAGGATGCCAAAGGTTGATCCAAGGAAATGGAAGTAGGATGTAGGACAACAATAGATGGATATTCAATAGTAAAATTAGAACTAAATGATATCTAGGAAGGCATAGATGCCATGGAAATAGGGGGTCTAATTTATTTATTTATAGATTTTTGTTCAATCCTATTGGTGTTCAAGTTATGGACTACTAAATAGTGGAGAACCAAATGTGAGTTTCAAATTTATGATTATCCTAAAGGCTATTTTTTAGTTATGTTTGCTATATAAGAGGATAGAGAAAATATATTTCAAGGAAGGACATGGTTTTTTAGTAGATTGAAGCTCTTCATGAAGCCTTGGCCAGCAAAATTTAGAGCAGAGGAGGAAATGCCCTCAATTGGACCTATTTGGGTTAGATTTTTTGGTCTCTTAATAGAATTTTAAAACCTATAAGTCCTAACTACAATTGGTAACACCTTGTGGGTAAAATTCCTCACCCACATCCATATCCTTATAAGGAGATGAATTTAGTCAATAGAATGTTTTACCATTGGAGATCAACAATATCATTTTATAGATCTATATTAATTATTGTTGAATATAACATCTTGGAAAGACCAACATATATAGAAATAAGTAAATAAAGTGGTAGATATTTTAACCAATCATGAAGTTGATATTCATTACAAAAAATTTATATTTTAGAATGAAATTGACCAACAAAAATTATATTTATCTTATTAGAAATAATTCAAGAATTTTAAGGAGGCAAATTAGCATTTTGAGAGGCTAAAAGCTGTTAGAATTTCCCAAGAATAGACATGCAAAGCATTACAAGAATTATGAAGAAAAGAGTAGAACTGATTGATTATTCCATGGATCAACTTTGTATAAATAGCAAAGTTGATCATTGAGAGTCGTTGGATTACAACAACTCAACAAATCTGAACTAGTCTAAACTGAGAGTTCACCTGACTCATGGAAGAGTGGTAACTCAAGTAAGTCTATCCTAGTAGAACTTAAGAGAATAAATATTTATTCTAACACCCCCCTTAAGTGATACTAGGGGTGAATGTAACAAATGAGTCCCAACAACAGGGCCTGATGAGGTACTCATGTACAATGATTTTTATTGAAGAGATGGTAAAAAAAACCACATGGGAAAAAACCATCTTTCAAAAAAGAAGAGGCATGTCTTCGGATGGCGAAGATTGTCCTCATTGAACAAAAAGGAAATGAGTCCCGACAACTGGGCCTGATGAGGTACTCATGTACAATGTTATTACATATAGGAGAGATGGTGAAAAAACCACATGGGAAAAACCATCTTCCAATAAGAAAAAAACAATAAGAAGAAAGGAGAGGTGAAAACCTCTGTGCACCCTTCTAATGCATCTGCCTTACCCCAAGTTTCTCTCACAACTGAATGTAACATGGAGAAGGAAAGGATTTGGTGAAGATGTCTGCAATTTGATTTTCTATGGGAATATAGTCCAAGTGTATTTCCCCTCTCTGAATATGTTGTCGAATGAAGTGCATGTGAATTTCAATGTGCTTGGTCCATTGATGCTCAACTGGATTATGGGCAATATGAATTGTGCTCTGATTATCACACCAAAGAGTAATAGGTTTGTCATGGAAAAAACCAAATTCTCTTAGTATCTGATGAAGCCAAAGAGCTTCTTGACTAGCCAAAATTATTGCCCTGTATTCTGCCTCTATAGATGATAATGCTACTGCTTGTTTTTTGCATGACCAAGCAATAGGTGAGGAACCAAGACAAAAGACATAGCCATAAGTTGAACATCTATCTTCTACTGAACCTGCCCAATCAAAATCTGTGTAACCAATGATATCCATGGATTTTCCTTCATATAAGAGCCCAAAGTGAGTAGTTCCTTGCAAGTAGCGTAGGATTCTTTTTGTTGCTTGCCAATGGCTGAAATGAGGTTGATGTGAGAATCTAGATATCAAGCCAACAACATATGAAATATCTGGGTGAGTATGAGTGAGGTATAATAGACTCCCTACAAGCTATCGGTATAGAGTAGCATCACATAGAGGGGATTTGTAGGAAGTACTTAGAGTGACTCCAGACTGAAAAGGTGTAGAAGAAGGCTTACAATCAGTCATCTTAAACCGTTGAAGAAGGTCTAGAGTATATTTCTATTGACACAATGAAATTCCTGCATCTGTTTGATTTATTTGAATCCCAAGGAAGTAATGAGCTAAACCCAGATCAACCATTTCAAATTTTTTAGAAAGGGAGTCTTTGATAGTCTGAATGTGAGAAATGTCACTACCAGTGAGTAGTAGATCATCAACATAGAGAACAAGTATGGTGATTTTTTCATCATCTCTCCAAATGTATATTGTGGCATCAGACTCACAATGAGAAAAACCTGAGGAAAGAAGGAAGGAGTCCATTTTTTCATACCAAGCTCTAGGAGCTTGTTTGAGACCATAGAGATATTTCCTTAGTCTACAAACAAGGGAGGAGTCTTGAATAAATCTAGCAGGTTGTTCCATGAATATTTCCTCTTTTAAGTCACCATGCAAGAAAGCACTTTTAACATCCATTTGAAAGACTGGCCATTTTTTAGAAGCAACAAGTGCAAGAACCAGCCTTACAGAATCCATTTTTGCAATTGGGGCAAAGGTTTCAGAATAATCAATACCTTCAATTTGTGAAAAACCTTTAGCTACCAAGCGAGCTTTGTGTTTGTCAATTTTTCCATCAGGTCCATACTTAGTTCTGTAAATCCATTTACAATGAACCAATTTCCTTCCTTTAGGTAGAGGGACTAGATCCCAAGTTTTATTTTTGATTAAGGAAGAAAATTCATTCTCCATGGCATCATCCCATTCTTTTATACCAGTTGCTTCTTTGAAGGATTGAGGATCTATTGAAATGGACTGACAGACAAGACCAGAACCCATGGAGTTGCTCAATCTGGATGATGGAAGATTTTGGATGTAAGGAGTGGCTTCTTGAACTATGGTGCGGGCCCATTTTGGCATTGTGGAAGGAGTCATGGATGTGGGAGGACTTTGAGGAGGAGTTTGAATAATGGGATCCTCATGTTGGTCATCTATCTCAAGGGTGGTATCTTCACTATATTGGGGCTCAAATGTTGGAGATGGCTCGAGATAATTATTGTTGGAAGATGATTGAGAATATTTATAAGGCTCAAATGTTTCATCAAATTGAACATTTCTATGAAAAAATACCTCATGAGTTGTGGGATCAAGGAGCCTATAGGCTTTCATTTCCTCACAATAGCCAACAAAGATAAGTTGCTTGCTCTTTTTGTCTAGAGCCTTCCTCTTTTTCTTTGGGATGTGTGCCCAAGCAGTACACCCAAAAAATTTAAAAATGAGACATCAGGTTTGGAGCCAGTCCATGCTTCTTCGGGAGTCAAATGGCCAAGAGCTTTATGAGGTGTGCGGTTTTGAATATAGTTTGCACAGTTAATAGCTTCAGCCCAAAAAATTGCTGGAAGATCTCTTGAGTGGAGCATACAGTTTGCCATTTCTTTCAAAGATCTATTTTTCCTTTCTGCAATGCCATTTTGTTGAGGATTATGGGAGACTGAATGTTGATGAATTATGCCATGATTTGATAGGAATATGGAGAACTCATTACTGAAGTATTCCCCCCATTATCTGTATGAATTTGCTTGATTTTGCAATTTGCTTGATTTTCAGCTAAGGCTTTGAAGATTTTGAAGTGGGATAGCACATCACTTTTGTATTTTAGAAAGTAGACCCAAGTTCTTCTTGAAAAATCATCAATGAAGGTCAAGGCATATTTTTCTCCTTTGAAAGAAGGCTCTGGGAAGACCATCAAGTCACTATGGATTAACTCTAGAGGGGATGAGCCCTTTTGAGAACTACTTGGGTGAAAAGGATCTTGATGTTGTTTTCCAAGAGCACATCCAGGACATACCCCTTCAATAGAAGAGACTTTTGGTAACCCTGTTACCATTTTATGAGTATTCAACTCTTTTAGATAGTTATAATTGAGATGTCCAAACCTTTCATGCCAAATTTTGCTTTCAAGATCTCCATGTGCAACAAAACAGGATGCTCTATCTAAATTTTTGAATCCATTGAAGTGAAATAGGTGAGTGTTATGATCAATATCTCCTTTTGCTATGAGAGAGTGAGGTTCTTGAAATTCTCTTATTTCAATCCCTGTTGGTGAAAATAGAACTGTTTTGCCCTTTGAAGAAGTACAAATATGATAGATGGATAGGAGATTTGCAGCTATGTTTGGGACATAGAGAACATTATTGATATACCCACCATCAATGGATATGTCACCTTTTCCTTTGACAGGGATAAAGGATGAGTCACCAACTTCTATGCTACAAGTTGAGCTTGAGGAGATTGAAGAGAATGACTCATGTGAAGAAGTCATATGATGAGTTGCCCCTGAATCTAGAACCCAATATTTTGATGGAGTTTTTATATTTTTGCCTTGAACATTTAAGGCTTTCCCTATTTCCTTCTTGATGTCTATTTTGTGATCCTTCATTGTTGCCTCTAGTTGTTGTAGTCTTTTCCAACATTTGTTTACAGAATGTCCATTCTTTTTGCAATGTGTACAAGTTATAGGGCCTCTTTCTTTCTTTTTGAATTTTTCTTTAGTGGAGGTGGATGCTACTAATGCTTTTGAGGAAGAGGGAGAGATCTCATATTTTGCAAGTTTCGTTTCCTCTCTAGTTAGCCTATCACAAAACTCCTCTAAAGAGGGCATTTTAAAACTTGTACCAAGTGCATCTTTTGTAGACAAAAAAGTGGTAGCAAAAATTTGAAACACTCCATTTAACTTAGAAAGAATAAGATAGATGCATTCTTCTTCTATTTTATCCTTGCCACTACCTTTTAGTTGAGTGAGGACTTCTTTAAATTTGGTGAGAAAGTCAACAATATTGTTGAAGTCTTCAGGAGATAATGTTGTTAACTCTGCCTCTAGCTGCATTGACCTTATTTGATCCACTTTACCAAACAAGTTCTTTAGTTTTTCCCAACTTTCAAATGGGGTTTTACATTCTGAAATGTGAAACCATAAGCTTTCATTTACATTTGTGCTTATAATACCCATTGTTTCATACATCTTCCCTTTATGAACAAATTTTTCATATTCCTTTTCAAATTCAGGTTGCTTCTCTTCTAGCAAGTGTGTGAGCCCTTTTTGAGAAATGAGATTTGATATTTTGGGCTTCCATGTGTGATAGTTATGAGGGGTGAGAGGATCAATTGTATTCATTTTTCCAAAGAAAATTGAAGTGAACCAATAATCCCCCTTTTAACTTCAATATGCTCTTAGAGAATACAATGATGCTTTAGTAGAAACACCTATTTTAAGGAGGCAGTAGAAGCCCGACATTTATACCAATCTCTTCAATTTACCCACCCTTACTTGAGGGAAACTATAAGTAAATGAGGAGAATTGATACGTGGAACATAGGCTTATGAAGCAAGAATAATCAGCCAGACCTTTATACCGAATCTTCTCAATTACCCACCCTTACGTGAGGGAAACTATAAGTTAATGAGAAGAATGATACGTGGAACATAGGCGATTATAAAGAAATCTATGAAATTTGATGTTCTCTTTGAAATAATTGTAAGTCTTCTTTGCCTTAGTGTTAAGAAATGTTCCTTTGTTTTTATAAAAATAGTTATGCTTTTAGAACATTTAGAAGATGTTGAAATGAAGATACAATAGTAAGTGGCTTAAGAAATGTGCCACTATTAGTCTCCACCACAAATCTGTCTTCTTAAATCTATTTTTTTAAAAATGGAGCAAAAGGAACTTTTGTGAAGAAATCCAAGACCAAATAAGATGCAAGGACCATCAATAACAACCCCCCCTCAAGTCTTTAGAATAGGTGCAAGAAATGGCACCTCAAAAAACCCCCTTCAAAAAAAATATTTGTATTAAGAGATTACAAATGGACTTGTCATTTTTTTGTGGCCAAAAAATAGGCACAAAACAAGCAAATAAAAATGACAGTGGTCTTATTAGAGGAGGTTACAATCTCGAATCCCTAACTCTCTCAGAGTTATTCAATTTCTTGCTGAGAAAAAAACTTTTTAAATACAAGTCCTTTCTTAAAAGGTTTCCATATTTGAAACAACACACTTTAATAGCACTTTGTGCTCGAAGAACGATGTCTTCTTAACTTTCTCACTGCATACCCGATTAATATAAACAAACCAAAAATTGAATACCTTTGGCTTGTTCCTCTATGGTTTGTTTTCAAGGAAGAACATCCTTGGCTTCGACTTCTATATGCGAATCTTGCATCAACGTGAATGAAGGTAAGCTATTCTTTTGGCCTTATTTTTTCTCTCTGGTCTACATTCAAGGAAGGACATTCTGGCTTTAGATTCGATATGTGAAGCTTGCGTCAACGTAAACGATGCAAGCTCTTCTTCATACATTTTACTATGAAAGCAGAGAAGAATGAAGAGATTTTATGAGAAAGAACATTGTTAAGCTATCCTGCAGGTGACGTTCTCCATGAGGAATAACTCTGTCATGTTGCGATTTTGCATAGGAAAATGTGAAGGCAAGATTTTCTTGTTGGCGATGTACTGAGATGGGAAGAATGAAGAGTGTTCTACACCTTCGAATGGGGGGTGAATGAATCTCGACTTATCCTCCTAGGTGACGATGAGGAACATCTACGAACGGAGGGCACCAACCAATTTGAATGCTTGGGAAGAACGAAGCTGAATAGCACTCCAGGAAGAACGAAGTCGCCAAGGAATGATGGCAAGATGGGAAAGTACTTAGTTATAATTAAAAAAAAAATTGTACTCCTTATAAAGACCTTCGAATGCACATCGACGAGAGAGGATCTAAAAACGTAGTCAAAATCTGACCATTGTGGAGACTGGAGTGGACACTTTGTCCACTGTTGTTCTTTAGAATACGAAGCACCATATGTCTTCCATGATGCTCTTCATATTTGCATCAGATTTCTTACACGTTGACAAAGACTAAGCACCAGATACGTAATGAAATACTAAGCGCCAGATACGTTGACAAAGCATGCCACGTATTCTCTTCAGATTTGCATCAAATTTCTTCCATGATGCTCTCAGATTTGTGCTTAAGACAATAGTGCAAGTAGTGAGATTTAGGATGCATCAGGCGCCAACTCCAGCAATGAAGGGAGCGAACTCATACTTTCGCTAATGAATATTCTTGGCTAGCAAAGAGGGAAATGCGGGCGCCAATATCGTCAGGAAGGGCTGCGAGGGACGTCGAAGAGGAAGTAGTCCTCTTCGAAAAAATGTAGATGGCAGCGCTTCGAAGGATGGCGTTGAGGCAGCAGACCTCTCAAAAAAGGAAGGCAGATATTGATTGCTATCCTGTGTAGTGCAACAAGTAAGAGGTAAGAAATATATGAGGCCAATTTGTGAAGGCAAATGTGGCCAAAAAATATACCCTTATAATATCACTTTGAATACATATATCATGACAAATCACAACTCTTCAACAGTGAAAAAGAAAAGGACACCCTCTTATCATTTGCAGTCTTGGAAGATGAATAAATCTATCATCCAGAGGAAGATCTACACAATATTGCAAAAAAAATATAATTCTATAAAAAAGAACTATAAGCAATTTCCAAAAAAAAATTTTGACTTGTAGCTAAAGCATGGAGGTTCTACAAGAGATATGTCAAAAAAAAAGGAACAAAGAACCAGTCCCAGAAGAGCCTTCAAGAGAGAATGTTGAACAAAATCTATCCTGCTCTGGTACCATGTTAGAATTTCCCAAGAATAGACATGCAAAGCATTACAAGAATTATGAAGAAAAGAGTAGAACTGATTAATTATTCCATGGATCAACTTTGTATAAATAGCAAAGTTGATCATTGAGAGTCGTTGGATTACAACAACTCAACAAATCTGAACTAGTCTAAACTGAGAGTTCACTTGACTCATGGAAGAGTGGTAACTCAAGTAAGTCTATCCTAGTAGAACTTAAGAGAATAAATATTTATTCTAACAATATATATATATATATGGAGAGAGAGAGAGAGAGAATCTAGATATGATCTAATTGACCTAATATTAGATGTAATATTTTGATTTTTAAATGGTAGTGGCCCCTAATAGAATACACTTATAACTTATTCTATATACAAACAAACATTTAAATATATAATATCATGGGGAGCTAACATAAGTGGGAAATGAGCATGACTACAAAGGTAATTAAGGATTATATTGAAAAATTAGAAAAATGAAAGGATTTCATGATTAAATGTTAGGTACCCATATTAAGCTTTACTTGAGGGTATGACCAACTTGTATTATATTGTGTGTATAAACCCTTGGCCCTTGTAGACTTTGAAAAATGTATTTTTATAATATTATATTTTTTTAAAGGTTAGTTACTTAACCTTAACCTAAAGGTAATTTGTATTTGGGTATATATATCCCATCATACCAACCATTTCATTTTTAGTTTGAGTGTATACAATATTTCTATAGTGATATTATTTGGTGTTCATAAACATACATAATTGCTTTCTATGTATCTCTTTTTAGAAATAATAGGTAATATGTTTATTCCATTTGTTTTTTAGAAAATAATGTGAAATCCAACATGGTATCAAATCAGATTTGGAAATTTATTAATCAATTGCTTATCCCTAGTAAAATTAAATTTGATGTTATCTCCCAAGGACACAATGGTATTTAGAATAACTAGAAGATTTTTGGTAAGTTGAAGATTATTTAAAAAAGGGTTTCTTCTAATATAACCCTAGGTGGACTTGGATCGCATGGATCTCACTAGAATTGATATATTTTCTCTATAAAAAATATTCACCAATAGGGTCCTTTGTTCCTCTCTTGGAACTCAATCCTTTGTTCTTCTCTTGGTATTTTTGTGTAATTGGTGTGACAACAAATGGTACCCCCAAATAGAAGGAAGAATTCATTGTTGACTAGTTGCCCCCATGCAAAGTGGAACATGGGAGACAAAATATGATATGATTGATAGTGTTGTTAGAAGCTATGAACATCATAGTATTCATCATGTAGTAAGATATTATGAGACAAAAATATAATTTTATTGAAATTGCCATTAAAACCTACAAAACTTATAGTACTTGGGATATATCAAAAAATTACTAGTTTGGAAGAAACAAAAAATATAATGCATAGTTATTGTATTTCTATTCATGAGTAGGGAAATGACTATAGGTTATTTTAACTAAAATTGTGTACAGAGATACAAGAGCAATTATCTTAGATGATAGATGAGTTTAAATAAGGAAGTCCTAATGAATGAAAAGTATTTCTTCGTAAAAGAAAGATATTTGATTTTTATAAACTATAGTAGGTTTCAGTTTATATGTCAAGATATATATAATTTATTTTCAAGGTGGGATGAGGGAGGATTCACTTGCATCAATCACTTAGTACATGAAGATGGACTCTTTTGACTAGGATCATCATCTTCATATCATCATGGATCCTTAACGCAAAATTCAAAATATAGCCTAAATAGAGATAGGTATGTGCATGTAGGTAGATATGAAGTCAAGAAATATGTAAGAAAGTAACAAATAGAAACTAAAAGTAGATAAGAAACTAATGTAAACTTAGATATAATATCTTTTAATAAGCATTATATTCATTGATTCTTTAAGTTCTTTGACATCAAATGTGGTGAGGTGGTAATAACTAGAACCATAATTGGTAGTTATGATGTACATACTTGGCCAATTAGGATAAAATTTTGCTTTGAGATCAATTTTGGCATTGGAGTTATTTTGATTTTCTCTAAATCCAACATCACCAACTTTGAAGAAACATGATTATACCTTATTTCTATAGGTATGTTTAAGTCTTTGTTTGTAGAATTGTAGGTTTTCTAGGGCATATATTTATTTTTCATCAAGCAATTTGAATTGGCTAAGATGATTGAGACAATGCTCATCTCTAATAGAATAGTCCTACAAAAAAATATCCAAGAGACCTGTATCTCAAAAAAGAACAATTATTCAGTTCCATAAACCAAATAATAGGGTGTCATGCCAATGGGTGTTATAACATTAGTGTGATAGGACCACAAGGTAGGATACAACTTGGGATGCCTATCTCTACTACTTTTGTTGATGATATTCTTGAGGAACTTGACAAGAGTCTTGATAGAAGCTTCAACTTGTTCATTAACTTAAGGATATTAAGGCATAGGCCATTTGTGTTAAAGCTTGTATTTGGAATAAATTTTTGGACATCCTTATTCTTGAAGGGTGTTCCATTGTTAGAGATTAGCATATAAGGGACACTATAATGGCTAAATATTCGATTAAGGATAAACTTGGAGACTTGGAATCTAGTGGTTGTGGTTAAATATATGACTTTGACCCACTTTGTGAAGTACTCAGTAGCCATGATGGTGAAGTTATATCCATATGATGATAAATTTATGTTCATACGATGATATTGGGTTGATGCTTTTAATGATATTGGGTCTACTTTCCCTCATGACAACAACTTTAGAAATTTTGGTCATTTCTCATTTCCAAGCAACCTTAATTTTATAATATATTTTCATCCTCTACAAGATCCTCATATGGGTTCTCAAATAATCCATCCTACTATTCCACTATTTTTATTGTTTATCTAACAAAGCCTTCAATTGTTTAATCTATTATGGTGATGCTTTAGCTTCAACTTTGGATTTCTCCTCTTTAAACACTATTTTCATATCATAACTACTGAGTAGTATTTTCTAGTTACAAACCAATGTCCACCAACCCTTGTATCTCTTATATCATTTTTTGCACCAGGGTCTCCAAAGTGACCATTGTGTATTTGCATGATAATAAGTCCCTTTGAGCACAAGGTTTCCTTTCAATTTCCTCACTATATATCTATTTTCTATTCCTATTTTCTATGCCAATTACATTAATAATATAGCCAATTGATCCAAACACCTTCTAATATCTTGTCTTTGTAGCAGATTCATCCTCTATTTACTAAATGATGCTCATCATTAGTTGAGGATAAATTTAGTATTGGTTACAAAATAAAAACTTCTCTTGGAATTTATCACCTTGGTTTTGATGTCATATTATGGGGACTTGTCTTGTTTCTTTTGAGGTGTACCTCAATTTTATCACTATTCCTTTCAACTTTACAATTTATTCTCAGAGCTTAATCACTTTTTAATCACTTCCTTTTTGTGCAACTTGCATTTTCTCTACCTGCTCTACTATCTCTACATTTTCCTATTCAAGTTGGTGCTTCATTTATTTCTCATGTTGAGCAAGCTACTCTAATAGTCCCCTAGTTGCTTCTTCTATTTTCACTTTTGACGAGTTTAACCTTTAGTTTCTCAACTTATCATTACAACTAGAATTATTTAGTGGTATTCTTCTTAAGAAATTGTACTTCTTATTAGAACTATATATTTTTTACTATGAGTTGGGCGACTAATAAGGTATTATATTTGTATGTTTATATCATTTTTCACACTCAATTATCCATAATTCATGGATTATCTATTGTATAACTAATTTATGAAGTAGATCATTTGATATGGATTTATTCTTGATAGGTCTAGCTCCAAAATTTTGGCAATAAAATAAGTGGGAGAGGTGGATAAACTTGGATGAACCACTCAAAATATCCTTAATAATCATGACTTATTACAACCTATATCTAGTTATGACTTCATGATCATTGTTGTCTATGAATGATCTTTTAGGTGTGTGTTATTCTTTCTTATATATCTCTCTTTTTCTCGAAGAGAACCAAATGCCTTTCATACATCAATGGTTTTTTATGCACCAATAATTTACCAAACAAAGTCTAACTAGGCCCTACAATTAGTTATTGCTCTAGGGTGGTCTTCATGGACTTTGTTGGATAAGTTTATGTTGTTGATTCCATCATACCTAGTAGGAGTTGTTGGCTTGGTGTGCTTGGATGACATGGAGGATGCAAATACAAAGTGAGTTGGGTTAATTATGTGGATATGGGGATGAATAATGAAGTGGTGTTTTATGCTCTATTTGCATCTATATTAGATTTTAGTTAGTAGTGAGACTAATTGTGATAGATATGGACTCTCAACATAGGATAAAAATGGATGTGTGGTGGTGATTTTGATAGTAAGAGGTGAAAAGGTTCTAATGGATGTTGTGTTGAGATAATGTATGACTATTATGGTGTGTGCCTCCTGGATAACCAATAATATCACTTATTATTAGACAAGGATGTAAAATAAAAAAATAAAATAGGATCAAAGGAGAGAAAGTAGAAGAAATAAATGATAACTAAGTGGAAATAGAAAAAATGAAAAGGAAATAAGTAGTAAGAGTAGAAGGGTACTAATTTATGGATCGAAAATAGACTCCAATACAACCTAGAATAGAAAAAATGAAAAGGAAATGATAACTAAGTGGAAATAGAAAAAATGAAAATGAAATAAGTAGTAAGAGTAGAAGGGTACTAATTTATGGATCGAAAATAGACTCCAATACAACCTAGAATAGAAAAAATGAAAAAGAAATGATAACTAAGTGGAAATAGAAAAAATGAAAAGGAATAAAGTAGTAAGAGTAGAAGGGTACTAATTTATGGATCGAAAATAGACTCCAATACAACCTAGAATAGTAGGAGGGAAATGATTTATGGATTAACAATAGACTCTAATACAATGCATGAGATTGTTGATTTTTCCTTGGTCAAGTCCATGGAGGCTCTAATAGCCATTAGGTCTTACGATTTTTTCTCATTCCTTATCTTGTTGAGTGCTCTTATTTGATCATCACTCACACTCTTAACAAAGGAAATCAATTCTTGAAACTACACTTCATTTTTATTGAGGAATTTCTCCTTATTCAAGTGAGAGAAATTTTTATCTAGGCTCCTCCTATGAAGGTATTTTTTGCTTTGTAGCTTGCATACATGCTTGTTACTCTTTCCACATGTATTAAAAAAAAAATTAAATGACTTATGAGGGTCTTTCTATCAAAGGGCATTATTTTTCATGTAATAATTTTGGTCACAAAGTTATGCATAGCAGGGTTCATGGAAAGAAGGAGCATGTCTTCACTAAGAGGAACTTCAACTCATTCAAGGATGGATACTTCTTTCAAGGGTATTGCTACTCATGTAATCACTTTGGTCATAAAGTGATCCACTGTAGGGTTCATGATAGAAATTATTATGGCTTCACCAATAGGAACTTCATGTCATTTACACCTTCCAAATAATGCAACATTAGGTATTACAAGTGCAATAATCTTAGGCATAAAGGACAAGTGGTGTAGAACAGAGTTTTCGAAACTTCCAGAGTCAAGAAAGAACAAGGACACTCAAAAGGATAAAAAATGTATGATTACAAAGATGTCAAAAAGGAAATTTTAAAAAGAAAAGGAGCATTGTATGTTGGGAGTAGAATTACTCAAAATTAATCACCTCAAGGAGAGGAGGTGGGGAGGGGGTTGAGCTAAGAGTCTTATATTTAGCCCCAAAGGAGTCCCTTTGCCATTGATGTCAAAGGTGAGATATTTGAGTAAGGGGGAGAGCATCCAGTCAGGGGGAGAAGTTTCTCAAGGGGAGAAAATTTGGAATCTAGTGGTTGGAAAAGGAATTTTTAGAAAGGGTTGCCATCAATGACAAAGGAGGAGATTTTTGAAAATTTTGAGTAAAGTGTGTTGTCATTGATGTCAAAGGATTGATGTCATTATTTTTATTTATCAAAATAGGACTTGGTTTTTAATAAGGACAAGGGAAACAAGAAGAAGGTTCAAGTTCAATATCAAAAGAAGAGGAAGTTTCAAAGGAAGATATTGAAAAATAATCTAAGACTTGTGCAGATAAGTTAAAGAAGGGAAGCTTCACCAAGAAAGAAAATAATGCACAAACAAGAAACAGGGATCATCACACAGAAGGCAAATAAAGGACTAAGAGATCATAGGCTTCAAGACAAGATGAATATTTATTCAAAGGACATTGTTTTTCATGTAATCATTTTGGTCACAAAGCTATGCATTGCAGGGTTCATGGAAAGAAGGAGTATGGCTTCACTAAGACGAACTTCAACTCATTCAAGGATGGATATTTCTTTCAAGGGTATTGATACTGATACTCATGTAATCACTTTGGTCATAAAGCGATCCACTGTAGGGTTCATGATAGAAATTATTATGGCTTCACCAAGAGGAAATTTAAGTCATTTACACCTTTCAAAGACTACAACATTAGGTATTAAAAGTTCAATAATCTTGGGCATAAAGGACAAGTGGTGTAGAACATAGTTTCCAGAACTTCCAGAGTCAAACAAGAACAAGGACACTCAAAAGGATCAAAAGGGTATGATTACAAAGAGGTCGACTGTATGTTGGGAGTAGTATTACTCCCACCCCAAAATTAATCACCTCAAGGAGAGGAGGTGGGGAGGGGGTTGAGCTAAGAGTCTTATATTTAGTCCCAAAGGAGTCCCTTTGCCATTGATGTCAAAGGGGAAGATATTTGAGTAAGGGGGAGAGCATCTAGTTAGGGGAAGCAGTTTCTCAAGGGGAGAAAATTTGGAATCTAGTGGTTGCAAAAGGAATTTTTAGAAAGGGTTACCATCAATGACAAAGGGGGATATTGTTGAAAATTTTGAGTATAGTGTGTTGTCATTGATGTCAAAGGATTGATGTCATAGGTTGATGTCAAAAGAGAAGATGTCATTGGTTGTCATTAATATCAAGAAAAATATTATAATATTTATTATTATAATATTGGTTGAGAAAAGCATTACAATATCTATTTTTGAATATTATAATGAAGGACAAAAGAGTTTTTGGGACAATGGTTTAAAAATGAAGGTAAAATATTAATATTATTAAAGGAAATAATATTAAATGTAAAGGCAAATTTTAAAATATTAATATTATAATATCTTTATTATAATATAAATATTTCAAGTTGTTATAATTGAGAACCAAGTAATTGAAGGTAAAATTTGAATTAAATTTGAATTAAAGAGATCGATATTGTATGGGATGAAAAAGGATAAGGTGGAACCAACATTGATCGAATACCAAGTTAAAACATATAAATACCCATGCCTAAAAGCATTTACAAGGTGGTGTGAAATTCGTGCATGCATTAATTGATATATGATTCATTGCATGCTCAAGAGAAGAAAAGGAAGTGACATCACATTTTTCTATAGCGAATGATGAAGGGTTAATATTGGTTTGGTACATATCAAATCCCATCCAGCCAACTAGAATAGCTGGTGGATGAGCCAGCGCAAAGGCGTTGTGAGGAGGAGGTTTCTAGTTTGAAATCCATCACGGACGTTTTGTTTTGTTCGACTGAGTTTGCATCAAGAGGGAACAAAAGGTAGTTGGAATCTTTGTGGTCTCACGGGAAGTGCTAGCGTAGCCGATAGTGGCTCCTTGGTTGGGCTCCTTGTTCTCACGAGGTGAGAAGTTCGAATCACATTGAGGGCGGAATAAAAGAGGTATTTAATTTTTTACTTATAATTTGATTTTGTGGAGTTATAAGGTTGAATTGTTACTTAATTTGTTCTCATTTGACATAGGAGAAATAATGTGTGGAAAAGGTCTTTTTGTATTGAAATTTAAATTCTGAAATAAGGTGTGAAAAGGATCTTTTGGTATTGAAATTTAAAATCTATTTAGAAGGAGAAATAAGGTGTGACATGGATTCTTTCATTGTATGAGTTTATTTTGTGTGTTTTAAGAGTAAGAGTTATAATGTGTTTTATGGTTTAATTATTGTGTGTATTTTTACATGGTGAAGGAAAGTTTGAAGGTTTTGTTCTTTAATTAAAAACCTTATTTTGAGAAAATAAAAGGAGTATTGAGAAAATATTTTTGTGCACAATTTGAGGGAAGGTTTTTGTGATTGTTTTGAAAATAATATTGGCTAACCTCTTGAAGTGGCAAAAAGGAAATTATTTTGGAACAGGTTTTGAGGGCTCATTTTCATCAAAGCAAGTTAAGAGGTATATTGACATTATTCCTTCTCGAAGGTGGTCGGTTGAGAAAATATTTTAGAATTATAAGGTGGAGATAAAAGGGTTGATTAGTGTGTATTTTTAAAAATATTTGAGCTAGGGTTTGTGAAACAAAGTGTGCATCATTGTTAAAATAAAGTGGAAACAATTGTATTAGGTTTTGAGATCTACATATACTTCATTGTTGAAAGAAATCTAAAATACTTGTGCTAGGTTTGAGACCAAGTTTGTACATCATCGTGAAACATTTTGAGCATTGGTTTGAAAACATTGAAAGTAATTGTGAAGGGTTTGAGATCAATATTGTGAAGGAAATTTGTGCATTATTGTGTTTTATCATTGAGAGTAAATTTGCAAAGAATAGAGACATTTTTTGTGAAACGAATTTATACACTAGTTTGATTTGATTTGAGAGGGATTTGCAAAAGGTAGAGACTAGATTGAATGAATGCAAGAGTTGTGAATGTGAATAACATGTTGGGTATTTGATAAAGCATATCATTCTCTATATGTTCTAGAGGTTAAAAAAATTCAAGGTAGAATATGTCTGAATTGCCTATTTGAAGCAAGCATTTCTGAAAGAGATACAAGGATTGTTTGTATGCAAGATTTGGAAATATTTGAGCAGCTTTTAAAGCAGCATTGAGGCATATTTGATCAAGTCTTGTCAAAAGACTTGAAGCAGCATTGAGACAGATTTGAGCAAGTATTGTGAGAAGACTTGAAGTAGCATTGAGGCAGATTTGAGCAAGTCTTGTGAGAAGACTTGAAGCAACATTGAGGTAGATTTGAGCAAGTCTTGTGAGAAGACTTGAAGTAGAATTGGGTAATAATAGAGAGCAGGTTTGAGACAGATTTGTGCTAACCTTATAATGAAGTTTGGTGTAGATTTGGGTAGAGATAGAAAGCATATTTGTGCATGTAATGTGTGCAGATTTGGATAGATTTGTGAATAGAGTTGGAGCAGATTTGTGCATGTAATATGTGCAGATTTGGATAGATTTGTGAACAGAGTTGGAGAAGATTTGTGCTAGCCTTGTGATGAGGCTTAGTGTAGATTTTAGATAGGATTTAGAGCAAACTATGGAGAGAGATCCACAAACTATAGCAAAGGGGATAGAGTTCTACTATGGAGATATATCCACAAACTAGAGCAAAGGGGATAGAGTTCTACTATGGAGAGAGATCCACAAACCAGAGCAAAGGGTATAGAGTTCTCCTATAGAGAGAGATCCACAAACTAGAGCATAGGGGATAGAGTTATCCTATGGAGATATATCCACAAACTGGAGCATTGGGGATTGATATCTCCTTTGGACAAAGGTTCATAAATATTGTAATAGGGAATTGATTCCCAAGAGATTTATTGAGAAAATTTAGAAGAAATATTTTCTCCATGGACGTAACCCACATTGGGTGAACCATGTTAAATTTGTGTCTCTCATGTGTGTGATGATTTGTGCATTATTTTGTTATTGCTATTGATATTGCAATTGATAACATTGGATAATATTGTTTGGAAAGAAAAGTAAAAGTTTACCTTATACTGTTCATCCCCCCTCTCAATATAAGCTTGTGTTCTTCATTGGTTCTTGTGAGGAATATTCTCCTTTCCTATAATTAATTTGTACAAGAGTTTCTATACAATCACTTAAGGCATCATGATAATATTTTGAGTTAGTTGGACAGGAAGCACTGATGTTGCATGTAGATTGAAAAAACTTTTCTAGATATGATTCATCAAGTTCTGTCTTATTTTTTAGTAATTCTATCAATCCTTTTTGTTCTTCATTTTCTACCTTGTAGTGTTTATATGTGAGCAGTGCCATGTATAATATGCTCGCAAAGTCTAAGAAAAGTAAAATATCACCTTTTCCATTGTCAGTTGCTTCATTGAGATGGATTTGAAGATATCATTCCATAGTATCAAAATTATCTTCTAAGGCTTCACTATGGATTACTTTTGAAGCTAGATCTAATCTTCCTTCCGATTTATTGTGTAGATTCATGATCCCAAGTTTTATGGCATTGGATTTTTCCTTTTTGAAGCACTTATTAGTGTTTTGAGAAGTAGACATCCTTGTAACTCCCTAGTATTAGGATATATAATCATTAATTTAAGTATATAAGCTTGATTTAATGAAACCTTTATTAATCCTTAGGTTGTAGGCTTCCTTGTCTCTCTAGGTATGAATACCTAATTTTAGGTTTTTTAAGAAAGCTTATATCTTCCCAACTTGATAATATTTGATGGATATTATTATTATCGAGTTTTGTATAATACCTTATGACTCCCTAATGTTTTTGGATTATGATATAGTGATTTTGTAAAATATAGTTCAATTTTGGTTGATATTATAAATTTTGTAAAGATCAAAAATCAACTTCTTAACTCTTTATTACTCCTATTGAACTAAGCACTTTTCAATTTTGAAGAGGTTTTAATGTTGGATTTATTTTGTCCCTTTTTGGAAAATTTTTGAGACAAGAATAAATTTCCAACTTTAATAAAATATCTTAATAACCCCTTTTTGTAACCCTTAGGATTTTTTCAAGTGTTCCTAATTTCCAATAACCTAGTTTGATGTTGTAACTCTTATCACTTCTAAATTTGGAAAGTTAGAACACATTAATATATGCAAACATTAAATGGATAAATTCCAAGTAGTATCCCTTATTTCTCCTAAGTTGTATTTTGCAAATATTATATTAATTTCCCTAAGTTTTGCTTTCAAATAAAGATTGATTTCATTTAATATCTAAATATTAACATATAATATTATAAATTAAAGTAAATTAGATGAGGAAATTTTACCTTAATAAGGATTTGTACCTTTATGAAGCCAAATGAAAATGGCAGTAATTTCGTCTTTCTTGAGCGTGAATTCCCCAATGTGTGCTTTGGCTTCAATGTTATCCTTTAATGTTGGTTGATCGAGAGTGCTTCCAAATACTCTCGACTTCCTCCAGATTGTTGTCGAATTGCTACCAAACTATCATTGAGCTTCTGGTGAACTACCGTCGAACTTCCAAACTGTCTTCAAACTATTGTCGAATTGCTTTCAAACTGCATATCGTATTGCTTTTTCCAAGGTCCAAGGTGCCTTTAATAGATAGTTGAGTGAAAAGTGTTACAGTAGGACTTTTAACGCTCTATGGATGCTTCGGTTGTTTGGTGGATACTTTGAACTTACTCCATTGCCTGTGACAAATGTCACCTTTAGTTGAGATGTTTTTATTTCCCTTTGAGCGTTGTCCAAGAAACATTTCTTCTTCAACATCTATGAGACTTCCTTGTTGTAACGGATGTATATCAAGCTTCTAGATGTACGTAACTCCCCTTCTACATGGAGTATGGGTACCAAGATAGAATTGTAACATTTTATTTGTGAGTGTTATTTAGATTTCCTTTTGAACAATGGCAAGTGATGTTTGCATGCCCTTGTCTTTATTAATGCTTTTTGGAAGGCTCTCCAATGTGTTTTCAACATTGTTATTTATTTTTCTACGTAGATGCTAAAATATATCCAACCAAGCAATGCTTATGGTGGAGTTGTGGTGGAGATATGGAGGTGCTTTTGTGGCCCTTGAATGGAGTCTAAATGACAGCACTTGAATGAATATTTTGTGATGCTCCACTTATGGTAGAAATGCTCCTTGATTGGACGTAGCTTACTTTGATAGAAATGCTCCTTTGCTTTGACATATGCTTGCTTTGATAGAGATGCTCCTTTGCTTTGATGTATGCTTTCTTTGATAGAGATTTTCTTTTGCTTTATACATTGCTTGATTTCCCCTTGGCTTTGTGCCTTGTATTTTGCAGGTTCAATTGTCCAAGATACATAGAGAATGAGCCAAAAGAGAGGCTCTTTGATATGCTTGGAGGAATGATAGTAATCGTCCATATTTGGATGATTTAACCTACTTTTAGTGTACCTTTGAGGCACTTTCCAATCTATCATTTTTCCTGTGTAGAATGAGTTAGAGTAGTGCAACTCAATGTAATAATATTTGTAAATAAGATGCCTTTTGCATCTTTTATTGCACTCCCTTTTTGTAGGTATAGTATTCTGATTTGTATGGCAGAATTCTGAATGCAGTGTAGGGGTTTTGAGGTTGTCTTTTTCTTAGACACCTTTCCCTTTTTGCTTGGATATTATGATGACAAATCCAAGCTTAGATAGAAGTAGATATATGATGCAATTTTCTACACTTTTATCCTTGCAATTAACCCTGTAATGCTTTGGATTTGAGACTCACCAAGTCTCAATATTTGAAGCTTCTACTTCTATTTTTGGTTAGTCATATTCTTCTCCAAGTTTTGGAGGATTATAACTTGTTTTTTTGGCTTATATTGGCCATAATGTGTTGCATATTTTTGTGCTTTAATAGTGTCTTTAGGCACTTGATACAAATCAGATTTTGTGCCCTTTAAAAACACAAAACTAATTTCTTCTTTAGAGTAGTATAATAGTGCAAGTCTTTCACTTTTAATACACTAATAATTACACCTTATCACTCCAATCAACTCTCAAATTAATTCACTAACAATTTATTGCAACTAATCAAGAATAACCTAAAATTAATCTTCAAGATTTATTCTGCAATTTCACTACAATTAATATTGTAGGACTTAGTCTTCTTTTTCTTTTTTCAAAGTATATGATAGGTAGTTGATGGAAGTAATTTTGAAATCTAATAAACTCCTAATTAATGTGCAAATAAACCTTAAAAAGAACTTTTTCTATTTGCACTTTTGAAGACTGTAATCCAATTTTCTATTTACAACTTTAATCCAAATTTAGGTGCTTCTAAAAAATCTAATAAGTAAACCAATTAATGAACCTACTTGCACCAAAAATTTGCATACATTTTATGTAGCTATTTTATCTCTTCTATAGAGGATGTAGATATTGGTGTCTAGGATCACCAAGTTGCTACTATGAGTATGACCTTGCAGCTCTTTGTAGACTATCCTGAACAACTCCTTCTTCACCAAATGATGGTCTTGAACTTTCTTTCACAAGCCTAGGATTTGGTGGCTTGTTATCCTCTTGTGTTCTCCTCATTCTACTGCAGATTTGGAGAAGTCTTTGTCTCTGAAGTGGTGCCTTCTTGATATGAGATGTAATCTTCAAATCTCCAAGATTTGGTGAGCTTATTCTATCTTCAAGTATTCTTTTCTAATTTTGACTTCAAGCATAATATTCTTCTGAGATTTGGCACTCCTTGCCAAATTCTTCTTCATGGATTTGGTACTTCTTTCCAAATTCTTCTTCACATATTTGGAACTCCTTGCCAAATTCTTCTTCTCTTGGGCTTGTTTTCGGATGGTGACAATTATCCCAAGTCCTTCACTATCAGGGGCTTCTCCTTAGTAGTGGATTTCTCCAATGAGTTCTCCTTTGATAATTTCTTTAGTAAGGCTCTCCTAGACTTTTTCTAGATGCTCGATAAGACCTTCTCAAGGTCTCTGATCTTACAGCTTCTGATTGTTGGACATTTTGATTCCCTAACCAAAGTTTTCATTTATTTCAAGATGCCAGTGAGAGTTCTTCTTCAGTTCGAGTGCAAAGTTTAATGGAAGTTTATAATGGGTTAAAATATTTTATTTTACACCTAAAAATATTGGGTCAGAAAGAGGTTTTTTCCATGGAAGCAATTCATTCGAAGCATTGGAAGGTTAAAAATATTATAATTGTTATTATAATACTTACCAAAGTGGTAAAAATCTAATTAAATATTATAATTTTTAATTATAATATAATTAGATTTTAAAGGATAAAGTTCATTTGATTAAAACCCTAAGGTTGGGTTTTAGAAAATTAAAATATATTCGAGCACAATTTTTTTAGAGATTAAAAACCCAAAGGTTGGGTTTTACTAAGGCTTTCAAAGCCTTAGAGCACTGATGTGATGCATTCAAATCAAAGCACCGACGTCCTAGACAAAGGAGGAGGGCAATATATGTTGGACATTTTGAGTCCCTAAGCTAAAATGTTGTCATTGATGTCAAAAGGTTATTTTATGTCAAAAGGATCTATGATGGTATGCACTATGTTTTGTGAAAGTGAAAGGAAGGGTTTTTATCAAAACCAATGCAAGAAAAATAAAAGGTTTTATTTAAAACCATGGATGGCAGATTTGAAATGGGTTTTTCTTAAAATCCAAGTTGGCTTTTCGTTTCATCAAAAGTGATGGAGAAATTTAATTTTAAAGGTTTAGTTTAAATTTTAATTTATTTAAAATTTAAATTTAAATTTTAAAATTAAATAAAAAGTTTTCCACCATGTCCGTCGACGTCATGAGGGCAATTTTAAAAGCTCCGAAGTTTCCAACTGAAGGGAAAGGCATATAAATATGCCACCAAGTTTTTAAATCGATCATCTTTTCTCGTTGATAATATTGAGTGGTATATGTGAAGGAAAGAGCTTGTGTTTTGTTCTATGTGATGCAGCGAACGGTTAAAAGTAGACAGCGACCACTTCCCAAATTACATTGGGCAGTGTGACCTAGTGGCAGCTTGGATTGTGCAAAGGTGTTGATAGCACAAAGGTCATGAGTTCGAGTCCTATCAACATCATTTTAGCATTGTATTGGTTGAAGCGTTGTTCGTTGTTTAAAATCTCATGGGCAAAAAGAAGAAGCATAAGGAGCACAAGGTGGAATAGCTTCCACATGGGAAGCTTAGCCCACTTGGTGGGTGGAGGGAGTGCAAAGGCGCACTCACTGCAGGTCTTGGGTTTGAGTCACCCGAAACCCGTTTTCACATGGTTTGTTGTTGCTACATTCTTCGAAGCCGAAAAATATTTTATTTTCTCAGGTATGCCCATCGTCGCAATTTTTGGAGAATGAATAATTAATGTTTTAATTTGTCAAAGCTAAGGTTTCAAGAACCATTATTGAGGGTATACTATGGTGATGTGATTTATGAGTTGTGGTTTATATTTTGCACTATTTTATATGGGAATTTTTGCATTAAGGAGCTTAGTGAGTTGTGCATTAGTGGAAAGTGATTTTTAGGAGAAATAAGGGCATGGTAAATGGTTGTGGTGATATTCATGCTATGCTTAATTAATTGAGGAAATGATTATTTTTAGTTATTTTCTAGTGGTGGATGTGATTTTTTACTAGGAGAAATAAGGTGTAAAAGGTTATGATATTTGTTTTGTAAATTCTCCTAATCCTCATGAAGTTTGGCAAGAGAATATTGTGATTGTGGAAGATTTCCAAAGAGGCTTATTCATCTTCATAAAAGGTATGGGCACATTCTCCTATTGATTTATTATGGTGGTTGATTTCTAAAAATATCTTTGGAGTGAAAAGGATTGATTGTGGTTTCCTTTTTTAAAGTGATTGGTTAAATGCTTCAAGGTTTTCTAGATTGAGAGTTGTAATTAAACCTTGTTTTATAAGCATTTTTGTTGACACACATTGGTTGTGTAAAGAAATTGAACTTGAGTTAGAAAAGAATATGAGTATCATTGTTATGTGATATTTATTTTTGAGCATTATTGGAAACATTTTGAGTTGATTGATACATGCTTGGACTAGGGTTTGTGAGAAAGGGTTGTTCATTGAGGTGCTTGGTTGAGTTGAGTTGATTGAGCCTAGTCAAGTGGATGCATGTGGTTGTTCAAGTTCCATAAAATAAACTATTATATATTCTTGATTTGAGTTGAGATTGAGATTTGAGAATAGAACATATAGAGTCTCTAACAATTCTCTTTATGCTTCTATGATATTGATTTGAGTTGAGATTGGGATTTGAGAATAGAATATATAGAGTCTCTAACAATTATCTTTATGCTTCTATGAGATTTATTTGAGTTGAGATTGGGATTTGAGTATAGAACATATTGAGTCTCTAAAAATTCTCTTTATGCTTCTATGAGATTGATTTGAGTTGAGATTGGGATTTGAGTATAGAACATATTGAGTCTCTAACAATTCTCTTTATGCTTCTATGAGATTGAATTGAGATATTGATTGAGCATTAAGTATAGAACATATTGAGTGTCTAAAAATTTTCTTTATGATTCTATGATATTGGAAAAGTTTTGTGTGAGCTTGTTAAGCATATTTGAGACAAGTCTTTAAGAAGGCTTGTGGACTGATGTTGAGTAAGCTTTTGTGGAAGCTTGCTATGCAATTTTTTGGTAAATTTAGTATATTAATAGTGGGTTTTTATAGAGGATCCCAAAACCTTATGTACAAAATCAGCCTTACTTCTAATGATGCATCATGCCTCTTGGCTGGATATATAAGCCTGATTGCAGAGATAGCAAAACCTAGTCTAATTGCTCGGAGGCTATAGAGAAGGCATATATGCCTGAATAACGAGATAAAAAAATGTAATTTAACCGAGGTAACAAAATATAATAGCCAAAGAAACTGAAACATTTAGAGAACAAAAACAAACAGCCATTCACCAGTCATATCACAGCTACTCCGGATCCTCCTGATCCTCCGAGTTCTGACGCTCCTGGGTCTGCTTCAGAATTTTGATCATGGAGTTAACAGAAGTGAGAATGGTAGATGCCAGGCCCAGGAGGGGCTGTCCGGGAGGGATCTCCCTGTCACTCTCAGTGTCTGATGGAATCTGCTATGGGAGGACGTCCTTCTCCTTCCTGATTTTCTTCAGGCGCTGGGAGGATCTGCCGGGGTGGAGGACTCACCGCCAATGCTCCGTTTTGGCCGAATTCGAATGGTGCTCCTATATGGGGAAGGCCTATCAGCGCTGGGAGGGCAGGTTCTAGGGGGCTGGAGGCTTGGCCCTCCGTAGGGGTGGACGCACTGCCAGGGGCCTAGGAATTTAAAGGGTTGACAACTTGCGGGGGAGGGCGCATGGCCAGGGAATGCCTATAAATGACTGCCATGAGGCCTTGATGGGTGGGTGGGGAGGATGATTTCCTACTCTTCTCAATGGCAAGGGCAAGGGAATTCGTTAGGTAATCAGGGAAGCTCACTTGCTTGGCATCGTGGAGGTGATTGTAAAAACTAATGTGGAAGTTGTGGAGAGGCTTCTCCGGATCATCACAAGTGATATATTGCATGATGGGAATCATGGCGGACCTGTATGGTTCAGGGAGGGCTGATCGGAGGAGGCAAGTCTTGTCCCAGCCGAGGTTTTTCCCTTTATCAGGGAACTGCTCCATCTCCTCGGCCCAATTGTGGCTGTCTCTTCTGATGTTCCGCCCAAAGAGGGGCAGACCAGAGACCACCACCATGAATTCAATAGAAACTTGAATGTTTATCCCTTTAATGAACACATCGCCCTGGGTCCAAGTATCAACAAAGGCTTGCATGATTTCCTGGTCGGGACCGACAAACTTTTCCAAAAAGGGCAACAACTTCTTGGCTTTCATAAACATTCTCGCCTCATCGCACAGGGATAGAGAAGAGGGCTCGATAAAGGGACCAGCCATGGTTAATACTACCCGCAGAATGCTCCAGAGACAGAGGTTGGAACTAACCACCAGAATATATAAGAAAGAGAGGGGTGGATAAACCTGACCTGAACCGCCATCCACGATCGTCCCGGAGTGAGCACCGCAAGCCTAGGGCCAAATAGGGAAAGGCCTGGTGGTGGCACGTAGATCAAGAGCCCACCCATCCCCTGACTGTAGGTGCCACGTTGCCTTTCCACATGCCTTACCATAAAACCTCCGTCATCCTTCCATGCATGGGAGGCAGTCTAGTAGAGGCACCGAACAATGGAAGGACTGCAGAGAGCATGCCAAATCCGAGGTAAGGATTTGGTGAGAGCCTTGCCCAAACATTCCAGCAATTCACCATTGTCCCAGCCATGCGTGGTCACCATTGGGAAGGGGCACTTTGGACTTCCATCACCGAACATAATTGGAATCTGCAACGTGAGGGAAAATCCAGCTAGACCGCCTCGATGGAAAAGGGTGCGCTGATTGCCACCAGGGCACCATGTCTTGTACGCCTTGGAAACATGAAAGCTTCTAGCTTTGGAGAAAGGACTGCACTTCGCGTGACTCGTGCGGGTGCTAACACACAGGGGATTGGAGAGAGCTACCACCCCAACCCGACACACATCGGGAAGGACCTTCCAAAATCTACGTGGAGAAGACATCATGATGGGATATCCGCTTTGGCTAATATTTCCACCTCGGATGGGAAGCGTGATCGCCACACGACCGAACACGTGGTCACGAGCCCTTTGTTGGCCATGTGGTCTACCACGTGATTGCCTTCTCTGAGGATGTGACCCGCTTTCCACCTGCCTCGTTGGGATAGGAGCGTTCTTGCCTCGAGAATGATGTTAAAGACCCTCCAAGATGGGTCCTTGGTGCCTAGAAGGTAGTTTACGATGTTGAGCGAATCTCCTTCTATTATTAAAGGCCGAGGATCCTCTGAGAGGATCTGGATTCCTCTCAGGATGCCTCTAGCTTCGACAAAGTGATTCGACTGGGAGCCCAACTCTTCACAGTAGGCCAACACTAGGTTCCCATCATGATCTCTAACTACACCGCCTGATCCAGCGGGCCCTGGATTACCCTTAGCCGCTCCATCAAAATTCAATTTAATCCACCCCACGGGAGGCTTGGTCCAAATGACACTTCTTCGATAGGGTCCTGTGTCAGCTTTCGATGACGGGCAGAGATCCATCCTTTTGAAAATCACTTCTTCGCTCGAAATGTGGGGACGGGGACCGGGAGTGGCTTTAGAGTTCTCGATGGCATAGGATAAGGCCCTTTGAGCGACGAAAGGAGGCATTTTTGGGGCTCTACCAAAGACTCTGGCATTCCTTTCTAGCCAGATTTTCCAGATGGAGTGGTGGAAGGAGGCCTCAAGAAGGAAGCGGAGTTTTGGATTCTTGAAAGGATTGGGCCACTGATGGAAAGCATCTCTGAGGGATCGGGGGGAGCACCAGAGGATTTGGAAGGAGGATAGGACAATGCTGAGGACCGAGTGGGAAAAGGGGCAGTGCAGGAATAAATGATCCATCGTCTCACACTCAGCTAAGCACATGTAGCACCTATTGGGGAAGGCAAAGCCCCTCTTGTGAAGGTTGTCAATGGTTAAAGCTTTGTTGTGGAAAGCAATCCAAGCAAAGAAATTCACTTTAGGGATGACCCCTTTCCTCCAGACAACTTTCCACCGATGTTCCAGGGCAGTCTCGCTAGTTAGAAAATCATAGGCATATTTGACAGAGAATAGACCATCCTCCGTGCCTCACCAAATGATTATGTCTGTCCTCCTAACAGATGGGATGATAACCGATTGGAGGATGTTTGATAGATAAGTCACTTCATTATTGAACCCATCCACAACTGGTAACTTCCATCGAGGGGGGAAGGTACTCCGGTCTATGAAATCCATCACCTTGAGTTGGGAATTTGGGTCGGTCTGAGCTCTCAGGCCAGCCAGGTCCGCCCTCAAACCAAGGGCCTCATCAGAAGCCCACCTGTCCTTCCAAAAGAGGATGAGATTGCCATCTCCCAAAATCCAGCGGGCTCCCAAGCTGATCAAATGATGGGCTTGGAGTACAGATTTCCAAAAAGTCAAAGCTTCAGAGGGAGCCTCGGCATCAAGGAAAGAATTGGAACCTAGATATTTCCTTTTGACCAACTTGACCCACTCAACAGAGTCATTTGCTAGGATCCTCCATGCATGCTTAGCGATCAAAGCTGTGTTCATAAGCCCTGATCTCCTCATCCCCAAGCCGCCTTGGTCTTTCCTCGAGCAGACCTTATCCCAGGAAATGAGGGGGATTCTGAGTTTTTCTTCATTTCCAGACCACAGAAAGGTCCTCTGGATCTTCTCAATTTTGTAGTGGATAGAATCTGGAAGCAGGAACACTGACATAAAGTAGGTTGGGATCCCCTGAAGACAAGCTTTGGTAAGGGTGGCTTTCCCAGCTTGCGATAGGAGTTTGCCTTTCCAAGTGCCCAGCTTCTTGTGTAGGCGCTCCAGGATCATGTTCCACATACTTCCTCTGGCATGGCCATTGCAAGACAGGGGCAGCCCCAGATAAGAAGTAGGCAGGGAGTCAATGGTGCACTCCAAAATTTTGGCAATCCTGAGTTGCCTTCGCAGGGGAGTGTTAATAAAGTAGATTTTGCTCTTAATGTAATTGACCTTTTTCCCGAAAGCCTATTCATAATGGGAGAGGATCCGCTTGAGGGATTTGGCTTGGGCTACCGATGCCCCAGTGGAGATGAGGGTGTCATCCATGAATTGCTGGTGAGTGATGGGGTCAACTCTTGTAGTGGGAAGAATGCCAGAAATCTTGTTCTGTCGAAGAGCCTCTTTCAAAGACCAGCTCAGAACCTCCGCCAGGATGATGAAGAGGATAGGTGACAAAGGGTCGCCTTGTCTGAGGCCTCTGGTGCTTTGGAAGTACCCAGCAGGGGATCCGTTGATCAGGACAGAGAAGAAGGGAGTGGATATGCAGCTAAAGACAAGGTCGATCCAGTGAGGATGGAAACCAAACTTGAGGAGGACTACACACAAGAACCCTCTATCAACTCTGTCAAAGGCTTTGTTCATGTCTAATTTGAGAAAGAGTGCAACATTCTTGGAGTGGTAAGTAGAGTGAAGAGTTTCATGGACAGTGATGATGCCATCAAGAATATTTCTGCCTTTAACAGTGCTTCCCTGGCAAGGATCGATCAGGAGAGGGAGGACGGGCTTCAGTCTGTTTGCTATAGACTTGGTGAGGATCTTGTAAAAAACATTGCACAGGCTGATGGGCCGATAATCAGAGAAGCTTTTGTAGGTGGGGGACTTTGGGATGAGAGCAAGAAAGGTGGAATTAAGCCCCGGGTGAATGGATCTGGAAGCTTGAATATCTCGAATAGCTTTGCACACATCCGAACCCACAACCTCCCACATGACTTGAAAAAAGTGGGGGGGAAAACCATCAGGGCCAGGGGCCTTGTCAGGTTGCATAGAGAACAAGGCTTCTTTAATATCAGATGAGGAAAAAGGGTCCAGCAGCTTGATGCTTACCTCATGGGGGACTTTAGTTGGAAAGTTGGCAAGCAAATATTTTTGGACCTGGAGGTCACTGTCGGGAGGATCGCCAAGCAAGTCCTAAAAAAAATCAATAGCTTCGTTTCTGATTTCCTCTATTTCTCTTGTTACATGCCCATCCTTGCAGGACACTTCCCTGATCTTGTTGGCCCCTCTATGCCTCATGGTTGATGCATGGAAGAACCTCGTGTTGGAGTCTCCGTTCTTCAACCAAAGGTCTCTAGATTTCTGGCGCCAGAAGGTTTCCTCCCTTGCTAGAATAGAATGGTAGTCCACCAAGAGGCTTCGTTCTTCTTCCCTGAGGGACTCGGTGTAACCTTCGAGCTCCATTCTCTCCTCCAAAATTTTTAGGTTCTCCGAAATGGACTTCTTGGATTCGAATATGTTGCCAAAGACCTCTTTATTCCATATTTTCAACTTCTCTTTGACCATCTTGAGTTTTATAGCCACTCTCTTTGAAGCGGATCCTCTCACCTCCTGTTGCCACCAAGTTGATACCAATCCTTTGAAATATTTATGAGAAGTCCACATGGATTCAAATCTGAAGGGGGTCTTAAAGGCAGGCCCGTCGCTCATCTCAAGAATAATAGGGTTGTGATCAGATCCAATCCTTGGTAAGGTCGAGAGAGTTGCACCTCCAAGGATGGGAATAGCTTCTTGGGATATGAAAAATTTGTCGAGCTTGACTTGAATAAGGCTGCTCCCGATCCTCCTGTTGCTCCATGTGAAGGATGCCCCTTTGAGGTCGATGTCAAGCAAGTTGTTAGTAGAGACAAAATCTCTGAAGTCCTCCAGGCTACGGCTGGAATGGTTGGATCCTCCTTTCTTTTCAGATGGGTGTAGAGGACAGTTGAAGTCTCCCCCTATGACCCAAGGAAAGTTACTAAAATTATCCCGCATCTGGGATATAGCCTTCCACATTTTTGCTCTCTCCATGGCAGAATTCGAAGCATAAACATTGGACAAGATCCAGGAAAAATTGATGGTTTTGGAGTGGAACAACACATTGATAATCCTATTGGAGGTTGATAGCAAGCTACCCTCGACACTCTCTGGATCCCAAAGGACCATGAGACCGCCCGTTGTTCCCACTGCAGGACTGGAGAGAAATTTTGCCTTGGCCCAAATGGCCTTAGCAGCTTTATCAGAGGAGACTGCATCGGTCTTGGTCTCCTACAAAATTAGGATGGAGGGGTTGGTCCTCTTTCGGAGATCAGCCACTAACCTCCATTTGGCTGCTCCGTTCAGTCCTCTCACATTCCATGAGAGAACTTTCATCTGGATAGTTTGAGGTTCTTCTTGCCTCCCTTTCCTTGTTGGAAGGGAGGTTTAGGTACATGTGTTTCGCCCGTCTGAGTATCGGAGTCATCTGGAAATAGCAGACGTTGGGTGTCATTCGTGACGTCTGCCACCGTCTCTTTGTGTTAGGATTCTACTCCTAACCACCATACTAATCACATTATTAGTTAATTATTTAATCACTCTCTCTTTCACAAAGGTTGTGACCCTTGATCACACCTTCACACTCGTAGAAATAGGTATTTCATTGGTATAGTTGAGGCATCGAAGAATATAATTATTAATTAATTGTTGGGTTCCCCATACAATACAACAATGATTCCTTAATAAAAGTGATTCCTTTTTATTATTCTAGCATTATAATCCATATTTCTCTATTGGGTTCACTACATCTAGTATCAGAGCCAAGTTCTGAAGGAATTTTTTTTTCCTTTTTCTCGTTCTTCGAATACAAGCCTGGGGACGTTGCCAAATGATTACAACCAATTCAAAATTAGCAAAACACATCCAAGGAGTAACCAACCAGAGCGACTTCTAAATAATGCTCTTCATATCTGACACAGTTCTCACCATCGATAGCGAGACGAGGACGTACAGAAGCCAGCAGGTGAGAGTCCTTATAGTAGGAGCAACTAGCAGCATATCACGCCAGAGTGACTTCCAAATAACAGCGCAGACGCAGGCATAATAACAGAGCAAAAATGCTCATCAAGACGATGTCATAAATACATTACAAAAACATCTTAGAATTTTTTCTTTTTTTCTTTTCTCCTGTCACTCCGAGGCTGACAAAAGGATTAAAACCAAACATCAAATCGTTCCTCTGCATATATACGTTTTTTGGTGATATTTCAAAACTTCGAAGAAATTAAATAAATCATATTATAAAATAACCTAAGGTTTATATATTCCAGTGATCAAAAATTTAACTGGCAGTAGGAATCAGAACACGGCGCAAACAATTTTACCTCCAGTTTAATCCCACATTGTTGCGGGAAGGAAATAAGCAAGGTTTAAAAGGAAAAATGCGTGGGTAATACATTGTCTAGCTTGGCTAGACACCCGTGCACGTGCGGAGTTAAGTGTCAGTGGTTGGCACATGTCATACAATTGGTCGCCTTCGTGAATCGCCCCGATCGACTCCCATTCATCCTCGTTCCACCATTGACCTCCACTCCGACCTCACCTTCGCTCCGCCCTCGGCTACTTTCTGCCCTACTATCTCCTCTGCTCCACCCTCGGATACTTTTTTCCCTATCGCTGCCTCCGCTTCGTCCTGTCGCCTCTATCAGTCCAGCCTGTTGTCGCTAGCCTGCTATCGTGTTCTGTCAGTCCCGCCTCCTATCTGTTGTTCCCCTCTCATCCTTTGTGTCTGGCCACATCCTGCTCGTTCAACCACTACCACCTTGTTCCCCTCTTGTCCCTTGTGTCTGGCCTCATCTATCGTGTTGATCACATGTGCATCATGCCTTGTGCCTGCGCCTTGACTGTCATTTTCATCTGCCTGTGCCTCCACCTAACCTTGTGCCTTGTGTTGTTTGTCTCCACTCGACCCTACTGCGAAGCGCCGCCATAAAAAAAAAAAAAAAATTTGACACCAAATTTTGCATAGTTGTGAAAAACTGCTAATCTTGAAATTTTGCTAAAATATTACACAATTTTTGCTAAACATTGCCAAAATTGCCCCTAATATAAATTTTGCTAAGACTTGTTACTATTGCAAATTATTGCTAAAAGTTGTCAAGGCATTGACAATTCTCGCTAATTCTGCCACTTACGAAGGTTATAAAATCTCCAAAACCTAACCGCAATGGCCGAAGGATGACTTTTATGCAATTTTTTATGATAATTTTTCAAGAAATTTTTTCATCGAACGACTATGCAAATGGCCGATGGAAGAATATCTCACGACCCTAACCTACTTTTGCTACTTAATCTTGCCCACCTACGTCAAATCACATCAGTGAGTGTATATAAAATTCAGTTCCAGGATATCGCCAATCGCATCACAGGGTTGGACGAATCAGTCCTCATAAGTGGGTTCATCAATGGATTGAAAGAAGAAATTAGAGTAAATATCATGATGTACACTCCTCGCACCCTACAAGAAGCCATTGGATTAGCCTTGTTAGCCGATGATACATTCAATGTTCAACGTCAACATGGGGAGCAACCTATTGATAAATCGACATTCACACACACTATTCCAAAACACAAACCCTTGCCAGTTAAGTACCTTAGCCTACAAGAAATGGAGGAGCGACGAGCGAACGACCTCTGCTATACTTGTGATGAGCAATTTGGGCCCCTTCATTGTTGTGCTATACAAACATTATATTTATTGAATATAGTTGATCTTTGTCACTCCATAGAGGAAGAAGGTGAGGAAGATGTGCACGACATGACCAAAGCACCTGATCATAACAATGAAGGAAATGAGGTCGATGTGCAAGAAGTGCTCGATGCACCATGAAAAGATGAGGTAGACATCCATGCAGTAAACAATGAAGGCAATACATACACTCTCAAAGAACTACACACAAGTTCATCACCAATAGTGAGTTATCATCGTATAGGCAGCCTGATTCAGAAAGGAGGCAAAATAGTGAGTGCACCTTTATTTTCCCTTCATTCTACACAGGAAGAATCAGCTAAAGCAGAAGCCTACCGTCATGACAATTCTCCTAAGGAAGATTCTACTATTCTTTCTAGCAACCCCCCACTAATGCTTCGACCTTCAATATATCCTTGCCTTCGAAAAAGTGACATTAAAATAGTACAAGAACTTGCACAAATTCAACTAGGAAAACAAGCAATGAAGCTCCTTACTTTGAACTTTGAGGACAAAGCTCTTTTTAAGGAAGGTGGCATGTTAGGATTCTACTCCTAACAACCATACTAATCACATTATTAGTTAATTATTTAATCACTCTCTCTTTCACAAAGGTTGTGACCCTTGATCACACCTTCACACTCATAGAAATAGGCATTTCATTGGTATAGTTGAGGCATCGAAGAATATAATTATTAATTAATTGTTGGGTTCCCCATACAATACAACAATGATTCCTTAATAAAAGTGATTCCTTTTTATTATTCTAGCATTATAATCCATATTTCTCTATTGTGTTCACTACACTTTGTCTCTTCTGTCTTTGTTGGGATGTCGGCCTTGCTTCCTCTCACTTTCATAATCCATGCTTTGCTTTCGGCTCCTAGTATTTCGAGGGCTTATATGTCCGGTCTGTTTGTCGGCCCTCCTTCCTAGGAGGTAATCTTCTAGCAAGGTTTGGGAATGGTTGAAATTGAAAGGGCCCTGGTCCTGGAGCTTGGGTGGATCTGACTGAGTGGTGTTCTGGTGGGGGGTACATTCCTTCTCCTCCTATGGATGACTCTCATGGCAGGAGTTCCCTCCTCGCTAGGTGTCCGCTCTAAATTTATCTGGTTTTGGTTGGTGGGTGTTATACTCCTCTGGCTGGGATACTTCATCATGGTCCCTGGTGGGGCTTGGAAAACCTTGGGCCTCCGCATTTGGAGGACTAGGCCCTTTCTTCTGGCCTTCTCCATGTTCTAGGGGTTTAAAGCTCTCCCACTTCTTCTCTCCCAATTTTTGAGAAGGATAGTTGGACTGAAGGTGGCCTTATGAACGACATTGGGGGTAGAAAGTTGGTCTGTTCTCATAGACTATAGCTTGTTTGTGGAGGATAGTGCCTCCAAACCTGAGGGTGATGGAGGATGGGATGTCCGCCTCCAGATCTGTCAAAATGCAAAATCGGGCCTGGACGAACCTAGTTCGAGCTTGGGTGGGAGGGTCAATAGTGACCAACTCTCCTATAGAGCGGGCAATGCCACTTATTACATTTTCATGCCATCCGAATAGGGGGAGACTCGATATTTTGACCCATATTGGAGCAATATTGATGTTCTAGGTGTCTAGGTTGAATTCCATGCGCCACTTCCTAAGAAACAGGCTCTTACGACCCAGGAACCATGGGACTCCAGCCAAGATTTTGTAGTAGTCCTCCTTGTTGTTCAGGCTAATAGCAAAAAAGCCACAGGTTAGGGCCGCCAACTCCATGTGCCCAGAGGTCCTCCATTTTTTTGTCGCCCATCTGTGAATGGTCTCCATGTTAGTCCGACCACCGATGAACTTACCAATGAGGGTATATTTCTCGTACTTCATGAATCTTGAGAGTACATCCACCGAGATGTCCAACTCATCCCCAACCAAAAATAGCTCCTTGGTGAAGTGACTGCTTAGGGTTTCTGAAGCAGCTGCCTGGGCATAGGACTTCTGAGGCCCTCCTCCCTTTTTGTCTGGTGGTTCCTTACCTTGACTGTCTTCGTTGTCATTCCATAATACCTCTATTGACAAGGATGCCTCAGTACCCTTGGGACCCAGCTGCCCTCCGTCCGCTCCGCTGTGCCCTTGGTTCGAATTGTTATCACTTTCGTGCTCTATTGTAGAGGAAGTCCCGCCCTCCATCCCACTCATGATGCACCTATATTTTCACTTGCTATGCAAATTTGAGCAAGTTCTAGAGAGGAATTATTGAGCAAGTCCTAGAGAGGACTTATTGAGCAGATTTGGACAAGTCCTAGAGAGGACTTATTGAGCAGATTTGAGCAGGTTCTATGTGGACCTGTTGAGTAGATTTGAGCAGGTTTTGTGTGGACCTGTTGAGCAGATTTGGACAAGTTCTGAGTGATCTTGTTGAGTAGATTTGAGAAGGTTTTGAGTGAACCTATTGAGACAGAGCTTTGGAGGTGACATAGTACAGAGGACAAAGTCTCAGTGGATAGAGATCCAACAGCCAGGACAATTGAAGACAGATCTGAATGAGGAGTCTTCAAGTGGAGAGAGATCCACCAATCAGTGCAGCAAAGAGACAGAGTCTTCTAGAAGATCACTAGCCAGAGCAGAAGGGGAAAGAGTTCTCCTGTGGAAGAGATCCATGAACTTGACATTAGGGGATCAACATCTCATTTGGATAGAGGTCCATAAACATTGTAATTGGGAAGGATTCCCAAAGATATTAATTGAGAAAATTTAGTAAAATATTTTCTCTATGGAGTAGCCCACATTGGGTGAACCACGTAAATTGTGGTGTCTCTATTTAGTATGGTTTTTTGTACATTGCTTTGATTACTTCTATTGATACTACTATCTATACACTGCATAATATTGAATTGAAAGGGAAATTAAAAAGTGTTCTTATACTGTTCACCCCCCCCTTTCAGTATAAGCTTGTGTTCTTCAATATAAATATATGCCCAAAGTTGTTCATTAATCATCCTTGCTCGAATGAAATTTGTGTGGCATATGCGAAAATGAGCTCGTGTGGTTTAAAACGTTTGGCAAAGGAAGCAGAGGATAACACGGAGAGAGACCACCCCCAATTCGCATTGGGCAGTGTGGCCTAGTGGCAGCTTGGAGAGCGTGAAGGCGTTGAGAGCACGGAGGTCATGCGTTCGATTCTCGCAAAGTGGTTTTTGGTGGCAGTGTTGTGGAAGCGCCCAAGGCGCACATTTTTGTTAAACATGGGCAAGGAGAAGCGCAAAGAGGAAGCACGTGGTGCTTCCCCCTTTGCGAATGAGCGTGTAGCTCATGTGGCAACCTTAGCCATGGCTAAGGTGCTCACGGTGAGGGCAAGTCATGGGGTCGAAACCCCTTGAGGCAGGTACGATTTTTTAATTAAAATTTTATGATTTATGCCCTAAGGTTGGAGTGATAAGGTTGTTCTAAAGTTTATTAATTTTTAATAAACTTTATTAAATAAAGGTTGTGGTGATTGATTTTTGAAGGTGAAGTGTTGATGATTATTTGAGTTCTATAATTTGGAAATTGTTGTTTTGAGAGTTATGTTTTAGGAGGTATAAGGAGTTATAATAAAGGCTTAATTGAGATTTATTTTAAGACTTGTTGGCTATTATTTTTTATAAGGGTTTCTTCTAAAAGGACTTTGGTGGATGTTAAAATTAAGTTGGAGTAATAAGGTGTATTTTGCATTGTGATTTTTATTGAAGTCTTCTAACCCTTATTGAGATTGGAAAAGAGAAATTTGTGAGTGTGGCAGATTTGTGAGATCAACTCCTTGACATTCAAAAGGTATGGGCAAATTCTTCTTTGGTTGAGTTGATTGATTGGCTTTATTGAAAATTAAGTTTGGAGTGAAAAGGACTTGATTAGGGTTTCCTTTTCGAAAGTGGTTGAGTTATTGCTTCAAGGTTTTCTGATTTGAGAGTTGAGATTAAAACCTTGTTTTATTAGCATTGTTGTTGAGATCATTGGTTGAGTGAAGTGTTTGAGTTAATGCTTCAAGGTTTTCTAAAATTGAGAGTTGTGATTAAAACATTGTTTGATGAGCATGGTTGTTGAAGTGAGTTGTTATGCAAAGAACTTGAACTAGGGTTTGAAAAGATCATGAGTATCATTGTTATGTGAGATTTGTTGTTGAGCATTGTTGGAAATATTTTGAGTTGGATGATACATGCTTGGACTAGGGTTTATGAGCAAGAGTTGTTTCTTGAGTGATTGGTTGAGTAGAGTTGATTGGGCCTAGTCAAGTGGATGTATGAAGTGGTTGTTCAAGTTCCATAAAATAAACTATTCTATATTCTGATTTGAGAAAGAGATTGAGTTTGTGAGAATAGAACATATTGAGTCTCTAACAATTCTCTTTATGCTTCTATGAGATTGAGTTGAGAAAGAGATTGAGTTTTTGAGAATATAGAACATATTGAGTCTCTAACAATTCTCTTTATGCTTCTATGAGATTGAGTTGAGAAAGTGATTGAGTTTGGACAAGTTGTGAGACTTGTTAGAAGATTTGTGTTGGAAGTTGTTGAGCATATTTGGACAAGTTCTGTGTGAGCTTGTTGAGTAGATTTGAGATAGGTTCTATGTGGACCTGTTGAGAAGATTTGAGTAGGTTCTATGTGGACCTATTGAGTAGATTTAGAGTTGTGTGGACCTGTTGAGCATATTTGAGCAGGTTTTGAGTGGACCTATTGAGTAGAGTTGTGCAGGTTTTGTGTGGACCTGTTGAGCAGATTTGAGTAGGTTTTGAGTGGACCTATTGAGAAGATTTGTGCTAGACCAACTAGATTGTGTTTAGTGTAGATTTGAGGGATGGAGGGGGGGTTGTGGGGTGGATTTGAGTGGACTTGTGCTAGAGATGGACTATGTTTAGTGCAAGAGTTGAGTAGAGTTGTGCTAGACCGACTGGACTATGTTTAGTATAGAATTGAGATAGAGCTTTGGAGGTGATAGAGTAGAGAGGATAGAGTCTCTAGTGGATAGAGATCCATCAGCCAGGACATTGAGGATAGGTCTTCTGAGTGAGGACAAGAGTCTTCAAGTGGAGAGAGATCCACCAGTCAGTGTAGTGGAGGTAGTGTCTTCTAGAGGATCACCATCTAGAGTAGAGGAGAAAGGAGTTCTCCTATGGATAGAGATCCACAAACTTGATTTAGGGGATCAGTATCTCCTTTGGACAAGAGGTCCATAAATATTGTAATTGGGAAGGATTCCCAAGAGATTGATTGAGAAAATTTAGTGAAATATTTTCTCCGTGGAAGTAGCCATCTTTGGGTGAACCACGTAAATTGTTGTGTCTCTATTGTGTGTGGTGTTGTGTACATTGCTTTGATTATTGCTATTGATATTGCTATATTTACATTGCATATATTGGTTTGAGAGAAAAAGTAAAAAGTGCTCTTATATTGTTCACCCCCTCTCAGTATAAGCTTGTGTTCTTCAATTGGTATCAGAGCGGGTTCCTTCAGAAGAGTTTGACAGCTTGAAGGAAAAGTGGTCAAGAACACAATGGATCAAAAGGATCAAAGGGATGGGTCCATCAATAATATAGTACTAGTATTTGATGGAAGTGACTTCTTGTATTGGTGTATGCTGATGAGGTTTCACTTGATGGCACTTGGCAATGAAGTTTGGGATGCAGTGGAACTTGGATATGATTCAGTAGTCAATCCTCCTACAGATAAGGAAGGTAAGCTTCTAATGCATGCAAATTCAAGAGCTATGAATGCAATTATAAAAGGGTTGCGTAGATCAGAATCTATGAAGGTTATGGATTGTAAAACAACAAAAGAAATGTGGGAACTACTGCATGACATATATGAAGGAGATAAAGGTGTCAGGAAAGCTAAGATCAAAAATCTCAAAGGAGAATTTGAAAATCTAAGAATGCGGGATGATGAAAACATTCATGACTATCTCAGTAAGATTGATGAACTTGTACATGAGATGAGAGGTCTTGGAATGAAGGTCGATGAATCTGATGCTTGTGATAAGATCTTGAGAACTCTTCCAAAAAGGTACAGTGAAAAGGTCTCTGCTATAGAAACTTCAATTGATAGTGACAGTCTGACAAGAAATTCTTTACTTGGCATGCTTACAACTTTTGAGATAAGAACAAAAGATCCTATCCCTCCGAAAGAGGCTGCTTTCAAAGCGAACAAGAAGATAAAGGGTAAGAAGTCAGAATCAAGCAGTGAGTCATCCAGTGATGAAGAAGCAAATTATGGTAGAAGAGATAAAGGTTCCAGAAGACCCATAGATCTAAGATCTGTTAAGTGTTTCAATTGTGGAAAGTATGGACATTTTGCAACAGATTGTAAAGAGCCAAAGAACAACAATGGTGAAGAAAAATAGGATCACAGGTACAGGGAATCAGAAAGACACAGGCACCAAAAGAAAAGCAAATATGGACAAAGCAGACAAGGAAGGAAGTTCTTCCAAAGACAAAAGAGGAGCTACTATGCGGACAATGCAAGTAAGTACTCAAATGATAGTGATGCTAGTTCTTCAGATAATGATAGAGATGAAGTCCTATTTATGATTGAAGAAAAAGAACCAGTTAAGAAAAGGACTCCAGTTATTCTCAAGTGTTTTAGATGTGGTAAATTTGGACATCTTGAAGATGATTGTACAAGGGATGGTTATAGTTTCAGTGATGATGAATATGAGAATGCACTTGAAGGACCAGATGAAAATATTCTAATGGCTTTAGAAGAAGAAGTAAGTGATCCTATAGAAGACAAGCCAAAAGAAAGTAATGATGTGGACAAAGGTAAACAAATAGAGGATTATTCAGTAGAGAATGGTTATGATCTCAAGGGAGAACTTATCTATGCCCTTGACATGGTAAAGAAGGTAAGAAAGCAACACTCTAAACTTGAAATTCAGTTTCAAGAATGTGATGAAGAGAGAAGATTGCTCATAGAGGATTTAGAAAAATCAAAGGCTAAGGCAAAAAGGTTCAAAGATAAGTTAGAAGCAAAGATCTTGGAATGTGAGAAGTTAGCACAAGAAGTGGCACTACTAAAAGAAGATTTAGAGGACTCCAAGATCAAGATGAAAGGATTCAAGAATAGCTCAAATATTATGGATAAGATAGTCAAGGTACAAAGAAGGTCAACAAACAAAATAGGTCTTGGTTTTGAACAAACTCAAAAGAAATAGGAAGGAGAGTTAACTTCAAGTTCTGAAGAGGAAACTTCAGATGAAGATACTTCAGAAGAAGACAATGTAAGAGAAAGTCAGACATCAGAGGAAGAGTTGGACAATAGAGAGTTCAACAAAGATAGGAACAATGCACAGAGAAGATACAGATGGAACAACAATCAAAATAGGAGACCGATGAGGTCAAAACAAGGAAGCTTCAATGGAAGATGTTTTTCATGTCATAGGTTTGGGCACATGGCTTCACAATGCAGGACACATGAAAGACATGAATATGGGAATGGACAGTTTTTCCATGGGTATTGCTACTCATGTAATCAGTTTGGTCACAAGGCAATGAATTGCAGGGTTCATGAAAGAAGAGGATATGACTTCACTAGGAGAAATCCTAAGATATTTGCACCTCCAAGGAATAATATCATTAAGTGTTATAAGTGCAATAATGATGGTCACACAACAAAGTGGTGTAGAGCAAACATTCCAGAAATAGGTATGAACAGGAACAGGAACATGAATAGGAACAGGAACATGAACATGGATGAGAATAGGAACAGGAACAAGAACCTAGATGTGAACAAGAATAGGAACATGAACAGGAATGATGATAGGAACATGGATGATGACTTGGATAGAAATAGTCAGAGGATTCAGGAAACTCAGAAAAGAAGGGAAAAGAATAAAGGTAAAGAATAGTGCTTTCGGGGAGTAGAAATACTCCCACCCTAGAATTAACCACCTCATGAGGAGGTGGGGGAGGGGCTAAGCTAAGAGGCTCATTCTTAGCCCCGAGCCCCAAAGGTGACCCTTTGCCATTGATGTCAAAGGGGGAGAGATTTGTGTATTGGGGAGAGATTTGATATCTGAGAGAGCATTGAGCCAGGGGGAGCAATGTCCCATGGGGAGCAGAAGGAAAAAGAAAGGTCAGGTTTCAAGTAAAAAGAATGTGGGTTGCCATCAATGACAAAGGGGGAGATTGTTGGACATTTTGAGTCCCTAAGCCAAAGTTGTCATTGATGTCAAGATGCCAGTGAGAGTTCTTCTTCAGTTCGAGTGCAAAGTTTAATGGAAGTTTATAATGGGTTAAAATATTTTATTTTACACCCAAAAATATTGGGTCAAAAAGAGGTTTTTTCCATGGAAGCAATTCATCCGAAGCATTGGAAGGTTAAAAATATTATAATTGTTATTATAATATTTACCAAAGTGGTAAAAATCTAATTAAATATTATAATTTTTAATTATAATATAATTAGATTTTAAAGGATAAAGTTCATTTGATTAAAACCCTAAGGTTGGGTTTTAGAAAATTAAAATATATTCGAGCGCAAAGTTTTTAGAGATTAAAAACCCAAAGGTTGGGTTTTACTAAGGCTTTCGAAGCCTTAGAGCATCGACGTGATGCATTCAAATCAAAGCACCGACGTCCTAGACAAAGGAGGAGGGCAATATAAATATATGCCCAAAGTTGTTCATTAATTATCCTTGCTCGAATGAAATTTGTGTGGCATATGCGAAAATGAGCTCGTGTGGTTTAAAACATTTGGCAAAGGAAGTAGAGGATAACATGGAGAGAGACCACCCCCAATTCGCATTGGGCAGTGTGGCCTAGTGGCAGCTTGGAGAGTGCAAAGGCATTGAGAGCACGGAGGTCGTGCGTTCGATTCTCATGAAGTGGTTTTTGGTGGCAGTGTTGTGGAAGCGCCCAAGGCGCACATTTTTGTTAAACGTGGGCAAGGAGAAGCGCAAAGAGGAAGCACGTGGTGCTTCCCCCTTTGTGAACGAGCATGTAGCTCATGTGGCAACCTTAGCCATGGCTAAGGCACTCACGGTGAGGGCAAGTCATGGGGTCGAAACCCCTTGAGGCAGGTACGATTTTTTAATTAAAATTTTATGATTTATGCCCTAAGGTTGGAGTGATAAGGTTGTTCTAAAGTTTATTAATTTTTAATAAAATTTATTAAATAAAGGTTGTGGTGATTGATTTTTGAAGGTGAAGTGTTGATGATTATTTGAGTTCTATAATTTGGAAATTGTTGTTTTGAGAGTTATGTTTTAGGAGGTATAAGGAGTTATAATAAAGGCTTAATTGAGATTTATTTTAAGACTTGTTGGCTATTATTTTTTATAAGGGTTTCTTCTAAAAGGACTTTGGTGGATGTTAAAATTAAGTTGGAGTAATAAGGTGTATTTTGCATTGTGATTTTTATTGAAGTCTTCTAACCCTTATTGAGATTGGAAAAGAGAAATTTGTGAGTGTGGCAGATTTGTGAGATCAACTCCTTGACATTCAAAAGGTATGGGCAAATTCTTCTTTGGTTGAGTTGATTGATTGGCTTTATTGAAAATTAAGTTTGGAGTGAAAAGGACTTGATTAGGGTTTCCTTTTCGAAAGTGGTTGAGTTATTGCTTCAAGGTTTTCTGATTTGAGAGTTGAGATTAAAACCTTGTTTTATTAGCATTGTTGTTGAGATCATTGGTTGAGTGAAGTGTTTGAGTTAATGCTTCAAGGTTTTCTGAAATTGAGAGTTGTGATTAAAACATTGTTTGATGAGCATGGTTGTTGAAGTGAGTTGTTATGCAAAGAACTTGAACTAGGGTTTGAAAAGATCATGAGTATCATTGTTATGTGAGATTTGTTGTTGAGCATTGTTGGAAATATTTTGAGTTGGATGATACATGCTTGGACTAGGGTTTATGAGCAAGAGTTGTTTCTTGAGTGATTGGTTGAGTAGAGTTGATTGGGCCTAGTCAAGTGGATGTATGAAGTGGTTGTTCAAGTTCCATAAAATAAACTATTCTATATTCTGATTTGAGTTGAGATTGAGTTTGTGAGAATAGAACATATTGAGTCTCTAACAATTCTCTTTATGCTTCTATGAGATTGAGTTGAGAAAGAGATTGAGTTTTGAGAATAGAACATATTGAGTCTCTAAAAATTCTCTTTATGCTTCTATGAGATTGAGTTGAGAAAGTGATTGAGTTTTGAGTATATAATGTTCTAAATTTAGTTGTTTGTTTGGAGATTGGGACAAGTTCTGTGTGGACTTGTTGAGCAGATTTGAGGTAAGTCTTTGAGAAGATTGTGGACTATTTGTGTGAGTTTTGTGAGAAATTTGAGAAGTCCTAGAGAGGACTTATTGAGCATATTTGGACAAGTTCTGTGTGGAGCTTGTTGAGCATATTTGGATAGGTTCTGTGTGGACCTATTGAGAATATTTGAGTAGGTTCTAGTGGACTGTGTGAGTAATTGAGTTTGTGAGATGTTGAGCAGATTTGAGTAGGTTAGTGGACCTATTGAGAGAGTTGTGAGGTGTATGGACCTATTGAGCAGATTTGAGTAGGTTTTAGTGGACCTATTGAAGATAGATTTGTGCTAGACCGACTTGATTGTGTTTAGTATAGATTTGAGTGAGATTGGTAGGATAGATTTGTGAGTAGAGTTGTGTAATTGGATTGAGAATTGTGCTAGACCGAATGGACTGTGTTTAGTGCAAGAGTTGAGTAGAGCTGTGCTAGACCGACTGGACTGTGTTTAGTATAGCATTGAGACAGAGCTTTGGAGGTGATAGAGTAGAGAGGACAGAGTCTCCAGTGGATAGAGATCCATCAGCCAGGACATTGAGGATAGGTCTTCTGAGTGAGGACAAGAGTCTTCAAGTGGAGAGAGATCCACCAGTCAGTGCAGTGGAGGCAGTGTCTTCTAGAGGATCACCAACCAGAGCAGAGGAGAAGGAGTTCTCCTATGGATAGAGATCCACAAACTTGATTTAGGGGATTGATGTCTCCTTTGGACAGAGGTCCATAAACATTGTAATTGGGAAGGATTCCCAAGAGATTGATTGAGAAAATTTAGTGAAATATTTTCTCCGTGGAAGTAGCCATCTTTGGGTGAACCACGTAAATTGTTGTGTCTCTATTGTGTGTGGTGTTGTGTACATTGCTTTGATTACTATTGTTGATATTGCTATCTTTACATTGCATATATTGGTTTGAGAGAAAAAGTAAAAAGTGCTCTTATACTGTTCACCCCCCTCTCAGTATAAGCTTGTGTTCTTCACTGATGGTCTTCCTTGAGACCTTCTCTTCAAACTTCTGCTCTTGGAAGTGTTGGTGGTGAGATCTACTTTTGGATATCTGATTTCGCTGCTTCTAGATTCGAGCAGGACTCACCTAGTCCTTCTTCTTCTCCTTCCTTGATTGGAAGTTATTTAATGAGATCTTCTCCTGACCTACTCAATTTTGCTTTAGGTGTTGAATTGATTTTGAAGAAGATACTCTTCTTAACTTTCTTGTAGGAAGTTTCCCAACTCACTGAATCTTCTTTCCCTGCAACAAAGTATTAGTACTAAAATATTTAGTCAGCTTTTGAATCAGACATTCTCTTCGAATTCTTATTCAAGATCAAGGTTTTTGTGGTCTTTTTCAGTATCAAGGCTTTTGTGGCATTTTTTAGTACCAAGGATTTTATGGTCTTTTTCAGTATCAAGGCTTCTATGGCCTTTTTTGGTATCAAGGCTACTATGGCCTTTTTAGTATCAAGACTTTTGTGGCTTCTCCTTCAATGATCCTATGGCCTTTTCTTTAAGGCTTCTATGGCCTTTTTATGTCAAGGCTTCTATGGCATGTTATTCAACTTGTGAAGTTCTTCGATTCAACAATGGAGATCTTCAATCTCCTGACTTTACCACAACTCTTCACTAGAAGACTAAGGAACTAATCTTTGCACTATGAAGACACGCTGACCTTTGGGCAATGAAGTTGGATTCTCTTAGCTTTTTATTGTAGGAGGAGTCTCAATCATCTAAGAATTAATTTTATGCAACAAAAAAAACTTTAGGCAATAGTTAGCAAATTCCAAATATCCTGGATGATCTTCACTAGATTTGTCAATCTAGTAGATTGAATGTTGAGTCCTGGTTTTCACAAGTTTTTCTATAACTCTATGGAAAGACTCTAGTCAAATGCAATCTCAGATTTCTAGAACTAAGATTTCTTTCAGTCCTCACTTGGGCTCTCCTTAATTCTACCACCTAGACTCTTATGAGAGTTTTTGACAGTGACTGGTCCAACGACGCGTCAGGTTGACAAAAACTCAAGCTCAATGATAATGGTGGTTTCTCTATTGACCTACATAGACTAGATCTATCGTGGCTCTGATACCACTGTTAGCTTTTGATGTAATAAGCATTGGGAGATAACAAACACAAGATGCTAAATAATATGAAATAAAGTAAATCTACTAGATGACTGAAATATGCAATAAATAGAAATAATATAAAATAATACAATGTAGCTATTGAGGAAATGAACACTTCATTAATAAAGTTACTGAACTACATTGCACCCATCACTAATGGATGGTGTTATACATAGAACTGCACTATGCACTAAGCTACACTATCTAACTATGTCCCCCGACTCTATGTCTACCTAACAATGAGGTCTTCCTTATATAGGTAAAATAGGTTACTTGGCCAACACTCTACCTAGATGTGCAAGGGACAACTTGCACATTGACACTTGTGCATTTATTACATTGCATGAAGTAACTAGATAACTTCCCCCTAAAATAATCTGATATCCTAAGTATGTATCTTGAAAGATACATTTACATCACCCAAATAATGTAATATACTCTATTTCTAACAAAAATCCAATCTATATTTCATTGTATATTCAATTTAAGAACAAAAAAATGAGTTCCATATAGTATCTAAATAAAAGATAAACTAAACATATGTTACTATAGATCATATCAATACATACTAATGATAAAAGAATGTTTAATATATTAAAAAAATGATTTAAAAATATCTCTATAGTGATAGGATATTTGAAATTCTATTAATGTGACCAAAATTTTAATCATAAAATATATCACTAGACTTGCATAAAAATTTAAGTTTATTTTTTAATAAAGCGTCTAGTACCACTACCACTAGACTTGCATAGAAATTTTAATTTATTTTTTAATAAAGCGTCTAGTGGTAGTAGTAGAATAGTACCCTCATACCGGGTTAGATTCCTGGTGCAAAATTATATTTTTATTTTTATCCGAGCACACAACTTAAAACTATCATATAAGATTGAAAAAAAATAATAAAAAAATATATCAATATCCGACCTGCCGGATTCGAACAAGCGACCTAAGGATTAGGTCAGGACTTGTTATCCCACTACAGTCCTCTGCTCTGCCAACTAAGCTAAGGATGGTTACACTCGTATTTTTAGTCAAACTAATTTAATATATTTATAACTAAAAAAATGGAAACACGCGATATTGAAAAAGAACAATTTTATCTTTTTAAATTAAGTCGTCAGTGCTTTCAATGAGAATTGAACTCATGACCTCCCGCTTACTAAACGGGTGCTCTAGCCAACTGAGCTATGAAAGCAGATGGAGTGAATATTGGGAGATATTTATGGCAAATATTTCCTTACACATCAATAATATTAATGCAAATCAAAAGGAAGGTGAGCGAACGTGAAAAAGAATTTTTTTCCTATATTTTATATATATATTTATCGTGGCTTTTTTTTATTTGGTTAGTGTAAGATTGAATAGGTTCTTTTAATTATGATTTTTTTAAATTGAGAGCTATATTTATTAATAAAGAATTTAATACATAGCCACCACATATCCATTCTTTCACACACTTACCACCACCGCACATCCATCCCTTCACAAGGAAAAATTTATGCTTAAGGGTTAAGGACTACTTTGTAGTTTCATCCTTCCTTGTTTAACACTTGGATTTTAAATTTGTAAATATGTTTGGACTGCTATGTTGGATATGATGTTATTGGCTTGGATAGGAGTGATAGGAACCAAACCCCTGTTGTAGCACCAAATTTTATGCAATGCCAATATCTCTATGGGGCAAAACAAATGAACCATCTAAGTGCAGCTTATTTTGTTCGATTATATCTTCCACCAGCTACTTGAAACATAGCAGTTAGTTTGAACTTTGAACGAACCAAAGCCTTTGAACGAAAAATATTAATAATAATAAATGAAACGTAAATGTTGTTGAAAGAAAATTATAGGACTTGTCCATCGATAATGATAATGATGATGGAGATGGACTTCAAGTTCGGAGTTTTTGTTTTAGAACCAACTAAATTCAATGCTGTCTATGCCACGCAAATCTCTTCACCACCTCCTGCTTGGTGAAGCATTTTTACTTTACTTGCTACAATGAACATGAACATAAACGTTTTTAATTTTTCCCAAGGTTCTATTTTTTGAATTTCTATAGATACCCATTAATATTTAAAAACCTTTGTTTCTTTTACTTATTGTTTAACATCCATAATCATTTCTATAGACAAAACCATGTTGATGTTTGAAATAACATCCAGTAGATTCATCATTCTCTTTTATCAAATTTTCTAAAATTATATATATATATATATATATAATATATATATATATATATATATATATATATATATATATATATATATATAAAAGATAGAAACTATTGAAACATTGTTGCTTGTTTGGATTCCTTTTTAGATGATTTTAACAATTCAAAAACTCTTCATCAACATGATAATTTGACCTTCTAAAACATCTTTTGATCTATTCCTAGTCTTTAGAAGTAGATAGATCCAACATGCACTACTAATTCGAATCATTACTTAAATCGATAAAAAAAATATTTTGAAGAAAGGTCATCCAAGGTATATCTTGTTTTCATTGTTTAAATGAGGTAATTAAGATAGGATAGGTCTTCAGAAAGGGCCCTAGCACACATAATAGGTCTTCGGAGGGATATCCAATAAAGAATTGCTTTCTAAAATTACAAAGGATTGAAGGTAAGTTCTTAAATATTAGTGGACATATTCCAAATGATGAGAGAAATTTTAAAGGATCTTCCTCAACTGCAAAGGCCCACAAGAGCATCCATTATGGGGGAATATATTTCTATCACTAATATTTTGTCTCCTTGGCTCCTCAATACAGATTATGGGGAAGTTAAAATTGCAATCTAATTCATGCCCGAGGTCAACATTGTATGATGTAATATCGATAGGCCTAAGGACACTAATTTTGTATGTATTGAATTTATTTCAATATTTAATTATGTAATCCCTATAGGCCATTGCTAACCTTGTTATGGTTAAATACACTATAACGTGTAATTAACCTTAATCCCTCTGTTATGTCAGCTTAGGTTAAACCCTTTTATGCATTTGGGTTTTGGTATTGGTATAAATACCCCTCACCACTCCTCATTTTAATAATCAGAGTGTTGTGTAATATTATCTATGGATATAACAATTATTTATGGTGCCTATGAGTGCCACCAAATAACTCTTTTTTTTGTCCTTTTTACTTTATATTTAAGATTTGAGTGGATGGTTTGCTTTTGTTTGTTTATGAAAAACATTGTGAATTCCAACATGGTATCAAAGTGGGTATGAAGTTGCCTCACTTGGTCACATGAAAACATTGTTTTGTGCCTTTGTTTTTCTTTTGAACTAAAGAGTGATTCTCTCATTTCAATCTCATTTGTTGGTTTTGCATAAGAGGTAAAAAGGATTATCTTCAAAAAAATAATCCACTTTTTCAAAAAAATTGAAGGCTTTCCACTATCTTTTTAGAAATCATATTTAGAGGCTACGAGCTTGATTTCAAGCTACTGAAGGGATTCAAGGATTTTTGTCCAAATATTTTTCTCCTTAACAGATTCATTGCATGTATCTTTTGAAATTAAAATGTGGCCCCTTTACACACCTTGTCTTTGGATTGATAGCCTCGCGACAAGAAGTGCACACCACTTTTCCTTACAGGGAGAGAGTGTGCTACATTCTACCATGTAGGGTGACCATTGTAGCTAGATCAATGCATCCTAGTTCTCTATTACATAAAGGGTTTGAGTTCAAGTTTGCATATGCATCATTTTTTATGAAGATGAATTCATGCTTTATTGAAGGTGCTCTAAATGATAACAACCTCTCTAAAGAAGACCATATTTATCTAAATATGGTTGTGGCATCATGGTATGGAGGTTTCATTGGAAGGGATAGGGCATAGGATCAAGTTGTTCCCATCCCCATTTTTGCTAAGAGTGACATTATTTTTATCTTTTATGGAGGATCTAATTATTTTAACAAGAACTACCCAAACATACAATAGATATGTTTTAGGAGGTAGTGGACATGTGTTCAAATCATGCACTAGTATTTTCTATCAATAGAAATAGAGTGGATGGCAGGTTAAAATGATTTCTCCTCTTTGGTTACTCATTTATGAAACAAATGAAGTAGCTAGCATGTTGCGCTTAGCACAAGGGAGACCTAGTTTTGATTCTCTCCAAGCCTCTTTGAGCACTAAAAAATTTTAAGTGGATAAGAGGTTGATATGACCTTATTTCTTGCCATAATAATCCATTTATTATCTATATATCTACTCAACAAATCAAATCAATCCAAGTGTTGCAATCACTAAGATTCAAAATTTTTGATGTGGTGAAAAGTAAGTAAATTGCACCAATGAATCATGGATCACCAAGTACAAGTAGGCAGTTGATTCTTCTCTTCCCAAGGTTGGGAGCTTTGATTTTTATTTTTTTGGAGTCCATTAAGGCAAATAGTTTGGAGGTTATTACTATTGCATACATAAGCATTTTAACCTTTTTATCAAACTACATGATTTTTCAAGTTCTATGCATTGGTGGCATAAGTGCATGGACCTACTACAATGTTAGGGGCTAGGTTGTGTAAGATGAACCATAAATCCCTAGTTACTCATCCTAATGAATGAAATTACAATATTTGGTCAATCCAAATGATTGGAATGTTATAAAGTAAGAACCTATGATGTATATTTCAAGAGGGCAAAACAATTATTCTTGATGAATAAACTCATTGTACAATAGAAGAGGAGGTTGTTGGTTTATTTTACTTGTTGATTGAATTAGAGCTCATTTTCCATATCAAATAGGAGAGCGAACCTATCAAGGTATGGTCAAAATTGTAGGAGTTTTTTGGGAAAGTTAATACTACAAAAGTAAGTCACTTGGAATTAGAGTTTTTCTCTCTTAAACATGTTGAGTTTGATAATTTTGAGGACTATATTATGAGATTCAAGGCTTTGAGGGTAGATATTGCATCTTTTGGAGGTAAAGAGAAATATGATGCAAGATGTGAAACGATTTTCTTTGGTAATATCTCCCTCTCTTTTCAAATTTTGAACCTAATGATTCACATGATTCCTATGTTCTTAAAATCTCATAAGACTCTCATTCTTGATTAGTTTTTTATCTCCATGTTCACTTTTAGATGGCAATACAGAATTGTGGTGAGACTCCACAAATATAGGATCATACAAAGGAATTCAAATCTAAGGAGGCTAAGACCTATGATAATTATTCAAAGACTAAGAAAACCATTTGCAACTATTGTAAGAGGGAGGGATACCGAACAAATAATTTCTTGCTAAAATTACAAAGGATTGAAGCTAAGTTCTTGAAGATTAATAGACATCTTCCAAATGATGAGGGAGATTCTAAAGGATCTTCCTCAACTACAAAGGTACCCAAGAGCATACATTATAGGGGGGATATATTATTATCACTAATATCTTATCTCCTTGGCTCCTCAATACAAATTTTGGATGATGTTAAAATTGTATTCTTATTCATGGCCATGGACAACATTGTATGATGTAATATTGATAGGCCTAAGGGTATCCATTGTGCAAAGTGTTTAATTTATTGTAAAATTTTGTTATATAAACCCTATGGGACAAGGTTAGCCTTGTTATGGTTAAACCCACTTTCTAACTTGTAATTAACCTTAAGCCCTCTTGTTATGGTGGATTAGGTTAATATATTTTATGTGTAGACATGGAAAATTGACCCACTTTAGTGGGCAATCTTCCTTGAGCCCTCTGGGAGACCCCTTGGACTTGCCTAGGGCAAGGGTAAGGCTTCTCCCCCCTTCTTTTACCTTTTTCCCCTCTCTATGCGAAATCACACTCTCGCCCTTGATGGGGCGCGACTTCGCATAGGTAAAATCATGATCGGCCTTGATGGGGCACGATTTTGCATTTTTAGGGTTTCTTCTAAGAAAACCCTAATTTTTTGGGTTTGGCATGTTTTACGTCGGCCCTCCTTGGTTTTCCCACCTTTCTCGCCTTCAAATCCGCTATATAAGGAGGGTTTGAATTCACTTTTCACACATAAAACAATTATTCATGATACAATTTAGATTTATCACATGCTAACATTTGATTTCTCGTAAAGTGTTCTTATTCGGTCTACATCCTTCTTCTTCTTTCAAGCAAGTTAACTTTGGAGTGTGAAGTCTGATTGGTTTTCTGTTGCATTGGATTGTTGATTGTTGTTGCTCGCTCTTGGTGGATTTGTGTTGAAGCCCTAAGGAGAGATCAACTATTTGGGAGGTCTCAAACCTTTCTGCCTACTTCCTCACTCTCTTCTAGGTGAAAGTACTCTGTTGCATGTTTATTTTTATTCATTGCACTTAGGATTTATTATTTCACTTTGATCTGAGATGTTTCATCTCACTTCTATGAAATCATGCTCGGGTCTCTATGGGGTATGATTCTACCTATGCGTTATCATGCTCACTTGTTATGGGGTGTGATCTCACCTAAGACAAATCTAGGGGTAAACTATTATTCTAAATTTCATAATTGCATTTTAGACTACATTTAGAGCTTGATAGTACATTTTGTTATGTGGTTTTATCATTTTATTATGTTGTATTGTATTATGTTTGTTTTCTTCCAAAGGTCAATTTTTACTTTTATTTATCAAAGGTCAGCTAAAAGGACCTAGGGGGCTTGACTGTTGTACCTCCAAGAATTGTTGTATAATGGCCTAAGTAGGCCCCCTAATGCTAATCATATTTTTCAAGTGTTTATCAAGTTATCTTGTAGGAATATGAATTATTGATAGCATTGGATAAAGGGATAAAGGCAAGGATAAATCATCGGATAAGCTAAGTGTTCTGATTAGTCTTTAGGTTGTTTGTTGAGTGCTTTATATTTCTATTGTAAACCCTAGATCTGATTTTATAGAAATATATTTAATTAATTTCTAGGTATTTGAAATATAAACAACATATAGTGTGCACTTAGGGTTAATTATGTTTGTGCATCTCTTCTTGAGCCCTTGCTTAAAGGTTGTCTATTTAGAACCCTAGGGTTAGAAAAGCATTCAAAGAAAGAATCATTCTAGGGTTAGCTCTTGTATTCTTGCATTCTGTATTTCTGCATTGTCCTTTATCTTTTATAGCATAGATCTAGAAAGGCCAAATCTAGGTGTTTGTCTTGAATCTAATACATCAAACATTCTTGAAAACCATAGGACTTGGAGCGAGTCCTTAAACCATTCTTGGTGAACCCTTCCCCCTAGCATCGAGTGTAGAGAACAACATACCCCCATGGTTCACCCCAAAGGCTTTCTCTTGTGGATCTAACTTTTGGGAATTGTACGTGGTAGGGTAGTTTTCCCCCTCTACATATTTGGTGAACCCGATGTGAACACCTCCTTTATTTTTAAAATATTTTAAGCAAGATCACTAAATTTGTTTGTGTGGTTGAAAAACCTTAATAATATCTTTAAAAATATTTTTGTTTCTGTTGTTAGCATTCTCTTCTATCCTTTCACTTTTCTAATGGCTCCTTTCCTTAGAAGTTAGTGAAAGCACCTTGAATCTGATTATGTTCCTCCTAAAGATGATCATATTGATAGAGAGGATCCTAACATAGATCTAGAAGAACAAGATAATATGGAAATTGAAATGATTTTTGATCCTTATGAAGGACCTAATGGTGGGTTTATCTTTTCATCATTTGAGCATATTTGGGGTTTTATGAAAGCTAATAGGGATAAGATATTGGAAGGTATGGAGTGAGAAGCTCATCTCAAAAGAGGTGAGACTCCTCCACCTCCTCCTCCAATAAGCTCCCCTATGCTTGACCAAAATAACCCCTTGCCTAAATCAATGCATCCTAATAATTTGAACCAAGCTATTGATACTACTACAACCACCAACATTGGAAGGAATCTGCAAGCTCCTCCAATTAGTAGTATCACTCAAAAGTGTTTTCAATTTCTTCCTCAATCTTCTAATCTCAACACTTTTGCTTCTATTCTACCAAATGTTAGTTGTCCATTTTCACAAGGTGCCACATATAACAATAATATTCATACCTCCAACTTGAATCAAGCATTGGTTCCTCAACACACATATGCTCCTCCTTTAGGGAATCTGGGAATAATGCATAACAATAATCCAGAAGTGCAAAATTTAACAAATATGGTAAAGCAATTGGTTTCAAAAGTTGAGATGATTCAGCCTTCAAGTTTTACTTACAGTTATAAGGAAATGTGTAATCAGCCATTGGATCCTATTGTTGCTTCTAGACCTTATCCTAAGCATTTTCCTATGCTAGTTTTACCTATTTATAAGGGGATAGAAGATCCAATTGAGCATTTAAGAAGATTTAGAATAACTTGCCATGATCTCATTTATGATGACATGTTGTTACTTAAAATATTTCCTAAGAGTCTTGGTGGCATGGCATTAGAGTGGTATTATCGGTTACCTAATTATTCCTTGAAGAATTTTGAAGAAATAATATAATTATTTGTTCAACAATTTGGTGCTTATATTGAAAAGGAAGTGACAATGAAAGATGTTTATAATTTAAAACAAAGTAAAGAGGAAAGTTTTTCAGAATTCTTGGCTCGTTGGAGAAGTTTAGTTGGATGTTTGAGATATACTTTACCTCCAAAAGATATGCTTGAGATATTTATTGGTAATTTACAAGAACAATTATCTTATGCATTAGAGACTACTACTATTACATATTTTGATCAAGCAATTGATTTAGCAAGAAAAGTAGAACATGCCCTTATCAGAAGAGGCCAACTCAAAGTCAAAGAAGAGAAACCTACTAAGTCTCAACATAAGAATAAACACATAGGAGGTGATAGTGGAATGGATAGTAGGTATGTTAATAATGTTACTAACAACCTACAAAATATAGTACTTCAGAAACCTCCACAAAGGAATTTTACAAGGCTTAATATGTCTATGGAAGCAACTTTGAAATAACTTTTAGAAGCCAATGCAATTGAGTTACCTCCCATAAGACAACCAGATACTACAACTCATTGGTATAAGGTAGGTCAACATTGTGCATATCATAGAGTGGAAGGACATTGGACAAATTCTTGTAAGAAGTTGAAACATGTGGTTCAGGATTTGATTGATGCAGGATGTATTGACTTAGGTAATTCTCAGGCATTGAATAATCAAGTACCTACCCAACAAACTATGACTACCAATCAAGATATGGGAATATTTAAAGATCCATTGCCAAAATATAATCAACAAGTAGCAAATTAGGTGGCTCATCAGAATGAGCCTCCTCCCTATGGTAATATGGTTGGCATGGTTGGGGTAACTACAAGAAGGCAAGCTCAGACTCAACATCCTCAACAAGGATAGAATTCTGTATTACAACCTGGTTCAGTTTTGAAGAATAATCAAAGAAAAGTTTCAGATATAGGGACTCCACCTATTGTATTGAGACCATAACCTAAGGTTTCATTTGATCTCCAAAAGTAGTTAGCTAGTACTCCAACAAAGATATCAGTTTTAGAGCTCCTACAAACTTCTCCCAACCATAGAGATGCTTTGATGGAATTTCTAAAGCAACAATCGGTTCCCTCAGATATTTCTCCTAATGCTATAGTTGATGTCGTAGGTTCTCTTGGGATACATCACATCTCATTCTCGGATGATGATAAACCTTCCTCAAACTTGCAAGAAGATTCTTCACTTTACATCATTGCACTTATTGGGGATACTTTTATTAAGAGAATTTTGATTGATAATGGTTCTTCCCTCAATTTGTGTACATATCAATTCTTTCAAAAATTTGGATTAAAAGAGGAAGATTTAACAAAATCTGATATCATTATAAAAGCTTTCAACAATGAGTCCCAAGAATCTTGTGGTGTCATATCTCTTCCCCTCAAGGTTGGGCCTAAAATATTAGATACTTTGTTTTATGTGGTACATTATCCTACATATTTTAATCTTCTTCTTGGATGACCTTGGATCCATGCAATGAAGGTCATCCCTTCTACTCTTCATCAATACCTCAAGTTTGAATTTAAAAATCAAGTTGTCACCATCCCGGGTGATCCTCGACCATTTGAGTTTTGCTCAAATGTAGAGCAAGCTCAATCTGAGTTCAACCTATGTCCTATTTCTTCAATGGTTTCTCCATGTTCCTCATCTCAGATATCAGAACAATTTCAAAATTTAAAAATGAGTGAGGAACATATCTTAAATTTTTCATCTCAGGATCATGATAATCAGTTTCTTCAAGAACCTCTTCTGGATCTAGCCAAGCTACCACCATCACCAAGAACCATGGGTTTACCCCATAAGAAAGGTGATGTTGTACACATTGGCATGTGTACCTTTATCTTCATAGGAACTACCTTCAAAGAAAATATACGTGGTAGCAACCCCTCTCCCATTGAGCATTATTTTGCTCATTGTTACCTTTCCAATGACTACCCACTTCCTAAATAGATCCTATCTAGTATGGGATATGTAGGTAAAGGTTTGGGGCCACAATATAAGGGCATTCAAGAGCCTTTGGATGTTGAGATCTGGCCTAGGAGATGTGGCATAGGTTTTATACCTAGTAAAGACCAACCTTTACCATTTGATAATGATGATCATCTTATGACTTATGTTGAATATATGGATTATCAAAAGTCAAGAGTGGGTGATTTGTTTAGAATATGTGGGGGTGGTCCCCCTTATTCTTTTGAGATCTTGTTTTGCAATATGATTGATTTTGTATGTTCTAAAAATAAGCCTTCTATTTTAAAAGTAGATCCTGCTTGGTTGTCTTATAATGATATTTATATTAAAAAGAATGGTTTTGTTCGTAAATGTATTGATTATCGTGCCATGGCTGTCAGAGAAAGAGCCATGAAGGAGCTTCTCCATGATTTTCATCATCGATATGACTTACTTTTTGGGGATTTCTTTGAGGAAATAGTTCATGGTACACTTGTTTCTTATCCCAAGAAAGGTGACACACTTAGATTTTGTGTCGACTTTCATCCTGCTTGTTTAAATTAATTAATTAATAAAAAATAAAAATAAAAAATAAAAATTGCATCAAATCAATTAATTATCATTTAGCTATGCATTTGCATTTCCGTTGCATCCATCTGCTTGTTCATACTGCATTGTTGCTTGTCATCCTTTTGCATTGCTTGCTTGACATTTAACACAACTTGCATGCTTGAATGTCATATTTTGCATGATTGCTTGTTCATGATTGCTTGATCATATAGATTTTGGGGATCTTGCGACAATGGCATGTGATGATACCTAGTTAGGTCATAGCTCACATGCATTGCACTCTCTCTAGGGTTCTGATGCCTAGTAAGATCCCCACCTAGGGTTTCTTCTTCAGTCTTCTTTCTTGCTTCTCTTTGTTTCTTCAAGTTCTATCTTCCTTGGTCTTAGAAGTATTGAGAGTATCTCTTAGATCAAGGATGATAGTTTGTTAATATTTCCTTGTCACTTCTCCATTGCCTTCTTTTTCTTTGTCTTCCTTTGCTTTTGATAAGGAGATACGTATGCTTTATTTCTCAAAGTTGTCTTCTCTGCACATTTGCACACACTCACTATATTGTTTTATTTAAAACCCCTATCGGGGGTAGCACTCACCTAATATATTTTATCCTTATATATTACACCCCACATGGGATAATTATACATCCTAGTGGGTATCTTATCGGATATGATCTTCTATCGGGTTATACTCCCTTTTGACTCAATGGGCTCAACACCCCATTATAGGATAAGCTCCTTGGCCATTTTTAGTAGGCCTCGACATACATCCTAGTGGGTAATCACCCCACAATAGTCAATTAGTGAGCAACCACCCATAGCGGGTCAGACTCCAACACCTCATCCTTTACGGTGAGTACTATACCCATAGTGGGTTTAGCTCCCTCTTTTTTGGTATGATTCATAGTATTTAATCACATTGGTCCCTTGCGACCTATGCTGATTTTGATACTATGTTTCACCTATCCTTCTCTATTTTATATGGTTGACCTTTGGATCTTCTTCTTCTTTGTCTTCTCTCTCTTCTTCTTCTCTTTGTTGGTTTTCTTTCTTGTTTTATCTTGTGTTTTATTTCTTCCTTCCATCCATTTCATCCATGCATTTCATATAGTCTTGCATTAAGATAGATTTCATACATAAAATATTAAAATTAAAGAACATCTAATTAAATCAAATCACATGCACACAATCACACAAAATATAAAAGTAGCTATGTATTACTCGATGAGAAAAAGAGAGATACATTAGTGTCTGGTTGGTGTACCATAGTCCAGTCCTGGTACACTCAACCAATCCCTAGGGATGCATACCACAATCAAAACTGGCATGTCATCTTGATCCCTAGCCCTAGCTCTGAGAGCCTATCTCCTCTGCTCTACCTAGAGGAGGAGGTGGTCCAGGTAATCACATACCCATGGATGGTGAAGCTAAGAATATTTGTGATCGAGATCATGACCTACTAGCTGATTGGAGGGATGGAGGGAGTGTCACTCTCTACCCCTATGGTACTACCTAGTAGTACATAGTCTCATAAAAGGTAGCCCATTGAATGGCCACCTCCAGCCTCTCCCCTACCCTCTGTAGCTCTACCTATAAAAGGTGGACTCCATCGCTAGCCTAGCTGCTCTTAATGATAGCCATCCCCTCTCCCGAGCCCTCTGGTGCTCTATGTCTAGATGGCTCACCTCCCCTTAGATATGATCAACCTCTACTCGAGCTACATCCCTCTCCCTCTCTATGGTACTCAATGAGCCTTGTAGTCCCTCGATCCTCTTGGACCTATCCTCTTAGAGTAGGTCCACCTATCTCTATAGAGTCACCACCTATGCTCGTAGCACCTCTACCTCCTCCCTTGGATCCCCTCATCTTGAGGCCTAGCCTTATCAATTCTATTGATGTGGAGGCCTCTCTTGATCCTCCACCTGGTAGTACCTTAGCCTCTATGGGGGTAACTCTAGATGCCCCTACCTCCTTGGTCCTTGCAGCATTGGTGTCCTTCATCACTAGCTCAATCTGAACCTGAGCTTACCTCTATCTTGGAGCTATTAGGCCTTATTGTGCCCTCTCTATGGCTCTATGAGCTACCTCTTAAAATATCATTGCATGCTTGGGTCCATCACCTGGTACCTCTATATCAGAATAGGTAGGGAGACCCTCTAGGGCATGACTCCTCTATACCATCACCTGTAGTCGAAGGCCACTCCTATGTCATCCACCCTAGGATCCATGTAAGGAGGATCATCCAAGTCCTCCTCTACCCACCTGGCCAAGTTTGGTCTACCTCCCACCCCTATTGGGTCTTGGTAGACTCTTTGGTACTAGTAATCCTCTAGGTCTAGGATTCCCTGTAAGATCTTAAACTACCTCAGGACTCGATCAAATTAAAGATCTCTGGCTCCCCTCTCTCTGTAGTAAGCCATCTAATCCTCTTGATCCTCACTAGCTCTATCCTATCCTCAGCCCATCCTAGGTGTAGATTCTAGGGTCACCATATAATCTTGGCCTCCCTCAGCTCATCTATGACCCACCTCGCTAGTGGTAGGTGCTTGATGTAGGTCCTCGTGACTCGCTCTAGGGATCTGGACCATCTATATGTTGTTGGTCACTCTAGGTTGGGCAATGGTCCTGGTAGTGCATCCGATCTTCTACAGCTATGTGCTCCCAGCTCCATACCTAGAGCAAATTCATGCACACTAATCCTGTATATCACTTGTACATGATATTGTACAATATCTTGTACAAGTGGGCTAACACATATGGACCCCATGTGAATTAAACTCCCTGGTGTTACATGTCTACTACTACACCTACCATAATCCATGGTAGATATTACCTACTCGTATGGCACATCAACTATCCTACCACCACCCCATAGAGCATGGTCATCAATGGGTCCACCCCATATCACCCCACTAGGTCATCTATGACTATGGTGCTCTCTCACACCTGGTGGGTCTAACCTCTTAAAAATTATTGCAAGGTCATTGGCCTCCCTCGTGCTCTATAAACTATCATCCCTCTGATAGGGATGCACAAGATGCACCACACATCCTCTAGTGTGATGGTCATCTCTCCTATGGGTAACCAAAAGGTAGATGACTCTGGGTACCATCTCTCCACCAGCACCATCAGTAGAGCCCTATCTACCTCTACTCGAGGTAGTCTCACTAGGTGGTCTAGCCCCACCACCTCTAGTGTGTCTCTCTCTACCTATTTGAGTGCCTCTAGCTCCACCTCTAAGGAGCCTGCTCGCCACTCATGGCTCTCGAGTACCCTAAGCTGCAATAACAACAAAAATAAAATTTTCCATCAGTTAAATTAATCAAAAATTAATTCTAAATAAATAAATTAATTAAAAATTTAATTAAATTAAAAATTCTAAGTTTGTTGCTAAGTTCAAATTTTGCATTCTCAAAGTTTAACTTGCTTGCTTCTTCTCTCTTTTTCTTTCTTTTTCTTTTTCTTTTTTTTTTTTTTTTCTTTTTTTCCCTTCGATGAAATCATGCCTGGTTTTCTAGGACCATGATTTCATCAAGGTGAAGATCATGCCCCACTTTCATGAGGTATGATCTCATGAAATCATTGTTTATTTTATCTCTACCCAGGGTAAATCATGATCGGACCATAAAATCCTGGGTCGTATGGTAAAACCATCGATTTTGGGAAAACCACCCAAAAATGCATAAAATTTTGAAAAATTGAAATGCAAGTGTGGTTTTTGACCCTACCTATGCTCGCTCTACTTTTGTGTTGGCCTCACCCCTCACGATCATTGAATGGTGCATCGGTAGTGCCATCTCCCTTTTTTCCTAAAGCTCTTTTCTTCTCTCTCATGCAGTAAAAATGAATTAGGGTTTTACCCCTTTTTTCACTTTTATCCTTATTTTCATGCTTTTTTTTTTTCTCTTTTGTTTCTCTTTGCTTCTTCTTCTTTTGAGTCTATCTTTTCGAGTTTTCATGAGGGATTTGTTCCTCATAAAACTCGAGGGGGCACCCTGGCCTTAGAGGTATTAATGTCCCTAATGCCTCGATTTGCATGTAAAACATGAAAGTGTTTGGAATAACATCATTTTTGCACCATCCTTTTCTTCTAAACTAGCCACCCTATTTTTGCTTGTCACATTTTGTTTGTGAGTGTTTACATATTTTCTTTGACACATTTATTAGGCCATAAATGCGTCAAAGAGGGGGTAAAATGTAGACATAGAAAATTGACCCACTTTAGTGGGCAATCTTCCCTGAGCCCTCTAGGAGACCCCTTAGACTTGCCTAGGGCAAGGGTAAGGCTTCTCCCCCTATTTTTCCCTTTTTCCTCTCTATGCGAAATCATGCTCACCCTTGATGGGGTATGACTTTGCATAGGTAAAATCATGATCGGCCTTGATGGGGCATGATTTTGCATTTTTAGGGTTTCTTCTAAGGAAACCCTAATTTTTTGGGTTTGGCATGTTTTACATCGGCCCTCCTTGGTTTTCCTACCTTTCTCACCTTCAAATCCGCTATATAAGGAGGGTTTGAATTCACTTTTCACACATAATACAATTATTCATGACATAATTTGATGATTTATTGCATGCTAACATTTGATTTCTTATTTAAAGTGTTCTTATTTTGGTCTGCATCCTTCTTCTTCATTTGCAAGCAAGTTAACTTTGGAGTGTGAAGTCTGATTGGTTTTCTATTGCATTGGATTGTTGATTGCTTGTTGCTCGCTCTTGGTGGATTTGTGTTGAAGCCCTAAGGAGAGATCAACTATCTGGGAGGTCTCAAACCTTTCTGCCTACTTCCTCGCTCTCTGCTAGGTGAAAGTGCTCTATTGCATGTTTTTTATTCATTGCACTTAGGATTTATTATTTCGATCTGATCTGAGATGTTTCATCTCACTTCTATGAAATCATGCTTGTGTCTCTATGGGGCGTGATTCCGCCTATGCGTTATCATGCTCACCTATTATGGGGTGCGATCTCACCTGAGCCAAATCTAGGGGTAATCTGCTATCCCAAATTTCACCATTGCATTCTAGGCTGCATTTAGAGCTTGATACTACATTCTATTATGTGGTTCCATCATTTTATTCTGTTGTATTGTATTATGTTTGTTTTCTTCCAAAGGTCAATTTCTGCTTTTATTTATCAAAGGTCAGCTAAAAGGACCTAGGGGGCTTGACTGTTGCACCTCCAAGCACTGTTGTACAGTGGCCTAAGCAGGCCCCCTAATGCTAATCATATTTTTCAAGTGTTTATCAAGTTATCTTGCAGGAACAGGAATTATTGATAGCATTGGATAAAGGGATAAAGGCAAGGATAAATCATCGGATAAGCTAAGTGTTCTGATTAGTCTTTAGGCTGTTTGTTGAGTGCTTTATATTTCTGTTGTAAACCCTAGATCTGATTTTATAGAAATATATCTAATTAATTTCTAGGCATTTGAAAGATAAACAACATATAGTGTGCACTTAGGGTTAATTCTGTTTGTGCATCTCTTCTTGAGCCCTTGCTTAAAGGTTGTCTATTTAGAACCCTAGGGTTAGAAAAGCATTCAAAGAAAGAATCATTCTAGGGTTAGCTCTTGTATTCCTGCATTTGTATTTCTGCATTGTCCCTTTTATCTTTTATAGCATAGATCTAGAAAGGCCAAATCTAGGTGTTTGTCTTGAATCTAATACATCAAACATTCTTGAAAACCAGAGGACTTGGAGTGAGTCCTTAAACCATTCTTGGTGAACCCTTCCCCCCTAGCACCGAGTGTAGAGAACAACATACCCCCGTGGTTCACCCCAAAGGCTTTCTCTTGTGGATCCAACTTTTGGGAATTGTACATGGTAGGGCAGTTTTCCCTCTCTACATTATGTATTTAGGATTTTTATATTGGTATAAATACCCCTCACCACTCCTCATTTTAATAATCAGAGTGTTGTGTAACATGATTTATAGATATAGTTATTATTTATGGTGCCTATGGGTGATGACCAATTTTTTTTTGCTTCTTTTCCTTTCTATATAAGACTTGAGTGTGATGGTTTGATTTTATTCATTTTCAAAAAATTATGAATTACAACATATAATGGTCAAGGACAAAATCATTCTAACCTATGGGCTCAAGCCAAATAAATAAACATAGATGACACAGTATATTAGGGTAATTATAGGCTTGAGACTTTCTACATGCATCTTGACAACTTCAAACACTAAAGGCATATGGAAGTAATTCCATGATACCAACTTAATTTTAAAATAAATCCAACTATCCCTCAACTTCATTCAAACACTAAAGACATATAGAAGTACTTCCATTATACCAACTAACTTTTGAAATTAATCCAACTATCTTCTAACTTGTCATGATGTTCCAATTCATATAGTACTAAAATGCTTTTAACAAGCATTTTATTTAACATAATAAATTTAATCAATAGTTTTAGATATCAACACTAAATTCATTTTTATTTGAAAATTGTATTCTAGTAGTTTTCTGAGTGTTTTTACTTACAATATTTATAAATCTTGTTTGTAGTGTATGCATAAAATGCTCTCCAAAATAAATCCTTTCCATTTTCTTTTACCATTCCATATGAGGCAATTTATAATTTGTTTATGTCCACTCCTTATCACAACCATCATTTTAACATATAAATACCTAGGCCTCCCTGTGTAGACCATAATCATCCTCCAACTTATCTTAATAGATTGAAATATAAGATACATGTTTTCTTTCATGGACTAATTTGTTTATGAAATATTAATAATAAACATGTTTTACTTTGCAAGAAAATTAGTACATAGAAATTAACAAAATACATGTATGTAGTTAGTTTGAAAATAATGACATCTCTATGTGATTATATAGAATTTTTTTTATAGGTTTTAAAAATACTACTTGGCATGCAAATACAATATTATTCATTAAAAAAGTCCTCTCCATTTTATTCCTATACCCCATGACTTAGTTTATTCTAAGGCACTTCCTCTCCTCTCATTGAAAAATTGTCTATATTTTCATAATAGAATGACTCAAAAAATAAAAAATAAAACTAGCTCATAGAGCTTTCTCTTTTATAGGTAAATCAAAAATAAATTTGATCACTTTATGAGGATATTATTATGAATATGAGATCCATGTTTCACTTTGCAAGTCGAACATCCTTCTAAACTTGTCTAAGGAGGTAAAAAAGGTGAGAACCTATTCATACACTAAAGGCACATTGTATTTTTTAAGTAATAATTAAGCTTTTCAATTATTCCATTTAGTCCTTAGATAAAGCCTTTAATTTTATTTTCATAGTCCTACTTTATTTGTGTGGCACGGTATTAAGTAAGTTGGTATCATAAAGCTTAGGCCTTTTCTACCCTTGTGACATAAATTATAATACCTTATAATTTCTTTGTACATATTAGGTTACCATAAATGCAATATCCTCTACATCTTGGTAAAATAAGGTATAACACCCTAATATTTCTTTGAACATGTTAAGTATCATCAACTATAGATGTTTTAAACCTCTAGAAGAGATGATATAATTCCATGATTATCAAGTACAAGGAACAATTGAGAATGATTTGAAGAGTGGTAATCTTCATGACTACCAAAGATATAATGACTCAAATTTATTGGATTTCATGTTTTGCTTAGAAATATTAAAGAATAAAAGTGCACGTGTTAGATGATATTGAATGTTTTCCTTTTCTTAGTCATATTCTCATTCACCTATAAAAACCAACTTATAAAGAAGTGGATCAAGTAAAATTAAATGGTATAGAAACTAATTTTTTAGTTGGACTTAAAACATATCATAACAAGTGGTTAAAACCAATTAAATGTTCCATAAAATAGATGATAATATATTTGCACATCTTGAATGTAGCAATATGAATGTTGGAATATGTGGTGTTAACATTCACTTAAGGCCATGATCAAATTTTATGTAATATTTGTGTAGACACCTAAAACGCACCATGTTGAGGGCGACTACTCATATGGACATGCTACAAAACCATATGAAGGATTTTGGATAGACTCCAAAATAGAGCAGTGGTTCTAACCACTCAATTTAGGCATTCTAGCCTAAGTAGTCTGAACTGTAGCCCAGACCTACGGTATCCAGTCTGAACCACGGTTGACACCTGTGGTCTCTAGTTTGGATCGTAGCTGTGACCTGTGGTTTGAACTGGAGTTTAGTTAGGCCTTCCATCCAAGCCAAATCAGTTGGAACGGCCAAGAGATCTAGAAGGAGGCAATTGGAGGACAGAAGATTCCAAAGGCTTCCATCCCAACTGACCTAACCAACCTTCTTGATCTTGGCTTCTCCATGAAGCCACCCCTAGCCCTAGGGGCATGCTATAAGTACCCCCATTTTTCAATGGGGAAAAGAGGACTAAGAAGAGATAATTTGCATAGCGAAGCACTATCGAATTGTCGAGCAAACTAGTTGATCAAGAGAGCAGCAAAACCCTGTCAAATTGCATAATGAACTTGTGCATTTTGGAGCCCCTTTGCTATCCATGCAATGATCAATTAGCCATGGATGCCCTAGGTGCCTAGGAGGATCAAGAAACACAAATCCGGGCAAACGAAGGCCCTTCATAGTGATTTTACCACCAAATCTATCAGAGGACGACAAAGGTGACCCTTGAACATCAATTCGAACAAGGAGGTCAAGCCCACTACCCCTAATTCTGAGGGAAAACACATCAGAGGTCAAACTATGGCTATTAACCATGGTTTATAGTGTAGATCGCCCCTCATAGCTGCGATTTGCAATAGGTTAGAGATCACCTTACTCAATATGCTTTTTACTGCATAGGTTAGTCAGATTAGTTATTTCATACGTTAAATTGCACTTTTAGAGAAACTCTGACCGTAGGAATTAGGCATTTTACGTGTTGTAGTGGTTAGAAGTCTATTGAATATTTTTGATGCTTTATTTCTTTCAATTCAATATTTGTTCAATACATCATGTTTTTATTCATGTTTTGTATATTGTAGTGTAATTCTTGATACAATTAGAATAGCGTAGAACCTTTATTTATTCTTTATTGTTTCATTAGTTTGATGGCATTTACATGTATAATCCTTTAAATGGCCTCATCACGAGAGGTTATCAATCTATATAAAAATGCATTATTGTTTCTTGTTCGTATGGAGATAGGTGCAGAAAGGAGCCTATATCATAATCCTTCCACATCATGGAGAAGAGGGTTAGCTCTACCCCAAGGCAGTTCCTGTCACCATGAGGGGCATTTTGATCACACCTACCCTTAAGAGGGAAACAATTACACACTCCTATTGTAATATTGTATCAAGATGATTATCCCTAAGAGGGATGTACTTGTAATTTTATTTTGAATTTGAATATAATGGAATAAAGCGTGTTTTATTGATTCATTTATTGTCAATTTCTTGTTCTTGTATCCATGTTATGCTTTTGTCAATTATTACCATAAGACATCAATGTTGAGCAAGGTGCAGCGACAGTATTGTCATTGTTGTCAACACAGTCAGATAGATCGGTTGATGCAGTGGACAGGAGCTCAGAGGTTATTCAGAGTATGTACAGTGATGTTAAATACTTATGAGGATGTTTTTGATGTTTGGGTGAAGTTGTTACAGGTTATCCAAGAAGACCGAAGTGGCCCATATGCTAAAGATCAAAGAAAGAGAAGCGAAAAAGCAAAGAGAAAAAAGTGTCACGATATCGCGACATGTTGCATTTTCGCGGCCAAAAGAGAAGAGAAAATGCAAGGAGAAAAAGTGTCACGATATCGCGACATGTTGCATTTTCGCGGCCAAAAGAGAAGAGAAAATGCAAGGAGAAAAAGTGTCGCGATATCGCGACATGTTGCATTTTCGCGGTCCAAAGAGAAGAGAAAATGCAAGGAGAAAAAGTGTCGTGATATCGCGACATGTTGCATTTTCGTGGTCCAAAGAGAAGAAAAATGCAAGGAGAAAAAAGTGTCGCGATATCGCGACATGTTGTATTTTTGCGGGCCAAAGGAAAGAGAAAGAGCAAGGAGAAAAAAGTGTCGCGATATCGCGACATGTTGTATTTTCACGGGCCAAAGCAAAGAAAAAGAGCAAGGAGAAAAAAGTGTCGCGATATCGCGACATGTTGCATTTTCGTGGGCCAAAGCAAAGAGAAAGAGCAAGGAGAAAAAAGTGTCGCGATATCGCGACATGTTGCATTTTTGCGGTCCGATGCAAAGAGAAAGAGCAAGGAGAAAAAAGTGTCGCGATATCGTGACATGTCGCATTTTCGTGACTCAAAAATGAGAGGCAAGCAAGAGAAACAAAAGTGTCATGATATCGCGACATGTCACATTTTTGCGACTCAAAAAGGGTAGGCAGCAAAGAAACAAAAGTGTCGCGATATCATGACATGTCGCATTTTTGCGACTCAAAAAGGATAGGCAGGTGAAGAAACAAAAGTGTCGCGATATCACATGTCGCATTTTCATGACTCAAAAAGGGCAGGCAGGCGAGAGAAACAAAAGTGTCACGATATCGTGACATGTCGCATTTTCACGACTCAAAAAGGGTAGGCAGGAAGAGAAACAAAAGTGTCACGATATCGCGACATGTCGCATTTTTGCGACTCAAAAACGAACAGTCATGACCAAGAAAATGAACAGTCATGAAGGAGAAAACGAACAGTCATGGAAAGAAGTGGATGCATGCCCATGTGGAGAAAATGAACAGTCACATGGAAAGAAACGGATGCATGCCCATGTGGAGAAAATGAACAGTCATGGAAAGAAGCGGATGCATGCCCATGTGGAGAAAATGAACAATCGTGGAAGGAGAAAATGAACAGTCATGAAGGATAGAAATGAAAAGCCATTTCGAAAACCAAAACAAATGCATGCACAAGGGAAGAGAAAACGAACAGTCATGAAGGAGAAAATGAACAGTCATGGTAGGAGAATATGGTGTCAATTCTTTGCATGTGACGTGTTTGAAGAAATGCCTTCTCAATATATACAAAAGGAGTTACATAAAGAAGGAGTTACAATTGACAAGTGGCATATGAGAATATGAAAGAAGGAGTTACAACTGGAGTTACAAAGAGAAAGGATTGTTATAAAAGGAGTGTTGCTTGGAGAATTTTAATGTGTGCGAGAGGCGAGCGAGAAGGGTGTGTGTTGTGTGAATTGTGGGTGATGTTGGGTAAGCAATAGACCAGTCAGGGTCTTGTAAAAGTGAAGGCATTTCTATGTCAATATTCTAGTTTCAAATGGAAGTCCAAGTTGGTGCTTGGCTTTAGGGGTTGGTGCTCCTTCCAGTTGGTGCTGGTAAATCAGGGGTTGGTGCTCCTTTCTATTGGTGCAGATAAATCAGGGGTTGGTGCTCCTTCCAGTTGGTGCTGGTAAATTAGGGGTTGGTGCTTCTTTCTATTGGTGTAGATAAATCAGGGGTTGGTGCTCCTTTCTGTTGGTGCAGATAAATCAGGGGTTGGTGCTCCTTCTAGTGGGTGCTGGTAAATTGATTGTAAAGTTGTGCTTTGCAAAGGCTAGATTTGGATGGGAGTCCAAATAGTCATTTTTGAGGAGTAGCCAAATCGGTGAACCTCGGTACATCTTGTGTTGTGTGATGTTCTCTTGTTATACTTGCTTTATTTGGTTTTAAGTTTTCTTTGTTTTGGCTTTAAGAGTTGAATATTTAAGTTTAAAAGAGCTACACTGATTCACCCCCTCTTAGTGTCATTGTGAGACTAACAATTGGTATCAGAGCCAGTTTTCCTTGTCAAGCTAAATCAGCTAGGGTTGATCTTGGATTAGTATGCAATGGGTAAGAAGAATAGATCCTCCTCCAATAAGGCATCTCAGTCAGTTTCAGTTCCTATGGAAGAGAAAATTGAACTAGAAAAGATAGGAGTGAATTCTGAAGTATGTGATGAAAACCTTGAGGTTGAAGTAGATCTAGAAGGTGAGTTGATCGCTGCACTTGAAGAGTTGGGTATAGAAAGGAAAAAGAACAAAATACTGTCCAAGAAGTTGGAAGAATATGGGGATAATATTGAAGATCTCTTCTTACAAATTCATAAAGCCAAGAAAATAGAAGAAGCCTTGAAGTCACACCTGGATGATAAAGGCGATGTATATAGCAAACGTGAAGAGGAATCTAACAAAGTTATTGGTGATCTAAATCTGCAAGTAGAAGAGTCCAAAAGGATTGAAGAAACTCTCAAGTCACAAGATCAATGAGAAAGAGAGTGTTTGCTGCAAACAAGAAGAGGAGATTGGTTTATTGAGGAAACAACTAGAAGAGGCCAATACAAATCTCAAATTTGAGAAGAGCACAGAGTTGCTAGATAAAATGATAAGGCAACAAAGAAGCTCCATGACTAAGTTTGGTCTTGGATATGAAGTTGAACAACCTTCATCTTCTAAATCTACAGAGAAGAAGAAGTCCACTGCTGAAGGATCAAAGCAAGAAAAGTTTGAAGTTGAATCTTCAAAAGGAAGAAAATATCAAAGGAGATCTACAACAAAGCAACCACAACAAAAGAGGTTCTATCACTCTCACTCTATTCATAATAATGCTTTTAATGGCTATTGTTTTAGATGCAACCATTATGGTCACAAGGCAATTTATTGTGGATTGAATAATAGATCAAAGAGTTATGATGGTAGAAATACATCTGATTTTTTGATTGAACACCATATGCAATGTTTTAAATGTAATGGTCATGGGCACATAGCAAGGTTTTGTCCAAGAAATTTTGTATCTAATCTAAGGCAAGACAGTAGATTTCATCAGACACAAAGAATGCAACATAGACAGGGAATAAATCATGTGCATAAAAGAAAGGAAAATAATCATCCATCAAGGATGCACAAGAGACAACCACCCAAGAGAAATGTTCAAGTTCACGAAAAGGTTCAAAATAGGGATGTAGTTGAAAAACTCAAGCCCAAGTTCAAGAAAGTTTGGAGAAAGAAAGAAGAGAGGAAATCGTGTCTCCTTGGACTGAAGGAGACTACTCCTCTATTGCACTAAGCAACTCCAGGTAGCACATCCTCAGGGGGAGCAATCTTAAAGTTTTATTTTAATGCTCCTATGTATTTGTTTGGTTATCTGAGGATGAAAGGCAAGTAGTCAGGGGGAGTTGTCGTATAGTTGTCAAAGTGTGTTTTCGTTCATGTAGTTGTTTGTGGAGGTAATAAGAGAGCATTAATTTTCTCTAAAGAAGTAGCCATTATCAAAGAGATGCCAAAGTCAAAGCAAACAGTGGCACTAGCACCCAATTGGTCAAGAGTGCCAAGTGGCACATGCAAGGCAGAGACATTGAGAGAATAGCACCCAGGTGGTGAAGCACCAAGGAGGACAAGATGCCCATGCACCTAAGAAATTCTTGCATTATTTGAGAAATGCGAGATATTGCTCGAGGAATCCCTTGATCGCAGCGAGGAGAAATGCTCCCTGGAATCGCGTGAAGAACATTCGCCTAAGACATTGAGTAGCCCTAACATATGCCCTAGCAAGAAGCAGAATACTGAGTGTTGATGACTGCACGTAGATTGAGGTTCCAATGCTAGATGTAACGGTCCACTTTCAATACCTACGTAGGCGATGAAAAAATTCATGGTAGCCGTTAGAAACCAGAGACATTGAGCTGCACAATGGATGCGAGGCAAAGTCATCAGTCACGGAGGAGGTGGCAGTCAAAAGGCTAAAGAAATTATGCGCAGGCTGCCTGGAGAGTCGATCACTTTTGATTTGGGAGTAACTTTTGCACAGCTGAGAGTTGCATGTTGATCAAACTATACTAAATAAGTAAAAGCAAGGTACAACAAGAATTATAATATGATGAGCAGAGATTAGAGTGCTTATCCAAGAAGACTTTATGATAGAAAGAGTACCAATGGAGGTGCATTCTATCTTGGAGACAGGTTGGTCGCATGGCACAGTAAGAAACAAGAGTCGGTCTCCTTATCCACAGTAGAGGCAGAATATATTGCAGTGACAACGTGTTGTACGTAGGTATTATGGATGAAACAAACCCTGAAAGATCTTGGTATTAACTTCAGTGAGCCAATTTTAGTTAAGTGTGATAACACTAGTGCCATTAACATCTCAAAGAATCCGGTTATGCATTCTCGCACAAAACATATTGCTATCCGGTATCACTTTTTGAAGGAGAAAGTTGCGGAAGGTGAGGTTAAGTTGGATTTTGTTCCAACAACAGAGCAAGTAGCGGATATCTTCACAAAACCGTTGCCCAAGGAAGTCTTTGAGTACCTTCACAATAAATTGGGAGTGGTCACGCTTCCCAAGAATTGACTAGCTATCGGGACCACATTCTCAGGGGGAGCATTTGTGTATTTGTTTATCTTTTTGCTCATGTTTGTGATTTTTGCTAAGTGTAATAATTTTTGCCTGAGAATGTTGTGCATGGACTCAGGGGGAGTTTACAGTAGCCCTTTGGTATTGTTGTCAAAGGGGGAGAAGAGTTACAGGAAATTGCACAAGAGTTACAGGAAATTGCACGTGTGTTGCCAACAATTCCAAAGGGGGAGATTGTTGAGCAAGGTGCAGCGACAATATTGTCATTGTTGTCAACACAGTCAGATAGATCGGTTGATGCAGTGGATAGGAGCTCAGAGGTTATTCAGAGTATGTACAGTGATGTTAAATACTTATGAGGATGTTTTTGATGTTTGGGTGAAGTTGTTACAGGTTATCCAAGAAGACCGAAGTGGCCCATATGCTAAAGATCAAAGAAAGAGAAGCAAAAAAGCAAAGAGAAAAAAGTGTCGCGATATCGCGACATGTTGCATTTTCACGGCAAAAAGAGAAGAGAAAATGCAAGGAGAAAAAGTGTCACGATATCGCGACATGTTGCATTTTTGCGGCCAAAAGAGAAGAGAAAATGCAAGGAGAAAAAGTGTCGCGATATCGCGACATGTTGCATTTTCGCAGTCCAAAGAGAAGAGAAAATGCAAGGAGAAAAAGTGTCGCGATATCACGACATGTTGCATTTTTGCGGTCCAAAGAGAAGAGAAAATGCAAGGAGAAAAAAGTGTCGCGATATCGAGACATGTTGTATTTTCGTGGGCCAAAGGAAAGAGAAAGAGCAAGGAGAAAAAAGTGTCGCGATATCGCGACATGTTGTATTTTCGTGGGCCAAAGCAAGGAGAAAGAGCAAGGAGAAAAAGTCTAGCGATATCGCGACATGTTGCATTTTCGTGGGCCAAAGCGAAGAGAAAGAGCAAGGAGAAAAAGTGTCGCGATATCGTGACATGTTGCATTTTCATGGTCCAGAGCAAAGAGAAAGAGCAAGAAGAAAAAATTGTCGCGATATCGCGACATGTCGCATTTTCGTGACTCCAAAGCAAAGAGAAAGAGCAAGGAGAAAAAAAGTGTCACGATATCGTGACATGTCGCATTTTTGTGACTCAAAAGGGCAGAGCAATAGCAAAGAAACAAAAGTGTCGCGATATCGCGACATGTCGCATTTTTGCGACTCAAAAAGGACAGGCAGGCAAAGAAACAAAAGTGTCGCGATATCGTGACATGTCGCATTTTCGTGACTCAAAAAGGGTAGGCAGGCAGAGAAACAAAAGTGTCATGATATCACGACATGTCACATTTTTGTGACTCAAAAAGGGCAGGCAGGCAGAGAAACAAAAGTGTCACGATATCACGACATTTCGCATTTTCGCAACTCAAAAATGAACAGTCATGAAGGAGAAAATGAACAGTCATGGAAAGAAGCGGATGCATGCCCATGTGGAGAAAATGAACAGTCAAGGAAAGAAGCGGATGCATGCCCATGTGGAGAAAACAAAAAGTTATGGAAATAAGTGGATGCATGTCCATGTGGAGAAAATGAACAATCGTGGAAAAAGAAAACGAACAGTCATGAAGGAGAAAATGAACAGTCATCGAAGGAGAAAACAAATGCATGCACAAGGGAAGAGAAAATGAACAGTCATGAAGGAGAAAATGAACAGTCATGGTAGGAGAATATGGTGTCAATTATTTGCATGTGACATGTTTGACGAAATGCCTTCTCAATATATACAAAAGGAGTTACATAAAGGAGTTACAATTGACAAGTGGCATATGAGAATATGAAAGAAGGAGTTACAACTGGAGTTACAAAGAGAAAGGATTGTTATAAAAGGAGTGTTGCTTGGAGAATTTTAATGTGCATGAGAGGTGAGCGAGAAGGGTGTGTGTTGTGTGAATAGTGGGAGATGTTGGGTAAGCAATAGACCAGTCAAGGTCTTGTAAAAGTGAAGGCATTTCTATGTCAATCTTCTAGTTTCAAATGGAAGTCCAAGTTGGTGCTTGGCTTTAGGGGTTGGTGCTCCTTCCAGTTGGTGCTGGTAAATCAGGGGTTGGTGCTCCTTTCTTTTGGTGTAGATAAATCATGGGTTGGTGCTCCTTCCTGTTGGTGTTGGTAAATCATGGGTTGGTGCTCCTTCCTGTTGGTGTAGATAAATCAGGGGTTGGTGCTCCTTTCTATTGGTGCAGATAAATCAGGGGTTGGTGCTCCTTCCAGTGGGTGCTGGTAAATTGATTGTAAAGTTGTGCTTTGCAAAGGTTGGATTTGGATGGGAGTCCAAACAGTCATTTTTGAGGAGTAGCCAAATCGGTGAACCTGGATACATCTTGTGTTGTGTGATGTTCTCTTGTTATACTTGCTTTATTTGGTTTTAAGTTTTCTTTATTTTGGCTTTAAGAGTTGAAGATTTAAGTTTAAAATAGCTACACTGATTCACCCCCCCCTCAGTGTCATTGTGAGACTAACAATCAATAGGTGTGAACATTTTCGATGGTCACAGATGGTGATCATAGTGGCACCCCACAATTTTAGCCTCGAATTCTAACTATTCTTGGCTTTTTCTATCCATAGGTGCTACGCATAGATTTTAGCTACGATTATTTTTTGGCCCATGACTGTAACCTGTGGTCTCCACTGCAGCCCGTAGGTCGGACCTACGGTTCATAGAGGAAGAAGCAGACATCAAAGAAATTAGTGGGCAATAGAGCAGGAGCTAAGGTAGGTCCTAATTTCACCTTCTGTATTCAATTTTTTGCTCTGTATCTTTCCAGAGATCATCGAATCACTGCAAATTAGGAATAAAAATATAAGGGGTCAATGAATAAGTCCTAATTTGCATTTGATTTCCATTCAGTGGGAAGGCATTGGGAATAGCAGACCTCTGAGTGCAGTTCGCCCCTAAATACAGTGACCTTGATAAGTATTATGTGTCATTTGCATGCTTGAGGTCCAATCAACGGCCATGTCATTATAATTGCATCATCAAAATATCATGTAGGACATTAGCATGCATTATTTCTGAATGTGAAATATTCCTTTTTCCTTTTCGTGTACATCATGTAGGAATGGTCATTGTGCTCTATGATGCATTTGTCATTTTCGCAAAATAAAAGGAACCACACACACCATGTATCATTTAAACATCAGTGGCATGGGCTCTCACATCCAACCCGCTTGATTGAGACCAATAGTGGATGTTATTACCACTTGGTTGGCTCATTTGAAATTGTACTATCGAGACCCGCTCATTGCCAAGGCCGACCCAAGAATTGTCCTATCCATACAAAATAGCACGCACTCTTCCTCGAAAGGGTGTATCGCTATGTACGGTGTGTTGGGTGAGGGTTGGTAGTACCTATGCTACTTCATTGAGTATGGATGTCATTACCATATTCGGCTTGTGTGAGTATATAGGTGAAAGCCAATTTAATTGAGTTTAAAATCCAACAATATTTCAAAACATGCAAAGAGTTTCTAACATTGATACAACACATCTAAAAACAACATCAAATAGTTTAGGGCTCACAATCAAACATTTAAAAGAGATAATCACCATTTTTTTACATTGTCTGCATAATAAAATACATCTAGACATCAAGAACACAAATGGTGAACACACAGGGTGATCGACAAAGGTCTAGGACCAATGCCCATGATCAACCCCCAACTGGTTCATAGTAGCATGTGTCGAGTCCTCATACACATGAGCGAACCGAACGATGTTCAACTAGCATTAGAGGTGACAACTCGACATGGGGAGATCCCATTGAGTGGACCCTCGATAGAGGAGCTTCAGTACACTCCTCTAGGCATAGGACTGAGTGTGGAGCTTCTCAACACAAGGATGCTCTGCCCCAAAGCCATTACCAAGACCGCACTGCACGCACGTCCAAGGGATTAGCCATGGAATATGTGGTGCAGGGGACCAAGTTTGTTCCCATACGTACTAGGTCCATAGGAGGTTCTAACCCTCCACCGTCAGAGTATAGATGAGTCAGAGATCCACCCATTCAAGGGCAAGAGGATAGGCTCATTTTTGATCATAGGTCCACCCATACTCCCATGCGTGGCTCACCATGCAAGATCACCATTGATATATCAAAGGTGGGAGCTAATGGAACACCACCACATGAGCGATGGAGGTCTAGATAGCTAGATGGTCTAGGTAGTGTTCTTGAGTAGCTAGGCTGCAAGCCTACAACTCCACCCACTCGTGCTCCGAGTGAGCATAGCGACAGTTGTATCAAGATCACTAGAGAGCATGGAGAGGCTTCTAAGTGCCCTCATGTCACACGTCCACCGTAAACACATCTATCTGATGGGTACATAACCCATAAGGTAGCTCACATAGAGCACACACACCGAAGGCCTCCTACGGCCGACCAGATCGATAGATCACATAGACTGGTGTCCGAGAAAAGACGTCAGCTACTCCAAGATCAATTGGATGATGCTCACCTAGAGAGGTAGCATATTGAAGATGAAAATATTCAAGTGCAAAGGCTCTTATGGTAGATATTATATGAGCAACGCATGCATGAAGAGCGTATTCTAGCTTAGAAGGAGCACATAGAGCAGGAGGATCGGCTAGCCAGGGCTGGCCTATACCCTCCCGAGGACCATAGAGAGCGTGTGCATAGAAGGGCTATGTCCCTAGCCGATATGCATGAGGAGCGAAGAGATGCTCATACTCATGCCAATGCCCAACAGAGGGAGCTACAACCCTCACTCAATGATCTTAGATAGAGGCAGCATGAGCACATAGATGTAGACAGATACGATCGGGGCTACCTTTTGGGTTGAGGAGGAGGAAGAGCCATGTCCTCCACCTCCCCTAAAGAAGGCATTACCTCCTAGACCACCTCCATGGTAGCTTAGGGAGGAGGACTTTTTGTCTTCTAAGGTGTACAAGGTTTTGGCCGATAAGGTCAAAGCAATAGAGAGGCAAGGCATGGCTATGCAAAAGCCGACACTGAGGAAGATACACAACGAACCTCTAGACCCCTCGGTGCCTACACCTCCATATCTCGAGCATTTTGATATACCCTGGTTGGAAAAATTCAAGGGTGATGAGGATGCACAAGAGCATGTTATGAGTTTTTTGGATGCGTGTTTCCAGATAGAGAGTCAGGATGCCTTGTTGTTGCGCACTTTCATTACGACACTTTTTGACTCGGCCTGAGAGTGGTTCAACCAACTGAAGAAACATAGTATTACTAGTTTTGAATAGTTGGCCGATGCATTTCTTGAACGCTATTCATTTGGCATCAAGAAACAAGCCAACCTTTCTGATTTGGCTGCACTAGCTCAGCATGACGATGAGCCCATCGAGCAATATAGAAAGAGATGGTGTAGAATAATGGCAAAGCTACCATTCCCTATTCCTACGGCTGAACTGACCCGAATGTTTACAAAGAGTTGTGCCAAGCACATCTCGCTATTGTTGCAGCTGCAACAGTACCCTACATTCGAGGAAGCCATGGTGCAAGCCAGGGTGATCGAGGACATCAAGTTGCAAGAAGGCAACTTGAAGCTCAAAACCAGGAAAGAGGGGTTTAAAAAGAGTACTACGAAACAATAGGGCAAGCAGGCCCATGTGAATCAAGTAGTGCTAAATCTCGAAGGAGAAGACAAGGGACAATAGAAGCCTAATTATCAAGCTCAACCTCCTCCTGTGCATTACGAGACACACAAAAACAACTATAAGGGCAAAAACAAAGAAGAGCGCCCACCTCGCCAGTTCACACCCTTGACGAAATCGATGACTTTGATTTTTCATCAACTATGCGAGGCCAAGGCCATACGATTTCCTGAGGTCAAATTAGTAGATCCGAATGTGCCAAAATCAAAGTGGCATCAAGATGATCTATTCTGCATATTCCATAGAGTGAAAGGTCATGACATCGAGACATGTTGGTCTTTCAAACACATCGTGTAGAACATGATAGAAAAAGGAGAGCTGGTAGTACCAGGCAACCCACAGGCACCCGACAACAGAAACATGGGGATTTTCAAGAATTCGCTACCTAATCACGAGGCACCTCATAACAATGTCGGCCAGGTCAATCAAGTGTGAATCGAACCACCTACCCAGGGGTTCATAGGCATGGTCAATATTGTTACTAGACATGGGAGGTACGACCAACCGAATTGACCTCGTGCTCCCATTAGAATACAAGCTACATCGGATCAACGACCAGCTCAGAACATGCCAGGCCCACCAACTAGATCGGTGGTGACCATAAGGAGCAAGTTGGTTCAGAACCTGCAGATAGCTCCTGCAAAGTTGTCAATATATGAGCTTATTCAGCAGTCCCCTAGACATAGGGAGACTCTTATGGACATTCTGAGGTCCATTGAGGTACAATCCCAAGATGCCCATGCATTTACAAATTTTGTGGGACATGTACAATAGTGTCAGGAACCCACGATACAATTTTATGATCATGAAGTGAAGATGGTTCCTACTATTATGGCTGACCCACCACTGCATATCATCACGTGTGTTAACCACATGCCTTTCAAAAGGGTCTTGATCGACACTGGGTCCTCGATCAACATAATCACAACCAAGGCACTAAGCCACCTCAAGCTACCCAAGTCACACATTGTACCTACCACCTTTACGTTGAGGGCATTTAATGATGTGCTATGCTCGATGGTTGGTACAATTGTTCTACCTATTCAGGTGGGACTCAAGACCATCTCTATGATGTGTCACGTGATAGAGGGCACCATGTAGTACAACATTCTGCTCGGGAGGCCTTGGATTCATGAAATGTATTGCATCCCCTCTATCTTGCATCAGTGTGTGAAATACATTCATGAGGGACAAGTTCACGTAGTGTCCTCGGATGAAGAACCATTCAAGTTCGTGAACTTAGTAGATTTTCCTGGGGGTTTTGTACTCCCATCGATGCACTTGGATATCCGACCTGTCTCATCGATTAAGATTCCAATAGGAAAACCAGAAGCCCGTGCTCAACCATCGACATATGTGTCACATAGATCTGAGCACACAACTACAACTTCTCTAAATCCGACTACATCGGTGATGCACCGACAAGTCAAGAAGCTAAAGGTGAAATTGGGTGAGAAAGTGGAAAATCATGTGCCCAGATCAGTCGCCAATGAGACTCCCACTCCCATGGATGTGGAAGAACCTCAAGACAAAGTCAAGGAGGCACCTCAACCTACTTCACTTGCATCTTCAGCAGGGTCATCTGCACCATAGGTGACCGTTCATCTGGCTAGCACGGGGTTGGGTGAGTATCTTGTGCAAAATGTTACTTTCGGACCTATCCTAAAAACTGCGCAAGAGATGGGCCGACCGCACGCCCATCGATTTTTGATTGGATCCGTAGTGCCGTTGGGTGAGCCACCCAACCAGACAAACTTTGTCTATGTAGGGCTGGATCAAGCACCCACCAGAATGTCCATAGATGAGGATGATGACGAGCCATTCACTATGAATGTGTGCTATCTATCCAACCCAAAATATGCCATGCACATTTTTGAGTCGTATCATTGGCATGGGTGTGGCCTTGGTCTTTTTGAACAAGGATGGAGAACTCCGCTCAAACCTCATTATTAGTTGGCTACTGATAGGTTCGGGTTAGGGTTACAAGTACAAGGTCATGATGATTTGCTTGCTGCATCCTTAGATCGCATGTACTTGAGTCTAGGGGATGATGTGGATTTTAATCCATATCACCCTGATCCTTCCAGCTATTGGAGGACTCACTAGATGGTATCGTTTGTTACCATAGGGCCACCTAATTCATACCATGATGGGCCCTTAGAGGACAACCCCAGAGACAACCTGGGTAACCAAATCCGTGGTGCTACCAATGACACTGGTATGCAGGGGCATGACCCCCATGTTGTAGGTGATCTCAAATCAGGAGATCTTTGCGATGATGATGGAGAGGAGTCCACCTCCGAGATGAGTGGACCTAGTTATGATGCAGATGATGAGTCCTCAAACGATGATCAATATGAGGAGGAAATCAGGCCAACCTTTTTAGGTTCGGTGTTTATACGCCATCTGCTGCCTATGGAACAAGTGGAAGAGGCAAACGAGTGCTCCATAGTCGATAGTGATTACAAATATGAAATAGAGGAGGCTTACTTAAAGCCTCACCCAACGGATCTCCCACTGTGCATAGACACAATAGAGTGGCCCATCCATGGTAATGACCATAGTGATGTAGATGAGAGGATCGATTCTAGGCTCGTGTATCCACAATATCTATTGCCTAGGGAATCAGAGCATGTTATGGAGGAAGTCCTTCCCAACACTGAGCGCTCTGAGGAAGGAGCAGCACCAATTTACATGATAGTATCATATATACGATCATTCTATCGGATTTATCTGGATAGTGATGATAGCGACCATAGGATCAGATACATGGGACCACATCTGCCTAATCCCTCCTTAGAAGAGGAGGGAAGTGATGGATTGTATTTGAACAGTGATGATGAGGACTCGATGGAGATGGCCTATCTGGGACCTCACCACTTATGCAATAGGCCTCCACCTAGAGGTCCCCCACCTATTACAGTTGCAGGTTTGCATCGAGAGATCAATCTCCATCATAGCCTGAGGGAAAGAAGAGAGCTCGAAGAGAGGTATCAAGAACTCTTTCTCGATCTGCCTACGTACGTGGAGCTCCTTGAGCTGAGAGATCCCATTCTATAGCCAGTGCATTGGGATGATCCAGTTATACGGGCATCCCATAGAGAGGATCTATTTGTGCCCGTACCATCCAAACTAGATCTTGGGTACGAAAGCTATGCTTCAGAGATAGAGTTCTATCCATGTGGTTCTAGAGATCAATTCCATTCCATCAATATGGTCTCCATCAATTTGACCACTCCACTCCACAATCCAGCAGATCCGTCCAAACCGCTGCATCTAAACATGGATGCTATCGATTGGGATCATGCTGATTCACCAGTCCAACCTAAAGATTTCTTCCCAAATGAAGAAATGCTGCAACCATTTCATTTCGCACCAGGCTATGCTCATGATGTTTGTCACACCGAGAATGCTTCCCAAGAGGAACATGTGAACCCGACTGATGACATCCATATGATTCCTATGCCTCACCAGCTTGAGGAGGGATCACATATGTCAGTAGAGAAAACCTTCGATGTGGATATCAGTAAAGATCCCACCAATCCAAAGAAGGTTATATTTGGAGAGAGTCTCACTCCGGATGAGCGTGATAGCATCATCCCTCTACTGAAAGAGAGACCTGATCTCTTTGCTTGGACTTACAAAGACATGTCGGGTCTAGATCCAAAATTGGTTACTCATAACCTTTCGCTAGATCTGTCAAAGAAGCCAGTCAAGCAAAAACTCAGAAATATGCATCCAACAGTAGCCTTAATGGTAAAATATGAGTTGCAAAAGCTGTTGGATGTAGAGTTCGTCATCTCCATCGACTATCCAGAGTGGGTCTCCAATATGGTGCCCGTAGGAAAGCCAGATGGAAGGGTCCGTATTTGTATGGATTTTAGAGATCTCAACAAGGCAACACCCAAAGATTCATTTTCGTTGCCAAATATCGATGCTCTGGTAGACGCCACTACAGGTCACGAAATGCTCTCCCTTATGGATGGTTTTTTTGGATATAACCAGATTCGGATTAAACCCGAAGATCAGCATAAAACCACGTTCATAACGCCATGGGGGACATTTTGCTACAAAGTTATGCCATTCAGTCTTAAAAATGTTGGTGCCACATATCAACGGGCTATGACATATATTTTTCATGACTATATGCATAAAATATTAGAATATTATATCGATGACTTACTAGCTAAGTCGTTGCTATGAGCAGAGCATGCGAAGGTCTTAAGGAAGGTCTTCGATCACCTGATAGAGCACAATGTCAGGCTGAATCCTAAGAAGTGCGTATTTGGCGTAACTTTAGGTAAACTCTTGGGATTCATCATTTCTAAGTGAGGCATCGAAGTAGACCCAACAAAGGTCACGGCTATTCTAGAGATGCGTCCTCCCACTAATATCAGAGAATTAAGAAGCCTTTAGGGCAAAGTAGCATCCATAAAGTGATTCATCGCTCAATTATCGGATAAGTGTTGACCCATGAATCGACTGCTACACAAGGGGGTCCCATTTGATTGGGACAAGGACTACCAAGCAGCCTTTGCTGAGATTAAGCAATACCTAGCAACATCGCCAGTACTAGCTCCACCAAGGCCGGATGAGCCTTTTTTGCTATATATATCGGCAATCAACTTTGCATTAGGGACCATGTTAGCCCAAAAGAACATGCAAGGCAAAGAGCAAGCCGTATATTACATCAATCGCACCTTGGTGAGTTATGAGTCAGGATATGCATATGTTGAAAAACTTTGTTTAGCAGTAGTGTTCGCTACCAGGAAATTGTGGCATTACATGCTAAGTCATACAACATATGTTATATCAAAATAGAATCCTTTGCAGTACATGATGAGCAAGACATATCATAACACACGTATCGCAAAGTGGATCATGCTATTGATAGAATTCGATTTGCAATTCATCAGCCAAAAGTCCATCAAGGGACAAGTCATAGCTGATCAACTGGTTGAGGCACCACTGTCCAATAGTAGGCCTCTAACCATTGAGCTTCCAGATGATGTGGTCTTCGTAATATCTAAAGCTCCCAAACCCGAGGAACCAGAGAATAATGCTGATATGACATTGTTCTTCGATGGTTCAAAGTGTGAGCAAGGGGGTGGTGTAGGAATAGTGTTTTTCATGCCACAAGGAGCTCCAATGCCCTTGTCGTTCAAGTTAAACTTTCTATGCACCAACAATAATGCTGAATACGAAGCCCTACTTTTGGGCCTCCACACAACCATCACCATGGGTATTAAAAGACTAAACATTTTTGGTGATTCTCTACTCATAGTTAACTAGGTTAAGGGGCTCTTTCAGTGTCGATGTCCCATGCTGAAAGCCTACAAAGATCTTGTTGCCACTTATCTAGCTAAACTTGAATGGTATGACATCGAGGCAATCCCTCATTCATCAAATAGGTTCGTAGACACCATGGCATCTTTGGGGTCCTTGATCCCTCAGAATTTGTCTGCCGAGTTTACTACCATCCATGTTAGAACGCTCTCACACCCAGCAGTGGAGCGTGCAGCCTTTAATAACAAAGAGTCAGTCAACATGATTGTTGTGGAACCAACAACTGATTGGTTCCATAGAGCAGAAGACTTTCTTAAGCAGGCACCCTAGGAGTCATTGACTTCTCAAAGTCCTACGGGGAGTGGTACTACCATTCACCACAAGGTTGCTTCCCAGTCTACATTTGCAAAGCTAAATACGTAGGGGGAGCAGGCCATCTTAGCAGTCGAAGCTGAGGCTTGTCAAAGTTGGATGTTGCAAATCCAAGACTTCCTAAAACTTGGTATGATTCCAGAAGGATTGTCGCGTGTTGCAAGACACACATTTAAATAGAAAGTGACTAAGTATGTCTTGATAGGAGACATTTTGTATCGACACAGTTATGAAGGAGTCCTCCTTCGATGTCTTGAGCCCCAAGAGTCATCTTGGGCAATTTTAGAAGCTCACGATGGTACGTGCGATGGCCATTTTAGTGGCATGGCTATCATCAAATGCATCCTTCGCATGGGTTATTATTGGCCCACTATGGAGAAGGATTGCAATGTGTATGTCAAGAAATGCGTTAAATGTCAACATCATGCTAATCTTACGCACTTGCCATCATAGGCCTTACAGCCCATTCAAGCGGCTTGGCCATTTTCTCAATGGGGATTAGATCTGATTGGCAAGATTTCCCCTCCATCGTCAAGCCTGACATACATTCATTATCATGGCTACTGAGTATTTTACAAAGTGGGTGGAAGCCATTCCCCTTACAATGACCACTAGAGCTCGCATCATAGAATTTATTCTCGAGCATATCATATGTCATTTTGGGATACCATCCAAAATAATTTTGGATAATGGAACTTCTTTTAAGAACAAAATTGTGCGGGCTTTAACGTCTAAATACCGCATTCAACACAGTTTTGCAACTCCATATTATCCGCAAGCAAACGGGCAAGTTGAGGCCTCAAACAAGACTGTGGTAGCCATCTTGAAAAAGACAGTGCAAGAACACCACAAGGATTGGCATATACAGTTGCCCCTTGCACTATGGGCTTACAGGACTAGCATTCGGATGCCCATTGGGGCAACACCATTTTCACTAGTATATGGCACTGAGGCCATTATGCCCTTAGAGTTGGAAATTCCAATGCTGTGCATCGCATTGAAAGAGTTCATCGATGACGACACCACGTGGCAAGCTCACCTCGATCAATTGACGTTGCTTGATGAACATCGCGTGAATGCCCTCGAGCATCTTCGTGTTTATCAGGAGCGATTAAAACGAGCTTACAATATCAAAGTCCACCAGAGAGACTTTGAAGTTGGGGATCTTGTGCTAAAAGAAAACCAACAGAACTCAAATTTGTCGCTTGACATGCGAGACAAATTTGTGGCTAACTGGCTAGGGCCTTACATCATATCTAAAAATATTGGTCCAGGTACCTATCGCCTAACGTCGCTAGAGGGTGTGGATGAGCTTGAACCTCTCAATATCATCCATATTAAGGCGTTCTATGCTTAAGAGTGTAGTAAAGGCACCAAAGGCATCTGCAAGCCCTTTGGTCAACCCAAAAGCCCCGAGGGTTTTGTCTAAACCGCTCGATCACCCCAAAAGGCCCCAAGCTATCTGATTAAGAAGCTTGGTCAAGTAAAGGCACCAAAGGCATCTAAAAGCCCTTTGGTCAACCCAAAATCCTTGAGAGGTTTTGTCTAAATCGCTCGGTCATCTCAAAAGGCCCTAAGATATCTGATTAAGAAGCTTGGTCAAGAAAAGGCTCCACGCCCTCTTGCTGAGAGTTTGGTCAACTAAAAGGTTCCAAAGGCGGTTGTAAAACCTTTGGTCAAGTCAAAAGGCTCCAAGGATTTCTAAAAATCGCTTGGTCAACCCTAAAAAGCTCCAAGGACATGTACTCATCATTTGGTCAAATATGAAAGCTCAAAAACCTATAAAAATCAAGAAAAATATATAAAAGTCCAAAAAAATTGATAAAGCTTAAAATCCAAAAACATTTGCATTTGCATTTTCATCTGCATTCACACATGCATTCACATCATCATATTGCATTTAGGCATTTGTCATCCATTGCATTCCGTAGTAGAGTGTAGTGCATTTATCAAAGTTTTACAAATAGTCACACGTTTGTATGACAATCATGCACCCTTGCATTTATCATAATTCATTGCATTCATACATGATACCTGTTGTGGAGACCTATGTGTATTAAGTTTTCCTGTCACTCAGCCATACCTAGTGGGTTCTTCAGATATTGTAGAAAGCTTGCTTTATTGTTATAGACAAGGTCATTAGTTGGGATAGTGCCTCGACATATCAGAATCCCATCACTAAGAAAAACAATATAAAATCCTGCTAAGACGAGAGAGGATGAAAGCCACGAAAGCAGTCTTAGGTCTCTAGAGAGATGGGTCTCACGACCTGCTTATCTTGCAAATAGTCGGTCTAGAAAGGTGTACTTTGGCAAAAGGACAAGAATTTCCCCTATACATCCCAAAGTCACAAAAGTTAAATCCCAAGTTACAAAGTGCAAAAAAAATAATATACAAATTTCAAGTTCAAAATATAAAGTGACATAGTGAATCAAAAGCACTATAAAAATCCCTTGCTCAAAGAAAGCGATAACACGTGGACTAACAATGATTTTTATCACTACATATGAGCAAGTAAGAAGGGTGAGAACTTGAATCCCTGGATTGTACACCTTTTGAAAGCCATAGAGTGATCCCCGATCGCAGCAATGGGTTGGAAGAGTCCCACCTACAATCGAAGGGGTAGTTCTATTGGGTGATCCCCAAACGTAGCAATGGGTTGAAAGAGTCCCGCCTGCATTTGGAGGGGTAGCCCTGATAAATTTGCAAGATGAGCTAGCTCTAGGTACTTAGGATTGTCTAGCTATATAAGTCTAATCAAAGCTAAAACAAGGATGATACAATCGTATGAGGAACCCTATCTCACATATGGGTTGAAAGAGTCCCGACTGACATACGGGGTATGCTTACGATCTATCTAAAAATACTCACATGCACACATAGGGATTATGAATAGTTGGGTCTGTCACGGCAAAAGCCTTGTCCAATATAAGCCTGGTATAGTTAGTATGTGATTTTTGGAGAGGTCTACTAGGGTGTTTGAGTCTCAAGGAAAAACCCAAAAAGGTGCTCCAATAGCAACAAAATATCAAATATCATTAGATTGCAGAAATATGAGTCATTCATTAATCAAAATGCATTTTACAAAGTACAATCAAATATATAAGATAGATACCGCATGAAGATCAGAAATGATGTTTAGACGACCACTGATTATATAGTACGAAATGACATAATCATTCATTAAGCATTTTACCAATCCATTTCACTGCATTTCATATATGGGTGATTAATTGATTAAGTTCTTGTAATGAGAATTATCAATTATTTTGCATGATTGTTATACATTCTGTGGTGTCATATTTTAAAAATTGATATACACAGTTTACATTCATTCCTTATGTTTTAAGTGATTAAAGCATACAGGTTCATTTCCATTAGATTATGATTTTGTACATAATGCATTACCATACATTGCATAGCATATCATAAACTACATAAAATATATGCATGCCCACAAAGCAAAAATAAATATGTGTTAAAAAAATAAACATCGCATCCATCTACATACATCATATGTCGCACATCTAATCATCTAGATCACTGCATATCATCATCATAAAAAATAGTAGCTATCTAGTGCATGACATCCATACATTGCATCATATAAACATAGCATTTAAATACGCATTGCATCCATGTGCATCAAATAAACATAAAATCAAAAATTAATAAATACACATTTACACATAATGAGCCATGAAATATCATATCATATATATATATATATGTGTGTGTGTGTGTGTATGTGTTGTCCAAATGAGTACATAGGGAGTACAAAATTCCCGTAGGCTACAACTATGTAGGTCCTCGACCTTACACACAAAATGATACATCAAACTATAGTAGGCAAGTGCTAAAAAATAGATCTAGGCTGCTCCCCCTGTACTGGAGCTCTCGCCGCCTCCCTCTGCACTATGCTCTGGAGCTTGCTCTCCTGGATGACCTGGCACCTATGGTGGATCCTATGGATCCTACCTCTCAAACCCTAACGCACCCAACACATGAGAAACTGGTAGCTACAGTAGGCTAGTCCTCTGGCTGGAGGCCCCTGATGTCTACCCCGGATCTCTAGCCCTGGCCTACGACCTCGTTGTGTGCGTGCTAGAGGACCTGTGCATCCTCTCAGTCCTGTGAGTCCTATGACTCGAGCTAGCTATGGACTGCCCTAAAGTCCTGGATCTGGTATGTTGCGACTCTATGGCAAAAGGATCCTCAGGAACCGGTAGCCCCTGCATCTCTATATAGCCGACCAGTTGATCAACGCAGGCAAGCCGGGCTACGTGCATCTCATTGGTCCTCATGACCATACCACGCAGTCGCATCACCTCAGTAGTCGGATCTTGCATCGCTAGTGTACCTACTATTGGTACCATAGGAGGCCCAATAATAGCCTAAGGAGGCCCCATAGTAGCTCCCCTCGTTGCTCGAGTGAGATCCCGCTCTACCTCTACTGCAGTCCGCTATGCCTATGCCAACTCTAGGGCAGTCTGTAGTCTCTGCACCTGGGCCTCTACGTCAGTAGCTCGAGTCATGAGCTCCTGTATCTGGCCCTACACCTTAGTCAGGTGCCACTCCCTGTCAGCCACCTTCACCTCTAGAGTGGCGATGGTAGTATCTCGCTCCCGCTATTGCGTATGGAATCGCCCAATATGACTCTACAAGTCAACAACCTATGCTAGCAGCTGTCCCTCTACATTGTCAGGGGGGACCTCACCCTCCTCTGGAGCATCCTCCTTAGGGTCGATCTCCGATAGGTCCTCAATGATGACCTCTATGCCCCAATCACCCTTAGTACACTGGCACACCCTGTGCTAATCTAGATCAGCCTCTACCTCTGCCTTTGCTAGATCTCGATCTAGAGGCCTGGTATCGTGCCATATAAAAAGAGACCACCACCCATCATAGTCATGTGTGGTCCCAACAATACCAACTCTCAACCCCCGACTCCTGGAAGTCGTCGGGTGCATCTCCTAGTGGTGGAGGAACTATTAGTGGGAGATCCCTCTCCAAAGCCAGTCGTCTGTACCTGAGGGGCATATCTGGTAGGTCCTGCACCATGCCAAACTATCGTAGGATGCAAGAGAAAAATTGGTACTCTCTCACCTCTGGCTTATGCTAGATGAGCCATCTGTCTCGACGGGCCCATCACAACCACTCGTCCGCCTCTGGCCATATAGGACAATCCATGTAGGGGCACCAAACGACGTCCCCTGGCCCAAGTGCCACAAAATTGATGATATAATGTTGTGTATCCCAAACATGAGCCCTACTATGGACACCCTCCTCAGCATGAGGCCAACAGGTGGCGTAGCACTGATGAGCGGCATCTAGGGTAGTGATGCACAGAGGTAGGTCAGTAGGATGCTCAATCCGGATATGCTGCCACCCCTAGATCTATAGCAAAAGGCTATAGCTGATGCCCTTACGGCTCTGCTCTGTGATCTGGTACAGCTCTCGGTAGAGCTGGCATAGTAAAGTGCTCCCCCAGGCTAGCAGCAGTGGCTCCTCCGTCGAGCTCTAAAGCACCCTCCAAGCAGGGGCTAGCATGTTCCAGGGAATCCTCATGCCCGAGGAGTCTGGAAGGACAATCTAAATGATGAGGTGCATGAACAGGGCCTCTCGAGTAGAGAAGACGTCATCCCGATACCAGTCCCCGATGTGCACCCCTCCATGGTCTGCATCATCCTATGCGTCGGTGCTCTGATCATCGAAGATGGCAGCAAAAATGACATCCTTTGCCGTGTAGGTAGAGGAAATGATAGCCTCACCGTCGATAGGGATCCTAAAGATCCTGTAGACGTCCTCTAGTGTGATAGTCATCTCACTAGGAGGTAGGTGAAATGTGTTGGTCCGTGCATTCCAACGTCGGGCCAACATAGTAATATAGGCCTGATCTACCCTAATGGTGGGTAGATCCATGACATAACCAAACCCGATGGCTCGAAACCATGCTCGGTCATCATCCGATAAGGCCTCACGGAGAGTCTTCATCAAGTCAGGCTCCCGTGCTCTAGACGTCAACTTTTAAAAAGCAAAAAAATACATACTGTAAGCTAAATCTAGCTAAGCAGTGCTAAAAAAAAAAATAACAACAAAAAACACAAGCAATTGCAGCCTGCAACTACAACTTGCGGTCCCCAATTTGCAAATTGGGAACCGTAGCTACAAATTGCGGTCCCCAATTTGCAAATTGGGAACCGCAGCTGCAACTTGCGGTCCCCAATTTGCAAATTGGGGGCCGCAGCTAAAACCTGTGGTTCCCATTTTTCTAACTGGGAACCGTAGCTACCAACTACGGTTTAGGAGTGGCACCCATTTAGGGTACCCTCCTAGACCACTCATGCATAAAATTAAAATTCTAATCTAGCCTAAACTAGTGGGGTTCATTACTAGCAGTTTAATGAGGTTCAATTTCTGCATTTATTAAGTGTGGTTTATTTTATTGATATGGAGTGCGAGGTCTCGGTTTTGAGTTACCTTGCCTACACCTTGCCCCCGACTAGTCGATGGCTGATCAGGATCTGCCATCAGGGAAGAATGAGTGTACAAGTTGTTGAGTTTGATAGTGTTCCGTATCAGGGAATGTCTTCTCTCTCTCAGAGCTCTCAAATTGCTCAAGGTTGCAGGAAAATAATGACAAATTGCAAATAAAATTTCAATTTATAGGTTCTCCTAGTCACTGCGGACCGCAGCTGACACCCATGGTCCGCAAACTAGGGTTTTTCACCTACAGGTCTGACCTGCGGTCCCCAAAATTTGGTAGTGGAAACCATCGGCCGTACCTACGGTCCATAATTAGTAATAAATGCGCTAAAAACCCACCGTGGGAAGGTCTGAAAAGGCAAATTAATGACTCCCAGTGGATAAAAATCAAAATAAATGATCAAAATTGCAAATTTGGTGACATTAAAAGCACCAGGATCAATCCAATAAATGCAAAATTCAACACAAAAAAAAATCAAACAAATGAAAAACCAAATGTGCCTCGTATTCAGTGATTTATCCTATAAACTTGGTGGTTGCAGCGACTTGCGATCCATGCAATCCGACAAGATGAGTAGATCACAATAAGGACATTTGGGGTAAAATTGTCATTTCTTTTATGACATTTTTTAGCAAATCATCGACAATATGATTCAACACAAGTCTTCTTGAATTTGTATTATCTTGACTCTCTAAGACGACTATCATAGCCTGACTACTCCATGGGAGAGAGATATGCAAATACTACTAAGCGTTGCAATCATAAGCTGAACTAGGCCTAGCCAAGGCATTAAACGTCTCAAATCTAAAGTTGTTCAGGATCATTCATTATGGTCAAGCGATTTTGTCACTTCAGACATTGTCATTACCCTCATCGACTCGTCGCTTGAGGGGGTAGTCATAATTTCATGTCATAATCAAAATCAATAGAAGATCTCGAAGATCGTAGATCCCTTGATCTTGTCAAAATTGTGTTCGTCCTTGCGAATCATTGCTAACAACTATCATAAGCTTCCCCCTCTGCTTGGGGTAAATAGCAAATATGAAATTTTGTTTGTAGCTCTCATCCGTCGGTTATATAGGCCTAACTCCTATTGTAGCACCAAAGCTACCCGAATGTCTGATGACGAGTGCAAACTTTTCAAATGTAAGCCTTCCCACATTGGAAGCAATGATTCTAGGATGCACGTCCTTTTGCTGGACCAGGGGCATCTAATGTTGATCAGACTAATGATCATCATAGAACCTTTGACATCATTTTAGGAGGTCTATTTTGCTCAGCATTGTTCAATCTCACAATGCATCTCAAAAGGGGCATCTGTAGACACCTAAAATGTGCCATGCCGAGGGTGACTACTCATATGGACATGCTACAAAACCATATGAAGGATCTTGGATAGACTCCAAGATAGAGCAATGGTTCTAACCACTCAATTTAGGCATTCTAGCCTAAGCAGTCTGAACCACATCCCAGACCTGCGGTCTCTAGTCTGAACCGCGGTTGACACCTACGGTCTCCATTATGGACCACAGTTGTGACCTACGGTTTGAACTGGAGTTCAGTTAGGCCTTCCATCCAAGCCAAATCAGTTGGAACAACCAAGATATCTAGAAGGAGGTATTTGGAGGATGAAATATTCCAAAGGCTTCCATCCCAACTGACCTAACCAACCTTCTTGATCTTGGCTTCTCCATGAATCCACCCCTAGCCCTAGGGGCATGCTATAAGTACCCCACTTTTTCAATGGGGAAAGAGAGGACTGAGGAGAGATAATTTGCATAGCGAAGTGCTATCAAATTGTCGAGCAAACTAGTTGATCAAGAGAGCAACGAAGCCCTGTCAAATTGCATAATGACCTTGTGCATTTGGGAGCCCCTTTGCTATCCATTCAATGATCAATTAGCCATGGATGCCCTAGGTGCCTAGGAGGATCAAGAAACACAAATCCGAGTGAACGAAGGCCCTTCATAGCGATTTGACCACCAAATATATCAGAGGATGACAAAGGCGACCCTTGAACATCAATTCGGACAAGGAGGTCAAGCCCACTACCCCTAATTATGAGGGCAAACACATCAGAGGTCAAACCATGGCTGTCAGCCATGGTTTACAGTGTAGACCACCCCTCACAACTACGATTTGCAATAGGTTAGAGATCACCTTACTCAATCTGCTTTTTACTGCATAGGTTAGTCAGATTAGTTCTTTCATAGGTTAAATTGCACTTTTAGAGAAACTCTACCGTAGGAATTAGGCATTTTATGTGTTGTAGTGGTTAGAAGTCTATTGAATATTTTTGATGCTTTATTGCTTTCAATTCAATATTTGTTCAATGCATCATGTTTTTATTCATGTTTTGTATATTGTAGTGTAATTCTTGATACAATTAGAATAGTGTAGAACCTTTATTTATGCTTTCTTATTTCATTAGTTTGATGGCATTTACATGTATAATCCTTTAAAGGGCCTCATCATGAGAGGCTATCAATCTATATAATCATGCATTGTTGTTTCTTGTTCATAGGGAGACAAGTGTAGAAAGGAGCCTATATCATAATCCTTCCACATCGTGGAGAAGGGGGTTAGCTCTACCCCAAGGTAGTTCGTGTCACCCTGAGGGGCATTTTGATCACACCTACCCTTAAGAGGGAAACAATTACACACTCCTATTGTAATATTGTATCAAGATGATTATCCCTAAGAGGGATGTACTTGTAATTTGATTTTGACTTTGAATATAATGGAATAAAGCGTGTTTTATTGATTCATCTATTGTCAATTTCTTGTTCTTGTATCCATGTTATGCTTTTGTCAATTATTACCATAGGACATCAATAGGTGTGAGCCTTTTCGATGGTCACAATTTGTTGTATATCCATATGGAGCATTGTACATATTTTAAAGTGGGTTTATTATGATATTTTAGTAATAAAAATTAAGGTACATTCTTTAATATTGACCTGAGGTCACCTATAATTCAAATATTTTTTACCTCTTAAGACCAACTATTTTATCATTGGTTGAAGTACGTATTTATTCCTTTAGTAAGATTTCTTTTCTATTGTACCCCCAAGGGTTGGGTGGATTTGTAATTGTGTTTTTGGCCAAGTACTTACCAAGAAGAGACCTAGGTTCAAACCTTGGGGGAATGCATGTTGTAAAGGTAGTAGTAAGATCTGAATCCTTTGAGTGCATGCTAGATTGATGATGATGGTATGAATCCCGAGTGACTCGTGGTCCCCATCACATAGAGTCAAAAATAATGAGGTGGTATAGACTTGTTGGAATCAACTTCCTTGGTTTAAACCCTGCACTTGGTAGTTACTAAAAATAGTGTGGATGTAACCAACTCCCCTATGTATAAAAAAAATATTTCTTTTCTATTTCTAAATACCCTTCATGTTGAATTGTGTTTATCTATGAATTACCCTTTCATTTTGGGTAATATATTGATTTCATTCATTTCTACAAAGTATTATTAAATTTTATAGGGTATTAGAGTGAGTATGTATCTACATTATTGGACTTATTTTTTTTTACAAATTCTCTTCTATAATAGCTCCAACAATAGTGTGGTTCTTTGGAGAAAGTTTGTGGAAGATTTGTGTTACGAATAAATTTTTAGGTTATAATCCACAACCCTAGGTGGAATTGGATATCATAAATCTCGTGGTGTCTTAGTAAATTTGTTGTTATAGGGGATATATTCATTGATAAATTCCTAATCCCTCTCTCCACATTCAATATTATTTATTTTTATCTTAACCAGATGGATGGCCTAGTAGTTGGATTAAATTTTTCAAGGATGTTTGAAATCCTCATTTGTCTTTTATGGATTTTATGAGCGAGGTGTCAAGGTCAAGTATATTGGTGTATGACAATGTGAAAAGAGTCTTTTATAGTTTAATAAGCTTAGTGAAGCTAGCGTGCTCTTCAAGAGAAATAATGTATATGTGTTTAATAATGTAGGGGTTATTGGGATCATCATTGATGTCAACATTGATGATGTCACCCACAAGAATATGAGAGCCATATTCAATTTTTGTAGGGATTAGGATGAGATACAAACCATCTGCTACATTTTCAATATGGATCTTGTAATCGTGGAAAATGTTCGTTTGATGAAGGAAGCTAGATGGAGGAAGAAAGGTATAATTAGAGTGATGGAGCAAGTGCTTTGATAGGAGGAATTTGAGTGGGAAAATACTGAGAGAGAGGTTGTCAAGATTGATATAGATGAGATCGATGTTCAAAATATGATCTAGATAAGATATGTAGTGAAGTGAAGCAAAGAGGTCCATGGATATCATATTCACAATATTATGGGGAAGGAATGAGGGAGAACTGGTCAAATATTTTGGTAAGGTTAGGTTGAGTGTATTGGTGTAAGAAGATGCATTGAATGAACTATATACATCAAGCATGATATCATAAAAATTGAGATACTACTAATTACGAGAAAAAGCTCATAATATGAGGTATCGGTGGAAGATATGTCATGTGAAGTTTCATGGAAAATTCTAGAAGGAATATCCACCATGGAATGTGGAGAGGAACTCTCATTGGGGGCATCAAATTCTAGTTGGAAGTGCTCATCATGGTCATCAGTTGGAGGATCAAGAGTGAGGCCATTAAGTTCCTTTGTAAGGAGATCTACATGGATGTGAGGGAAGCCAAGACCAGATCTATCTCATGGTTGTTGATATAGGGGGTCGATAAGGGTTCTAGATCCCAACTCATATCATCCTAGGACAAATCCATGCCAATTGAAGCATTGAAAATATTGCATGACAAAGGAAGGATTAGATAAGTAATTAAGATTTTTATAAAATTGTTCTTTGGGCTCTTTGGATGTAGATCTCTCAGATGCAGTATTGATACCCCCATAGATAAAATTTATGTGATTCAGGGGTGGAATGATACAAATGAATATATTGATAGTTAGTAGGGCGTTACAAGGAGGGCAAAAATATCTAATAGTTTGGATAGTAGGGGGGAGATACGTGCATTATGTACAATGTACTCCCTCAAACTAGGAGTGGTCATAAAAATTATAACATGGGGTGTTCCTTGGTGTTCATGTTGTGGAGCACTCCATTGGTCTTCTTATATTGTATGTGATGGAGAGGATGATGATGGTTATGATGATAAAGGGAGGTGGAATGACTTAGGAGCAATGAATGAAATTGACATTGTGAGTCATGCATTGAGTTGGGCAGCACGATGCTCCATGAATGATATTTTATAGGAGTGGGTGAAAGAGGAGAGGAGCTTGGGAGAATTGTGGAGTATTCCTTGAAGGGATGGTAGTAGGTATATGGAGATGACCAAAGGTGGTAGGAAAGGTTGGTTGATTAGGAGAAGTGTTAGGTGGTGTAGGAAGAAGGGAAGGTGAGGTAGTAGAAAGGGTGTTACTCCTATGTTAAGAATTTGGATGGCATAAAGGTAATTGAATCATATATAGAGAGGGTGGTGGATCTATTGCAGGTGGAAAACCAAGCGATGGTTGGGGACTGGACCATGGTAAGATAGGTTGATCAATGAAAAGCTATGTTGAAGGAGGTGGAGAATAGTGGGTTGTTATGGTAGGAATATGTTGAGGTGGGGTGGGTCACATCAGTTGTACTAACTCAATGGGTTGAGCAATAGTGGTGTTAATATGGGTAGTTGGAAGAGAGGAGCCTTGTGAGGGAGTGACCATATTACATAATCAAAATGGATTGTCATCTGTAGGAACATAATGTACTTGTCCTTCATGAAGATATTTAAAACAATGATGAATTGTTGAAGGAACACATTGCATGTTGTAACTTAGTGGTCGCCCTAGGAGAAGGTTGTATTGCATTTCACATTTTATTACATGGTATAATATGGGTAATGTATTGATACCCACTTGAATAGGTTGGATCATGGTACCCAAAATAGAGTAGAGAGAACCATTGAATACCTGTAAGTCGAGGGAAGAAGTGGTAAGATGGCTAGAAGGAAGGTTTAGGTGTTGGAGGGTAGCAATAGAAATGATGTTGATGGAGGAACCTATGTTGAATAGGACAACCTTAAATGGTATTCCATCAACACATGCCATTATGTGCATAGGGGTATTGAACCCTACCCCTTCAAGGATCATCATCTCATGATCCTATCTTCATATCAATATTGGTGATCCTTATGTTCACACACTACTGCATTGGGGTAGCGATCCTTATGTTCACACACTACTGCATTGGGGTAGCGATCCTTATGTTCACACACTACTGACAAAATTGGTGAAAGCATTATGACAATGAGTCTATGATTGTTGTAAAAGTTCATAGATTAATAACTTGAATGGTGATGATTGATGTGTGAGGTTGATTCTTATGGTGATGATATTGTGAGGTGCAAGAGGAGGAGAGTATTACATAGCAGGTGTCATAGAAGAGGGTGGTATGTTGAGAGTATTTTATGGTGTATTGGATTACGTAGTGTAGCGTTGGTTTCATGTTGTAACATTAATCATACCCATAAAATTTTACTAAGTTGGGATACAATTGACATGGTTGATCTACCAGGGTAGAGGTTGCATTGTTGAAGCACTAGCTTGAGTTTGTTGTGTCCCATGTTTAAGCAAATAATTCCCTTAAATACCCAAGTTTTGGTTGGGTGGGGCTAATGGGTTATCAACTTGAATGGTGTCTTGATTAAGAAGTTCTTAAACCAAGTGTTAGAACTAGTGATAGTTGTTAATGTCATGTCCCATTTATCAATGATATTCATAGAACACATGCTCATTTAGCCTTTTGGCTTAGGTTGATTGGGATCATTTGGCCTCACTTCAGGTAAAGCAATGTGTTTGACGTCATATAACCATTGGAAGATGTTAGGGAGTAGATCATAGAGGGGTTCAATTACAAGGTGGACATGAAGGACATGGTTGATGAATGAGTGATTGATTGGATGGGGGAGGAGGCCCAAGTTTTTGATACCCTTATTGCCATTGTTGAGGGTATTGTTGTGGTGAAACAAGTGTTAAACTTAGCATGACCTAGTTTATTTTGGGTGGTTTCAAAGGATTTAGGTTGGAGATACCCCTATTGAATCTAGTGTTTCAAGGGTATTAAGTCTTCTTGCAAATCTTGACTTTGCCTTCCTAGATTTTTAAGTCTTCAATCACCTTAGCCTGAGCAATGGTGTATTCAAAGGAGCGGTGTTGTATTTGGAGTGTTGCCAATATGTATTTGACACAACTCTTGGATGAAAATGTTAATCATAGATGACCCCACACCACCTAGTAACATAGTCATTGATAGAATTGTCATCAAATTATCATAATCTATAGAGATTGGATAGTGATGTCTTCTTTTTTATGTTGAGAGAGAAACATTCTAGGAATGCATTGGCCAGTTTCTCAAAGGTAAACAAGCTACATTGAGGGAGGTTATCAAAATAATCCAAGGCTTGAACCCCAAGATATAAGGGGAAAGTGTGGAGCATGAAGGGATCGCTACCTTAGATTAGGTGGCAAGCATACCAATAATTGCATAAGTGCTCCTAAGGATCCTCCTTACCCCTAAATTTTTCAAACTTGGGTATCTTGTATTTACATGGATATGGATGGAGGGCCATTGATGGATGAATGGGATCATTATAGATTTGGGTATAAGTGCATTTTTTTTGCACATAACAACTAGTACACAACTCCATATTCTTAATTTGTGTAGCACAGGTGGTAGTATTCCTAATGAGGATGTGAAATGGAAGGTTTTGGTATGAATTCCAGCAATTTGCACTCAATATGGGCTAATTTTTATAGTTTTATGATTACAACTGTAAAATTCCCAAAACATACAAGTAGTGACTGTACGGTCACAAAATGTTAAATTGTAAGGTTATAACTATACAATAGCCTAAAATGTATGATTTTCCAATTGTATAATTTTCCAAACTTTAGTTATTGGGAAATAAATTGGTTATTTTGTAATTTTTCACTTTGGCAATCATCAATTCTACTTTGACAAGTACAAAACATGTAATTACCATCCAAATGCAAAGTTATTGACCAAATGTACAATTAGGGAGGCTGATTGTATGATTACAATAAACCCTTAATGCAATTACTCCACCTCAGATCTGTAATGTTTGATGTAAGATTTTTACATAATGGAAATTAGATAACTCTAATGATGCGATTACTGACTTAGTAATTCATCATGAATAACTAGAATCACAAATCCTATTCTAGATCCAACCACAAAATGTACTGCTCATTTAAAAAACCGTACAACACCTTGCAAACACGATAATTACAATGTACAAGAAGAAATTAATGAACAATTCTTCATCCACAATTCTCATACACAATTGGGTATCAATCAATACTTTATTATCATTATAGAATCATTCCAATACAATATTATATCTACAAAACTACATGAAACTCTACAATCCATACTCAATCGGTAACATGAATATACACATCAATGTTGTATTATGACCTACAATTCCCCTTCGCAATCAAAAACAATATTGAATAACAATATACAATGCTGAAAATTGATTCCTAGCATTGAACAACACTGGAATAGAATGAAAAACCTATAAAATTTGAATAGGGAGCTTATAATGCATGTCCAGGTCATTCCAAAGTGGTTCTTGATGCATCACATCATTTACAACTACCACTCACAACTTTCCAACCAAATTAATTTCATTAATGATTTACTAAGGTTGTAATTTTATCATCAAATTACATTTCATGCACATTACAACTTATTTCATTTCATGCATTCACATTTATTTCCTTACATTGCACAATTAAACCAACCCTATATTATACAATTAGACAAAAATTATACTTTCACCAAAATTGTGCAAATCCATAGATTATCATTTCTTCTTCTTTTGGGAAGTGGATTTACTAGCTACATCTTCCCTCCCCTTTAAATTAGTTGGTTTCTCCACCAATGAATCCTTCTTGGTCTTATCCAAATGATGTTGCTGGAGATCTTGCAATTGAACTTGGAGGATGGCCCACTCAATCCGCAACTTGTTAGCATAATTACTTATCTCTATAGATCTTAGTCCATAGGTGTTGGATTTCTCCTATGTGGTAGCTAGGAGCTATAGTAATTATTTCTCCCTCTTAGTTGCACCCTTGTGTAGCTTTTATTTCAAAGAACCCTCTATCTGAATAGCTATAGCGAGCTCCTCATTCTTTTCTACAATCACTTGATCTATGTATTGCAATTCAGATTGATGGGCTTGTTGAAGTTCTTTCTTGAATTAAAGCATAAGATTATGATCCATAATTATTTGGTTGTAGTGGTTGGTGTATTTTGCCATTTCCTCAATTTTATGATCATTCAATTGTAGTTGCCTTTAATACATCTTCAACTAATATTTGTACTTTGCCAATTGCTCCTTTTTGACTGCTAACTATTATGCCTACTACTTGAGTTGTTGGTTGTTCAAACTCAACTACTTCTCTTGTTTTTTAAGTTGTGCCACATACCCCTATAACAGTTCATCTTGTTCCTACAGTTGTTTCTTCTATTCTTTCATTTTATGGATCATAAGCTATTTTTCCTATTCATGTGACTACAACTTATCCTCATAGGCTTGCTTCATACTCGTCATTTCTATTTCCACCTGCTTCAACTTCTTTGTAGCTCCTTTCTTATTGTGTTCCAATTCTTCTTAAACTATAGCCATTTCTTTTATAGTCACTTCCACTTCTTCCTACTGAGCTTTCTTAGCTTGATATATCTGTTCAAGTCCTAAGCTAAACCATTCAATCCAACGTGTAAGGAAAATTGAATTTCTAGAAAATGAAGGTCAATTTTAATGAGGCTCTTTGATATTTTGTGTCAGCTATATAAAATGGATACCTCTAATTTTTAACCAAATCCAGATATACCCATGGGTGTGCTCTATAATTTTTATTCATTCCTTCTAACAAATAATCAAGTCCTAACATATTTGTTATCTTTCCTCTAAGTAAATGCCATGGTTGTTGTGCATGTATCTATGCTATGCTCCTTGTTCAATATTCACTGCACACCCACTCCATGACCTTTTATATTTCCATAAAGGTTATCTCCCTCCACTACTTCAGTTTTATGATACAGCCTATGTGAAACTGCAATCGAGTACTCAAGGACATTTCACATGCTCCAGGAAATGGTCCACTTGTTCATCTGTATCTTCTCCTTCTCCATATAAAATTTTGAACTATGGTACTTTGAACAAAAATATTATCTAAATTTTGTAACCCATCTCATAAGTATGAGTATTTTCCTCTTCTTCCTCATCTAGAAGTGATCTTTCCATGATTTTATTAATGGAACCTATCGTAGTCTCTTCCTATAGAAAAATTTGAGCTATAGTTCATGCTTCATGGTTCACTTACTCTGATATAATTTTATTGACATAAATGACTTCATTAGATGATTGTTGTTATTTTTTAGGTACTTGGGCTTCTTCATGTATCTTTAGCTATTCTCCAATCATTACTACAAGTGTCAGATCAAATTGCTTCTATGATTGTATCACATCTCCCTTCATCGATTAACTATTGCCACCCCTCATGATAATCCATACTTTTGGCTTCTTCTTATCCTTTTTCTCATCCAGTGGGACCACCATAATTTATTTTGATTTCATTTATGGTGGTGTTACCATTATATCCAGCCAGTGCTTGGATACCTCCAATATTTCAAACTCATTGACATAGATCAATTTAGGAGATCCCATTACTTCTCCTAACTAGTTTGATCCCATTGACATATTGATATTTTTTAACTCTAATGCCTCCAATCCCAAGTTAATTTCCTCTGTTGTATCTATGAGCATTGTCTGCAATTGCTCACTCTATACATAAATTTTTTCCTATGTTTTCTTGTCTTATTGCCTTCATGTTCGCACTAGACTTTGTGAATGTATAATTCGCATTAGTTTGAAATAATTAAATTACAAAGCTTATATAGTAGCCCTTAGTCTGTTGGAGAAATAATAGGGCTTACAAACAATTTTAAACAAAACTCTATTCCTACTATGCCGACATCCTGCCGACTTGTTGCTTGTCATCCACCCTAGCCGCCTGCCGTCCAACCAAGGTGAAATGTGGGGTAAGATGTAACATTTATTTTTTTTAACTGCCAACATTCTCCCCCTTAAAGTTGAGAGGACTGACTATACAATCTCTCAGCTTTATATATTGAGCTCTAGCCATGCCTTTGGTGAAGATGTCTGCAATGTTGTCCAAAGTGTTGCAATGTTTAAGCTCAACGATCTGGTGCTCCACCATGTCTCGGATGAAGTGATACTTCATATCAAAATGTTTTGATCTGCTATGGTGGATTGGATTATATGCCAACTGAATGGCACTCATGTTATCACAATACAGTCGAGTCGGACCACTTTGTCTTTCTCCAATCTCTTCAAGGATTTTTCTCAACCATAGGGCTTGAGTACTAGCATATGTGATGGCTATATACTCAGCCTCAGTAGATGACAATGCTACAACAGTCTACTTCTTGGAACTCCATGTAATTAGTCCTGACCCTAGACTAAAATAGTTCCCTGATGTAGATTTCCTATCATCTATATTGCTGCCCCAATCACTATCACTAAAGCCAACTAATTTAATAGAATTACATTTGTGGTAATGGATTCCAAAATCCAATGTACCCTTTACATATCTTAAGATTATTTTAGTTGCTTGTAGATGCAGCTCAGATGGACTAGCCATAAACCTTGAAACTAGAGAAACAACATATTGTATATCAGGTCTTGTGTTGGTGAGAAACATCAAACTCCCAACCATGCTCCTGTAAGTGGTCATGTCAACCTTTGGTGCTCCATCATCCTTGCTCAATTGGATCCCATGTCCAGTTGGAGTTGCAACTGATTTGCACTGCTCCATGGAAAATTTCTTGATCATGTCTCGAGCATACTTGTGTTGACATATGAAGATCCCTCTATTTGATTGATGAACTTCCATGCCTAGGAAGTATTGCATTAAACCAAGATCTTTCATCTCAAACTATTTCATCATGGAGTGTTTGAACTCCATATTCATTTTAGTGTTACTACCCATAAATATTAGATCATCCACATACAAACAAACTATGAGAATGTCTACACCATGCTTTAGGTAGTAAATAGTAGGTTCACTTTTGCTTCTAGTGAAACCATACTCGTTGAAATAGTCATCAATGCGAGAGTACCAAGCTCTTGGTGCTTGCTTGAGGCCATAAAGTGCTTTTTTCAATTTATAAACAAGGTTCTCCTTACCTTGTTCTTGAAAGCCTTGAGGTTGTTGAACATAAACCTCCTCAATCAAGTACCCATTCAGAAAGGCACTTTTCACATCCATGTGTTGAATGTTCCATCCTTTGTGGGCAGCTAAGGAAAGAACAGATCTGATTGTTTCCTGTCGTGCAACAGGAGCAAAGGTTTCCTCATAGTCAATGCCAAATTTCTGAGTAAAACCTTTTGCTACAAGTCTCACCTTGTGCCTCTCAATGCTTCCATCAACATTGAATTTGGTCTTGTAGACCCATTTACATCCAACACATTTTTTTCCTTTGGGAAGCTTTACTAGCTCCCAAGTATCATTATTTTTTATAGAGGTTATTTCCTCTTTCATGGCTTCTTGCCATACATTATGAGTACAAGCCTTCTCATAGCTAGATGGTTCTAGTTGTGCACTAGCCAATAAAGCATAATTGACTACATCTCCCTTAGGATCATGGGAGTCATCATCCCCATACATATGCAGATTTTCAAGTTGCTGCAAAACTGAATTCATTTCACTAGCTTGGCTTCTAGTGTATCTTTTCTAGAAATTTTGATCCAACATTTGAAAATATGGATGATGTTGTAATGTTCTTTTTCCTCTTTATGGAGAGTCAATATCCATCGGTGAAGAACTTACTGATCGTTGTGGAGAAGGACTTGGAGTGGCGGTTGATGTACTTGATGTAGTACTCCTGCTTGGGCTTGGAGGGGGTGTGCCTTTGTTTTTCTTGGGAGGCACCTGTTGTATTTGTGAAGAACTTACATCTTGGGATTCATCATCAACAAAAATTCTTTGATGACCCCATTCTCCCCCTTCATCAAAAATTACATCCCTGGAAAGTACAATTTTATGTGTCTTTGGATTGTAGAGTCTATATGCTTTGGTAGACTCACAATACCCTACAAAAATACAAGCTTGACTTTTGGGATCAAGCTTCTTCCTTTTTTCATCAGGAATGTGTGCATATGCTAAAGAACCAAAAACTTTGAAATGCTTTACATTTGGTTTCTTTCCATACCACCCCTCATAAGGAGTGATGCCATCTAAACTAGAAGTCGGACTCCTATTTAGAATGTATACACTGGTTCTAACAACATCAACCCAATACATATTAGTTAGATGCTTAGTTTGTAGCATCGTTCTCACCATCTCGACTATGGTGCGGTTCTTTCTCTCTACCACACCATTCTTTTGTGGGGTATAGGCAGTGGTGAATTGCCTTTTGATCCCACTTGCTTTACAATATTTCAAAAATTCTTTTGAGGAGTACTCGCCTCCTCGATCTGTCCTAAGACACTTTACATAAAACTCACTTTGTTTCTCTACATTGTTCTTGAAATCTATGAAGCAATCAAAAGCTTCATCTTTGTGTTTCAAGAAATAGATCCAGCACATTCTAGAGAAATCATCTATGAAAGTGAGAAAATAAGAATTGTTTCCTAGACTCTTTGTCTGCATTGGACCACAGATGTCCGAATGCACTAATTGAAGTGGATAGTTGGCCCTCCATGCTTGTCCTCTTGGAAACTTAGACCTGGAGTGCTTTCCCAAAGCACATCCTTCATAGACCTCCTTATGTTCATTGATTTTGGGAAGTCCTGTCACCATAGCTTGAGAAGTTAACAATTTCAAGCTGGCTGAATTAAGGTGACCATATCGCAAGTGCCAAAGCACACTTGGATTTGCTATAGCTACATTTGCAAGTTGAGCTCCCCCTGGTTCTCCAAACTTGAGGGGAAATAACCTATTCTTGGTCATTGGTACCTGTGTGATGACACGATTACAATTGTTTTTATCAAGAATGATACATTTTCCTTCATCAAAAACAAGTTTGTAATTATTCTCCATCATTTACCCAATGCTTAGCAGATTGTGTTGGAGCTTTGGAGTGTAGTAGATGTCATTCACTTTCTTTATGCCTTCTTTCATTGGAACCTCCATGGCTCCAATGCCTTCAACTTGCAAGGCTTTATCATCCCCTAACTTGATGCGGGATTTATAAGTGGAATCTAATGTAGCAAAGAGTTCTTCTTTGCCACTCATATGGTTGGAGCAACCAGTATCCAAAATCCATGTATCATTTAGATTTTGTTCTGATTGTCCATATGAAAGAAAAATATTAGAGGTTTCATCTTCTTCACCATAATTTCCATATTGACTGTTGCTGCCTTGAGAATATTTTGACCAACAGTCGTGAGCAAAGTGACCTGGTTTGCCACAGTTAAAACAAGCCTTTTTGGACTTGTCACCTCCTCGCCCTTGATTTCCACTTTGACCTAGATTTCCACCTCTATTTTGGTTTCCGCCTCTATTCTGATTTCCTCCTCTACTGGGATTGCCTCCTCTGAAGTTGCCTCTGCCTCTACCTCTTCTCTGACCTCTACCTTGACCTCTTCCACGTCCTCTTCCAACACTTTCATTGGATGTGAAGGCTTTATCATCACCTCCATAACTAGTTGAAGGAGATTCTTGTAATCTCTCTTCATGAGACATTAACGAACCGATTAATGCATCAAAAGTTAAAGTGGAAAGGTCTTTTGACTCTTCTATGATTATGGCTATGTGATTCCAACCTTGAAGAAGTGTTCGCAACACTTTCTTTACAACTATTTCAGGTTTAATTTCCTCACCAAGAGTAACCATTTTATCGACAACTGCTTTTACTCTAACACAGTAGTCACCAACTTTTTCATCTTCTTTCATTTTGAGATTTTCAAAATCTCGTTTCAAGGTTTGAAGCCTCACTTGCTTCACCTGATCACTTCCCTGGAATCCATATTTCAAAGCTTTCCATGCAGCTTGTGCAGTTGTACAAGCGGCTATTCTAGGGAATATACTCTTCTCCAATGCTGCTTGGAGATGATAAAGAGCAGAAGAGTTGCTCTTTTGTGCTTCTTTCTTTGTTTTCTTATCTGTGACACTTAATGTTGTCCAGTATGTGGGTTCGGTGTAACCCTCTTCAATTATGTCCCACAATCCCTTGCCTATGAGTAAGGTCCTCATTTTGATGGACCAATACTCATAATCATACCCGTTGAATTCTGGAATAGGTAGATTGTTATGTGAGGCCATAGCTGCTATAAACTAAAAAACACTCCTTTTATTTCTCTGTTACAATAAAGCACTCTGCTTTTCAAATAAAGAAGAAAGAAGAAGAAGAAGAAATTACAAATTGAGATCAAATCTGTCTTGATTCACCCTTTCACTGATAGCTTGTTCTTCTTGTTGGGGCGCTTCTATCACTTGATTCACGAAGTTGTCTGCTACTTGTTCTTCATCATCACTGATCAAGATTATCTCTGGTGATTCTGGTTCTAGAATTTCAATGGAGTCATTATTGCTGAATTATGGATTTATTGGTGCTTGTGGTGCAGATTCTGATTGCTCAAATCTGCTACCGAAAGAGTTATCTTCAGAGTCTGCCTCGTATCCTGAGTCCGGATGTCTCTGATGGGCTATTACTACGTTCTACAATTGACTAAACACAGTATGTAGTCCATAAGTTCACACTTTTTCATCAAACCCTTCGGTGTTTTCTCTTACCAAAAGTGCACAGAGGGCATGATAACAACCTCTGGATCGTATCATGAATTTTTGCCTTTCAATGTGCCTTTACAAATTTCAAGTCTTCTATGCTTTTGCCTCTCTCAAACTTTTACAAAGAAATTTTTAAGCCTCTCAGGCTTTTTACAAAATATTTCCTCTTAGGAAATCTTTATATCCTTCCATAAAAGTTGCAAAAAAAAGATTTTATAAAACTTTACTAAGTTATTAATTAATAATTAAGTAAATATTTTAATTAAAACATTTAAAAAATATATTTTAATAAAAAATATTAAACTAAATTATTAATCAATTTAATAAAGTAAATAAAAATTTGCAAATTTTAATAAAAAAAACTTTAGGAGGAGGACTTAAAAAAATTAGAGCCACCGGGACTCGAACCCGTGACCTAGCCAATAGCACAGAGTCTCCTTACCACCTCGGCAACCTTGGTCGATGAAACAACAAGCACATCCACTATACCTTATAGCTTCACCCTTAGCATTTATATATAAAAAAAAATTAAAAATTGCTTTGTCTGTCGTCGTTGGGTTTCGAACCCACGACCAGGTTGGGGGCGGGCGCCTTAAGGCTGGCTCCTCGAGCCAGTCGAGCTAGGCACTCGACGAGAAGGCATTGGAAGCGCCTTCTATATGAAGGCAATCCGCGCCTTCTTTTTTTAAAAAAATTTGGGACTTTAGTCCCACATGCTCCCTGTGAGGAGCGTTTGAGGTGTTTAAAACCCTTAGGGCACGTTAAGTTGTTTGATTGCCTTCGGGTAATCAACCACCCACCTTTTGGTCTCTTTGCCCCAATCCGCTCACGCCATGTTGGCCTCCTACCCATGTTGCACCACGTCAGCCTCCTACCTGCGTTGGCCTTCTGTCCACCTCTCCTCGATCACCACATCACCTGCTGTCTCCACCTCTCACGATCTACCACGTAGCCTGGTCAGCTCCTTGTTTGCTAGTTGTCATGTTGTCTCTGCCTCTCCTGATCTGCCACGTAGCTTGGTCAACTCCTTGTCCACCAGTTGTCACCTGGTCCACCTCTGCTGGTCCACCAGCTATCCCTGGTCCATCAGTTAGGTTCTCTGGTCTGTCGCTTGGTCTCCTCGTCCGCCAATTGGCTCTCGAGCCAGTGCTCCCTCCTTGGCCTGGCCTTGAATTTTGAGCCTGGGCCCTCCTGCTCGACCTCGGGATGCGGGCCCTCCGCTTGACCTCGGGATGCGGGCCCTCCTCAGCTTCCATGGCTTCTATGGGCCTTAGTTAGCCTCGCCTCCCTGCCTTGCTCTGATACCAGATGTGAATGTATAATTCACATTAGTTTGAAATAATTAAATTACAAAGCTTATATAGTAGCCCTTAGTCTATTGGAGAAATAATAGGGCTTACAAACAATTTTAAACAAAACTCTATTCCTACTATGCCGACATCCTGCCGACTTGTTGCTTGTCGTCCACCCTAGCCGTCTGTCGTCCAACCAAGGTGAAAGGTGGGGTAAGATGTAACATTTATTTTTTTAACTACCAACAGACTTGGTGTTGGTGTTGTTATCTCCTCCTCCTTGTGAGATAGTGGCTACTCCTTTAGCCTTTGTATAGGTACTTGATTCTCTAAATCAGATTCTAGATGCAATTGGCAATATTTTTTTAGCTAATGGTGGGCTTCTTCCTCTGAAGTCTTAGTCTCTTTAGCCAATGTGGATTTTAGTCTTCTTATGTGCTTATTTTGCTTTAGATTTTTTGGAGTAGCTTTGGGGATTGGGACTATATTTACCCATCACAGTATGTAAGTTTGATCCTTTGGTAGATATCATGGAGTTGTTAACTCATATAATGAGATGTCTACTTGAGAAACTGCATCCAACATTACAATGATTGCATAGAATGTCATTGATATTTTTTTCCTTGTCCTCTACAAAAACCATCAAATCTGCTAAGATAAGTATGTGCTCCATTCATACTGTATATTTTGCCATATAGATTAGCATTTTTGAATACTATGCCTCTCTTGACAATCAGGCTATGGCTACATTCATAGCACACATAAGCTCCTTGGTATTCAACATACTCTACTTGATCCCTTATCCTTTAGGATCAAACGATAGTGGTTAATGGAGACTTAAGTGATGTCAACTCTGTAATTAACTTGTGGGTATCAATGGTATCCACATGTCCTTTCTTAATGGGAATCCCCTCCATTGGTAACCCAAATGTTCTCCAAAAATTTGTAGTTGAGAAGTCTACCTTCAGATGTCGATTCCTTATCTTGAAAAAGGTGTAATTCTTACTAGCATCATATAGTGAAAGGATGGAGTGAAATAATTTTTTACGATGGCTCAAGAAATGGTGGGAGTGAAAGAATTATAGTGTTGTAGAGATCCACAGATGAATTTTTAGGGTTTATTTTTTTGCGATAGCTCAAGCGACGAAGGGAGTGAAAGAATTATAGATATCCATAGATTATTTTTTAAGATTTAATTTACACAGTGAGAATTTATCAATATGGTGAATGTTTCTCTTCGAATAGGATAGTCAAATAAAAAAAGCTGAGCAAGAATTCCTACAATGAGAGTTGGAAAATTTTAATTGAGTAATTATGGGAGGGAGCAGGTAGATATCAGCAATGGGTAAAATGGTGAGGTTAGTAGCAGTCTATAGGTGGTGGTAGGTTAGGGAGTGAATGCTAGTTCCAAAGATTCAGGTGATTAGGTAGTTGGGTAGGAGAATGGTGAGTAGGTGGTTGTTCCTATGGAGGTGAGTTTACCTAGAAAGTCAGGCTTTGAGGGCCCGACAATTAAGGGAACTATTATCGATGGTGAGTCTCCCAGCTCAATGGTTTATGAGACTTCATTTGCCAGCAATACAAGTGGATCTCCAAGTTTTTGTACCTTCCTCAATCCAAGTAAGTTATCCTTTACCAAAATCATAGCTAAGGGTTTTGGATCTCAAAAATTTGGTTATATTTTTTACCTCTATCCTTCTGGAGATAATTTAGTCATTCTGGATGATATTATGGTGGTCACCATGGAGGAGGGATCGTGGAACCTTATTGGAAAATTCTATGGTGACAGACATGATATTGATGCCATAAGGATATGGGTGATGGTAAAATGGAAATCAAAAGGTTCTCTAGACATTATTGTAGTTTCTAACGCATTATTATTGATTAAAATCAATTGTGAGGAAGACTCAAAGTGGATCCTTGGAGGGGGTCCCTAGTTCTTTGGAAGAAAAGGGTTTTTTCTACACAAGTGGGGGTCAAATTTTAATCCACAAACCCAGAAGATCAATCTATATCCTTTATGGGTAAGTCATCCTGATTTACCCTTCCATATTTGGCATGAAGACATCCTAAGGGGTATAGCTAAGGCAATTGGTGAGTTAGTAATAATAGACTCGACCACCAAAGAAAAATCTAGAATGATTTTTGCTCAGATGTGTGTAATGGCAGATCCAAAGATGGAGTTGCCAAGTCATATCAATATTATTTCTAAACATGATGTATGGACTCAAACGATAGTCTATAAAAATATGCTTCTTAAGTTTTCAATTTGTAGGAAGTTGGGCCACTCAAAAGGTTCATGTCTGACCAGAAAGGAGGTTCCCAAGGGGAACTATGTTAGAAATCTAGAAAATTTTAAGACTTAGAGCCATCCTTAGTTAGGGTTGTCTAAGGCCTTAGGCCCCAACTATTTTTCTTTAGAGAACTCAGTACCCAACCAAATTGAGAATAATTCCAGGGTGATGGAAGTTAGCAATCCAGAGCTGACTACTGTCAATCAGTCTAGTGTTTATTCTGATCCCCCACAAGTGGACAAAGCAGAGTTGGTAACTAAAATAAGTATTATCAATTTTTCTTTATAATTTCTTTGAATTCTTAAATTCTGAAGATGCTAACCCTAAGGAGGAGAAAGGAAATCAATATGAGCTAGAGGCACTTATCTCACCTCAAAATATAGTGAAAGATTCTAGCTCTTCTCCCAAGTCGAATATAGCTAAGTCATCGGAGTGGGGAGAAGGTTCATCAGGGACAAAATATTCTCATCCAAAAATAAGAAGTCCCCAAAAGGGATTAGTTGATGTTGGAGTGCCTAGGAAGGTGGGTAATCCCTCTAACAAAAATGTAAGAAATAGGGAGGTATAAGTAGATATTGCAAATGGCTTGCAAAGCCAATTGAAAATTGAGAAAGAGTCTAAAGGGAAGTGCTTGTTGATTTTAATAATGTTGAGGATTATATTACAAGATTCAAGGCTTTGAGGGTAGATATTCCATCTTCTCGAGGTAAAAATAAATATAATGTAGAATGTGTAAAGATTTTATTTTCTAATGTTCCTCTTTCTTTAGATGTTGAACCTAATGGTTCATATGATTTTTATGTTCTTCAAATCTCAAAATAATCTTATTCTTGATTAGTTTTCTTATCTCCTAGTTCACTTTTAGGTGGCAATATGGAATTATGGTGGGATTCCATAAATATAGACTCATGTAAGGGAATTTAAAATTAAGGAGGCTAAGACCTAGGCTAAGTCTTTAAAGAAGGTGAAGATAACTTGCAAATATTGTAAGGAGGGATATCCAACAAATAATTTCTTGATAAAATTACAAAGGATTAAATCTAAGTTGTTAAAGATTAGTGGGCATATTCCAAATGATGAGGAATATTCTAAAGTATATTCATCAATTGTAGAGACCCACAAGAGCATCCATTATAATGGTAAGATATTATAATCAGTAATATCTTATCTCCTTTGCCCCTCAATAGAGATTATGGGGGATGTTAAATCGTAATCTAATTCATGGGTAAGGTCAACATTGTATCATGTAATATTGATAGGCCTAAGGACATTAATTAAAATGTTGGTCACGAATCTACCTAATCATAAAATATATGTGCCCTAGACCTAACCAACATTGAAAGGCCGAAGGAGAGAAATGTCCTTCGGGTTAATCTCTAGAGAAGGTTGGTTCCCTTACTAATCTAATTCAGTTTAAAGCTTAGGGTAACAGGAAATAAATGGGAAATGATAAAAAAAAATGGGAAATATGGTTATGAGTCAAAAACGTAGGATGGATATAAACTAACAGCTAAAAATCAAATCAAGTTTCAATCAACATGTAATGGAAAGGAAAGCATAGGAACCATTCATAGATTGTAGGGATAATTTCCAATGATCATTTCAGCATTCAGTTCTCTACCAGGAATTAAATTTAGAAATGTAAAATTTAAATTTACCTAAAAAATATCATGAACTTAACATAAATGAAAGGTAGAAAATAATTGCATACAATACTACTCCAGGAACCAGAAGCCAAGAATCCTTCAAATGATGTAGAAAAACTCAAAGTATTTTTTGCAGAATGTCTATCCTTATTTTTTACATAAAAATGCTTAGTATTTATAGAGGGTTGTGCCTCTGTAATTAAATGCACATGAAAACAAAATGTTGGCTAGTCAAAGAGCAACAAGAGTAATTCTCTCCTTGACAACAACAACGCTCAAATTAGAACAATTTTTAGGAAGCAAAGATCATGTTTTGGTGGAGAGCACTTTGGAAATTAGCAGGAATGGAAAATGGAAAATCATTTCAGAAGTTGGTGCATTGAAACACAACAACATCGCGTGAAAATTAAGAACTCGAGCATTAAATATTAGTTTTTGCTTTGACGTCTTGCACCTTGGAACTTTATCTTTTCCAGGAAGACCCAAACAAAATTAACTTCATTTGGAAAATGATCAAAATCAATGGATGGTGCCTTGAAAATGAAGGTGATCATATCATAATCAGGAGTGCAACATTTAATGTTGGCAACCCTTCAACAAGAATTTTGGAAATATTGATTTCATTGCCCCAATGAATTAAAATTCGCCAACCTTTGATCCTTCCCAAAAATGATCTGCAATGACGACACCTTCAAAAAGGAACTTCGCTGAAGAAACTGCCCAAAATTGATTTTCGTCAAAAAAGTGCTCAAAATGGACATTCGCTAGACATTCCCCCGAAAATGGAGTTTCGCCAGACATTCGCCCAAAAATGGACTTTTTCCAAACATTCACCCGAAAATGGACATTCGCCAGACTTTCACCCAAAAATGAACTTGTGCCAGAAATTCACCTGAAAATGGACTTTTGCTAGACATTCGCCAAAAATTCATCCGAAAATGAACATTTTCCAGACATTCACCCGAAAATGGACTTTTGCCATACATTCACCCAAAAATGGACTTTTGCCCAAAAATAGTCTTGATGGTATCTAGGGGTGAAAATGGAATTTTACCCCCAAAGAGGGGCGAAAATGAATTTCACTCTAAGTTGGGGCGACTTTGACTTTGACCAGTGCTAATTTCATCTCTTTCACTTCAACTTGGGCACTTTCATTGTTTTCACCCCAACTTGGGTGAAATCATTAAATTTTCTAAAAATAAGGTGAAATTACTTTGGGAAACACCTTCATCATCATGCATGCTTATTTTAGAGTAAATTTGAATTTTATTGATGCATTGCTTCCACTTAAATGATGCTTGTTTAGTACCTTCACTTTGAAAATGTCTTCAACTAGCAATTCACCCTAAAGAAGGGTAAAAATGATTTTTGCCCCTTTCTGGGGCGAAATTGGCTTTGACCATAAGAAGTGCATAAAGTTGGGTGAAATCTTATTAACTTATCTTTTTCATTGGTGAAATCCTATGCATTGAATTTCACTAGAAAATTTGACTTTTACTGCCAAAAGGCATGCATTCGGACACATACTTTCCCAAAAAACGTCATTCGGAGTTCAACTTTTAAAATATTGGCAAACCATTTGATTTTTCCCTTGCTGGAAAAACACTTGCTCTTTAATTCCACGGGTGAAATCATTCTTTTGGAATTTTTACAATAAAATTCAGTGTGGCAAAAATGCCAACATATGCATATATTGAATTTATTTCAATATTTAATTATGTAAGCCCTATAGGCCATTATTAACCTTGTTATGGTTAAACCCACTTTATAACTTGTAATTAACTTTAAGTCATATGTTATGCCAACTTAGGTAAAAAAATATTTTTATGTAATTGGGGTTTTGGTATTGGTATAAATACCCCTCATCACTCTTCATTTAAATAATCAGTGTTTTGTAATTTTATTTATGGATATAACAATTATTTATGGTGCCTATGAGTGCCACCAAATATCTCTCTGTATAAAGGTAAAAACCATGCATCTACACTATTACAAGCATATAACAATTTGACAAAGGAAATCAAGTAATAATTTGCACAAATAAAATATATTCAAGAAATGGGGGTGATATTTTATTAAAAATGATGAAGCTTGATTACAATCTCTCCCTCTTAGGGAGTAACTCAAATTGATACAATTATTACAATAGTTGAGGTCTCTCAATGGGGAAAGATGCATTTGAATGGTCTTCACTTTAACACCACTTTATTTGAGGGCTTACTAGGATGCCTCCTTCTCAAATTTCAAGAGAAAAAGACTTGAAATATGCTTTATATTTAAGATATCTATTCTCTGCATGCAAGGAAACAACAAAGCACATTAGTAGCACATGAAGCCTCTCATGATGAGGTTGATTTCTAAGAAAGTGCATGAAATAGAGCAAATATGTAAAGAATGCATGAACATACATAAAGATGCATAAAGTTACCTAAAATATTGACAATAAAGCATGAAGCAAATCTTGAAATATATAAAGGAACCTAAAGATGTATGTAATCTTACATATTAAGCATAAAGGAACCTAATATATGAAAGCATGTAAAGGAAAGCATGAAGTGCACAAATGTAAGCAAATATGCCTAGTAAACTGCAAATAAACCATGGAAATGCATGAAATATGATTAATCTATGCTAAATTAAGCTATATGCATTCTAATAAATATAAATATATGGCTAAATTGAAGGATTTTTCATACCAAACCCTAGCCGCTGATGCTCATAGTAGCTGGCTCTGCTAGCCACTTGTTGGAAATATGAGCATGATTTGTTATCATTGATGTCAAAGGAATACTAAGCAGATGTCAAAGGATTACTAAGCAAATTTCAAAGGATTACTAAGCAGATATCAAAGAAATGTTAAGCAAATGGTTCATGGTTGATTTTCTAAGAGGTAAGGATATAATATTTAATTTAAATATTATATGGTTGAAGCATCAAAATAGAAGCAAGAAGGATAACAATATCATAATATTTGGGTAAAATAAAAGGGTTGAAAAGATATCTCCGTTCCATGGTGATTGAAAGAAAATAATAAGGTTATTTTTCTAAGGTGATAATGGCAAAAGGTTTCCCTAAAAACCTAAGGAAGTTTATATTTTATTTCATTTGAAAAGGCCCAAAGGACATTTAAATATTTAATTTATAATATTTAAATTCATTTTGAATTTAAATAATTATAAATAAAATATTATTTTTGAAATGCAAATTCAAATTTATTGTCCATCGATGTGAAGGCAAATGCCTTGGAAAGGCATATTAATATAGCGTTAATCAAAGGCTAAAGGGAGGCAATTCAAAAATTATGGTGTTGGTTGTGCTCATCAATTGAATGCGAAAGGGAAAGGACAAAACGTGCGTAGTGCTAACACCGAGGAGAGGAAGGCATAAAGAGGAGCAACACCAAATTCATAGCACCATCTGAGTGGCTAGCCTAGACGGTGATCAGCTTGGGTGCTAAGTTGCAACAAAGGGGAGGTCTCGAGTTCAAGACTCTATGACAGTGAAAGGAGGAAGCTTTTAATTTTTAAATATTTTGGTGGTAGCTTTGGGAATAAGTGTGCACGGGCACACTTAGGTCCCACATGAGTGCCTAGCTCACATGATCGTGGAAGTTGCAGCTAGGGCACTAGTGGAAGCACAATGTGGGTTCGATTCCCACCAAGGGCAAAAGGTATTTAATTTTTAATATTTAATTATTTATCCTAAGGTTTGTTGGCATGAGCATTTAGGGAGGTATAAGGTTTATGGAAATAAATTTTATATTGTGATTTTTTTGTGATTAAAGTATTGAAAGGAGTAATAAGGTTTAAGTGAGATCTAATATTTTGTATTGTGAGAATAATTTGTGAGGAAATTATTGAATGATAATTTGTGAGATCTAATGTTTTGTATTGTGAGAAAATGGTTGTTTGATAAGCATTGTTGAGTTTGTTTTTCTGGAACAAAATTTGATACTAGAAACCTTGTTTGATAAGCATTGTTGGAAATATTGAGTAAGCTTTCATATGCTTGAACTAGGGTTTGTGAAAGAACATGAGTACCATTTTTATGTGAAGTTGTGAAATATCTTGAACTAGGGTTTGTGCAAGATCATGAGTATCATTTTTATGTGAGATTGTTTCATAAGCATTGTTGGAAATAATTGAGTGAGTGTTCATATGCTTGGACTAGGGTTTCTAAGCAAGGAGTGTTTCATTGAGTGATTGATTTAGTGGAGTTGATTGAGCCTAGTCAAGTGGAAGTGTTGAAGTGATAGTTCAAGTTCTGTGAAACAAATTGTTCTATATTCTAATTTGATTTGAGAAAGAGATTGAAAGTGATTAAGCATTGTTGTGAGTGTGAAGCATATTGAGTCTCTAAAAATTCTCTATATGTTTTTGTGAGATTAAACAAGATTATGTGTGAAGCTTGTCTAAGTGATTGAAGAGGATTTTGTGTTAAGTTGAGTTGAGTTGAGTAAGATTTTGTGGAAGCTTACAATACAAATTTAAGGCAAGTCTTAGTGAAGACTTGTTGAGTAGATTGGACAAGTTCTAGTGAGGACTTGTTGAGCAGATTTGAGGCAAGTCTTAGTGAAGACTTGTTGAATAGATTAGAAAAGTTCTAGAGAGGACTTGTGGATAGATTAGTGTGAGCTTTTGTGGAAGCTTACAATGCATATTTGAGATAAGTCTTTGATAAGACTTATGCATAGAGTTGCTTGATTGATTTTTTCAAACCTTGGGTTAAGGTTTGGAGCAGATCTAGCAGAGTTGATTTATGATTGAGTCAAGCTTTGTGTTAAGGCTTGAGGATAAATTTTGGTATAGATTTAATAAAAGGTTTTGTGCCAGACCAGAGACAGAGATTGATCATATTTGTGCTAGATCGAAGGAATGTGTTTAGTGCAGATCAGAGATAGATATTGAGCATATTTGTGCTAGATCGAAGGACTATGTTTAGTACAAATTAGAGATAAATATTGAGCATATTTGTGCTAGAATGAAGGATAGTGTTTAGTGCAGATAAGAGATAGAGATTGAGAAAATTTATGCTAGACCGAAGGACCATGTTTAGTACAGATTTGAGATAGAGCTGAGAGTAAGCTTTGGAGGTGACAGAGTATAGAGGATGATAGTCTCTAGTGGATAGAGGTCCATTAGCCAGGGTAGTGAGGACATGCATTCTGAGTGAGGATAGGAGTCTTCAGTGGATAGATATCCATAAGCCAATGTAGTGGAGGTATCATTTCTTTTAGAAGATCACTAGCAAAAGTAGAGGAGAAGGAGTTCTCTTGTGAATAGAGATCCTCAAACTTGATTAGGGGATTTATGTCTCCTTTGGATAGAGGTCCATAAATATTGTAATAGGGAAAGGTTTCCCAAGAGATTTGTTGAAAAAAATTTAGTGAAATATTTTCTTTGTGGAGTAGCCCACATTGGGTGAAACATGTTAAATTGGTGTCTCTATTGTGTGTGGTGATTTATGCATTGCTTTTATTACTTATGTTGATATTGAAATTGATTTATTGTATAATATTGATTGGAAAATAAAAGTAAAAAGTGGTTTTATACTATTCACCCCCCTCTCAGTATAATATTGTGTTCTTCACCGTTGTTGAATCAAGCAGCTAAGCCTATAGGGCACTGTTGACAATAGCAGCCACGGGAAAAGTGTTTTGCTCTTGAAATCAAGTTTGTGGATGCTCAATTCCTTAATTGAATTGATGTTCAAGGGTCACCCAGGTTTTAAAACATAGATTTACGATTGAATTATTATGAATTCATGATGGATTGAGGTGGAATGACAAGCTTACTCCTCAAGCTATTGGAAACTCCATTGACACAAAAACAAGTGTCATTCTCCAATTTTATAGCACTTCACTACTCCTCAAGGGTTGTAAATTCATTCTTCAAATCGGCAGAGCTTCGCTACAATGAATTATGGATTCTAAACTTATGCTTGGTATGCCTATATATAGGCTTTCCAAATCATAATATTGGCTTCTCAAGGAATTCAATATCAAGAACAATTGTAGGGAGGCAATTAGGAGGAAGCTTCTAAGAGATTTGTAGCCCATAACCACTTGAATTAGTTGTAATGTTGTTGAAAACAACCAATTTGGCTCGTCTCAAGGATACTGAGTTAGTTTTAGGGCTAGATGCTCTCACTCAGTGCAGCTAGGAGCAAGTTTCTCTTAGCCACTATCAAGAGGAGTGGCTAGGATCACAACTACTGATGCCATTAGCGACTAGGGCTGCTTAGGGCTAGACTACCCTAAATGAGTGGCTAGAGCCACTACTAGCTCTTGGAAAGGTCCAAGATCATTCATATGTTCTGCAAAGGTGCCCATATGAGTAGTATCCTAAACATGACATGTTTTAGGTGTCTACACTCTCTTTTTTGTTCTTTTTACTTTCTATATAATATTTGAGTGGATTCCTTGTTTCTATTTGTTTATGAAAATTATTGTGAATTCCCACATGATATTAGAGCAAGTATGGAGTTGCCTCACTTGGTCACACGAAAATATTATTTTGTGCCTTTAATTTTTCTTCTAAACTAAAGAGTGATTCTCTCCTTTCAATCTCATTTTTTGATTTTGCATACGAGGTAAAAAGGATTATCTTCAATTTTTTTAATCCACTTTTCAAAATTCTTGGAGGTTTTCCACTATGCTTTGAAAAATAATCTTTAGAAGCTAAGAGCTATATTTCAAGCTACTGAAGATATTCAAGGATATTTATCCAAAGCTTTATCTCCTTATTAGAGTCTTTGCATGTGTTTTTTGAATTTAAAATGTGGCCCCTTCTCATGCCCTAGATTTGGATTGATAGCCTTGCAACATGAAGCATGCATCACCTTTTTCCATAAGGAGAGCACATGCTATATTATATTATGTAGGATGGCCATTATTTCCATATCAATGCATCCTAGTGCTCCCTTTCCTAGAGGTTTTAGGTTTATGCATGCATTGTAGATGAATGCATGCTTTTTTTATGATGCTCTAAAATATAACAACCTCTCTAGAGGTGGCCATCGTTGTCTAAACATGGTCATGGCATCATAGTTTGTAGGCTTCATAAAAAGTGATAGGGCATAGGATTGAGTTGATCCCCCATTTTCATAAGAGTGAACTTTTTTGTGTCTTCTATGGGGGATCTAGTCATTTCCTTTCCATAACAAGAACTTCTAGACATACAATAGATATTTTTTATGAGGTAATGGACATGTGTTCAAATGATGCACATATCTTATTTTATCAATGAAAATGGAATGAGTGGTAGGCTAGATGGTTTATCCTCTTTGGTTACTCATTTATGACATAACTGAAGCAACTAGCATCTTACGCTTAGCACAAGAGAGGCTCGGGTTTGATCCCCTTCAAGTCTCTTTGAGCACTAAATTTTTTTAAGTGGATAAGAGGATGACATGACCTTATTTCTTGTCATAATAATACATTTAATATATATATATATATATATATATATATATATATATATATATGCTCAATAAATTAAATCAATCCAAGTGTTACAGTCACTAAGATTTAAAAGCATTGATGTGGTGAAAAATAAGTGGATGGCACCAATGAATCATGGATCACCAAGTGCTCGTAGATAATTTATTCTTATCTTCCCAAGTTTTGGAGCTTTGATTTTTATTTTTTTGGAGTCCATTAAGTAAAATATTTTGGAGGCCTTTATTATTGCATACATAAGCATTTTATCCCTTTTATTTAAATTGTATGATTTTTCAAGCTCTATGAATTGGTGGCATCAGTGCATGTACCTACTACAGTTTTAGGGATCAAGTTATGTAAGATTAACTATAAATCCCTAATTACTCATCTTAATGGATGAAATTACAATATTTGGTCAACCCAAATGATTGGAATGTTTTGAAGTAAGAAAATATGTTGTATATTTCAAGAGGATAAAGCAATTATTCTTGATAAATAAACTTATTTTCTAATAGAAGAGGAGATTGTTGGTCTATTTTTCTTGTTTATTGAATTAGAACTCATTTTCCACATCAAAGAGGAGAGTGGATCTATCAAGGTATGTTAAAAATTGCATGAAATTTTTGTGAAAGTTAATACTACAAAAGTAAGTCATTTAGAATTGGAGTTTTTCTCTCTTACGCTTGTTGAGTTTGATAATGTTGAGGACTATATTATGAGATTCAAGGCTTTGAGGGTAGATATTGCATATTTTGGAGTAAAAAAGGAAAGATGATACAAATTGTGAAATGATTTTCTTTGCTAATATCTCCCTATCTTTTAAAATGTTGAACCTAATGGTTCACATGATTCCTATGTTCTTAAAATCTCAAAAGACTCTTATTCTTGATTAGTTTTTTCTATCTCCTAGTTAAATTTCAGGGGGCAATACAAAATTGTGGTGGAACTCTATATATAGACACATACAAAGGAATTCAATTTTAATAAGGCTAAGACCTAGGATAAGTCTTCAAAGCAGAATAATACCACTTGCACATATTGTAAGAGGGAGGGATATCCAAGAAAAAGTTGCTTGCTAAAATTGCAAAGGACTGAAGCTAAGTTCTTGAAGATTAATAGACATCTTCGAAATTATGAGTGAGATTCTAAAGGATCTTCCTAAACTATAAAGGTAAAAAAGAGCACCCATTATGGGGGGAATATATTATTCTCACTAATATCTTATCTACTTGGTCTCTCAATACAAATTATGGATGATATTGAAATTGTAATCTTATCCATGGCCACATACAACATTGTATGATGTAATATTGATAGGCCTAAGGGCATCCATTATGCAAAGAATTTAATTTGTTGTAAAAAAAAAATTATATAAGCCCTATGGGCTGAGGTTAACCTTGTTATGGTTAAACCCACTTTATAACTTGTAATTAACCTTAAACCCTCTTGTTATATTGGTTTAGGTTAATATATTTTATGTAATTGGGATTTTGATATTGGTATAAATACCCCTCACCACTCCTCATTTTAGTAATTAGAGTGTTGTGTAATATTATCTATAGATATAGTGATTATTTATGGTGCCTATGGGTGATGAACAAATATTTTTTTGTGTTGTTTTTCACTTTCTATATAAAACTTGAGTGTGATGGTTTGATTTTGTTCATTTTTGAAAAAATAATGAATTACAACATCTAATGCTCAAGAAAAAAATCATTCTAACCTATGGGCTCAATCCAAACAAATAAACATAGATGACATGAGTATATTTGGGTCGTTATAGGCTTGAGACTTTCTACATGGATCTTAACAACTTCAAACACTAAAGGCATATGGAAATAATTCCACGATACCAACTTAATTTTAAAATTAACCCAAATATCCCCAAACTTCCTTCTAACACTAAAGGCATACGTAAGTACTTCCATTATACCAACTAAATTTTAAAATTAATCCAACTATCTTCTAAATTGTCATGATGTTCCAATTCATATAGGACTAAAATGCTTTTAACAAGCATTTTATTTAACTTAATAAATTTAACCAATAGTTTTAGATATCAACAATAAATTCATTTTTATATGAAAGTTGTAATCTATTGGTTTTCTTAGTGTTTTTACTTGCAATATTTATAAATATTGTTTGTAGTGTAGATATAAAATGCTTCACAAAACAAATCCTTTCCATTTTATTTTCCCATTACATATGAGGTAATTTAGAATTTGTTCATGTCCACTCCTTACCCCAACCATCCTCTTAATATACAAATACCTAGGCCTCCATGTATAGACCATAATAATCCTCCAACTTATATTAATAGATTGAAATATAAGATACATGTTTTATTTCATGGACTTAATTGTTTATGAAATATTAATAATAAACATGTTTTACTTTACAAAAAAAATATTACATAAGAAATAACAAAATACATGTATGTAGTTTGTTTGAAAATAATGACATATCTATGTGATTTTCTAAGAATTTTTATTTGTAGGTTTTATAAATACTACTTGACATGCAAATACAATATTATCCATTACACAAATCCTCTCCATTTTATTCCTATACCCCATGATTTAGGTTTTCCTAAGGCACTTCCTCTCCGCTCATTCAACAATAGTCTATTTTGTCATAATAGAATGACTCAAAAAATATTAAAAAAAATATTTCATAGAGGTTTTTGGTTTATAGGTAAATCAACAATAAATTTGATTCACTTTATGAAGATATAACTATGAATATGAGATCCATGTTTCACTTTGCAAGTGGAACATCCTTCCAAAATTTTCTAAGGAGTTAATTAAGGTGAGAACATATTCACACATTAAAGGTACATTATATTTCTTAGGTAGAAATTAAGATTTATAATTATTCCATTTAGTCCTTAGATAAAGCCAACTATTCCATTTTCATAGTCCTAATTTATTTTTCTGGCATGGTATTAAGTAAGTTGGTACCATAAAGCTTAGGATTTTTCTACCTTGGTGAAATAAAGTACAATACCTTATCATTTCTTTGTACATATTAGGTACCCATCAATTTAATATCCTCTACATCTTGGTAAAAGAAGGTATAACACCCTAATATATTTTTGAACATGTTAAGTATCATCAACTATAGATGTTTTAAACCTATGGAAGAGATGATATAATTCCATGATTATCAATTACAAGGAACAATTGAGAATGATTTGAATAGTGGTATTCTTCATGACTACCAAAGACATAATTTTTCAAATTTATTGGATTTCATGATATGCTTAGAACTATTATAGAATAAAAGTGCAAGTGTTAGATGATATTGAATGTTTTACTTTTGTTAGTCTTATTCTCCTTCACCTATAAACACCAACTTTGAAAGAAGTGGATAAAGTAAAATTAAATGGTATAAGAACTAAATTTTCAATTGGCCTTAAAACATATCATAACAAGAGGTCAAAACCAATAAAAGGTTCTAAAAAATAGATGACAATATATTTGCAAATCTTAAATGTAGTAAGTTAAGTTTTGGAATATGTGATGTTAACCTTCACTTGAGGCCATGAACAAATTTTATATTATATTTGTTGTATAGCCATATGGGCCATTGTACACATTGTAAAGTGGGTTTATTATGATAATTTAGTAATAAAAATTTGGGTATATTCTTTAATATTGACCCGAGGTCACCTATAATTCAAGTATATTTTACCTCTTAAGACCAACTATTTCATCATTGGTTGGAGTACTTATTTCTTCCTTTAGTAAGATTAATTTACTATTTACAAACACCCTTCATGTTGAATTATGTTTATCTATGAATTATCCTTACATTCTGGGTAATATCTTTATTTCATTCATTTCTACAAAATACTTTTAAATTTAATAGGGTATTGGAGTGAACATGTATGTACGTTAATGAACTTCAAGTTTTTAACAAACTCTCTTCTGTAATAGCTCCATCAGTAGTGTGGTCCCTTGGAGAAAGTTTGTGGAATTTTGTGTGTTACTGGTAATTTTTAAGGTTATAATCTAAAACCCTAGGAGGACTTTGATATCATAAATCTCACTATCTTAATAAATTTGTTGTTATAGGGAAATATTCATTGACAGATTCCTAATTCCTCTCTCCACATTCAATATTATTCATTTTTTCTTAACTAGATGGATGTCTTAGTAGTTGGATTGAATTTTCTAAGGATTTTTGAAACCCTCATTTGCCTTTTATGGATTTTTTTAAGAACTTCATTTCCTTCTATACTTTGGATTTTATTTGTACTAATTCAACATAGATGAAAGGACAGTCTTCATGATTGGTAAAGGAAAGAAGAATAGTATGAACATTTTTCAATCATCCCTAGATGCCAAAGAAATCATGAAAAAAATTTCATGCATGGAAAAAACCTTTAAGTTTCTTGGAAATTTTGTAAAAATGGCCTGACAACTATTCTATTGCATTGGTGATAGAGGATGATTTGATTGGTTGTATTACAAAAAAAAATTATAAACGAAAATCATGGTAGATATGGATTTATTTTTAGCATTTCTATATTCTATAAAAAGTTTCATGGAGGGCCAATTTGACACTTTTTATCATATTTCCCACAAGTGCTTTATCTTTTGCATAAAAAATTACTATATTTTACCTCTGAAACTAAAAATTACAAATACTTTTTTTTGGGGGGGAGGGGGTAAAATCATGGATGGAAAGTTATTATTAGAGTAATTTTTCTTGGGTGTGGGGTTCACTTCTATAATGCACCAATATCAAACCCATGAGAGGTCTTATTATAATGGCTTACGCTTACCTTGTTAAGGTATTGACACCTCTTGGTCACCTATTCGATCTATTGTTTAGATTCTTGTGTGAGGGAAATAGACATTATTTTAGAAAAATTCATGGGAGGCCTCTAGATTGCATGCAATCACCTCTCCAACCAATATAAATATGTTGAATTTATTTTTCTCCATGGTTGGTACTTATGCATTGCACTTGTGGTGGTTTAGAGGAATTGCATTAAGGTGTTCCCCCTCTTAACGTATTGCTTTGAACCCCATTCCCTCTATATCTCTTAAGTGAAGGTATGGAAGGGTTCTTCTAAAATTTACATAGCCAACCTCATCTTGTTTAATAAAGGTGCTTTAGAGCCAAAATATTGGCAGCAAAAAAATTTCGTGTGGTGACATGTGGTAAAATCTCTTTTGTAAGAGGTATTTTCAAATTTTAAATGTTTTGAAAGGTTTCTATAGCAATTGTGTGTTTTTAGGGATAACCTTTCGAGGACCATAATTTTTGTATACAAAAGATTTTTGAGCCTAGTTTTTCTAATCACATTATTTTTTGAGCTTTTCTATATATATATATATATATATATATATATATATATATATATATATTTAGAATTATATGTAGGATATTATATTCTTGTAAGTAATACATGAATTAACATGTTCCCTTGGTCAGTGTATCTAGCTATGCCACTTGAAAAATTAAGATTGAAGCTCTATTATAAAGTAAGAGGCTTCTCAAATATGTGAATGAAGAAACTAGAGAATGCTAATTCTAAATAAATAAAACAGTTATACAAGGACAAAAAGTATGAAGGACATGGTGATTTCCCTATATGTCAATAATAACTATTGACAATCACATCAACAACATCTTAGATCCAAAAAACTTACTAGATAATTTCTAGTAGATGTGTGATCACATTGACTAGACTTAGTTTAATAGATTGGAGGTAGATCTTCCTAAATTAGACATGAATAATTTTATAAATGGTTGATGAGTAAATCAACAATTTCAAAAAATTACAATAACACATCCCCATTCCCATTGGAGGTATCAATGGAAACTTAAAACTTGATGTTACCAACATGGTTTCAATAATATTTTCAAGATATATGAGATAGTTGTTTAAGTAATTAATATGCTTAAAATATATTTTTCAAGAGCCCTACTACATCTCTTAATTATGTTTTAAAATACATTCTTCATCACTTAACTTGATGGAAATGGTGCAAGAATCATTCTCTCTCCATTTTGGTTCATTCAAAGGAAGTAGCTATACTAAACATTGAAAAGAAGTCAAATCAAGGAGAGAAGAAAGCCAAGAAGTATTTCAATAATTTAGTTTAAAATTTGTGCAAGAAGGAACAACACAATGTAAAGTTTTTTTATGAAGAACACAAGCTTATACTGAGAGGGGGGTGAATAGTATAAGACCACTTTTTACTTTTCTTTCCCAATCAATATTATGCAATGTATCAATAGCAATATCAACAACAGTAATCAAAGCAATGCACAAATCACCACACACAATAGAGACACCAATTTAATGTGGTTCACCCAATGTGGGCTACTCCACGGAGAAAATATTTCACTAATATTTTCTCAATAAATCTCTTGGGAATCCTTTCCCTATTACAATATTTATGGACCTCTATCCAAAGGAGACACCAATCCCCTAATCAAGTTCATGGATCTCTATCCATAGGAGAACTCCTTTCTCCTCTGCTCTGGTTGGTGATCTTCTAGAAGAACTACTACCTCCACTACACTGGCTAATGGATCTCTATCCACTGAAGACTCTTGTCCTCACTCAGAAGACCTATCCTCACTGCCCTGGCTAATGGATCTCTATCCACTAGAGACTATCATCCTCTATACTCTATCACCTCCAAAGCTTGCTCTTAGCTCTATCTCAAATCTGCACTAAACATAATCCTTCGGTCTAGCACAAATCTTCTCAATCTCTATCTCTGGTCTAGCACAAACCTATCCTCAAATCTGCACCAAACTCTATCCTCAAATCTGCACTAAACATAGTCCTTCGGTCTAGCACAAATCTATCCTCAATATCTATCCTCAAGCCTTAACACAAAGCTTGACTCAATCACAAATCAACTCTGTTGGATCTGCCCCAAACCTTAACTCAAGGTTTGAACAAATCAATCAATCAACTCTGCTCACAAGTCTTCTCAAAGACTTATCTCAAATATGCCTTGTAAGCTTCCACAAAATTACACTAATCTATCCACAAGTCCTCTCTAGAACTTGTCCAATCTGCTCAACAATATTTGTCCTCAAATATGTATTGTAAGCTTCCACAAAAGCTCACACCAATCTGTCCACAAGTCTTCTCTAAGACTTACCTCAAATTTGCTCAACAAGTCCTCACTAGAACTTGTCCAATCTCACAGAAACATATAGAGAATTGTTAGAGACTCAATATGCTTCACATTCATCATAATGCTCACTCACTTTCAATCTCTCTTCTTACCATAAAAACATATAGAGAATTGTTAGAGACTCAATATGTTTCACATTCACAAACACTCAACCTCTTTCTCAAATCAATTTAGAATATGGAACAATTTGTTTCATAGAACTTGAACTATCACTTCAACACATCCACTTGACTAGGCTCAACCAACTCTACTCAACCAATCACTCAATGAAATAATCCTTGCTTACAAACCCTAGTCCAAGCATATGAAAACTCACTCACTTATTTCCAACAATGCTTATCAAATAATTTCACATAACAATGATACTCATGATCTTTGCAAACCCTAGTTCAAGTTCTTCACTCAATCAATCACTTCAACAACAATGCTTATCAAATAATTTCACATAACAATGATACTCAAGATCTTTCACAACTTCACATAACAATGATACTCATGTTCTTTGCATAAACCCTAGCTCAAGCATATGAAAGCTTTACTCAATATTTCCAACAATGCTTATAAAACAAGGTTTTTATCATCAACTCTCACTCAGAAAAACCTTCAACAATCAAACTCAACAATGCTTGTCAAACAATCCTTTTCACTCCAACTTAGCATTCACAACATCCAACAATCACTCACTAGGAAGATGTGCCCATACCTTTTGTTTTATGTAGAAGTGCCCTTAAAAACTTGTCTCAATCACAATTTTCCTCTTTGCCAATTTCAATGGTTAGATGACAAAATATCACACTAACACTCTCTCAAAAATATTTCTCAATTACAAAAATAATCAAACTCAAATACACCTTATTACTCCTTGAAATTAGCAATCATCAAATCACACATAAAAATAATTACTCAATTGCTCCTTATAATCTCCAACTTTAATTAATCAACCTCCAAAAATTAACCTTTCAAAATAATATTTGCCTACCCTTTTATCTCCCACAAATACTAAATATCCAAATTAATTCAGGCAAAAATTAAACTTTATAACCATCAAAAATATTTTATTTTTCTCAACCTTAGCACATCCAAAATAATCAAGCGACCAAGATAAATGACATCAATGCATACCTTTAACACTACCAAAAGGCCTCGGTGGGTTTCGAACGTGAAACCTGCTCCCAATCAAGCGCCTTATCGAGGTGCTAGCCCACCACATGGGCTAGGCGCTTCCACGGGGAAGGGAAGGTGCAAGCCTCCCTTTATCCCTTCATTCGATGCTATTCAAAAATGAAAATGCCCTCACTACCTTGCAAAACCAAACTCGATGGGGTTTGAACCCTGCACTCCTTGCCTACCAAAACACTTAGCGCTATCCTCTATCACCAACTGCGCTACCAACACCTTTGGTACTAAGTTCGGTGCTCCCTTCGACTTGTCTCTTCACCGCCCAATGTGGATTTAGCACATGCAAAAATCCTTTCATCTTTTGCACTCGAACACTTAGCATACATGGGCAATATTTCGCATGGATGGGTTAATTAAAATTTTAACCCCCTTTTTATACACACTTGCATATGCACTTTCAAACATCGATGATAATATCGAATTTAAAATTCGATTTAAACATACAACCTTTTACTTTGGTGCCTAAACTATTATTTAAATTTAAATTTTAACTTTAGTTAAAATATTTAAATTTAAATAATTTAAACCTTATCCTTTTAAATCTGCTTCCTGGGTTTTTTAGAGAACTTGGAGAATGATCACTTCATGGTCTTCAATTTTCTTCAAATCAACCTTTAACTAGAATATTATAATAAAATATTATAATATTTTTCCTTTGGCCTTGATACATTCTTCCTCTTGCACTGCTCACTGAAACTGACTCTTGACATCAATGACAACTCAACTCTTGACATCAATGACAACTCATTTAATCAAAATGTCCAACAATCTCCCCCTTTGTCATTGATGGCAACCCAATTATATTTTCAAATTTCATTAACCTTTTTCTTTTCTGCTCCCCCTGGGAAACTACTCCCCCTGACTCAATGCTCTCTTCTTAAATCAAATCTCTCCCTTCTCTCCCCCTTTGACATCAATGGAAAAGGGTCACCTTTGGGGCTCGGGGCTAAGAATGAGTCTCTTAGCTTAGCCCCTCCCCCACCTCCTCTTGAGGTGGTTAATTCTAGGGTGGGAGTATTTCTACTCCCAACAAGCACTGATCTTTACCTTTGTCCACTTTCCTTCTCATCTGATCCTTCTGATTCCTTTGACTATTCCTGTTCTTGCTTGTCTCTAGAATTTTTGCTCTACACCACTTTGTTGTATGTCCATCATTATTGCACTTGTAACACTTAATATTGTTATTCCTTGGAGGTGCAAATATCTTGGGATTTCTTCTGGTGAAGCCATATCTATTCCTATCATGGACCCTACAATTCATTGCCTTGTGACCAAACTGATTACATGAGTAGCAATACCCATGAAAAAGTTGCCTATTTCTGAAGTTCCCATATTCTTGTCTTTCATGTGTCCTACACTGTGAAGCCTTGTGCCCAAATCTGTGACATGAGAAACATCATCCATTGAAATTTCCTTGCCTTGACCTCATTGGTCTCTTAGTCTCTTTTACCCTGTGTTGGTTCTTGTTCCATCTGTTCCTCTTTTGTGCATTGTTCTTTTCCTTGTTGAACTTTCTATTGTCCAACTCATCCTCAGAAGTCTCACTTTCTCTCACACTGTCTTCTTCTTCAGAACTTGAGATTGACTCCTCTTCTTATTTCTTTTGTACCTGTTCAAAACCAAGACCTGTCTTATTTGTTGTAGGCTATTTGTACCTTGATAATCTTATCTACAATATTTGAGCTTCTTTCCAAACTTGTGTAGCTTATCTTCAAACTTTTCTACTTCTTCCCTTAGTAGAGCTACTTCTTGTTCTAATATTTCACATTCTAAGACCTTTGCTTCTAACTTATCCTTGAACTTCTTTGTCTTAGCCATTGACTTATTTAGATCCTCTATAAGCTTTCCTCTCTCTTCATCACATTCTTGAAACTGAAGCTTAAGTTGGGAGTTTTGCTTTCTTACCTTCTTTAATGTGTTAAGAGCATAAATAAGCTCTCCCTCAAGATCAACTTCTCCTTTCTCTGATTCTTCCTCTATTTGTTTACCTTTGAAAACATCTTCATTCTCTTCTGACTTGTCTTCTATAGGATCACCTCCTTCTTCTTCTAGTGCCATTAGAATATTCTCTTCTGGTCCTTCAAGTGTATCTTCATATTCATCATCACTGAAACTGAAACCATTCTTTGTACAACTATCTTCAAGATGTCCAAAATTACCACATCTAAAACACTTGAGAATTATTGGTGACCTTTTCTAACTTAACTTCTTTCTTCTAAGAAATAGAACTTCATATTTATCATTATCTGAGAAACTATTATCACTATCACTTGAGTACTTACTTGCCTTGTCTGCATAGTAACTCCTCTTCTATCTTTGAAAGAACTTCTTTCCTTGTTTGCCTTGTCCATCCTTGCCTTTCTTTTGGTACCTGTATTTTTCTGATTCCCTATTCTTATGATCCTATTTTTCTTCATCATTGCTATTTCTAGCTTCTTGAAAATCAGTTGCATAGTGACCATACTTTCCATAGTTGAAACATCTAATAGATTTTGCATCTTTAAATCTTCTTGGATCCTTATTCCTTCTACCATAATTTGCTTCTTCATCATTGGATGACTCATTGCTTGAATCTGACTTCTTGCCCTTTGTCTTCTTAGTAGCTTTGAAGGTTGCTTCCTTTCGGATATTAGGTTCCTCTTTTGTTCTCATCTCAAAAGCTGTAAGAATACCAAGTAATACATCTCTTGTCAAAATATCACCATATTTTGATTCCTCTATAGCAGAGATATTTTCACTAAACCTTTTTGGGAGAGATCTTAAGATCTTATCACAAACATCAGATTCTTCAATCTCAAGTCCAAGTCCTTGCATGGCGTTAACAACCTCATCTACATGAAGTAGATAAGTACTAATGTTTTCCTCATCCTTCATTCTTAATTCTTCAAATTGTCCTTTGAGATTTCGTATCTTTACCTTTTTAACACTTTTATCTCCTTCATATATGCTTTGCAACTTATCCCAAATTCCTTTTGCTGATTTGCAATGCATAACCTTTATGAACTTTGTTCTATGCAAACCTCTCAAAATTGCATTCATTGCTTTTGAATTGTAATGTTGTAGAAGCTTACCATATTTATCTGTAGGTGGAGTAGTTGGTGGTGTGTATCCATTTTCAACTGCTTCCCATATTTCATTGCCAAGTGCCATCAGGTGAATCTTCATTCTCATACTCCAAAATACATAATCGCTTCCATAAAATACTGGTGTTGAATTATCTGAGGATCCATTCTTAGAATCCATTATGTTCTTGTAAGCTTTTCCTTCAAGCTGTTAAACTCTTTCGAAGGAACCCGCTCTGATACCAATTGAAGAACACAAGCTTATATTGAGAGGGGGGTGAATAGTATAAGACCACTTTTTACTTTTCTTTCCCAATCAATATTATGTAATGTATCAATAGCAATATCAACAATAGTAATCAAAGTAATGCATAAATCACCACACATAATAGAGACACCAATTTAATATGGTTCACCCAATGTGGGCTACTCCATGGAGAAAATATTTCACTAATATTTTCTCAATAAATATCTTGGGAATCCTTTCCCTATTACAATGTTTATGGACCTCTATCCAAAGGAGACACCAATCCCCTAATCAAGTTTATGGATCTCTATCCATAGGAGAACTCCTTTCTCCTCTACTTTGGTTGGTGATCTTCTAGAAGAACTACTACCTCCACTATGGCTAATGGATCTCTATCCACTGAAGACTCTTATCCTCACTTAGAAGACCTATCCTCACTACCTTGGCTAATGGATCTCTATCCACTGGAGACTATCATCCTCTATACTCTATCACCTCCAAAGCTTGCTCTTAGCTCTATCTCAAATCTGCACTAAACATAGTCCTTTGATCTAGCATAAATCTTCTCAATCTCTATCTCTGGTCTAGCATAAACCTATCCTCAAATCTACACCAAAATCTATCCTCAAATCTACACTAAACATAGTCCTTCGGTCTAGCACAAATCTATCCTCAATATCTATCCTCAAGCCTTAACACAAAGCTTGACTCAATCACAAATCAACTCTATTGGATCTACCCCAAACCTTAACTCAAGGTTTGAACAAATAAATCAATCAACTCTGCTCATAAGTCTTCTCAAATACTTATCTCAAATCTACCTTGTAAGCTTCCATAAAATCTTACACTAATCTATCCACAAGTCCTCTCTAGAACTTGTCCAATCTGCTCAATAATATTTATCCTCAAATCTGTATTGTAAGCTTCCACAAAATCTCACACCAATCTATCCACAAGTCTTCTCAAAGACTTACCTCAAATCTACTCAACAAGTCCTCACTAGAACTTGTCCAATCTCATAGAAACATATAGAGAATTGTTAGAGACTCAATATGCTTCACATTCATCACAATGCTCAATCACTTTCAATCTCTCTTTTTACCATAGAAACATATAGAGAATTGTTAGAGACTCAATATGTTTCACATTCACAAACACTCAACCTCTTTCTCAAATCAATTTAGAATATAGAACAATTTGTTTCACAGAACTTGAACTATCACTTCAACACATCCACTTGACTAGGCTCAACCAACTCTACTCAACCAATCACTCAATGAAATAATCCTTGCTCACAAACCCTAGTCCAAGCATATAAACACTCACTCACTTATTTCCAACAATGCTTATCAAACAATTTCACATAACAATGATACTCATGATCTTTGCAAACCCTAGTTCAAGTTCTTCACTCAACCAATCACTTCAACAACAATGCTTATCAAATAATTTCACATAACAATGATACTCAAGATCTTTCACAACTTCACATAACAATGATACTCATGTTCTTTGCACAAACCCTAGCTCAAGCATATGAAAGCTTTACTCAATATTTCCAACAATGCTTATAAAACAAGGTTTTTATCATCAACTCTCACTCAGAAAAACCTTCAACAATCAAACTCAACAATGCTTGTCAAACAATCCTTTTCACTCCAACTTAGCATTCACAACATCCAACAATCACTCACTAGGAAGATGTGCCCATACCTTTTGTTTGATGTAGAAGTGCCCTTAAAAACCTGTCTCAATCACAATTTTCCTCTTTTCCAATTTCAATGGTTAGATGACAAAATATCACACTAACACTCTCTCAAAAATATTTCTCAATTACAAAAATAATCAAACTCAAATACACCTTATTACTCCTTGAAATTAGCAATCATCAAATCACACATAAAAATAATTACTCAATTGCTCCTTATAATCTCCAACTTTAATTAATCAACCTCCAAAAATTAACCTTTCAAAATAATATTTGCCTACCCTTTTATCTCCCACAAATACTAAATATCCAAATTAATTCAGGCAAAAATTAAACTTTATAACCATCAAAAATATTTTATTTTTCTCAACCTTAGCACATCCGAAATAATCAAGCGACCAAGATAAATGACATCAGCGCATACCTTTAACACTACCAAAAGGCCTCGGTGGGTTTCGAACATGAAACCTGCTCCCAGTCGAGCGCCTTATCGAGGCGCTAGCCCACCACGTGGGCTAGGCGCTTCCACGAGGAAGGGAAGGTGCAAGCCTCCCTTTATCCCTTCGTTCGGCATTGTTCAAAAATGAAAATGCCCTCACTGTCTTGCAAAACCGAACTCGATGGGGTTTGAACCCTGCACTCCTTGCCTGCCGAAACACTTAGCGCTATCCTCTATCACCAACTGCGCTACCAGCACCTTTGGTACTAAGTTCGGTGCTCCCTTCGACTTGTCTCTTCACCGCCCAATGTGGATTTAGCACATGCAAAAATCCTTTCATCTTTTGCGCTCGAACACTTAGCATACGTGGGCAATATTTCGCATGGATGGGTTAATTAAAATTTTAACCCCCCTTTTATACACACTTGCATATGCGCTTTCAAACATCGGCGATAATATCGAATTTAAAATTCGATTTAAACATACAACCTTTTACTTTGGCGCCTAAACTATTATTTAAATTTAAATTTTAACTTTAGTTAAAATATTTAAATTTAAATAATTTAAACCTTATCCTTTTAAATATGCTTCCTGGGTTTTTAGAGAACTTGGAGAATGATCACTTCATGGTCTTCAATTTTCTTCAAATCAACCTTTAACTGGAATATTATAATAAAATATTATAATATTTTTCCTTTGGCCTTGATACATTCTTCCTCTTGCACTGCTCACTGAAACCGACTCTTGACATCAATGACAACTCAACTCTTGACATCAATGACAACTCATTTAATCAAAATGTCCAACATTTTATTGCAAATTGAGAATTTGAAAAGAAATTCAAAAATGAGGATCTTTATGTTACTATCTTCTTTTCCCATGATGAGGATGACCATTAAGACGAGATCTAATAAGCGTATGTAGCTATTCAATAAACATATTGATCATCCACCTCTATTCAAGAGTGGATTATAAACTCAAAGGCAACTCAAAATAACTAAGCATCACCATGTCATACATGAATACAATAGATAGAATTATGGAGAGCATGTTGTCATTGGTGATGAATCCTCTTTATAGGTATTCAAATATGGAAATATGACAATTGGTTCTTCCTTGTTTGGTAATGTTATTAATGTTATAAATGTGCATCATCCATACAATAAGCATGTTGAATTTTGGTTGGATCAATGAGTGATTAAGTACATTGATGATGGATTTTAGAAATTTACCTTGAGATATTATAATGAGTTGTATTGGATATACAAATTTGGTGAGTATCCCTCTTCTATTTATTCTTCTTCCTCCAAGAAGAGAGACTTTATTTTTATGGTAGAATAGAAGGAAGACACTAGCAAAAAATAGAATCAAAGGCTTGGACACAGTATCTATGGATCCTTGAGGTACATGAGTCAACATCAATTGGATTATGGTATTCCTCCTATATCTTCTTCTAGTGGTGTTTGTGAGAGGTGCATCTTTGGAAAGCATCACTAAGAGTATTCCCATCATGGTTTTTAAGTAAGTTGCCTCAAAACCTTTTAATGAGTTGGACTAGATGTACAATATTGGTAAGTGTCCCTCTTCTTATTCCTCTTCCAAGAAGAGATAGTTTATACCTATGGTGGCATGGATATATGAAACTAGTAGGAAATGTCATAATAATATTATACACACTGGCTATAGATCCTAGAGTTACATGAGTCATTATTAGTTGGTTGATAATATTCCTTAGATATCTTCCCATAGTGGTGTTTGTGAGGGGTGCATCTTGGGGATGAATCATCGAGAGTATTTCCTAAAAGAGATATTTATAAGTACTAAACAACCCTTGGAGCTCATTTACTATGCTATTTTAGGCCTATGGGATATCCATATATTTCTAGGAATAAGTACTTTATCACCTTTATTGTTGATTTCTCCATGTACGTTTCGTTGTTCACCATTCATTCTAAAAATAAATAATTTAGAAAGTCCAATATTTTCAAGGCTATTGTGGATAATTTGTTTTAATATAAATATCAAGTGCTTGAGGAAATATGGAGGAAGATATTTTAGTCATTTTTTATTTTGTTTTTGTGATCTTTATAGTATTTGTTTTCAAAGGAATATTCCTTTTACCCTAATTCAATATAGGGTTGAAAAGTGAAAGAACAAGGTTATCATAGAGATGGCTAGATGTATGAAGCAAGACAAGTAGATGAAGCCCAAGTTCTAGGGAAATGTAGTGACTTATATAGATCATATAATCAATTTGATTTTGACTTTGGCTATTCAGGGTATGGCTTCTCCTAAGAGATTGATAGGTGGTAATATTAATGTCTCCAAGTTCTATATATTTAGATCCATTGTATGAGCTCACATTCCCAAAGATACATAGAACAAGGTTGATGGCAAGAGTTATAATTGCACTCTTGTGGATATTATGACACCTCCAAGGTTTATCATTTATATTATCCCATGAAGTAGAAATTCATTATTCAAATGGATGCAATCTTTGACGAGTAAGTCATTTCCACTTCTTATAGACTATTTTACATCCTTTTAGCTAATGATTCCATTCCTATGACATCTCTAATGGTTTGCATTATCCCTAATTATCATTGGTTCTATTCTAGATATTACAACTTTTCAACCTCCCAATGTGAGATCATCAATGGATTTTACTGATATTCCACCTTCACTTATAGAACCTCCTCTAACATCTACACCAGTTTTAGATCCTACAACTAATGAGCTTGGTCCTCCCATTAGTGTTATTAAGGTGGATGGTGAGCTTGTGATTAACATTATAATAGTGAATTTTGATGCTACTTATATGCAAGATATTCCATACCTTCATCAAATTTCCTAATGCCTATTTGGACCTAAATTCTTCTTAAGAGCACTTAGATTATTCTCTCTCAAGAGTACCATCATAAGTATCCAATTCAAACCTTCATTTTATAGTCAATTATTTTGGAGATCCCCTCACTTATTCTTAGGATAATAACCATCTAGAGTAAGAGGATGCTACGCTTACCTAGTATGATTCATTGATAAAGAATCATATATGGAAGCTTGTTTCTCTTCCTAAAGGGAATAATATTTTTGGATATGGGTTTATAAGACCAAGAGTATTTTGGATGCTTACGTGGAAAAGCATAAGACATCCTTGTTGCTAAATAATTTTCTTAGAAGAAAGGGTTTGATTATTTTAAAATATTTACCCCAGTTGCACAAATAGATTTGTTTTGAACAATTATATTTATTATTGCTTCTTGTGGATGTGAGGTACATCATATGAAGGATTTCAAACTTGCTTGAAATAACTTTGTTTTTTTAAAAAGATGTAAGTAGATTACACTACCCCTTTGTTGGATACCACCTATACTACTCATTGTTAAAATATGTGGTGGTTGAGCTTCACTTGAGGCTTGGAATCAATTGCATTCAAGCGAGCTGAATACCCCGTGAGCCGCTAGAAATATTGGAATTTTTACCACATTAAAATTTTGTAAAATTTTGCCTAAAATATGTAAACAATTTTGCCAGCGAAACTTCGTAAATTTATTTTGAGCATTTTCGCCACATTAAAAAAAATTAATTTTTTTTTTTTAAGTGTTTGATGGGTGCAATTTCGGGTAAAATCTGAGCAAAATGCCTTTTCACTCTCATGCACAACGAAATGCTTTTTCACCCCCAAACACAGTGAATTTTTTTTTTTGGGTATTTCACTAGAAAAATTACTTCTTGGCCATTTCGTTGGCGAAATCACTTTGTCGGTAGTTTCACTCCTATTAATAGCAAAATTCCTTTTCACTTCATTTATTAGCGAAATCTAGTTTCCAAGATGGGTCCCACTTTTGGCGGTGCAAGCTTTTCCTAGGTGAAGTCGTAGCAAAAGGGTAAGCTTGGGGTGAAATTCCATTTCACCCAGGTTTGGAGCAAAAATCCATTTTTGAGTGCATCCTGGGCAAAAACATTGCCAAATGCACATTCCAAGTGCAAGTCTAGGCAAAAGCCCATTTCAGGCATGACTTGGGTGAAATGAAGATGAAGGCCCGTTTTGGGTGGAACTTTGAGCGAAAGCTCTTTTTAGAAGCAAACACCATTGCCCCTATTTTTTTAGTGTAGATCTTATTTGGGAAAGGATTAAGGCTGGTAAAATTAATTCTTGTGGTGATGCAATAGATATATTCGGGATCACTGCTAAAAGACTGCTGAGTTTAAGTATTGCGCCCTTGACTCCGGTGTAATCTTGTTCATTTTTGAAGCACCATCCACTTTTGTGGGTATTCATTTCCAAGGCATCGTCATGGAGAATAAAATAAAATCGATGATTTTTGCCAAAACCCTGATACACCATATGACAAAATCGCTAAACGTTTTCCAATGCATTTGCTAATTGGTTCGTTTCTATTTCCAAGGAGGAATTACTATTGTTTGATCTTTGACTAGCCGACATTTTGTTTTAATGTGCATTTAATTACAGAGGTGTAACCCTCTATAAATACTAATAATTTTGATGTAAAATAGGAGGATAGACACTCTTCCAAAAAACACTTTGAGTTCTCTGTATCAATCGAAAGATATTTGGCTCTGGTTCTTAAATCAGTGTTGTATGTAATTATTTTTTGCTTGTCATTTCTGTTAGGTTCACAATCTTTGTTAGTTAACTTTAAATTCTGCATCTGAATTTAATTCCTAATAGAGAACTATGTTGGAAATTTTGAGTAATTGTGTTATCATTGATGTCATTAATTGTCATTAATGCCAAAGATAGTTTGGTATGGCAATAAGACAAGGTTTATAATATGCAAGGCAAAATGCAAGGAAATTGATAAAAAGGAAAGGTTATAATATTTTATATTATAAACCAAAGAGGTTTGGGACAAAGTTCTAAATGATGGGTTAAAAGGTTGAAGGCCCAAGTTTTAAGCCCATGGTTTAAGAGAAAAAAATAATATTTTAATATTTTAATATTGTAATATTTAGGCCAAAAATAATTTATTAAAGGAGGATTGGAAGTGCATTGGACAAAGGTCTCAAAAAGAAATTAAATTGATAAAGGGCGATAGGCAAAAAATTTATTTAACACCAAGGTTAAATAATATAATAAATAATATTTAACACCAAGGTTAAATATTATGGTAAAAATAAAAAATTAAATTTGAATTTTTTTCAAAGGTGCCAAAATTCAAATTTAAGGTGGCAAATAAAATATGAGCCGATGTCATAAGTAAAACCATGGAATGCATATTAAAGGAGGACAAAATCGTGTTTCGAATTCTAAGTGTTAGCACATGGATTTTAATCAATTTCATGGAGCGTAGTGCCATCATTGAAGGGGAAGACCAAGGTAATAGATAGTGCATGATTTTTGAGAAAGAAACGACAAATATAAGGGAAAGTGCCAGTTTTTGTTTCAGGGAGGGTTGGTAGCCCAAGCAGCAGGTGGGTCCTGCATAAGACGTGGCAGAGGATAGGTCATGGTTTCAAATCCCCATGGTAGTAATATTTTGTGGATTGTTTTGGACCAAGAGGAAGGCATAAATCTCGTTGGTGCATATTTTTGTTCCAGATTTGGGACCAGACTAGCTGGCACTCTAGCTCATGCTAGAGCATGGGTACCATGAGGTCTAGTTTTCAAATCCTGACGATGGTGACGACAGATGCGGGTAAGAGCAATTTTTTTTTTAATTTTGAGGTTTGATTAGCACTTAACGAGGGAGGCATAAGGCTTTTGTTTTGGTAATTAAAAGTGCTTATTATATAGTTTAGGGAGACATAAGGGCAATGGTTTAAATTTTAAATATTTTGAGGACATGATGATATGTTAAGATCAGGTTATGTTTTATAAAGTTGAAATATATTTTTAAAAAGGAAAGGAGCAATAAGGTGTTTGAAAATAAATTGATGTATGGCATAGGGTATTAAATTGTGATATTATATTATAAGTAAATGTTATAAGTAGGAGTGATAAGGAAATGTTATGGTTTAAATTTGTGTGTGTAATTTTTGATGAAAGAGAAATATTAAGAGGGCTTGGTTATGGTCAAAATTTTGTCTTGATATTAAATATTTTTATGAGCAAATTTTGAGGAAAGATATTATGGTTGGTTTGAAAAGTTTTATGATAAATAACCCTTGAAAGTGACATAAGAAAGACATCCTGAGATAGGTTTTTGAAGACATATCTCCATAAGAGCAAATTAAGAGGTATGGGCACATCATTCCTTATTTAAGGTGTTTTGTGAATAAATATTTCTAAAACATAAGGTGGAGAAAAAGGGTTGTTTGGTAAGCATTGTTGAAAATATTTGAGTTAGGGTTGGTGAAACAAATTTTATTATTTTGTAATTATTGTAAGCATTGGTTTGAATGTATTGAATGTGGTTGAGCAAGTCTTTTGAGAAGGGTTAAAGGAACATTTTAGCAAGTCTTTTGAGAAGGCTTGGGGAAGATTTGAGATAAAATTGAGAGCAGGTTTGGTTGCTAATTTGATCAAGCTTTGTGTTAAGGCTTGGGGTAGAGTTGAGCAAAGTTGTGAGCAGAGTTGAGTAGAGTTGTGATCAGATTGTGAGTATAGTTGAGCAAATTTGTGAGCAGATTGTGAGCAGAGTTATGAGAATATTGTGGGTAAAGTTGTGAGTATATTGTGAGAAGAGTTGTGAGCAGATTGTGAGTAGAGTTGAGCAGAGTTGTGAGCATATTGTGATCAAAGTTGAGTAGAGTTGTGAGCATATTATGAGCAGAGTGGTGAGCATATTATGAGCAGATTTGATCAGAGTTATCCTATGGAGAGATATCCACAAATATTAGAAAATAGGATAGAGTTCTCTTGTGGAAAGAGATCCACAAACCAGATCAGTGGGGACAAAGGTCTTCTATGGATAAATATCCACAAACTTGAGCATAGGTTATTGATGCCTCCTTTGGAAAAAGGTCCATAAACACTATAATAGGGATTTGATTCCCAAAATATTCATTGAGAAAATTTATAAGGAATAATTTCTCCGTGGACGTAACCTACATTGGGTGAACCATGTTAAATCATGTATCTCATGTGTGTGATGATGTATGTATTTTTCACTACTTTGATATTATTATTGTTATCATTTGGATTGAAAAGTAGAAATTTTTATCTTATATAGTTTACCCCCCCCCCATCTTAGTATAATATTATGTTATTCAATTGGTATCAGAGCGGGTTCCTTCGTAAAAAGCCTAACAACTTGAAGGAAGATCCCACAGGAACATACATGACCTCAAAAAATGGAGAAGAAGCTTTGATCAACATAACAGAGAAATTTATCACTGCTCTTAGAAACTTGGAAAAAGTTAGAAGGAAGAATTCAAGTTTGAAAGCTCAAATCCAAGAGGAAGAGGAAGCAAAGATGGAACTTCCACAAAATCTCACAGAGCTCAAGATAAAAGTTGAAGAGAGAAGGAAAATTGAATAGGATATGGCAGAACAATTAAAGGCAAAAGAGTTAGAATGTGAAGGGTTGGAATCTAAAATTTTCTCTCTAAGAAAGAAAGTTGAAAAGTCTAAATACAAGCTACAACTAGATATAAATCTAGGGAAATAGAAAGAGAAGTCAAGCTCCAAAGGAATAAAGATATCAAAGGGAGAAGATCCCATGACCTATGCTAATATATTTAAAGGCAAAATAACCAAGAAGGAAGAAAGCATAGAAGCTTAATGGATAAAATTCAATTATAAAAATAGCAAAGGAAGAAGCATGCAACCATACTATCCAAGACAATCTAACAGGTTACAAAATTTCTTCCATGGCTATTGTTTTTCATGTAACAACTATGATCATAGATATGTAAATTGCATGATTCATGTGAGAAATAATGTTGATAGAAATTTCAATTCATTTGCACCTCTTATGGATAACAATATCATCTGTTACAAATACAATTACTTTGGGCACAAGGAAAAATGGTGGAAAATAGTATTTCTTGAATTAAGAAAAAAGGAGGATCACAAGGATCAAAAGAATACAACCTCAAAAGTTTAGAAAGAGAGAAAAGAGCAAGAAAGGGAGAAGTCAATGTTGGTACAAACAACTCTTCATGTACATGATAAAATAAATCAATGGTTTCTTGATAGTGGTTGTTCGAGTCATATGATAGGCGACAAAAGTAAATTTATTGCTCTTTAATAAATTAATGGAGGATCAGTAAAATTTGGTGACAATAGTTCAACAAAAATTTATGGAAAAGGGACCTTGAGTTTGTAAAATCAAAGACATAAAATGTATTGTATGTTCAAGGATTGAGGCACAATTTACTAAGTGTAAGTCAACTTTGTAATTAGGGACACACGATCACTTTTCATCCAAATAGATGTGGAATCAGAAAATCTAAAATAGGAAAGCTCATTGCAGATGCCAGTAGAACCACAAACAAACTCTACATGCTAAGTGAAATTAAAGGAGAAAAGTTTTTCTTATCACAAGAAGATAAGAGTTGGTTATGTCATAGAAGAATGGGTCATATGAACTTTGATAACATAGTGAAGATAAGAAAAAAATAGGTATTTAGATATTTACCCAAGATAAAAAGGCCACAAAGCATAATTTGTGCACAATGTCAGCATGGAAAGAAAACAAGAACAAGTTTCAAGTCAAAAGAATTTACTTCATATGAACCCTTGAAACTAGTTCATACTGATTTATGTGGGCATACAAGGACAAAAAGTTTACAAGGTGAAAGTTACTTCATGCTATTTATAGATGATTTATCCATAATGACTTGGGTAAATTTCTTGAAATAAAAGTCATAAGCCTTTGAGAAGTTCAAGGCATTCAAAGAGTTAGTAGAAAATAAAATAGGTAAAAGGATAAAGTGTCTAAGATCAGATAGAGGAGAATTTACTTCAGGTGAATTCATAGAATTTTGTGAACAACATGGGGTTAAAAGAGAGTATTAAGTAGCAAGAACCCCACAACAAAATGGAGTAGTCAAAAGAAAAAATAGAACTGTTGAGAATATAGCCAGAGCTATGCTAAATAAATCCAAGATTTTAGATGGGTTTTGGAGAGATGTAGTTCATACAGTTGTCTATACCATCAATAGAGCTTGGGTGAGGGTAAATCATCATAAAACTCCATATGACCTTTGGAAGGGAAGACCAACTACTATGAAGTACTTCAAAAATTTTGGAAGTAAATGCTACATTAGACATGAAGAGAAAAATTTGGGTAAGTTTGACTCAAGGTGTGATGAGGGTATCTTCCTTGGATATTCCACTAAGAGCAACGCCTATAAATGCTATAATAAGAGGGCACATACAATTATGGAAAGTATAAATGTGACAGTTGATGAACAAACAAGGTCAAAATAACCAACTCAAGAAATTGTATATTAATAAGGAGAAAGTTGCCAAGAATAAATAGGTGAAGAATCAGAAGAAGAAGGAACACAAAGAAAACCACCTAAGACTCCATCCAAGTATGTGCAAAAGAATCATCCAAGAGATCTGATTATTGGAAATCTAGATGAAAGACAAACAAGGAGGAAGATAATAGGAACAAGTGAACATGCAAATATTTCTTTTTTGTATAAAATTGAGCCCAAGGATTTCAATGAGGAAAGAGAAGATAAATTTTGGGTCAAGGAAATGGATGAGGAGTTGGATCAAATAGAAAAAAGTGAGACTTGGGAACTTGTCCCACATCCAAAAGACAAGAATGTGATTGGCACTAAATGGGTTTATAGAAATAATTTAAATGAAGATGGTCAGGTAGTCAGGAATAAAGAAAGACTGGTATGCAAAGGTTATGCATAGGTTGAAGGGATTGATTTTGATGAAATATTTTCTCTTGTTGCACGATTTGAGGCTATAAGGATATTTTTATCTTTCTCAAGTTTCAAAAACTTCAAGGTATATCAAATGGATGTAAAATCAGCTTTTCTCAATGGTGTATTGGAAGAAGAGGTCTACATTGAGCAACCTGAGGGGTTTAGTCTAAATGATAATCCAAATTATGTGTGCAAATTAAAGAAGGCTCTATATGGACTAAAGCAAGATCCTAGAGATTGGTATTCAAGGTTGGATAAGTATCTTCAAGAAAAAGGTTTTAGAAAAGGAATAGTTGAAAATAAGTTATATATCAAAAATGAAGGAGATGACTTATTAATTGCAGTTGTCTATGTGGATGCTATCATTTTTGGAAATAGTAATGATAAGATGTGTTAGAAATTTACAAAAAGTATGCAAAATGAATTTGAAATGTCAATGCTTGGTGAGTTGTCCTTCTTCCTTGGACTATAGATTTCACAATTAGAAAAATGTGTATTTCTCTCACAAACCAAATATATAAAAGAAATTATGAAGAAATTCAAATTAGAAGAGTGCAAACTAGTAAGTACCCCCATGATTACAGGATGCAAGTTGAGTAAATATGATGAATCTCCTGAGGCTGATCAGACATTGTATAGATCTATGATTGTTAGCTTACTATATGTCACAGCTACAAGACCAGATATAATGTAGGCAGTGGGACTAGTGGTAATATTTCAAGCAACACCAAAGGAAACACATGTACTAACAGTAAAGAGAATTCTTAGGTATTTAAAAGGAACTATGGATTTTGGACTTTGGTATCCCAGAGGTGACAAATTTACTCTCACAACATATACAAATGTAGATTGGGTAGGCATTATTGATGACAAAAAAAGCACAAGTGGAGGAGCATTCTTTCTTGGAGACTGTTTAGTCTCTTGGTTGAGCAAGAAACAAGCTTTGGTATCTTTATCCATAGCAGAGGTAGAGTACATTACAATAGTTGCTTGTTGTACACAAGTGCTATGGATGAAATAAACTTTAAAGGACTTTAAGATATAGCATGATAATCCCATATCCATACTATGTGATAATACAAGTGCCATAAACATTTCAAAGAATCCAATGATGCACTCAAGGACTAAGCACATTCTGATAAAATATCATTTTTTGAGAGAACAAGTGATGGATAAGCAAGTCAAACTAGAATATATTAATACAAAGGAACAACTTGCAAATATATTTACTAAGCCATTGCCAAAGAAAACTTTTGAGTATATTAGAAGGAAATTGGGAGTAGTCTTACTCCCACCCCAAAATTAATCACCTCAAGGAGAGGATGTGGGGAGGGGGCTGAGCTAAGAGTCTTTAGCCCCAAAGAAGTCCCTTTGCCATTGATGTCAAAGGGGGAGATATTTGAGTAAGGGGAAGAGCATTCAGACATGGGGAGCAGTTTCTGAGGGGGAGCAAATTTGAAATCCAATAGTGGAAAAGAATTTTTTAGAAATGTTTACCGTCAATGACAAAGGGGGAGATTATTGGAGATTTTCAGTAATTGTGTTGTAATTGATGTCAAAGGTTGATGTCATTAATTGTTATTAATGCCAAAGATAGTTTGGTATGGCAATAAGACAAGGTTTAGAAGATGCAAGGCAAAATGCAAGGAAATTGATAAAAAGGAAATGTTATAATATTTTATATTATAAACCAAAGAGGCTTGGGACAAAGTTCAAAATTATGGATTAAAAGGTTGAAGGCTCATGGTTTAAGCCCATGGTATAAGATAAAAGAAATAATATTATAATATTTAGGCCAAAAAGAATTTATTAAAGGAGGATTGGAAGTGCATTGGACAAAGGTCTCAAAAAGAAATTAAATTGACGAAGGACGATAGGTAAAAATATTATTTAACACCAAGGTTAAATATTATGGTAAAAATAAAAAATTAAATTTGAATTTTTTCAAAGGCACCAAAATTCGAATTTAAGGTGGAAAATAAAATATGAGCCAATGTCATAAGTAAAACCATGGAATGCATATTAAAGGAGGACAAAATCGTGTTTCGAAGTCTAAGTGTTAGCACATTGATTTTAATCGATTTTGTGGAGCGCAACACCATTCGTTGAATGGGAAGACCAAGGGAATAGATAGCGCATGATTTTCAAGAAAGAGACAACGAATATAAAGGAAAGTGAAGGTTATTATTTCAGCAAGGGTTGGTAGCCCAAGTGGGAGGTGGGTCCCATGTAAGTCATGGTAAAGGATATGTCACGGTTTTAAATCCCCGTGGTAGTAAAGTTTTTGAATTGTTTTGGACGGAGAAGAAGGCATAAAGATCCTTGGTGCATGTTTGTGTTCTAGCTGTGAGGCCAGCCCAATTGGAACTCTAGCTCATGCTAGAGTGTGGGTACCACGAGATCTAGTGTTCGAATCTTGGTGGCGACAGTGGCAGACACGAGTAAGGGCAAAATTTTGGTTTAAATTTTGAGGTTTGATTAGCGCTTAACGAGGGAGGCATAAGGCTTTTGTTTTGGTAATTAAAAGTGCTTATTATATAGTTTAGGGAGACATAAGGGCAATGGTTTAAATTTTAAATATTTTGAGGACATGATGATATGTTAATATTAGGTTATATTTTATAAAATTGAAATATATTTAAAAAAATGAGCAATAAGGTGTTTGAAAATAAATTGATGTATGGCATAGGGTATTAAATTGTGATATTGCATCATAAGTGAATGTTATAAGTAGGAGTGATAAGGAATTGTTATGGTTTAAATTTATGTGTGTAATTTTTTATGAAAGAGAAATATTAAGAGGGCTTGGCTATGGTTAAAACTTTATCTTGATATTAAATATTTTTATGAGAAAATTTTGAGGAAAGATGTTATGGTTGGTTTGAAAAGTGTTATGATAACTAACCCTTGAAAGTGGCATAAGAAAGACATCTTGAGATAGGTTTTTGAAGACATATCTCCATAAGAGTAAATTAAGAGGTATGGGCACATCATTCCTTATTTAAGGTGTTTTGTGAATAAATGTTTTTGAAACATAAGGTGGAGAAAAAATGGTTGTTTGGTAAGAATTGTTGAAAATATTTGAGTAAGGGTTGGTGAAACAAATTTCATTGTTTTGTAATTCTTATAATAATTGGTTTGAATGTATTGAATGTGGTTGAGCAAGACTTTTGAGAAGGCTTGAAGGCATATTTGAGCAAGTATTTTGAGAAGGCTTGAAGATAGATTTGATTAAGTCTTTTGAGAAGGCTTGGGGAATATTTGAGATAGAATTGAGAGCAAGTTTAGTTTCTGATTTGATCAATATTTGTGTTAAAGTGGGGTAAAGTTGAGTAGAGTTGTGAGAAAATTGTGAGCAGAGTTGAGCAGAGTTGTGAAAAAAGTTGTGAGCAGATTGTGGATAGAGTTATGAGCAGATTGTGAGTAGAGTTGTGAGCAGATTGTGAGTAGAGTTGAGTAGGGTTGTGAGTATATTGTGAGCAAAGTTGAGCAGAGTTGTGAGCAAATTGTGAGCATATTGTGAGCAGAGTGGTGAGCAAATTATGAGCAGATTTGATCAGAGTTCTCCTATGGATAGAGATCCACAAATCAAAGTAGAGGGGATAGAGTTCTCCTATGGAAAGAAATCCACAAACCAGATTAGTGGGGACAAAGGTCTCCTATAGATAAATATCCATAAACTTGAGCATAGGGGATTGGTGTTTCCTTTGGACAGAGGTCCATAAACATTGTAATAGGGATTTGATTCCCAAAATATTCATTGAGAAATTTTATAAGGAATAATTTCTTCGTGGATGTAACCCACATTGGGTGAACGACGTTAAATAATGTATCTCATGTGTGTGATGATGTGTACATTGTTCACTACTTTGATATTATTGTTGTTATAATTTGGATTGAAAAGTAAAAAGTTTTATCTTATACTGTTCACCACCTATCAGTATAAGCTTATGTTCTTCAAAATGAATGCTGAAATGTTTATTGGAAATTATCTCTGCAAACTATGAATGGTTACTATTCTTTCCTTTCTGTTACATGTTGATTAAAACTTGATTTGAATTTTAGTTGCTAGTTTATCCCCACCTTATGTTTCTAGCTCATAGCCATATTTCCCATTCCTTTTTGTCATTTACCATCTCTTTTTGTTACACTAAGCTTATACCAATTGTTAGATTAGTATAGGAACCAGCCCTCTTTGGAGATTAAATCAAAGGACATCTCTTTCCTTTAGCCTTTCAATGTTGGTCGGGTCTAGGATGCACATATCTTATGTACTTAGGCATATTCGTGACCAACAATTTTTGGCACGCTTAGTGGGACAAATAAAGTTCCACTTTGAATAGTATTAAGGTTTGGTGTTCATCTATTATTGTCTGACTAGAACATCTGGCAACTGATCTGGCAACTCAGTTTTACCTAGAAGCCTACGAACATGAAGTTGGTGAAATATTTACTTCATGATCACAAGATCAAAGGCCAAAATTTTTGAATATTTTTTTTAGTTCTTTGAGCTTCACACCCAAGTATTAGGAGATCATCCTAGGTTGGTGTTGTGACTATTTCACAACTAACCCCAATATTGGGGACCCACTTGAAATTTGTAAAAAATTGAGCTAATGGGATAGTATTGAGCAATTGGATACTTCTCCTGGTTGTTATGTGTCCCTTGATTTTCATTGAATATGGTATTAATGGGGACCACTTTGCTAGTATGACATTGCTTTGTATTTGCAAGCATAATGATGGTTACCATGGCTCAATATTTAGATTTTAGTTTGTTGGTGGTATTTAAGTTCATTAGTTTCTTTATTAGGTTTTAGTGGTTAGTTTTATTTTATTTATTTTAGAGGTCCTTTGTTAGTTTGTGTTATTTTAGTTTAAGGGTGATTGTATTTTATGCTTGTAATGTTAGTGTGTCTGATGTTGGGTTGATTATTTTATATCCCTTTAGAGTGTTTAAGTGTTGGATTTATTTTATTTATTTTAGTTATCTTTAGGTCTCTTTTATATCGTATTTTATTTAGTGGTTATGTTAGTATAGTTATGTCAAGTCTAAGGTTCAATGTGAGTTTATTTAATAATTTCCCTTTGTTATGATTGTCCCACTATGATTTATAATTAAATGTTTAAAATGTGTGCAGGGGAACTGTGGGAAGCACCGACATCATGTTGGATGAAGGTGAATCGGAGCGGATTCAAAGTAGTGACAACAGAGTAAGACGTGGTCGCTTCCCATGTGGACAAGTGAGCAATAGGAGGGACCTCAACACTGAACAATGTAGGGGAAGACTACCCAAAGGTAGTCAATAAACTAAGGCAGACTATGCCTTATGAAATTCTCAGAGGCCATAATACCATGCATGTGGGATAAATGAATTTCCCACTCAGATTAAAATGTTTCCTGTGTACACATGACATTTTCATGGACCAGAGTGCATAGCGAGTTACTCGTTGACGATGGTAACGTTGGGTGCAGGGGAATAACAGGTGGTTAGAGAGATGTTGCGGCATCAATGTGGGACAACACCCCTCACCAACTCATGCCCAAATGGTAGAGACACTACCATCCATGGTAGTGACAAGCAAGGGTAGAGGATAATGTAATGCATTCATGTCATAAACCCTAACGCCAAATATATTGCATCCTGTTGTGGCTGATCCACAACACACCCCAAAATTGGGGACCCACATTTTTTGCATGCTTTCAAAGAAAAATGCAGTGGCCCAGATGCTAAAAAATCAAAGGAAGAGCAAAATACAACAAGAAAAAGAAGTGTCGTGATTTCGCGACGTGTTGCTCTGTCGCTGCTCAGAAATGAAAGTTGTCACGATTTTGCGACGTGTTGCTCTGTCGCTGCTCAGAAATGAAAGTTGTCACGATTTCACGACGTGTTGCTCTGTCGCTACTCAAAAATGAAAGTTGTCACGATTTCGCGACATGTTGCTCCATCACGGCCGAAAATGAAAAGTTGTCGCGATATCGCGACATGTTGCTTCGTCGTGGCTGAAAATGAAAAGTTGTCACGATATCGCGACATGTTGCTCCGTCGCGACCGAAAATGAAAAGTTGTCACGATATCGCGACATGTTGCTCCGTCGCGGCTGAAAATGAAAAGTTGTCGCGATATCGTGACATGTTGCGTTTTCGTGGCCCAGACAAGCGAAATGCAGTGGAACGGAAAAGGTGTCGCGATTTCGCGACATGTCGCGTTTTCGCGGCTAGGAGCAGCAGAATGCATCATGAAGAGAAAATGTCACGATATCGCGACGTGTTGTGAAATCGCGGGTCATAGAAGAGAGAGAAAGACAGAATGGAAAATTGTCATGAAATCGCGACATGTCACAAAATCGCGGTCAAACCAATCAAACAGGGCAAGGCACTAAAGTTGTCGCGATATCGCGACATGTCGTGTTTTCGCGACTTGAAACAGTAAGACATGCCAAATGAAAAGATGTCATGATTTTACGACAGGAAGCAACCAAGGGATACGAAGATGAAAGGCATCGCGATTTCACGACAGAAAGCTGCCAGATAGCCCAAAAGAGAAAAGCGTCGCGATTTCACAAAAAAGCAGCGAGACAGCCCGAAAGAGAAAAGCGTCACGATTTCATGACAGAAAGCAGCAAGATGGTACGAAATGAAAAAGTGTCACGATTTCGCGACATGTCACGTTTTTGTGGCTAAGTGCAACAAAACACAGTGAAGGAGAAAAACGTCACGATTTCGCGACAAGTTGCATCCATGCGATCCGAAGCATAAAAATGTCGCGATATCGCGACATGTCTCATTTTCGCGATGCATGATGACAAACAAGGTTGCTGATAGAAAAATGTCACGATATCGCGACATGTCTTGTTTTCGCGATGAAAGTAGAGAAGCAAAGCTGCATGCATAAAAACGTCGCGATATCACGACATGCTATTTTTGGTCACGATTTACAGGGGGCCGTTACGAAACATGCAAAAAAGCGTGGAACACGTGGCATAAAAGTGTAAGGGCTACAGAAGCGTTACAATTCACAGAGAAGATCAAGCGTCTCGATGTCGAACATAAAGTCAAAGACAACGAAGAGGCGTGGAAGGTGAAACGATGCAATCCGGGAGATGAAACGAAGCGTCACGAGGTGAAACAGAGAGCATTTCCAGAAAGTATAAAAGCGGAAGCACAGATTGGTACAAGGGTCGGAAAACCATTACGGGCAGAGTTGCAGAGCCAAAGGCAATAAGCCATTCTAGGCCTGCTTTTGTGGTGTTTTTCTTCCACTTTGTCTGGATATTTCCTTTACATTGGACTAGGTAGGAAATTGCTGTAAGCAGAGTTGCAGAGCTGAAGGCCAGAGGGCCATTCTGGGCCTGCTTTGAGGCTGTTTTCTTCCATACCAGAGATTCTGTTGTTGTATAATGACCAATTTTTAATACAAAAAATTCGAGAGAGTTGCACCTCATTGGCAAGAAAGAAGGAGTTATTTTCTGCATGTAGGATTGAATGTTTATCTTTCCCCTTTTCAGATTTCTAGGCTTATAGGTGAAGTTTAATGCAAGTTCTCTTGGTTGCTTCATGCGAATGTCTAAATCTAAAAATTACAGTTTAAACCCCAGAAACCAGCACCTAACTTACCTGGATTGTGCGAGTTTGCAGGTTCAATAGGTTAGGTTGTATGCAGAAAACCTCATTAGCTTCGGTTTTGTCAAAATAGGATAGCATCATACTGAATGCACTTTTTATTTTTCTTTCACATTTTATTTTCATTTTTTTCTGCACTTTATTTTCATTTACAGTATTAAAATAAAAAATTAAAAAACTAAAAATTCCAAAATCCAAAATAGAAAATTTCCATTTCAAGGCCAGAATTTCATTTTTCAGTTTTGTTTTTCATTCATGAGCAGATGATGATATTCCCTTCATAAAATTCCAATTTCATTGAAGGGGTTATGTTTTATGGCATTTCATCAATTTCCATTTTGAAGTTACAACATGGTCATATAAGGACCAAATCACATTTGCTTTATTCGGGTTCAAAGAACAATCATTAAAGTTTCACAGTAAAATAAACCAACATTGCCCCTTGTTTTCAGTTACTTGCAACCACTGAGGTGTTCCAAGCATTTTAATTGAATATCTTTATTTGAGATTATTAATACACAGATGTAAAATGCTAACATAGCGGAACCTTGGAGAAATTACTTATTAAATTTCTTTGCAAGAGAGGATTTAGAACCCAAATCCTATCGGAGAGTGTGTTTTCACAATCGGGTGAAAATACCACTCAACAGATTGGCGCTAGAAGGAGGGCTGGATGGGTTTATTTTAGTGAGATTTAAATTTTTTGTATATTTCATGCCCTACTGATTGTTATCTTTAGTCTTCTAACACCACTCAATAGATTGGCGCTAGAAGGAGGGCATGAAAAGGTTTATTTTATCATGATTTTAGATGCTACGGGTTTATAATTGTTTAAGAGCTTTACATTGCTAAATATTTCAAGTCCATTTGATTAGCATCTTCGGCCTCCTCTAACACCACTCAACAGATTGGCGTTAGAAGGAGGGCCTGAACTGGTTTATTTCATGGTGATTTAAGTGCTAGGGGATTTAAATTTTGAATATTTCATGCCCTGTTAATTGTTATCTTTACTCCTCTAACACTCGGAGATTGTTAAAAGGAGGGCCTGAATTGGTTTACTTTATTCTATTTTAAGCAATTCAGGTATGTTGTATATTATTCTAACACTTTTTGATTGTTCATACAGAAACAATGTGATTTGATTTAATTTTGAAAATTTTGGTTTTGACTAACAAAGTGTTGTTTCCATGCAATTACTTTTCATTTGATTTTAATGAATACATCTCTTAGTTGATGCTAACTTGATTTTTTTATACATTGCAGGTTGAATATTCAATAGATTTGGTTCTAAAGTTACATTTTAAGTTTCACTAATGGCAACACTTGAGGAGCAAATGGTATCCCTAAGAGCTGAAATAGTGTCTCTAAGAGAAAGAATGGTATCTATAATGGAGGATCATTATAAGGGTTTGTCTATACATGTGATACCCTATCAAATTCCTAAAATGTTATTGGATTTTTTACGGTGTTTTAATCAAGAGGTGCCACTAGGATACTTGCAAAGACTGCATGTCTACAAGAATACATTATGTCAATTCCAGATTTTCTATGAGGAGGTGGCTTGTAAGTTATTTGCATACATTTTGGATGATAAACCATTCTTTTGGTATAGCCAACTACCCATGGAGGTTAGGACTTCTTGGATACAACTAGAAGCAGCCTATCTTTATCATTTTGGTAATCAGGTTGACTTAGAAATCTTGAAAAATCAGTTTACCTCCATATGTAAGGAGCCTAATGAATCCTTGAGTCAATTCAATGGAAGATTTCGTGAGTTGCACTCCCAAATGTGGGAAAATTTTAACACATTAGAAGAGGAAGCCATGGAAGTATACCTAGGAGCCATACACCCCACACTTGCTTCACTCATTGAGGAAAAAATGAGTGGTTTGTCTCTAGAGAAAATCCATGAGATCTTAGAAGAGATAGAACGACAAGGTCTTGAAGAAGAAAAGGCACAACATGTTCACATGAGAGATTGTTCTTCTAAAGATATTGATGCCAACCTACACCAACCATCAAATATAGCACCCTCCACTCCAATGATATCTAAGGTGAATGATCAAGGGGATGAATTTGAATATCCAAATTTTACAACCACCTTAGATGTAGTCCACGAGGAGGTGCAAATTGCTAAGCCAACATCCGCTAGTGAGGATTATGCAGAAATGATCTCATTCATAGAGATACACGATTATCTGGATGAAGGGGTTCTAAATTCAACAATGTTTGATATATGTGATAGGATGGAACCCACCATAGAATTGAATGAAGTGGTTGAAAGTGAAATTGGGAAAAAACCAATAAATGAATTTGAAGATATGATAGAATTTCACCACTTGTTCTTGGAAGATACTATTGATGAGATGTGTAAAATTAATGATCAAGAAATTCTTCACCCTCCAAATTATGATAAAATTGAATCATGGGTTACTAATTTGGACGATGATAGCCTTACAAATTTGAATTCAAGAAATGACCCACTTTTGGAAATAATTGAACCATCTAAGGAAGGTGAAGATGAATTTGATGAGAAACACATTGATGAATTGGAGGATGTTGAAGAAGTAGTTGAACATCACCACTTGATTTTGGAAGATGATTATTATGATGCTTGGAAGAAGTGGGAAGACTACACTCACTCCAAAACTACTAATGAAACTTGTGTGCCAATTGATATACAGGACAACATAATTGCCTACTCAAAGGAAGATATTACAACTCCTGTACAATTTGAGGATGTTTTGGAAGAGGGTTTCAAATCTCATCAAATTTTGGAAGATTATAATGATCCTATTGCCAAGGACAAAGAAGAAAAATAATTTATGAATGAATCAAAAGATCATGCCACAAACATCATGGAATTTCATGCCATGGATTTGGATGACAATTTTCACAATGGTTGGGGGAGATATGATAATGCATTCTTTTCTCACATCCCTATAGATGAAACTCATATTTCACTTGATATGCGGGATGTTGAACCTTCTACATCATACGAAGATCTCACATTCACAAGATTTGAGAAGGTCACAAAATTCGACCATGTTGAACATAAATTCATTGAAGGTGCGGATACAAGTTTGCATGATGATTTTGAGGATTCAAATGAAGAGATACCATGGATAGTGAACAAAGAATTGGAACCAAATGACAAAGAGATTGATCAATTGGAAGCAACTCAAATGAAGGATCATCAAGATGAGTCATGGGACATACACTTTGACCAAGAACATTTGAGGGTTGAAAAGGATGGGCATGTTTTCAATTGGGTGCCCAATTTTGGTATGTTTGATGAACAAGTAATCAATGAAGAATATGAAGACCATGAGGTAAAAGAGGAATTACAAATCCCCATCAAATTTTGGTAAATAAATATGTTCAAAAGGTAGAATCTAACCTTTTGTGTTCAAGCATCCAAAATTTAGGTGAAAATTTGCATGACCATATTTTGAATTTGATTGATGTTTATGATGAAATGTCATTAAAGGTGAATGAAAAACAAGGTATGATTTCTAATCACACCTTTGATAACATTGTTTTAATGAATGAAAAGGAAGTTGATGCACTTGAATTGTTAAATCAAATTCATCAACAATTACTAATTGAATCTAGGGTAAAAACTTTTAATGATCCTAATTTAGTAAATATCCTAGATGCTTGTAAATTGTTACACAAATTTGATTGGCCTACAAATTTGGAAAATGATTTGGCTTTGAAATTTGTAGAAATAGGCTCCTACTTACAAAATTGCATATTTGAAAAAGATAGCCTAATTCTAAATCAAGGATGGAATTATGAAATTTGCATTTTAAAGAATAGACATGATAAAATTGAAAATCAATCATTGTCTAATCAATTTGAAAATTTGAATCTCACCTATGAGAATACTAATGGAACTAAATTTAATTGGTGGGGTGAGAGAGGAAAGTTGAAGTGGGTTGCATTGTTTGGTCTAGTCTTGTTTTTGTTGGATTCCCACAACATTTGGCATGCATATCATGTTATATTTTTGTTGAAATGTTCTAATCATGTTTGGGATCCAGGAAAGTGATAATCCAAGCTTTGCATCATCTTGTATTATATTGTACATTTGTATATAGATTTTGGTTTTTGGGTTTTGGTTTGTGTTTTCAAGGGGTTGGTTTTTTTTCCTTTTTGGGATTGCTATTTGGTTTTGGATTGAATAAGTTTTAATTTAAATTTGTGTGTTTATTTGGACATGTTTTGTTTGTCTATATAAAAAAAAAAAATGATGAAAAAGTTGTCTTGAGATGCTAACTTATGTTCTAGATCGGGGAAATATGGAACATTGGAATTATGTGGTAGAAAGCTCCACAAGAAATACAAACAGTTTAATAGTATCGTTTGAAACTTGTGATGCATGAAGTAGTCAGTTTTATATGGCAATATTTCATCTGCAATTCAAAAGACAATGCATTCATATTACATCTCACTTTGCACATACATGCCATCTTAGTTGCATATGCATTTCAGATACAAATCATTAAAGTGTGTCAAATCCTCTTAGGGTTATTACATAACATATATTAAAAGGATCCTAAGGTTGGGAACTGATGTCCAAACTATCTTGAACCAAGCACATTCTATGCACATTAAAAATAGGATCTTGAGCAAAATGGTCAAAACCATGCTTGGAAGAAAAGGTGAGGTGAAAAGAAGTATTTCATGTCTATCCTATTATGCAACATGATCCTTAAAACAGTGGTTTTGACCACTTCCATAAAGCTTAAAGCCTAAAATCAAGTAGTAAGGATAGGATTAAATCCTCATCGAACTTAGGTTGAGGATCCAACTCCCCAAAGCTTTGATTTGACCTACATGGAGTAGTAAGGATAGGGCATAAATTCTCATCTCGCTTAGGTTGAGAATCTGATTCCCCAAATCTCCTATGTCTCATTTCATCATAAGTATTGGATTGGAAGGATCGTACTACATGTCCTCTACAAAGGATGGGTAGTCATCCCCAAGGTCCAAGAAATAAAATTAATATTTCCCATTTTTCATCTAAATCTTGGATTGGAAGGATCGTACTACATGTCCCTAGCAAGGATGGGTAGTCATCCCCAAGGTCCAAGAAGTAAAAAAAAAAAAATTAATATTTCCCATTTCATCTCAATATTGGATTGGAAGGATCGTACTACATGTCCCTAGCAAGGATGGGTAGTCATCCCGAAGGTCCAAGAAATAAAAGAAAAAGAATGAATGAAGCTAAATCATGGATTATGGGGTTAAGTATGCCCATGCATGGCAACATGTCTTGTCTAAAAAACAAGACCACTGATTGTTCAAAGGGTTAGACTAGCATGACCATTTCTTCCATAATTGGTTAAATTATTTTGCTCAAAGTGAGGTAATGAATTCCAAATCAGAGTAGTAAGAATAGGGTTAAACTCCCATCTCGATTAGGTTGGGAGTCTGATTTCCCAAAGCTCTGATTTCACTTTCACTTACACATGGGTTCAAGATAGTAGTGACTCATAACCAACTTTGGGATCTAATAAAGCAATTCATTATACATATAGTTGATCCTAAGAGGGTTTGATAATCTTGAATGTTTGTGTATGATACTAGAAGGACTATGCCTTTTATAAAAGCAAAATCTCTTAGCATATTTATTAGGTTACACAAATCATTCACAATCTCACATATGCATTCATGTAAAACTGACGATGGAATGTTGATCAATTTCAAACGATAGGGAATGAAACACATTGCACACACCGAGCTGATACTTAATGATTCTGATGATTCATGTATTTTTGATCTATGGGCATTTGTTTATATTTCTTATGTGCTAATGCCTATTTTTGAGTTTGTATACTTCTAGGTTGGGTTCTCACCAAAATGCTCAGGAGCATTTGACAGTAGAGTCGCCATTTGTTGTGGCTGATCCACAACACACCCCAAAATTGGGGACCCACATTTTTTGCATGCTTTCAAAGAAAACTGCAGTGGCCTAGATGCTAAAAAATCAAAGGAAGAGCAAAATACAACAAGAAAAAGAAGTGTCACGATATCGCGACATGTTGCTCTATCATGCCAAAAATGAAAAGTTGTCACGATATCACGACATGTTGCTCCGTCGCTGCTCAAAAATGAAAAGTTGTCACGATTTCACGACATGTTGCTCTGTCGCTGCTCAGAAATGAAAGTTGTCATGATTTCACGACATGTTGCTCCATCATGGCTGAAAATGAAAAGTTGTCACGATATCGCGACATGTTGCTCCGTCGCGGCCGAAAATGAAAAGTTGTCACGATATCACGACATGTTGCTCCGTCGCGGCCAAAATGAAAAGTTGTCACGATATCATGACATGTTGCTCCGTCGCGGCTAGAAATGAAAAGTTGTCATGATTTCGTGACATGTTGCTCGTCGCGCGAAATGAAAAGTTGTCACGATTTCGTGAATGTGTTTCCCTAATGAGTGTCAGATTTGATGACATGTCGCGTTTTTGCTACGAAGATCATGAAGAGAAAATGTCGTGATATCATGACGTGTTGTGAAATCGGGTCATAGAAGAGAGAGAAAGATGAATGGAAAATTGTCAGAAATCGTGACATGTCACAAAATCGTGGTCAAACCAATCAAATAGGGCAAGGCACTAAAGTTGTCGTGATATCGTGACATGTCACGTTTTCATGACCTGAAGCAGCAAGACATGCCAAATGAAAAGATGTCACGATTTTGTGACAGGAAGCAGCCAAGGGATACGAAGATGAAAGGCATCACGATTTCATGACAGAAAGCTGCCAGACAACCCAAAAGAGAAAAGCGTCGCGATTTCGTAACAGAAAGCAGTGAGACAGCTCAAAAGAGAAAAGCATCATGATTTTGTGACAGAAAGAAGCAAGATGGTACGGAATGAGAAAAGTGTCACGATTTCGTGACATGTCGCATTTTCGTGGCTGAGTGCAACAAACACAGCAAAGGAGAAAAATGTCGCGATTTCGTGACATGTTGCATCCATGCGGTCCGAAGCATAAAAATGTCACGATATCGCGACATGTCTCATTTTTGCGATGCATGATGACAAACAAGGTTGTTGATAGAAAAATGTCGCGATATCGCGACATGTCTTGTTTTCATGATACAGGTAGAGGAGCAAAGCTGCATGCATAAAAATGTCACGATATCGTGACATGCTATTTTTGGTCACGATTTACAAGGGGCCGTTACGAAACATGCAGAAAAGCGCAAAACACGTGGCATAAAGGTGTAAGGGCTACAAAAGCGTTACGAGTTCACGAGAGAAGATCAAACGTTTCGATGTCGAACATAAAGTCAAAGGCAATGAAGAGGCAGGGAAGGTGAAACGATGCGATCTGGGAGATGAAACGAAGCGTCACAGGGCAAAGCAGAGAGCATTGCCAAAAAGTATAAAAGCAGAAGCACAGATTGGTACAAGGGTCGAAAAACCACTACGGGCAGAGTTGCAGAGCCAAAGGCAATAAGCCATTCTGGGCCTGCTTTTGTGGTGTTTTTCTTCCACTTTGTCTGGATATTTCCTTTACATTGGACTGGGTAGGAAATTGTTGTAAGCAGAGTTGCAGTGCTGAAGGCTAGAGGGCCATTCTGGGCCTGCTTTGAGGCTATTTTCTTCCATAGACTGGGTTTGGGAAACCAGAGATTCTGTTGTTGTATAATGACCAATTTTTAATACAAAAAATTCAGAGAGTTGCACCTCATTGGCAAGAAAGAAGGAGTTATTTTCTGCATGCAGGATTGAATGTTTATCTTTCCCCTTTTAGATTTCTAGGCTTATAGGTGAAGTTTAATGCAAGTTCTCTTGGTTGCTTCATGCGAATGTCTAAATCTGAAAATTACAGTTTAAACCCCAGAAACCAGCACCTAACTTACCTGGATTGTGCGAGTTTTGCGGGTTCAATAGGTTAGGTTGTATGCAAAAAACCTCATTAGCTTCGGTTTTGTCAAAATAGGATAGCATCATACTGAATGCACTTTTTATTTTTCTTTCACATTTTATTTTCATTTTTTTTCTGCACTTTATTTTATTTACAGTCATTAAAATAAAAATTAAAAAACTAAAAATTCCAAAATCTGAAAATAGAAAATTTCCATTTCAAGGCCAGAATTTCATTTTTCAGTTTTGTTTTTCATTCATGAGCCGATGATGATATTCCCTTCATGAAAATTCCAATTTCATTGAAGGGGTTATGTTTTATGGCATTTCATCAATTTCCATTTTGAAGTTACAGCATGGTCATATAGGGATCAAATCACATTTGCTTTATTCGGGTTCAAAGAACAATCATTTACAGTTTCATAGTAAAATAAACCAACATTGCCCCTTTGTTTCCAGTTACTTGCAACCACTGAGGTGTTCCAAGCATTTTTATTGAATATCTTTATTTGAGATTATTAATACACGGATGTAAAATGCTAACATAGCGGAACCTTGGAGAAATTGTTTGTTAAATTTCTTTGCAAGAGAGGATTTAGAACCCAAATCCTATCGGAGAGTGTGTTTTCACAATCGGGTGAAAATACCACTCAACACATCCTTAAATGTTAAATAGCTCATTCAATAAATATTGGGTGAGTATTTAAAGTGATGTTTAGTCCCAAATGTGGGTCTGGACTAGCTATTGAAGTTGAGCCATTGCAGTCAAAGAACAGAGGAGCACTACCCAGCAGTCGTAGCACAAAATGGAGGATGGCTGCGTAGGAGAGACACCATAGGGAGGATTACCACGTAGGAGGAAGCATAGTATGTAGGCTACAAGACTTGGGTATTAACCCAAGCCTTGGGCATAAAGGTATGGGAAATATAAGGTAGGGCTCATATCCCATAGAATCAGGTTCAAGTCACACTGGCACCGCCCAAAGGATGATAAGGGAAGTTTTGTTATTTTCAAATATTGTAATGTTTTTTGTTGATTGGTATTAATATATCATGCACCCATTGGTAGAAAGTATTGCAATTAGGGGTATTTGTGGCCTTGGTAATGCCCATGAGCATAACCCATGCTTTTGTAAGGGTTATACATTATTCTTAGGGCCCTTTAATATGATTGTGATTGAATATTTCAAAATAGGTACCAAAGGGTAAAGTTCTAATTAAGGAGATATAAGCGAGAAGGTGAACTTTATTCTTTTTTTGTTTTTTTTTGTTGTCATCCTATTTTGAAAATATTTAAAATGTTGGAGGTTTTTTACACTTCCATTTTTTTGTAAAGGGAGATGAAATGAAAGGGTTCTTAAAATTGTTAAATACCCATGGAAGACCATGTTGTAGGGGCTGGAATTTTTGCAATAAAATAATACCATTTTTTATGCATATTAATATGGAAAATTACACCTTGTGAGCAAGACTGAAGGAGTTCATTTATGAGGATTATTGTGTTAATGTCCATCTTTTTTGCTGCATTTTTTAAAATTATATCTAGTGTTGAATGCTCTTAGGAGGTTACACTACGTGAAGGTTTATGTTGATGCAGGTTCTGTTGTTCCTTTGAGTCTAGCACTTGATCTAATCTGATTATGCTATTGTAGGTCTAATTAGGTTGGATTATCCTCATGAGTGACTCATGATATTTGGTTTTGCAGGGTATGGAAGCATGATACCATACTACATTTGCATTTTTATTCCAGCTTTAGCATAGTTAGTTACAGTTTCTTCATACAAGTTTAATTCCTTTTTTGCATTTATCAAAGTTTATTTCTACAAATGCTCAATAAAAAACTCATAATCCCAAGATATCCTATTTATATCATAAATTTTATCTGGGAAATCTAGAGTGCACATCATCCAATTAATTAGTTTTCTAAGTTTTTATATTTATAATTATTTGGATAATTTTTCAAGATTATCCAAATAATTGTAAAGATAAATGCATTCGTATCATAAACCCTAACACCAAACATCTTGCATCCTTAAGCGTCTATCGAAGAGCTCATTCAATAAATAGTGGGTTAGGTTTTGGAGTGATTTTTAGTCCCAAATGTGGATCTGGACTAGCTATCGAAGTTGAGCCATCACAGTCACAAAATAGAGGGGCACCGCCCAATAGTTATAGAATAGAATACAAGATGGTTGTGTAGGAGAGACATTGTAAGGAGGATTACCACACAAGAGGAAGCATAGTACATAGGCTGCAATACTTGTGTCTTAACCCAAGCCTTGGGCATAGTGTAATGGGCAAGCCAAGGTAGGGCTCATGCCCTATAAACTCAGGTTAGAGTGACATTGGCACCGTACAAAGGATGATAAGGGAAGTTTTGTCATTTTCAAATATTGTAATGTTTTTTATTGATTGGTATTTCATCCTTTGGTAGAAAGCATTGAAATTAGGGTTATTTATGACCTTGGTAATGCCCACGAGCATAACCCACATTTTTGTAAGGGTTAGATAGTATTCTTAGGACCCTTTGATATGATTGTGATTGAATATTTTGGAATAGGGACAAAAGGTTAAAGTTCTAATTAAGAAGGAGATATAAGGGAGAAGGTGAACTTTATTATTTTTTTGTTTTTTTTTGTTGTCATCCTATTTTGAAAAGGTTTAAAATGTTTGAGGTTGTTTACACTTCCATTTTTTTTGTAAAGGGAGATGAAATGAAAGGGTTCCTAAAATTGTTAAATACCCATGGAATACCATGTTTTAGGGGCTAGAATTTTTGCAATAAAAGAATACCATTTTTTATGCATATTAATCCTAAAACTTGCACCTTGTGAGCAAGACTGAAGGAGTTCATTTATGAGGATTATTGTGTTAATGTCCATATTTTTTGTTGTATTTTTTAAAATTATATCTAGTGTTGAATGCTCTTAGGATGTTACACTACGTGAAGGTTTATATTGATGTAGATTTTGTTGTTCCTTTGAGTCTAGCACTCGATCAAATTTGATTGTGCTATTACAGGTTTGATTAGGTTGGGTTATCCTCGTGAGTGACTCATGATATTTGGTTTTTCAGGGTAGGGGAGCATGATACCATACTACATTTATATTTTTATTCCAAATTTAGCATAGTTAGTTACAGTTTCTTCATACAAGTTTAATTCTTTTTTTGCATATATCAAAGTTTATTTCTGCAAGTGCTCAATCAAAAAATCAGAATTGCAAGAGATCCTATTTATATCATAAAATTGATTTGTGAAATCTATAGTGTACATAATCCAAGTAATTAATTTTCTAAGTGTTTATCTTTACAATTATTTGGATAATATTTCAAGATTATCCAAATAATTGTAAATATAAATGCATTCATGTCATAAACCCTAACACCAAACATCTTGCATCCTTAAATTTTTGTCGAAGAGTTCATTCGATAAATAGTGGGTGAGGTTTTGGTGTGATTTTTAGTCCCAAATGTGGATTTGGACTAGCTATCGAAGCTGAGCCATCGTAGTCATAGAATAGAGGAGCACAACCCAATAGTCGTAGAATAGAATGGAGGATGGTTGTGTAGGAGAGACACTATAGGGAGGATTACCATGTAGGAGGAAGCATAGTACGTAGGCTACAAGACTTGGGTCTTAACCCATGCCTTGGGCATAGTGGTATGGGCAAGCCAAGGTAGGGATCATACCCCATCAACTCGGGTTTGAGTCACATTGGCACCGCCCAAAGGATGACAAGGGGAGTTTTATCATTTTCAAATATTGTAATGTTTTTTATTGATTGGTATTAATATATCATGTGCCCATTGGTAGAAAGCATTGTAATTAGGGGTATTTATGGCCTTGGTAATGCCTACGAGCATAACCCACATTTTTGTAAGGGTTATATATTATACTTAGGACCCTTTAATATGATTGTGATTGAATATTTCGGAATAGGGACCAAAGGGTAAAGTTTTAATTAAGAAGGAGATATAAGGGAGAAGGTGAAATTTATTATTATTTTTTTCTTTTATTGTCGTCCTATTTTAAAAAGGTTTAAAATGTTGGAGGTTGTTTACACTTCCATTTTTTTTTTGTAAAGGGATATGAAACAAAAGGGTTCTTAAATTTGTTAAATGCCCATGGAAGACCATGTTGAAGGGGCTGGAATTTTTGCAATAAAAGAATATCATTTTTTATGCATATTAATCCGAAAACTTACACCTTGTGAGCAAGACTGAAGGAGTTCATTTTTTAGGATTATTGTGTTAATTTCCATCCTTTTTGCTATATTTTTTTAACTTTTATCTAGTGTTGAATGATCTTAGGAGGTTACACTACGTGAAGGTTTATGTTGATGCAGGTTCTGTTGTTCCTTTGATTCTAGCACTTGATCTAATCTGATTGTGCTATTACAGGTCTGATTAGGTTGGGTAATCCTCGTGAGTGACTCATGATATTTGGTTTTGAAGGATATCATATTGCATTTGTTTTTTTATTCTAGCTTTAGAATATTTAGTTACAATTTTTTCAGACAAGTTTACTTTCTTTTTGCATATATCAAAGTTTATTTCTGCAAGTGCTCAATCAAAAACTCATAATCCCAAGAAATATTATTTATATCATAAATTTGATCTGAGAAATATAGAGTGTACATCATCCAAGTAATTAGTTTTCTAAGTGTTTATCTTTACAATTATTTGGATAATATTTCAATATTATCCAAATAATTGTAAATATAAACACATTTGTGTCATAAATCCTAACGCCAAACATCTTGCATCCTTAAACGTCTACCAAAGAGCTCATTCGATAAATAATGGGTGAGGTTTTGGAGTGATGTTTAGTCCTAAATGTGGGTTTGGACTAGCTATCAAAGCTAAGCCATCCTAGTCACAGAATAGAGGAGCATCACCCAACAGTCGTAGCACATTATGGAGGATGGCTACATAGGAGAGACACCATAGGGAGGATTACCACATAGGAGGAAGCATAGTACGTACATTGCAAGACTTGGGTCTTAACCCAAGCCTTGTATGTAGTGGTATGGGCAAGCCAAGGTAGGGCTCGTACCCCATCAACTCGGGTTCGAATCACATTGGCGCCGCCCAAAGGATGATAAGGGGAGTTTTGTCATTTTCAAATATTGTAATATTTTTTATTGATTGGTATTAATATATCATGCATCTATTGGTAGAAAGCATTTCAATTAGGGATATTTGTGGCCTTGTTAATGCCCACGAGCATAATCCATATTTTTGTGAGGGTTAGACATTATTATTAGGGCCCTTTAATATGATTGTGATTGAATATTTTGGAATAGAGACCAAAGGATAAATTTTTAATTAAGGATATATAAGGGAGAAGGTGAACTTTATTATTTTTTTGTTTTGTTAGAAATTTGAGCAAGTTTTGTTGTCATTGATGTCAAGACGTTTGATGTCTAGTTTTGTCATCATTGATGTCATAAGGTTGTTTTTCCAAAAGGCAAGGAAGTGGTTAAAAGAAAAAGGATATAATATTTATTTTTAATAGTATATGCCTAAAGAGGCCTAAAAGGTTGAAGACCCAAGGAAAGAAAAGCAAGTTTAAAAGAAAATAATAATATTATAATATTTTGGCAAAAGGAAGAGGTGAAAATAATGAGGTCCAAGGAATCATTAATATATATATATATATATATATATATATATATATATATATATATATATATATATATATATATATCCGACAAGACCCATTGAGCAAATTATAAAGGTTTTTAATTAATTTATTTAAATTAAAATATTTTAACCTAAGGTTAAAATTTTAATTTAAATAATTAAATAGCGCCAAGGTTTAAAGTTTAAATTTGAATTCAAAATTTGAAATTCGAAAGGGCCGACATGTTTAATGCAAAGGATAAAGTATAAATAGGAAATACTTTTCATTTCCTAAAGTCTAATGCGATATTCGAATGCCTATGCAAATTATAATTCGTGTGCTCTGTTTCGACGAAGAGAAGAAGCACGTGAGGGTTTTTAAATAAAGGAAGGAAGACTTATGCTTAAGTTCATTTGGCATGACTAAAAAATTCCATAGCACTGAGTAGCGTAGATGGTGGTTGAAGGCTGGCTAAGATGCTTGTAAGGAGAAGGTCATGGTTTCGAATCCCAGGCGTTCACTTTTGCTGAATAAGAGAAGCATTCTATTTTTTCCAAAGATTGTGCGATAGCATTAGTAGAAGAGAGTGAACCTTTGGTTCGTGTCTAGGTGTGTAGCCCAGGTGGAAGCTTAACCTTGGGCTAAGGCACTATGAAGGATTTGGTGATGGGTTCGATTTTGGGCGCAGTAGAAGACATGAGCAATATTTTGGTGTTGTGGGGTAACATATAAGATATGCAATTTTTAATTTAAATATTGCCAAATTTTGGAATGCGCAAAGGTTTTTGGGGCCACGTGATAATTAAAAGGCATGTGTGGAATGTATAGGGAGTCATAAGGGTTGTTGAATAATATTTTTTATTTGGTTATTGTGAGAAACCCATATGACTGACATATAGGGCTGAGCAGTCTCCTCCCAACCATAACCCCTCGTAAAATCGAGAGCTATACTTATCAATAGGGAATTTAACACAAAGCCACCACACACCCACCCTCTCACACACTCGTCCACGCCATGGTTTGAACCTTAGACTTGTTGAAGAATATCCAAATCCCGAACAGTTGCGACGCACCCCTAGGTAAAATAATATTTTATTTTGGTCCTTGAAAATAAATAAAAAGGTTGGATATTATAAGGTGTTAACAAAGGAGCTTTACTTTTATGTGTTAAAAATTATTTTGAGAGGATTGGAGATTATAAGGTGTTAACAAAGGAACTTTTTTTTAATATGTTGAATGTTATTTTGAGAGGATTGGAGATTATAAGGTGTTAACAAAGGAACTTTGTTTTTATGTGATGAGTGTTATTTTCAGAGTACTGGAGATAGTACGGTGTATTTGAGATTTGATATTTTATTGTATTTCTTGAATGGTGAAATAAATATTGAGGAAAATATTTGAGTGAAGATTTTGAGATAGACTGTTGCTATCTAATCTAGAAATTGTAAAAGAGGTTGTATTGTGAGGAAAACAGGTTTTGAAGACATATCTCCATCAAAGAAAAAAAAGTATGGGCACACTATCTTTTTTTTAGAGTGTTTGAAATGAATGTATGAAATATAAGGTGGAGTGAAAATGATAGATGAGTATTGTTGGAAATGTGTGAGCAAGATTAAATGCATCTTGTTAATGGATGATTTGATTTGATTGAGAAATATTTGAGTTAGGGTTTGAGACCCACATTGTGCTTTTTATTTGAATAAGTTTGAAAAAACTTGTTTAGGGTTTGTGAGAAAGTTTGTTGGAAATTTTGAGTAGTTTTGTTGTCATTGATGTCAAAAGAATATTGGTTTAATTTCATCATCATTAAGGACATCAAGTGGTTTTTCCAAAAGCAATAAGGTCTTGGAAGGAATAGGATATAATATTTATTTTTAATATTATATGCTTAAAAAGGGCCCAAAGGATAAAGACCCGAGGAAGGAAAAGCAAGTTTAAATTAAAAAATAATATTCTATTATTATAATATTTTGGGCCAAATGACAAGTTGAAGTTTTTCTCTTCTGGCCGCGACATTGCAACATGTCATGATATTGCGACACTTTTCCTCCTTTGGCTGCGACAATGAAACATGTCGCGATATCGTGACACCTTTTCTCTTGTGGCCGTGATGGTGCAACATGTCGCGATATCGTGACACCTCTTCTCCTGTGGTCATGACAATGCAACATGTCGCGATATCACGACATATTTTCTTCTTTGGCCTCGACGATGCAACATGTCACGATATCGCGACATATTTTCTTCTTTGGCCTCGATGATGCAACATGTCGTGATATCACGACACCTTTCCTCCTCTGGCCACGATGACGCAACTTGTCATGATATCGTGACATATTTTCTTCTTTGGCCTCGATGATGCAACATGTCGTGATATCACGACACCTTTCCTCCTCTGGCCACGATGACGCAACTTGTCACGATATCGCGACACTTCTTCTCTTTTGGCAACGACGTTGCAACATGTCGCGATATCATGACAATTTCTCTCCTTCGGCCACGATGCTGCATCTTGTCACGATATCACGACATATTTTCCTCCTTCGACCGCAACGGTGCAACATGTCGCGATATCGTGACACCTTTTCCTCCTTACTTTTTCCCTATGCTTTGGACCACGAAAATGCAACATGTCGCAATATCGCGACACCTTTCTTCTTGTGGTGTTTTGCTTTTTTGTGATCTTTAGGTCTTGGGCCTCTTCGGTCGGTTTGGAAAATATGTAAAAAATACTTGTACAAGGTTCAGGGACCTTTCAACACCCTTTCAACCAATAAAAAAAAAACAAGTTGAAGAAAAATGAAGTTCAAATTGAAAATACCCATGAGCAATTTTAAAAAGGTTTAGTTTAAATTGAAATATTTTAATATTTGATTAAAATTTTAATTTAAATTAATAGTGGAGGCAAAGGTTTTTAAATTTAATATTTAAAAACTAAATTCGAATTTTTAAATTCAAAAATGGGCCGACGTGAGAAGTAAAGAACAATGTGCATATATATAGGAAATAAAATCCTTTTCCTAAAGTCGATTTTACACCTTCGAATGCGAGATATAAAAGAGAATAATTGAGCACTGCATCCAGGAAGAACGATTTGCATTTCAAAGAGCTTTGAGGGAAACGAGGCAATAAAGGTTGCATGGTGATTTGACATCCCATTGACGATGGTAGTGTAGGCAGTAATTTAGAGAGTGTTGAGGCTTGCATGGAGGAGATTATGGTTCGATCCACACCATCAATGTTTTGTGTGAGGAAGAGGCCTACGTTTGAATTGCTTGGCATTTTTATGAGGTGGTATTTTTGGAGCAGTGTGCGTCGTTTGTCTCATGTGGGCATGCAGCCCACTTGGTGGCCTAACTTGGAGCTAGGGTGTTGGGAGTGCAAGGTCACGTGGTCACCGAAGATAGTTTTTTGTGGGTAGAACAAATTAAGGTATGCCATTTAATTTTATTCTCCAAGGTGTTGAAAATTAAAAGTACTTTGAGATTGTCGTGAGTGCTAAGTGCTTAGGGGAGTTATAAGGTAAAGAAAAATTAAAATATTTTATTTTGATTTTTGGTGATTGAAACTTGTTTTATAAAATATGGAGGTCATAAGGTATGCAAGGGAAATTTTTGAGTGTTTTGTTATGGTGAAATTATTGAGTTAAATATTGTGATTTTGGAGATTATAAGGTGTACAAAAGGATTTGATATTTTGTATGGAAAATAATTTTTGAGAAAATTATTTTGTGGAGATCTTGAGATAGGTTGTGGTAACCTAACCCTAGTGTTGGCAAAGAAAATTTGATTGTGGTTAAGACAGGTTTTGAAGACATATCTCCATAAAAACAAAGGTATGGGTACATCTTCCTTGTGAGTAAAATATTGTTGGATTGGATGTTGTGAATGCTAATTTGGAGTGAAAAGGATTGTTTGATAAGCATTGTTGAGTTTGGTTTTGAGATATCCAATATTGATTGATGAAGGTTTTTCTAGAATAAAGGTTGATGATAGAAACCTTGTTTGATAAGCATTGTTGGAAATATTGAGTGAGCCTTCATGTGCATGATTAAGGTTTGTGAAATATCATGAGTATCATTGTTATGTGAGGTTTTTTTGATAAGCATTATTGAAAAAGCTTTCATTGAGTGATTGGTTGAGTGGAGTTGATTGATCTTAGTTGATTGGAAGTGTTGGAGTGATAGTTCAAGTTATGTGAAACAAATTGTTCTTTATTTTTGGATTGATTTGAAGAAGAGATTGAAAGTGATTGAGCATTGTTGTGAGTGAAACATATTGAGTCTCTAACAATTCTCTATATGTTTCTATGGTAAAAATAAGGAAGAGATTGAAAGTGATTGAGCATTATTGTGAGTGAAACATATTGAGTCTCTAAAAATTCTCTATATGTTTCTGTGGTAAAAATAAGAGAGAGATTGAAAGTGATTGAGCATTATTGTGAGTGTGAAATATATTGAGTCTCTAACCATTCTCTATATGTTTCTATGATATTAGAACAATATTCTATGTGAAACTTGTTTGTGTGATTGAGTTGATTTGAACAAGCTTTTGTAAAATCTAGTGAGCATATTTGAGTAAGTCCTAGAGTGGACTTAAGGACAGATTTGTGTGAGCTTTTGTGGAAGCTTACAATCAGATTTGAGGTAAGTCTTGGTGAAGACTTGTTGAGAAGATTGGATAAGTTCTAGTGAGGACTTATTGAGCAGATTGGACAAGTTCTAGTGAGGACTTATTGATAATATTTAAGGTAAGTCTTGGTGAAGACTTGTTGAGCAGATTAGACAAGTTCTAGTGAGGACTTGTTGAGTAGATTTGAGGTAAGTCTTGGTGAAGACTTGTTGAGCATATTGGACAAGTTCTAGTGAGGACTTGTTGGACAAATTTGAGATAAGTCTTTGAGAATACTTGTGAGCAGATTTGATTGATTGATTTGTTCAAACCTTGAGTTAAGGTTTGGGGCAGATCTAGTAGAGTTGATTTGTGATTGGGTCAAGCTTTGAGTTAAGGCTTGAGGATAAATTTGAGATAGATTTTGGTGCATATTTGAGGATAGGTTTGTGCCATACTAGAAACAGATATTGAGAGGATTTGTGCTAGACTGAAGGACTATGTTTAGTGCAGATCATAGACAAAGATTGAGTAAATTTATGCTAGATCGAAAGACTGTGTTTAGTACATATTAGAGATAGAGATTGAGCAGATTTGTGCTAGACCGAAGGACTATGTTTAGTGTAGATAAAAGATAAATATTGAGAAGATTTGTGCTAGACTGAAGGACTATGTTTAATGCAGATTTGAGACAGAGCTAAGAGCAATCTTTGGAGGTGATAGAGCAGAGGACAATAGTCTCTAGTGGATATAGATCCATTATCCAGGGAAGTGAGGATAGAGATATTTTGAGTGAGGATAGAGTCTTCAGTGGAGAGAGATCCACAAGCCAGTGTAGTGGAGGCAGTAGTATTCTAGAGAATCACCAATCGAAGCAGAGGAGAAGGAGTTCTCCTATGGATAGAGATCCACAAACTTGATTAGGAGATTTGTGTCTCCTTTGGATAGAGGTCCATAAATATTATAATAGGAAAATGATTCCCAAGATATTTGTTGAGAAAATTTTAGTGAAAGATTTTCTTTGTGGAGTAGCCCACATTGGGTGAACCACATTAAATTGGTGTCTCTATTGTGTGTGGTGATTTATGCATTACTTTGATTACTATTGTTGATATTGCCATTAATATATTGCATAATATTGTTTAGGAAAGAAAAGTAAAAAGTGACCTTATACTGTTCACCCCCCTCAATATAAGCTTGTGTTCTTCAAAGTTGTGTTTCATTGATTGGATGATTGAGTGAAATTCTCGAGCATTGGATTTGAGTAATATTGAAAGTGAATGTGCAAACATTAGAAATAATATTTGTGAAAGCAAAAAAATTAATGATTGAGTAGAACATATTGAGTTTTTGATAGAGTACATCATTCTCTATATGTTCCAGAGGTTAAAATAATTCTGAATAGAATATGTCTAAACTATTTCAAGTTAAATAAATTACTTTGAAGATTAGACAAGGCAATTGATAGCATTGTGTGCAATATTTGATATTGATTAAGCATATCTTGTGAGCTATATTGAGCATGCATTTGAGAAAATTTGAGTTAGTTTTTGTGGAAGCTTAAGGACAAAGTTGTGTAAGCTTTTGTGAAAGCTTATAGGAAGATTTGAGGTGAGTCTTGGTGAAGACTCATAGGTAGATTTGAGGCAAGTCTTGGTGAATACTTGTAGGTAAATTTGAGCAAGTCTTGGTGAATACTTGAGACAGAATTAGGAGCAGGTTTAATTTGTGTAAGTGTATCACTCCAAATTTTTTGCATCCCTACCTTTAGGCTATTGGATCCGCGCCCGGAAGGAGGATGGGAAAAGGATGGTGCGGTACCTCGGACGAGAGGACTTTGCGAAGGTCACGCCTCTCAAGGGAGGTGGATTTTGGTGATTTTTCGACGGATGGTGGGTTCACCAGGAAACATTTGGCGGCAGTTTCCACGCCTAGGTTTTTGGAATGAGTTTTGATGAGTTCGTTTTATTTTTAAACATTCATCCTAGGTTTGGCAGAATGATTCTAAGTTAAACTACATGAAAATGCAATTTAAATGAATACAACAAACAGAAAAGAAAGCAGAAATAGAGAATTTGCAAGAGGCCAAATGAAGATTACCTGATTCGAAAGTCTGATGAAGTTTTTGATTACTTGTAGCAGTCTAGATCGTCTGTAATTCAACAGGATCGCCTTCAATTTGATAAAATCGTCTAAACTGACAGGATCGTCTGCAATCTGACGAATTCGTTAGACGACTTCATCAGAGACCTGCAAAATAGAAAACAAATGCGAAATACAAGAAATTTTATTTTGTAAACAGGGGCAAACTATATGAAAAAGTAATATGAGTATTGAACAATATACAAGAACAAAAGTAAATGCAAATCATTGTGTTTAGATAGCAGAATATGATCTTAATATGCAAACTAGACAAAATGGGTGAACTCTAGATGCAATATAGTATAAAAACTGAATAGACAATCTAATTTATAGCATAAAATGACAGAGAAAAGAGAAAGAAGAGCAAACTCCAGGCATTGATTGCCTCGATGTGTGTTGCAGTCGAAATCGTCTCGCATCAGAACGAGATCGTCCCGAATTTGATGAGATCGCCTCCGATCTTGACAGGTTCATCGGATGCGATAGATGCTGGCTCCGACTGAAAACCAGTGGTGTACCTACAATAAAATTAATATAGGACTAGTGCAAGAGCAAATTTGAAGTGTTTTAGCGCATAGGGAGTTGATTTACATAAAAATTTAGCCAGGGGTTGGGGAAGGAAAATTTTTAGAGTTAAATAGGCATAGGATAGTTGTTGGGAGGTTGGAGATCATCCCAATTTGGGAGATCTCCAATGGGGGAAGGGTCCCAATGACGCAGACACGCTTCGCCCGATTGGAGACCCGTTGGAACGGATTCCAACTATGCAAATTCGGCTTTGCGACAAAATCGTCCGGACGTTCTAGTCCGGACGAAATCATCAAATCAGGGCGATATCGTCCGATCGGAGACGATATCATCAAACGGTCAAAACAATCGCTAAAAATGGCACGGAAAAAGAGGAAACGGGTTTCTCGACGGTTAACGAAGCGGTTTGGGAGGTTAAATTTGAATTTAAATTTATTTACTAAGGTGAATGTAATTATTCCAATTTTACTGCGCCAATTTTAGGGTGCTACATTTTGCCTCCTATTTAGCGAATTTTTCGAAAAAAATGCGTTAAATATGAGTTCTTCTCGATCTACGAGAAAGCAAAAAAATTATTCTCATTTTTAGGCGACGATTCTTGGTCGAATCGTATGACAGCTTACTATGGTGCCCCCTCCGTGTTTTTACCCAAATCGAACGTTTGCGGTAAAAACACGGAAAAGCAAAAATTATTGTTGAATTATTTTGAATAAAATTAAGAAAAATAGGGTAAAACCCTAATTCATTGTTTACTGTTCATTTTACTGTTTTTAGAGCTCTAGAGCAAAAATGGTAGAGACAGTGCACAGATCTGCAGAGGTCCGCCGCAGTCTACGGGTAGGGGTTTAAACTTAGTTTAGATTGATTTAATTTGAATTTACATGCTTTGTAAATGAATTTTAGGATGAATTTTGAGCATCGCGGCCGTTTTTGGCCATCGACGTCGTCCGGACGAAATTGTCCCTAGTTCGACGAAATCGTCTCAAGTTCATCAATTTCGCCCAAGGGCGAAATCGACGAAAAAGGGACGATTTCGTCAAATTAGAGACGATTTCGACACGCGAAATCGGAGACGATTTTGCTCAAATTTTGGATGATATCGGCCAATAGTGGGTGATATCATCAATTGCAAAAATTTGATCTTTAAGTTGCATTATTGATTGCTAAAATTGTTATTAATGATTGTTTGTTGTTTTGATTGTTTATGCTTGCAGAGAGGATTACTAAAGAGTAGAGAGTGGAAATACGGCAGGCTGAGAGACGACTTGGCCGCTCTCACCCAGGCAGAGCGGGATCTGCTGGCACAGGCCGGCTTGTAGCATGTGGCAGAGATGCCATAGGTTTCTACTGACATGGGGCTACTGACAGCCCTAGCAGAGAGGTGGTACCCGGGCTCTTCATGCTTCCGGTTACCAATAGGGGAGATGACTCCCACACTAGAGGATGTATGGAGGATTCTTAGAATCCCCATACAAGGGAGGATGATCACACCTACGGCCAATCAGGGCCACGTGATGGGATGACTCTGCGATGACCCGAGCTTCGCCCTGGAGAAGGGCGAAGTGAACATTGAGGCACTACGCCAGATGCCTGGGGCATCTACACTGACATGAGTTTTGGCTGGGGTGGTTGGTGGACTTCTGCTGTGCCACCAGAGTGGATGCAAGGTACCATGGATGCTGGCAGATGTGATCTGTGACATGCACGACCATGGCTACAGATTTTCTTGGGGCAGCTTTGTTCTATGCCGGCTGTACAGGATCCTTTACGGGGTCGTGTACAAGGGCGGGCGATGTCTAGTCATGACATCGCTCCTACAGGTTTGGTGTTGGGAGCACATTGCGGTGCAGAGGCCGATAGGGCTTCCACTGATAGGGGTTGATGGGGAGAGGCCCCGAGTCTTCTACTTGTGGCTCCGAAGAGGGGCACAAAGATGGATCGACTTGTCGGTGTCCCGAAGACTACTGGATGACTTGGTCCCAGACCAGATCACCTGGAGGCCATGGATGTAGCATCCAGGGTGGGCAGAGGACGCACAGGAGATGGATTGCATCAGGTGAGTCTAATGGCTATGAATGGAGAGGGGAGAGGTGGAGCTCCACCGCTACGATCGAGTGTTGCGATAGTTTGGTCTACAGTAGGGGATCCCATCTCTCAGGGATTATGAGTTTTCTCGGACTGTCCAGGATAACACCACAGTTAGCGAGGCTTCAGATATGCAGCGATTCTAGAGTCAAGACGCAGATGATGCCCCCATTCAGCCAGTGGATGGGCACGATGCTGGAGTAGCTAACGGCTACGATGCCTAGTATGCAGGCATCTGCCCTCATTGGATGACGAGGGCACAGGGATCGGTCCACGCAGTTGTGCATCGGATAGGGAGGCAATGCTAGGCGACGGTAGAGGCAGCCCGAGGTTGTGGCAGAGGAGAGCAAAGGAGGCCATAGGCACAGGAGAGGCCGCGGCAGAGGGAGAGGGAGAGGAGGGAGGTGAGACCCCCATCTCCACAGAGGCCACCATCGCCTGATAAGGGCAAGGGTGTGGACATTGGCGAGAGTAGCGATATGGCTACTCTCTGGGCAGAGAGAGATCATCTGCAAGCTCAGGTGCAGACGTTATAGGATGCAGCTGCACAACACCAAGCTGAGGTGTCGTAGCTACGAGACGAGAATGCTCGTCTCAGGGCACGAGGCGGAGGGGTGAGCACTCAGGAGCTGATGCGGTCGGTTTCTCAGATCGCATTCTATCAGGCGCTATACTACCAGGCGATGCCAGAGGGCCAGAGGATACAGGTGCCACCTGCCATAGCAGATCCTATCAGGACAGGGTCGACGAGGAGCTCATCCCGGTCGACAACGAGTATTCGCAGTACCACACATACTGCGATGGGACCACCTCGTCCTCCATAGGGCGGGGGAGGAGATGAGGCCGAGAGCTCTAGAGGCTCTCGAGGCTAGAGGGTGGGATACTGCCACTGATATTGTATTATACTTGTATTGATAGAGGATTGAGTATGCCGAGGTACAGATTGTGGCATACCAATCCAGTTTTGATGATGTATATATTCTGTTGATATATATAGATGAGATATTTTTGATCATATGACTTTTCTTATGTGATGCTTATGATGCTTTTTATGTTTGATTGATTGATTTAGTTGATTGATGTAATGATTTTATTGATGATTCATGTAATTATGTCATTTTGGAAAATATTATAACTTGGATGTCATGCTATAAATATTTTAAATGAAATAATCTGATGTAACAAATTGATTGGTTGTAATGAAATGTGATAAAAATAAAAAGAGATTTCTAACAATAATTTCAAAGGACATTGTCGCTATTATAGACCATTTCATGGAGTCACTGCTCACTCGGTCGTCAAGCTAGTCCCAGGATAGAAATATTGTTAAAAGAAAAGAGTGCTTAAGAGACTGTCTTAAGACTTTGTTGTGATGATGCCAATGATGATGATGATGGTTTGCTTTCAGATTTCCATGAAAATATTATGCATGAAATATTGTAAAATGATTTTTGCTAGGCATAAATTCCTAAGTGTGATAAAAATTGTTGAATAATTCCTTAAGAATTATACCATCATTGCAAAATGCAAAGGTTGACATAATGACATGAAATGATCAAAATGTGTTTGCTTTTTGAAAAGCATAATTGGTGTAAAATGAAGTCATATGTTTTGTATGATCTTTGATAAATTGGGAAAAAAAAATTGTTACAATGATTTGCGCTAGGCATAGAATATGTAGGTATAGACTTATACCATCATCGCGAAGATCAAAGAAATGATAGTTTTATTGCATGATTGATTTTTGATGAACAGGAAAGATGAAAATGAGGACTTGCGCTAAGCATAAAATTCCAATTTTGGTTTTGAAACTATACCATCGTTGCGAAAGTCGATAAGATATATATGACATGTTTTGATTGAAATTTTTGATTTCTTCTATTATATAGTTGTCTTTGTGGTAAATAATTGTACTTGATTATTCCAAACAAGTTGCAAAAATAATATTTCAAAGTATTTTTGAAGACAAAAGTTAAATTTATAAGGAATCCCATGTGCATAAGTGAATTCATTGCCAATCTTGATTTATCATAATGATAGACAAAATCTCTCAAATACAAATGTGTGTGCAATTGCATTGTTCATTTACCAGTTTTGAGCAAGATACTATGATACAAGTGATTTGAAGAAACCAAATAAGTGTTCATTAACCATGATTTAGATGCATATAACCATACTAGGCTACTATGTAGATCGGATTATCAAGAGCTAGCTAATCCATAAGCGAGACATAGGTCTGCACAAAATAAGGTCGCTAATGTGACAGACATATCGCCACGCTAGGAGTTACCCAAGGCCAAGCAGGTTGGGCACAAACCACCTGTTATGGGGCTTACCTCATAGTTTTCGAATAATTGATAATTCCAGGGATTCAAGCTCATTCACCCTTATTTTCTTTTCAAAGGGTAGGGAAAGGGATTTTATTGCTTTTCTTGCTTTCTTTTGAACTTTGCTTATTTTCCTTTTTTTTGATAATGCTTGTAACATTGTTGTAATGATATAAAAGAACATTTTTCTTTTCTCTTTTTCTTGAATTTTTCTTTTCTTTTTCTTTTTCTAGGGATACTTGCTCAGAATAGCTGTAGAGCAAGGGATTTTTATTCTGGGTAGGGGTGAGCTTGTCCTTTTGCCAATTCTCAAAGATTCTAGACCATGTGCATGATAGGATAGCAGGGGAAACTTTTCACTCAAGAAATCAGTTCTACTATGTAACAAAACATGGAAATTACAAATATAATCATTTTATTGTGAAAATATGTGCTTGGTTTAAGTAAATAACAAGATCAATTCTCTATGCTCAAACTTTATTTAATTGAATTTTGTGAACTTTGATATAAGAGAGATTAGTAATCATGCCAGATAAAATCAAGATATTTATTGTGTGAGTGTGCAAGTGAGGGATGCCAAATAAATGCTAGTTTTATCCAAAATAAGTTGAAACATATAATTGCAATAATTGTAAGAAAATAATGATTTTGAGAAATTTTTGAGAATGTTGACTCTCTCTTTCTTTTGTATATTGTTTTGGTTTCGAAAGAGTCAAGCATATAGCTGTTTTTGGATTTTTATGTTTATTTTAGTTTTTGGAGCAAAAGGAACTTTACAAGTGCTTTAAATAAATGCAATAAATATTTTTGAAGATTTTTGAAGATTTTTGAAGATTTTATGAATGTTTTTGGTGTTTTGATTTTAATTTATGAATTGAAATTGGTGGTATATACAAGATGATCTATATACACTATACAAGGTTATTTGAGTATAGCGTGTCTAGGGTTGCTTCAAAATCAAAGGAGGTTTTGAAGGATAATCTGGTTGAGGTGAAGGTAAGAACAAAAGGTGATGAATAAAAGGTAGTGATAACAAAATCTTTGTTATAATGTAAAATAATGTAGCAAAAGATTTGACTTTTATATGTGTAAAATTGATCATGTTACAAAATAGAATGTAAGAAGGATAATAAAGTTCTTCATTTTTATCACTATATTCCAAGTTTTGATAAGATGGAGAAATTATATGTGAAAGACATGCATGGATGTTATTTGATAAACAAGGATGATCATATATGGAGGAAGAAAAGTGATGGATAGAAGATAATTGTGATAATAGAGAATGTATAGAACTTGATGTTTCAACCGTTAAATATTCTTCAAATGGTGTTGGGTCACCATGTATGGTAACAATTTTATTTGCAATTTCAAACTTCAAACATTGATGAAGAGTGGAAGGGACAACCCTCATCGTATGAATCCAAGGACTTTGGAGAAGTAGTTTGTAAGGTGAAGGACAATATCCTATATAGAATAAAGTATCCAGGATCTTGGATCCAATATTAAAGGGAAGAATTATAGTGCCTTGACAATCTTGAATTTCATTGTTAAAAGATTTTATAATAACATTTGATTCATTAAGATCTTGTTCCTTTGTTTTGAGCTTTTGGAATAATTGATAAGTGCATAAATTAAGAGAGGAGTCATTATCTACCATGATAGCTTTAACAAGTGTTTCTTTACTAGCTCCGATAATGTAAATATAGGGGTCTTCTTGTGGAGTAGAGGAAGGAATATCCTCATCATAGAATGAAATATGGTTAACCTCAAGAGGGTTTATACCATTAATTATGTTCTTAGAGAAATTATGATGAGGAACAAATTGTTGGCTAGGTATTTTGAACAAAATTTCCTTATGAGCAATTTGTAATACTTCTAAAAGGGATATCTTTGCTTGAGGATTAATCACTTGTTGTTGGTTATCAAAGTGGATTTCAGATTGAGATTTTGATTCTAAAGATGAGCTTTCTATGCTTACATTCCATTTTGGATCATTCTCTATAGCCAAAGATAGTTTTGAAGGTTGGTCAAATGAGGAATCCATCTCTTGAATATCAGATTGGGTTGATTGAATTTGAGGTTGCTCATTTGTAGTTTTTGTTACAATATTAATAATATCATCATGATGGGACACATTAACATGCAATATTTGATTGGTTTCTTGTTGTTGATAATTAAATAGGGGTTCTTGGGAGATCTCCATGTCTTGATTGATTATTGGTATTTGTTGTGTAGGAGTTTGATCATTTAATGGAGATTTATAGTCAGTTGTAGATTGTAATTCTTTTATATTAAAAAGATCCTTATCAATCAAATCTTGAATTGCACATCTTAAATCTTTACAATTTTGTGTCATATGTCCATCTACTCTATGATATTCACAATGTAACTCAGGTTTAAACCAATCTGCTGTGGTGTCAGGTTGTTTTATGGAAGGAAGTTCAATCCTATTTGTATCAAGTAAATGCTTGAGAATTATATCCATTGGTTGATTAAGCTTAGTAAATTTACGTGATGAAGGTTTTTGAGAGGTTTTTGATAAATGCCTTAGGAATTTTGTCATAAAAGGACCTAATGGTTTCTCACCTCTACTTTCTTTATTATGGGTGGAATGATGATAGGAATATTGCGATGTAGGAGGTGAGTGCACGGTAGAATTGGAAGAATAAGTATTTTCTTGTTGAAATAGATGTGTTGTATTGAAATAAGAGTTTTGAAAAGGTGGCGGAGGATTATATGTGGATTGATAGACATAATATGGATATATGGGAGAATAGATAATATCATTATGAAGAGGATTGGTAAAGGGATTGTTTTTTTGAGTTATGGATGAAAAATGAGAGAAGTGTGATGGAGGTGATGTTGAATAGAGATAAGGTTGTTCATAATCAACAAATGTATTTGGCTGAATTCTTCCAACATTACTAATGGGCTCATATTGATTTGAGTAAAAACTCATGGTTTTTTTAGTGCTTCTAAAAATAATATTTAGCATCTACTATTTAGAATTGAATCTAAAACATGAAATGATGATTTTGTTTTTGTTTTTCTTGTATACATATATATATATATATATATTTTTCAAAAGGTTTAGAATGCATTCACGTCGGGTTCACCAAAATGTATCGCTCCAAATTTTCTGCATCCCTACCTTCAGGCTATTGGATCCGCGCCCGGAAGGAGGATGGGAAAAGGATGGTGCGGTACCTCAGACGAGAGGACTTTGCGAAGGTCCCACCTCTCAAGGGAGGTGCATTTTGGTGATTTTTCGACGGATGGTGGGTTCACCAGGAAACATTTGGCGGCAATTTCCATGCCTAGGTTTTGGGAATGAGTTTTGATGAGTTCGTTTTATTTTTAAACATTCATCCTAGGTTTGGCCGAATGATTCTAACTTAAACTACATGAAAATGCAATTTAAATGAATACAACAAACAGAAAAGAAAGCAGAAACAAAGAATTTGCAGGAGGCCAAATGAAGATTACCTGATCCGGAAGTCTGATGAAGTTTCTGATTACTTGTAGCAATCTGGATCGTCTGTAATTCAACAGGATCGCCTTCAATTTGATAAAACCGTCTAAACTAATAGGATCGTCTGCAATCTGACGAATTCGTTAGACGAATTCATCAGATACCTGCAAAACAGCAAACAAATGTGAAATACAAGAAATTATATTTTGTAAATAGGGGCAAACTATATGAAAAATTAATATGAGTATGTAACAATATACAAGAACAAAAGTAAATGCAAATCACTGTGTTTAGATAGCAAAATATGATCTTAATATGCAAACTAGACAAAATGGGTGAACTCCAGATGCAATTAGTATAAAAACTGAATAGACAATCTAATTTATAGCATAAAATGACAAAGAAAAGAGAAAGAAGAGCAAAATCCAGGCACTGATTGCCTCGATGTGTGCTATAGTAGAAATCGTCTCGCATCAGAACGGGATCATCCCAAATTTGATGAGATCGCCTCCGATATTGACAGGTTTGTCGATTACAATAGATGCTGGCTCCGGTTGAAAACCAGTGGTGTACCTGCAATAAAATTAATATAGGACTAGTGCAAGAGCAAATTTGAAGTGTTTTAGCGCATAGGGAGTTGATTTACATAAAAATTCAGCCAGGGGTTGGGGAAGGAAAATTTTTAGAGTTAAATAGGCATAGGATAGTTGTTGGGAGGTTGGAGATCATCCCAATTTGGGAGATCTCCAATGGGGGAAGGGTCCCAACGCGCACGGACACGCTTCTGCCCGGATTGGAGACCCGTTGGAACGGATTCCAACTATGCAAATTCAGTTTTGTGACAAAATCGTCTGGACGTTCTAGTCCAGATGAAATCGTCAAATCTGGGGCGATATCGTCTGATCGGAGAAGATATCGTCAAACGGTCAAAACAACTGCTAAAAATGGCACGAAAAAAGAGGAAACGGGTTTCTCGACGGTTAACGGGCGGTTTGGGAGGTTAAATTTGAATTTAAATTTATTTACTAAGGTGAATGTAATTATTCCAATTTTACTGCGCCAATTTTAGGGTGCTACAATGAAGCTTTGTGTTAAGGCTTGGGGCAGATCTAAGTAGATTTGATTGATGATTTGTTCAAGCTTTGTGTTAAGGCTTGGGTAGATAGAGTTGATTGGTGATTTGATCAAGATTTGTGTTAAGGCTTGAGGATAGATTTGAGGATAGAGTTTGGTGCATATTTGAGAGCAGATTTGTTCTAGACTAGAGATAAATTTAGAGTAAATTTGTACTAGATCGAGGATAGTGTTTAGTGTAGATTTGAGATAGATATTGAGTAGAGTTGAGAATAAGCTTTGGAGGTGATAGAGTAAAGGATAATAGTCTCCAGTGGATAGATATCCATTAGCTAGGGTAGTGAGGATAGAGGTCTTCTAAGTGAGGATAGAGGTCTTATGTGGAGAGAGATCCACAAGCCAATGTAGTGGGGTAGTAGTATTCTAGAAGATCACCAACTAGAGCAGAGGAGAAAGAGTTCTCCTATGGATAGAGTTCCACGAACTAGAGCAAGGGGAAAGAGTTCTCCTATGGAGTGTGATCCATGAACTAGATGGGAAGATAGAGTTCTTCTATGGAGAGAGATCCACAAACCAGTTGAGGAGATAGAGGTCTCCTGGGTCAAGTTCCACGAACCAGAGAAAAGGGGAAAGAGTTCTCCTGTGGAGAGAGATCCATAAATCAGAGCATTAGGGGATTGGTGTCTCCTTTGGATAGAGGTCCATAAACATTGTAATAGGGAAGTGATTCCCAAGAGATTTGTTGAGAAAATTTTAGTGAAATATTTTCTTCGTGGAGTAGCCCACATTGGGTGAACCACGTTAAATTGGTGTCTCTATTGTGTGTGATGATTTATGCATTGATTTGATTATTGCTATTGATATTGCCATTGATTATATTGGATAATATTGGGAAAGAAAATTAAAATTTGGTCTTATACTGTTCACCCCCCTCTCAGTATAAGCTTGTGTTCTTCAATTGGTATCAGAGTGGGTTCCTTCGGAAGAGTTTAACAACTTGAAGGAAAAGTATATAAGAACATAGATGGCATCTCAGAGTGGATCTTCAGAAAATAAGGCACCATTTTTTGATGGGAACAATTATGCATTATGGAGTGTAAGAATGAATATTTACCTAATGGCACAAGGAAATGAGACATGGCAAGCAGTTGAGGATGGGTACACACCGCCAACTACTCCTCCTATAGATAAATATGGTAAGCTCTTACATCTGAATAATTCAAAGGCAATGAATGCAATATTAAGTGGTTTACGTGAAGTAGAGTTTGTAAAATTTATGCATTGCACATCAACAAAAGAGATTTGGGAAAAGTTGAAGAAAACATATGAGGGAGACAAAAAGGTCAAGATGGTAAAATTGCAAAATCACAAGAAAACATTTGAAGACTTGAAAATGAAGGATGAGGAAGACATTGCTACATACTTACTTCGTGTGGATGAAGTTGTTAACTCCATGCAAGGACTTGGGTTTAAATTTGAAGAATCATATGTTTGTCAAAAGGTTTTAAGGTCACTCCCTATGAGGTATAGTGAAAAGGTTTCAACCATAGAAGAAACAAGAGATATTGAAACTTTGACTAGGGATGAGTTACATGGAACTCTCATAGCTTTTGAGATGAGAATAGGAAAGGATCCTATCCCCAAGAAAGAAGAAGCCTTCAAAGTAGCAAAGAAGACAAAGGATAAGAAGTCAGATTCAAGTGATGAGTCATCCAGTGATGAAGAAGTAAACTATGGTAGAAGGAACAAGGACTCAAGAAAGCACAAAGGTACAAAAATAGTTAAGTGTTTCAATTGTGGTAAATATGGTCACTATGCATCTAACTATCCAGAATATGGAAGTAGCAGTGGTGAAGAGAAATAGGATCATAAGAACAAGGAAGCAAGAAAATCCAGGTATCAAAAGAAAAATAGGTATGGACAAAACAAGCATGAAAAGAAGTTTTTCTAGAGGTATAAGAAGAGTTTTTATGTAGATAAGATAGGCAAGAGTTCAAGTGATAGTGATGGAAGATCCTCAGATAATGAAGAAGAAGAAATTCTATTTTTGGAAATAGAAAAAGAAGATGTTGAAAAAGAAGCTAAAATGGAACAAAAAATACTCAAATATTTTAGGTGTGGTAACTTTGGTCATCTTGAAGATCACTACAAGGAATTGGTTTAGTGACAATGAAGAAGAATATGAAGATGCTCTTGAGGATCTAGAGGAAGAATCAGAAAATGAAGAAGGAGTAGTTGATCTAGAAGGTGAGCTTATTTCTGCTCTTAAGGAATTAAGAAAGGTTAGAAAGCAGAATTCAAGACTCAAGGTTCAATTTCAAGAATGTGATGAAGAGAAAGGAAAGCTTATACAAGATCTGACAAACTCAATATCTAAGACAAGGATATTTAAAGAAAAGTTAGAGGTAAAAGTCTTAGAATGTGAAATATTAGAGCATGAAGTAGCTTCACTAAGAAAGGAAGTGAAAGAGTCTAAAGATAAGCTACACAAGTTTGGGAAAAGCTCAAAGACCTTGGATAAGATTATCAGTGTACAAAGATCTTCATCAAACAAGACAGGACTTGGTTTTGAAGAAGGACAAAGAGAACAAGGAGAGGAGTCAAGCTCAAGCTCCAAAGAAGAAGAAGCTTCAAAAGAAGAGAGTGAAGGAGAAAGTGAGACTTATGAGGATAAGTTGAAAAATAGAAGGTTCACCAAGGAAGGAAATAATGCACAAATGAGGAACAGAGAACATCACAGGGAAGAAAGGACTAAGAGACCAATGGGTCAAAGGAAATATTTCTTCAAAGGATGTTGCTTCTCATGTCACAGGTTTGGTCACAAGGCTATGCAGTGTAGGACACATGAAAAGAAGGAATATGGTTTTGGTATTGGTTTCACCAAGAGAAATTTTAGAAATGGGTATCTCTTTCAAGGGTATTGTTACTCTTGTAATCAGTTTGGTCATAAAGCAATTCATTGTAGGGTTCATGATAGGAATGGATATGGCTTCACCAGGAGGAAATTCAAGATATTTGCACCTTCAAGGAACCACAACATTAAGTGTTATAAGTGCAATAATGTTGGGCATATGGCTAAGTGGTGTAGAACAAAATTTCCAGAGACAAGCAGGAACATGGATACTCAAAAGAATTAGAAGGATCAGTTGAGGAAGAAGGTGGATAAAGAAAAAGAGCATTGTATGTTGGGAGTAGAGATACTCCCACCCCAAAATTAACCACCTCAAGGAGAGGAGGTGGGGAGGGGGCTGAGCTAAGAGTCTTATATTTAGCCCCAAAGGTGGCCCTTTTCCATTGATGTCAAAGGGGGAGATATTTGAGTTAGGGGGAGAGCATTCAGTTAGGGGGAGCAGTTTCTCAAGGGGAGCAAAACTAAAAAAGGTAAAAGAAATGCTTAAAAAAAAAGGGTTGCCATCAATGACAAAGGGGGAGATTGTTGGAAATTTGAGCAAGTTTTGTTGTCATTGATGTCAAGAGGTTTGATGTCCAGTTTTGTCGTCATTGATGTCATAAGGTTGTTTTTCCAAAAGGCAAGGAAGTGGTTAAAATAAAAAGGATATAATATTTATTTTTAATATTATATGCCTAAAGAGGCCTAAAAGGTTGAAGACCCAAGGAAAGAGAAGCAAGTTTAAAAAGAAATAATAATATTATAATATTTAATATTATAATATTTGGGCAAAAGGAAGAGGTGAAAAATAACGAGGTCCAAGGAATCATTAAAAAATATATATCTCCGACAAGACCCATTGAGCAGATTATAAAGGTTTTAATTTAATTTATTTAAATTAAAATATTTTAACCTAAGGTTAAAATTTTAATTTAAATAATTAAATAGCACCAAGGTTTAAAGTTTAAATTCGAATTCAAAATTCAAAATTCGAAAGGGCCAACGTGTTTAATGCAAAGGATAAAGTATAAATAGGAAATACTTTTCATTTCCTAAAGTCTAATGCGATATTCGAATGCCTATGCAAATTATAATTCGTGCGCTCTATTTTGACGAAGAGAAGAAGCACATGAGGTTTTTAAATAAAGGAAGGAAGACTTATGCTTAAGTTTGTTTGGTGCGACTAAAATATTCCATAGCGCTGAGTAGCATAGATGGTGGTCGAAGGCTGGCTAAGACGCTTGTAAGGAGCAGGTCATGGTTTCGAATCCCATGCATTTGCTTTTGCTGAAGAAGGGAAGCATTTTGTTTTCGTCGAATATTGTGTGACAACATTAGTAGGAGAGCGTGGACCTTTGGTTCACGTGTGGGCATGTAGCCCAGGTGGTAGCTTAGCCTTGGGCTAAGGTGCTATGGTGGCTTTGGTCATGGGTTCGAGTTTGGGCGCAGTCAAAGATGTGCGCAATATTTTGGTGTCATGGGCCAACATATAAGGTATGCAATTTTTAATTTAAATCTTGCCAAAGTTTGGAATGCGCAAAGGTTTTTGGGGCCACGTGATAATTAAAAGGCATGTGTGGAATGTATAGGGAGTCATAAGGGTTGTTGAATAATATTTTATTTTGGTGCTTGAAAATAAATAAAAAGATTGGAGATTATAAGGTGTTAACAAAGGAACTTTATTTTTATGTGTTGAATATTATTTTGAGAGGATTGGAGATTATAAGGTGTTAACAAAGGAACTTTATTTTTATGTGTTGAATATTATTTTGAGAGGATTGGAGATTATAAGGTGTTAACAAAGGAACTTTGTTTTTATGTGTTGAATGTTATTTTGAGAGTATTGGAGATAATAAGGTGTATTTGAGACTTGATATTTTATTGTATTTCTTGAATGGTGAAATAATTATTGAGGAGAATATTTGTGTGGAGATTTTGAGATAGACTGTTGCTATCTAATCTAGAAATTGGCAAAGAGGTTTTGTTGTGAGTAAAACAGGTTTTGAAGACATATCTCCATCAAAGCAAAAAGGTATGGGCACACTATATTTTGTTTAGAGTGTTTGAAATGAATGTATGAAATATAAGGTGGAGTGAAAAGGATTGATTGATGAGTATTGTTGGAAATGTGTGAGCAAGTTTAAGTGCATCTTGTTGATGAATTATTTGATTTGAGATAAAGATTGAGAAATATTTGAGTTAGGGTTTGAGACCCACATTGTGCTTTTTGTTTGAAGAAGTTTGAAAACACTTGTTTAGGGTTTGTGAGCAAGTTGTGTTTCATTGATTGGATGATTGAGTGAAATTCTTGAGCATTGGATTTGAGTGATATTGAAAGTGAATGTGCAAACATTAGAAATCATATTTGTGAAAGCGACAGACTTAATGATTGAGTAGAACATATTGAGTTTTTGATAGAGTACATCATTCTCTATATGTTCCAGAGGTTAAATGAATTCTGAATAGAATATGTCTAAACTGCTTCAAGTTAAAGGAATTACTTTGAATATTAGACAAAGCAATTGATAGCATTGTGTGCAAGATTTGAGATTGATTGAGCATATCTTGTGAGTTGTTTTGAGCATGTGTTTGAGCAGATTTGAGTAAGATTTTGTGAAAGCTTAAGGATATATTTGAGTAAGATTTTGTGAAAGATTGTAGGATAGATTTGAGGTAAGTCTTGGTGAAGACTTGTAGGTAGATTTGAGGTAAGTCTTGGTGAAGACTTGTAGGTAGATTTGAGCAAGTCTTGGTGAAGACTTGAGATAACATTAAGAGTAGGTTTGATTTTTCAAGCTTTGTGTTAAGGCTTGGGGTAGATTTGAGTAGAGTTGATTGGTGATTTGTTCAAGCTTTGTGTTAAGGCTTGGGGTAGATCTGAATAGAGTTGATTGGTGATTTGATCAAGCTTTGTGTTAAGGCTTGAGGATATATTTGAGGATATAGTTTGGTGCAGATTTGAGAGCAAATTTGTGCTAGACCTGAGATAGATTTAGAGCAGATTTGTACTAGACTGAGGATAGTGTTTAGTGTAGATTTGAGATAGATATTGAGTAGAGTTGAGAATAAGCTTTGGAGGTGATAGAGTAGAGGACAATAGTATCTAGTGGATAGAGATCCATTAGCCAGGGTAGTGAGGATAAAGGTCTTCTGAGTGAGGATAAAGGTCTTCTATGGAGAGAGATCCACAAGCCAGTGTAGTGGGGGTAGTAGTCTTCTAGAAGATCACCAACTAGAGCAGAGGAGAAAGAGTTCTCCTATGGATAGAGTTCCATGAACCAGAGCAAGGGGAAAGAGTTCTCCTATGGAGTGTGATCCATGAACTAGCTGGGAAGATAGAGTTCTTCTATGGAGAGAGATCCACAAACTAGTTGAGGAGATAGAGGTCTCCTGGGTCAAGTTCCACGAACCAGAGAAAAGGGGAAAGAGTTCTCCTATGGAGAGAGATCCACAAATCAGAGCATTAGGGGATTGGTGTCTCCTTTGGATAGAGGTCCATAAACATTGTAATAGGGAAGTGATTCCCAAGAGGATTTGTTGAGAAAATTTTAGTGAAATATTTTCTTCGTGGAGTAGCCCACATTGGGTGAACCATGTTAAATTGGTGTCTCTATTGTGTGTGATGATTTGTGCATTGCTTTGATTACTGATATTGATATTGCCATTGATTATATTGGATAATATTAGGAAAGAAAAGTAAAAGTTGATCTTATATTGTTCACCCCCTCTCTAAGTATAAGCTTGTGTTCTTCATGTTTTTTTTTTGTTGTCATCCTATTTTGAAAAGGTTTAAAATGTTGGAGGTTGTTTACACTTCCATTTTTTTTGTAAAGGGAGATGAAACAAAAGGGTTCTTAAAATTTTTAAATACCCATGGAAGACCATGTTGTAGGGGCTAGAATTTTTGCAATAAAAGAATACTATTTTTTATGCATATTAATCCAAAAACTTGCATCTTGTGAGCAACATTGAAGGAGTTCATTTTTGAGGATTATTATGTTAATGTCCATATTTTTTGTTGCATTTTTTAAACTTATATCTAGTGTTGAATGCTCTTAGGATGTTACACTACATGAAGGTTTATGTTGATGCAGGTTTTATTTTTCCTTTGAGTCTAGCACTTGATCTAATATGATTGTGCTATTGCAGGTTTGATTAGGTTGGGTTATCCTCGTGAGTGACTCCTGATCTTTGGTTTTGCAAGGGGAAGCATGATACTGTACTATATTTTCATTTTTATTCCAAATTTAGAATAGTTGCAGTTTCTTCATACAAGTTTACTTCCTTTTTTGCATATATCAAATTTTATTTCTACAAGTGCTCAATCAAAAACTTAGAATCCCAAGAGATCCTATTTATATCATAAATCTGATCTTGGAAGTCTTAGTTTTCTAAGTGTTTATATGAACAATTATTTGGATAATATTTCAAGAGTATTAAAAGGAACGAATCTACACTCTTCTCACATGGAATAAGAAAGATAAAAAAATCATTTTAGGATGGAGGGTTGCTAACATACTATCTCATATTAAGTGCAGATAAAAAAATGAATGCTAAATTTATAACTTTATAACATTCTAACTTTCTAATCGACTAACTTCTAACTTTGCAATTAGTGGAAAAATAATTTGAATATAAAATTAACCTACTAACGACAAATACTAACTACAATATCACATTAAAGGTATGGCTTTAAAATGAAATGGACAATTCCATAGCAGTCTAACTTTGCATCATAATCTGAAGATTAAAATGAACCCACTAATAGGGATTCGGGGTAAGATAGATTAATACAAAGATAATCAATAAGACAACACTTCATTTTATGATTTCACATTAAGACATAGTCATGGCAATCTAAGTAAATCAATTACAAAGTATGAATGAAATAAACCAGCAAGACCCTTATTTACAATCACTTGCAAATCACTTGGTTGTTCCTAGCACTTGTTATTCTTGAACATCTTACTTTCGAACATACTTGTGTAATGCTTATATATCGAAACCTTGGAGAAGTTGTTTTCTTTGTTTAACTTCTTTGCAAGAGAGGGTTTTCGGTTTAATACCCTGACTGTGGTGGGGATTTTGTAACCGGGAAAAATATTCACTCAACAGGAATGGCGCTAGAAGGAAGGACTTCTTGATTTCATAGCTTTATGATTTGTTTACTTAATATAATGTTCATCTAACAATTTTTGTAGTTTTAGAATCCTTTTATTTTCTAATAACTAACGTGTGAATTTTGTTTCCATTGTGTTTTGTTGCAGGAACTTTGTTTTGTAGGTTTTTGGTTTTCCTTTTTCTTGTCTGAGTTTGTTGTGAGTTGTGAGAGGTTTGTATAGAGCGAGTGTCTTCCCAAGCTGGCCCAACCTGAGTATATCACTACTAGGTCTAAAACCACTAGGGAAACCATATTTCAAAGCCTTTCTCCTAATTCTAGGAAACCAAGGAACAAGACTCAAGAGGTTGAAATCCCACCTAGTATACTTGATCTAGGGTTATCTTTGGTGTCAAGTACATCTAGAAGGTCTACATATTTTATCTCTATTGTTGTAGGTACATCAAGTGTATTTGTACCCATTACCTCAATTGTCTATACTACTCCCGTAGGGCCACCATCGTTGAACAACATGGACCAACCACCACCAGTTCCCTGGTATGGAGTACGTAATATTATCTTGAACATCACCAAGGATTTTCATGAGATACCTAAAAATTCCAAGAGATCCTTTCTCGAGTTTAAGCATGATGGTCCTATTATAGCTGAAGAGCATATCTAGACTTACAAGGATGTTTTGATTAGACTATCAATAGATCATGAAGATGTCACTTGTAGGCTCTTCCCCATGATTTTGGATTGAGTGTCCTATGAATGGTATATTAGTCTTCCCGCTGGGTCTATCACTTCTTGGGCCCAATTAGAGGAAGCCTTAGTTAATCATTTTAGGTCACTTTTAGATCCTACCATCACATATAACCAATTTGTGACCTGCAAAAGGGGACCTAACGAGCCAATCAGGATGTTCAATTCTAGGTTCCAAAAACTCTACACAAGTGTAACCCATAATTTCATGGTTGATGCCACTGTGGCTCTTCAATTATACTTAGGAGTGCTAGATCCCATGATAGCCATGTTTTCTAGGAGAAACCCCCAAGTTACTACTCTTGCCCTAGCATATGTAGAGGCCATGACTATTGAGCAACAAATGATGTTGCAAGGAGTTGGGATGCCCCAATTACCTATGATAGGATAGTTTGGTCCTTACAATTAGTTTGCTATGATGAATCAAGTCATGAGACCGTAGGTACCAATGATGAATGTCTTCCTATACCACCAGTATTACCCATTGATATCCACTTATCCATATATTCTCACCTATTTAAATACTTCCATTCTGTCTACCACATCGTTGCTCCCTGATAATAAAATGACTACCAATGCTCAGGATTTGGTAGCCTTTACCATACCTACACCTATTTAGAGTGTGAATCCTTTGTTAAATAAAAATGTACCAAATCAATCCATGATGCCAAGTTAAGATACTTCTGGTATTGGAAATTATTTTGGACCCAATACCATAATCCCTCCACCAAAATATTCTAATTTAGAAGTTGAGGAACTAAAGAAGTTGTACATCAAGTTGAGTAATGATATGGTCAACATGCAAAATCATAATTCCCAATATCATCACTCCAATCAAAATTTAAATAATCAGAGGATGCCATGGAATACTTGGTATAATAATGGGAATGTACCTAACCCTGTATCCAATCAAGTTGATGCTTTTGCAAGCCCTAGTAGATTAGATTCCATTATAAATATTTTAGATCTTAATTGGTAAAAGGGATTTAGGTTTCACAATACTAAGGACCATAATGAGAAGTAGTATCCAAAAATTTCTTGATACACAAATTGTTTACAAGCTCAAGATGATGACTTAGAGCTAGTGCCCAATGAAGGTTTGCATTATCTTTCTAAGGGAAAATATGTTGCTTTGGTGGCTAAAATAGTTCATTATAAAGAGAGTGAAGAAGAAGAAGAGGATAATGAAGTCTTAGGAGAGGATTATGAGGAAATAATAGAAGAATTTCAAGCTGTTAGGTAGTTTAGGAAAGGTAATCATGGTTATTTCCTTAGAAGTAAGTCTAGGAGTCCCAAAAATTCGTCTACTCCACCAAACAATTCTATTCTTCCTCTGGATACCAAAGCAGATAATAATCCTCCACCACTACCTACTATAGAATCATCCAAGCCTACATATAAAATGCAAAATTTTGAGAAGCCTACTTATGACATAGTGGAAGACCTGAAAAGGACTAAAGCTAATGTCTTATTCATAGAGGCTTCTAGGTTTCCATGTCAGAAGGAAGCCTTGATGAATGTATTATATCCACAAAATTCAAACCCATGAGGTCAAAGGCTTTGATTCTCATTTGGTTTTACAAAATGATAAGCAAGAAGTACCTCCTTTTCTTTTAATAATTAGGATTGCAGGAAAAAACTTGCGTAATTATTTAATGAATTCAAGTGCCTCGGGCAATATCATGCCCCTTGATATTTTTCAAAGGTTAGGTTTAAAACCAATTCCTTCAAGAAGCAAGGTGATACAATTGTATATGACTATAGTGGATGTGGTAGGAACTCTTTATGAATTTCGAATTCAAATCAATTCAGAACCTAGGATTCAGCATCATATTGATATCCTAGTGGTCAATATTTTTGACAAGTATGGCATGGTGTTGTGCAGGGATTGGAGTAATAATTTGAATGGTTATGTAGTCATTGATTCTTCCCATATGTGGCTACCTTGGAGAGGATTAGCAAACCAAATTTTGGTGGATAGTGAGCCAATACTTAAGGAAATGATTATTGAATATAATAGACCCAATAAAATTCAATTTGTAGAATCTGACCTAGGGGTCTATAACTTGGATATAGAAGAGGCTATCGAAGAACCTCAAAAAGGAAACCTTTCTTGTAGCCCTATTGAAAATAATAGTATGCTTTGGATTCTCAAATTTTATGGGTCCAAATCAAGACAAGGTGTTGGAGCCAGTACTGAAATCACATGTCTAGGAAGTAAGCCTTTTCTTTCTACCTATAGATTATAGTTCCCATGCACCAACAATGTGGTAGAGTATGAAGCCCTTATTTTTGGGCTACAACTAGCTTTGAGTAATAAAGTCAAGTGTCTCAAAATCTTAGGAGACTCTGAGTTAGTTGTTAAATAGGTCAAAGGGTAATATGCACGTCATGACAATATATTGAGCCATTATAGGAATCAAGTTAGGGATTTTATAGATGAATTTGATGCTTTCAATATTTCCCTAATCTCTAGAAAATATAATAGGATGGTTGATTCTTTAGCCATTGCAGCAGGTATGCTCAAACTAGTTGACAATAAAAAGTGCAAAAAGTTTTCGATTGAGCTATTTTCCTGTCCTTTAATACCAGATAATGTTAGGAATCTACAGGTGTTTGAGAGTGACAGGCACATTTTTAAGTTTGTTACTAACTCTGGTATTTTTTAAAATCATATCATATATGAAGACCAAATATGGTAAGATAAAACAAATGAGGATAGTGAAGTAGTGTAGAAAATGAATGGGATACCAAAAGGAGTTATTTCACTAGAAAAATTATGAGAAACAGGATCATAAGAATAGGGAAATAGGAAAACACATGTATCAAAATAAAAAAAGGGATGTACAAAGCAAGAAAGGAAAGAAGTTTTTTCAAAGGCATAAGAAGAGTTTTTATTCATATAAGGGAATTAAGAGTTCTAGTGATAGTGATGACATTTCCTCAAGTAATGAAGAAGAAGAAACTCTATTTCTAGCAGAAGAAAAAGAAGTGGGTAGGAAAAGGTCACCAATAATTCTCAAGTTTTTTAGATGTGGTAACTTTGGTCATCTTGAAGATAGTTGTACAAGGAATGGATTTAGTTTCAGTGATGATGAATATGAAGATGCTCTTGAAGGTTAAAAATAAGAAAGTCTTCTTATGGCAATAAAATAAGAAGGAAGTGCTTCTAGTGGAAATGAATCAAAAAAGAATAAAGATGATTTTGAAAATAAAATAATAGAGGAAGAATCAAAAACATCAGAGGAAGGAGAAGTTGATATTGAGGGTGAGCTTATTTTTGCCCTTGATGCACTAAGGAAGGTAAGAAAGCAAAACTCAAAACTCAAGCTTCAATTTCAAGAATGTGATGAAGAGAAATGAAAGCTTATAGAAGATCTAACTAACTCAATAGCTAAGACAAGAAGATTTAAATAGAATTTATAAGAAAAGGTTTTAGAATGTGAGGGGTTAGAGCATGAAGTAGATTTTACTATGGAAGGAAGTAAAAGAGTCTAAATATAAGCTACACAGGTTTGGGATAAGATCAAAGAAATTGGATAAGATTATCAAGGTATAAATATCTTCATCAAATAAGACAAGACTTGGTTTTGAATAGGAACAAAGAGAACAAAGATAGGAGTCAATATCAAGCTCCAAAGAAGAAGAAGCTTCAAAATAGGAGAGTTTAAGATAAAGTGAGACTTCAGAAGATGATTTGGACAATAGAAAGTTTAATAAGAGAAGGAACAATGCACAAATGAGGAACAGATGGAACAAGAAACAACACAAGGTAGAAGAGACTAAGAGACCAATGGGGTCAAGGCAAGGTAGTTTTAATAGATGATGCTTCTCATATCATAGATTTGGGTACAAGGCTACATAGTGTAGGACACATGAAATATAGAAATATGGGAATTTAAAAAATAGGCATCTCTTTCGAGGGTATCGCTACTCTAGTAATCAGTTTGGTCACAAGGCAATTAATTGTAGGGTCCATGACAAGATTGGATTGGCTTCACCGGGAGGAACTACAAGATATTTGCACCTTAAAGTAATCACAACATTAAATGCTATAAGTGCAATAATATTGTGCATATAGCCAAGTGGTGTAGATCAAAACTTCCAAATACAAGCAGGAACATGAATAGTCAGAGGAATCAAAAGGATCAGTTGAGAAAGAAAGTGGACAAAGGTAAAGATTAGTGTATACTGGTAGTAGAGATACTCCCACCCCAAAATTAACCACCTCAAGAGAGGAGGTGGGGGAGGGGCTAAGATAAGAGTCTCATTATTAGCCCCAATCCCCAAAGGTGACCCTTTTCCATTGATGTCAAAGAGAGAGAAATTTGAGTTAGGGGGAGAGCATTCAGTCAGGGGGAGAATTGTCTTAGGGGGAGTAGAACAAAAATATGTAAAGGAAATGGTAAAAGGTAAATGGGTTGCCATCAATGACAAATGGGGATATTGTTGGAAATATGAGCAAGATTTGTTGTCATTGATGTCAAGAGTCAGTTCCAGTGAGCAGTGCAAAAGGAAGGATGTCAAGAGTCAGTTTAGTAAGAAGTTCAAGAGAAAGATTGCTTCTAGGCCTAAGGGAAATAATATTATAATATATCTTATTATAATATTCAAGGTGGTTAGATAAGGTCTAAAGGAGCAATAGGAAGGCCCAAGAAAAATAATATTATAATATTTTATTATAATATTAAAGGTCTAATGTTAAGACCTAAAGTTGTTAAATTAATTATAATAATTTCATTATAAATTAATTTATAATTTAATTTAATTAACCCTAAGGTTAGGGTTATAAGGGAAAAGGTTTAATTAACGTCGACGTCATATGCATTTTCCCCCTCCGTCGACGTCCAAAGGGAGATGGCACAATGGTATAAATACCATGTGCATTTGGTTTCCTAAGGTTGTACCTTCGATCGATTCACATTGCGAGTGCCTATGAATTTCTATGATCTACGTGCAAGTAAAAGGATAAATTTTTGTTTTATTCAGTAGCCATCGAAGGGACAAAGGAGTGGAGGCTTAAAGCCTCATTGCCAACCTGGTGGTTGGGCTAGCGGTAAGTGGTTGTGCATTGAGACGTTGACAGGTGGGAGGTCCCATGATCGAACCCCGATGGTAGGCCTGGGAGTGTTTTGTTGGCATATTTTTGGTTTTGGCGCCTAGCACATGAGTCAAAGCACACAAGGCACTTTTGACTACCAAGGTGAGCACCTAGCTCACACGGTAGTTGAGCCATGGCTAGGGTGCTGGTGGCAGTGCAAGGGGATCGAATCCCATCGAGGGCAAAAGAGGTATTTAATTTTTAAATTAAATTTTCTCCTAAGGTTTTAATGTGGCATGAATTTTTTGTTAGGAGGGAGATATAAGGTTTATAAAAATTAAAATATTATATTGTGATTTTGATGATTAGAATTTGGAAGGAGTAATAAGGTGAAAAAGAAATTAATTGTCCAAGTGAGTTGTTTAATTTTTTCTAATCATTTTTGAAGTGTGGAGATTATAAGGTGTAATTGAGATTTAATGTTTTGTATGGTGAAATATTTTGAGGGAATATTTGAATGAAAATTTGAGAAGGTTTTTGCTACCTAACCTTTGAGATTGGCAAAGAGGTTGATTGTGATTGAGATAGGTTTTGAGGTCAATTCTTCATCAAACAAAAGGTATGGGCATATCATCCTTGTGAGTGAAATATTGTTGGGTTGGATGTTGTGAATGCTAAGTTGGAGTGAAAAGGTTTGTTTGATAAGCATTGTTGAGTAATCTTTCATGTGCATGATTGGTGAATGTGTGTGAGAATATTTGAGTGAGAAATTGAGAACTATCTTGAACTAGGGTTTGTGAAAGATCATGAGTATCATTGTTATGTGAGATTGTTTGATAAGAATTATTGGAAATATTGGAGTAAGCTTTCATATGCTTGACTAGGGTTTGTGAAAGATCATGAGTATCATTGTTATGTGAATTTGGAATCATCTTGAGTCAAGGTTTGAGTTCCATAGTGTGAGTTGTTGGAAGCATTGTGAAACACTTGTTTAGGGTTTGTAAGCAAGTTGTGTTTCATTGAGTGATTGGTTGAGTTGAGTTGATTGAGCATAGTTGATTGGAAGTATTGGAGTGATAGTTCAAGTTCTTTGAAATAAATTGTTCTTTACTAATTTGAGAAAGAGATTGAAAGTGATTGAGTGTGAAACATATTGAGTCTCTAACCATTCTCTATATGTTTCTAAGGTCAAACAAAATTCTGAGTGAAATTTGTTTGTGAGATTAAAGAGGTTTTTGGAAGAGATTAAGTTGAGTTTTGTGAGTGTGAAACATATTGAGTCTCTAACCATTCTCTATATGTTTTTAGGCTAAACAATATTTTGAGTGAAAATTGTTTAAGTGATTGAAGAAGTTTTCTAAAGAGATTGAGTTGATTTTTGTAGTGATTTGAATAAGCTTTGTGAAAGCTAGTAGAGCTGAATTTGAGTAAGTCTTAGAGTGGACTTAAGGATAAGTTGAGGAAGCTTTTGTGAAATCTTAAGGATAAATTTGTGTGAGATTTTGTGGAAGCTTACAATAGATTGGACAAGTTCTAGTGAGGACTTGTGAGCAGATTTGAGGTAAGTCTTGGTGAAGACTTGTTGAGAGATTGAGCAAGTTCTTGAGAGGACTTGTGGATATATTTGAGATAAGTCTTTGAGAAGACTTGAGAGAAGATTGATTGATTGATTTGTTCAAGCTTTGTGTTAAGGCTTGGGGTAGATCTAGCAGAGTTGATTAGTGATTGGATCAAGCTTTGTGTTAAGGCTTGAGGATAGATTTGAGGATAGATTTGGGAGATTTGAGGATAGGTGTTATGTGCGAGATAGGGTAGATTGAGTGGATTTGTGCTAGACGAAGAAGGATTAGTGTTTAGTGGAGATAGAGATTGAGCATATTTGTGCTAGACCGAAGGACTATGTTTAGTGTAGATTTGAGATAGAGATTGAGCAGATTTGTGCTAGACCGAAGGACTATGTTTAGTACAGATTTGAGATAGAGCTGAGAGCAAGCTTTGGAGGTGATAGAGTAGAGGATAGTAGTCTCTAGTGGATAGAGATCCATTAGCTAGGGTAGTGAGGATAAGTCTTCTGAGTGAGGATAGAGGTCTTCTATGGAGAGAGATCCACAAGCCAATGTAGTGGAGGTAGTAGTCTTCTAGAGGATCACTAGCTAGAGTAGAGGAGAAGGAGTTCTCCTATGGATAGAGATCCATGAACTAGCTGAGGGGATTGGTGTCTCCTGTGGATAGAGATCCATGAACTTGATTAGGGGATTGGTGTCTCCTTTGGATAGAGGTCCATAAATATTGTAATAGGGAAGGATTCCCAAGATATTTGTTGAGAAAATATTAGTGAAATATTTTCTTCGTGGAGTAGCCCACATTGGGTGAACCACATTAAATTGGTGTCTCTATTGTATGTGGTGATTTGTGCATTGCTTTGATTACTGTTGTTGATATTGCCATTGATATATTGGATAATATTGTTTGAGAAAAGAAAAGTAAAAAGTGGTCTTATACTTGTTCACCCCCCTCTTAGTATAAGCTTGTGTTCTTCAATTGGTATCAGAGTGGGTTCCTTCGAAAGAGTTTAACAACTTGAAGGAAAAGCTCACAAGAACACAGATGGATTCTCAGAGTGGATCTTCAGGGAATTCGGCACCATTGTTCGATGGGAACAATTATGCACTTTGGAGTATGAGAATGAAGATTCACCTAATGGCACTTGGAAATGAAATATGGGAAGTAGTTGAGAATGGATACATACCACCATCTACTCCACCTACAGATAAATATGGTAAGCTCCTACATATGAATAATTCAAAGGCAATGAATGGAATATTAAAGGGTTTGCATGAAATAGAGTTTATAAAGGTTATGCATTGCACATCAACAAAGGAAATTTGGGATAAGTTGAAAGGTATATATGAGGGAGACAAAAAGGTCAAAAGGGTAAAGTTGAAAAATTACAAGAGAACATTTGAAGACCTAAAGATGAAGGATGAGGAAAATATTGTTGCATATCTACTTCGTGTAGATGAGGTTGTTAACTCCATGCAAGGACTTGGGCTTAAAGTTGAAGAAACAGATGTTTGTGATAAGATTTTAAGGTCACTCCCAAAGAGGTATAGTGAAAATATTTCAGCTATAGAAGAGTCAAAAGATATTGAACTTTTGACAAGGGATGAATTACATGGAATTCTCATAGCTTTTGAGATGAGAATAAAAGAGGAACCTATTCCCTAGAAAGAAGCAACCTTCAAAGTTACTAAGAAGACAAAGGGTAAGAAGTCAGATTCAAGCAATGAGTTATCCAATGATGAAGAAGCAAATTATGGTAGAAGGAACAAGGACTCAAGAAAGTATAAATGTACGAAATCAGTTAGATGTTTTAATTGTGGTAAATATGGTCACTATGCAACTGATTGTCCAGAAGCTAGAAATAGTAGTGAAGATGAGAAATAGGATCATAAGAATAGGGAAATAGGAAAACACAGGTATCAAAATAAAAATAGGGATGGACAAAGCAAGCAAGGAAAGAAGTTTTTCCAAAGGCATAAGAAGAGTTTTTATGCAGAAAAGGAAGGTAAGAGTTCAAGTGATAGTGATGAAAGGTCCTCAGGTAATGAAGAAGAAGAAACTCTATTTCTAGTAGAAGAAAAAGAAGTGGTTAGAAAAAGGTCACCAATAATTCTCAAGTGTTTTAGATGTGGTAACTTTGGTCATCTTGAAGATAGTTGTACAAGGAATGGATTCAGTTTTAGTGATGATGAATATGAAGATGCTCTTGAAGGTCCAAAATAAGAAAGTCTTCTTATGGCAATAAAAGAAGAAGGAAGTGCTTCTAGTGGAAATGAATCAGAAAAGAATAAAGATGATTTTGAAAACAAAAGAATAGAGGAAGAATCAAAAAAATCAAAGGAGAAGTTGATCTTGAGGGTGAGCTTATTTCTACCCTTGATGCACTAAGGAAGGTAAGAAAGCAAAACTCAAAACTCAAGCTTCAATTTCAAGAATGTGATGAAGAGAAAGGAAAGCTTATAGAAGATCTAACTAACTCAATAGCTAAGACAAGGAGATTTAAAGAGAAGTTAGAAGCTAAAGGTTTTAGAATGTGAAAGGTTAGAGCATGAAGTAGCTTTACTAAGGAAGGAAGTAAAAGAGTCTAAATACAAGCTACACAGGTTTGGGAGAAGCTCAAAGAAATTGGATAATATTATCAAGGTACAAATATCTTCATCAAACAAGACAGGACTTGGTTTTGAACAGGAACAAAGAGAACAAGGAGAGGAGTCAATCTCAAGCTCCAAAGAAGAAGAAGCTTCAGAAGAGGAGAGTGTAAGAGAAAGTGAGACTTCTGAGGATGAGTTGGACAATAGAAATTTCAATAAGAGAAGGAACAATGCACAAATGAGGAACATATGGAACAGGAAACAACACAGGAAAGAAGAGACTAAGAGACCAATGGGGTCAAGGCAAGGTAGTTTCAATGGATGATGCTTCTCATGTCATAGGTTTGGGCACAAGGCTACACAGTGCAGGACACATGAAATATAGGAATATGGAAATTTCAAAAATAGGCATCTCTTTCAAGGGTATTGCTACTCTTGTAATCAGTTTGGTCACAAGGTAGTTAATTGTAGGGTTCATGATAGGAATGGATATGGCTTCACCAGGAGAAACCCCAAGATATTTGCACCTTTAAGGAATCACAACATTAAGTGTTATAAGTGCAATAATGTTGGGCATATAGCCAAGTGGTGTAGAGCAGAACTTCCAGAGACAAGCAGGAACAGGAATAGTCAGAGGAATCAAAAGGATCAGTTGAGAAAGAAAGTGGACAAAGGTAAATATCAGTGTATGTTGGGAGTAGAGATACTCCCACCCCAAAATTAACCACCTCAAGAGAGGAGGTGGGGGAGGGGCTAAGCTAAGAGTCTCATTCTTATCCCCAAGCCCCAAAGGTGACCCTTTGCCATTGATGTCAAAGGGGAGAGATTTGAGTTAGGGGGAGAGCATTCAATCAGGGGGAGTAGTTTCTCAAGGGGAGCAAAACAGAAAGAGGTAAAGGAAATGGTAAAAGGTAAATGGGTTGCCATAAATGAAAAAGGGGGATATTATTGGAAATATGAGCAAGATTTGTTGTCATTGATGTCAAGAGTCAGTTTCAGTGAGCAGTGCAAAAGGAAGGATGTCAAGAGTCAGTTTTAGTAAGTAGTGCAAGAGAAAGATTGCTTCTAGGCCTAAGGGAAATAATATTATAATATCTCTTATTATAATATTCAAGGTGGTCAGATAAGGTCTAAAGGAGCAATAGGAAGGCCCAAGAAAAATAATATTATAATATTATAATATAAGTCTAATGTTAAGACCTAAAGTTGTTAAATTAATTATAATAATTTCATTATAAATTAATTTATAATTTAATTTAATTAACCCTAAGGTTAGGGTTATAAGGGCAAAGGTTTAATTAATACCGACGTCATATGCATTTTCCCCCTCCATCGACATCCAAAGGGAGATGGCACAATGGTATAAATACCATGTGCATTTGGTTGCCTAAGGTCGTACCTTCGATCGATTCACATTGCGAGTGCCTACGAATTTCCACGATCTGCGTGCAAGTAAAAGGATAAATTTTTGTTTTATTTGGTGGCCATCGAAGGGATAAAGGAGTGGAGGCTTAAAGCCTCATTTCCAACCTAGTGGTTGGGCTAGCGGTAAGTGGTTGTGCGTTGAGACATTGATAGGCGGGAGGTCCCATGATCGAACCTCGATGGTAGGCCTGGGAGTGTTTTGTTGGCGTCATTTTAGGTTTTGGTGCCTAGCACGTGAGTCAAAGTGCACAAGGTGCTTTTGACTACCAAGGTGAGTGCCTAGCTCATGCGGCAGTTGAGCCACGACTAGGGCATTGGTGGCAGTGTAGCGGGGGATCGAATCCCACCGAGGGCAAAAGAGGTATTTAATTTTTAAATTAAATTTGCTCCTAAGGTTTTAATGTGGCATGAATTTTTTTGTTAGGAGGGAGATATAAGGTTTATAAAAATTAAAATATTATATTGTGATTTTGATGATTAGAATTTTGAAGGAGTAATAAGGTGAAAAAGAAAATTAATTGTTGAAGTGAGTTGTTTAATTTTTGCTAATCATTTTTGAAGTGTGGAGATTATAAGGTGTAATTGAGATTTAATGTTTTGTATGGTGAAATATTTTGAGGGAATATTTGAATGAAAATTTGAGAAGGTTTTTGCTACCTAACCTTTGAGATTGGCAAAGAGGTTGATTGTGATTGAGACAGGTTTTGAGGTCAATTCTTCATCAAACAAAAGGTATGGGTATATCATCCTTGTGAGTGAAATATTGTTGGGTTGGATGTTGTGAATGCTAAGTTGGAGTGAAAAGGTTTGTTTGATAAGCATTGTTGAGTAAGCTTTCATGTGCATGATTGGTGAATGTTTGTGAGAAAATTTGAGTGAGAAATTGAGAACTATCTTGAACTAGGGTTTGTGAAAGATCATGAGTATCATTGTTATGTGATATTTTTTGATAAGCATTGTTGGAAATATTGGATTAAGCTTTCATTTGACTAGGGTTTGTGAAAGATCATGAGTATCATTGTTATGTGAATTTGGAATCATCTTGAGTCAAGGTTTGAGTTCCATAGTGTGAGTTGTTGGAAGCATTGTGAAACACTTGTTTAGGGTTTGTAAGCAAGTTGTGTTTCATTTGAGTGATTGGTTGAGTGAATTTGATTGAGCATAATTGATTGAAAGCATTGGAATGATAGTTCAAGTTCTATGAAACAAATTGTTCTTTACTAATTTGAGAAAGAGATTGAAAGTGATTGAGTGTGAAACATATTGAGTCTCTAACCATTCTCTATATGTTTTTAAGGTCAAACAAAATTCTGAGTGAAATTTGTTTGTGATATTGAAGAGGTTTTTTGAAAGAGATTAAGTTGTGTTTTGTGAGTGTGAAACATATTGAGTCTCTAACCATTCTCTATATGTTTCTGAGGTTAAACAAGATTCTGAGTGAAACTTGTTTGAGTGATTGAAGAAGTTTTCTGAAAGAGATTGAGTTGATTTTTGTATGCAAGTGTTGCAATTGATTTGAATAAGCTTTGGTGAAATCTTGTGAGCTTATTTGAGTAAGTCCTAGAGTGGACTTAAGGACAGAGTTGAGGAAGCTTTTGTGAAAGCTTAAGGACAGATTTGTGTGAGCTTTTGTGGAAGCTTACAATCAGATTGGACAAGTTCTAGTGAGAACTTGTTGAGCAGATTTGAGGTAAGTCTTGGTGAAGACTTGTTGAGCAGATTGAGCAAGTTCTAGTGAGGACTTATTGAGCAAATTTGAGGTAAGTCTTGGTGAAGACTTATTGAGTAAATTGAGCAAGTTCTTGAGAGGACTTGTGGACATATTTGAGACAAGTCTTTGAGAAGACTTGAGAGCAGAGTTGCTTGATTGATTTGTTCAAGCTTTGTGTTAAGGCTTGGGGAAAATTGATGCAGGAGCATCCGGCGGCACCAGAAACCGAGGTGTCAAGTGTCGGGAAAAATAGTGCTGAAGAGTCGACACAGGAAGAAAAAGCGGCAAAGACAGAAAACCGTCACGATTTCGCGACGTGTCGTGAAATCGCGACAAAAATTGGCAAGGAGGAAGTGCAGCAGAAGGGGCCACGATTTTGCGACGTGTCACGAAATCGTGACAGTTTTCCGGAGAGGGACGAAGGCGCAGAAGGGGGCGCGATTTCGTGACATGTCACGAAATTGCGACCCGCAATTTTGCTACATGTAGCGAAATCACGACAGGTTTCGGAGCAGAGGAGAGAGCGACAAAACGGTCACGATATCGCGACGTCGCGATATCGCGACGTCACAAAATCGCGACGCAAATTGGAGAAGCGGGTGCAGAGGAAAAATGGTCGTGATATCGCGACATGTCGCGATATCGCGACCAAAATGGCAGAAAAGCACAAGGAGCCAGAAACGTCGCGATATCGCGACATGTCGCGATATCGTGACGGAGAGAGAAAATGGCGCGGGAGGAAGAGAAAAATATGGCGGGAACGGTGTTTTCGAGGACTGTTCGAATTTGACACGTGGCAGAAGTAGAAGTTAAAGCGAGGGATGACCAAGAAGCACGGAAGACGAGAAGGATGGGCCACGCAGGGATTTTTGATGGATTCTACAGTGACAGAGATCATGCTGGAATTAATTTCGGGTTGGTGAACCCATTTTCAAAATTTTAATTAATCGGGTGGTTGAACCCGTTTAGGCAGGAAATTGAAGTTTGAGAGGGTCGGGACCTCTATAAAAAAACCCATTATTTGTTTTAATCGGGACGGTGGACCCGAGAATACCCTTAGAGCCTAGGAGTGAGGAAGCGGAGAACCGAGCCGAGGGCCGATGATTGTAAGCCTGCGGGTTGTAATTTTTCTGCATGTATATTTTTTTTTTTTTAGTTGTTTTTAATGAAAAGGCAGGGTTTGTGTAGAAGGGTGTTTTTCGGTGCCCCGTCAGTGGTATCAGAGCAGTAGTTCCTGAGTGTGCAGCAGATCCGTCGAAGGTGAGGCAGTTGCACCAGGACCTGCGAAAGGGTTTGAGAGAGAGTTGAGATTCTCGGGCGTGTTAGCAGACCGTCGGACGTGAGGCAGCTACACCGGGATCAGTTAACGTTTGTGAGAAAAGCAAGCAAGAATAATGCATTCCCGAAGGAGACGGGACAAGGAGGAAGATGTGGTTACGGAAGAAGAATACATGGCTTTGCAACGACAATTAAAGGCCTTGCAAAAGGAATGGTCCGTAATGAAATTACGAGAGAAGGAAGAGCAGCAAAGAAGGCAGGAAGAGCGACGGAGAAAGAAGAAAGAGAAGATGAACGAGGAGTACAGCGGTACCGGGACCTACCCAGAAGAGGGCACAAATTTTTCTGTGCAAGAGGAAGAGTGGAAGCCGGCTGCAGCAGAAGATTGCAGCAATGAGGAAATCTGTCCGGTGGAAGATAGAAGTGTGGACCCGGAGCCGGGGTTAGAGCAGACTGTAAAGGCAGAGATGAGTCTAGAAGTGTTGCGGGAGGCAGCAACCGGACCCAGCAGAAGTGAAGATCACTTCTTCACTTACCCCAGGTGTCTGATGCAGGAGCATCCGACGGCACCAGCAACCGAGGTGTCAAGTGTCGGGAAAAATAGTGCTGAAGAGTCGACACAGGAAGAAAAAGCGACAAAGACAGAAAACCGTCGCGATTTCGTGACGTGTCATGAAATCATGACAGAAATTGGCAAGGAGGAAGTGCAGCAGAAGGGGCCGCGATTTCGTGATGTGTCACGAAATCGTGACAGTTTGTCGGAGAGGGACGAAGGCGCAGAAGGGGGCACGATTTCGCGACATGTCGCGAAATCGTGACCCGTGATTTTGCTACATGTCACGAAATCGTGACAGGTTTCGGAGCAGAGGAGAGAGCGACAAAACGGTCGTGATATCGCGACATCGCGATATCGCAACGTCGCAAAATTACGACGCAAATTGGAGAAGCGGGTGCGGAGGAAAAATGGTCGCGATATCGCGACATGTCGCGATATCGTGACCAAAATGGCAAAAAAGCACAAGGAGCTAGAAACGTCGCGATATCGCGACATGTCGCGATATCACGACGGAGAGAGAAAATGGCGCGGGAGGAAGAGAAAAATATGGCGAGAACGGTGTTTTCGAGGACTGTTCGAATTTGACACGTGGCAGAAGCAGAAGTTAAAGCGGGGGATGACCAAGAAGCACAGAAGACGAGAAGGATGGGCCATGCAGGGATTTTTGAAGGATTCTGCAGTGACAGAGACCGTGTGGGAATTAATTTCGGGTTGGTGAACCCATTTTCAAAATTTTAATTAATCGGGTGGTTGAACCCGTTTAGGTGGGAAATTGAAGTTTGAGAGGGTCGGGACCTCTATAAAAAAACCCATTATTTGTTTTAATCAGGACGGTGGACCCAAGAATACCCTTAGAGCCTAGGAGTGAGGAAGCGGAGAACCGAGCCGAGGGCCGGTGATTGTAAGCCTGCGGACTGTAATTTTTTTGCATGTATATATATATATATTTTTTAGTTGTTTTTAATGAAAATGCAGGGTTTGTGCAGAAGGGTGTTTTCCGGTGCCCCGTCAGTGGTATCAGAGTAGTAGTTCCTGAGTGTGCAGCAGATCCGCCGAAGGTGAGGCAGTTGCACCAGGACCTGCGGAAGGGTTTGAGAGAGAGTTGAGATTCCCGAGCGTGTTAGCAGACCGTCGGACATGAGGCAGCTACACCGGATCAGTTAACGTTTGTGAGAAAAGCAAGCAAGAAGAATGCATTCCCGAAGGAGACGGGACAAGGAGGAAGATGTGGTTACGGAAGAAGAATACATGGCTTTGCAACGGCAATTAAAGGCCTTGCAAAAGGAATGGTCCATAATGAAATTACGAGAGAAGGAAGAGCAGCAAAGAAGGCAGGAAGAGCAATGGAGAAAGAAGAAAGAGAAGATGAACGAGGAGTACAGCGGTGCCGAGACCTGCCCAGAAGAGGGCACATATTTTTCTGTGCAAGAGGAAGAGTGGAAGCCGGCTGCAGTAGAAGATTGCAGCAATGAGGAAATCTGTCCGGTGGAAGATAGAAGTGTGGACCCGGAGCCGGGGTTAGAGCAGACTGTAAAGGCAGAGATGAGTCCGAAAGTGTTGCGGGAGGCAGCAACCGGACCCAGCAGAAGTGAAGATCACTTCTTCACTTACCCCGGGTGTCTGATGTAGGAGCATCCGGCGGCACCAGCAACCGAGGTGTCAAGTGTCGAGAAAAATAGTGCTGAAGAGTCGACACAGGAAGAAAAAGCGACAAATACAGAAAACCATCACGATTTCGTGACGTGTCACGAAATCACAATAGAAATTGGCAAGGAGGAAGTGTAGCAAAAGGGGTCACGATTTCGCGACGTGTCGCGAAATCATGACAGTTTGTCGGAGAGGGACGAAGGTGCAGAAGGGGGCGCGATTTCGCAACATGTCACAAAATTGTGACCCGCGATTTTGCTACATGTCGCGAAATCACGACAGGTTTCGAAGCAGAGGAGAGAGCGACAAAATGGTCACGATATCGCGACGTCGCGATATCGCGACGTCACGAAATTGCGACACAAATTGGAGAAGCGGGTGCGGAGGAAAAATGGTCGTGATATCGCGACATGTCGCGATATCACGACCAAAATGGCAGAAAAGCACAAGGAGCCAAAAACGTCAAGATATCGCGACATGTCACGATATCGTGACAAAGAGAGAAAATGGCGTGGGAGGAAGAGAAAAAGATGGCGGGAACGGTGTTTTCGAGGACTGTTCGAATTTGACACGTGGCAGAAGCAGAAGTTAAAGCGGGGGATGACCAAGAAGCACAGAAGACGAGAAGGATGGGCCACGCAGGGATTTTTGACGGATTCTGCAGTGACAGAGACCGTGCGGGAATTAATTTCGGGTTGGTGAACCCATTTTCAAAATTTTAATTAATCGGGTGGTTGAACCCGTTTAGGCAAGAAATTGAAGTTTGAGAGGGTCGGGACCTCTATAAAAAAACCCATTATTTGTTTTAATCAGGATGGTGGACCCAAGAATACCCTTAGAGCCTAGGAGTGAGGAAGCGGAGAACCGATCCGAGGGCCGGTGATTGTAAGCCTACGAGCTATAATTTTTTTGCATGTATATATATATATTTTTAGTTGTTTTTAATGAAAAGGCAGGGTTTGTGTAGAAGGGTGTTTTCCGGTGCCCCGTCAGTGGTATCAGAGCAGTAGTTCCTGAGTGTGCAGCAGATCCGCCGAAGGTGAGGCAGTTGCACCAGGACCTGCGGAAGGGTTTGAGAGAGAGTTGAGATTCCCGGGCGTGTTAGCAGACCGTCGGACGTGAGGCAGCTACACCGGGATCAGTTAACATTTGTGAGAAAAGCAAGCAAGAAGAATGCATTCCCGAAGGAGACGGGACAAGGAGGAAGATGTGGTTACGGAAGAAGAATACATGGCTTTGCAACGGCAATTAAAGGCCTTGCAAAAGGAATGGTCCGTAATGAAATTACGAGAGAAGGAAGAGCGGCAAAGAAGGCGGGAAGAGCGACGGAGAAAGAAGAAAGAGAAGATGAACGAGGAGTACAGCGGTACCGGGACCTGCCCAGAAGAGGGCACAGATTTTTCTGTGCAAGAGGAAGAGTGGAAGCCGGCTGCAGCAGAAGGTTGCAGCAATGAGGAAATTTGTCCAATGGAAGATAGAAGTGTGGACCCGGAGTCGGGGTTAGAGCAGACTATAAAGGCAGAGATGAGTCCGGAAGTGTTGCGGGAGGCAGCAACCGGACCCAGCAGAAGTGAAGATCACTTCTTCACTTACCCCGGGTGTCTGATGCAGGAGCATCCGGTGGCACCAGCAACCGAGGTGTCAAGTGTCGGGAAAAATAGTGCTAAAGAGTCGGCACAGGAAGAAAAAGTGGCAAAGACAAAAAACCATCACGATTTCGTGACGTGTCGTGAAATCACGACAGAAATTGGCAAGGAGGAAGTGTAGCAGAAGGGGCCACGATTTCGCGACGTGTCACAAAATCGTGACAGTTTGCTGGAGAGGGACGAAGGCGCAGAAGGGGGCACGATTTCGCGACATGTCACGAAATCGCGACCCGCGATTTTGCTACATGTCGCGAAATCGTGACAGGTTTCGGAGCAGAGGAGAGAGCGACAAAACGGTCGCGATATCGCGACGTCGCGAAATTGTGACGCAAATTGGAGAAGCGGGTGCGGAGGAAAAATGGTCGCGATATCGCGACATGTCACGATATCGTGACCAAAATGGTAGAAAAGCACAAGGATCCAGAAACATCGCGATATCGCGACAAAGAGAGAAAATGGCGCGGGAGGAAGAGAAAAAGATGGCGAGAATGGTGTTTTCGAGGACTGTTCGAATTTGACACATGGCAGAAGCAGAAGTTAAAGCGGGGGATGACCAAGAAGCACAGAAGACGAGAAGGATGGGCCACGCAGGGATTTCTGACGGATTCTGCAGTGACAGAGACCGTGCGGGAATTAATTTTGGGTTGGTGAACCCATTTTCAAAATTTTAATTAATCGGGTGGTTGAACCCGTTTAGGCGAGAAATTGAAGTTTGAGAGGGTCGGGACCTCTATAAAAAAACCCATTATTTGTTTTAATCGGGATGGTGGACCCGAGAATACCCTTAGAGCCTAGGAGTGAGGAAGCGGAGAACCGAGCCGAGGGCCGGTGATTGTAAGCCTACGGGCTGTAATTTTTCTGCATGTATATATATTTTTTTTTAGTTGTTTTTAATGAAAAGGCAGGGTTTGTGTAGAAGGGTGTTTTTCGGTGCCCCGTCAAAAATCTAGCAGAGTTGATTAGTGATTGGATCAAGATTTGTGTTAAGGCTTGAGGATAGATTTGAGGACAAATTTTTGTACAGATTTGAGGATAGGTTTGTGCTAGACCAGAGACAAATATTGAGCTAATTTGTGCTAGATTGAAGGACTATGTTTAGTGTAGATCAGAGATAGATATTGGGCATATTTGTGCTAGGTCGAAGAAATATGTTTAATGCATATCAAAGATAGATATTGAGCATATTTGTGCTAGATCAAAGGATTGTGTTTAGTTCAGATCATAGACAGATTGAGTAAATTTTTGCTAGACCGAAGGACTATGTTTAGTACATATTTGAGATAGAGTTGAGAGTAAGCTTTGGATGTGACATAGTAGAGGATAGTAGTCTCTAGTGGATAGAGATACATTATCCAAGGTAGTGAGGACAAAGGTCTTCTGAGTGAGGACAAAGTCTTATGTAGATAGAGATCCACAAGCCAGTGTAGTGGAGGTAGTAGTCTTTTAGAAAATCACCAGCCAGAGTAGAAGAGGAGTTCTCCTGTGGATAGAGATCCATGAACCAACTTAGGGGATTAGTGTCTCCTGTGGATAGACATCCATAAAATTGATTAGGGTATTAGTGTCTCCTTTGGATAGAGGTCCATAAACATTGTAATAGGGAAGGATTCCCAAGATATTTGTTGAGAAAAATTTAGTGAAATATTTTATTCATGGACATAGCCCACATTGGGTGAACCACATTTAATTGGTGTCTCTATTGTATGTGATGATTTATGCATTAATTTAATTACTATTTTTGATATTGCCATTGATATATTGGATAATATTGTTTGAGAAAAGAAAAGTAAAATGTGGTCTTATACTATTCACCCCCCTCTCAGTATAAGCTTGTGTTATCCAGTGCCATGGATTATGCATTTAAGGGACTCATAGGCAAGTGCATTATTGTTTATGTGGATGATATTCATGTCTTATATAAGAAGAGATAATATCATGTCAAATATTTGAGGAAAGTTCTCCAAAGATGTAGGGAACATTAGATATTCCTAAATCCAAGAAAATGCATCTTTGGAGTAATGGAGGGTAAGCTTTTGGGTCACATCATTTTGAAATAAGGAACTTATATTAATCCTAAAATAATAGAAGCTATCCAAGAAATCCCTCCTTCCCATAGCAAGAAGGAATTAAGATCATTATTTGGTAAAATCAATTTTGTACGAAAATTTATTACTAAATTTGCTGAGATTGCTAAACCATTGAATGACATGCTAAAAAATGATGTCAAAATTAAATGTATAAATGAGAGTAAGGATGTTTTCCAGGGCATTAAATATGTGATTTCTAAGGCACCTATTTTGGTAAGTCCAAATTATTCAAATCCCTTTTATATTTATATGTTTGCTTCCATTCATTTGTTCACAAGTGTCCTAACTCAAAATGGTGAAGGTAATGTTTAAAATCCCATCATTTTTCTGAGTTCTCCTTTGAAAGGTACTGAATTGAGATATTCTATTTTAGACAAGCGAATGAATGCACTATTTAAAATGATAAAAAAAAATAGACATTACATTGTATGTAGTAGGGTTTATGCTATTGTACCTGACCCTGCTGTCAAAACTATGTTTCTATAGAACACACTAGGTGAGAGAAGAGGAAAATGGATTTCTACACTCCAAGAATTTGACCTTGAAATCCAACCTATGAAGCTAGTTTTTGGATAAGAATTGGTAAAATCAATTACCAAAATTGATCCTCAAATCTCATGCCAATAGTATACTATAGAAGAAATTACTAAAGATGATTGGTATGTAGATATTGTACATTTTTTGTTGAATGGTAAGTGTCCATCACATATCACTTCTACCCAAAGAAGAGATTTATGGTTGAAATATGCAAACGTTTTTATTAAATTTGGTGGTTTGTACAGGCAGAACCATGAAGGAATTTACCTTTGTTATGTGAATCAAGAATAAGCAACCCAAGTGCTCAATGACATCCATGGTAAGTATGGAAACGGACACGGATCAGCCAATGCAACAGCACAAACGATTCTCAGAGCTGGATACTGTTGGCCTCATATTTTCAAGGATGTACATGGTCATGTGTGATATTGCCATACATGTAATGTGGTGACCAATAAATAGAGAAACATAGCCATACCATTACAACCTGTAGTGGAGATGAGACCGTTTGCACAATGGGGGTTGGATTTTGCTGGGGTTATCAGCCCCTAATTGTCTGATTCTTATAAATACATCATCACGGCTATAGATTACTACACTAGGTGGACAGAAGTAGTCCCTACAAAACATGCTACTACTGATGTTGTTATTAAGTTTTTATAGGACTCCATTATAACTCGTTTTGGAATACCTAATGCAATAGTAAGTGATAATGGTTCCACATTTTCTTCTATTCAATTTGTAGATTGGGCATATGATAACAAGGTGAGCTTGAAATTTTCTTCCAATTATTATCCACAAGGTAATGGTTTGGCAAAATATTCTAACAAGAACTTGTTGTTTAGCGTAAAAAAGTTTCTTGAGAAGAATCCTAGAGATTGGCATGGTAAGCTAAATTTTTATCTTTAGGCTAATAGAACTAGAGTGAAAGAATCAATTGGAACATCTCCATATCATCTATTTTATGGACAAGACCCCATTTTTTCCACTAATATAAGGTTGCAAGCTCTTCATTTTATGAATAATATCTTGGAACTGATAATCAAACTGAAGCTCATTTAACCCACTTGATGCATCTTGATGAGAAAAGAGAGGAAGCCATGCTTCATTTTAGTAAACATCAATATGTAGTAAAGAGGTGGTTTGATAGGAGAGCTACAATTAAAACTTTCAAGATTTCTAATTTAGTGTTATTGTGGAAAAAAACATGAAAAAAGGGAGATCATGACAAATTTGATTATTTGTGGCTAGGACCTTATCAGATTTCTGAAATCCTAGGTAAAAATACTTTTAGATTACAAACCTTGGATGGAAAGGAATTATATTTTCCTATTAATGGGTTGCATTTAAAGCATTATTTTAGCCCATGAAGTGTGTGATTGTGTATTATATGTATATAGATGTGTGTTTGCTTTCAGTTTGGTGTGTTGATTTTTGTTACTTAGATGTGTTTGTTGTGTTTTCTTTAGTATTTTGGAGTTTTGTGTGTGGGTGTTAGAGTCATGTTCATGTTCCCATGCATTTATATTTTTGAGTAGTTCCCTTTATTATGGTTTTGGTTTTGGGATGGTTACTAAAAAAATGGTATGATTTCAGAGTCAATAATACAACCCAAGGATCAAACAGAACCAGAGGAAAGGAAATAAAGCTATTTAGTGGTTACCCTTAGTTAAGTATACTAAGATGGTGGAATGTGAAACAATGGAATATAATGCCAAATATTCACTTTAAGGAATCACATGAAAATATATTCTTGGGATTTTTAAGGATGAAATCATTTTGTAAACTAATTAATGCTAATATAACATGCGCATATCTAAATGTTACATTCAAGGCTTGCAAAGTTCACTATAAAAGAGAAATACAAGCAATGCAAAGATTGATCAAATCAATCACCAAGTCAAATAAACTCCACCAGGGCTATAGATTCTTGAATGGTAGTGGGGCTCTTTTAGGCAAAAACTTGAAAAAAAGAAGGAAAAGAGGATTGAAAAGTTTGATCAAATTAGTCACTAGATTTAGATAAACTCCATCGAGGCTATAGATGCCTGACTGGTAGTGGGGATCTATCTAAATCATGCTCAAAAGATATTTTGCAAAATATTATTCAAAATAAGTTTTATGAGCAGCATTCCATGGCCTAAAGGTGGACCAAATGATGGAATCTAGATAGTCCCAAAGGTGTAAATTGAACCACAATGCACACACCTAGCTGAAGCAAATAATCCATTTGTTCTCATGTGAAGCTATTGACCTTGCTTTCCTAGGATGTCATTGAATGGTGTATACTTTTCTAACCTTTGGTTTATCAATTTCAGAATTGGGTTCTCATCAAAAATGCTCAAGAGCATTTCCTAGTAGAGTTGCCATTTGTTGTGACTATTTCACAACTAACCCCAATATTGGGGACCCACTTGAAATTTGTAAAAACATGAGATAATGGGATAGTATTGAGCAATTGGATACTTCTCCTGGTTGTTATGTGTCCCTTGATTTTCATTGAATATGGTATTAATGGGGACCACTTTTGCTAGTATGACATTGCTTTGTATTTGCAAGCATAATGATGGTTACCATGGCTCAATATTTAGATTTTAGTTTATAGTTCATTAGTTTCTTTATTAGGTTTTAGTGGTTAGTTTTGTTTTATTTATTTTAGATGTCCTTTGTTAGTTTATGTTATTTTAGTTTAAGGGTGATTGTATTTTATGCTTGTAATGTTAGTGTGTTTGATGTTGGGTTGATTATTTTATATCCCTTTAGAGTGTTTAAGTGTTGGATTTATTTTATTTATTTTAGTTGTCTTTAGGTCTCTTTTATATCTTATTTTATTTAGTGGTTATGTTAGTATAGTGATGTCGGGTCTAAGGTTCAATGTGAGTTTATTTAATGATTTTCCCTTTGTTATGCTTGTCCTGCTATGATTTATAATTTAATGTTTAAAATGTGTGTGCAGGGGGACCATGGGAAGCACCAATGTCACGCTGGCCGAAGGTGAATCAGAGCAAATTCAAAGCAGTGACAACAGAGTAAGACGTGTCCGCTTACCATATGGACAAGCAACCAATAAGAGGGACCTCAACACTAAACATCATAAGGAAAGACTACCTGAAGACAGTCAACAAACTAACATAGGACTATGCCTTATGAAATACTTGGAGGACATAATACCATGCATGTGGGATAAACAAAATTCCCACCCAAATTTAAAACATTTCCTATGTACACGTGACACTGAAAGGGACCAGAGTGCATAGCACACTACTCATTGACAACGGTAATGTCAAGTGCAGGAGAATAACATGCGGTCAGAGAGATGTTGCAGCATCAACGTGGGACAATGCCCATCACCAACATGGCCAAATGGTAGTAACAAGGGGGTAGAGGACAATGTAATGCATTCATATCATAAACCCTAACACCAAACATCTTGCATCCTTAAACGTTTGTCGAAGAGCTCATTCGATAAATAGTGGGTGAGGTTTTTGAGTGATGTTTAGTCCCAAATGCAGGTCTGGACTAGTTGTTGATGTCAAGCCATCACAGTCATAGAACAAAGGAGCACCGCCTAGCATTCATAGCATAGAAAGGAGGATGGCTATGTGTTGAGTGGTATTTTCACCCAATTGTGAAAGTATACTCTCCCTTAGGATTTGGATTCCAAATCCCCTCTTGCAAAGAAGTTAAACAAACAACTTCTCCAAGGTCTCCGCTATATTTAGCATTTGCATATGTGTATTAGTAATCTCAAATAAATATATTCAATTTAAATGCTTGGAACACCTTAGTGATTGCAAGTAACTGTAAACAAGGGGCAATGTTGGTTTATTTTACCATGAAACTTTAGTGATTGTTCATTGAACCAAAATAAAGCAAATGTGAGTTGGCCCTCATATGACCACGATGTAGTGCCTTAATTCATTTATCTTGAGAGTTTTAAGGTAGATTTTATCTTCTTTATTAAGTCCAAATATGGCTTCTTATCATGAATATGAATATAGCTTTCAATGTGATTGATAAACTATCCCTCTTTGGTGAAATAGGTTTTCACAAAGAGGCAATAATTTATGGCCTTAAATTAAGGGCTTTAAATGTCACTTTAACCTATCCCTCTTAGATGAAATCAAATTTTCATTAAGATGAACAATTAAGTGCTTTGAAGAAATGACCTTCAATGTAATACTCAAATTACCCCTCTTTTGTAAAATTAGAATTTTTATGAAGAGAGGGCAATTTTAGGCCCAAAAAATGGAAATTTGTGAAGTGCCATAAAACATAACTCCTTCAATGAAATTGGAATTTTCATGAAGGGAATGTCATCATAGGCTCATGAGCGTAACACAAAACTGAAAAAATGAAAATTGACCTTAAAATGGAAATTTTCTATTTTCGGATTTTTAAAATCTGTAATAAAACAGCAACTTCGGTGAATTTTTAAAAATACTAAACAACTCTAAAAATGAAATTTCAAAGTGCGTATTGGAAGTCTAAAGTATAACCTACGCAATGGTGAAATTATTTTTGGATTTTGAAAAATTTTAAATGTTTATTTTAATGCCTGAAAATTAAAAAAATTTAAAATTTCTGAAAAAATAAAATGCAAAAAAATGAAAATTGAAATGCAGAAAATGAAACACATGATACATTCAGTTTGATGCTATCCTATTCCGGCAAAACCGAAGATGTGAGGTTTTCATGCATGCAACCTAACCTATCGGACTTGCAAAACAAGCACAATCCGGATAAGCTAAGTGTTGGCTTCTAGGGTTTAAATGAGGTTTTCAGATTTAAGCATTCACATGAAGCAACCAAGAAATTTGCATAAACTCCATTTACAAGCCTAAAATCTGAAAAAAGGAAAAAAAAATAAACATTTAATCTTGCATGCAGAAAATGACTCCTCCTTTCTTGCCCATAAGATGCAACTTTCTGAAATTTTCTGCATTAAAATATATCCTTGTACATGGCAGAAATCTGGTTTTCTCAAAAAACCAGTCCAATGTGGAAGGAAAATATCCAGAAAAACCCAGTGCCAAGGCCTTGCCTTCATTCTTGCAATCTTCTCTAAAAAGTTTCCAACCCACGTGCAAGTATTTTCCACCAGTCTTTAAAGTTTCAAGAATGTCTCTTCGTTTCCATTTTTTCGTCGATGAAAACCCTTCACTTCCATTTTTGTTTTGACTCTTTTGATTCACTTCAAAATGTTTTTCTTTTGTCTTTCATGTGGGCTTTTTCATAACGGTTTTCATGGATATCCATGCATTTACCCATTTTATATTTTACAATGTCGTCTAATAAACATTCGTATCAAACACCTCTAATCTTATTGTGAGGTGGACCAACCTCCACATGTTCCATGAACCTCCTCAATGGTGACTGACGTGGGTATTCATTTTTTATTCCTTTTAACGCCCACTAAATCATGCTTTGATCTGTAACATCCAAGCGTTATATTTGGCAGTGAAACCGCCTAAACATTTACAATAATGATTATCCAGCTACTCATCCCAGTCATCTCTTCCATGCTGAGCTCCCTATGGCTCGCTGCTTGTTGCTAGCCAGATTAAATCCATGTAAACCACTCGCTGCCACTCCTCCAAGGCCTTGACTTTGTGATCGTTGCTCTGGTTATGAGCTTTGCACAATACACCACCATCCATCACCTATGTTCTTTGAATCCTACACCGCACACATACGTTATTGACTTTGCAACTATTCTGTGCTCTATGATATCCGTCATCCTATCTACGTAAACCACCTTTGGTGAAAAATACTCGATGACAAACATCGAATTTCACACCTCCGTGTGATGCTATTGTTTCTATCAGAATGCAACTGGTAATTCTATTATGTCCCCTTGATATGGTGCTCATCCCCAAGATTAGTTGGGATCTCCGCTGTCATCCTGGCCGAATACATGAACCCTCGTAGCATACCTCGAGATGACAACCACAACTACGCCAACTTCTATGACTAGCCTCCTCAAATCATCGGTGCCTCCTTGGAGCCATGAAATCTTTTCTTTATCGACGACCACGTCTTAATCGAGCTCTCTACAGTGTTGAGTGTTAAACAAATTGCCCCCGCCATGGATGACCTTCGTATTCGCCTTCAACCAGCATGTCCATAAGTGCATGGGTCCATTGACTCATCCTCTGTGTCAACTTGGCTGGTGAATGTCCTTCCTTTTATGGCTTATGAAACGGCTACGATGGCTTTTACTGCATTAAGGTAGTTCTAGACATTGTCGTTTGGGCAAGTATGGCTGGCACAGTCATTCATCATAGGTGGAGCAATCATCATTTATATGTGGCATGACATTTACACCCCAAACACCCAACTGTAATTCCGACGCATGCGACCCAAGCTCTACCATGTCAGGTTTGGAAAGAAGAACTACAGGCCGCTCATTCCCAGTTCAAAAATTATAGGGTAGGACCTAGGTATGCCACTCGCATGCCACGTCGCCTGTGTGCCTGTCGGATAGTCACGTTTGTCACCAAAAAATCTTGTCAAATTCGTACCTCTATGTATGCATACATCTCAATTTCACACGTCCATTGTGTCGTTGAAATGTCCATCGCTATCGAATACTTCGTTGCATGCGCTATCCCATGCTTAGATCCCCGTCAGTCATTGTGGATACTCCATCCAAGCACTTGTTATCACGCTGTCCGCATCCCATTTCCGTCGTCCATTAAACCTAGCATCGACTTCGTCAAACATGCGTGGGTCCCACTCCATCTGTAATGAATGCCACCACCACGTAGACTATTTTATCCCTGAAGTCTGACCGTCGTTCGCTCTTTCGACAATCACATTACCTGCACGAAGACACAAAAAGGGCTTTAGTCTTATGAATAGAATAAATTACAAAGCCCTAATATTTGAAATGAATACAAGCCTTTTATTTTGCAATTTTTTATTTGGTTATTGTGAGAAACCTTTATGACCATGTACACGGTTAAGCAATATCATCCCAACCATGACACCTCCTAAAGTTGGGAGTTATCATCATTAATATGAAATTTAACACAAAACCACCACACACCATTTTTTAAACTATTATTATATACAAAATATATATAATAATAATAATGTATATTTTCGGTATACACAAATGAAAGACAACCCAAAAAAAAAAAATAACCACGAAAATACTGACAACAAAATTGATGAAAAAAACTTGCCGACACAACAATGATGATAAAAAAAATCATCAACCACAAGATGACAACAAAAGAAACATCGACAAGAAAATATCATCGACAAGAAAATGACGACAAAGGTCGTTGACAAGAAAAAGTTGTCGACAATAAAAAGTCATCGACAATGAAATATCGTCGCCAAGAAAAAGTCATCGACAATAAAATATCGTCGACCAGAAAAAGTCATCGACAATAAAATATCGTCGACAAGAAAAAGTTACTAACAAAAATTAAAGATAAATGCAAATTCAAAACAAACCGAGCATTAGACATTCGGAACCAACATGCAAACATCCAAATACCAAAAATAAAAAGGTAGGTCCCCAATTTTGGGGTACGTTGTGGAGCAGCCACAACACTATGCAAGAGAGATTTCGTAGGGAGGATTATCGTGCAAGAGGAAGCATAGTACGTAGGCTGTGAGACTTGGGTCTTAACCCAAGCCTTGGGCATAGTGGTATAGGTAAGCTAAGGTAGGGCTTGTACCCCATCAACTTAGGTTTGAGTCACATTGGCACCGCTTGAAGGATGATAAGGGAATTTTTATCATTTTTGAATGTTGTAATTTTTTTTGTTGATTGGTATTAATATATCATGCGCCCATTGGTAGAAAGCATTGCAATTAGGGATATTTGTGGCCTTGGTAATTCCCACGAGCATAACCCACATTTTTGTAAGGGTTAGAAATTATTCTTAGGGCCCTTTAATATGACTGTGATTGAATATTTTGGAATAGGGACCAAAGGTAAAGTTATAATTAGGAGATATAAGGGAGAAGGCGAACTTTATTCTTTTTTTTTGTCATCCTATTTTGAAGAGGTTTAAAATTTTGGAGGTTGTTTAAACTTTCAATTTTTTTGTAAAGAGAGATGAAATGAAAGGGTTATTAAAAATTTTAAATGCCCATGGAATACCATGTTGTAGGAGCTAGAATTTTTACAAGAAAATAATACCATTTTTTATGCATATTAATCCGAAAACTTGCACCTTGTGAGCAAGACTGAAGGAGTTCATTTATGAGGATTATTGTGTTAATTTCCATCCTTTTTGCTGTATATTTAAACTTATATCTAGTGTTGAATGCTCTTAGGAGATTACACTACATGAAGGTTTATGTTGATGCAGGTTCTATTATTCCTTTGAGTCTAGCACTTGATCTAATATGATTGTGCTATTGCAGGTTTTATTAGCTTGGGTTATCCTCTTGAGTGACTCGTGATATTGGTTTTGTATGATAGGGAAGCATGATACCGTACTATATTTTCATTTTTATTCCAACTTTAGCATAGTTAGTTGCAGTTTCTTCATACAAGTTTACTTCCTTTTTTGCATATATCAAAGTTCATTTCTGCAAGTGCTCAATCAAAAACTCAGAATCCCAAGAGATCCTATTTATATCATAAATTTGATCTTGGAAATCTAGAGTGTACATCATCCAAGTAATTAGTTTCTAAGTGTTTATCTTTAAAATTATTTGGATAATATTTCAAGAGTATTAAAAGGAACAAATCTGCACTCTTCTCACATGGCATAAGCAAGATAAAAAAAATCAGTCTAGGAGGGAGGGTTGCTAACCTACTATCTCATCTTAAGTGTAGATAAAAAAATGAATGCTAACTTGCTAACTTTATAACATTCTAACTTTATAATCGACTAACTTCTAACTTTACAATTAGTGGAACAATAATCTGAAGATAAAATGAACCTACTAACTTCAAATACTGACTACAATCTCACATTAAAGGTATGGATTTAAAATGAAGTGGACAATTCCATAGCTGTCTAACTTTGCATCCTAATCTGAAGATTAAAATAAACCCACTAACAGGGATTTAGGGTAAGACAGGTTAATGCAAAGATAATCAATAAGACAACACTTCATTTTATGAGTTCACATTAAGACACAGTCATGGCAATATAAGGAAATAAATTACAAAGTATGAATGAAATAAACTAGTAGGCCCCTTATTTACAATCACTTGGTTGTTCCTAGCACTTGTTATTATTGAACATTTTACTTTCGAACATACTTGTGTAATGCTTATATAGCGAAACCTTGGAGAAGTTTTTTTCTTTGTTTAACTTCTTTTCAAGAGAGGGTTTTTGGTTTAATACCCTAACTATGGTGGGTATTTTGAAACCAGGAAAAATATTCACTCAACATTTGGTCACCCCAACTATCCCATCCATTACAACATCTTCACAAGTAGCTGGTATGTTTTATATTTCTTCAAGTCCCGCTAGCACAGCCACTAGCTTTCCTTCTCCTCAAGTCAACACTCCAGTTCAAATGGCCCAAAATCCACTTCCTTAACCACCAAGATAGTTCTCAACCTAGAATCACTCCAGATATTTGAATCTGTAAGCTCATAATCTGATTTCGTAAGCAGCATTGAAGGCTTTGCCTACTTATGATGGTACAATAAAGATGACTTATGAGCATATCCAATATGTGGCTTCTCTGGTAACCATTCATAGCATTGCGAGTGAGGATGTCATGGTATTATTGCTTGTGTTCTCTTTCATAGGTACGCTGCTTTACTGGTACCAGTCTTTACAGCCTGCCACTATTACCACCTAAGACTAGTTGGCTGAATTATTGATCAAAGGTTTCAATGAATAAGTGGATTTGTTCTCTCTATTACATCAATTTACCACCATTCAAAGGCATCCCCAAGAGGAAATTTTTGACTTCAACTTTAGGTTCACCCAAACTTGGCAGAGAGTCCCTGATGGTCTCTGATCGACTCCTGAACAAGTCGCATTCTATTACCTCTACATCTTCAATTTTGATATTAGCATGGTCATATGTTAGTCCAATATCGACATATTTCTAGCTTTTTATTCTACTACGCAAAAGTCTAAGGCTAATATAATTTCTATCGGTAAACTTTCATCAAAAATGATGATGCCTATCTATCCTGATCTTTCTTAGTATTTGTACTCCAATGCATCTTGTCAACCCTTGCCAATGTCTCCTTATCTAGTTTGATTTCATCTCAAATCGTGATGATAGTTTCTATCCCACAATTGTCTGCCTCCACAAATACCTGATTCGATTCCATTCCCAGCACTGCCATATCCATATGTACCACTTCCATTACCAGCTCCTCCTACACCCTCAAATCCTGGTCCATAAGAGAAGTTGCTTAAAGAAATATAGTCAATGAACTCAACCATAAGAGTGATGAGCAATGATATCATGGTGATTAAGAAGAAGTAGGCTAAAATATATTTCTAGCCTAGGATATTTCAACCTCCACCGATCACCAAGGAGCGAGCAACTTCAACCAACAAGATGTCTGATAGAAATCCAATCGTATTGATAAATGAAGAAGTTGGCCAATCAGATAAAGCATACTTGTGCTTTACTTACAATGATCCACATGGCAAGGAAACTTGCATGGTTCATTTGAACTACATGAATACATTGGCAAAAAATTCTTTTGATGGTTAGATGAATATGATTATAGAATTTGATCATAATTTCATGGCCCCTTTCAAAAAATAAGTTTTAGTTCTCACAAGATCTGGGAGAAAACCAATCATCGTAGATCTAGCTGAAATAGAGCCACTAAAGGTACCCACTGATCCAAAGGTGAAAAATGAGAAAAATAAGCACAAATGAAAGTGTCTATTCCAGTGCCCAAGCTAGATGCACCTGTCCTACTAAAATATATTTTACCTCCGTGAGCGAAATAAATATTGTGATAAAAGGCTTCAACTTCACAAATCAAGGCTGAAATGGAGGAACAGGCCAAAGAAAATCTCAAATACCCATTCTTGACAAAGTGTTAGAGGGTAGAGGCTACACAATAGTATCAAAGCAAGTATGAGATTTCCAATTAAGGAAAGGATTCCAGTGCATCCACGTACAACATCATTGAAGATCTTAAGAGGATTCCAGCTAAGGTGAGCCTCTATGATGCATTGCAATTGCCTGGACAAGTTGACTTGTAAGAATCATTGAAATTTGTGAAATATAAGGATAATAATCCTACTCAGACAAATTTCACCTAAACACTAACCACTTCAGCTACTGGAAAGAACAAGCCACCCCCTTTCCACTTGTCTCTCAAAATGGAAGCTTGGATTATGCACAATTGCATGATCTATTTTGGTGCTATAATGACTATCATGCCAAAGGCAGTATGTGATGTTATGGGTATGGAATATACAAGAAGCAACCTTGGTTTTTTGCAATTATATGGAACCCCTATGAGGAGAGTAGGGGTCATCAAATACATCCCTATTGTGTTGCATAAAATACCTCAGATCACTATGATCCAAGAGGTGGTTGTGGTCGATCTGGAGCCATATTTTAGCATGTGCCTTTAAATGGAGTTCACTACCAAGTTGGGAGGCTACCTTTCTCTAGACTATTCTCATCTAGATATTCTTGTCAAAGGGAGGAGAATCTGTATCTATAATGAGAAGCCTTCTACTTATCACATAGAGAATATTGAAGAAGAAGAAAAATCCATGAATTCTATCAACATGATGACTGAAGAATTGAAAGAATTAGATTTGATGGAATAAGTTCTGGATGATCTTCAAATAGACGATGAGTTTTCAATGCTCAATTTTAATGCCATGATGGAGATTCAAATTTGTTGTTACACCATTACCAAGCCTAAAAATGTTGAAGTGAGGGTGACTGATGATCAAGATCCTATTTTAGATCAATTATGGAAGTTGTACTTTTATGGCACAAGATGCAAGAACGACACAGGAGTGGGGATCATTCTAATTTCTCCTTCTGGCATACAAAATACTTATTCATAATGATTAAACTGGAGTTATACAAATAATATTATTGAGTATGAAGCACTATGCCTAGGCTTGAGGAAATCAAAGAAGCTTGGGATTAAAAAACTATAGATCTTCGAAGATTCTAAACTGATTCTACATCAAGTAACAAACAAATGCATCTCAAAGAAGCACTACCTGAAGGTGTACTGCAACAAATTTTAGGACTTGTTTGAGGCCTATATAGCATTGAATATCCAAGTGATATCACGAGAGTAGAACAAGCATGTCAATATCTTGACATCCCTTGGTACCAATTTTTCTCTAGTTGAGCATGTGGTGAGAAAACCCAAGACTGTGAGGTTAGTTTACAGACCTTCAGTCCTTGAAAAAAATATCTACTGGCAAGTGTTTGACAATGATGAATAGATTGTAAATTTCTTGATAAGAGAAGCTAGTACTATAGGAGAAAGAACACTGGATGAGGAAGAAGCTGAGGGATTGATCTAAATGAGGAATAACTATATTTCTAAAGGATTGATTATTCTTGAGAGTCTCTTTGATCAAAATGATAGAGCAAAAAAGCATAATATCAAAGTGGATGAAAAGGAGTACACTAAACTGTAGTTGGGACCTAAGAAGTCGATCAAAGTTGATATCAATTTCACTCTGGAAGAGCTAGATCAGATCAAGGAGTTGTGCCATGAGTACCCAGACATTATCACTTGGAGCTACTAGGATTTGAAAGGCTACAACAAGGATGTGATCCAACATACAATTGAATTGCAAGAAGGATTGAAAACCTTCAAGCAAAAGTAGAGGCCAATCAATCCCAAGATTGAAACCTTGATGAAAGTAGAACTTCTAAAGATGTTGGAAGCCAAGATAATTTACCCGATTAAGTATTTTACTTGGATGGAAAATCTAGTCCCTATAAGGAAGAAGAATGGGGATATTCACCTATGTGTTGACTTCCAAAATTTGAATCAGGCATCTCTGAAGGATCATTATCCTTTACCTTATATTGACTAGATTCTTCACGTAGTTGTAGGAGCTCAGATATTTTCTCTGTTGGATGGATTCTTTCGCTATAATCAAATTTGGGTCAAGGATGAAGACCAATATAAAATGACATTCACCACATAATGGGGAAAATTTTCTTATCAACGAATGTCGTTGAGTCTCTCGAATACTAGAGAAAATTTTCAAAGAGCGATGAACGTAGCTTTTGGTGAGTTGTTAAATAGTGTCACTGTGATTTATCTGGATGATATAACTGTCTTCTCTCGTAATAAGGAGGAGCATAGTCTACATTTATGATAAGTGTTCGAGAAATACTGAGAGTTTGAAATATCCATCAACTTGAAGAATTCCATATTCATGAGAAAAGAAGGAAAGCTCTTGGGTCACATCATTTAAGAGAAAGGTTTAGCTATTGATCCAACTAGAGTTGAGGCTCTTCTAAAGATTTCATTGCTAGCTAACAAGAAGGATTTATAGTTATTCTTCAAGCAGATTAACTTTGTTTGAAATTTCATTGCAGATTTTACCCAAGTGTTAAATACAATGACTGAGCTTTTAAATAAAAATGTTGAGATTAAATGGACTGAGCAGAGGAAGTGAGAATTCATAGAAATTAAAGAAAGAATTGCTCAAGCCCCAGTTCTGGTAAACCTTGATTATTCAAAATATTTTATCCTATATGTCATTGGTGAATAGGAGAGTTATGCAGTGGGGCTCATGCAAAAGGGAGATGGTGGATATGAGTGGCCAATTGCTTTCTTAAGCCAAGTCATCCAACTGCATGAAGAAAAATACAATTTCATTGAGAAGCAAGTATATGCAGTGATAAAATCCTTGAAGAAGTTCTAGCATTTTGCTTCCCAGAGCAAAACAATGGTTTATATTTTTTACTTAGATGTCAAAATTTTCATCATTCAAGGAGAGCTTGGAGACAAGAGAGCTAGTTGGGTTTCCAAAATCCAGGAGTATGATGTTGAAATTCAACCAACCAAGTTGGTTTAAGGATAAGAACTATATCAGGAGTTGGAAAGAAGTGCTACTTTTGAATCTATTATTTGCCAACTTGAAGATTCAGTAAGAAAAAGTAATTTCACTAATCATTCTATAGTTGATCGTAATTGGACAAATGACCTTGTTGAATATTTCCATTCAGGAAGGTGTCCTTCACATCTTAATGCTTCATAGAGAAGGATATTTAGAGTACAAGCTCTCAGGTATGTGATGTTGCCAAATGGACCGTTCCACAAAAATATTGATGGAGTACTTCTCAAATGCATCAAAGAATCAGAGAAGCCAAAAATCCTAGAAGAATTCCATTCTAGATTGTTAGGAGGTCATTATGTAGGGAGACCTATAGCATTGAAGATCATCAAAGAAGGTTATTTTTGTCCCACTTTTTTTGTAGATGCTTTTAAAGTCAATCAGAGTTGTGATAAATGCCAAAGATATGTCATAAAAAATAAGAATACATCATTACCCCTTCATCCAATTCAAGTAGAAGTAGTATTTCAACAATGGGGGAGGTCCGAGGTGTAGACCAATTGGTTCATCCAAACCCCATAAGGGGGGCAGAGGTCCAAGGTTCAAATCTTTGACCTCATCGAACTAAACGCTTGTCCCTTTCCTGGTGCTTTCAGCGGCGTAAAAGGTTTAAAATGATTGTGGCATGGTGGTTATAAGGGCGGACTGTGCAAAGATCTGTGTGGCAGCTTTTGGTGCAAACAGCGCAGAATACTGTGGTGGCCATAAAAGCTAGACAACCTGCCCGGATTCGTGGCGGCTACCGATTCCACCATGTAAATACAAAAAAAAAAACAATGGGGCTTAGACTTTATTGAGGTCATTGATCCTAATTCATCCATTGGGCATAAGTACATTCTAACTGCGACTGATTATTTCACTCGATGGGTTGAAGCAATTCTGACCAAGAAGGTAGACTAGGCAATAATTATCTCTTTCCTTGAAGGATTAATCACTCGTTTTGGCATACCAGATGCAATCATAACGAAAAATGGAACTCCCTTCATTGGTTCTAGAATCAGTGAATTCATGGGTAAGTACAAAATTTATTTAAAGACTTCATAAAACTACTATCCATAGGTAAATGGTCTAGCTAAATCCACAAACAAGAATCTAATCAATATTTTGAAGAGGACTCTAGGAGACAACAAGCGGATTTGGCATCTACTCCTGAACCAAGCCTTATGGATCGATCGTATCTCAGTGAAAAATCAATCAAAACATGCCCTTATTTCTTGGTATACGATAAAGAAGCATTCTTGCCCATTCATATTGAATTATCGGCCCTTCAATTCTTGCACTTACTTGATGATGAAGATGATCAATTCGACCCCATGAGTGTAAGGTTGGATCAGCTTTTACAACTGGAGGAAGAGAGGGATAAATTGTATAATGCATTCATGGAACATGCCTAGACGACCAAGAATTGGTTTAGTAAGAAGACTTCAGAAAAGGTGTTTAAATTTGGCGACCTAGTGTTGAAATGAAACGAGAACAAGGCAAAGTCGGGAAAGCATCACAAGTTCAAGGAAGGCTTGCTCCAGATTTTTGATGTTAATCAAGTTAACTCATTTTATTTGCAGGAATTGGATGGTCATGCATTGCCAATTTTGGTCAATGGTCTTCATTTAAAGGCTTACTACTAGTGAAAATTGAGATTACGAATGTAAATATGTACATATTTTTTGTTTAATTTTTCTTTTTGTTCAAAAATATTGTTTCGCTGTGAAAGGGTGTTTTCACCAGCAAAAAGCCTTCTTCACCCCTTCTTCATAAAAAAATTAGAGGTGAAAAATTGGTCAGAACCCGAGACTTCCCAGGGACTTCCTAGGAGGTCATTGTTGGTCAAATATCTGCCTAAAATACAAACATACATTTGTGCGCCTAGACACAACCAACATTGAAATTCCAAAGGAAAGAAATGTCCTTTGAACTAATCTCCAGAGAGGTCTGGCTTCCTTACTAATCCTATACTGGTTTTAAGTTTAGAGTTGTAGGAAAGAAATGCAAATAACAAAAAGAAATGGGAAATATAGCCATAGGCCAGAAGATGTAGGATTGGGGATAGACTAGCAGTAGGAATCCAAATCAAGCATTTTAGCAGCATATAATAGAAAGAAGGTAAAGAAACTACTTATGATTTGTGGAAATAACTTCCAAAAGTACATTCCAGTATCTAGTCCCTCACCAGCAATATTCAAATCTAGATGCGAAATTTAAACTTAGCAGATAATGAACATGAATATAAATAGAAATGATTGAGCAGAAAGAAATCACACACAAAAATCATTCGCTGAACTAGAAGCCAAGCTCCTTCTATTTATGTAGAAAAATTGAAGTGTTTTTCTGTAGAGTGTCCATCCTCCTCTTGTTACATAGAAATGTTTAGTATTTATAGAGGTTTTTGCCTCTTTTATTAAATACACAAAAAGATAAAATTGCCCTGGATCAGGAACCTGCGATAGGGATTTCCTCCTTGAAAATTCTCTTCTGACGATAATGATCTGACTTTGATGGGAAAGACCTTGAGTGGTTGATCAGCTTGGGCACAAGTGCATTGGAATGCATCAAAAATGGAGGAAAACAGGGGAATTAGTTGTTGAATTTTGGCCACCTTTGTGCTTTGGAAATCTGCATTCACCCAAAAAATCTACCAGATATTGAAACTATTTTGAAAAGAGGTGAAACTGATAGGGGGTGCCTTTGGAAATTATGAAAATCATCCTATAGAATTTAATCTTGCACCCTTTCAGCATAAAATCCAGGAACATAGCTCCTTTAGCCACAATCATTAAATTTTCACCGTTCTCAAGACTGAGTGCTTTCAAAAAGCCTTTTTGGATGCTTTAAATTAGTTTTGCCCAAAAATATTGCAATACTTCTTTGTAAAACAAACTTGGGTGAAACACGCAAAAATTCATCTTTACTCCATCAACCAAGAATTGCTCTTTGGTTGGATTTGAAAATCACCCATCGCATGCCTTTGCATTTGTTTTTATCACATTGACCTGACTTTACATCGTTTCACCGCAAGAAGGGGCGAATGGGAGTCCCGCCCCTCTCTTGGGATAAAAATTCCATTGACCATTCTTGCCTTTGACTATGACGAGACATATTTCATTAGAAATAGCGTTCACCCCAAGGAGAGGTGCATGAAGCTTTCACCCATATTTGGGATGAAACTCTTTTAAAAATTTCTTACGTGTGGGGCCCATAACGTGCTTTCGGATGCCTTTGCAATGTGCTATCATCCCAAGGAGAGGCAAAAGAGAGTGTTGCCCCTCACTTGGGGTGAAACCCCTCTTGACTTTTCAACTTTTCTGACTTGGCGATTCATATTATTTTTCCTTCTTTTAAAATACATTCGCCCTAAGGAGAGGCAAATGAGACTTTCACCCCTCACTTGGGGTGAAAGTGCTTTGAGCTCATGCATTCCATAATTTCTTAAATTGGACCCCACACACCTTTCTACTTTGTGCTATGGGTTTTCAACTAAGGCACTTCACTTGCGCTTTTCAAAAATTGCTATGCTTTCGCCTTGTCTTCTTGATAATGGGCCCACCAATTTTACCTTTCAAAATGTAGTTTCACCCCAATGAGGGGCAAAAGGGATTTTCACCTCTCTTCTAGAGTGAAATTCTATTTGAATTTTCAACATCTCTTTGACCCTTCTTTTATTTGCCCCTTTCTTTCAAACGATGTTCACCTCACCAAGAGGTGAATGGGGATTTCACCTCTTCTTTGGGGCAAAAGAAATATTGACCACTTCTTTGACCTACCTTGTCGAATGTGAAAATAGATACGTTTCACCCCAAAAGTGCCTGAAAATGGATTTTCGGTGGTACGACTTCCTGGAGCCATAACTTTTGATCCGTTGGCCCGATTTTCTATTGTAATATATCATTGGAAATATTAGGAAGAGATCTATAACTACAAAATCAATATTTCATCCATTTCATCTAGTTTTCATCCCTTGTTCGGGCCTCTAAGGTCTTCATATTACATTTTTATGTCATGCTAGAGAAATTTCTCAGGATGAAAACTTTAATATCTCTCAAACTGTTCAGTCTAATTTTTTAATTCCTCTCCTTTCGGTAAATTTTCAAGTCTATAGGTTTCCATTTAGGCTGATTTCCCAAAAATAGTTACTTCCCAGTTTTTGCCTTTTTTGACTTCTAACTGCAGTGTGGTAAAAATGCCAACACTTTTGGTGGCTCACGGGGTATTCAACTCGTCTGGATGCAATAAACCCCAAGGCCTTTATCCATTGGGTAAAAAATTCATAATCGTCCACTAGTTTTACCTTTTGAAATGTAGTTTCACCTGGATGACGGGTGAAAGGGATTTTCACCTCTCTTTTGGGGTAAAATTCTATTTGACTTTTCAACATCTCTTTGACCCTTTACTTCTTTTCTTTGCCCCTTTATTTCAAACAATGTTCACCTCACCAAGAGGCAAATGTGGCTTTCACCTCTTCTGTGGGGCAAAATAACTATTGACCACTTCTTTGACCTGCCTTGTCATCTGTGAAAATAGATACATTTCATCCCAAAAGTACTCGAAAATGGATTTTCGATGGTACGGCTTCCCAAAGCCATAACTTTTGATCCGTTGACCCAATTTTCTATTGTAATATATCATTGGAAATCTTAGGAAGAGATCTACAACAAAAACTTGATGTTCCATCCATTTCTTCTAGTTTTCATCCCTCTTTAGGGCCTCTAAGGTCTTCATATTGCATTTTTAAGTTATGCTAGAGAAATTTTTGAGATGAAAACTTTAATATATCTCAAATCGTTCAGTATAATTTTTCAATTCCCCTCATTTGGGTAAATTTTCAAGTCCATAGGTGTCCATTTAGGCTGATTTACCAAAAATAGTCGCTTCTCATTTTTTGCCTTTTTTGACTTCTGACTGTAGTGTGGTAAAAATACCAACAATTTCAGTGGCTCGCGGGGTATTCAACTCGTTTGGATGCAATCAACCCTAGGGAATTTATCCATTGGGTAATAGAGTCATAACTACCTACTACATAGAATCATTTACTACTTGCACCAAATTCTTCCTACACTACCTTATTTTTTGGCTGTATTTTTCACCCAGTGCGAGGAACTTCGTCAAGCTTGGCTGATTTTCTCCACTTTGGGGTGCTCTGGCAAGACTTCGATCTCTAATGCCAATGACTCTTGTAATCCAAAAATTGGGAAAAAAGGAAATAAAGGTTGTTGAGGGTTTGGCTAAACAGAAGGAGCATAAATGGACGAGGCCATAGTTAGGCTCACCCTTGATGAGGTTGGTGTACTTACAGCGATGATGGGATTAACAGGGGTGAAAGATGAGGTAAATTATAGTGGAATACAAAATGTGTTAGGGATAGAGTTAAACAAATTAAAATATGGAGGGATGGAATAAATGGGAATGGTGAAAGGAGCATTGGTGACTGATGACTATGAAAATGGGAGGGGAACAAAAGTGGTGGGTACAATGAATGAAAGTAAAGTGGAAGGAGGTACTATAAAATGAAGGGAAACAGTCACAAAATGCTCATGGTCAAGAGAAGATAAAATGCATACCAGTGGGCTCCGACACCATTTAAGCCAATGACGTGGTTGGTTGTGACCTTAGACTTTTTTTTTTTATGCCACCATTTAGTGCCCTCAGCACTTTATTTATTAGCCAGCATATTTACACTATTTACATAATTTTTTGCAACATGATTGGCATACCGCCACCAAAAACCTAACTTTGGGTGTTTATCCAATGAATTTGTAGTATCTAGACTAGATCTGATTGTACTTTAGGTGATCTTTGAAGTTCATTTGTCCTCTCCCCAAAGTTTTCTAGGTTATAAAAAATATGCAACATGGCAGATTATCATGCATGCCAGTACTCATATAATCAATGAATAATATGACAAAGAGATTTACCATATGGGAGCCTTCTTCCAGTACCATTTATGGTGATGGCTACCCCCAATATTGCCACTTTTGAGAATCCACTAGCTATGAGGTCTTGGGTATGTGCTCCTCTAACTCCTTAATCTGACAGCAAGATTTTTCTGGTGATAGCCCTTCTATTAGGATCTCCTCAGGATCAGCGTCTTGATGAGGTATGCTTATCAATTTTTGGCTAAATACTTATGTGTTATACCCTGGGACACAAAAAGGGTGTAAAATTATGTCTTCTTCACTCTTAGAATCTACCAGTTAAGCCTGTTTACCTTCTTGATTCATCTCCTTGAAAATTCTCTTTTGACGACAATGATCCGACTTTGATGGGAAAGACCTTGAGTGGTTGATCATCTTGGGCACAAGTGCATTGGAATGCATCAAAAATGGAGGAAAACAGGGGAATTAGTTGTTGAATTTTTGCCACCTTTATGCTTTGGAAATCTATGTTTGCCCAAAAAATCTACCAGATATTGAAACTATTTTGAAAAGAGGTGAAACTGATAGGGGGCACCTTTGGAAATTATGAAAATCATCCTGTAGAATTTAATCTTGCACCCTTTCAGCATAAAATACAGGAACATAGCTCCTTTTACCATAATCATTAAATTTTCACCATTCTCAATACTAGGCACTTTCAAAAAGCCTTTGTGGATGCTTGAAAATAGTTTTGCCCAAAAATATTGCAATACTTCTTTGTAAAAAAAAATTAGGTGAAACAACATGTCATACATTTACATTTATCACATCTTCCATGCTGAAAAAATTCATCTTTACTCCGCTAGCCAAGACTTTTCCTTTGGTTGGCTTCGAAAATCACCCATCACCCTCCTTTGCATTCACTTTTAGCACATTGACCTGAATTTATGTCGTTTCACCCCAAGAAGGGGTGAATGGGAGTCTCACCCCTATTTTGGGATGAAAATGCCATTGACCATTCTTACCTTTGACTTCCACGAGATGTCTTTCATTAGAAATAGTGTTCACCCCAAGGAGAGGCACGTGAAGCTTTCACCCCATATTTAGGGTGAAACTCTTTTAAAACTTTATTTTATGCATGGGGTCCGTAACGTGCTTTCATATACCTTTGCAATGTGTTGTCAACCCAAGGAAGGGCGAAAGAGAGTATAGCCCCTCACTTGGGGCGAAACCCCTCTTGAATTTTCAACTATGTTGACTTGGTGATTCATATTATTTTTTCCTTCTTTTAAAATACGTTCACCCCAAGGAGAGGTGAATGAGACTTTCGCACCTCATTTGGGGCGAAAGTGCTTTGAGCTCTTTCATTCCATGATTTTTTAAACTGGACCCCACACGCATTTCTACTCCCTGCTATGGGTTTTCAACTAAGGCACTTCACTTGCGCTTTTCAAAAATTACTATGCTTTTGCCTTGTCTTCTTGATAACGATCCCACCAATTTTACCTTTTGAAATGTAGTTTCGCACCAATGAGGGACAAAAGGGATTTTCACCTCTCTTTTGGAGTAAAATTCTATTTGACTTTTCAACATCTCTTTGACCCTTCTTTTCTTTGCCTCTTTCTTTCAAATTATGTTCACCTCACCAAGAGGTGAATGGGGCTTTCACCTCTTCTTTGGGGTAAAAGTGCTATTGACCACTTCTTTGACCTACCTTGTCGTCTGTGAAAATAGATGCATTTCATCCCAAAAGTGCCCAAAAATAGATTTTCGGTGGTACGGCTTCCCGAAGCCCTTTTGATCCGTTGACCCGATTGTCTATTGTAATATATCATTGGAAAGCTTGGGAAGAGATCTACAACTACAAAATTTATGTTCCATCCATTTCATCTAGTTTTCATCCCTTGTTGGGGCCTCTAAGGTCTTCATATTGCATTTTTAAGTCATGCTGGAGAAATTTCTTAGGACAAAAACTTTAATATCTCTCAAACCGTTCAGGGTATTGGAGTGATTCTTTCACCATAAGTCTAATATTTTAATTCCCCTCCTTTAGGTAGATTTTCAAGTCCATAGGTGTCCATTTATGTTGATTTCCTAAAAATTGTCGCTTCCCAGTTTTTGCCTTTTTGGCTTCTGACTACAGTGTGGCAAAAATGCCAACAGTCACCCATATGAGCACTACTCTAGGGAAAAATGCTTAAATATAGAGTTCTTGAAGAATTAGAAAATAGAAATTCAACTTGTGTGGTGTGTCTTTTGGGTTCAAGATTCTGGAGGTGTAAAAAAAGATTAAGGAACAAAGGGCTTACATTTTTTACCCTTACTTTGAAACCCCTCTTTTTCGGTTTTTTTTTTGGCACAATTTTTTCATGCTCCTTTTCGCTGGTTGAAAGGTGGCTTCATTGGTGAAATTACCTTTCACCCCTCCTAAAAAAAGAGAGGGAGGAAAAAAATGGAATTGCTTTTCGCTAGTGCAAAAATCCTTTTCATGCTTCCTTTTCGGCCTTTCACCAAAAGTGCTTTGTCGCCCCTTTAACATCAAAAGCATCCATGCTTTTTAAAATGTTTTATTTTTTTAGGTGAAGAAAAGTAAAATCATGCCAATTTTAGAAGCTGGACGCCCAAGTTAAAAAAAGCACTTTAGAAAAAAAAACAAAGGGGGGAAAAAAAAAGAAAAGAAATAAAATAAAAAAGGAAAAAGGAAGTGATTTTGCCCAAGAAAAGAATTTTGCCCATGCATCCTTGCTTTTTGGAGCAAAATTTATTTTTACCCCCTTTCGCTCATGCATATCCTGATTTTCGGGGTTAAACTTAAGTTGTCAGCCATAAACCCCCACTTGCATGCTTTTTTTGGATGAAAAATGTAGCGAAGGTTATTTTTCGGAGCAAAGGAGAGCGAAATACCTTTTTGCTCTGCTTTTCTAGTGAACCCCTAGAGTGCATGATGTTTTACCCGTAAAAGTAGTAAAATTCATTTTTTGGCATCCCACATCAGCGAAACGAGGTGCTTATCATGCTTTTCAAGGTAGAAAAGTAGCAAGGCATGTTTTCTAGAAATAATCGTTAACGGTCGTTTGCACCCCCAAGAAGGAAAAAGCAATTTAAAAATTAAAGCAACCAATCAGAGCACTTGGAGAAGAGGTGGGCAAAACTGATAAATCATTGGAAATCGTGGCGTATCCCCAAAATTAGCTGACGCGTCGCAGGCATTTATTTTGGTAGGTGTGGTTCAAAATTTATAAAAGGGTAAACATTTCAGTTCAAGAATTCAAAATTTGCAAAGCGCCTAGTTGTGGAATTGTTGCAAATCATGGATTGTTGCAAAATTTGAAGTGATTTACTATCTGCTTGAAGGAAGTCAAATATGGGGAAGAAAATATTAAAAGCCAAGAAGGAGAAAGCTCAAAAAAATACTGAACCAGAAAAGAAGCAGCGAAAAGCAAGGGAAGAAGAGGAGGAAATCGAACTAGCGCCTTACTACGACCGCCTGGCGTAGATCAGTGACTATGTAACCACAAATAAAGGCATAGAGAAATTGTGCCAGGATGTTGATTTTTCTCTATAGAAGGTGTTTGTTAAAAATTCCCGTACCATGATATTCTACTCTTATCATTTTTGGTACTTGTGTATGCCTATGCACCCATTGACCAAGCTAGTCTGAGTGATTGCGCAGTGCTATAACTCTACTTCGAGAACTATGCAAAATGCCCAAGGAGATAAACTATTTAGTATTTCATTCAGCTCCATAAGGGACTCATTCGCTTGTGGTGCGCGACCTCCACCCGATATCATATTTAAAAAACTCAACCTTATGGAGCAGGAGGAAAGGTATCAGTCCACTGTTCATATGCGATAGTTTATGGAAAACCAGTTGTTAAAAATGCCATGTTTTGGGGAGTTGCCAAAATTACCAAGCATCATTGAGGGATTTCAAGAGCCTAGATTTATACTCAATGCTGGCATGGTTGGTGGGATTGCCTTCGGATTCCATAGTGCATAAGTGGCAGGCCTCACTTGTGCAATGTATTTCACAAGTGGAGTTTTATGCCCCTAATGCCATGACAACAACCACGAATCCGATTTTCTTTGATTGGGTAGATTTCTTAGCATGGAGAATGCACTCATAGTTGCAGAAGGTGCAAAGCAAAGAGGATGTTACTTTTAGGTATTGCTCCCTTCTGGTATGGTATTTTTTCTATCACATGCATTCTCATTTCACTTTTATAGTAGTAAGGAAGATAGATGAAACAAGGAGAATGTTGTCGGTGTATTCATGGACTTAGAGTCTATCCAGAAGAGAGTCCTATTATAACTTTAATAAAATGTTTTTGGGGCTTGCCCTTGAGTTGATTTATGGGGTATGCAATAGAGTGCCTCGAGCAATGAATTTAGAGGTGGTTGACAAGAAAAAAGGTGACATATTTTTGCTGACACAAGGAGTGGTGGTCAAAATTTTTGGTTTCACTAGGAAACCCTTTCTATTGCCATATTTCACCACCAAACATATTTTTGCCCTGGAGGTATCCTGGCAAAGTGATTCTACAAATGATACCTATGGGACAGGTAGGGGGAAGAAAGCTACATGCACTATGACCTTCTAGTTCGGTGGTATAAGAGTGACTAAGTGCAACCATAATGGATTGATTACTGAGACACTTACGACCACAAGTTGGTTGAGCTTCCTCAATGATGGTGGTACGATCCTTTGGGTGTTTTCACGAGTTTCATCAAAGCCAAGAATTTTCATTGTTGCCCCCGAGAAGACATCTTACAGTAGAGGAATAATCCCAAGGGGCACGACCTTGAATGGCATGTCAAGAAGATGATGTTTCTCCCTCCTTGGCATGATTTTTATGAGATGGAGGTCGAGTATGATCTTACAAATCATCTAGATTAAGTTCCTCCTACAGGTTTGTTTAATCAAATAAAAGTGAAATTGCCTGATTGGTTTGATGAAGAGATTACCAACTGGTGAGTCATGAGGGTCCATCGAAGTAAGTCCAAATCAAGTTATCTATTGGTAATGGATGAGGTATTTTTACTAATTTATGATGACCATTGTGAAAAGTACTAGCCCCTCTCCTTTGCTGACCTAGTGCCTCAAAGTATATGTAGCCCTGACAAGGAAGAAGATATGGTAAGAGAGGAGGTGTTGGTTGAAGAGAGGGCAATTATTGAAGAAGAAGAGGAGGAGCAACCGTCACCCGAGGAGCATATTTCACTCAAAAAGAGGAGCATGATTAAAGAGTACCTTTCCCTAGCATGGTGAAAAAGCCCAGAAGTGGTGCAGTATTTGTGCTTAGCACAAAACTACTTCCTTCACAAATGGTTGAGCAAACTATTTTGCAAGAGATACCCTCTTCGACTTAGCTGGAACAATCAATACCAATGGTGACAATAGTAGATCTAGAAGAAAATGAGGAAAAAGTAGAGGAAGAGAAAGACACTGTAGTGCAATAGCCTTCATCACTAACTCAAATGGTGTCAGAGCCTGCAATTATGCATTTTATTTCCTCTTCTCTCTCTAAAAAGCACTTGGTGACCATTATTTCTCCATCTACAATTTCCATATCTATTTCATCTCTAGTTGCTGTATCCATATCTTCAATTCCCACATCTATTTTACAGTTGCAGGTCACTAGTGCTCCCCTAGTTTCATCCATTCTCTCCTTTTCTCTTTCCTTCAATTAATTTGAATCTGCATTGTATCTATTTTACCTTTCATTGTCCTCTACTTCATATTTAATGCCTTCCAATCCTATTACCATTGTAAGTATGCAATCCCCTCTCAGAGTGAACGTAACTATAGCGTCCTCCACTTTCATCCCTCCTATTGAGTCAAACCCTCAATAGGCCCTTTTCCTATCTTCCCCAATATTTGTAGTGCAGAAGACACTAGCTTTCGAGATGGAGTTGTTGTTGGAGCACCCCATAGTAGAAAAGATCAAAAGAGCGTGGTAAAGTTCATCATGGTGGTTGAAGAATCGCAAGTGGAAGGATGCGCAAGCCCTGGAAAAATCGATGAAGAAAATGACTTTTGACCCAAAGGCTATGGAGGCTCACACTGTGAAGATGGTTCCTCAAGTCCAGAAACCTCAAGGAGAGATGGCACCCAATGATTATTCATACCAAGTCATCATCGATGATCTCACAAAGATAGACGTAGCTAAGAAAATGGGTAATATACAAGTGGAGATGAGCTCAATCTACCTACATTGTGAGCACTACAAGGACCACTTCTTCCAGGTTGAGGCAAATATAGTAGAGTTAGAAGAGGCTTTGGTGGCACAAAAGGCCCAACTGGATGTTGTACAGTTTGAATCTCAGTAGTGGTAGCAGAAGGAAATGCGCTTGGAGGGTGAAATAAAGCAGGCAGCCACACAACATCAAAAAACACAACAAAAAACACAACATATCTAGGCATTGCAAGCCCAGCTTTGAAATTTGCAAAATTAGTTAGCAGAAAAGGTGATGCAGTTAGTGATCCTCATGAAAGAGAAAATTAAGGAGGATCACAGTCAGCTACTGATTTATTACAAGATAATGGCGATGAAGGTAACGTTAGTCCTCATGTTCCTCCAAGAATTGTAGATAGTTGTTTCATATGACAGATATGTAGTAGAGTATATAGAGGAAAACCTAGAGCTGAAGTTGGATACAACAATGAATATTCAAGCGATGGCTCAAATGGATCTCCAATTCTACCCACTAAGTGATATGGCCTACGCTTGAGCAAGCGCAAAAATCACACTGCGTAGTTATTTATCCAAGATGGACCTAGTTAAAGAAGCCCATAAGCTACAAAAGACATTTGAGCACGAGAGGTACATTTCATTGGTTTACTTTGATATGATAACAACTAATGGTTTCCCCAATTTCGTTGATTATTAGGAAAATATTTTGGTAAAGAAGGACCTGGATGTGGTATGGGCTATTTTCATAGATGATGCTTTAGAGTTTGATGACTTGGAGGAGCCCATCACTGAAGAACACATGCTGCCATTAATGAGGAAATTCACTCGTATTGAGTCAGGATTGCTGGAACTCATCCAGAGGATCAACTACATTGATCTGGAGTAGGTTGAGACCTTTCGATATATTTTGGATACACTCAATGCTCATGAGGTGATTAGTATAGACACCTGGGCCGAAGTAGTTGTGGTGTATGAAACTACAACATCACATCTTAAAAATCAAGAAGAAGCTAGTACAAGTAGCAAGCAATCAAATGTAGAGGATAGTGGAGACTCTGAGCCCAATGAATGAAGGCCTAGGATCGATTGCATTCAGGTGAGTTGAATACCCCGTGAGCCACCAAAAATATTGGTATTTTTGCCACATTAAAATTTTGTAAAATTTTACCTGAAATATGTAAACAATTTTGCCAATGAAACTTCATAAATTCATTTTGAGCATTTTCACCACATTAAAAAGTTTGTTGAAAATTTTTCTAAGTGTTTGATGGGTGCATTTTCGGGCAAAATTCAAGCAAAATGCCTTTTCGCCCCCAGACGCAATGAAAATCCTTTTTCGGGTATTTTGTTGGTGAAATTACTTCTTGGTCATTTCGTTGGAGAAATCACTTTACCGGAAGTTTCACTCCCATTAATAGTGAAATTCCTTTTCGCTTCATTTCTCAGAGACATCTAGTTTCCAAGACGGGCCCCAATTTTGGCAGCTAAAGCTTTTCCCAGGTGAAGTTGTAGCAAAAGGGCAAGATTGGGGTGAAATTCCATTTCACCTAGGTTTGGAGTGAAAATCCATTTCTGAGCACATCTTGGGTGAAAACATTGGCAAGTGCACATTCCAAGCATAAGTCTAGGTGAAATCCCATTTTGGGCATGACTTGGGTGAAATGAAGATGAAGGCCCGTTTTGGGTGAAACTTTGAGCGAAAGATCATTTTAGAAGAAAACACCATCACCCCTACATTTTCAGTGCAAATATTATTTGGAAAAGGATTAAGGCTAGTAAAATTAATTCCTGTGGCGACGTAATAAATATATTCGAGACCACTGCTGTAAAATTGTTGAGTTTAAGTATTGCGTCCTTGTCTCAGGTGTAATCTTATTTATTTTCGAAGCATCGTCTACTTTGGTGGGTATTAATTTCCAAGGCACCATCATGGAGATTGAAATTAGATCAATGATTTTCACCAAAGCCTTGATACGCCATGTGATGAAATCACTAGATGTTTCCCAATGCATTTGCTAATTGGTTCGTTGCTATTGCCAAGGAGGAATTACTGTTGTTTGATCTTTGACTAGCCAACATTTTATTTTAATGTGCATTTAATTATAGAGGCGCAACCCTCTATAAATACTAAGAATTTTGATGTAAAAGAGGAGGATAGACACTCTGCCAAAAAACACTTTGAGTTCTCTTCATCAATCAAAAAATATTTGGCTCTGGTTCCTAAATCAGTGTTGTATGTAATTATTTTTTGCTTGTCATTTTTGTTAGGTTCATGATATTTGTTAGATAAAGTTAAATTTTGCATCTGAATTTAATTCCTAATAGAGAACTAAATGCTAAAATGTTTATTGGAAATTATCTTTGCAAACTATGAATGGTTCCTATGCTTTCCTTTCTGTTACATGCTAATTAAAACTTGATTTGAATTTTAGCTGCTAGTTTATCCCCACCTTACATTTTTGGATCATAGCCATATTTCCCATTCCTTTATATCATTTCCCATCTCTTTCTGTTACCCTAAGCTTATACCAATTGTTAGATTAGTATGAGAACCAACCCTCTCTGGAGATTGGCCCGAAGGACATCTCTTTCCTTCAGCCTTTCAATGTTGGTTGGGTCTAGGGCGCACATATGTTATGTACTTAGGAAGATTCATGACCAACAAGATTTAAAATACATATGATATTAACTTAGAAATAATATACCTTATTTTTTTAACTTATCAAATGTTGTTTTCCATTATTTTTAGAAAAATAATTTATACTAAGACCTTTATTTTTACTAGTATACCAATACATAGTCTATAAATGAAATAAGTACTCCTTTTATTCTCTTATATCATATATATACCACCTTATCAAGATGACGCTATAATATGAACATGAATTTAGTTTTTAATATATTTTTTTACTCTTTAACATATGTTTTATATTAGGTCCGAGGTGTAGACCAATTGGTTCATCCAAACCCCATAAGGGGGTGGAGGTCCAAGGTTCAAATCTCGGGCCTCTTCGGACTGAACGCTTGTCCCTTTCCTGGTGCTTTTAGTGGCATAAAAGGTTTAAAATGATTGTGGCATGGTGGTTATAAGGGCGGACTGCGCGAAGATCTGTGTGGCAAATTTTGGGGCGAATAGCGCAGAATACTGTGGTGGCCATAAAAGCTGGATAGCCTGCCCGATTCGTGGCGGCTACCAATTCCACCATGTAAATTCAAAAAAAAAAAACATATGTTTTATATTCTAGCATTATATTTGGTTGGTTTACATGATTATTTTCTTAGTTTTTTAGTCATCAAAATATTTGATAACTAAAACTTGTAACCTACATACTTTGGTTTATGCCTTTCTCTATATATGCAACAATATTTTTTACTTTCATGTATTTGTGTTCATTAGTTCCAAAATGTTAGAAATTTAAGTAGGTCAATGGTTTTAATGGATAGATCATTGTCAATGACTCGTGGGAAATCAAATCAATGGAGCATTTTTGGAAAAACAATTCCAATTAGAGCATGATTTTTTGTCCTTTAGTGAATTATGTCCAATGGAGTTAGGAATTTTTGTCTCTATTGTAGTTACCTTGATAATATGACTTTCCCTTTTTATATATATTATTATTATTTACACATTTCTTGCTTAATATAGAGGATATTACAAACGGTCCTCTAGTCAAGCTTATAAATTCTATAGGTTACCAAATTTACACTATAATTAGTTGACTATTTTAAATACATTCATATGAATTACTAGAACTCATTATCCTTTAGATTGTAATAAATAAGGATCACTAAAGTATAATAATGTACAAAACCAAGTGTTTAAATCCCTCCTTATATGTATATTTGATTAATTTCTAGTTGATGAATTTTTTACCTTGGGTCAATTTAATATATAGTAATAGGTTTGATTTATTTAGGAGTATATCAATAAGTAAGATAATTTCTTATTTTAAATCATTATTTAAAAATAAAAAATAAAACATACCACTTTCAAATATCCTCATCACTATAGAGCTATTCTTAAATCATCATCATTTTAAGATATTAAATATTATTTAATTATTAATATGTATTGATATAATCCATATTATATGTTGGTGTATATTTCATTTAGATACTATATGGAGTTGATTTCATTGTCCTTAAATTAAATTTTTAATGAAGTATAGATTGGATTTAAATAGTAAGATGAGAAATCCATTTATTAAAGTAGTGGATAACTCTTTCCAATCAATTCACTCTTTCTTAAAACTAGAGAAAAATGTTGCGTGCTTCTTAAATCCCAAATTATACATATTATAAGCTTGAGAAAAGTCTGATTAGTGAAAACTATTAAACATGAGTTGGAATTTAAATTAAGCACTTCTTTAGTAATCACTTTTTATTTAATATTTTCATTTTCAAAATAAATGTTTCTTATTCCTTATAAATAATATCATTTATAACATGTTTCAATATTCTTGTAATGATTTTAATAGTAATCTTATAACTTACATTACATGAGCTAATTAAATTAAAATGTTCTACATTTAAAATATATGCATATTCTTTTGAGGAATGAAAGTTATTGGCTTATCATTAAGCTATTTAGGTATATATTTGGATATGGTTGATTCTTTTAGATATATTCTCAATATTTTTTTATTATTTAACAATCATAATTTTCATGAGTCATGTTAAAAATAATTGTGATGATGTTTCGATATTTTAATGAGAAAGGGCTATGTTAGGGCTTGCACATAGTGTGATCACCATTTTATGCAAAAGCTTTAGTGTAGTTGAAGCGAGTGCATAGGACATACATGCAATGGATTGGATAAATCAGCAAGGGCCTATAGGCCCATGAAGGAGCCAAAACACGAGAAAGTCATAGGTTGATGGTGGGATTATGGGAGGAGAAACTGGTATGGTAGTCCTTTATTCTAAAAAACTTTATACACAAACAAAATAGGATGGAAATAATATCAATATTATGCAATTAGATCATCAATATCTAGGGAAAGTGATTACAAACCAACAAGACCACTTATGCATAAAGGATCACAATATTTTTTAGCTTATAGTGCAGTCCAGTGAGGAAAAGTCCCAACTAGCAAAGAAACAATTCCAAGGGCAAAAGAGACCAAGGACCCAGATCCATGGAGCAAATCAAAGGAAAAGGGAATTTGTACAAAAAATATAAATGGAAGCAAAACTCTCCAATCCTGATATCCAAGCTCACTTGAAAGGACAAGCCATAGTAACACCTATGAAAAAGAAAAATAATAGGAAGATACACCAAAAAATAAGCTTCAAAGATGCCCTCAAAGGAGACCAAGACCAGGCAAGAGGTATTAACAATCGAAGAATATCGAGATGAACATTGAGGATGCCAAAGGTTGATTCGAGGAAATGGAAGCAGGATATAGGAGAGCAACAGATGGATCCTCTATAGTAAAATTAGAAACAAATGATATCTAGAAAGGTATAGATTTCATGGAAATAAGGGGTCTAATTTGTCAATTTATAGGTTTTTTTCAATCCTACTTGTGTTCAAGCTATGGGCTACCAAATAGTCGAAAACCAAAGGTAAATTTCAAATTTATGATTTATCCCAATGGCTATTTTTTAGTTATGTTTGCTAAATAAGAGGATAGAGAAGATATGTTTCAATGAGGGACATGGTTTTTTGGAATATCGAAGCTCTTCATGAAGCCTTGGCATACAAAATTTAGAGCAGAGGAGGAAATACCCTCAACTAGACCTGTTTGGATCAGACTTTTTGGTCTCTTAATAGAATTTAAAACCTATAAGTCCTAACTACAATTGGTAACATCTTGTGGATAAAATTCCTCACCCACATTCATATCCTTATAAGGAGATGAATTTAGTCAATAGAATATTTTACCATTGGAGATCAAAAATATCGTTTTCTAGATATCTATTAATTATTGTTGAATATAACATTTTGGAAAGACCAACATATATAGAAATAATTAAATAAAGTGGTAGATATTAAAGCGAATCATGAAATTGATATTCATTATGGAAAATTTATATTTTAGAATGAAATTGACCAACGAAAATTATATTTCTCTTAATGGGAATAATTCAAGAAATTTGAGGAAAATTAGCAATTTGAGAGGTTAAACTATATTAAAGAGAGAGAGAGAGAGAGAGAGAGAGAGAGAGAGAGAGAGAGAGAGAAGCCATATATGATCTAATACTACATGTAATATTTTAATTTTAAATGGTGGTGGCCCCTAATAGAATACACTTATAACTTATTTTATATACAAATAAACATATAAATATATAATTTTATGGGGAGCTAACATAAGTGGAAAATAAGCATGACCATAAAGATAATTAAGGATTTAAAATTTTTGCTTTATATATTAATAAATTATAAAATTGAAGGGATTTCATGATTAAATGTTAGGTACCCATATTAAGCTTTACTTGAGGCCATGATCAAATTTGTATTATGTTGTGTGTATAAGCCCTTGGCTCTTGTAGCCCTTGAAAAATGTATTTTATAATATTTTATTATTTTAAAGGTTAGTTACTTAACCTTAACCTAAAGGTAATTTGTATTTGGGTATATATACTCCGTCATACCAACCATTTCATTTTCAGTTTGAGTGTATACAATATTTCTATAGTGATATTATTTGATGTTCACCAACATCCGTAATTGCTTTCTATGTATCTATTTTTAGAGATACTGGGTAATATTTTTATTCCATTTGTTTTTTGGAAACTAATGTGAAATCCAACATGGTATAAAATTAGGTTTGGATATTAATTAATCAATTGATTATCCTTGAACAAATTAAATTTTATGTCATCTCCCAGGGAGATAATGGTATTTGGAACAACTAGAAGATTTTTGGTAATTTGAATATTATTTTAAAAAATGGTTTCTTCTAATATAACCCTAGGTTGACTTGGATCACATGGATCTCACTAGACTTGATAGATTTTCTCTATCAAAAATATTCACCAATAGGGTCCTTTGTTCATCTCTTGGAACTTAATACTTTTTTCTTCTCTTGGTATTTTTGTGTGATTCGTGTGACAACAAATGGTACCCCCAAATAGAAGGAAGAATTCATTGTTGACTAGTTGCCCCATGCATAGTGGCACATGGGAGAAAAAATATGATATGATTGATAGTGGTGTTAGCAACTATGAATCTCATAGTACTCATCGTGTAGTAAGATATTATGAGAAAATATATATAATTTGATTGAGATTTCCATTAAAACCTACAAAACTTATAGTACTTGTGATATATCAAAATATTACTAGTTTGGAAGAACCAACAAATATAATGCATTGTTATTGCCTTTATATTCATGAGTAGGGAGATGACTATAGGTTTTTTTAACTAAAATTGTGTACATAGAGACAAGAGCAATGATCTTAGATGATAGATGAGTTTAAAGAATGAAGTGCTAAAGAATGAAAAGGATTTCTTCATGAAAGAAAGATATTTCATTTTTATAAACTATAATAGGTTTTAGTTTATATGTCAACATATATATAATTTATTTTCAAGGTGGGATGAGGGAGGATTCACTTGCATCAATCACTTAGTACTTGAATATAAACTATCTTGACTAGGATCATCATTTTCATATCATCATGGATCCTTAACACAAGATGCAAAATATAGCCCAAATAGAGATAGGTATGTGCATGTAGGTAGATATGAAGTCAAGCAATATGTAAGCAAGTAACAAATAGAAACTAAAAGTAGATAGGCAACTAATGCAAACTTATATATAATATCTTTTAATAAGCATTATATTCATTGATTCTTTAAGTTCTTTGACATCAAATGTGGTGAGATGGTAATAACTAGAACCATACTTGGTAGTTATGATGTACAAACTTGGTTAATTGGGATAAAATTTGCATTTGATATTAGTTTTGGAATTGGAGTTATTTTGATTCTCTCTAAAGTCAAGATCACCAAATTTGAAGGAATATGATTATACCTTATTTCTATAGGTATTTTTAAGTCTTTGTTTGTAGAATTATAGGTTTTATAGGACATCTATTTATTTTTCATCAAGCAATTCAAACTGGCTAAGACGATTGAGACAATACTCATCTCTAATAGAAGAGTCTTACAACAAAATATGCAAGGGACCTCTAGCTCAAAAAAGAAGAATGAATCAAATATATAAACCAAAGAATAGGGTGTCATACCAATGGGTTTTATAACATTAGTTTGATAGGCCCACAAGGTAGGATACAACTTGGGATGCTAATCTCTACTACTTTTGTTGATGAAATTCTTGAGGAACTTGACAAGAGTCTTTATAGAAGCTTCAACTTGTTCATTAGCTTAAGGATATTAAGGCATAGGCCATTTGTGTTAAAGCTTGTATTTAGAATAAATTTTTGGACATCCTTGTTCTTGAAGGTTGTTCCATTGTCAAAGATAAGCATAAAAGGGACATCATAATGGCTAAGTATTTGGTTAAGAATAAAATTGAAGACTTGGAATCTAGTGGTTGTGGTTAAAGGTATGACTTTGACCCACTTTGTGAAGTACTCAATAGCCATGATGATGAAGTTATATCCATACGATGATAAATTTATGTCTATACAATGATATTGGGTTGATGTTTTTAATGATATTGGGTCTCCTTACCCTCATGATAACAATTCTAGAAATTTTGGCCATTCGTCATTTTCAAGTAACCTTAATTTTATAATATATTTTCATCTTCTACAAGATCCTCATATGGGTTCTCAAATAATCCATCCTACTATTCCACTATTTCGATAGTTTATCTAATAAAGCCTTCAATTGCTTAATCTATTATGGTGATGTTTTAGCTTCAACTTTGGATTTATCCTCTTTAAACACTATTTGTAGAGCATAACTATTGAGTAGTATTTTCTAGTTACAAACCAATGTCCACCAACCCTTGTATCTCTTATATCATTTTTGCACCAGGGTCTCCAAAGTGACCATTGTGTATTTGCATGATAATAAGTCTCTTTGAGAACAAGGTTTCTTTTCAATTTCCTCACTGTATATTTATTTTTCTTTCCTATTTGCTATAGCCAATTACTCCAAACACCTAATATCTTACCTTTGTAGCCAATTCATCCTCTATTTATGAAATTATGCTCATCAGTAGTTGCGTATAAGGAATTTATCACCTCAATTATGATGTCATATTATAGGGACTTTGTCTTGTTTCTTTTGAGGTGTGCCCCAATTTTATCACTATTCCTTTCAACTTTACAATTTATTCTCAGAGCTTAATCACTTTTTAATCTCTTCCTTTTTGTGCAACTTGTATTTGCTTTATTTGTTCTACTAGCTCTATATTTTCCTATTCAAGTTGGTGCCCATTTTAGTTCTCACGCTGAGCAAGATACTCTAATAGTACCCTAGTTGCTTCTTCTATTTTCACTTTTGACAAGTTTAGCCTTCAGTTTCTCAACTTATCACTACAACTAGAATTCTTTAGTGGTATTCTTCTTAAGAAACTATACTTCTTATTAGAACTATAGATTTTTGGCTATGATTTGGGTGACTAATAAGGTATTATATTTGTATGTTTATATCATTTTTCACACCCAATTGTCCATAATTCATGGATGATCTAATGGATAACAAATTTATGAAGTAGATCAGTTGATATGGATTTATTCTTGATAGGTCTAGTTCCAAAAATTTATCAATAAAATAAGTGGGAGAGATGGATAAACTTGAATGAATCACTCAAAATAGCCTTAATAATCATGACTTATTATAACCTATAGCTAGTTATGACTTCATGATCATAGTTGTCTATGAATGATCCTTTAAGTGTGTGTTCTTATTTCTTATCTATCTCTATTTTTCTCTAAGAGAACCAAATGTATTTCATACATCAATGGTTTTTTATGCATCAATGATTTACCAAACAAAGTCTAACCAAGCCCTACAATTAATTATTGCTCTAGGGTAGTCTTCATGGAATTTTTTGGATAAGTTTAAGTTGTTGATGCCATCATCCTTAGTAGGATTTGTTGTCTTGGTGTGCTTGGATGACATGGAGGATGCAAAGAAAAATTTAGTGGGGTGAATTATGTGGAGATGGGGATGAATAATTAAGTGGTGGTTGATGCTCTATTTGCATCTATATTAGGGTTTTAGTTAGTAGTAAGACTAATTGTGATAGAGATGGACTCTCAACATAGGATAAATATGGATGCGTGGTGGTGATTATGATAGTAGGAGGTGAAAATTTTATGATGGATGTTGTGTTGAGAGAATGAATGACTATTATGGTGTGTACCTCCTAGATAACCAATAATATCACTTATTGTTAGACAAGGATGTAAAAAAAGAAAATAGGATCAAAGGAGAGAAAGTAGAAGAAATAAGTGATAAAGAAGTAGAAATAGAAGAAATGAAAAGGAAATAAGGAAGAGTAAGAGGGGACTGATTTATGGATCGATAATAGACTCCAATACAACCTAGAATAGTAGGAGGGAAATTATTGATGGAAACTTAACAATATGGTATAGATGGCCATTTGGGCATGGCCTAGATAATTTTTCCACTACATGTAGGAAGGCAATATGTTTTATAGAGGTCCTAGCATCCATATTCTCCCCCAATATTATGGATATCCCAAAAAGAACCAATTGGACATCATCCTTAAAATGTTATATCACCAATAAAATAGTGAAGGCTAGGGCTTTATTTGAACCCTTTATGTGCAATACTAAGAAGTCCATCCAATAATGATAGTCATACCTATGGTTGTAATCCTTTTGGACCTTTGAGTTTCATGTGAACCATATCATAGGATAATCAATCATATTTAACATCTTTCTATTGTCCTCTTCTCTAATGTATAATGACTAATATTCATACTATGACGATTTTATACTTTTACCCTTATAATTATGTCTTTCTATATAAGCTTTGATCAATTTTAGCTAATTCCCAAGTTGTAGTACTAGATTCTTTGCTAGACTAGACATCTATATCCTATTGATGCTCCAGGAGTTTGTTCCTGGTCCTAATTTGAACCTACTTAGTGTCTCTTTCCTGAATTTTAATGAAGTGTTTGAATTTCCCCTCCTCCATCCTCGAATGTGGTTCATTAAGCATCTCTTTAGGTGTCTTTGTTTGAGAATGCAACATTTTTCTATTGGTACTCTTTTTCATTCCCTTGGATGAGCTCACTTTTGAGAATAGTACTTCAACTTGAACATTATATATAGGAGTGGACATATGAGAAGTGGTAATTATAGTAGATATTGACACTTGGTCTAGTTCTAGCATGGAAATATTAACAAAATATAAGGTAGTTCAAGGTAATTTTAAAAAGGAAGGGTTGGTTTCTAAAAATTAGAAAATTTTTGCTAAGCTTAAGAATGGGAAGATATTCACTTGGCTAGATGGAGTAAATCATTGAAAATGGGTGATTGATTTGCTAATTGTAAAGGACTTTAAAAAAGTAATTAAATAAGTGAATCACATTACTTAGGATGAGTAAATAACTTATAAAGGTAAGTGAATCAATTTATTTAGAGGACTTGGAAAAAATTATTTGATCTTGTTTGGAACAAGAATATAACTTGGCTTTAAATGAGCAATTTCCTTGCCAATGATTAAGAGTGGTTTTTTTATTCCAATGGAGGTATAATTCACTTCATTTGAGTGAATCACTACCAGCATCACCCCTTTGAAAAAAAATTCTCTCTCATATACTGTGCAATGTTTCTATTTAGGAAAATACTAAAAGGTCAAAGGGGATGTTGGTTTGTTCTAATATAATAAAAGCACACTCGAGCAAGATGAAGATTTTAATAAATAATAATTTTGGAAAATTTGGGAAACAACTCAACATGACATGGCTATGTAAAACTTGACCAATTCAAAAGTATTAGCTACAAAACTCACTATCACTAGGGATTAAGGTTTATAAGGAAGGTCATAGAGGTTTCAACATGAACAATCAGTGAAAATAAGGGATAAATGGTAAATTAAGGTTTTAACTAACCTTTAACTATGCTTGTGCTTTGTCATAAATACCTAGGTATGTGGTTGGCCCTAAATTAGACATATTTTCTTGCTTCTCTTAGATGATAAAAGCAAGTTCACTCCAATAATGGATCAATTTACTCCCAAGCCCAAACTTTAGCAATAATTTTTTAAAAAAATTAAAAGAATTTTTTAAAATTATGGGAGAAAACAAAAAGGAGAGGTAGTTTTCTAAGTGGCTTTTTCAAAAAAAATACTTAAACTCTTTTTTTGGTATTGTTTCATTTTTTAATTTTATGTTTATCTTAAATAAAGGGAAAAAATGAAGCAAGAATACTTGTCAAGAAAGAAAATAAAAGCAAAAATGAAAATAATTGATAGAAGAACAAGAAAATAAGATGTACACATTTACATTTTTTTGACATTACAAATTCCTCTTTAGAAGGGCCTCAAGTGCTACATACTAACTAAAATTAGCAGTGGACTCCCATCCATTGTCATAAGCCTATAAGTATTTGTCCCTATGACCCAAGGGATCTAGTATAATCTACTTCAAAGGGAATGAAACTCTCTATGACTTATTGGCTTATCCCAATGTTGAACCAATTTTTTACTACCATCTAATGTTGTACTAACTATTTAATCACCTTCTCCATTTATTATTATATTAATTGGGTTTGCATTGGATCAATATTAGTGTCTTTGAGATTCAATTGATAGAATATTTGAAGATAAAGGAGTCTAGGTTTGTAGGCAACACTTCTTCCTTCCTAAATACTAGATTGTAGGGTGATGATTCCATGGAAGATTTTAAGTGTCACCCTAGTTTTCCATAATACCTTTTTTTTAGATTTGAATAGAAATCCTTTTTTGATTTGGCTATTATCCTTTTCAAAATTCTCATGACATTTTTTGTGGTAGATTCTATTAAATCATTGCCCTAAGGGCCATAATTATAATCCATTTTCAATAAAAAACTATATTCTAGGGAAAATTTCATTACCTTGAATCCTATGAAGGTCATGGCATTATCAACTATTATTATGGAAAATTCCTAAATATAGTGATATTATCTTCTAAAAGCTAGGTAACCACCTCTTTTTTTGCTATCTTGACTCATACAAATTCAACCCACTTATTAAAGTAGTCAGTTGCAGTTAGAATACATCCATGCCCTACACCAAATAAGGGATTAATTTTATAAATTAAATTCAAGACCCACTATTGAAAAGGTTTACTAATAAAGAGGGTACCAATTATTGATTATTTTTTTGTTTATTATTTAGTAATCAATGCTTAACCTAAGTGTGTTACTCTTTTTCTTTTTGAAAATTATAGATGAACCCAAATGTGATACACTTGGCCAAATCAACCCTTTAGACAACACTCATTCAATTATGGCTTGAGTTTAAAAAACTTATTTGTTATCATTTGATATGAATTATTGGATCATGAGTCTATTATTTGAAGAACATTATCAAAAATTTAAACTTCCTTGAAGTTTTATTAGCTCTTTAAGAAAATATTGAAAGACTATTGAATGTCTCGATGATTCAATATAACTTATCACTAGTCAAGGCCTTCAAAGGCCTATAAGTTTGAGGAATATTTATCCTATGTAATTAATGAAATAAGTTATGCATATTGATGACCTTGAATAGAAAAATAACCACATTTTGAAGCATATCTTTTTCAAATTGGTTTCGTTGAGAACAAGAATAGCCAACAAAATAAATCACGGGTCAATATAATTTAGGATGGATGCATAAAATTATTTAATACATATAGATTAATATTGTTGGAATATATTATGCCAACATAAAAAAAAAAAAAAAAAAAAATTATAGTAATTATAGCATAAGAAGGCCCATAGATTTCATTTGGTGTGAACATATCATATCAAACTTGAAAGAATGGTCATGCAAGCCCAAGTTTGGCATAATAAAGTACTAAATTAGTTTAAAAATCTCACGTATTAGGCACAAAATATACAAAGTGCATTGTGATATGAATATAGGAGGTGGATTCAACCAAATTCCCAAGGGACAACCATGTAATGAGTGTGGCTACTTTTTTTTAAATATTATTTGGAAAATGACTCTTACAGATATCCTAAAGGAGTTAGAAAATTCTCCAACTAAAGGAGGAATGCCTAAAGGCCATGACATATAGAAGGAATAAGGGAATGGTGTTTCCATCATTATCTTCTCATGTGATGACAACTGATAGTACTTACACCTATTTAATTTATCCTAGATGTGAATCATTCAAAAATCGCCAAACACACAAATAATGCAGAATGTACTTTGAGCTCTACAACTTTCTTGACAATCCTAGCTCTCTTAAAATGCAATACAATCCATAAATAAAATTTTATTTTTAATTAATATCCATTTGAACATGAAGAACAAAAAATAATTTGGTTCTTGTTAAATCCAAAATTTATAAACTTATGGATAAAAAACACAATGACCTTTGCCATACATATAGTGCCTTCTAGGCTATATCTTGCTCAAAAGTAATTATATCACCCACTACCCCAATAATTATTTGTTAACTACTAATCCTAAGATATCATAGGATTTCCAATTTGTCTAGAATAAAAAGGATTTTATAATATTTCAATTTATACCAATGAAATTAAATCATAGTTGATTCATGCATCAAGGAAACTAGGAAGAGTTAAAGAGGGTCTAAGTGGAAGACTTGCCAAATTGCATGGGAATAAAAGAATATCACAAAGTCACCAAGCCTCCAAATAGGCTATTTATCCTTACATGAAGCATCCTACCTAAATACCCCACATTAGTTATTCATCCTAGGGATAGGTTGATTCTACTAAAGGAAGTAAAAGCACTCATGTGTAAGACATAATGATTCATAGATTAGCACATTGGCTCACAAGAACAAAAGAGGATAAGGAATAAAAGTGGAGATTCTCCAAAAAAACATAGTGAATGAACAAAAGGAAATCTAGCAATACTATAAAATTTTAAAGTATCCAAATTTACGATTCACCATCATCATTATCAAATTATCGGTAGTTAGCATTGTAGTAAATAAAAATCACTCTTTAAAGGACTTGGCAAAATTTATAGATATTGTTTCCTAGTTGTTATATAATTCAAACAAGAATTATATAATCTGAAGTATTAAGTAGTGGAAAAGCATCTAAAGTGGCCAAATTAGGGTGTCAATTGTATTAACAAATCCATCAATAGTAATAGTCAAAGTAGTGGCAAGATCATCATAGTCAAGAGATAATGAAAAGCAATTATGAACACCACAAATCTGAGTTTGTTAGCTTTTGAATGCTAAATACTTAATGAAAATAACCACAAGATCTAAAATAAACATGCAATATTAAATATAAGATAATGGCAATATAATAAGCATGTAAAACTCATAAGAAATTGAAGAACACAAGCTTATACTGAGAGGGGGGGTGAACAGTATAAGACCACTTTTTACTTTTTCTTCCAATTTAATATTATGTTGTGTAAATATAGCAGTAATCAAAGCAATGCACATAAAACATACACAATAGATACACCACAATTTGTGTGGTTCATCCAATGTGGGATACTCCACGGAGAAAATCTTTTACTAAAACTTTCTCAATCAATATCTTTGGGAATCACTCCCAATTACAATGTTTATGGATATCTGTCCAAAGGAGATGTTTATCCCCTAATATCAAGTTCACGGATCTCTTCCACAAGAGAACTCTTTTCCATTTTTCTTTGGCTATGTGATATTCTATAAGACTTTGTCTTTTTACTACACTAATTGGTGGACCTCTCTCCACTTGAAGACTCCTCACTCAGATCTATCTTCAACTGTGCTATTGCTAGATATCTATCCACTGAGACTCTATCCTCTATACTCTGTCACATCCAAAGCTCTATCAATAGGCTCACTAAGAACCTACTCAATAGGCTCACATGGAACCTACTTAAAAATCTCACACAGAACTTGTCCAAAATTGAATAAAAAGCTCACATAGAACTTGTCCAAAATTAAATAACAAGCTCACACAGAACTTGTCCAAATATGCTCTAGCAAGCTCACCAAGAACTTGCCCAAATTTTCTCTAGCAAGCTCACCAAGAACTTGCCCAAAACTGTCCACAAATTTATCCCAACACTGTCCTCAACTTTATCCCAAAGGCCTTCTCAAAGGCTCAATCAATCATGCACAAAACTTCCACAAATTTGTCCAGAAATCTATCCCAAAAGCCTTCTCAAAGGCTCAACCAATCATGCTCAAGTAGTACTCAAAACTCATCCACAAATATATCAAGGCAAAGCTCAAATATGAACTCAACAATGAATGGCAATGTACTCTTCAATGGATGACAACAATGATCCATAATTATCTCAACTCAACTCAACTCATAGAAGCATAAAGAGAATTATTAGAGACTCAATATGTTCTAATCTCAATATCAACTCAACTCAACTCAAATCAACTCATAGAAGCATAAAGAGAATTTTTAGAGACTCAATATGTTCTAATATCAATCTCAACTCAAGTCAAGTCAATCTCATAGAAGCATAAAGAGAATTTTTAGAGACTCAATATGTTATAATCTCGCTCTCAAATCAAATCAACCTCAACTCAACTCAAGTATTATATAACCATGAAGAGAATTGTTAGAGACTCAATATGTTCTAACCGTAATCTCAAATCAACATAGAATGATGGAATATTTTATTTCATAGAACTTGAATAATCACTTCACACATCACTTGACTAGGCTCAATCAACTCAACTCAACCAATCATCACAAGGGACAACTCTTTCTCACACAACCCTAGTCCAAGTATGTATCAACCAACTCAAATGTTTCCAAAAATTCTCAACCACAAATCTCACATAACAATGATACTCATGTTCTTTTCTAACTCAAGTTCTTTCACAACCAATGGGCTTCAATAACAATGCTTATAAAACAAGGTTTAACCTCAACTCTCAAACTAGAAAACCTTGAAGCATTAAACCAATCACTTTCGAAAAGGAAACCACAATCAATCCTTTTCTCTCCAATGATATTTCAGAAATCAACCACCATAAATAGTCAATAGGATAATATGCCCATACCTTTTATGAAGATGAAAAAACCTCTTTGTAAATCTGCCACAATCATAAAATTCTTTTGCCAATCTTCACAAGGGTTAGTAGATCACAAAATAATCAACATTACTCCACTTTTCAATAATCATCACCAAGGCCTTTAATTGCACAACTTCCTTATCTCTCCTAAAACCACTTGTACCATAAAATAAAATAAATCAAAACATTGCATAACCTTTTCACTCCCAAAACCACTTATACCATAAAATAAAATAAATCACAATATTGCATACCTTGTAACCTCATGAAATAATTAATCCTCTTGAAAAAGAACAAGGTAAACTTCACTTTTGGAACCCCTTTGCAAAATCAGAAATATATCTTTACACACACCTTATTTTTCCTTATAAATAAGTTAGTCAAATAGCCCTCGAAATAATCTTTCCGACGATATATAATATGCCCCCTTTTCGAAATAAATTGAAACCTTTACATATATATATATATGCCAACCTCCATTAATTGCACATAGGTCGGCCCTCCATTAATTTAAACTTAAACTTTAAACTTTAATATTTTCATCACCGGAGGTCCTTTTTTGATGAAACAAAATTCCACCTTGGCTTTTAAGAAAAGCCCTTTCCACATAAGCCCACCATGGTTTTAAATAAAACCTTTTATTTTTCCTACCTTGGTTTTCATAAAAACCCTGTAAATAGCCATGCTTTCCAAAATATCATAAATGCTTATTTATGAAATATTTTGGCCACCAAAACCAAATGTGATCTATGTGACATCAATGATCCATGTGACATCAATGACAACATAAAATATCTCAAATTAATTCAAATTGACAACGAAAACTTCTGCAACTACTCATAAAAATGACATTAATGAAGGCTCATGAAAATAGTATATTGATATAAAATAGAGATTTCAAACTCTTCATACTTCATATATGTTCTACATTGTATCTACCTTGTTCTTTACTACACCTCTACATTGTGCCTTCAAAATGTTTCTCACAAATGCCTATATAATGAGATGTGAATCTTGGCCTTTCATCTTCCTATGACTATTCACCTTCCTATTCTATGGACTCATGTGCACATGGAAAACATGCACACTTACATCATTAATACTTTGCACATTCTAACAATACTTGCGCATTTATTATATTGCATAAAGTAAATACTCAATCCCTAATCTAAGACACAGTCTTAATCTAAATATGTACCTAGGTGGTACATTAGCATGTACCAAATAATGTAATATATTCCAACAAAGTTGACGCATTTGATGCATAAAATCTAAAAGTAACAAAAATAGAGGAGGTGAATTTGAAGTGCTATATAAGGATTCCTATGACAAGGTAATAGATAGGAGGTTTAAGCACTCACCTAAAAATTTGAGAAAGGAGTCTAAATGTAGGTATAAATTTGTAGACCAAAGTGACTCTACATCATCAATAGGATTTGGTAATTAGGGCTAGATTAGTATCTAGTTCCATAGGTCTAACAATTTTCCAAGCTAGTGCACATGCATGCTATGGCTAATGATAAAATAGTGGAAGTTGTTAATGTGACCACCTAAGACAAACATCTTATAAGGATAATTTCTAAATCCATAAGAGATATATTATGTACAAAATAAACATATCATCCAATGGTTATATTACCTACTATAGGTTAATTTTTTTGGTATAACAAATAAACATGCCACAAAGATGCACATAATTATAAAATCCTTTTGAATATAGAAAAATTTAAAACTAGCAACTAGTGCATCTTATATGGATTGGATTCTATGATGGGGAGGAGAGTGAAAAGGATGGGTGTGAAGAAAATATAGAAATGTAATATATATTGTAAATCCATGTTGACTCCCTAATGTTCCTAGACTACACCATTTACATAGTGGATTAAATAATGCATCATCTAGATAATTTTAAGAAAGGAGTAGTTTTTAAGTGTACTTCCTACTTAGTTTGGCTAATAGTATACCAATTATTCCAGTTTTTCTATGAGGTAAGTAGATCAAATTAAACTAGATGGGAAATATTTACCAATTTATGACTATATTATTATTATAATTATAGGACTAGCTATGATTATTATATCAAGTGTATGAACATATTTTTAGTAACATAGATGGGCAAATATCAAGGTTATTAGTAGTGAGAAAAGAAATGACAAGGGAACTCAAACAAGAGAGGATATTTCTATCTAGGTAACAGAAAATATTTTATTAGGTTATATTAATTCTCCATACACCCATTAGATATTCCTACATACATAACTAGCTATATTATTATCGTAAAGTTTTTGCACCAACTAATTAGGTTGACTAGAAGTATTTTAAGGGGCAAAGGAAGTAAAAATTGAAAAATATCACAAATAAATCCCATGAGTAAAGTATTTTCAAATCAATTAGAGAGTAGCTTAAAATAACTAAGGATTGAAAACTAATAGGATTATTGGTCTTGTGATCCTAAAGTAATTTTCTATAATACTTTGATGAAAAATGTGATCAAGAATATTCGTGATCATGAAAAGAATCCTATTACAGAAAAGGAAAGAAACTTAGGCGAAGAATCTAATAAGGTAAAAATAATTGCATTTTTGAAATGGGAATAGGAAGTGCTAAAGATACAAAGTAATCAATTCCCATGGTTTTTATTTTATGCTAATAATTTTTTCTCTTTGTAAACTTTGTTTTTTAGAAACATTATCTAAATTTTTTAAAGAAGATTTACTTTGTATGATGTGCATGCAAACACGTAAATAATGGTAATACTTCTTAATTTGTGGAAACAAATTTGACAATGAAAGAAAGATTTGATATCACTTATGGTGAATGAGCACTTAGAATTAATATACTAAATATATATATATATATATATATATATATATTTATAGAATTATGATCAATGATGAAGATGATGCTATTGCTAGAGGTGAATACCCAAAATAAATGTGTTGTATATACCATTGGGAAGGGACATAATGGTTCACATAGTGTTGTATTATATAAATTAGATGAGTGTATGTATGCCTTGATATGATTTCATCAACTGACATCTTAAAGGATATATTGGCATAAACTACTATAGCTTGCTCATGAACACACCAAGAAGACACTAGACATGCTCTTGCCATCCACATTTATCTTATCAATAATATTCCATCCATGGTTTTTATGGTAGGTGAGAACTATCATGAAATATAAATAATGTATTGAATGGACCATCCCATTTTTCATTCTCTAGCATCATTAATATGTATACCATTTCAACACATAACTAGAGAAGAAGAATAAAAAATAATTATCCCAAGAAGAAACAAATTCCAATTATTGCATTTTTTCTCATGAGGGCTACCTTAGAGAAAAATGCCTAACATGCATATTATTATGGAGAGGAAAAGAGTGGTGAGGTTTTTGAACTATCCTTTATAAAATCTTACTAAAAGAGGGATATCTAGTTTTTCAATGTGGGTATTGATAAAGGTATTTCTCATTCACTTGGGAAATTTGATCATGACACCTCAAAACTATATGCTTAGTTAAAAAATGGATAATTTCCTTTGAATAAAGGGATTAATCACTAAATTTATCAAATCCATCATTGGTGTCATTCCAAATAATTTTATTAGTTTTTTACATGTACAAACTATTGCTAATTGTTAGGAGTACCATTATTTGATATCCTTGCAAATTAATTAATTTTTAATTAAAAATATTTTCTAGTGATACTTTTGAATTAAATGAAAGAGTTATAATTCTATGATAAATAATGCAAAGGTATTTGTATATATGTGTTTATTCGATTTTAGTAAGATGGAATAAAATTTTGATTATATTTTCAATGAATTAATAAGGATTGTAATCGTTAGAAAAAACATTTTAGGTCACTTTTTTTTAAATTCTCTTTCCAAACTAGATAGGTCAAAAGTGCAATAATAGATTATGAAATGCATTCTAAGGTTAGTACCTATCCTAGGAAAAGAATAGTAAGTCAAAAAAATATTAAAGAAAAAATCAAAGAGTTTGTGTTTATTACTAGAAAAGAATTCTTGAGTCTAAACAATTTCCTAAGAGATTTTTCTATAATTCATGAAAATTATGATTGCTAAATAAAAATATATTAAGAATGTACCTAAAGAGGGGGTCCTTGGTTTATGGGAAGAGTAGGACTCTTCCTTACCCGTTGGTATGAGGGCTTTTCACCTGAAAATATAAATATATCCCTAGTACCAGTTTAGGTTAGGATTTTTGGGTTGTCCATTCAATTTTGGAAAATAGATACCTTTAAGGAAATAGGTAATACTTTAGGAGAATTACTTGAGATTTCAGATACAACAAAAGATGGATTATTGGCTTTTTATGCTCGAATATTGGTCATGATTGATATAAGTAAAGCTTTACCATAATCAATCATTCTTAAGTATGGGGATGATATGTGGATCCAAACCATAGATTATGAAAATATATCTTTTAGATGTAGAAGATGTCATGAGGTGGGGCATATTGAGAGATCATACCCTAAGAAGAACCTAGCATAATCAGAAAACCACAAGAGAAACTTACCAATTGTTGTGGATGAAGATGGTTTTCAACTTCCAAAAAATATATATAGAAAAATGAAAGAAAATAAATAGTGGAGACCAGTAAGGAAGGATATTGGAATAAATACCAACTCTTTTGAGGCTTTAGCCTATGAAGAAAAAGTAGATTAAAGCTTAAAGGACACAGTACAATAGTTTCAACATATTAACAAGGAATCATCTATTCAGTATGATCTTGATTTAAGGAAGAACATTCTCGATGAACCTAAGGAATGTGTCTCATCATATTTTGAAGACTCTCTTGAAGTACCATGCACCATTCAAGAAAAAAATTGGTAAATAAAATGCAGTTTTAGAAGTTAATACCTCTACCATTAATAAGGAAATATTAGAAAATGAGCAGGACAAGTCAAAAGCTTCTATAATAGATCCAAGAGAGGATAAATATGATGAAAAATAAAATTATGAAAGAATATTAATAAATAGAATAGTAAGACCTACTCCTGATATAGGCAAGGCAAAAAGAGGAAAAACCCTCAAATTTTCAAGCAAGATCTAGGGAAGCAATAACAAACATAGAGAAAAAACACAAACTAAGTTGATTGAACTTCTCTTTACCAAACAACAAAATGATATTAGTAATACGTAGGAAGGGCCAAAATACCCCAATGAGACATGATTATCATCTCATGGAATATAAGGGTGCTAATGCCCCCTTAAAGTAGAGGTGTATTAGGGACCTATGTTTAAGTAATAATCTTGATATTCTTTGTATCCAATAAACTAAAATGAAAAAATAAGTTTCAAAAACTATGAAAGTAGTTTGGTCAATATGTGAATGGGATGCTATGGATTCTGAAGGAGTGGTAGGGGGGATTATAACTTGTTACAATTCTTCTAGAACCTCCTCTGTAACCATTCATAAAACTAGGCATTGGTTAGCCTCTTTAGTCACTTACTACTTTGCAGATATTTATTTTATCCTTATCAATGTTTATGGACCTACAACTCAATTAGGTAGATTAGAATTTTGGAGTGGGATTGAATCCTTTATGAAAAGTAAAGACCAAGAAACCCAATTCATGATCATAGAATATTTTAATGCCATAACCAAGTTGGATGAAAAATTTGGGGGAATTAGAAATTGAACCCAAAGTATGAAAGAATTCTCAGCTTTTATTCAAAACAATAATCTATGGGAGGTTGAGTTTGAAGAAGACAACTATACTTGGACCAACAATAGGAGAGGCCAGAACCTAATAGCAGAAAAATTAGATAGATGCATTCTCTCAAATCATTGGTTGGATGAAGGAACTTGTGCTAAAATTAATACCTTAACAAGGATTGGTTCATATCACTGGCCAATAAAAGTTAAAATGGTGGTTAGTAAATTTAAAAAATATCATATTTTAAATATGAGCAGATGTGGGAAGGTCATCCTCAATTTACGAATATGATAGCTTAAACATGGAATTATTCAAGTAATGGTGGGTTGTATACTCTTCCAAATCAAATTAAATCTGACATTTAGATTAAAATAATGGAACAAGAACACTTTTGGAAACATTTTTTAGAAGAAAGAAGAACTAAAAGATAAAATTCTAAAATTCCAAAAAGGTGAACATAATAATCCAAGATCAGAGAAAAGTGAGTTGCTTAGTGAATATCATAATATTTTGAGTACGAAAGACAAATTTTGAAGATTAAAATCAATACAAACTTAGTTAAAAGGAGATAAAAATACAAAAAAAAATTATAGGATGGCTATTATACAGAGATCAACATCTAGAATTAGTAGAATTAAATCAATAGAAGGGGTTTGGATTGAATACTAGAGTGAAATTAGAAAATAGGCTAAGTATTTTTATCAAAATATTCTAGGATCAGAGGAGACTGAAGTTCTTAATGATAAACTTCTTCAAGATGTTCCTTCAGTTATAACGAATGAAGACAATAGGAAATTGATGTATCCTATTACTCTAGAAGAAGTTCGTTTAGCTATTTTCTCTTTGAATAAGGATAAATCCCCAAGTCCAAATGGGCTCTCTACAATTTTTTACCAACATAATTGGGATATAATGAAGGATTATTTATTGGTGGCAGTGGAACAATCTAGGGTAAAACAAGATGTATCTTATAAAATAAATGTAACATATCTTACTCTAATTCCAAAAAAGAATGATGTTGAATTGTTTAATTCTTTTAGACCCATAAGCCTATGTAATATGGCATATAAAATTATCTCCAAAGTGATGGAGAATAGATTAAGGCCATTGTTAAATAAAATCATATTAGAAGAGCAAGGAGGATTTGTGAAAGGGAGACAAATTCTATATAGGATCATAGTAGCTCATGAATTTATACATTCAACAGCTTCAAGAAAAGAGAAAGCAATGATCTTAAAACTTGATATGAGTAAAGCTTATAATAGGATTAATTGGGATTTTCTTTTTGTAGTTTTAGAAAAGTTTGGTTTCGGGGAGAAATGGGTTGGATGGATTAAAGCTTGTGTCTCTACGGTTTCTTATTCAGTGTTGGTCAATGGGTTAGTGATAGAATCTTTTAAAGCCAAGAGAGGCCTTAGACAAGGAGATCCTCTATCTCCTTATTTGTTCATTATTATGGCATAAGTTTTGAGTAGGAACTTAAAGAAGGCTTACAAATATGGGCTTATAAGTGGACTTAAGGTTAGTAATAACATCATTAACATCATCTATCAATAGTTTGTAGATGATACAACCCTTTTTGGAAGGGCAAGGATAAATGAGGCTAGAACATTGGATAACTTTTTAAAAGAGTACAAAAACGTTTCAGGGCAAAAAGTTAATAGGACTAAATCCAAAATTTACTTCCTTAACACTCCTACTAATATCAAAGCAAGAATTTATAGGTTTCTTCAAATGGAGGAGGAAAATTTACCAACAACTTATCTAGGGATGCCTTTATTTGAGGGGAGAATGAGGATAGATTTATGGAATCCAGTTATTAGTAAAGTTTAGAATAAACTTCCAGCTTGGAAAGGTAGATGGTTATCATTAGAAGAAAGAGTGCAGTTAATTAAGCCAGTCTTACAAGCCATTCCAACATATTATATGTCATTGTATTCTATGCCAAAATAAATTGAAAAAAGTTTAATCTATATTATGTGATACTTTTTATGGTTAGGTTTACATGATAAAAGGAAATTTCCTTTGGTGAAATGGAGCAAGTTGTGTGATGATAAAACTAGGGGAGGTCTTGGTTTAAGAGTTCTTATAGATGCAAACTTAGCTCTTAGGGGAAAAGTAATCTAGAGATTATACAAAGAGAGTCAAAGACAATGGGCAAAAATTCTTCTAAGTATGTTGATACCAATGACCCAAGTTTAATATTTATTGCATTCTCTCTACCATATGGTTCTGCTCTTTGGAATGTTTTAGAAAAATCTATTGATCTTATGATTAAAGGTTTAATATGGGTGGTGGGATTTGGACAAAAAAAAATCGATTTGGATGGATACTTGGTGTGATAAAAAACCACTCAATTTAGATCCAATTTTGAAACCTTGGATGAGATTGCTTCAAGACAAATATGGTGATAGGGTTTCAAACATTTTGTACAAGGATCGAGAAGGAAGATACAAATTGAAAGAACAATTTTTTACAAGTATACAAGACATTGATGCTAGGAGGAAATTGAGTAGAAATATAACAAATGTGATTATTCTGAGGGGAGCCAAGGATAAATTGATTTGGGAGTTGAATAGGAGAATACACAACAAGAAGTAGATGCAATGTACAACACCAACAAAATAATAATGTCACTAGAATATGGAGGGATATTTGGGATAGCCCAAGCATTCCTAAAGTCAAAATGTTTGTTTGGCTAGTAGGTCATAGAAGTATTTTATCCTAGCATAACCTTATGAAAAGGGGTTTTCATGGCCCCTTTCAATGTGTTTTTTGTAAAAAGGAAAAGGAAAGTATAGACCATATCTTAGGACATTGCTCAATAGTCTGGAATATATATCAATGGATTTTTAATATTTGGTAAATGCATGGTGATGAATAGTAGAATTGAATATTGGTTAAAGCAATGGTAGAGCACTTATAAAAGTGAGGCTTTACATACAGTATGAGATATATCAAAAGATACAATACTTTGGACCATATGGCTAGAAAGGAATAGAAGAATGCTTAAGGGAAAGGAAATCAATTTATAGGTAATGAAAAAGAAGATATGTTTAGCCATAGAGGAGTCTAAACCAACCCTATCAACTCACCCAGTCCCTAATTTGGAACCAAAGAGCCTTGATAGATGGATTCAAGTCATTAAATGGAATTATGATGGGTACAAGAGAAGCAAAAAGAAGGCAAAGAATATAAAGTGAAACCTACCAAATGTGGAGTGGGTTAAATTGAATTTTGATGGAGCATCTAAAGGAAATCCAGGACCAACATGAGGAGGAATAATTAAAAATGATAAAGGAGATATTTTGTCTCATTATGCTTTCAATAGTGGATTTAAGACAAATAATGAAGTTGAAGCTTGTGCAGCTTTAGAAGGGTTAAAAATATGTAAACAAATGAAATGGAATAGAGTATGGATAGAAGGTGATTCTCTCATAGTAATAAATGCAATTTTAAGGAAAGCAAAGGCTCCTTGGAACATACAAGAGATAGTTGTGAAAATTCAAGATCTTGCTAAAGAGTTTGAAGAAATCGGGTTTACACATATATTAAGGGAATGAAACAAATGTGCATATAAGCTAGCCAATAGAGAGGTTTTGATTGTGGATTGTGAAGTTAAATTCTCCTTTCTTTGGTTAGAGGAAGTAGAAAGTTTAGTTGAAGCTAACAAAAAAAATGTTGATTGCTTGAATCAATTAATGATTAATATTTACTTTAATGTTTTCCATTGGTAATATCTGCTTTATTTTGCAATAATAATGTGTTTTCATTTAGACTATTTATTATAATTTTGTGGTTGCTCTTGTGTTTCAAGAAGGAGACTAACAATCCAGATTTGATAAAGCTAACTATGATAGTGTGATGTTTTGGAATATTACTTTACTAAGATGCAAGGCATAGATAGTAGAGATGAAGTTTTGAAATTGTGAAGGCTACTAGGAAAATGTCAAAAAAAATGCTAAATTATGAAATAATTGTGTTCATACAAAAAATTGAAAAGATCCAAAAAAAATGAAAATAAAAAAATCAGACATTTTATGTAAAATGATGTAGGTTTCTAGTTATAGCATCTCAATTGAGATGAGAAACATATCTATTTGTAAACTCTCAAGCTGTAAAGAAGAGAGATGTAATTTGTTAAAGATGGGGAACCCAAGTACAACCCCTTATTATCCAAAAAAAAATGAATTTCTCTTCCTACTATTTAAAATCCAACCTATATTTCATCGTATATTCAATTTAAAGACAAGAAAATCAGCTCCATATAATATCTAGATAAAAGATAAACTAACATATGATATTAGATCATATCAATACATATTAATGATAAAGAATGTTTAAAATATTAAAATGATGATGATTTAAGAATATTTGTGAGGATATTTTATTATATTGATAAAATCATAATGACGAGCATATTATATCATATCAATACATATTAATATAAAAGAAGAATGTTTGTTCCAGGGACAGTGCAACCATTCAGGGCTTTGGCTCTTCTTCAAGAGGTCCAAGGTTCAAAGCGTGGCGTGGGTGAGTGTGTGAGGGGATGGGTGTGTGGTGGTTATGTGTTAAATTCTCTATTGATAAGCATAGCTCTCGGCTTTAGAAGGGATCATGGTTGGGGGAGCCTGCCCAACCCTCCAAATCAATTATATATATATATATATATATATATATATATATATATATTTAAATATTTTTTTATGAGGATATTTGAAATTAGTAATTGTAAGGGGATGGCAAGTCTCGATGTAATCCTTAGGTCGTTGGTTCGAATCCGGCGAGTCGGATTTTGTAAATATTTTTAGTATTTTATTTTCCATCTTAAATAATATAAAGGTGGTCGCTTTAAAAAAATAAATAATTTTAAATTTCTATTATTTAAAATGAGAAATCAATGTATATCAATCAAAAAATATATCGGTTAGTGTAAAAAACCCCTACAATTGCCAATTTCAAATATATCAGTACTATTCTACCACTACACTGGATGCTTTAAAAAAATAAATAATTTTAAATTTCTATTATTTAAAATGAGAAATCAATGTATATCAATCAAAAAAATATATCGATTAGTGTGAAAAACCCTTACAATTACTAATTTCAAATATCCTCATAAAAAAATATTTAAATATATATATATATATATATATATATATATATATATATATATATATATATATATATATTTTAAATATTTTTTTTATGAGGATATTTGAAATTAGTAATTGTAAGGGTTTTTCACACTAATCGATATATTTTTTTGATTGATATACATTGATTTCTCATTTTAAATAATAGAAATTTAAAATTATTTATTTTTTTAAAGCATCCAGTGTAGTGGTAGAATAGTACTGATATATTTGAAATTGGCAATTGTAGGGGTTTTTTACACTAACCGATATATTTTTTGATTGATATACATTGATTTCTCATTTTAAATAATAGAAATTTAAAATTATTTATTTTAAATATATATATATATATATATATATATATATATATATATATATATATTTAAATATTTTTTTATGAGGATATTTGAAATTAGTAATTGTAAGGGTTTTTCACACTAATCGATATATTTTTTTGATTGATATACATTGATTTCTCATTTTAAATAATAGAAATTTAAAATTATTTATTTTTTTAAAGCATCCAGTGTAGTGGTAGAATAGTACTGATATATTTGAAATTGGCAATTGTAGGGGTTTTTTACACTAACCGATATATTTTTTGATTGATATACATTGATTTCTCATTTTAAATAATAGAAATTTAAAATTATTTATTTTTTTAAAGCGACCACCTTTATATTATTTAAGATGGAAAATAAAATACTAAAAAGATTTACAAAATCCGACCTGCCGGATTCGAACCAGCGACCTAAGGATTACATCAGGACTTGCCATCCCACTACAGTCCTCCGCTCTACCAACTGAGCTAAGGTCGGATAGTTACACTGGGATCTCCAATCCATCTAATTGAATATATATATTCGTACTGAAAAAATCGAAACACGCAATATTGAAAACGAATAATGTTGTCTAAAATATTAACTCGCCAGTGCTTTCAACGAGAGTTGAACTCATGACCTCCCGCTTACTAAACGGGTACTCTAGCCAACTGATCTATGAAAGCAGATCTATTGATTGTTGGGAGAATTTTATTTATTTATTAATAATATCAATGCAAGTCAAAAGGAAAGTGAATGAGAAATATTAATAATAATAAATGAGGCGTACATGTTGTTGAAAGAAAATTATATGAGTTGTCCATCGATAATGATAATGATAATGATGATGGAGATGGACTTCAAGTTGGAATTTTTGTTTTAGAACCAACTAAATTCAATGCTGTCTATGCCACGCAATTCTCTTCACTGCCTCCTCCTTGGTGAAGCATTTTTACTTTACTTGCTACAATGAACATGAACATAATCGTTTTTAATTTTCCCCAAGGTTCTATTTTTAAATTTCTATAGATATCCATTAATATCTAAAAACATTTGTTTCTTTCACTTATTATTTAAGATCCATAAGCCTTCTCTTATAAAAAAAATCATTTGTTCTAATTACATGTTGATGTTTGAAATAGCATCTAGTGGATTAATCATCCTCTTCCATCAATTTTTTTTTTAAATAATATATATATATATATATATATATATATATATATATATATTTTTTTTTTTTTTTGTTTTTTCTTTTTATGATAATATAAGAAAAGGATACCTTCAGAAACATTGTTGCTTGATTGAAATCTTTTGAAGATGATTTTAACAACTCAAAAAATCTTCATCAATACAATAATTTGACCTTCTAAAACATCTTTTGATCCATTCCTAGTTTTTAAAAGTAGACAGATCCAACATGCACTACTAATTGGGATCATTACCCAAATCGATAAAAAAAGATTTTGAAAAAAGGTCATCCAAGGCATATCTTGTTTTCATTGTCTAAATAAGGTAATTAAGATAGGATATATCTTCGGAAAGGGTCCTAGCATACATAGGTCTTCGGAGGATATCTAATAAAGAATTGCTTGCTAAAATTGCAAAGGATTGAAGCTAAGTTCTTAAAGATTAGTGGACATCTTTCAAATGATGAGGGAGATTCTAAAGGATCTTCCTCAACTGCAAAGGTCCACAAGAGCATCCATTATAGGGGAAGATATTTCTATCACTAATATCTTGTCTCCTTGACCTCTCAATACATATTATGGAGGATGTTAAAATTACAATCTAATTCATGCCCAAGGTCGACATTGTATGATGTAATATTGATAGGCCTAAGGGCATTAATTGTGCATGTATTGAATTTATTTTAATATTTGAGGCTTTTGGTATTTTCCTTACTAATTGAATTAGAGATCCATTTCCACATCAAAGATGAAGGTAATAGTAGAGGGGGAAAATAACCCCCGCAAACAATTCTTGACAAATCAGTTGGGATTTGAGGTAACAGTGAGGCTTATTATTTCCCTACACTTGAGGCTTGGGGATCAAAGGGTTCACTAGGAATGGTTTTAGGACTCACTTCAATTCTGGGATGGAAGGTTTGATTTGTTTAATGAGAAAGCACCTAAGTTTGATTTTTGACTATGAACTAAAGAACAATGCAAGGCAAACAATGATGCAAGTAAACAAAATGTTATTCTTAGAATGATTTTTATTTCAATGAAGACTATCCTAAAAATTACAAGAAACAAGCTTTTCTTTCTAAGCAATGGTCCAAGAGAATGCAAAAACAATACTAGCCTAAAAAACAAACTATATGCTTTTCTTATTTGATGCCTAGAAATGAAATACTTTCTTTTTCTTATGATCTAAAAACTAAAATTTAATTTCTTTAACTAATCTATCAAATGTGTTTAAATTTTATTTTATTATTTTATCTATAGAAAGTAGAAAAGAGACAAAAATACACAACAAACATCCTACAAGAGCTATCAGAACACTTACTTTATTTAGTGATTGATCCTAGCCAAAATTGTGCTCCAAAATCCTCGCCTGCAAATTCGAGTAGACCTAACAAATAGTGACAGAAGCTTGGAAAAATGATGGTCAGTGTTTGAGGGCTTGCTTAGGTCACTATGAGACTAAGCTTGGAGGTGTAGTAGTTAAGCCCCCTTGGTCCTTTTAGCTGACCGTTCGAAATGAAATGCAATTTTTTACCTTTGGAAACAAGCAAACAGAATGCAATAAAACATAATACAAATAGAAGAGGTGTCAACAAGAAAAGCAAACATGCAATGGATAAAACAAGGGTTTTGGAAGAAAAAACTTACCCCCAAATCCTTGTAACTGAATTTGTGTCTTATCAAGGGTGACAATGAATTCGAAAATAGAAGAAAATCGATGAAACCAAAGTTTTTGTCAAATTCGTGCCCTGTGCAAACGAAGCGTGAATTTGTTACAGAGATTTAAATTATGCCTATGGATGCAAAATACAATGAAAAATCCTAGCTAATAGGAATAAATGATCTAAATAAAACTAATTGATGCAATAGAACCTGATTAATCTATGGTGAAAGCAAAGGAGCAATGAGAAAGAGTAAAAGCAACAACCAAAATGGTGGGCCTCTCCTTCTCTAGAAGACAAGTCTTGCACATGATCTATCATCAAGGCTCCTCCACTTGATCACCCAAAGCAACTAATACAAGAAGCACAAAAGCAAAGAAATAATAAAGCATTAACCGTGGATGGATTCATGATGATTCTCTCTAAAAAATAGTTTTCTCTATATCTCAAAAGGGGAGTTCAAACCTTCTATTTATAGGAGGTTTGAAGGATTTTAGGTGGGAAAACAAAACAAAAACTTGGTTAAGAGTCGATATCACATAAGTATGACATAGGACTGGGGTTTTAAGATTAAAAACCCAAAATTGTCAAATTTGCACCCCATCTTGGATGATCGTGAATTCAACGAGGCTAGGGAAATAAGTCTAAACTGAGGGGGAAAAGGAGCTCAAACTTACACTTAGTAATTTTGAGTAGCTTCCTAGGGATATAAGGGGAAAATGACTCATTTGTATGGGTTAATTTTTCATGTCTACATTTTACCCCCTCTTTGATGCATTTATGGCCTAATAAATGCGTCAAAGAAAGTTGTAGATATCTACGAGCAAAAATGATAGAAATAAAAAGGGGTAGTAGGTTTAGGTGGAGGGACGATGTAAAGATGATGTCATTCCAAACACTTTAAATTTTTGTATGCTTTACGAGGAATTGATGATATTGATGCCCCCAAGGCTAAGGTGTCCCCTCAAGTTTCAAAAGGAATGAAATATTCCTAAAGAAAATTGAATTTGCAGATGCAAAAGAACAAAGAAGATGAATATAAAAAGTAGAAAAAGAAAGAGAGAAAAATTAGGGATAAAAGGGGAGGGGGTGAAAATGAATTCATTTTCATTGTACAAGAGGAAGAAAAAGAGCTCTAGAGAAAAGTAGAGAATGACGCTTTTGATGCATCTGCAACCATTGCAAGAGGCGATGTCGACACAGTAGCAAACTTTTTTTTTGATTGGTAGAAAGGGTGTTGAAAGGTCCCTGAACCTTGTACAAGAGTTTTACATGATTTCCAGATCGACCGAGGTGGTCCAAGAGCTAAAGATCAAAGAACGAGAAAAACGCCACACGAGGAAAGGTGTCATGAAATCATGACCAGTTTGGAAATGATGTCGCGAAATCGTGACATGTTGCACCGTTGCATCCAAGAGAGGAAAAGAAGTCACGAAATCGTGACAAGAAGCGCCATCGGAGCCGAAGGAGAGAAAGTGTCGTGAAATCGTGACATGCTACAAGGTTGCTGCCAGAAGAAAAGAAGTGTTGCGATATCGTGACATGTTGCAAGGTTGGTGCAAGAAGAGAAGAAGAGTCGCGAAATTGCGACAAGCAGTGTTATCGCGACCAAAGAAGAAAAAGTGTAGCGAAATCGCAACAGATTGCAAAAACATGGCCGAAGAGAAAAAGTGTCGCGAAATCGCGACATGTTGCAAAATCGCGGCCAAAGAGAAAAAGTGTCGTGATATCGTGACAAACTGCATCATCGAGGCCGAAGAGAAAAAGTGTCGTGAAATCGCGACATGTTGCAAAATCACGGTCGAAGAGAAAAAGTGTCACGAAATCGTGACATGATGCAAACCTGTGGCCGGACAGAAAAGGTGTCGCGATATCGCGACAAGAAGAGACATCACGGCGGAAGAAAAAAGGTGTCACGAAATCACGACATGATGGAAGACCGCTGCCAAAAAGAAAAAGTGTCGCGATATCGCGACATGATGGGAGACCGCAGTCGAAGAGAAAAAGTGTCACGATATCGCGACAAGATGGAAGACCACTACCAAAGAGAAAAAATGTTGCGATATCGCGACATGATGGAAGACCGTTGTCGAAGAGAAAAGTGTCACGATATCATGACATGATGGAAGACCACAGTCGAAGAGAAAAAATGTCGTAATATCGCGACAAGATGGAAGACCGCTGCCGAAGAGAAAAAGTTTTGCGATATCGTGACATGATGGAAGACTGCAGCCGAAGACAAAAAGTGTCGTGATATCGCGACATGTTGCAAGACCACGTCGAAAGAGAAAAAGTGTCGTGATATTGCGACATGTTGCAAGAACGCGCCCGAAGAGAAAAAGTGTCACGATATCACGACATGTTGCAAAGGCACGGCCAAAGCGGAAAAGTGTCAGATATCGCGACACGTTGCAAAAACGTGCCCGAAGAGAAAAAGTGTCACGATATCGCGACATGTTGCAAAAGCACGGCCAAAGCAGAAAAGTGTCGCGATATCGCGACATGTTGCAAAAATGTGCCCGAAGAGAAAAAGTGTCATGATATCGCGACATGTTGCAAAAGCGTAGCCAAAGCGAAAAAGTGTCACGATATCACGACATGTTGCAAAATCATGGTCGAGGAGAAAAAGTGTCGCGATATCGCGACATGTTGCATAAACATGGCCGAAGAGAAAAAGTGTCACGATATCGTGACATGAAGCAAGACCGCGTCGCGATATCACGACATGTTGCCAAAACACGGCCGAAGGAGGAGAAGAAGGAAGAAAAGACACGAAAACTCGACAAGTTCCATGAGCAAACTAAACCGGTCCCTTGCCACCCACTCACATTGTGCAAACATTAACACTTATAGAATCGTTCCTTAGGCCAATGGGGAAGGAGTCTCTCCAAACATGAATGTCAGGTTCGCCTACACCCTTGTTAGCAAGCCAGTCCGTAGCTTTGTTTCCTTCCCGATACTGATGCTTAATGACTAATTCTGGGTACTTGCCAATAAGAGGCTTGCAGTCTTGGAAAATCAAAGCAAGGGCCCAAGGAGGTACAAAAGTCCCATTGAGCTAGTTGATACAGTGCAGCGAGTCTCCTTCTATGATAATTTTATTGATGGTCAACCCCTCCAAGAGGATCAAGCTTTGGAGCAGAGCCTGAGCCTCTGCCATATTGTTAGATTGAATTACCAGGTTTTGGGCAAAGGCCAAAATTATTTCTCCTTTGTGATTTATGAGAATTCCTCCTCCGCCAGCCGCTCCTGGGTTGCCTTTGGCCGCACCATCGAAATTGAGCTTGTGCCACCCAGTAGGTGGTAAAACCCACTTGATGACAGACCTGTCAACAGAAGTACGGGTCATTGCAGAGAAATTATAAAGATTGAAAAGTTTTGTTAGGTCCGATTCAAGGCCAGGAGGGGGGTTTGGAAGATGAAACAAGAGAGGCATTCTCCGCAGCAAGGGACAAGATTTTGGCAACAATAATCTTCTTATCAGTGGCTTGGTTTTTGAAAATTTTGGCATTTCTCTTGAGCCATATCTGCCATAGGAAAAGGTGGAGGCAAGCTTGCCACATGAATTTAAGTTGATTGCTCTTGAAAGGCCGGGGCCATTGTTGAAAAAGGAGGGGAATGGAATGAGGGAGGGTTGCGAAGATGTCGAAGGTGTTAAGAACCTGGTTGAGAACTGCTAGAGAGAAGGGACATTCCAAAAAAAACATGCGAAGTTGACTCACAGGAATTTTTGCATAGGATGCACCAATTGGGAATGAGTAACCCTCTGGTTATCAAGTTGTCAGTGGTGAGGATTCTATTTTGGATGGCCAACCAGCAAAAGAATTTGAAATTGGGAATGATCTTGGGAACCCAGACCTGATTAGATAAGTCCCGACCATCATTGGGAGTTTCTTGACTGTAGTAAGTTGATTTAACAGTGAAGTTCCCTAAATCTTCAAGGTTCCAGACCATGGAATCATCTTTGTGTGAGCTGGGGATGATGCAAGTCCTCAGCAAATTTTGTAACCACCTGAGCACCTCGGTGATATGCCTAGGCCCATTGAGATCCAGGTGTTTCCATTAAGTTCTTGTGATACCTGGGTTAATGAAATGGCACACCTTATCACCAAAGGTGGCTTCGATAACCGTCTTGAGCACTGCAAGATGTGGATCTTGGCTGAGAGGTTTATCACGGATCCACGGGTCATCCTAGAAATGAATGTTCATTCCAGTTCCAAGACACCACATTAAGCCTTCCATGATGATCTTCCTTGTTTTGGTGACGCCATTCCAGAAATGAGATCCACTAGGAAGGTTGTTCTCTCCAAGAAAGGAGACTTGATGGAGGTACTTAGATTTGATGATGTCAATCCAAGTGACTTTTTCATTGATGGTAAGTCTCCAGGACTGCTTGGCAATGAGGGCCATGTTCATCCGCTTGATGTCTCTGAATCTGAGTCCTCCATCCTTTTTCTTGGAACAGACCCTATCCCAGGAAACAAGTGAAAATTTATTTTTGTTTTTGTTTCCCGCCCAAAGGAATCTGCGTTGAATTTGCACAATTCTTTGGTAGATGGAAGCTGGAGCTTTGAATATGGATAAGAAAAAACTTAATCTTTAGACTAGGTTAGATTAGATTTAAGCAATTTTATTTTTATTTTTTAGATTTTTAGAAGAAATCATCATGCAAACCCCAACATGAATTCGAGGGTTGATCATGAATTCAATTATATGCTTATGAGAAATGAATTCATGTCTGGTGAAAACCAAGCACGAATTCATGAATTCACAACCTGAAAGTAAGAGATATGAAGTTATGAAAGAATGATGAGGAGAAGAAACAAGAGAGAAAAAGAAAAAGAGATGAAAAAGAGAGAGGAGAGAGAAAGAAGAATGCTTGAATTATTAAATTTTGGTTATGTTTTTTATGTGAAGCTAATCAAATTTTATAATTTTCATTTTGCAGCTAGGTGTTCTCAAGAGTAAGGAGTGGCGACTAGATACTCTAGAGGATATTATGAGGCAGCTCACAACGATAGATCGAGATGTCCTACAAGCGGTGGGGCTACTGCATTTGGTAGAGATTCCCTAGGTGGATGTCCACTATGCTTTTAAAAATCATCTTTAGAAGCTAAGATCTAGATTTCAAGCTACTGAAGACATTCAAGGATCTTTATCTAAAGCTTTATTTCCTTATCAGAGTCATTGAATGTATTTTTTGAATATAAAATGTGGCTCCTTCACATGTCCTAGCTTTGGATTGGTAGCCTTGCAGTAGGAAGAGTGCATCACCTTTTCCCATAAGGAGAGGATGTGATCTATTCTATTATGTAGGGTGGCCATTATGTCAAGATCGATGCATCCCAGTGCTCTCTTACCTAGAGGTTTCAAGTTTAAGTTTACGCATTCATCATTTTTTATGTAGATGACAACATGCTTGGTTGAAGGTTCTTTAAAATCTAACCTCTCTAGAGGTGGCCATCACTATCTAAACATGGTCGTGGCATCATGGTTTAGAGGCTTCATTAAAAGCGATAGAGAATATGATTGAGTTGAGCCCATCCCCCCTTTTGCTAAGAGTGAACTTGTTTGTATCTTCTATAGGGGATCTAGTCGTTTCCTTTCCATAACAAGAACATCCTAGACATACAATAGATATGTTTTAGAGGTAGTTGATATATGTTCAAATCATGCATTGGTCTTTTTAATCAATGAAAATGGAGTGGATGGTAGGTTAAAATGGGTTCTCTTTCATTACTCATTCGGGACATGACTAAATGGGCTACCATGTTGCACTTAGCACAAGGAACACTTGGGTTCGATCCCCTTTAAGTATATGTAGGAACTAAAAATATTTAAGTGGATAAGAGGCCAACATGGACTTCTTTCGTGCCACAACAATCCATTTTTTGTCTATATATCAATCCAAAAAATCAAATCAAGCCAAGTGTTACAGTCACTAAGATTCCAAAGTGTTGATGTAGCAAAAAATAAATGGATAACACCAATGAATCATGGATCACCAAGTGGCATATGATAATTGGTTCTTCTCTTTCCAAGGTTTGGAACTTTGATTTTTTATTTTTTGGGGTCCATTAGGGAAAAATTTTAGAGGCCATAACTTTTGCATACATAAGAATTTTAGCCCTTTCATTTCAAATTGAATGATTTTTCAAGCTCTATGCATTGGTGACATTAGTGCATGGACCTACTATAGTGTTCAGGATCATATTGTGTAATATGGACCATAAATCCGTAGTTATTCATCTTAATGAGTAAAATTATAGTACTTGGTCAATCCAAATGATTGGCCTATTATGAAGTAAGAACCTACAGTGTATCTTTCAAGAGAATAAAGTAATTATTCTTGATGAAGAAACTTACCATCTAATAGAAGAGGCTCTTGGTCTATTTTCCTTACTAATTGAATTAGACCTCCTTTTCCACATCAAAGAGGAGAGTAACCCTATCAAGGTATTGCCAAATTTGCATAATATTTTTGGGATAATTAATACTATAAAAGTAAGCCATTTAGAATTCAAGTTTTCCTCTCTTAAGATTGTTGAGTTTGATAATGTCGAGGACTATATTACAAGATTCAAGGCTTTGAGGGTAGATATTGAATCTTTTGGAGGAAAAAGTAAAGATGATAAAAAATGTGTAAATATTGTCTTTGCTAATCTCTCCCTCTTTTAGATGTTGAACCTAATGATTCATATGATTTCTATATTCTTATAATCTCCAAAGATTCTTATTCTTGATTAGTTTTTTATCTCCTAATTCAATTTTAGGTGACAATACAAAATTGTGATGGAAGTCCATAAATATAGGGTCATACAAAGGAATTTAAATCTAAGGAGGCTAAGACCTAGGATCAGTATTCAAAGAATATGGATACCACTTGAATATATTATAAGAGGGAGGGATATCCAATAGATAATTGCTTGCTAAAATTGTAAAGGATTGAATCTAAGTTCTTAAATATTAGTGGACATCTTCCAAATGATAAGGGAGAATATAAAGGATCTTCCTCAACTACAGAGGCCCACACGAGCATTCATTATGGGGGGAAGATATTATTGGCACTAATATCTTGTCTCCTTGGCCCCTTAGTATAGATTTTGGGGAATGTTAAAATCATAATCTAATTCATGGCCAAGATCGACAATGTATCATGTAATATTGATAAGCCTATAGACATTAATTGTGCATGTATTGAATTTATTTCAATAAATAATTTTGTAAGCCCTATAGGCCACGGTTAACCTTGTTATGGTTAAATATAGTTTATAACTTGTAATTAACCTTAAGTCCTCTATTATGTCAGCTTAGGTTAAATTCTTTTATGTAATTGAGGTTTTGGTATTGGTATAAATACCCCTCACCACTCCTCATTTTAAAAATTAGAGTGTTGTGTAATATTAGTTATGGATATAACAATTATTTATGGTTCCTATGAGTTCCACCAAATATCTCTCTTTTCTATCCTTTTTGCTTTCTATATAAGATTTGAGTGGATGGTTTGCTTCTGTTTGTTTCTAAAAAATACTGTGAAATCCAACATGGTATCAGAGCGGGTATGGAGTTGCCTCACTTGGTCAAAGAAAACATTGTTTCGTTTCTTCAATTTTTAATTTTGAAATAAAGAGCGATTATCTCCTTTCAATATTATTTGTTGATTTTAATAAGAGGCAAAAAGGATTATATTCAAAAAAATTAATCTAATTTTTAAAATTCTTGGAGGTTTTCCACTATGCTTTTAAAAATCATCTTTAGAATCTAAGAGCTATATTGCAAGCTACTAAAGGGATTCAAGGATCTTTGTCCAAAGCATTATCTCCTTATCAAAGTCTTTGCATGTGTTTTTTGAATTTAATTGTGGCCCCTTCACATGCCCTAGCTTTGGATTTGTAGCCTAGTGGCATGAATCATGCATCACCTTTCTCCATAGGGAGAGAAAATGTTATTTTCTATTATGTAGGGTGGTCATCATGGCCGAATCAATGCATCCTAGTGCTCTCTTGCCCAGAGGTTACAAGTTCAATTTCACACATGCATTATTTTTGGTGTAATGACTGCATGCTTTGTTGAAGGTGCTTTAAAATATAACAACCTCTCTTTAGGTGGCCATATTTGTCTAAATATGGTCATGATATAATGGTTTTGAGGCTTCACTAAAGGAGATAGGGCATAGGATTGATTTGATCCCATCCCCCCTTTTTCTAAGAGCGAACTTGTTTGTGTCTTCTATAGGGTATCTAGTCATTTCCTTATCATAACGAGAACATCTTAGATATACAATAGATATGTTTTAGGAGGTAGTGAGCATGTGTTCAAATCATGCATTACTCTTTTTTTATCAACAAAAATGGAGTGGGTGGTAGGTTAAATTGATTTATCCTCTATTACCAATTTATGACATGACTAAAGGGGCTAGCACGTTGCACTTAGTACAAGGTAGACCTGGGTTCAATCCCCTATAAGTCTCTTTGGGAACTAAAAAAAAATTAAGTAGATAAGAGGTCAAAATGGCCTTCTTTTATTCCAAAACAATCCATTTTTTTCTATATATCAGCTCAATAAATAAAATCAAGTCAAGTATTGCAGTCATTAAGATTCAAAAGTGATTATGTAGAAAAAATTAAGTGGATGACACCAATGAATTATGGATCACCAAGTGGCAGTAGGTAGTTGGTTCTTCTCTTTCTAAGGTTTGGAAATTTGATTTTTTATTTTTTAGGGTCCATTAGGGAAAAAATTTCGAAGGCCATAACTTTTGCATACAGAAGAATTTTAGCCCTTTCTTTTCAAATTGAAATATTTTTCAAGCTCTATGCATTGGTGATGTCAGTGTACGGACCTACTATAGTGTCAGGGATCAAATTATGTAATATGGACCATAAATCCCTAGTTACTCATCTTAATAGGTAAAATTACAGTATTTGGTCAACCCAAATGATTGGACTATTATGAAGTAAGAACCTACAATGTATCTTTCAAGAGAATAAAGTAATTATTCTTGATGAAGAAACTCATCATCTAATATAAGAAGAGGCTCTTGGTATATTTTCCTTACTAATTGAATTAGATCTCCTTTTCCACATCAAAGAGGAGAGTAACCCTATCAAGGTATGGTCAAATTTGCATGAGCTTTTTGGGATAGTTAATACTATAAAAGTAATTCATTTGGAATTGGAGCTTTTCTCTCTTAAGGTTTTTGAGTTTGATAATACTGAGGATTATATTACGAGATTCAAGGTTTCGAGGGTAGATATTACATATTTTAGAGGAAAAAGTAAAGATAATACAAAATGTGTAAACATTGTCTTTGCAAATCTCTCCCTATTTTTTAGATGTTGAACCAAGGTTCATATGATTTCTATGTTCTTAGAATCTCAAAAGACTCTTATTCTTGATTAGTTTTTTAATCTCCTAGTTCACTTTTAGGTGGCAATATGGAGTTGTGGTGGGACTCCATAAATATAGGCTCATATAAAGAAATTCAAATCTAAGGAGGCTAAGACCCAAGGGTCAGGCTAAGTCTTCAAAGAATATTAAGACCACTTGCACATATTGTAAGAGGAGGGGATATCCAATAAAGAATTGCTTGCTAAAATTGTAAAGGATTGAAGCTAAGTTCTTAAAGATTAGTGAACACCTTCTAAATTATGAGGGAGATTCTAAAGGATGTTCCTCAACTATAGAGGCCCACAATAATATCTATTATGAGGGAAAGATATTATTGTCACTAATATTTTATTTCCTTGGGTCCTCAATATGGATTATGGGGGATGTTAAAATCATAATCTAATTCATGACCAAGATCGACATTGTATGATGTAATATTGATAGGCCTAAGGGAATTAATTGTGCATGTATTGAATTTATTTCAATATTTAATTATGTAAGCCTTATAGGCCATTGTTAACCTTGTTATGGCTAAATAAACTTTATAACTTGTAATCAACCTTAAGCCCTGTATTATGTCAACTTAGGTTAAAATATTTTATGGAAGTTGGTATTGGTGTTGCGGGCCAAACACAGGTGAATTTTGCTCCTATTTTTTCACTGCTCAATAATTTAAATTGTCAACCCATGGAGCTTCATAAACTTTGGAAGTGTCTCAGACAAGATCACTTACAATACCCACTTTGAGATGAGTCCATATAATTCTACTATTGGGGGGTTTAAAATATTGTCAATCATTCATCCACACCACAATAATTTACGTATGAATAATTAAATCCTGAGAAATCAAATATTCATATGTACATAAAAGTAAACGTACTGCAGAAATGAAAATAACAGTGTAAAAAATAAACCTATGAAAGTAGGAAACTAATCTAGGAAAGCATAAATAAAAGGGAAGGAATACTGGCTTGGAGTGGGCCCAGGCTCCAACAACTCCCTTCTAGCTGAACACACATTTAGGAACTCTCAAACTTTATTGTATTTGCAAAATAATTATTACAATGCTTCTACCTCCTCAGAATGACAAATGTGTTCTCAATCTGGATTCTGGATGATCATCAGAGAGGTCTGTGTGTGTTTATATAGCATACACACAGATCTTTTATTACAAAGAAGTTACAATAGTAGTTTAGTCCAGACTAAACTAGGACAGTCTGGTAAATGTAATTGACATCTGCTAAAAATAGGATTTGTTCCTAACGGTAGCACATTCGTTGATTTGTGCATGCTTTGCCTAGTGTAGGTAAGACGTTCTTGTCTGTTGGTGCAACTCCTAGAATTATCTTGCGTGATGTGGAACTGGAACAACACTAGTCAAATGTTCCCATATGGCTTTACTTGGTCAACTGGTGAAGAATGGAGGTGCCTTCTCTATGAGGAAGGTACCTTCTTAGGAAGGCACCTTCCTCATGTGCATTTTGACAAGTACCTTCTGTATGCGGAAGGTGCATACTGATGTTGAGCATCTTCTTCCTACGGAAGGTGCCTACTGATGTGGGTGCCTTCTTTATATAGAAGGTGCTTTACCTTGTATGGGATGCCTTCCCTATGCGGAAGGTGCCTAAGTATGTCGGGCACCTTCTGTATACGGAAGGTGCCTACCTTCTGTTGGTGCCTTCCTTGAAGAAGAAGGTGCCTACCCTTTTCTTGGTGCCTTCCTTGAAGAGGAAGGCGCCTATATTCTCTTGGAACCTTCCTTGAAGAGGAAGGCACCTACTTATCATACCTTGATCCTAAAATAAATAGAGTGCCAGGTCCATGAAAGACCTCGAATGATCCAAATATGTCAAAACCAACTACATTTCCACAAAAACACACTAAAAAACACAAATTAGATAACACACATAATTCTATTAAATAATTACATAATCATTCATAAAAGTACATAGTTCCTATTATATTGTCGCATAATAATCGATGAAACCCATACAAAATATGAGCATTTTTGAGGCTCATCATCCCCCCATGCCTAACATATGCCACGTCCTCGTGGCATCAAAACTATAGTAATTCGGCACATTGTTTCAACATGTCGCCCTTGTATGTGCACTCGCTTGTGAGAGGAAAGCCGGTCACCTGGGAGATGTATTTCGGGGTGACCCAGATCTACCTTCCATGTACTTGAGCTACATCGCCTCTCAAGGAGGCAAGGAATTCTTTGGCTGCCTCCATATCCTGGTTCTAATAGACCAGGGTACAATAATCAAGCCATCCCTTGACTTCGAATAGAGTCCTCACTGCTCCCATGATCCCATCTGTGTCATTTGGCTCATTCTTATTGACGAAATTATTCTTTTATCGCCCTCCCATGGCACCTTACCTAACCACTCTTCTATTCCTGCCTTATGCTCTCAAGAAGGTGCCTTCTTATAAGGAAGATGCCTAACCCTAGCATTAAATTTTGGGGTTGGAACGGTATGCCTCTCGAGCCATATCATTGGCATGATGTTTCAATAATGGGGGTGCATGATTTTTATGGTGGCGCTATTTTTAGGTACTACATAATTCATGAAATATTATATAAAAATTTAATTAAAATTATACGCGTACCTGATTGGATGCTTCATGCATCGCGGAGAGTATTTCACATGTGTGATCTATGACATGGAGGATGGGTATTTCACATGTGTAGATTATGCTAGACTTCGTTGCTACGTTGTTCGAGGTTTGATGCCGAATACCGGCTCCTGATTGGTCTTAAAAAAACTATCTATCCACCATCTTTGGGGTGTGCATGAAGATCCTATCCTGTAACTCTACAAGATTTTTTATTAGGGAAAATTTTTCATCACGTGGGTCTAGTGATAATATGGTGCTACCCAATCGTGTGTTGATCTTGTTCGAATCGAGGCGCACGTGAAACCAAAACACTGAGTGTACGTGGAAGGTGTTGTTTTTGTACCTTCCCAATGTGGAAGGTGCTTTAAATGAATGGTGTCTTCCCTAGTTGGAAGGTGCTTCTGAAGAACAATGCCTTCCCGCTGTGGAAGGCACTTTTGAAGAACGATGCCTTCCTACTGCGGAAGGTGCTTTTGAAGAAAGGTGCCTTCTCGTTACGGAAGACACTTTTGAAGAACGATGCCTTCCCACTACGAAAGGCACTTTTGAAGAAAGGCACCTTCTCACTATAGAAGGCACTTTGAAGAACGATGCCTTCCCACTATGGAAGGTGATTTTGAAGAAAGGCACCTTCTTGCTGCGAAAGGCACTTTTGAAGATCAACACCTTCTCACTATGGAAGGCACTTTTCAAGAAAGGTGTCTTCTCACTGCAGGAGGTGCTTTTGAAGAAAGGTGCCTTCTCACTACAAAAGGTGCTTTTGAAGAACGACGTATTCCCACTACAGAAGGTGCTTTTGAAGAAAGGCACCTTCTCACTGCGAAAGGCACTTTTGAAGATCGACGCATTCTCTCTATGGAAGGAACTTTTCAAGAAAGGCATCTTCTCGCTAAAAAAGGCACTTTTGAAGAGTGGCGTCCTCCCACTGGAGAAGGTACTTGTGAATGGATGCACCTTCTTGGAATGGAAGGTGCCTTGATCATCATTTTTTTTCATGGCACCTTCTTTGCATAGAAGGCACCTTCTCAATTTTTTTTTTTAGGAACTCTCCTGTGGACGCCTTCTCTATAAGGAAGGCACCTTATTTCTATGGGGCACCTTCTTTATAGGGAAGGCACCTTATTTCTATGGGGTGGCTTATTTATAAGGAAGGCACCTTGCCTCCAGCTTGATACCTTATTCATGACGGGAACGTCCACCCTTGTTAGGTGCCTTCTTCAAAGAGGAAGGCGTCATTCCTCCTGTGGAGAGTCTGCTTTGAAGATGAAGGCTTTTTGCAAGGTATTTTTCTTAGAAACATGTCGTAATCATCTGGGCAAGGGTGATCAAGCCTCCTCAAAATTTCTTCATGCTACCACAGTGTCCTCCTGCTAGGCTTAGCATATGATTTTCTCCCAGAGGAGAGTTTGTTGCCTTCGCTCGAGCTTGGATAGGTGTTGCTTCTAAACTACGTGTGCAGGTGTCGGGATGCTGAGCCGGTTCAGGCCTGGATTTTTAGATAGCTATTTTTTGAGCTGTCAGGTCCTTCACTTGCAAAAGCAAACAAAAATAAAATAAAACTACAGGCAGTTAGATGCATTCCATTCCTGGTAGACCCTCTACAAGGATGCCTACAGCTTGCATGCAGGTATCATCCTTGCAAAACACATCATAAGAAATAAAACAAACCTAAAATAACTAATTTTGGTGGACACCTCCATGTCCATCATTTTACTTACTAAGATTTTGGTCTAGATTTACAAGGATGGGGTCCCCCCATGCCTATTCTGGACTCCACCAATAAATTTTTGAACGTGTTGTAGGGCCGCAGTCGGTGGCCATTCACTATTAATACAATGTTGTTGTTCTCAATGGTTATAATGTGCACAACACCATTCTTGATGATCTCTACCACCTCATACGGTCCCATCCACATCTACATTAATTTTTCCTTCCATTCTTGGAACTTGGAATCATACAACAACACCCATCCTCCCTCTTGGAACTGCTTCAGCTTGATGTGTCGATCATACCATTTTTTTCTTTGCTTTTGTATGATCTTCGTTCTTTGTAGAGCATCCATTCAGATTTCATCTAGCTGGTTCAGTTGTCGAACCCTCTCTTTTTGAGCTTCTTCCAAGCTCAAATTTAATTCTAAAGCAATTCTCAGTGTCTTAATATCAAACTCGATGGGCATCATTGCACTCTTCCCATAGACAATATGGAAGGGTGTGAAGCTGGTGGTTGACTTCCACATGGTGTTGTATGCACATAATACCTCTGATATCTGTGTAGCCCAATATTTTTTATGTTACTGCATGGTTTTTATGAGGATGTTCTAAATCTCTCTGTTCGTCACCTCCACTTGCCTGTTTACTTGTAGGTGGTAGGGCGTAGTCTTGTTGTGCCAAATCCTATATTGCTTCATCAACTCCTCGATCAATTTGGAGGTAAATTGAGGCCCCTAGTTTGTTGTTATGCATCTAGGGACTCCGAATCGTGTAAAAATATGAGCAAATAAGAAATCGATTACCATTATTTCCTTTGAATCCCTCAATGCTTAGACTTCCATCCACTTTGTGACATAGTCTGTATAGACTAAAATAAATCTCCTTCCTATCAAAGGTGGATTAATTGGCCCCACAAAATCCATGCCCCACTAATCGAAGGGCTCTAGATGCACTTGCAATTGAAGGAGCATCTCGTCCTGATGGGTCGGTCTACCAATTATTTGGCACTCGTCACACTTGTTGGCATAGGTGGCTGCATATTTGAATAGAGTGGGCCAAAAATACCTAGCCTGTAGGATTTTATAGGCAGTTCACTTCAACGCAAAGTGTCCTCCACATGGTTCATCATGGAAAGCTTTGAGTATTTCTAAGAACTCTTGCTCTGCTACGCACCTCCTTATAATATGATCATGTCATATTTTAAACAAGATGTCATCAACCCATAAAAAGGAGGCACTCTTCTCTACTACCGCCTACTTTTCTCATGAGGAGAGAGCATGCAAGGTTCTTTCGGTGGCCAAGTAATTGGCTATGTATGCATACCATGACATTTGTTCGCTGATGGTGAATAAATGTTCATCTGGAAACTGGTCTTCCATTGCCACATAATCTGTTGGTGTTAATATGGACATAAAATCCACTACAACTTTGTGCTTGCTTGGCTTGTCGACTATTGTTATGTCAAACTCTTGCAATAGTAAAAGCCATCTCATAAATCTTTTGCCAATAGTCGATTTTCTCATTAAATACCTGATAAATGTGTGGTCCATATGGACAAACACCTGATATCCAGTGATATAATGGTGGAATTTATTTATGGCATGCACAACTGCAAGGAACTCCTTCTCCGTCATTGTATAGCTGAGCTTAGCCCTTGCCAAGTTTTTTTTGATGTAGTAGATGGTGTAAAATTCCTCGCCATCCTTATACCCGAGGACTGCTCCAATCGCATTGTTGGATGCATCACAATAGATATGGAAGGGTATCGCCCAATTTGGTCCCCTTAGAGTAGGTGTAGATATTAGATTTTCCTTGAGCGACTGAAATGCTCTTTCGTAGTCTTCACTCTAGTTGAACTCCATGGCTTTAGATAATAAAGTGTGCAGTGGTCTTGCAATTTTACTAAAGTTGGCGATAAATCACCGATAATACCCAATAGATCCAAGAAAACTTCTTACCTCTCGCTACATTCTGGGGCTGGGTAGGTCCTTGATGACCTCTATTTTCCTTTTTTCAACCTTTATTCCTTCTGCAGAGATATGGTGTCCCAATATGATGCCATCTTGCATCATCATAAAGCATTTTTCATTTCTAAGGGACAAATTATTTTCCTCACTTCTTTTGAGCACTCTTTCCAAGTTTGTAATTCTTCATCAAAGGTTTCTCTATAAACGGTGAAGTCATCCATGTATACTTCAACAGCATCTCCTATCATGTCTAAGAATACGCTAAGCACCATCCTTTGAAAGGTGGTAGGTGTTTTGCATAACCTAAAAGGCAATACCCGATAAGCAAACATTCCCCAAGGGTAGGTGAACATTATTTTATCCTAATCTTCTTCTCTTATCTGGATCTGGTTGTATTCCCTAAATTCATACAAGAAGGAGAAGTACTTTCACCCTAAAAGTGTATCCAAGACCTGATCGATAAATGGGAGTGGGAAGTAATCCTTTTTGGTCACTTTGTTCAATGCCCTGTAGTCCACACAAATCCACCACTTCTCATTCTTCTTGGGGACCACCACAAGCAGTGACACCCACTCACTATCAAAAACTGGATAGATGAATTTGACAGACAAGAATTTTTGCAATTCTTCCTTGACAATGTCTTTCATTATCAGATTCATTCTTCTTTGTGATTGGCTTCTTGGAGTCGCTTGCTCTTTAAGGTATACATGATGGGTATAGATTTTTGGGCTGATACCTTTCATATCCAAGTAATCCCATGCAAATTACCATTGGTAATTTTACCAGGAGTTCTTCTACCTTCATTAGCTATGTGGGGGTCAACCCACTATTGATATTCAACATCTTTCCCAGCCCAACCTTTATCTACTGAATGTGGTGGTCTTGGGCACCAGATAATGATGACTCAGGCATGGTGCTAGAGGATTCTCCTTGGAGGAATTCTATGATAGCACCATCCTCATCTTCTTCCTCCAAAAATTTGTCTAATGCCATCACTGGCTGGATGATGTACAACTCTCTCTCTTCGTGCTTGGTCAACATAGGCTCTCCCAAAAAATCAATAGACTACGCGGGGGGTGAAATGGTCAATCTTTTTATGTTTTGTACATTGGAGATGGTCATCAACCCATCACGGTAGCTAATGTAAGTATCAGTTGTCACCAACCATGGTCTTCCCAAGATAAGTGGGTAGCCACCCAGCCTGGTTTTAGACTACAAAACCAGGAAGTCAACCGGATATTCCCATGCATCAACTATCACTATGATATCTTCAAGCATTCCTTCTAGTGCTACGGTTGATCGATCGACCAGCTGCAGCATCGTCGAGGTGGGTCTCAAGTCTATGATTTGTAGCCTTTGAATGGTATCCTGAGGCATTATGTTGATGGATGCCTCGAGATCGACCAACGTATTGGTCAAGGAATGTCCCCCAAATTTTTAGTCAACACTGGACTGCCTGGGTCTACGTACTTAGGATGACACATCTTGCCCATCATTAAATCTGCCAACTTACCCATGATATTGATAGTTTGGGTTATTCTCTATCCTCAATTTCTTAGGCATATCTCCTTTATCACTTTAGAATATATCAAGGCGTCTCGGATAGCTTGAAAAAGTGGAATTATCACTGAGATTTTTCAAGCTAGAAAGTATATCAAACTTTGGTTGTGTTAGTTTCCTCTATTCTTGCAGTCGGTTAGGAAATGAATCCTTTGTTTTCTCAGCCACTTATTCTTCCACCTCTTCTATAAGAGGTGTTTCTTCTACATCTGCCTCCTCTTATATCAGCAAAGGTGTCTCTACTCCTAGTTGTCTACCTGATCTAAAATTAATAGGATTATAACTAATATGATACATCAGGTACATCTCACCTTCTACATTGTATGCCAATTGATTTACTCTATTATTTATATTTGTCATTGGTTGTGTGGGTAGCTGCACAGGTATCATTATAGGTAAGGCTGGTAGGTTTTGATGGGGGTGAGCTGGTGTTACATTCTATGGAGATGAATTCCATGGATCATGGCCTATCCACTATTGCCCAAGGTATTGATATGGCATCCAGGGCTACTAGTTCAGAAACGCTGCTCCTAGGGGTGCGTTGGACCAAGGTGATGGTCCCCACCACCCCATGTTAGGTGGTTGAGGTTGGACTTGTGGCATGTATGGTCCTCCCCGTATGATGGAATTCTTGGTGGCGTATTTCCCTCAAGGGTTGTGGCCAACTCCTCTGATTGCCTATAAAATAAGTTTCCATGACATTAGCATCCTCCTTGAAATTGGGCAATTGTGGGCACAATTGGGTCTTGTGATTTAGTTTATAGATCACACATAATCTGACTTTATTTTTAAGGCATGCATTCTTTGCATCCTTCCCTCTTCATTTTTGGTAGAAATAAGCTAATACCACTTCATTTTCTTGCTTCTTTTTCTCCAATAATAGCATGTCCATCTGCAGTGACATAGATGAAAGCATCTCGCTTTACAAATATTCCAGCATGTTGCCTATTTCTATTTTAATGACCGAAGCAGTTGCTTTCATGGTTCTAGAAGTGGTCTTGCCTCTCCTCCTTGAGTAGTTTCAGCATAACTGTCAGATATCTTCTATAGCATGCTGGTAGACGTCACCTCCAAAAATCATGTTGAGATCTTCTAGTGATTCATTGTTAAGTCCTCTCAAAAAGATGCTTTTAAGAGACTTATTAGCTAGCTTTGCATGAGGATATCATTAAATATTGAAGTTGAATCTCTCCCAGTACTCCTCAAGAGACTCGTCTTCTTTCTACATCATGCTCAGGACCTCCTCTTTGGAGTCTCTTGCTCTCCCAAAGTCTTGATATTGCTCTAAAAAGAGCCTCTTCATTTGATACCATGTGGCAATGTGTTTGTCTCCTAGACCAATGAACCACCATAGAACTACATCATCTAATGTGGAAGGAAAGAGCTTCAACTTCTGCATATCAGATTTGTAGTCCACAGACCTACATAGAACATCAAACTTAAATAAAAATAGGTTAGGGTCCTCGGTCGGGTATCCTCTAAAGGTAGGAAGGTGAGCAGGGGATATATTTTCATTTTGGTTTCCCCTACTTCTTCCTCAATTGGGAAACTAAAGCCAGATGAAGCCTCTTCATCGGCCATTTTTTAGGAAATGTGGTCTCTAATGCAATTATTATGGCCTCACAGTCATTCAAAACTTTCTAAGTCAGCGTTCTAAAATTAGTTGGTGTTATCGTCTGATCTTATACAACTTTCCACAATAGAGCTTCCTCTGAGGGTGTTCTCTTAAAAAATGGGTTTACAATGGTTCATTCTTCCCCCAGTTGATGGGATGAGGTAGAAATTTGCATAAAGTGAGGATCCTCACTCCAATGGACTGTTGGTGATGATTTGGGCGAATCTAGTTCAAACTCAGAATGTTCAACTGTCTCAGATTTTGGTGGACTTTGTTTTATGAACCGACCGTCAGGTCCTCTTCTTCTCAAATAACTCATACAAAGTTAGAAGGTTTTTAGGTATTGCAATTAATCTAATAGAGGCGCTTCCCCAACAACGGTGCCAAAATGTTGTGGGCCAAACACAGGTGAATTTTGCTCCTATTTTGTCACTGCCTGATCATTTAAATTGTCAACCAAGGGAGCTTCATAAACTTCAGAAGTGTCTCAGACAAGATCACTTACAATACCAACTTTGAGATGAGTTCGTCTAATTCTACTATTGGGGGGTTTAAAATATTGTCAATCGTTCATCCACACCACAATAATTTACGTATGAATAATTAAATACTAAGAAATCAAATAGTCATATGTGCATAAAAGTAAACCTACTGCGAAAATGAAAACAACAATGCAGAAAATAAACCTATGAAAGTAGGAAACTAATCTAGGAAAGCATAAATAAAAGGGAAGGAATACTGGATTGGAGTGGTCCCAGGCTCCAACAGCTCCCTTCCATCTGAACACGTAGTTAGGAACTCTTGAACTTTATTGTATTTGCAAAAGAATTATTACAATGCTTCTACCTCCTCAGAATGACAAATGTATTCTCAATTTGGATTCTGGATGATTATCAGAGAGGTTTGTGTGTGTTTATATAGCATACACACATATCTTCTATTAAAAATAAGTTACATCAATAGTTTAGTCCAGAATCAACTGGGATAGTTTGGTAAACGTAATCAACATCTACTAAAAATAGAATCTGTTCCTAACAGTAGCGCACTCGCTGATTGGTGCATGCTTCACCTAACGTAGGTAAGATGTTCTTGTCCATTGGTGCAACTCCCAAAATTATCTTGCGTGATGTGAAACTAGAACGACATCGATCAACTCTACCCACGTCACTTTACTTGGTCAACTGACGAAGAATGGAGGTGCCTTATCTATGAGGAAGGTGCCTTCCTCACATGCTTTTTGACAGGTGCCTTCTGTATGTGGAAGGTGCATACTGATGTTGAGCGCCTTCTTCCTACGAAAGGCACCTACTGATGTGGGTGCCTTCTCTATACGGAAGGTGCTTTACCTTGTATGGGGTGCCTTCCCTATGTGGAAGGCACCTAAGTATGTCAGGTGCCTTATGTATATGGAAGGCACCTAACTTTTTTTGGCGCCTTCCTTGAAGAAGAAGGTGCCTTCCATTTTCTTGGCACCTTCCTTGAAGAGGAAGGCACCTATCTTCTCTTGGTGCCTTCCTTGAAGAGGAATACACCTACTTATCATGCCTTGATCTCGAAAGAAACAGAGTGCCAGGTCCATGAAAGACCTCGACTGATCCAAATCTGTCAAAACCAACTACATTTCCACAAAAACACACAAATTAGATAACACACACAATTATATTAAATAATTACATAATAATTCATAAAAGTACATAGTTCCTATTATATTGTCGCATAATAATCGATGAAACCCATACAAAATATGAGCATTTTTTAGGCTCATCAATTGGTATAAATACCCCTCACCACTCCTCATTTTAACAATTAGAGTTTTGTGTAATATTATGGATATAATAATTATTTATGGTGTCTATGAGTGCCACCAAATATATATATTTTTTATCCTTTTTTAATTTTATATAAGATTTGAGTGGATGGTTTGGCTTCACTTGGTCACATGAAAACATTGTTTGGTGCCTTTGATTTTTCTTCTAAACTAAAGAGTGTTTCTCTCCTTCCAATCTCATTTTTTGGTTTTGCATAAGAGGTAAAAAGGATTATCTTCAAATTTTTTATTCCACTTTTCAAAATTCTTGGAGGTTTTCCACTATGCTTTTAAAAACCATATTTTGAAGCTAAGACCTAGATTTCAAGCTATTGAAGGGATTCAATGATATTTATCCAAAGCTTTCTCTCCTTATCAAAGTCATTGAATATGTTTTTTAATTTTACAATATTACACCTTCACATGCCCTAGCTCTGGATTGGTAGCCTTGTGGTAGGAATCACACATCACCTTTACCCATAGGGAGATGATGTGCTCTACTCTATTATGTAGGATGGCCATTATGGCTAGATCAATGCATCATAGTGCTCTCTTGACTAGAGGTTTCAAGTTTGAGTTCACACATGCATCATTTTTGGTGTAGATGACTGCATGATTTGTTGGAGGTGCTTTAAAATCTAGGAACCTCTCTGGAGGTAGCCATTATTTTCTAAATATGGTCATGACATCATGGTTTTGAGGCTTCATTAAAAGGGATAGGGCATAGGATTGAGTTGAGCCCATCCCCCCTTTTGCTAAGAGAAAACTTGTTTGTGTCTTCTATGAGGGATCTAGTTGTTTTCTTTCCATAACAAGAACATCCTAGAAATTCAATAGAGATGTTTTAGGAGGCAGTGGACATGTGTTCAAATCATGCACTAGTATTTTTTTATCAACAAAAATAGAGTGGATGGAAGATTAAAATAATTTCTCCTATTTTATTACTTATTTGTGGCATAACTAAAGGGGCTAGCATATTGCACTTAGCATAAGGGAGACCTGGGTTTGATCCCCTATAAGCCTCTTTGGGAACTAGAAAATTTTAAGTGAATAAAAGGCTAACATGACCCTGTTTTGTACCACAATAATCCACTTTTTTTCTTTATATCAGCCCAACAAATCAAATTAATCCAAGTGTTATAGTCACTAATATTCAAAAGTGTTGATGTAGCAAAACATATGTGGATGACACCAATAAATCATGGATCACCAAGTGGCGGTAGGTAATTGGTTCTTCTCTGTTTCAAGGAATGGATCTGTGTCTATTTCTTTTTTTGTAATTATGATGCAGGTGTGTTTTATCGGGGTATACCCAAAATGTTGTATAGGAAGTTTCTTTTTGATAACAGGCTATGTGCCTTACTGGATGTAATGGCTTTGGTGGCATGTATATTTTACATATATAGGATCCTTAGTAAGGACATGTTCATCAACTACCCTGGGCTAATTTTTGTAAAAGGTTTTGGGTCAACCTGTAAAACCCGGTATTAATGCTATAGTATCTTCTCTACCAAAAAAAAAAAAGGTAATTGGTTCTTTTCTTTCCAAGGTTTGGAACTTCGATTTTTTAATTTTTGGGGTCCATTAGGGAAAAATTTTTAGAGGACATAACTTTTGCATAAATAAGCATTTTAGATCTTTATTTATAAATTGAATGATTTTTCAAGCTCTATGTATTGGTGATGTCAGTGTACGGACCCACTATGGTGTTAGGGATCAAATTTTTTAAGATGGACCATAAATCCCTAGTTACTCATCTTAATGAGAAAAATTATAGTATTTGGTCAACCCAAATTATTGGCCTATTATGAAGTAAAAACCTACAATGTATCTTTCAAGATAATAAAATAATTTTTCTTGATGAAGAAACTCGTTGTCTAATAGAAGAAGAGGCTCTTGGTCTATTTTTCTTACTAATTGAATTAGAGATCCTTTTCCACATCAAAGAGGAGAGTAACCCTATCAAGGTATGGTAAAATTTGCATGATATTTTTGGGATAGTTAACACTATAAAAGTAAGTCATTTGGAATTGGAGCTTTTCTCTCATAAGGTTGTTGAGTTTGATAATGTCTAGACTATATTACAAGATCCAAGGCTTTGAGGGTAGATATTGAATCTTTTGGAGGAAAATGTAAAGATGATTCAAAATGTGTTAAGAATAATTTTTCTAATATCCCCTATTTTAAGATGCTAAACCTAATGTTTCATATGATTTCTATGTTCTTAAAATCTCAAAATACTCTTATTCTTGATTAGTTTTTTAATCTCCTAGTTCACTTTCAAGTGGCAATACAAAGTTGTGGTCGGACTCCACAAATACAATATCATGCAAATAAATTCAAATCTAAGGAGGCTAAGACCCAAGCTAAGTCTTCAAAGAATATTAAGACCACTTGAAAATATTGTAAGAGGAAGGAATATCCAATAAATAATTGCTAGTTAAAATTGCAAAATATTGAAGCTAAGTTCTTAAATATTAGTGGACATGTTCCAAATGATAAGGGAGATTCTAAATGATCTTCCTCAACTAAAAAGACCCACAAGAGCATCCATTATGGGGGGAATATATTGCTATCACTAATATCTTGTCTCCTTGGCCCCTCGATACATATTATGGGGGATGTTAAAATTGCAATCTAATTCATGGTCAAGGTCAACATTGTATGATATAATATTGATAGGCCCAAGTGCATTTATTGTGCATGTATTGAATTTATTTTAATATTTGAGGCTCTTGGTCTATTTTTATTACTAATTTAATTACAGATACTTTTCCACATCAAAGAGGAGGGTAACCCTATGAAGGTATGTTCAAAATTACATGAAATTTTTGGGATAGTTAATACGATAAAACTAAGTAATTTGGAATTGCAGTTTTTTTATCTTAATCTTATTGATTTTGATAATGTTGAGGACTATATTATGAGATCCAAGGCTTTGAGGGTAGATATTGCATCTTCTAGAGGCAAAAATAAATATGATGTAAAATGTGTAAATAATGTCTTTGCTAATATCTCCCTCTCTTTTCAAATGTTGAACCTAATGGTTCACATGATTCCTATGTTCTTAAAATCACAAAAGACTCTTATTCTTGATTAGTTTTTTTATCTCCTAGTTCACTTTTAGGTGGCAATATAGAATTGTGATGGGACTCCACAAATACAGGATCATACAAAGGAATTCAAATGTAAGGAGGATAAAACCTAGGATAAGTCTTCAAATAAGAATAAGAACACTTGCAAATATTATAAGAGGGAGGGTGTAGACACCAAATCCTAGCCACTTGTAATCTATTTACAGTAAAATCACATCCACTCATTATATATATATATATATATATATATATATATATATATATGTGTGTGTGTGTGTGTGTGTATTTATTTATATATAAATATAAATATTTTATATTTATATTTATATATATTTAATAAATATATATGTATATATGTGAATAAATATTAGCCATCCATCACAATTTAATCTTGACCATTCATTCATCATGATTCATGTCACTTATCCAATATCAATCTCAACCCTTCATCATGTCTTACTATTGGTTGCCCGTTGGTGTCGTCGAAACCCTAACATGGTCAAGGGTAAATTATAAAAAATGATTCATTTTTGTGAATCAAGGTTGAAACATTTTGGATTTGAAAAGCATTGATCATCTATCCACTCGTGAACCCTAGAATTTTACTAACACCTTTCATCGTAACTATCGCTTAAACCCTCATCACTTCCATCCATCATATCTGCCATCGAAACCTCTACGAACCCCACCCAAATTTTGTAGAGCATTCCCCATCACCCATAAATGCTTCAGGGCATTACCTAAACAATGTAGAGCATTTTTGGAATGTTGTAGGGCATCCACAACCCTCCTTGGATGCTCCAAGGTGTTTCCCATTTTCTTGTTTGCATTCACAAAATCCTTGAATGGTCACGAGAATTCGTGCATCACCACATAGAGGGGGCAGAGACATAAATCAGGAAACTCAAACATATTTTGATAAGGTATCGATTTTTATTGATTTACTTACATTTTTTGTATTCTACACTTCATTTGGCAAGCATTTCAGTTAGGGTTAGTTGTTTGCACTTTCACATTTTGGTGGGCCTCACATTATGGAGGCCTCATAGGTGCTACTAAATTTATTATGATATTTTTAACTGTAGGTTATAGGAGGCATTTTTAGTGATGGATGTTGCAGCTTTGAGTGGTCTCATAGGGATACACAAGCCCACTCACACTTGTTTGGAGCAAAGACGATCCAAAGACACCAACTATAATTTTATCGAGGGTTTCAACCCTCTTATTGTAAAATAATTATATCAACACAAGTTGTATTATGTGACCCTTGATCCTTGGGTACATTAATGTTGTAATAGTGGAGATCTAGGCTCCCTAAAATTAATATAATAGCATTCTTTCATTGTGTAATACTTCTTGTTTTTTATATGTTGTTATTATCTTGGTGTTGGTAATTTTCGCTTTACAAAATGGCAATCATGGTGGGATCCCCAAATGTTCTTACATTTTAATTTACCTTATCAATATTGAGTTTTTGATGTACATTTTTCTATGCTTTTACTATAGGTTTTTAGAAATTCGATCGTGCAAAAATTTCAAAGTCCAAAGCTAGGATTTTTGGGAGCTATGAGATTCAATCTATGGTCATGCAAATGCTTAACAACATTCAGGGGACACCACACAATGTCCATGTGGATGCCTTAGAGTATCTGTGAGATGCCATAAAGTATTCAAGAGATTCAACAGGGTATCTGAGAGATTCGATGTCACATCTACAAATTTGGGGAAATAATATGTAGGCTTCCTAGTAAGCTATTTTCAAACCCTAATTATGAAAATAAATGTTTAATATTCTATATAAAAAGCAATATACCATGCATTTTTAGGCATCCTAGGCATTCAGAAGCATTTTTTCTTTACAAAAAAAAGGAAGTACATTTTTAAAATCATATAGATTTGTATATAGGGGTATATTTGCACCTATACATTCATTTTTGGTTGCATTAGACATTTGTTACAATTGATTCAAGTTTTTTTGTTCTTCATGGTGTTCTTCCTTTTGTCTTGTGTGTTGTATGTGTTTTTCATTTACGCTTTAGGCAAAAAATTGAAAAGCATATTAGTTGCACTATAGGCTAAGTTTTCCCACTTTGCAATCTTCTAGGTTTATATAAGTCATTTGTGCTCAATATTCCTCCCACTGTTGGAAATATGTGCTGATTCAGAGTGTAAAATCTAGGTAGACCCTCCACACATTATGGATCTTAAGAGGTGTACCCTAAAATATTTTGAGGACCTCACACTTAGCATCAATGTTCTTAGTCACCACCTTGGTTGATGTGAAGTGTGATATCTTTTTAAGAGGAACACCATAGAAAACAAAAACCTGAAAGGAATCCACACACATTGTATGTTTCATCTTCAACATAAGTGAGTTGGATTTCATCACCAACCACTGATCGAGACCAGCGATGGTGGGATTCATTTACATCCATCGGCTTACCCCATAGATACTAATAGTATCCCTTGAGTGGTTTTTCTAAAATTCATCACCAAAAAATTCTCCACTCTTGAGAGACCCACTTTACGAATCTATTTAATATGTTCATATTTTATTTATTATGAAAGAGGTGAATGTGAACACACCTATACACCCTACATAGTTTTATTAGGCTTAGGGAGTCATAACATCAAACAAAAAAAATCAAAATTAAAAATTAAAAATTGTTGCAAAAACATAGGACACAATTATTTGGTTTATCTGTGTGTTTTCATTGCCATCCCACTTTCCACACACATCATGCATATTTTCTATCTCTGCCTACTTATAGCTTACGGTATTGACCAAAAATCAAGCCAGATCCATGAGTCAGGTACCTACCTCATTCATGGAGTTCTCCACTCCTTCCTCAGCCACTTTTATGGCTAACTAAGTTAGTGTGGCACAAACAAAGCTATTTTGGCTTGTCTACATGGCCTTCTCACACAATATTCACTTTGAATATAGATGCATTACAAAGGGCCATGCACACTACCATTCCAAAAATTGAATTTTCCACACCAACCGACCCCCACATCACCTACATAGATATGGACAAACTTGGAGCTTATATAAGACCAACCAATCATGTTTAGAGCCACTTCACATCCCACCCAAACATGTTCCTTCTTCTCAATAGAAATTTGTTCACTCACAGTCCAACAACTTCAACCAAGTCTACACCAACCCTATTTTTGAGGCAACATCTACACCCTCACACAAAATTCCTCCACAACAATGTAGCAAAAGTACCTTCATTCCATTTACCTTCACCACTACTTATTCCAATCCACTCTACAAAGTACAAGTTAATTTTACTTTGTAGATTCCATCCACCACTCCATCTACCACATCCCATTCAATTATGATTCCTTTCACAACGTACCTTCCATTAACCTCAACCAACATGACCAACACTCACACGATACCTACATCTGATTCTAACCCAACCACATAATCTACATATAAAATTACCATACAGTAAGCATGGCAAGAACTTAATCAATTGCTTATGGGCCATCAAGATGCTCGTTCTTACCCTCAAAAACAATCCTAGGTAGCAAATTTTAAACACCATTCCATTACAAACCAACATACCTTCTTCACCCCTGATCAATCTTGGGTATCACAATCTTCTACAGTCTCCATACCCACACCTCCATTTCACCACATCAATACCACTTCCACAACCCAACACATTCAAATCCCCCAAACTTCATCCCCACTTCATAAACATAAATTATTCCACAACCAAGCCCAACAACACATCCAACATCATAATATACCCATAAATCCATTAGGCAATCAATACCACATTCCATCCCAAAAATTTATCACTCTAGATACACCACCTCCATACACTCATCAAAGAAACCAGGTTTTCCACACACACATGGAAGATCATAATATCCAAACCTTATAACAAAATATTGAGAACTTAATTATGCATACTCCTGGTATGATGTACCCAAAATCTAAATTGAGAAAACTGATCAATCAACCTATTCATTCTTTGGTACCTTCACCATATTATCTGATAGACTTTACACTACCAAATTTTGACAAATTCAAAGGGACTGAGGATCCTAGGGAGCACATTAGCACGTTCATCCATTCATGCTTTCAAATCCAAGAGAATGATGCTCTAATGCTTTGAAATTATCCTCAGATATTAGGGGGAGACACCTTAGATTGGTATGATCATATTCCACATCATAGTGTTTACACATTTGAACAATTGGCATACAAATTTTTGGAAAGACTTTCCTTCAATGTTCGTAAGAAGACTACCTTGATCAACTTGTACAACCTCAGACAATTTGAAGAAGATTCGGTCTATGATTTTGGAAACCATTGGAGGGTAGTCATCACCAAGTTGCCATTATCCCTACCAATATAATAATTAACTCAAATTTTTTAAAGGAGTTGTCTAAAACCTATCTCCTTGTTATTGCAATTACAATAATATAGAACATTCTATGAAGCTCTTGCCCAAGCCCATGTCATTGAAGAAATAAAAATTCAAGAGGGTGAGATCAAACCAAAGAAAAATAATGGTAAAACAAGGGCCAATCTAAAGAAAACTATTTTGGCCAATCAAAAATAGGATAAATCAATCAAGTGGTTTTTAGTCAACCCCAAATGAATCAACAACCCCATGGTCAACACCAACTACAACCATCATCTCAAAAACCACAAGAAGTGTCTTATCAAGTGTTTCCCTCACCACAATAATTCCATACCATAGTGCCAACTATGGACAACCATAAATGTAAATAATCTATTTGATAGGCTCACATCTACGTGCCTTTATCCAAATTATATGCCTCCATTTTTTGTGGGTTGTATGATGCCAATGATATCACCTTACCCAAGGTTAAAATAAATGATCCATCCAAATGTGGCAAGGGCTATAGGGAGCATTTATTTTATTCTTTCCATTGATAGAATGGGCATGACATTAATAACTTCTTGACATTCAAAGACATTATGTAAGACCTAATAGACCTAGGGTCTATTAAGTTAGATAATCCCCTAGCACAGCAAAATCAAACCCTTTGCATTTATCAAAAACCACTCCCTCATCACGAGGAAACACAACAAAAAATAGGGGGATCAAATACTATGAATCCCACTAACCAAGTCAATCATGTGCAACAAAACCAAGGTTTTATGGATGCTATTCATGTAGTCACCGAAGGTCAATGAAGCACAAGTCACCAAAATGAGCAACCTCAAGTACTTCAACATTATGTAGCATCACCAGCAAATGTGTCTCCAAAACTTGCTAATTCATCTCCACTCATCCATTTTTCTACCAATCCATCTCAATCAATTCACCTCACAAGTCATCCATCCCAACCTACTCATCTCCCAAGCTATCCACAAAGACCTATCATCACCCTAAGGAGTTGACTAACAACTAGTTTCAAAATAGCTTCAACAAAATTATCCATCTACGAGATTATACAACAATATCCCCGACATCGTGAGGCATTAATGGAAATATTGAAATCTATTTAATTTCAATCTCAAGATGATAATACCTTTAATAATTTTTTGGTGGGCATTCAAACATGTATGGAGCCCTCTATTGCATTATATGATTTTGAGACTAAAACAAAATCATCAGATTCACTAGATCCTCCATTACACATTATGGCTCAATTTTATAGGAAGCCTTTTAAAGGGGTACTAATTGACACCAACTCCACCATCAACATCATTACCACCTCCACCCTACATATTAATCTTCCACTTTCACACATAACCAAATCCACATTCACCTTACAAGCATTCAATGATGTATTATGTTCTACAATTGGCACTGTGGTCTTACCCATAGAAGTGGAGGTTAAGATGTTGTATACTATGTTCCATATCTTGAAAGGGTCCATGGCTTACAATGTACTCCTTATATGCCCTTGGATAAGGGAGATGAAATGTATCCCTTCAATACTACATCAATATTTGAAATATGTACATGAGGGACATATCCATTACATTCCTATAGACATCAAATCATTTAAGTATTGCAACTTCACCTCCAATCCATACGAGTCCATACTTCCATACATCGAACTATTCTTAACTCCATAAACCACACCATCCACTTCACATCACAATTATTTATCATTCAAATCTCCTATTCTTGAGAATCTTCCCATCACTAATCCACATCAAGCTTCCACTTCCATCCCCTAATAGGCTACATGTACATGTGGTCAAACCCAGTAATAACTATCCACATCCATACAAGGGGGAAATACCTCCACATCATTCACATCACCAATCACTCTTCATTCATCATAACCCATACAACCAACTGCACACACATCTACAATTATTTCATCCACATAAATATAATTAGTCATCCATCAAATTCCTCAACCAAATCCATCTTCATCTCCATCAACCACCGTCTCACAAGTCAATTTAACATATTGTGAGATATTTCAGCATACTTAACTCTCATCATCTGATCCACAATATACCCTTAAGCCCAACATTTTCATATCCACATCATCATTCATACAAGTTACAGTCCACCTCACTAATCCTAGCATTGGTGAGTATGTGGTCTAATATGTTACCATTACACTGTTCAACATCCAAACTGTAAGGGATTACGGTCACCCATGTGACCCACCCTTATCCATAGGAGTAGTGTACAACATGGGTTCATCACCTAATAGAATCAACTTTGTATATTGAGGGGTTGATTCACTATTTGATTCACTTCTCCCAGATGAACCTAAGCAACCATCCTCTACCAAATTTGAAAGCATGATTATTTTTTATTTTCCATCATGATATTTTTTTCAAGTTTATTGTCAAGGATTTGGCCTAAGATGACATGAAAAGGGTATGCATGAGATCATTGTACCTAAATATCAAGAAGTGCATGGTCATTCAGGACTAGAATACCATTCACAATATATCATTTTCTCCTTTGAGAGAGCCTTTCAAAGACTCAATCTAGATCACGAAGAGGAAAATAATAACAATGATGACTTTGAGGATGAACTCTAAGAAAAATACAACATTATGTTGATAGCTTCTAATGAATCCAAATAGGAATCGATCCCAATCACCCCATTCATTAAAAAGAAGAATAATACCACTTACAAATATTGTAAGAGGGAGGGATATCCAACAAAGAATTGCTTGCTAAAATTTCAAAGGATTGAAGCTAAGTTCTTAATGATTAATAGACATCTTCCAAATAATTAGGGAGATTCTAAAGGATATTCCTCAACTACTGATCTGTAAAGTGCCACACTGTGGATTCACCTGTACATACAGATCTAAGAATTATGCTTAATCATGTAGCTTATGTTCATTAAATATGTTCGTGCTTATATTGTTGCTTAGATATGTGATCTATTTATCAAATATTTAAATGCAGATACTACAAAAAATAAATCACACATGCACCATTATAAATTTTAAGAGAACACAATAATTACGTGGAAACCCCAAAATGGGTAAAACCATGATCAAATAGATTTCTATAGATTTTTATTGGAAATAATCAGTTTATTACATTCTTTACTATGTTATTAGATTGCAATCTTCCCTTATCCAAATATGCTCCCCCTTCTATGATGTATTTTTAGCTCTTTTTGTTCTCTCACTGAAGATATGACAATCAAGCCATCACCATGAGTTTTGCAAGAATTTTCCACAATTTATTTTGAAAACTCTGACACACTATACTATGGAAATATTTGCCACCATGTTTTGTGCTAAACTGCCACCAAGTATTGTGTGGTAGGTTCCTTGGACCTAGCTTGGGTTTGCAATAAAATAACTAGAGTTGATATCAAAATATGCAAAGAAAAAAGAATGAATCACTATTTAAACAAATCACTTTTGCACTGGGAGAAATCCTTCCAATGGATAAAATATAAATGTATATTATTTTTTAGTGATTTATGATTGGTTACACCCTATCAAATTATAATATATACCTATTCTAGGGTTATGAGTGAAACGACACAATGGTCTATATGAATTAATTAATAAATATGAGTGATAAATTTATGATAATGGTTAGTATAGTGAATCCTAACATGCCACCCTCCTTAAAAAGAGTTTTATCCTCAAAGTGAAAAGTGAGGAAATTATTGTTGAATTTGATGAAGCATTTCCCATGTAGCATATTCAAAAGGTAATCCCCCACATTGAATCAAAATCTTGGTAATGGTGTGATGGTGGAGTAGCCGAGTACAACAATCCAAGATGGCTTCAGGTTCAACTATGAGTGATCCATCCTCTGTGAATTTAGGTAGTTGAGTTTGTGTGGTGATGTGCATACTGATTACTAGTTTAAGGGAAGATACATGGAATACAGGATAAATTTTGGAAGACTCTGGTAACTCTAGTTTATAATAAATGGGCCCAATGCATCGTAATATTTTATAAGGCCTATACAATTTGGGAGCTAACTTTTTTGAACCCTTGATCTTGAGAGAAGTTTGGAAATAAGGTTGAAGTCGAAGGAATATCATATCACATTATTTAAATACTCATTTGATCCTATGTTGGTCCACTTGTCATTTCATACGATGTTGGATCATGAGTAAATTATCTTTGAGAAGGCAAAGGATATTATCTTGAGTAGAGAGTTCAAAATCCATGGCTGGCACATTGGTACTTCCTGGGATATAAGAGGTGATGGAAGGTGGTACTTGACCATATAAAGCTTCATATGGTATCATCTTAATGGTGGTATGGTATGAGGTATTATACCACCATTCCACTAAAGGAAGCCATTTGACCCAATGAAGGGGTTGAGCAATAGTAAAACAATGCAAGTAAGTTTCCAAACATTTATTTACAATTTTTGTTTGACCATCGATTTGGGGATGATAAGTAGAACTCATATGGAGTTGAGTGCTTTGGATTTTAAAAAATTCCCTCCAAAAATTTCTAGTGAAGGTGGGATCATGATAACTTACGATGGTGTAAGGCATACCATGTAGTTTAAAAATATTATCAAGAAAGAGTTGGGTGACGGTACTAGCTATGTAAGGGTGGGCTAAGAAGAAAAAATGAGCATATTTAGACAAGTGATCCACCATAACTAGAATAGTATTTTTACCTACTAATTTTAGAAGACCCTCAATAAAGGTCATTTAAATATCAGTCCATGTTTTGGTTGGGATAGGGAGAGGTTGAAGAAGGCCAGGGTTACCTACCATATCTCCTTTTTATATTTAGAAAATCTCACATTCAGCCACAAATCTCTTGATATCTTGTTTCATTCCTACCCAATAAAAATATCAAGCCACTCTCTTATAAGTTTTGAGAAATCCAAAATATCTTGTTGTAGGTGTGGCATGTAACTCATGGAGTAGTTTGGTTCAATATAAGGAAGCGGGGGATAGGAAAATATGCCCCTTGAACCTAAGTATGCCTTTGCTTCAAGTATAGTGAGGCTTACTTGTGGGGCCTTGTTGGATTTGTTGAATCAATGCTTGCATTGAAGTATCACTAAACCATTCTTTTGTTACCTGGTCTACCCATTGGGGAATAGGGGATAAGAGCGCATGTAATTGGGGTAATTATTCAAATTTTTAGAAGAGGGTATCGACGACCATGTCGTCCTTCCATTTTTATATACGATCTCATTTTCATACCCTAATAGTTTAGTAACCGATTTTTGTTACTTAGGCATGGATATACGTTGCTTAAGAAAATACTTCAAACTATGGTGATCGATACGGATAATGAAATGTTGACCAATAAGATATGGTCACCAATGTTTTATGGAATGAATGATAGCTAATATTTATTTCTCATATGTGGAGCGGGCTAAGTTCTTCCTGGAAATGCCTTGCTAGTAAAAGCCCAAGGTCTTTCATCTTGAATGAGAGTGACTCCCAATACTACTCCATAAGCATCAATTTCAATCACAAAGGGTTTGGAAAAATTTGATATGGCCAACACAAGAGTGGAATACATGGCATTATTTAATTTAGCAAAAGCATCGTTAGCCTTGGAGGACCAAATAAAAGCATTCTTCTTAAGTAAAGTTGTTAAGGGGGTAGAAATCTTGCCATAGTATTTAACAAATTTATGATAATAACTAATTAATCCTAGAAAACCATGTAAGCCTTTCAAATATTAGGGGGTAGGCCAATTTTTCATATCTTCAATTTTGTTAGGGTCCACCTTAACTCCATCCTTGAAAAAAATATGGCCAAGATATTCAATCTCTTGTCGTCAAAAGAGCATTTTGAGCGTTTGGCATATAGCTGATTTTCCTCTAGAATTTTTAAGGTTTGTTCTAAGTGAAGCAAGTGATCCTCCCATGTCTTGCTCTAAATAAAAATATCATCAAAGAAAACCAAAATAATTTTTTGAAGATAAGGTCAAAAATATGGTTCATTAAACTTTGTAATGTTGAAGGTGCATTGGTAAGGCAAAAGTGCATGACTAGAAATTCATAGTGCCCTTCATGAGTTTGGAAGGCGGTTTTCATAATATCATTTTCTCTAACTCGAATTTGATGATATCTTGATTGTAAGTCCAATTTTGAAAAGTATTTAGCCCTATGAATCTCATCTAGTTACTCATCAATAATAGGGATGGGAAATTTATCCTTGATGGTGAATTTGTTAAGAGCATAAAAATCGACACATAGGTGCCATGATCCATCCTTATTACGAACCAATAAAATTGGGGAAGAGTAAGGACTAACACTAGGTCGGATAACTCTTGCATTTAATAATTCTTGCACAAGTTTTTCAATTTTAATTTTTTGTAGGTAGGGATATCGATAAGGTCAGATATTTGGGGGTTGATGACCCAAAAGAAGTTGAATCACATGATATTGACTACGATGGGGGGCAACCCTTTTGGTTTGTTAAATACTCTTGAATGGCATGTTAGAAGTTGTAATTTTGGCACCTCCTTTTGTTCCTCCTTGGAGGATTGAATAGAAAATAATTGTGTAATCATTCCTTTGCCCTCTTTGCAAATAATTTTCTCCATACGGTGAGAACTCACTAATTGGGATGGGTCGGATTGTAATCCTTTAAGGGTATATGTCTGATTTTTTATTATAAATTGCATCCATAATGCCTCAAAATCCCATTGGATTGTCTTGAGTGTTCGTAACCATTGCACCCCTAGGACGATATCACATCCTCCTAATGGAAGTGCATACATATCATTTTTATAATATAATCGCCCATGGTAAGCTTAATATTTTGGTCCTTTCCTTTATAGGCAATCCTTCCTCCATTACCGATCATGACTTCAACGCTATTATAGGGTTGTATATAGCAGTTAGCTTGTTTGGCCACACATGGATCAATGAAATTACATGTACTATCGGAGTCGATAAGCACAATGAAGTTTTATCGTTTGAAGTATCCTCGAACTCTCAGTTTATGGAGAAGAAAATCCTGTGAGTGCATTGAAAGAAACTTTTGGTGTATTCTTAGTGTCATATTCGGGTGTATCCATCACTACTACTTCTATCTCATTTTATTCTTCTATTGAATTACAAGGATCAACTACATCCAAAATATATAACTTTTATTTAGTGCATTTATGATTTTGCTCAAATTTCTCATTGTAATGATAACAGAGGCTTTTGCTCGTCATTCCTTCATTTCTTCAAAATTGAGATGTTTAATTGGTAAGGTTGGGTTAGGTTTGGGGGATGTGTAAGTAATTTGTGGTTTCCCAATAGGTGTAGTCTTGGGGGTAGTGTAAGTGGGGTGTGCCATTAGTCTTTTCATACCATTGGTACCATTGAACAACATCATTTTCGAGGTGGAAGGATGCAATATGAAATTTTTGTGCCTCAGGAATCTGGTTTAGGGAGAAGTATTGTTCTACCCGGTAAATCCAATTCATGGGATTACCTCCTTCAAATTTAGGAAAATCCAATTTAGTCATTCTTGGAAGGATAGATGTTTGTGGGCCCCCAAGATGTACCTGATGTGTTGACCGTCCTGACGAGCCTGAGCTTTGTGAACTTGAAGATTGGTTGGTTAAGGCTAGTGCCATAGTTTGATTCATTTTGTCAAGACCTTGAGTTAATGTCTCGTATTTCAAGTTTAGCCCTGACATTTGTTCTTGAAGGCTTCACATAGTGACGAGATTAATTTGAGAAAATTGGTCTTTGAGTTGGTGAATATCATGATCCAGTTTTTCGAGAGTAGGGTCTTGTGATATTTTTCCATAAGCCATTTGAGGGGTAATTTGTAACTTCTCACCAAAATATAATTTAAATTTTAAAATTTATTTGAGAGTGGCAAAAAATTTGACAAAAAATTGATATATTTTTGGCAAAATTTTGCAAAAAAATGGTCCAAAAAATGGTTTCTAGAAACGTTTTTGGACCTCAACGGTCAATTTTTTTAAAATTTTGAAACAATATCCTTTGTGGGAAGGTGACATCAATGGTGGATGAACGTGCAACACTAGAAAGTGGGCAAGATCGACGGACGAGCAGGCAAGGGTGGCGAACGAGCGCGACTAGACAGTGAACGAGCACGACTAGAAAACGGGCAAGGGTGGTAGATGAGCACAATTAGACAGTGGGCAAGGGCAAAGGTGGGACATGAAGGGGTGTTATTAATGATAGGTGGTGGTGATTTAATGATATCAAGTGTCATGTGAGGAGCCAATGGAGAGCGTGACCGAAGTCACAACGTTTTATATGCATGTATGAGTATTAAAATCCTTAAAATTACCTACTCATTAATGTAGGATTGTTATCCCAAATATTTTTCTATTCACAATATTATGACATCAAAAAATGGTAGCCGAAAATCGAAAGGAATATAAAATTTAGGTTAACTTTTAATTTTTTTTATGGATGTTGATTTCCTGCATTGTTTGCTGAAAAACAATGACGTCATGCAGTAGATTAAGTTTTTTTTTCATGATTCGACTATGTTGTTTGATCTGGGAGTGATTGCGAAGCTCAACAGATATTGAAAGAGATATTTTAGGATCTAAAAATTTGTTGTCACTGGAGAGGACATAGTGAGAGTTGTTCTTCAGGATTTCATAGTTGGTCACCAGAGATTACACGATTGATCACCTGATATTACACGATTGGTTTTTCGAGCCTTTGATCACCAAAAAGACTATAGATGGCTTCCTTCTATGATGTTTGGAAACTTAAGATTTTATGGTGAGAACACAATGCAGTTTGGTCTATTGACATCATTGGTTTAATGACAAATAATGGTCTTTGTAAACCCAAAAAAAAATGTAATTCTTCTATAAATCTATGTTGTCCAGGGGTAACACTAATAACTGGTTGTTCTCTTTTCCTTGTGCAGATTCCCATGGAGCGAATGTTCTGATACCATATGGTAGGTTCCTTGGACCTATCTTGGGTTTGCAATGAAATAACTAGAGTTAATATCAAAATATGCAAAGAAAAAAGAATGAATCACTGTTTAAATGAATCACTTTTGCACTAGGAGAAATCCTTCCAATGGATAAAATATAAATGTATATTCTTTTTTATTGATTGATGATTGTTTACACCCTATCAAATTATAATATATACCTATTCTATGGTTGTGAGTGAAATGACACAATGGTCCATATGAATTAATTAATAAATATGAGTGATTAATTTATGATAATCATTAGGATAGTGAATCCTAACATTGTGTAACAATTTACCAACAATTTTTGTGCAACCATTTACCACTATGTGTTGTGCAACAATTTACCACTAAGTATTGTGCAAAATTACCACCAAGTATTTGTCCTAAACTACCACTCAATGTTGTGCTAAACTGCCACCAAGTGTTTGTGCTAAACTACCACCAAGTGTTTGTGCTAAACTACCACTCAGTGTTGTGCTAAACTGCCACCAAGTGTTGTGTGAAAGAAATCCATTTTTATTAAATGCTTAGATGTGTTGGTAATTAAATCCACCTTATTAAATGGGTGTTCGTTATTTAAAACAAACCCATTTTATTAAATGGGTGTTGGTTATTTAATACCAACCCATTTTATTAAATGGGTGTTGGTTATTTAAAACCAACCCATTTTATTAAATGGGTGTTGGTTATTTAAAACCAACCCATTTTATTAAATGAGTGTTAACCACTCATTGAATGATGGAAGTTAAGCTAGTTTTCCTCCATGCTCTATTTTGACAAGTGTTGATTGCTCCAAAGTGAGGATTTTATTCGAAGCTCCTTCCACACTTCCTATAGATAACTTATTTTTAATTGATCTCCTTATAAATACCTCCCCCATTGGAGGATTTTGGTCCCTCAAAATCATCTTTATTCATATGGGGATATTGTTTCTCTGCTTGCTTCTTGGAGATCCACTTTGCCTTGCTTAGCATTTTTCCCTTAGGACATACCAACCATAATTCTTCCTACCCTTGGCGTGTTGTCCATATTTTCTTGTCCAAAATTAAATCTACTGTTGCCTCCTCAAACTTAGCTAAGACTAAATCATCTAACTTAGGTAATATTGGAGCATCTTCTCTCTCATCCAACAAAGAGGGCTCAAACAACTTCAGGTTTTCCACATTGACAACAGAGTACATTTGCATATAACTTGGTAGTTTGAGTTGGAAGGCATTTGGCCCAACCTAACCTAAAATTTTAAATGGCCCATATCTTATAGGCTTCAATTTCTTACCTTCTCCCTTTAGTCGTTCCTTTCTTAAATGCAACCATACAAGATCTCCCACTTGGAAATCATGAGCTACCCTGTGTTTGTCATGGCGTTCCTTATAGTGTTGCTGAGTTTGCTTTAGTTTCTCCTCTATTTTTTGTTGTATCAACTTAATACATTGAATGAAATTCAATGCTTTCTCTCCTTCCATTTTTGAGCTACTTGGATCTTGCCCACTCTCAAAGGCTCCATCAAAAGGTGAATGAGGTAGAAACCCATAACACACCTCAAATGGTGATAATATTGTAGATGAATGTATTGCCTGATTGTAGCAGTATTGGACATATGCTAGATTGTCATCCCATGTCTTTGGATTCCATTGATTATAGCCCCTCAGTAAGTGCACAATTGTCCTGTTGACCACTTATGTTTGTCCATCTGTTTGTGGATGAAATGTTGTTGATCTCTTCAGCTTAGTGTCCAACATTCCCCATAATGCAAGCCAAAATTTACTAAGAAAGTGAGTATCTCTATTTGAAATGATACTCTTAGGCAATCCAAAATGAACAAAAATATGTTCAAAAAATAGTTTGGTTGTACCTTCTGCTATAATAATTTTCTTACAAGGCACAACAATTGCCATTTTACTAAACTTGTCCACTATAACAAACAAATAATCATTACCTCTTCGAGTGGTTGGCAATCCACCCAAGAAGTCCATTGAAATGCTCTCCCATGGCTGATTAGGAACTGGTAAAGGTGTGTACAATCCCAATTTGTGATTTCTGGGTTTGCTTGTGCTATAATTTGCACATCCACAAATAAAATTAGACACATCATTCTGCATATTGGACCAATAGACATATTGTTGGAGGTTAGCTATTATTTTGTGCATGCCAAAATGACCAACAAATAGTGATGTGTGAGCTTCCCTTATCAGTTGTAAGCATTTATCTCCCTTGGGCACATAGATTTTCCCTCTTTGAACAAAAAGTCATTTTCCAAATGAAAAACCTTATTGGATTTGCCTTGCACTCCATTTTTCAACTCCTTGTACTTCTTCCCAAGTTCAACATCTTCTTCATATTGCCCCTTGTACTCTTTGAAATAAAAAGGCTCAAATTACTTCTTTTTTTGGGGAGTACAGTTGGTTGCTTCCACCTCCTTACTGAACTGCACATTACTATTCGTATCTCTTATCATCAATAACATGAATCTCTTGCTTACATTCACCAAATTCTTGGCTTGTTGTACTATCACAAGCTAAAATTTATTTTCCAACCTGTTGGGATTAATCACATATGTGATTCCACCTTTCTTCAAATCCAAAACATTACGCCTTCACTTAAACAAAGCATATATTTCCCATAAATATGGGCTACCAAAAATTACTTGGCAAATATCAAGAGGTACTACATCACAAGTAATTACATCATGGAATTTATTTTTAATAGAAAATTGTAAAGTACATTGCTTGGTTACCTGTAGCTCCACATCCTTTTGCACCCATCCCAATGGATATGGTTGTGGATGATCCACGATCTTCAATCCCATATGCTTCACTAGATCCTCAAAAATTAAATTTCGTTGGGATCCTCTATCAAACAATGTTGTAACTTTCGTCCTCTGCACTTGTATGTAGACCCAAAATAATTTCTCTTTCTTGGCCTCTAAAGCTTGTTCCTCCTTCTTAGAGGTTTAATCTTTCCTTAAAGGCTTAATTATGGTAGCACACACTACCTTTCCTTCATCCTCTTTCTCAAAACACCCTTCTTCCTCTTGCTCAACCTTTTTAGTAGAATTAGCATATTTCTTCTTTCCCTTGTTCCACCATTTTGGCCTCTTTTTAGGGTGTAGCTTCCAATAGTTCTCACTTGAATGAGTGTCAACATTACACTCCTTGCAATTTTTTTCACCCTTTTGTGATTTGGTGGTTGTAGCCCCTAATTTCTTCTTGCCTTTATTGCTAGAACCCTTGGTTTTCTCTATAGGCTTGGAGGGTTTAGATGAAGTTGATGTCTTATTATCTTTCATTCAATTTTTGACCCTCATTTCCAGATATGTGGCTTTAATGCATACCTCATCAATGTACTTGGCATCAAATAATACTAGTTCTATCTTGATATGATAAGACAAACCACACTTATATTTCTTAAATATTTGAGGATCGTGAAGATTAACACCCATTAACACAACTTATTTTATGAATTATGTGGTGTATTCTTGGACTGTTTGGCCCTACCTCTATCTTAGAAACAACCATATCTCCTCCATATTATCTTGATAGACAATAGGATAAAACTAAGCTCTTATAGCCTTCACAAATTTTTCCCATGTTTCCATAACTAGTTGTTGATTTCTTGCCAATCCAGTTGAGTATGCCTCCCACCATGTGAGAGCATGGCCACCCAATTTCAATCTAGAAAAGTTGATCTATTGTACCTTTGTATAAGACTTAGTACTGAAGTAAACCTCCAATTTCTTCATCCACCCATCTAATTTTTTAGGATCTAACTCCCCTTCATAGGCTAGAATATCACTTTTGACCTCCATTTTGAACGGATCTGTAATCAAGGGTTGTGATGAGATATTCTTAAGTTGTTTGGAGTGGGATTCTTCAACCTCCATTTTCTCACCATTGGAAGCACCAAAATCAATCTCAAATTTTAAATCTAATTTCTTCTTTTCCTTCCTTGATTTTCTTTCTTCTTGAGAAAGCATCAACTCCATCAAGCTTTGGAGAGTGTTTTCCATTTCAAGAAATCTTCTTTGAAATTCCTTGTTGGACATTATTGGAGAGTTAGGTTCTGACTAATCTATCATTTTCACATATTTGATCCTTCTTCTCCCAATATCTGGGTTGTATGGGGCTAAGTCCTTTCCTTGAGATCTTCTACCTTGCATACACAGTTCTTTAAGAAAATATACTCTGATACCAAACTTGATTCGTAAACTGCCACATCATGGATTCACCTCTACATATAGATCTATGGATTATGCTTAATATTGTAGCTTATGTTCATTAAATATATTTGTTATTATAATGCTTCTTAGATATTTGATCTACTTATAAAATATTTAAATGTAGATATTACAAAAAATAAATCACACACACACACACCATTATAAATTTCAAGAGAACACAAGAATTATGTGGAAACCCCAAAATGGATAAAACCATGATCAAAGATATTTTTGTAGATTTTTATTGGAAATAATAAGTTTATTACAATCCTTACTATGGTATTAGATTGAAATATTCCCTTATCCAAATCTGCTTCCCCTGATTTGATGTCTTTTTTGCTCTTTTTATTCTCCCACTGCAGATCTGGCAATCAAGCCATCACCATGTGTTTTGCAAGAATTTTCCATAATTTGTTCTAAAAACTCTGCCACACTATACTATGCAAATATCTGCCACCAAGTGTTATGCAAAATTGCCACCAAGTGTTGTGTTAAACTACCACCAAGTGTTGTGCAACAATTTTCCACCAAGTGTTGTGCAACCATTTATCACTAAGTGTTGTGCAAAAATTTACCACTAAGTGTTGTGCAAAACTACCACCAAGTGTTTGTACTAAACTACAACTCAATGTTGTGCTAAACTACCACCAAGTGTTGTGCAAAAGAAAGCCATTTTTATTAAATGCTTAGAGCCTCCTTTTCTTAAATGGGTGTTGGTAATTAAATCCACCCATTTTATTAAATGGGTGTTGGTTATTTAAAACCAACCCATTTTATTAAATGGGTGTTGGTTATTTAATACCAACCCATTTTATTAAATAGGTGTTGGTTATTTAAAACCAACCCATTTTATTAAATGAGCATTAACTACTCATTGAATGATGGAAGTTAAGCTAGTTTTCCTCCATGCTCTATTTTTATAAGTATTGATTGCTTCAAAGTGAGGATTTTATTCGGAGCTCCTTCCACACTTCCTATAGATGATTTTTTTAGTTGATATCCTAATCAACTAAAAAGGTTCACAAGAGCATCCATTATAGGGGAAAGATATTATTATCACTAGTATCTTGTCTCCTTGGCCCCTCAATACAATTTATGGAGGATGTTGAAATTGTAATCTTATTCATGGATATGGACATCATTGTATGATGTAATATTGATAGGCCTAAGAGCATCCATTGTGCAAAGTTTTTAATTTATTGAAAAAAATTGTTATATAATCCCTATGGGCCAAGGTTAACCTTGTTATGGTTAAACCCACTTTATAACTTATAATTAACCTTAATCTCTCTTGTTATGTTGGCTTAGGTTAAACTCTTTTATGTAATTGGTATTTTGATATTGGTATAAATACCCCTCACCACTCCTCATTTTAATAATCAAAGTGTTGTGTAATATTATCTATAGATATAATGATTATTTATGGTGCCTATGGGTGATGACCAATTTTTTTTGTTCTTCTTTTCACTTTATATATAAGACATGAGTGTGATGGTTTGATTTTGTTCATTTTTTAAAAATATTATGAACTACAACATCTATCTAATGCTCAAGGAAAAAATCATTATAACCTATGGGCTCAAGCTAAACAAATAAACATAGATGACACAAGTATATTTGGGTCATTATAGGTTTGAGACTTTCTACATGCATCTTGAAAACTTCAAACACTAAAGGCATAAGGAAGTAATTCCATGATACCAACTTAATTTTAAGATTAATCCAACTATCCCGAAGTTACTTTAAATACTAAAGGCATATGGAAGTACTTCCATTATACCAGCTAACTTTTGAAATTAATCCAACTATCTTCTAACTTGTCATGATGTTCCAATTCATATAGGACTAAAATACTTTTAACAAGCATTTTATTTAACATAATAAATTTAACCAATGGTTTTATATATCAACAATAAATTCATTTTTATTTGAAATATGTAATCTACTGGTTTTCCTAGTGTTTTTACTTGCAATATTTATAAATCTTGTAAATAGTGTAGGCATAAAATGCTTCACAAAAAAAATCCTTTCCATTTTATTTTCCCATTCCATATGAGTCAATTTAGAATTTATTCCTGTCCACTCCTTACCCCAAAAATCCTCTTAACATACAAATACCTAGGCAATTTAGATTTTGCTCCTGTCCACTTCTTACCCATTTTAGCTATTATTTAGATGCTTGTGTGAGGGAAATAGACATAATTTTGAAAACATTTATGGGAAGACTATAGGGTTAGACACCCTAGAGGCCTTTGGTTTGAGTCTGTGAATTCTCTTGATGATGGATTCACTTTGTCATTAGATGCCTAGATGTCTATGTTTGCCAATGTGGTAGTGAGGATGTGGCGTCTAAATCCAATTTATGATAATAAATGTGAGATTGAATAATTAATTGGCATCATCTCACAAATTATTTTATACTTACCTTCAATAAGTAAATAGTAGACATACCAATTAAGTGGTATCTTTGACTGTAGACCAATGAAACTTTGTAGTATATGGTTTAATAGTCTTCTACATTGGCAACACAAGATTTTTCCCTTGTGACATGTTGTAAAATCTCATTTACTAGAGGCAGTTTCAAATTTTAAATGTTTTGAAAGGTTTCTATAGCAATTGTGTGTTTTTAGGGCTAACCTTTCGAGGACCAAAAAATTGAGCCTAGTTTTTCTAATCACATGATTTTTTGAGCTCTTCACAATACCAATATATTTTTTTAAGTTATAATACATGGATTAGCATGTTCCCTTGGTTAGTGTATCTAACTACGCCACTTGAAAAAATAATATTGAAGCTCTATTATAGAGTAAGAGGCTATTCAAATATGTGAATGAAGAAACTAGATAATAATAATTCTAAATAAAGAAAAAAGTTATGAAAGGACAAGAAGGTAGAATGACATGGTGTTATTTCTCTTTATATAGACAAAAACTATTGACAATCAGATCAACATCTTAGATACAAAAACTTACCAGATACTTTCTAATCGATGTATAATCGCATTGAATATACTTAGTTTAATAGATTAGAGGTAGAGATTACTAAATTAGATATGACTAATTTTAGAAATATTGATAAGTAAATAAACTAGTTCAATTAATTACAATAAGACATCCCCATTTCCATAAGAGGTATCAATGGTAAATTAAAACTTGATGTTACCAACACCATGTTCAACAATATTTTTGAGATATATGAGATAGTTGTTTATGTAATTAATATGATTTAGATATATTTTTCAAGATCCCTATTGTATATCTTAATGATGTGTTAAAATAACTTATTCATAACTAAGATTTATGGAAATGGTGCAAGAATCATTCTCTCTCCATACAAGTTCATGCAAAGGAAGTATATAAACTAAACATTGAAAAGAATTCAAATAAAGGAGAAAAGAAATCCAAGAAGTATTTCAAGAAGTTAGTGTACAATTTTTGCAAGAAGGAATGACACAAGGTAAAGTTATTTTTATTGCAAATTAAGAACTTGAAAAGAAATTCAAAAAGGAAGATCTTTGTGTTACTCTCTTATTTTCCCATGGTGAGGATGACCATGATGGTGATACCTAATAAGCATTCATATATATTCACTCAATATATTGATCATCCACCTCTATTAAAGAGTGGATTAAAAACTCAAGGGTAACTCAATATTTCTAAGCATCACCATGTCATACATGACTACAATAGGTAGCATTATGGAGAGCATATGGTCATTGGTGATAATTATTTATTCCTTTTTTGGTAAATTTATTAATGTTATAGATGTGGACCCCAATATTATTTTTATTTATTGCATCACCCATACAAATAAATATGTTGAGTTTTGGTTGAATCAATGAGTGATTAAGTACATTGGTGATGGATGTTAGAAATTTCTCTTAAAATATTATAATAATTTGGATTAGATGTACAAGCTTGGTGAGTGTCCCTCTTCTATTTATTCTTCTTCCTACAAGAGATACATATGCCTATGGTGGAATAGAAGTAAGACACTAGTAGACAATGGCATCATAGGCTTGGATACATTGTTTATGGATCCTTGAGGTACATGAGTCAATACAAATTGATTTATGGTATTCCTCCAATATATTCCCCTAGTGGTGTTTGTGAGAGGTGCATCTTTAGAAAGCATCACTAAGAGTATTCCCCTAGTGGTGTTTAAGTAAGTTACCTCAAGATATTATTATGAGTTGGACTACATGTACAAGCTTGGCAAGTATCCCTCTTCTTCTTCTTCTTCCTCCAAGAAGAGATATTTTATGCCTATGGTGGCATGGACATATGACATTAGTGTGCAATGGCACCATAGGATTATACACATTGGCTATAGATCCTTGAGGCAAATGAGTTTCTATCAGTTGGTTGATAGTATTCCTTATATATATTCCCATAATGGTGTTTGTGAGGGGTGCTTCTTGGGGATGAATCATCAAGAGTATTTCCTAAAAATGATATCTATAAGTACTACACAATCCTTTGATATCATTTACTATGATACTACGGGCCCATGTGATACCCATATCTCTCTAGGAATAAGTACTTTATCACCTTTATTGTTGATTTCTCCATGTATGTTTGGTTGTTCACCATTCATTATAAATAAAGATTTTGGAAAGTCCAATATTTTCATGTCTATTATGGATATTTAGTTTTAATAGGAAGATCAAGTGCTTGAGGAAATATGGAGGAGAAAAATATATTAGTCATTTCTTTATTGGTTTTTGTGCTCTTTATATCATTTTTTTTCAAAGGACTTGTTGGGGTCTAAATTGACATCAAGGTGACTATTATTTGCAATGGTTTTTATAATACAAACACCCACTAATCACAATCCTAACCCCGACATTGGATGGATCAAAATTACTTTCAACCCAACCTCCAGAGTAGATTGGTATACCTTGTTAACTAATTGGATGTTGACTCATTTAAACTCAGTTAAATGTATAAGAATAAGGATAGAAAGGGGAAAGGGTTTAGGAATTAATGAATCAATAGTGTATAGATAAAGCTAACAACATAGGCATCTATAGATAACTTCTAACAAATATAGCAAACAACACTTGTGATTAAAAATATTCAAAACTCAGTAATCTCCAATATTAAAGCACATATGCATACTTCAAGATTTATTCCAAACATCTAGGATATAAATAATCCAAATTAGCATAATTGGATTGATGATTTGACTAACAAAAATATAACTCTTTCCAAGCATACATTTAGAAATGAAACATTTCAATTTTCTCTAAGTTAGAAATCCAATATCAGCAGAATAGACTAACCATAGCAGTAGTAGTAGAAATAGCTTCAAGAATTGATAGTCCATAAAATAAAGAAGACAAAAGTCTAAGGCAAACATCCAAGTAAGTCCTATTGATTTTAAAAAAATGTACAATAGTAGGGAAAGGAAACACTTTAGAGTTGACCCTTTAAAGTGAGGGTTCGACCTCCATTTATAGTTTTTCTAATTTAAAAGTTTTGAAAGAATTAGGAACATTCCAAAGAAATTGGAGTTCTAGATTAGCAAGATCCTGAGATGGAAACCTTCTGTTTGATTTAAGAAATAAGGAAACTATGCACTCCTTCAATCTTCTACAACTTGGCTTCTGCAAGTTGCTCATATCTCATGGATTTTAACTATAGATTTGGTTTTTCTATGTAGACACCAAATCCTAGCCACTCATTATCCACTCATCACCATCAAATCACAACCATCCATTAGTTATATATATATATATATATTATATATATTTATATTTATATATTTATTTATATATATGTGTGTGAATAAATCTTAGCCACCCATCATGTCTTAATCTTGGCTGCTCATTCAATGCAATTTGTGTCACTTGTCAAATTATAATATTAGCCCTTCATCATGTTTTAATCTCGGCCTCTTGTTGGTGTCATCAAAACCCTAACATGAATCAAGGGCAATCATAAAATGATATTCACTTTTGTGAATAGGGAGATCAATCATTAAACATCTTGAGAGGTCAAACATTCTGTTATCGTATTTGCACAAACCCTCACCACCACCATATATGTTGTTAAACCCCCAAATCTCCTGTGAACAAGATTCAAACACCATAGAGCATCTGATCCAACATACAAATACCTCAAGGTATTCCTCGAACATTGTAGGACATTTTCAAAATACTACAGAGCATCTATAGCCATATGTAAACACTGTAGGGTGTCCACCAGACACTATGTTGCATCCACAAAGCCCTCAAACACTTTTGGATGTCTTCGCAACATTAGATCAAACCAAAAAATGTATACATCTAGTGATTTAGGTATTGACAAGGTTATTTATTATTTTTTACTTACGTTTTCCTGCATTTCATTTTGCATTCCACAAGCATTGCACTTAGGGTTTGTAGATTTGCATTTTATAGAGGGCCTCACATAGTGGAGCCCTCACACTAATCTATGTTTATGGCTTATTTGTATGCAGGAGATATTTTTATTGCTAATTGTTGCAGCTTGGAGTGGCCCCATAGTGGATACACAAGCCCACTCAACCCTTTTTTGGAGTGAATAAGATCTGAAGACACCGTAGTTGATTGATCCAACAAGAGGGTTTCACCTCTATTGTAATTATTGTATCAAAACAAATCAATATTATGTAACCCCTGATTTGGGGTACATTGATGTATAAAGTGGAGATCAAGGCTCCCTAGTTTAATAATAATATATGATATTCATTTCATGTGCACATTGTGGTTTGTTTTGATTTATTGTTATTATTGGTGTTGATATTTTTTCCTTTACAAAATGGTGATCATGGTGGGACCCCCAAAGGGTTTCATATTTTGATTTGCCTTATCATACCTTGTGTTGTTGATCTACATCTATATTTACTGTGGGTTTTCAGAAACCTAATTACATGAAAATCAAGAAATTCAAAACTAGGATTTATGGAAGTTGTGGGGATTCGATTTGCACTCATGCAAATGCCATACCACATATGGGGGATTCCACATGGCATCTGAGATATGCCATAGAGTATTCGAGATATTTGACACTGTTTCTAAGATATTTTGCACCACGTCTATGAAGTTAGGGAAGAAATATGTAAGGCAACCTGGTGAGTTATGTTCAAACCCCATCTACATTTTTTTGTTTTTTAAAAGGAAAAAAGAAAATAAATATTTGTATTTAATTTTTTTTTAAATAAATACACCAATAATTCTTACACATCCTAGGCATCTTAGGCATGTTCTTTGCAAATAAATTAAAATTAAAAAAAAAGTGCATTTTAGGATAACAATTTATTTGTTTATAGAAAAATCATATAGACTACATTTAGGGGTAGATATGCACTTGCAAATAGTTGCATTAGGATTTTCAAATTCATCTTAGTTTATTTCTAAATCTGAATGTCAGAAACATTTTGAGGTTTTATTTGGAAATTTACCCACTGCATTTGGCTCAAGTTTTTTGTTATTTATGGCATTCTATTTGTTGCTTTGTTTGCCTTGTGTGTTTTTGCTTATGTTTTAGGCAACAAATTTGAAGTGCATACTAGTTGCATATTAATATAGTTTTTCTTTGCATTTTAATGTTCAAAAAAACACCATAGAAAATGAAAACTTAAAAGGAACCACACACACTGCATGCTCCACTTTTAACATCAACGAGTTGGATTTCATCACCAACCATTGATCGAGACCAGTGACGGTGGGCTTCATCTCCATCCATTGGCTCACCCCTAGAAACCATAGTAGCCCATAATGAGTGGCTTTCCAAATTTCATCACTAAAAAGTCCCCTACTTTTGGGTGCGCCTGGAGTAGGAAGGACTAGTAATGCCCTTTTACCATGAGGCTCAATAATAGGTGGAATGCAGCTGTCATTTTTTTTCGAGCTCACCTGAGAGTGAAGTAAAATCCTGTGGGGCCATTCCCCAGGTATTAGGCAAGTAGCAAGACTCAGACAACATGGCCTCCCTTGGGGGGTAATTGTGATTCCTTAGGTTTACCCTTGAGCCAATCATACCTTTAGGAAGCCATTTTTAGCCATTCGTGATTCATCCTTCATCAGAGGGGTGGATTCAAACACACCATTTTAGTTGCATCCATCATTCACCTTGCATAGTGGTTCTAGGATTAGGATTATTAACATAAAAACACACAAAACCAAAAACCATAAAATAAAAATAAAAAATATTTGCAAAGACATAGGACACAATTGTTTGCTTGATTTGTGTGTTTGTTCATTTTCATTGCAATTACACTTTTCACACACATACCCTACACATTCGTTACCCTAGCCTACTTATAGCTTATGGTATTGATCCAAAATCAAGCTAGAGCCATGAGTTAGGTACCCACTAGCCAACCAACTTCATCCATGGAGTGCTCCACTCCTTTCCCAACCACTTCTATGGCTAACCCAACCTGTGTGGCACAGACAAGACATCTTGACTTGTTTTTTGGACCCTCTCATGTGGCATCCACTTTGGATGTAGATACACTACAAAGGGTAATTCACACTGCCATCCCTAAAATAGAACCATCCACACCAACTGACCATCACATCACCTACATAGATCTTGACAAAGTTGGAGCTTATTTAAGACCAACCAATCTAGTTCTAGAATAACTCAACATCCCACCCATACATGTTCCTTCTTCTCAGTAGGAACTTGCTCACACATACCCCAATAATTTTAACCAAGCCATCACTAACCCTCTTTTTGAGGCCACATCCACACTCCCACACCAAATTCTTCCACAACCATTTAGCCAAAGCACCTCCATTCTACTTACCTATACTACTACCCACTCTAACCCACTCTACGAAGCACAAGTTAATGCTGCTTCATATATTCCATCCACCATTCCATCAACATCATTTGGATATACCATCCCTCATTCAGTTGTGATTCCTTTTGCAACTTACCCTCCATTAACCTCAACCAATATTGCCAACACTCACACCATACCAACATCAACTCCCAACACAACCACATAATCTGCATCTAAAATTTCCATACAAAAAGCATGGCAACATCTCAATCAACTACTTATGGGTAATCAAAATGCTCATTCTTACCCACAATAGTAGTTGTAGGTAGTAGATTTTAACCATCCACTCGCATCCACACAAACTACCTTTTTCACTCTCAACCAATCTTGGGTATCATGACCACCCATAGTCACTATACCTATCCATACACTCCACCACATCCATACCATATCAACCACTCAAAACACCACCATCCCTCAAACTTCACATCATCAATATTCACCTCATCAACACCAAACATTCCACAATAAAATTCAACAAAACATTCAATAGCACCACATACCCACCAACATCAATCCATTGGCCAATCAAAACCTCATTTCATCCCAACAATTCATCACCCAACACACACCACCCACATACACCCATCACACAAACCAAGGCTTCCACACACAAGTGGAAGATCCTAAAATACAAGCTTTGCAACAACATATTGATAGCCTGATCATGCATACACCTGGTATGATGTACCAGAAACCCACTCTAAGATAGCTGGTCAATCACCCAATTCATCCTTCGGTACCATCACCACCTTATCCTACTAATTTCACATTATCAAATTTTGATAAATTCAAAGGGATCTAAGGACCCTAGGGAGCATATTAGTGCATTCATCCATTCATGTTTCAAAATCCAAGAGAATGATGTCTTAATGCTCTAAAATTTTCCTCAGACATTAGGGGGGATGCCTTAGAATGGTACAACCATCTGCCACATCATAGTATTTATACATTCGAACAATTGGTGGACAAATTCTTAGAAAGGTTCTCCCTCAATGTTAGAAAGAAAACTACCTTGACCAACTTATATAATCTTAGACAATTTGAAGAAGAGTTGGTCTATGACTTTGGAAACCATTGGAGGGCAGTCATTACCAAATTGCCATTCATCCTCCCAATGGAAGAATTAACACGAATGTTCACAAGGAGTTGTCTAAAACCTATCTCCTTGTTGCTTCAATTACAACAATATAGAACATTTGATGAAGCTCTTTCCCAAGCCCAAGTTATCAAAGAAATCAAGATTCAAGAGGGTGAGATTAAACCCAAAAAGAAAGAATGGTAAAACAAGGGCCAATCCAAAGGAAACTATACTAGCCAATAAAAATTTGGACAAGTGAACCAAGTGGTATTGAGTCAACCAACAATGGCTCAACAACCCCAAGTCCATCATCAACAACAATCATCATCACAACAACAACAAGTATCATATCAAGTAGGTTCCACCCCCACAACAATTGCATAACCTAGTGCAAACTATGGAAAACCATCAACATCAATAGTTTATCTAGCAAACTCACAATTACACACCACTACCCGAGTCATATACCTCCATATTTTAAAGGTTGTATGATACACATGCAATCACCTTGCTAGAAGTTAAACTTGAGGATCCGACTAAATGTAGCAAGGGCTATAAGGAGCATTTTTTCTATCCCTTCCATCACCATAAGGGCCATGACATTAATAACTACTATACATTCAAAGACATTGTGTAAGACCTACTAGACTTAGGGGCTATTAAGTTGGATAGTCCCTTAGCACAACAAAATCAATAACCTTGGTATTTACCAAACACCACTTCCTCATCATGAGGAAACACAATAGACAATAGGGGATCAAATCATATAACTCTCCCTAACCAAGTCAACCATGTGCAAAAATACCAAGGTTTTGTGGGTTCTATTCACGTAGTAACCCGAGGTCAATCAAGCACAAATCATCAAAATGAACAACCTCAAGCAGTTCAATCTCTTGTGGCACCTCCAACAATTGTGTATCCACAACCCGCCAATCCATCTCAACCCATTCATATTTCCACCAATTCATCTCAACCAACTCACCTTCAAACTCATTCATCTCAACCCATTCATCTACCAAACCATCCACCAAGACCTATCATCACACTAAGAAATCGACTAACAAATAGTCTCAAAATAGCTTCAAGTAAATTATCGATCTATGATTTTATACAAAAATCTCCCCGATATCGTGAGGTATTGATGGAGATATTAAAATCCATTAAAATTCAAATTTAAGACTCTAATACCTTAAAAAAAATTGTGGGAAGAATTTGAACATTTATGGAGCCTTCTATTGCATTCTATAATTTTGAGATCAAATCAATATCATCATAATCACCAGATCCTCCACTACACATCATGGCTCAGGTTCATATGAAGCCTTTTAAATGGATATTAATTGACATTGGTTCATCAATCAACATAATTACTACTTCAACACTTCATCATCTCAACCTTCCATCCTCTCACACCATGAAATTCACCTTCACCTTACGAGCATTCAATGATGCCTTATGTTCTATAGTTGGCACTATGATATTATTCGTACAAGTGGAGGTCAAGACATTGCACACCATTTTCCAAATACTATAAGGGGCCATGGCCTACAATGTACTCCTTGGATGCCCCTGGATAAGGAAAATAAAATGTGTTCCCTCAACATTACACCAATGTTTGAAATATGTACATGAGGGACAAATACATTGCATACCTACAAACATTGAACCATTCAAATACTACAATTTCATTTCCAACCCATATGAGTCCTCACTTCCATCCACTCACTTGTCCTTAATTCCATCAACCCCACCATAAAATTCACATCACAATACCTCATCCAAAGCACCTATGCTAGAGGAAATCCCCACCAGTAATCCATATCAACTCTCTACTTCTACATCCTAACCTTCATCACAATCGACACCATGTACATGTGATCAGACCCAATAATCACCCTCAACATCCATGCAAGGGGGACATCATTCCACATCATACAAACCACCAATCACCACTCATTAATCATCATCCACACAAACCACTTTACAAACATCCAATACCACTTCATCCACATCAGAATCACCAGCCATCCATCAAATTCCTCAGTCAAACCCATCTTCATCTCCACTAGTCGATGTCTCACAAGTGGATTTTATATAATGTGAGATGTCATTCCAACATACATATCTCCCCTCACTCAAGCCACAAGCCACTTCTAAGACCCACATCTTCACACCCACTCTATCCACATCATCATCCACACAAGTTGCAGTCCATATCGCTAGTCTTAGCATTGGAGAATATGTGGTTCAAGATATCAATCACACTGCTCAACATCAAAATTGTATAGGATTATGATCATCCATGTGACCCACCCCTATCCATTGAAGTGGTGTACAACATGGGTTCATTCCTAAAATAAATCAATTTTGTATATGGGGTATCGATTCATCGTTCGATTCACTTCCCCTAGATGAACCTAAGAAACCATCCTATGCCAACCTCAAACACATGACCAATCTTTATTTTCCATCATGATATTTTTGTCAGGTTAATTGGTAAGGATATGGCTTAGGATGACATGAATAGGGTATGCATGATATCATTGAACCTCAATATCGAGAAGTGTATGACCTTTCTAGTCTGGGATACAACCCACAACCTTCCACTTCCTCTTTTGAACGAGCCTTTCAACACCTCAATCTAGATCATGAAGAGGAAAACAATGATAATGATGACTTTGAGAATTAATTATATGAAGAGTATGACATCATGTCGATAGCTTCAGATGAATACAAAGAGGAGTCAACCCCAATAATTCCATTCACTGAACAAGATGAGTACTATCTTAGAATGTTCCCCATCCATCAACCCATATTTCATTTTCTCATGATGAAATTACTCATAAAATTTGACTGGTATGATATCGATAGCTTGCCTTGATTGACTAATATATTTGTAGATGCGATGGCCTCTCTAGGATCATTGATTCCAAAGAACTTTTTAAGAAAATTACAACTATTAATCATCACAACAATCTCTAAATCTGTAATTTTTTGAGTTGAGTCTAAAGATGAGAAGGATGTTTGATTCATTCACATAGAGCCATACGAGCCTTGGCTTAGTCAAGTAAAAGGCTTCCTCAATATTGGAACACCCCCATCAGATTTTTCATGAGCTATGAAATGCACTTTCAAGCAAAATTTATCCCATTTCACTCTCTTGGGGGATGTGCTGTATAGACGTGATTATTATGGAGTTCTCCTTCATTGTCTCGAGCCTACAGAGGTATAAAGAGCCATATCAAAAGCTCATGATGGTACTTGTGGTGGTCACTTCAGTGGAATAGCCATTGCAAAGTGTATATTACACATGGGTTAATATTGGTCCACAATGGAACGTAATTGTTGCACTTATGTCAAGAAGTGTCAAAAATATCTATAGCATGCTAATTTAACTCATGTGCCATCACAAGTATTACAACCCATTCAAAGTCTTTGGCCCTTTTCACAATGGGGTCTTGACTTGATTGGTAAAATATTGTCTCCTTCCTATTGTGGCCATTGCACAACTAGCCCCAAATTTGGGGACCCACCTTAAAATTTTGGTCTTGGGAGGTTTGGTTGTTTTTGAGTGGTTAATTTATAGGTTCCCACCTATGGTCTTGCAGTGTAGGTTTCAAGGTTCTTGGGTGTTGGCTAATATATCTTTGTTGTTGTTAATATTTTAGTTAGATTAATAGATTTAGTGTTTGTTGTGATTTTTGAAGTTAGCTTTAAAATTTTTACTTTTATCCTAAATTTTAATGATTTAAAGTTAATTGATTTAATGTTTACGTAAAAATAAAAATAAAAAATATATACATACACACACACACACACACACACATATATATATATATATATATAAAGGAAAGTCCATATTAGTTTTGAGTTAAGTGGGTTAATTTTGGTTTAATTAATGTTATGTTCTTTAGTTTTAGTTTGGTTTAGTTTCGTGTAGTTTGATTTAATTTAGGTTAGATTATTTTGTATTTAATTCAAGATAATTTTGTCATTATTGCTGTGAAATATTTTAATTATTTCAAGAGCCCAATCTCTCTTAATAGATTCATGACAAGCTATAAAGTAATACATGGCAACATTCGATGAAGGTGGTCAATGTGGACAACAAAACATTGACCGATGATGCAGATGTGTGGTGACTTGGAAACTCGGTGGACCAGACACAAATCCAAGGTAGATTGATGTGGACGTAGGTAGTATGCAAGTTTGTGATATCATGTCATCTTGACATACAGTGTATTTGATGATAAAGCATGAGCGATATGGTGAATCAAATAAAGGGGCACATAGAGTGGAATATTATCTGGTACAATTATCATAAAATATAGCAGAGGAGGGCTTTCCAAATAAGGTGGATTTAGAAGAAATTTATGCACTCGGTAATCAAGTGATTCATTAGTGAAACAATGTGCTCAATCCAACTAGGTATGCTCTATATCAAAAAATATAGAAGGGTTTGGTGTTGTAAAAATTTATAGTGATGTAGGAAGTCATGTTAGTATCAATGTATAAGCTGCTATGTTCATGTTCTCAAGTTGGAGGGCATCCGTAATAGCAGTGCACATGGCTAACTCTAAAACCACGAAGGCAATTTCACCTATATATTTATGATGACGTTGATAGGTGAAGTTTGTGTCTGTGGGATGCATGGTGAAGTAGGAAGAGGATGTAATTGCCACAATAATACCAAAGGATAATGGAAGTCAACTAGTATTATTTACAAGTGTTAAGTTCATTATACAATAATAGCAGCTTACATAAAAGTTGATGGAGAGACATTCATCCCTCTGGCCTTGCACGATGGGCATGTGCATATAAAACATGGAGAAGCAATGTCACATAATAGGTATAGAAATTTAAAATGAGGACTACACAGTTGCTAATACCACCTTTTTACCTTGTATTAAATGGCACCACGATGATGTTCTATGGTAAATTTGTAAAGAGTGATTATTTTTAAGGATAACAAGTGCTCTCCTTATGGTTTCTAAGTGCGTGGTACTCTATCCACACATATGGGTATAAAATAATAATAATAAATGGACAAGTAAATACTTTGGCTAGCTCATGCCTTGGACAAATGTTAAAGCTCATTGTGGGTAGTTTGCAATTCTAGTCATGGTTTTAACAGAGTAATATAAGGACAAGCAACATGTTTTAAGGGCGTTATAAAGAAATCAATATTATGAAATGGAAGAAGTGGAGGATCCGAATGGTTATGGATGGTGCTTAGGTTTAATTTAGTCATCGTGTAGATAGTGCAAAAGGCAAGACGAATATTGTGTTTGCCAAGTGTTTAAGGCATAAAGTAAGTGTTACCAAGCAAATCAATTAAGGACAAAGAAGCTGAAGTGAAAGAGCAAATGTTGCAAAATCAAAACTAGAGAAGGAGAAACAAGGGGTTTCTTGGAAAATATTAAATAAGCCATTAGAATAGGGAAAAAGGGCTGGAATTTTTTTGGAAAAAGAGAGAGGTTGGAAATTTTGTAAAAAAAAAGGGACATTATTTTTCATTTTTAATGCAAAATACTCCAGAAAATTGCACCTTGTAAGCATAATCAGAGGAGATATTTTTTGAGTGTTTGAGCTAACAGTTTATCTTTCCCTTCCATGCTTTTAGGCTTATATATAGTGTTTAATGCATTTTAATGGTTGCACTATTGAATATTTAGAAACATGGAATTTATTTATTTTTCCATAGAAGATTGCACCTAGTTTATTTTGGATTGTACGAATGCAGCTTTGATTAAATTAGGTTACATTCATAAATTCTCACATCTCTGGTTTTGTAGGATAGGGTAGCATTATACTGATAGTAGTTTGTCTTCTAACATTTTCAGCATTATGTTTCATGTATTCCAGATTTTTATTTTTATTTTTCTAACCTTACCCTTTTCATTTTTTTTAACTTCTTCAAACAAAATATAAAATATATAAAAAAAATTCAAAAATATATTCATAGATTTCAAAAATAAGGTTTAATGTTTCATTTTAAGCCATTTCGATTTTATTTATTTATTTTTTTTTTTATTTGTGGAAAACATCCCAAAAGGGATGCCACTTTCGGGTAAGACCCAAGGAGGCGGGGGTATCCATTCCGCCAAAAATGCCCAGGACTCGGACCTGGCCTACCACCTTTGACATACTCAAGGAGCAAACAAACACACAAAACCAATTTAAAAATAAGTAAATAACAACAAAAATAATAAAATAAAATAAAAAACATGCTCCTTGAGTGTGTCAAAAACAAAAGCACAACCAAACACGCACAATAAGATAAAAGAAACCACAACACAAACCACATAGAAAAACACAAGAACCACATAACAAAACACAAACAAGACAAAAACAACAGAACACTACAAAGACATAACCCAAAAAAAACATGAAAAATAAACACAACCAAAACCTAAAAAATTAAAAATAAAAATAAAAAACAACCAACAACAGACAATAAACAAAAACAAAAAACATAGAAAACACTCACACATAAAAACACGAAATAACACAAACAAAGAGAAACCCAAGAACAAGAACGAAAAAAACACAAGAACAATAACAAAAAACATAAAAAAAAAAAAAACAACAAAAACACAAGAACAACAAAAAACAACACAAAGAACACAAAAACAAAACAAAATAAAAAACCCACCCACCTTAAAAAACTAAACAAAAAAAAAAAAAAAGAAATAAAAAATGAACAAAACAATGACCTATCTAGACCGGAAGACTATTAAGGCAAGAATCAACGAGAGGAAACAAAATAAAGAATAGAATGAGCTAGGGAACTAAAAAAAACTGAATGAACCAAAGAGAAGCAAAAAAAAAAAACAAGAAAACTAGGTACCTTCGAACTGGAGCCATCCAAAGAAATGATAGAAAGAAGAGCTTCCCTAATTTGAGAAGCCCACCATATAGGAGGGTGGCCATAACAAGTAAGATCACCTTTGTCCAAAGCCCAATTAGCTAAAGCATCAGCACTCTTGTTTTGATCTCTGACCACATGATTGTAATCAACTTTCAAAAATCCCATATGGATTAACTGAATCTTCTCAATAATTCTTTTTATTCTCCAATCCACCTTATGATTCTTAGAAGGATTCTTCAAGAGATTAATCATAAGTTGAGAGTCAGACTCAACTAACACCTTTTCCCATCCAACCTTAGTAGCCTCCTGAAGGCCTCTGAGGATACCATACCCCTCGGCAAGGTTATTGGAAAGAATACCCAAATTCTCGGCAAAAGTAAAAACCAGGGAGCCATCTGAAAGTCTACCAATTCCTCCCACCTTGGCTTTTCCAGGGTTCCCTCTAGAGGCTCCATCGGTATTGACTTTTCCAAAATCCTTAGGAGGAGGTTGCCAATTTCTATTCCTATCCATCTTACTAATACTCACATTCCCTTTAAGTTGGTTGCCCTTAGAAGGTTTAATCTTCAATATTTGCATCACTTGATCCCATCTTTGGTGGGAGTTTTGGGGGTGATTAAGGAGATGATGGACTGATTCAACTAAGTTGGCTATGGTCTTTTGCCAAATATAGTGAATATCCTTCCTATCTTGATTAAAAATTTGGTTGTTCCTTTCATTCCAAATATTCCAAAGAAGAATGGTAGAACCCATCCAAACTAACTGCCTAATAAAATGATCAACACCCTCTTGATTAGGCCAATCCCTCCAAAGTTGTTCAAAAGTAAAAAAATTGGACCATTGTAAGCCAAGTAAAGTGGCCATTCTCCTCCATAGCTCGAGAGGCTAAAGTACACTCAATAAAAATATGGTTGATATTTTCTACATTCTCTTCACACATTTCACATCTAAAAGGGCCATGAAAACCACGCTTCATAAGTTGCTCACCGGTAAGCACCCTACGATGCAATAAAAGCCAATTAAAAAACCTCACCATAGGCCAGCTTTTGAGCCCACAATCGAGAAAATATGTCAGAAGAATGGTTGGGATTATTATGGCATAAGGTCAAATAACCTTGAGCAACTGAATACTCACCCTTAGTAGTGTTGTTCCATCCAAAACAATCTTTTTCATGGGACCAAGAGAGGGATCTCATATGAAGGATGCCTTGGATATCTTGTCTTTGCCTTTCTGGGATTTGAATAGGCCAGTCCTCAATAGGGATCCAATATCTACCAACCTTTGAATTACCAGTATGGTACCGACAGTAATTAGCCACCTTTATCCAATTAGCTCGGTGAAGCTCCTCCATCCAAGGCCTCCAATCGGGAAACTGAGTTATCAAAGGCTTGTGACCATCCCAAGAATCTATCCAAAAATTTGCATGTTGACCATTATGAATGATCCAAAATAATTTTTTCTTTATCAAATCCTCACCGGTCTTAAGAACTGCTAAAATGGGAGAACCTTTGGTAGGAAGTTGATAGCGAACAAGGTCTTCGGGACTTTTGTTCTCGGCATATTTAGCACGGAGATTATTGGCCCAAAGAGCATTGGGGTTATGCAACATCCTCCAATATAATTTAGCAGCTAAAGCTTTGTTGTTATTAATTGAAGACCGTAATCCTAACCCCCCTTCACTCTTAGGAAGACATAAAGTATCCCATTTCACCAAGGCCCATTTTCTTTTCTCCTTAGTACCACTCCAAAGGAAACGATGACTGATTTGATCCAATTCTCGAAGAACAACCTTTGGGATATTCAAAATGGAAGAAACATAAATAGGAATAGCTTGAAGGACTGATTTTACCAAGGTGATTCTACCCCCAGAAGAAAGCCACTTGTTGGTCCACTTTCCAATTTTCTTCTTGACTTTGTCCAACAACCAATTCCAATCTTTATTTTTTTGCCTTTGAATATTTATGGGAATACCTAAATAAGTGATTGGAAGAGAGGTCTTCTTATATCTTAGTTTATCCAAGACCATGGATTCTGTCTAGCGAGAGCAGTGAAAGAAAATAACTTTAGATTTGTCTTCATTGATCAACTGCCTAGTAGCCTTAGAAAAATAGCTAATGATTTGCTTAATATTAGAAGCTTCCTTAGCTGTAGCTTTACCTAAAAGAGTAGAGTCATCCACAAATTGAAGATGAGAGATAGGTCTAGCTCCATGAGCAATGGTAACTCCCTCAAGGGTTTTGTTTTCCCTCTTTTTGGTTATAGTCCTACCCAAGCATTCAGCAAGAATGATGAATAAATAAGGGGATAGCGGGTCACCTTGCCTAATACCTCTGGAAGCTGGGAAAGACTGAGAAGGCCTGCCATTGATAAGAACTAAGTAGGAAACTGAAGAGATACATCCCATAATCCAATCCATCCAATCCTTAGAGAAACCAAATTGCCTCAAAACTTTGATAAGGAAGTGCCAATCCACTCTGTCATAAGCTTTGGATAAGTCTAACCGAATGAACATGGAAGGAGAATTTTGCATATCCATGGAATGGATGGCTTCCTGAGCAAGAACTATCTCATCTACTATTTGACGTCCTTCCACATAACCCCCTTGCTCCAGGGAAATAATCTTATGCAAAAGAGGCTTCAACCTTTCTGCCATGATTTTAGTAATGATTTTGAGAAGAACATTACATAAAGCAATAGGTCTAAAAGTTGAGATATGATCAACCTCTTGAGCTTTTGGAACAAGAGTAATATAAGTTTTATTGATAACCTTCAAAATTTCTTTGGCTTTCCTGGCTTCTTCCACCACCTCTAATAAATCAACATGAAGGATATCCCAGAACTCTTGGTAGAACTCAATAGGAAAACCATCGGGACCTGGGGTTTTCCCTTTTTGCATTTTAAAAACTACTTGTTGAAGCTCATTGATAGTAACAGGAGCAGTCAAAATAGAGTTCTCCTCGAAGTGATAAGAGAAGGGATTGCTTGAAGAACATTATATTGTGAAGCTGAGTCAAGGGGAGTAGCGGCAAAAATATTGGAAAAGTAATCAACAACAATAGAGTTCATGCCATCCCAAGTATAAACAACATCTCCAGAATCTGATTTTAAGGAAGAAATAAAGTTGTGAGATCTTCGAGCTAGAAGATATTTGTGGAAGAAATTTGTGTTTCGATCTCCTTCTTTGAGCCATTGAATTCTAGATTTTTGCTTCCATAAGATTTCTTCTCTTTTTTCCCATTCCTCTAAGCCGAGTTGTGAGTTTAATTTCATCTGCACTTCTCTTCTCTGTGAGGCCATCTAAACGGATTTTCTTATTCAAATTTTCAAGATGAGCAATAACTTCATGTTTTTTTATGAACATCCCCAAACTCTTTTCGGTTCCAAGTCTTGATTTTGGATTTAATGTATTGTAGTATTTTGGCAAAACAGAACATCTTAGTCCCATGCCTAGGTTTACCTTCCTTCCACCATTGTTGCACATGAGGTCTGAAGGAAATGTCTCTAAGCCACATTAATTGAAAACGAAAAGGAGAGAAACTCACATTGGTTTTCCACATTTCCACCATGGTGGCCAATGATCCGAACCAACATTATTAAGAGTCTTCACTTTAGGAATGTGACCATGGATTAAGAAATTTTTAGAGAGCAAAAACCTATCCAATCTCTCCATTATACAAGCTAAGCCTTGCCTTATGTTAGACCAAGTCATAAGGCCATTATCCGGTTGGATATCCACAAGATGGAGGTTTGCAATATATTCGCTCATGAGGTCGGTGCTTTTGTCCAAATTTCTATTTCCCCCCCTTTTCTCATCCAGAGAGAGGATGGTATTGAAATCTCCTCCGATCAAGATCCAAGCTTTAGGAAAATGAGAGATAATATGAGTAATATCCTTCCACTTTCTTCTTTTTTCCTCCAAAGAAGTCGGAGCATAAACAGTAATGCAGAGCATAATCTGGTTGGAATGTCTACTTTGAATAGCTATAGCCAACAAACCCCAAGCTGCCAACCATATGGTGAATAACTACCTCTTTTGGATCCCAAAGACAAGCAATGCCACCCGAAGTCCCTTGGGAGCCGAGGGAAACCACTTTTCCAGTGGCCAAATTTTACTGGCAATTAAGTCCATATCCTCCATTGACATCTTTGTTTCTTGAAGGAAAACAAGATGTGGATGATTTACCTGAATCATTCTTCTAATTTCATTTTGTTTTGAAAGACTCCCTTTGAGTCCTCTAATATTCCAAGTGATGATCTTCATTAATACCGGGGCTAAAAAATTTGGGAAGGGCATTAATCTTACCTTCCTCTACAAGCTTTTCACCTTCTTTTACCATATGATATTGATTGGTCTTGCGACCTACTTTTTGATTAGAATCCATCTTCAATTTTTTTCCCTGTTTCTTGACTTATTCCAATTGAATCCGAGATGGCTTCTAACCTTGAAGAATGCTCGTACACGGCCAAAATTTTACTAGATGGTTCAACGGAGTCTATATTGGGACCTGCATTATTTGAAGTTTTGACATTTGAAATATTGTTTTTCTTGTGTAAATTTTCTCCTTTTTTTTTCTGTTGAAAACCTTTGATTTGTTGGTTTGTCTATGAGTTCTTCCCTTCATATTTAAATTGTGTTTCTAAGATTTCGGTTTCCATTATTTCCTCTTCCTCACTTGGGACATCATTTGTGGAAAGGATTTCAAACATATTAGCGAGATGACTTTGATTGATCCTTCATAACTGGTTTTTTTGAGTGTTCTTCTTCTTAGGTATTTGGAAACCTGCTTGAGTTTATATCTTCTTTCTTTTGATCGGGAATTTTATTTGGGCAAGCACTGGCCAAATGACCATATTCATGGCAAATTCTACAACGAAAAGGAATGTTCTCATAGTCCACTACTTGCTCCCAAGTGTCTTCCCCAAATTGTAATGTGATATTTTTAGGTAGGGGTTTGTCAAAATCCATTAAAACACAAATCCGAGCATAAATAATATGTTCAAAATTTTGAGTACAATCAGCAGTCATCATAAAAGTTCCTAAAGAGTTTCCAATTGAAGAAAAAATAGTAGGATTCCAAAATTCAATAGGGAGGCCAAAGAGTCTAACCCACACGGGAGCTATAGAAGGCATCTCTTCTTCGGCTTTAAATTTAGTATGCCGGGGCTTCATGAAAAGCCCTGCCCTTCCAAAAAACCAAGGACCCCCTTGAAAAGTTTTCTCTCTATCTTCATTATTAGCAAATAAAACAAGAAAATAACCATTTGGATAAATAGAGATTTGTAACTCACCTTTAGTTTTCCAGCTTTTTGCAGCCCAGACTTTGAAAGGAGATAGACTCGGACGAAAACCCACGAACCGACAAATTAGTCCTCTTTTTTCCAAATCTTCAATGCCAGTCTGAATGTTACCCATATCAAGCTTAACAATAGGAGTTCCATCAGTTGCTTTAAGACATCCTGACTCCGTTTTCTTGGGATCAATCTTAGGCATTCTTAGAGGTTTATGGGAAGCCCTAATATTGATATTAGCATTGGGTTGAGGCTGTCCACCATGAAGGGCATCCCTAAAATTCATTTTTGGGACTGAGTCTTCGAAATTCTTACCCTTGATAGGGGTTTTCATAGTAGAATTATTTTGTGGGTGCACCTTAGCACCAGATTCACTTGAGATATGAGCCATTTTTTGATCAACTGCTTGAAACTTGTTTCGTGATCTCTTTAATCCTTGCCCTAGACGTCGTGGAAAGGTATGGTTTTCACTTTTCTTTTGTGCAGACAAATTGGAAGCCGTTGTCACTCAAGTTCACAGTATGATCTGTTGAAAGACAAATTTCTAACCCATCTTGTATCCCCTGCAACATTTCTTGCTAAAATATTGAGCATAAACCACAAAAATATTGGCCGCTAGGGCCCGAAGGCCCTAAAAACCAACCTCTGGAGCTGCTTGCACTCAACCCAGATGAAACCCTCGCATAGCCGCTTGCCAAATATGTCGTTCACACATAGGGATGCGCTAGGATCTGTGTTGCTCCAAATGATATGAAAATTGGTGGAGACGTTCTAGGGTTTTTCAGGCATCTACCCTCAAAATTTTAGCTCAATCCGAGTCCGGATGAGTGAGATATGGCCGAAACGAGTTCGGCAGTTTGGGCGGTCCTGCGAAAAACGTCTCATCTATCTTTCTTCTATATTTTTTTAATCCTTCGGTAAAGGTTTATTCGAGTACACATTTTGATTTTATTTTGAAGCAAATTCAAAATTCTAAAATTTTATAAAGTTTGCAGTTTTAAAAAGGAATTTCATAATTAAGTTTAGAATGATTTCAAATTTTATTTTCAAGCAATAAATTAACTTCCCTTTATGAAAATTACAATTTCATTAAAAGAGGTAATTTATATGGAATTCCAAAGGCCATTGTATTTAAAACAATAAATTAACGTCTCTTTATGAAAATTACAATTTCATTAAAGAGGGGTAATTTATATGGCATATCAAAGACTATTACATTTCAAAGTTAGTCATGCAAATTTATTTTCTTTTCATACTCAAAGCAAACTAAAATGAATCCAATCATCATTCAAGATTGACAATTCAGAAATAGATTTTAATCTTCTATTTCATGCTCAAAGTAAGGTTTAATAATGCAAGATAAAACTTGTTTAAAATCTGCTTAACAAAAGAAGATAAAATCTACCTAAAATACTTCAAGATAAAAGGAATTAATTCACTTTACATCATGGTCATATGAGGGCCAATCACATTTATCTTTTCTTTCTTTTAAGTTTCATGAACAATCAATAGCATAGCATAATAAAGTAATACCAACACATGCCCCTTGTTAACAGTTGCTTGCAAATCACTAAGGTATTCCAAACACTTATTTGACACATTTTCACAAGCATACAAGCACACATTAAGTAAAAGGAACCTTGGAGAAATTTCTATTTCTTTGCAAGAGAGGGTTTTCTAATCAAAATCCTAACTGTGATGGTGATTTTGCAATTGGGTAAAATTACCACTCAACATTTTGGCGCTAGAAGGAGGGCCTGAATTGGTTTACTTTATTTCTATTTAAATGCTAAATTATTCATTGTTATTTGAAAGGTTATTTGAAGACATTGGTCTTGACTAATGAGGTTTTTTTTACATGTGATCACATCCATTGATTGAGGACTTCTTTAATTGATGATGTGTTCATGCTAACCTTTTGTAAATTGAAGAATGTTCTTTAATGTCATGGTTTAATTGGTGCATATCTTTTGGTTGATAAACATGATGATTTATTTATTTAACCATTTGAAAATTGTTAGTCATTTCATGCATCTTTGCAAGATATATTTCTTTGACTAACAAAATTGGTACTAAAGTTATATTCTTTAAGGTCCACTAATGGCAATGTTTACTTCTTGGATGATAGGTAGTCCTTTAAACATACCTGGGCCTTCACATCATATGCCTATAGATATTTTGTATTATCTACCTCAGTTTAGGCATGATGGAATAGAATCGGTTGAGGAACATATTCAAGCATACAAGAACACTTTAATTCAATTACAAATTATGCATGAAGATGTTTCTTGTAACATGTTTCCATCCACATTAGATGAATTTACTTATGATTGGTACCTCAGTTTACCTATAGGTTCTATCAATTCTTGGGCTCAACTAGAGGTAATGTTCCTCAATCATTTTAACAAAAAGCTAGTTGACCCAATCCTCATGTATAATCAGTTTGTTGCTACCCATAAAGGACCAAATGAATATTTGAAGTTGTTCACTAAAATATTCCATGGGTTATATACTCAATTGGTGGTACCCTATGTTCCTCTAGAGGGAGTTGCTATCCAAGTGTATTTCAATGCTCTTGATCCATCAATCTCTATGTATTTACGAGGGATACCTCAAATCACATCATTATCCCAAGCTTATACCGAAGCAATAGCATTTGAACAACAGTTGAATTTTCAAGGTTATGGTGGGGGTTTTGGATTGTATAATTCTCCATCATTTAATACCTCCCTTACCCACCCAACATTTTGTGCACCTCAACCTACCATTCAAAATCAACCATCATTCTCAAGTGCAAATCAATTTCAGAATACCCATCTTGATCATCTTTCGAATCATGTTCCTGAGATAAATTTCAATGATTTTCACAATAATACTATTTCAGACAATGGAGGAGTCCTAGATCTAACAAGTATTGAAATATGTGATAGGTCAAGACCTTCCATAGAGTTGAATGAAAGGATTAAAATGGATGATCAAGAAAGCCAACATGTTCCAAATAATGACAAGCTAGAAATAAAAGGCTTAGAGTCATTATTTACAAGTGAGGAGTGGGATAATCATAGAAAGCTAAATGCATGAATTGATCCACTTTTAGAAATAATTGAGCCCTCAAAAGTGGATGAAGGTGAGTTTGAAAAGCAATCTATTGTTGAATTTAAATATTGTGAAGAAGTGGTTGAACGTCACACCCTAGTTTTAGAAGATGATTATTGTTGGTGGAATAAATGGGAGGACTTTGCTGCTCTTTCTAATGAAGCACTCGCTTCACCTGATATATAGGACAAGTTGCAAAGGCTAGTTCTACATATTAAAATAAACATCGCTCAATTACAGGAACAAATACCTCAAGATGCATATCTTGATAATTCTACAAATCATCCTCATGAGACAAAGGTCAAAGATACTAAAAGTGATATTCTTTTAGACAGTGGAGGGGTCCTAGAGTGGAATAGTTTTGTAGCATATGTCAAATCATGACCCTCCATAAATTTGGATGAGATGATTAAATTGATGATCAAAACCTTCAACATCCTCAAAATAATGACCAATAAGATAATGATTCTACTATTCTAGACAAATAAAGGGAATCACTCACTCTGCTCCCATTTGAGGGACAAGAAATTGAAATCCTTGTTTCACCTAAGGAATCTATACTATCTATGCTACCTTATATAGAAAAATTCTAGAATTAGAATGGTTTAGGTTTGATGCCATTGATAACCCAAATTAAAATGTGGCTTTATTTGAAGCAACTCAAGTAATTGATCATGGAGATGTGTTAGTTGACCCATCCCTTAACTGACAATATTTATGGTTTAAAAAGAATGGACATATTTTTTATTGGGTGCCTAATTTTGGTGTGTTTTAAAAAACAAGTCATTGGTGAAGATGAAGGACTACATGATGATGATGATGAAGCCCATGAAGAAAAATAAAAAGTTACAAAGGCTCACCAAGCTTTGGTAAATAAAAATGTACAAAAGGTAGAATCTCAACCTTTTTGTTCAACCATTCAAAATTCAGGTAAGAGTTTGCATAATGGTATGTTGGATTCGGATGTGATTAATGATCAAATGTCATTTGTGGTGGACAAATAATTTGAGTTAATTTCTCCATACACCAATAATAAGCTTGCTATGTTAAACAAAATAGAGGTAGATGCTTTGGAGTTAATAAATCAAATTCATGAACAATTGACAATGGAATCTAGGATAAAAATTTATAATGATTCTCACATATTAGATATCCTAGATGCTTGCAAAAGGCTGCAGAGTCATGATTGGCCTAAATACATGAATGATGACTTGGTTTTAAAAATTTTAGAGATAGCCTCCTATTTGAAGGAAATATTATATGTTTGTGAAAGTGAGAACTCAAGTCAAAGTGATGAATCAGATTTTAAAATTTACACCTCATTGAATAAGCAAGAGATAGTTGAGAATCATGTATTTGCTTGCAAGGTTAATGAATTAAAGTCCCAACATGGAATTGCCAATAACCTTGAATCGAATTGGTGGGGTGAGAGAGGTAAAATGAGGGTTTTTATATTGTTTGGCCTAATATTACTTTGGTTGGATTTCTATAAATCTTGGCATGCATATCATGTTATATGTCTTTTAAAGTGTGCTAATCATGTTTGGGATCCAGGAAAGTGATAGCCTAAATTTTGCATCATCTTGTACCATATTGTATATTATTGTATATAGTTTTTGTTTTCATGTTTTTGTTTTAGCTTTCTATTTTTGTGCTTTGTCCTTAATTTTTGGTTTGGCAAGTTTTTTTTTGCTTTCTTGTTAGTTTGCATTTGGATTGCTATTGGTTTATCTTCAAGTTTTATTTTTCATATTTATGAGTATTGTGTTTTGGGTTGTCCCCTTGATTTGTGGTTGTGTTTTATGGTAGTTACTAATGTTTGGCCTCTTGACTATTTTTTGTGTTCCTTTGTCACGAAGGATGAATTACCTATCATGTGGATCAAAGAAAAAGGGATGAAATTATTTAGTAATCATTCGTAGATTGTGGACTAAGATAGTGAATTTTGGAACACTGAATCATTTTTCTAAAGCTACATGTGAACACATTATATTAAGGGGTATGCTTTGAAATATTGAAGGAGGAAGTCATTTTGGTTTGTAAATTAAGGTGAAAATATTTATAAACTCCATATTTAGCCTTAAATGGTCTCTAACCTAGGTGGTAGGTGGATTTTGCAAAGCAATAATGTTCAATAAAATATATATATATATATATATATATATATATATATATATATATATATATATATATATATATATATATATAAAAGAAAAAGGAAAACATGCCAAATAATTCTCAAGGTCTAGATAATATCTACCGGGGCTATGGATGCATGACTGGTAGTAGGGCTATGTCTAGACAAAGTAAAAATAAATAAATCAATGCAAAATTAACCTAATATCTAGGTGATTTAGATAATATCTACCAGGGCTATAGATTCCTGGCTGGTAGTAGAGCGAGGTCTAGAAGGGATCAAGGTTATAACCACCAGGGCTATAGATGCCTAGCTTGCAGTGGAGCAATGTAGAGGCACATTTTGTCATGAGTAATATTTTTATAGCTGAATGTAAAACGATTGATGGAATTTGGATGGTTTTCAAGAATACAAAATGAAATCACTTATACACACACTAGGCTAAAGCAAAGGGTTCATGTGTTTTCATTTGAAACTATCTAACCCCATTTTCTATGAATTTTGCTAGATAGCATATGTTTCTCTAATCTTTGTTTCTTTGGTTTTCAGAACTAGGTTCTTCATCCGAAATTCTCAGGAGCATTTCCTAGAAAAGTCATCATTTGTTGTGGCCATTGCACAACTAGCCCCAAATTTGGGGACCCACCTTAAAATTTTTGTCTTGGAAGGATTGGTTGTTTTCGAGTGGTTAATTGATAGGTTCCTACCTATGGTATTGTAGTGTAGGTTTATATTGGAAATATGAGCAATTTTTGTTGTCATTGATGTCAAGGAATATAAGAACCAAGTTTATTGTCATCCAGGTGTTTATGTTGGAGGTTTGATAAGCAAGGTTGATGTTTGAATTCCATCAATATCCTCTGGTGGTTTTTCCAAAAATGCAAAGAAGAAGGATTAATATTATAATATTTAAGGATACATGGTTGGTTTATGAAAAATAAATGCAAGGAGTTGTCACATTATAAGGCACCTAAAAAACCCATATGGCAGTTTGAGTGATTAAGGATTTAATTATTTAATTTTAAATAGTTTAACGTTAAGGTTAAAATTTAAAATTAAATAATAATGATTTAAAAGCCCTAAGTATTTAAATTATAAATTTTAATTTTAAAAATTCGAATGTCCTCATCAACATTGGATAAAAAGCATTGAAATGCATATAAATAATGCCAAAAACCTTTGGCAATAATCATCCTTGTGAATATACGTTAATGTAAAAAGAGTTTGTGTGCCTAAGAGAGATTTGCATGTGTTTTGGTTTCGTTGGGTGCAGAAGAGAGAATAAGATCGAGTGGATTGCAAAGGATATCCTGAAGTAGCCTGTAACACAGTTGATAGTCAGGGGCTACGGTAATACGTTCGAGGAACACGAGGTCAGGGTTCGAATCACACAGATACCATTTTGTTGAAGAGGAGGAAGTATTTTGGTTTTTGCATTGCAGAAGGCAAGAGGATAAAGGCTTCGAGGCATTCCTTTAGTTCATGTGAGGGCATGTAGCCCAAACGGTGAACGTCTAAGCACTAAGACTCTTGGAGGAGGATAGGTGGGGAGTTTGAATCCCACCATGAGCACTTTTGCAAAGGAAAAAGGTATGTGCATTAATTTTAATTTGTCATAAAGGTTTTGCTAAGTGGCTATTTGTGGAAAGCACACTAGGATATTATCTTTGGTGTTTAAGGTGATTGGCAAGGAAATAAAGAGGGAGATATAAGGTTTGATTAAAATTAAATATTAATTATGTTTTAGGAGTGATAAGGTGTTAAGAGGAAATATAATTTATTTTAAAATAAAGTTGTTGAATAATTTAAGAGGAGTAATAAGGTGGTTGATGAAAAATTATTTTTGAAGTGATTAACTTGGTTTTTGCTAATTTTTTAAAGTGTGGAGTTTATAAGGTGTAATTGAGATCTTATGCTATGTATGATAAAAATTTTGAAGAATCATTTAAGTAAATTTTTTAGTGAATATTTTGTTACCTAACCTTTGATATTGGCAAAGATTTTATTGTGATTGAGATAGGTTTTGAGGTCAAAACTTCATAAAATAAAAGTTATGGCCATATATTCCTTATGAGTGAAATATTGTTGGATGTTATAAATACTAAGTTGGAGTGAAAAGGATTGTTTGATAAGCATTGTTGGGTTTGGTTTTGAGATATCCAATATTGATTGATGAGGGTTTTTTTGGAATGAAGGTTGATGCTAGAAACCTTGTTTGATAAGCATTGTTGGAAATATTGAGTAAGCTTTCATATGCTTGATTAGGGTTTGTGAAAGATCATGAGTATCATTGTTATGTGAAGTTGAGAACTATCTTGAACTAGGGTTTGTGAAATATCATGAGTAACATTGTTATGTGAGGTGTTTTTTATAAGAATTGTTGACTAAGATTTAATTGAGTGAGTAGTTGAGTGGAGTTGATTGGGCTTAGTTGATTAGAAGTGTTGGAGTGATAGTTCAAAGTTATGTGAAACAAATTGTTCTTTATTCTTAATTTATTTGAAGAGAGTTTGGAATAAATTGAGTGTTGTGTGAGAGTTAAACATATTGAGTCTCCAACCATTCTCTATATGTTTTCGTGGTAAAGCAAGAGAGATTGAAAGTGATTAAGTGCTTGATATTGTAAAACATATTGATTCTCTAACCATTCTCTATATGTTTTTGTGATATTAAAAAAAGATTTTGTGTGAAACTTGTTTGTGTGATTAAAGAGGTTTTCTGTGATAGATTGAGTTGAGTTGAGAAAGCATTTTTGAAAGCTTAATGACATATTTGTTTGAGCTTTTGTGGAAGCTTACAAAGAAAATTTGAGACAAGTCTTGGTGAAGACTTGTTAAGCAGTTTGATACAAGTCTTGGTGAAGACTTGTTGAGCAAATTGAGCAAGTTCTAGTGAGGACTTGTTGAGCATATTTGAGGCAAGTCTTGGTAAATACTTGAGAGCATTTTGAGCAAGTTCTAGAGAGGACTTGTGGATAGATTTGAGGTAAGTCTTTGAGAAGACTTGTGAGCAGAGTTGATTGATTCGTTCAAACCTTGAGTTAAGGTTTGGGGCAGATCTAGCAGTGTTGATTTATGATTGGATCAAGCTTTGTGTTAAGACTTGAGGACAAATTTAAGGATATATTTTGGTGTAGATTTGAGGACAGGTTTGTGCCATACCAAAGATAGAGATTGAGCAAATTTGTGCTAGATCAAAGGAATGTGTTTAGTGTAGATTTGGGATAGAGATTAAGTATATTTGTGCTAGGCCAAAGGATTATGTTTAGTGTAGATTTGGGATAGATATTAAGAATATTTGTGCTAGACCAAAGGACTATGTTTAGTGCATATTTGAGATAGAGATTGAGCAGATTTGTGCTAGATCGAAGGACTATTTTTAGTGCAAATCAAAGACAAATATTGAGTAGATTTGTGCTAGACCGAAGGATCTCTCAGGATTGAGTAGATTTAGTGTATATCAAAGATATATATTGAGTAGATTTTTTCTAGACATAAGGATTATTTTTAGTATAGATTTGAGACAGACCTGAGAGTAAGCTTTGGAGGTGATAGAGCAGAGGACAGTAGTCTCTAGTGGATAGAGTTCCATAAGCCATGGTAGTGAGGATAGGTCTTCTAAGTGGGGATAGGAGTATTTAGTGGAGAGATATCCACAAGCCAGTGCAATGGAGGTAGTAGTATTCTAGCGGATCACCAGCCAGAGCAAATGAGAAGTTCTCCTATGGATAGAGATCCATGAACCAGTTGAGGGGATTGGTGTCTCTTGTGGATAGATATCAATGAACTTGATTAGGGGATTGGTGTCTCCTTTGGATAGAGGTCCATAAACATTGTAATAGGGAAAGGTTTCCCAAGAGATTTGTTGAGAAAATTTTAGTGAAATATTTTATCCGTGGAGTAGCCCACATTGGGTGAACCATGTTAAATTGGTGTTTCTATTGTGTGTGGTGATTTGTGCATTAATTTTATTACTGTTGTTGATATTGCCATTGATATATTGCATAATATTGTTTGGGAAAAAAAATTAAAAAGTGGTCTTATACTTTTCACCCCTCCTCTTAGTATAAGCTTGTGTTCTTCAATTTCAAGGTTCTTGGGTGTTGGCTAATGTCTCTTTGATGTTGCTAATATTTTGGTTAGATTAATTGGTTTAGTGTTTGTTGTGATTTTTGAAGTTATATTTAAAAGTTTTACTTTTATCATGAATTTCAATGATTAAAGCTTTTAAAGTTGTTGAAGTAAAAATATAAAATAAAAATATATATAACAATAAATATATATATACATATATATATATATATAAATAAAAAAGGAAATCCCATACTAGTTTTGAGTTAAGTGGGTTAATTTTGGTTTAATTAATATTATGTTCTTTAGTTTTATTTTGGTTTAGTTTCGTATAGTTTAATTTAATGTAGGTTAGGTTCTTTTGTATTTAATTCAAGGTAATTTTGTCGTTATTGTTGTGAAATATTTTAATTAGTTCAGGAGCCTAATATCTCTTATTCGATTCATGATAGGCTATAAAGCAATATATGGCAACGTCTGATGAAGGTGGTCGATGTGGACAAGGAAACATCAACCAATGACATGGATACATGGTGACTTGGACACTCGGTGGACTAGACACAACTCTAAGGTGGATTGATGTGGACGTAGGCAACATGCAATTTTGCAGCATCAGGTCATCTTGGCATACAGTGTATCTGATGATGAAGCATGAGAAATATGGTGAATTAGGTAAAGGGGGGCGTATAGTGGAATATTATCTGGTATGATTCTCATAAAACATAGTAGAGGAGGGCTTTCCAAATAAGGTGTATTTAGAAGAAATTGACGTGCTCGATGATCAAATGACCCATTGGTGAAACAACATGCTCGATCCAATAGGGTATGCTCTATATCAGATGAAACATAGAAGAAGGGTTAGGTGTTGTAAAATTTGTAGCACTATAGGAAGTTGTGTTAGTATCAATATATAGGTTGATGTGTTCGTGTTCTCAAGCTAGATGGAATCTGTAATAGCATCGCACATGGACAACTTTGGAACCACAAAGATAGTTTCACCTCTATATTTATGATGGCATTGACAAGTGAAGTCCATGGTTGTGGGATGCATAGAAAAGCAGGAAGAGGATGTTGTTGCCACAATAACACCAAAGGATAATGGAAGCCAACTAGTATTGTTTAAAGGTGTTAAGTTCATTATACAACAATAACATCTTAGGTAAGAGTTGATGGAGAGACATTCATCCCTCTAGCCTCATGTGATGGGCACGTGCATCTAGAATATGAAGAAGTGGTGTCACATCATAGGTATAAAAATTTAAAATGAGGACTGCATAGTTACTGACCCTGCCTTCTTAGCTTTTATTAAATGGTAGCACATTGATGTTCTATGGTAAATTCATAAAGAGTGATTATTTTTAAGGATAACAAGCACTCTCCTCATGGTTTCAAAGTGTGTGGCACTCTATCCACACATATGGGTACAAAATAATAATAATGAATGGATAAATAAATACTTTAGCCAAATCATGCTTTAGACAAAAGTTAAAGCTCACTATGGGTAGTCTATAGGTCTAGTCATGGCCTTAACAGGGTAATATAGGGACAAGTGGCAACATGTTTTAAAGGTGTTATAAAGAAATAATTATAATGAAACAGATGAAGTGGAGGATCCAAATGATTATGGATGGTGCTCAGGTTTAATTTATTCATCGCATAGATAGTACAAAAGGTAGGACAAATATTATGGTTTGTTAAGTATTTAAGGCATAAATTAAGTGTTACCAAGCAAATGGACAAAGGACAAAGAAGCTGAAGTGAAAGAGAAAACACTGTGAAACCAAAACTAGAGAAGGAGAAACGAGAGATTTCTTGGGAAATATTAAATAAGCCATTAGAAAATGGAAAAGAGTTGTAAATATTTTGGAAAAAGAGAGGCTAGAAATTTTGTTAAAAAAAAGAGGGACATTATTTTTCTTTTTAATGTAAAATACTCTAGACACTTGCACCTTATAAGCAGAATTGGAGGAGATATTTTTTGAATTTTTGAGCTAAAAGTTTATCTTTTCCTTCCATTCTTTAAAAATACAACATGTATACCATAGTAAAATTAATACATGAGTCTTCCACTTCATATCCCACCATTAGATATTGTTATCATTGATTAAGCAACAAAGATAAAAATGCTCAAGCAAAATCTAAACTACTATGAATAATCATTCGACCGTTAATTCATTTACATAAAGCATTCACATCGACATCATAATGCATCCACAATATCATATGCACATGCATTCACACATACATTTACACAAAAGTCACACACAAAATAAAAGCTATGTATATATATGTATAAATATCATATGTACAAAGTACATATGAAGGTTGTAAACAATGGAGCACTAAGGCTCATATACAAAATGAGAGGACCCTAGCTAGCACCCAAAGGTAGACCCCTATGATCCTGAAGGGTCAAGACCCTAAGGAGCCCTTGATTGCAACTCACTATGCCTGGAGTCACTATACCTAACAAAGCTATATATGGAGGTGGAATATCACACTGGTAGTCCAATGCCATGCTATATAAGACAATCCTCAAGATATTGAATGTAGCCATCCTATAATTTAAGTCAGGATACATCCTATATTTTACAAGTATCTCTTAATACCATCTCTACCCGTAGCCTTAATATTCCATCCTCACCTCCACCCGTAGCATCCCATCACTCCAATTACCTCTATAGCCAAGTAATCTTAGCATCTCAAGCTGGCATAATTGCATCCTATGCCACTACCATCGCATCCTACTCTATCAACATCCATTAGAGTTTATCCTACTCCTCAAATAGGATATCTCACTCAGAATGGAGCTCAACCCACTCCTACTCACTCTAACCAGGAGGTCTCTCTGTAACCTCCTCCATACCACCCCCACCCTCACCATCTCCTCTAATATTAGGAAGTTGATCTATTGTGGCCCTTGACTGTCTCCCTTAACCACTAGATAAATGATATATCTGACATTGAGGAGTCTCCTCTACCTCAACTTCCACCTCCCCATCATCACCACTACACTCATCCACCACCTGACTCGATGCCCATGGAGGCTAATAAGAAAACCTATGCATCATACTCCATCGTGGTTTTGATATCATCCACATCCAAGAGATCCATCTCCTCATCATCCACATACTCCACCCACCATGTTTTAGCACAAGGTAGGCTTTAGCTTATCAGATCGACACTTGTACAACACTAGAGCATTAGATACTTCCTACCGTATCCTAAATTGCCATAACATCCATGAGAACTGGATCAGCTCCACCTCATTACCATGCTGACCAACCACCCATCTAGCCTACCTAACCTACTATAGTTACTCTCCATCACTAGGCCACCTAGCATCTCAATATGATTTCCAATACACCTGGTTAGGTGTTAATCCTACCCATATATCTCTATACTCCTATTCACTATGATAAGGATGACTCGGTTGTACCTCCTCAACTTCCTACCACCTCAATGCATAGGATTGATCCCTATCCCTCTAACATGGAAAGCCCACAATATGACCTACATTAAAATACTTCCAACCCCAGATCTAAATCAACACATCATAGCCTAATATCTTCTACCCCTACCTATTCACCTCATATAGTTCCATCTATACCTGAGCTAGTAGAGGAAGCACCCAAGCATACACTCAAGGCTTATCGATCATACTAAACACCAACCTAATCATTTTCCATAGGAACCAACACCCAGTATTATTAGCCACCAACATATTTGCTAGCAAGAACATGATGTAGGTTGGTAGTACCTCCAACTATCCCTGCACATACATCTCTAGGTACCTGATGCCACCATCGTTGATCTTCAGATCCCTCCACCCATCACCAAAAATCTAACTCATCTTATATCCTTTATGATGTCCAACTCAGACATGTAACCCCTCCACAGCCACTCAAAATATGTGGTACACATCCTCTAGTATCACAGTCATCTCCCCTATTGGAAGCTAGAAGGTCCCCCTATCTAGACCACACCCATTTTATAATATAGAGGGGTACCCCTCATCCACCCTCACCACCTCAATCCGAGCACTCCCATCCAACCCCACCTACTCTAACAAATCCCAATCAATATTTTGTAGTACCTTTCTCATCCCTATAAGGATAAGTGAGAATCAATGTTGAGCCTCTAGAATCCTCAACTAGAGCACAAAACACAAACAAATACACATAAGCATCTCATCCATTACATAATCTAAAAAATTAAAAATAAAAACATTGCAAAATCAAACAAGAGGTCTAGAATAACTTACCTCTACCACTCGTGCATCACCTCCAACCTTTGCATCCACTCCCTCCATCACCATCACCAAACACTTGCACCCTTCTTCTTTTAGTACCACTTCTTGAATCCAAACACAATAATGTATTGAAATTTCATCCCTGTAGTCCTTTATAGCTAATCTGGCACACCTAGATGCCATAATGCATCTACCATGCATTCTCAGATGCTTCCTTGCATCTGTAGACTAGAATATGCCTTCCCACATATATGCAAATATGGATGCAGGTTGGCATATGTCTCTAAAATGCTACAAAGGATTTTCAAAAGGCTTCAAAACATAGCATAACCCCATAAAATCACCACAAAATCCATCCATGCATTCATTACATCATCTCATTACATTTTGTGATAACATAGATTTATTTGGGCATTTAATTCTTGATTTGATTATGACCAAAAGTCATGAAAATACCCTAAATTGCTTCAAAACATCCCAAAATGATCTAAAATTTCACAAATATACAAAATCCACTATTCCAGGCATTCATCACATCATTTCATCATATTTTGTGATAACATGGATTGATTTGGGTTTTAATTTTTGATTGCAACCAAAATTCATGAAATATCCTAAATTGCTTCAAAATGTCCCAAAACAGTTCCAAATTTAGCAAAACTATCCAATTCACTCATCAATGTATTCACATCTTCATTCAACATTGTTCAATCCACTTTCATTATCGAGTGAACCTTGTATCTAGTTATTTACTCTATTTCACTTGGTGATTGTAGTGATAAATTATCCATGTAATTCGGTAGGATGGGTAGATCACCATAAGGATGCTTGCTCATATCATCATCTCACATCCTCTTGTTTTAAAAAAATCATTTTAGATCCCTCATTTCTTGACTGATACTGTTTTCAAACTAATTTTCTCAATGATGTCATTGATACCCTCTCAGTGGAGTTACAAATACAAAAAAAATACTACTTCATAATTTCACATTCAAGAATTCCACCAATCACTAGGATATGTGCTCCTAGAAGTCACCTGATTTAGAGTGTCTAATACAACCCACAAATTCCTTAGGGTATTATCCAAATGCTAAAAGGTATTTTCAAAACACTACAGAGCATCCACAACCATTTGCAAATGCTCCAGGGCATCCACCAAACACCATGTTGCATCCACCGATCCCTCAGACACTTTCGGACGTCTGTGTGACCTTAGATTGAACTGACATAAGCATATATACAATGATTCAGGTATTAACAAGGTTATTTATTATTTTTAATTACCTTTTTCTGCATTCCACAAGCATCACACTTAGAGTTTTTTAAATCTATATTTTATAGAGGACCTCATATAGTGGAGCCGTCACATACACTATGGATCCATATTTGTGGCTTGTTTGTATGCAAGAGATATTTTTATTGTTAACTGTTGTAGCTTGGAGTGGCCCCATGGTGGATACACAAGCAAACTCAACCCTTATTTGGAGTGAATAAAATCTAAATATACTACAAATAATTGATCCAGCTAGAGGGTTTCACCTCTATTGTAATTATTGTATCAAAACAAATCAATATTTTGTAACCCCCGATTTGGGGCACATTGATGTATAAAGTAGAGATCAAGGCTCCCTAGTTTAATAATATATGATATTCATTTCATGTGCACATTGTGGTTAGTTTTATTTATTACTATTATTGGTCTTAATATTTTTTTCTTTACAATCTAAAATCAAGATCATCTCTTGTCCTTACCATGGCTGCCCTATCGTAGATCTAAAATTGAATCGACTCATGAATATTGATTTTTATTACTTCATCTTCTTACTCTTTGTTCAACTTGGAAATGACTTGAATAGAGGTTTGCTACCTTATTTAATGTTGAATCTTGAATTTATACATGATTCATGCCACTTTTGATGTAGACCGTTGATCTGTTGTTGGATGACTAAGATTAGATCTTTTAGAAGCTTGGTGCACCTTTACAATTCATGGCCTGAAACACCTATTATAGCAATCTGTAGCATATCATGGTCTATGACCACCTTACCTTTTTAACCTCATCCTTCATGACATAAAACATGCTCTAATCTAGTGCTTGAATCTCCTGTTTGAGTTATTTGACTGCTTTTACTATGGCCTGGGATAAGAGTATTATTATATCTTGGATATGTTCTCATGAAACTTTATTTTGGGTTGCACAATGTAGAATGATGTTCTAGGCTACATTTTTTATTTCCAAGGTAGAAAATTTGACCTCGTTGATCATGATATAGAACAATGAGCTAAAATGCATAGCATGGAACCATGCACTAAGTCGTGTGATGAAGAACTGTGTTGTGAGCTACTTTGTAGATTATCAAACATGGAAGTTTAACCGTGTTGACCACAGTGAGGAACTAAGTGTTGAAGAGTGTAGTGAGAAATAATGTGTTGATCCACACAGTATGGAACCATGTTATGGACTATGATTTGAAATAATGCCATACCAATTTTAATTGTGATGACCACGGTGTAGAACCATGTTCTAGATTGTGTGGTGTAAAATTTTTATCGCAAGTTGCTTTATTCTTTTATGCTTTGAGCCACAATTTGCAATGCATGAAGGGCTTGTTTGACTAAATTGACCGTGACCTAGGACATGTTAGTTTGAGCCATTGTCATGATCTAGAGCACCTCTTTGGACTTAGAAAGTTTTTAAAATTTTCTAAATATGTGGCCTTTTAAGGCTACATTTTGGTTCTTATCGAGGAACTTTGCTAGCAAATTTGATAACTAAGGGTCGTATCCTTTGGGCAACTGAAGTCAAAATCTAGATGGATATGGATAATGAAATGATTATGTGTATGGATGGATATGAATGGAATAATAGAGTGGGATAAATGAATGATTGAAAAATGGGGTAAGGAAGTGGAAATGAATATAGATGGAGGGAGGTGAAAGGTAGAATAGACTCCAGCTAGCTACAAATTTTGTCTCAAAGAATAACTTCCCTGTGACCATCACTCTCTTGAAAATTTATGAAGATATTTGAAGAGTAATAGTTCACATGGAAGCAATGCTAGAGGAAAATATGAGTATCTCATCCACAGGATTGCTCCTCCTTTTGAAGGGTTAATGACATGCATTTCACATGATAGTTGCATGCCCATGTTTTCCTTGCTGCTTCTGATACTTGTCAGGATAAAAACATTTGTAAAGAATATCCTTAGGTTTTATTTGATAGCTATGGTTCTCAAAACTATTTCAAACATTTTGGTAGGAGATCCTCATTCCTTTTGTGCTTCTTCTTGTTGAGTTTGTTCCTCTACTTCTTTTTCTTGCACTTCCTTAGTATCTTGAATATTCTCTTCTATGTTAGCCTCCTCCTTTTCACTTTCTTCTTATTCATCAACCTCTTCCTCTTCATCAACCTCTTGCTTTATTTCTACTATGAACAGTTGAATCATTGGATTCAATGTTTCTAATGCTTGATCACAGACTGGTTAGTGGGATTAGCTATTTCCATGAATTGTTGATGGGAAAAATGTAGCTTGGTAGTTTATTCATAGAACATGGAGTGTCCCCTGTATACTAGATCTTCCATCAAATCTTTGATCCTGGTTAAATCTTTAATCAACTAAGATATTTGATCTTTATTAATCGAGTCCTCCTAGGCATCTATTTCAAACTCATCTTGAAAAATTGATGTTAAGCTAGTTTGAAGGTCGTCTTATGTTAAAAGAATATTTTCTTCATTCCAGAATCCTTCGAAACCATAATGCATCATTTATTTATTGGCATCAATAATTTCTTGGAGCTTACCTTCAATTATGTCCATTAGTAGCCACCCCTTTTGGATCAACTTATTTTCCTGTAGATATTTCTAGCTACTAACATTACAGTATTCCATGCTTTATTTAGTTTGGGCTTGGCAACAACATTGAATCTATTCTTAGACAACTTATATATTTGTTCTAATTGTAACACCATAGGTTTTATTTCTTCATTAGCCTTCTCAAAGTATTCCTTGGTTGCTTGCAATAAATGACTAGCCTCATACATGAAATCAATGACAATCTAAATCTCTAAACATTTATCTAATATTTCAAACTATATTTGCTTTCTGATCTGCTTTACCTTATATTTAGATAAATTTGTAGCTCTAGTCTTCTCAACTTGAATATATGATTTTAAGGCTTGTATATATTTGACATAGGTCTCATTATTTTTCTTCAGCTCTTCAGCTTGCTCCTTGAATTTGATAGTCTCTTGATACTTGTTCAGCCAGTTCTTGGCTTCATTTCTTACAACCTTCTCCATTTTTTTCTTATTTTTGATCATATTTTTCAACCTTTAATATTTTCCTCTAATTTCCCATATTTCTCCTTTCAAATATCACTCTGGACATAAATGGTCTTAATATGGGCCTTAGCTATAACCAATTCATCCTCCATGGGTAAGTGAGAAATATCTTCAATGTGCTATCCAAGTTGATAATGTTTTGTAGTCATGTCTTCCTCTAGTTTACTAACAAGAGGAGTGAGGGATATTATTGTTCTTTTCCTTGCCACAGGATCAAAAATAATTGTTTTCCTAAGTCTAGCAATTTTCTTCGAAGGTTGGGCTAATTTCTTGCCCCAAAAAAATTGGATCTTCTGATACATTCTTGACCTTCTGCAAAGGAGCTATTGTACGATGATTTATAGGGGTAGAATTAATGATGAGTGAATATGAAAATGGACCTAGCACAGATGGAAGGGGTGTAGCAGTAATGATGGTGGAATCTGTACTTATAGCAGGAGTTGTAACAGGTGTTGAAATAATAACATATGTTACAACTATGGAATATGGTTAAGAAGATGGAAGTGCTTGTTCCCCTTATAATATGAGTGGTGATGATTTTTGAGGTGAAGGGATGTGAGTGGGAGATTATAATATTGGAATTTCTACTAAATAATATGGATATGAAATGGAGTGAGATGATGAAACAACTAGTGAAGATGGTGGGTAATTATGAAGTGGAGATGATATCTTTTGTTCCTTTTGCTCTTGAGAATAGGAGGGAGAATTATTTGGGGAAGGAGAAGAAGGGATAGGAATCATACCTTCACCTACCAAAGTAGACTCTTGAAAGATGTCATCCACACTTTGTTGTTGTATTTATTGAATTGGTTTCTTAGTAGTTGTAACTTGAGTCTACTCAACTGCTTGTGTTTGATCTAGTTTCTTCTTTTTACTAACTTCTTTCTTGGCATCCCCTACTAAATTGTTTGCCTTCCTTTTAATACAATAGGTACTAAATTTTTAACCATTTTAGTATCATCTTGTTGCTATGCATTTGGTAATGTAACCTCTAAAATTGGGGAACTTGAGGATTTGAAAAAGGCTACAATAGTAAATTTAACAGGAGAAAATATTAAGTTGTCTTCCACTTCATCTCCCATTAGGTCCTATGTAGAAGCTTCCACCCCCAAGGCCAAGCATTTCAACCTCTATTCCACCTAAATATTTTCTATATTTACTATTTCATATTTACCCATACCACCACTAGAGTATTGCATCTTTTTCGTTATTACAACACCCATAGAGTATTTCCGCAATTGTTCCTATGAAGGTTCAAAAGCAAACTGAGCTTCTTTGGTAACTGGTGGTGAAGCTATTATATTGTCATCCTACTACTGAGGTGATGATGAGTGAGAAGCTAGAGGGGTTTAGTCTTTATTTTCCCCTTTTCCTCTTGATATTTTCCCTTTGGCCTTAACTTTCTCTATTTTCTCATTCTCAATCCCTTTGTAGCTCAATGCTAAGCTTTTACCATTCTTTGCCATCCAAGTATTAATATTTTTGTCATATTTATCAAAGAGAATAGCCAAACCTAGGTTTTATAGTGTTGTCTCTACCCTCATTTTCCACCATTCTAAAATCTTGCCCTCATCCTAGCCATGCTTTTTCTCCATTTCTCTAATTTTGACATCCTTTAGATGGTGGGGCTTCTTATTTTCAACATCATACTCAACTAATTATTGGAATTTATTCCATATTTCTAACATTCCATTCTAATAGATAACTCTCCTTATTATTTTTGTGCTTTTCAACTTGAGGCATCAAAGTCCTTTCAAAATTCGGAGCCTTATCACCATTGAGGGTAGTTAGAAATAATGGTTTCCCAATGAAACCGTAAAGTCTAATGATTGTGCCCTCGATCAAAATATACCAGTCTCCTTCCTCAGCTTGCTTTGTTCACAAAAATTCCTTAGCTAGATGAGGAATTCTAGGACATTGGCTATACATAATTTTTAGGACTGACCCCAAAAATTCCATGTTGAAGGTATAGTAGGATTCAATGTTTCTTATAAGCTTAGTCCATGTATAGACTGGTATGGTATTTCTATTATCATCCTTGTATGTTACTAGGATCCAAGGTATATCTTGCCTTACAACACTAAGGAACATCCAAACAAAATTAGAGCAATACTTGAAAGAGGAGATCTCATAATATTTCTTCATTGTTACCAGTTGCTCATGCATTATCTTTGAGAGGAAGGTAGGACAATCAAAGTAATTTAATCTGTTATTACCATCTCCCATAGGCATTCTATACATATTTTTTTTAGAAATGCAATAAACTATAGCTATCTGATAATATCTCACATTTTGGTTAGAATCTAAATTAGCCAGTGCTGCTAGCATGGAAAAGAGTTCTGGGTAGGCAAACTGCTCAGTGGCAATTGGGGTACTGGGTAAAGTGTCCATAGACCTTATAGTTTTTAACTGGCTATATACCCATTTTCTAAAATATTCACTATTTTTTGGATGCCCCTTCAATGAGTAATACTTAGCTTGGTCTTGTGGGTCGAAAGGCTTGGGATTTATAGGTGGATCTTTATCCATGGTAAAAATATCATGGTAAGCTTATGTAATTATACTAAAAAGGATTTTTTCCTTTCTTGTTTTTACTTCTTTAGCCTTAGGGTCATATAATTTTATTATGGATACAATTAACTCTGGATAGGGATGAACAAAATCACAAATATGGAAAGACAAAAGAGAGCAAACAATACAATTACCACATCATTTTTGTATCAAATATTGTCTGTGCTTTATCAAAGTAGCGTATAACCTCACTATATTCCTATTGAGTAGCTTGCTCTACAACTTTCGATTCCATCTCTTGAAAAAACCTCTAAAATTACCCTTTGAACACTTTGAAAATTTGCTTCACCTTGCTATCACTGCTCTTGAATACAACACTATTTGTGAAATGAAACTCAATAATATTTCAACTTTAAATATCTTGTATGCATTCTCTCTACCATTAATGTGGTAGATGAGCCACCACTTAGATGTAGGCTTCAAAATTCAAATTGGCAAAAAAAATGGTGTGGCTTATAAGTGATGTCTCATCTTCTGATTGGTCATGGCCTAGAACCTATCATGGCTTACAACCGACTTTTTTTTATTCTTTTAGGTGCAACACACAACACTCAGTGGAATAGCACATAACTTTATATTTTAATCTTTTGAGTTCTAGCTGGAAACATGTTATGAGTCGCTACCTCTGGTTTTATTTTTCTCTATACTAAAAATCTAAAAGAAAGATAATATTATACAAATATGTACATATATTACACTAAAAAGGATTTCCTATTAGAAATTTGAGTTAATTTGAGGCATTTTGTGTTGTCATTGATGTCACATGGATCACATTTGGTTTTGGTGGCCAAAATATTTCATAAATAAGCATTTATGATATTTTGGAAAGCATGGCTATTTACAAGGTTTTTATGAAAACCAAGGCAAGAAAAATAAAAGGTTTATTTAAAACCATGGTGGGCTTATGTGGAAAGGCTTTTCTTAAAATCCAAGGTGGAACTTTTTTTCATTGAAAAAGGACCTCCGGTGATGAATATATTAAAGTTTAAAGTTTAAGTTTAAATTAATGGAGGGCCGACCTATGTGCAATTAATGGAGGTTGGCATATATATATATATATATATATATCTGTGTGTGTGTGTGTGTGTGTGTGTGTGTGTGTGTGTGTAAAGGTTTCAATTTATTTCGAAAAGGGGGCATATTATATATCGTCGGAAATCTTATTTCAAGGGCTATTTGACTAACTTATTTAGAAGGAGAAATAAGGTGTGTGTAAAAATATATTTCTGATTTTGCAAAGGGGTTTCAAAAGTGAAGTTTGCCTTGTTCTTTTTCAAGAGGATTAATTATTTCATGAGGTGACAAGGTATGCAATATTGTGATTAATTTTATTTTATGGTATAAGTGGTTTTGGGAGTGAAAATGTTATGCAATGTTTTGATTTATTTTATTTTATGGTACAAGTGGTTTTAGGAGATATAAGGAAGTTGTGCAATTAAAGGCCTTGGTGATGATTATTGGAAAGTGGAGTAATGTTGATTATTTTATGATCTACTAACCCTTATGAAGATTGGCAAAAGAATTTTGTGATTGTGGCAGATTTACAAAGAAGTTTTTTCATCTTCATAAAAGGTATGGGCACATTCTTATATTGATTGTTTATGGTGGTAGATTTCTAAAATATCATTGGAGAGAAAAGGATTGTTTGTGGTTTCCTTTTTGAAAGTGGTTGGTTGAATTCTTAAAGGTTTTTTGAATTGAGAGTTGTGTTTAAACCTTGTTTGATAAGCATAGTTGTTGAAGCCCATTGGTTGTGAAAGAACTTGAGTTAGAAAAGAACATGAGTATCATTATTATGTGAGATTTTTTGTTGAGCATTGTTGGAAACATTTGAGTTGGTTGATACATACTTGGACTAGGGTTGTGTGAGAAAGAGTTATCCCTTGTGATTATTGGTTGAGTTGAGTTGATTGAGCCTAGTCAAGTGATATGTGAAGTTATTTTTCAAGTTCTATGAAACAAACTATTCCATCATTCTATGTTGAATTGAGAGTCTTCTAAAAGATCATATAGCCAGAGCAGAAGGGGAAAGAGTTCTCCTATGGAATAGATCCATGAAATTGATATTAAGGGATCATCATCTCCTTTGGACAAAGATCCATAAATATCCATAAGATCCATAAAGATCCATAAACAAAGATCCATGATTGTTCAAGTTCTATGAAACAAATTATTTCATCATTCTATGTTGAGTTGAGATTAAGGTTAGAACATATTGAGTCTCTAAAAATTCTCTTTATGGTTCTATAATACTTGAGTTGAGTTGAGGTTTGTGAGACAAGCAAAGTCTCCCCAAGATCGAAGAATGCTCCACAAGATCAATCACACACAAAAAAGAAAAAACCACAACACCAATATTAAGTGGTAAAACCCTACTTCAAATGAAGAAGGGAAACATCCACTATGAAGCTCACTATATTACTCAATGATTCAACAGTACAAGAATGCTTCAATGTTATGCAACAATATGCATCAACATAACCTACAACACAAGTCAATATGACAAGATATGATAAGATATGATAATATGTGATAATATGTAGTAGAAAACACCCCTATTTAAAGAGAAGCTTTTCTACTACAACCCTAAATATTATCACAATCTAATCTTATCACAATCTATCAAATATTAGAAAGTGCTTTAGTTACTTTCTAATTTTATCACAATCTAATCTTTGAGATATGTGATAAGTGGCATCTATCAAATATTAGAAAGTTATTAGTTACTTTCTAATATTTGCTAGAAAAGGGGAGAATAACTTTTTTTCATAAATTAAATATTCCTAGCACCCTTATTTTATTTATTAATTGGGTGGGAATATTTTTACATAGAATTATTTTCTAAATATTATTCTTTAGACTTTATATTTTAGTCTAAGAATAATTTACACAATGTTGCATTACATATTCCAACACTCCCCCTTAATGCAATATTGGGGAAAGGAATTATGAGACAAAGAAACATTCTCCCCCTAAAGATACAAACGGGGATGAGAATCAAATGAGTAATATAGTTACAATGAGCTTCTATGACCAAGAATGGTCTATAATAAGGCACCAATACAAAATGGGCCAAAATGAGACTGCAAGCCCCCAACGGAGTAGCTTCAGATACAAGCAACTTACAAAGCCATCCATCAACCACAAGTGGTTGCAAATGACAAGAAGAAAACATCACAAGGGTGTCTTCAGTAAGCCTGCAAAACCCCAAACGGAAGTACCTACAAGCTACAAGCAGCTCAACATAAGATCAGTTAGATACATCATCATAAATATATTCACCACAGCATATATGAATATCCAAAGATGATAACAAAACTGATCTAACAAATAGTGAACTATAAGTCATCACAAAAAGATGCCAAGCCATACTTATAGTCACGTGCTATATAGTTGATCAAAAAATATCATGTACAAAGTTGCATAAAGCAAACAAGGAGTACCATGATAATGCAAACTCTAAAGTACCATGTACAAAAGTAGCACAAGGCTAACAAAAAAGTACCATGTACAAGAGTTGCATAAGGTATATGAAAATAATAAAGTGTGCACACCGGTTGCATAAAGCCAACCATAAAATATCATGTACAAAAGTAGCATAAATGCTAACAAGAAAGTACCATGATAAACCAATTGCATAATGCCAACTACATAAAAAAACATGTACAAAGTTGCACAAGGCAACAAGAAAGTACCATGTAAAAGAGTCGCATAAAGCAATTGCATCATATACCATAATTGCACAATGCCATCTACAAAGTAACATGTACAAAAGTTGCACAAGGCAAACAAGAAAGTACCATGTTCAAAAGAGATGCAAAAAGCAATTATACCACCAAATATCAACTCATATATATAGCACAAAACACCTCATAAGGATGAAGTTGTCATCACACAAGTGTAACTACACTTCATTCCCCCTTGAGGACAACTTCACCAAACCAAGTGAGTCCCTCAGCTTACAAAACTGCTCCTTGGGAAGAGGTTTGGTGAACAAATCAATAGAATTAGAAGATGATGGGCAATACTCCAACTGAATAGTCCCATCCAATACCTTCTCTCTGATAAAATGGGCTTGGATTTCAACATGCTTTGTCCTTTGATGCATTACAGGATTTTTAGCCAAGGCAATAGCTGATTGATCATCATGAAAGATAATCATGAACTACTATAACCATCTTGCAATAAACAACTATAACCATATTGCAATTGAATAAACCAAGATCAACTTGCAATAGATTAACTTGCAATAAGAAGGTAACTAACCATAACAATCATCTTGCAACAAAATAAACTAACTTGAATTGAACCATAAAACATTTGTTAAATGTTAGATAGTCAATAAGTTAGTAAGTTAGTGTTCATTTTAGGTTTTGCTATAGCCTAATGAATTGCCAATTCATCTCACCCAAGGTCAACCAAGCTACCCAAAAGGGTACGGGTACGAGGACCCGAAAAGGACTTGCTACCGATAGAGCGGATTCTTTTGGATTCAATAGGTGTTTAGCAAATATAAACTGTGTTGCAAGATTAAGTAAATTTTAATCAAATACTAAAGTTGTGGTTAGGAAGTTGATTCATTTTTAACCTTCTTGATTAATATGAAAATTAGTAAATTGCAAGTTAGTTGGTTAGTAGATTGTTTAGTAGCAAGTTAGTAGTTAGATTAGTTGAGATGCAAAATGTAAGAAATATGAACAAGAGATAGTGGAGACACAAAGAAAAACACAAATACACTCTCTCTCTCTCTCTCTCTCTCTCTCTCTCTCTCTCTCACTTTCATTCTCTTTTACTTTCATAATGAGAGATACAAGTTACATTAATTTACAATATGCTTCAAGCAAATACTAGAGAGAGATTAGAAGAAATTAATAAAAATAGGGGAAGAGAGTGAAAAAATTGATCCGAAATTGCCTTGTATACTCCAAAACATACTTGGATAACCTTGCAAAACAAGCAAACTCACAAACAACCATTGTTAATGTGAGACAAAAAAATATTGCATTTTAAGGAGAATAATAATAATTTTTAATACAAAAAATTGCTTAAAAAAATGCAATTAAATTAATAAAATTTATTTTATTAATAAAAAAAATGGCATGAAAAAGTTTAAAGATTTTTATAAAGCAAAACTTTTTCAAAAAAACAAAACTATTTTTTTTTTTTTTTTATAAAGCAAAACTGTTTTTTTTTTTTTAAAAAACAAAACTATTTTTTTTTTATAAAGCAAAACTGTTTTTTTTTTTTTAAAAACAAAACTGTTTTTTTTTTTATAAAGCAAAACTGTTTTTTTTTTTTAAAACAAAACTATTTTTTTTTATAAAGCAAAACTGTTTTTTTTTAAAACAAAACTTTATTTTTATAATATTATATATATATATATATATATAGCCGACTGTTTTTTTAAATAAATAAAAAAATGACTATATATGGAAATAGGGGTTTTTGGGTCTTCCGGACGCAACCATGGGGTCCGTTTGGCTCCAAAAACCTTTCCAGCAAAAGCTTAATGCCAAAAAAAAATTATAGATTTAAAATGAAAATATTGTTTGCAAAAGATCTAACAACTAGATCTAAAAACATAATAAATCTATAAACCCTAATGGCAGATTTGCAAAATAAGTTTACATAAAATACCCAAATATCAAATGCATGCAAAAAAAATATATACCTTAATGGGTTTTTCACCTCAAAGGATTGAAGACACTTGATGGAGATCCCAACCGCTCTGATACCAAATGTGAGACAAGCAAAGTCTCCCCAAGATCGAAGAATGCTCCACAAGATCAATCACACACAAAAAAGGAAAAAACCACAACACCAATATTAAGTGGTAAAACCCTACTTCAAATGAAGAAGGGAAACATCCACTATGAAGCTCACTATATTACTCAATGATTCAATAGTACAAGAATGCTTCAATGTTATGCAACAATATGCATCAACATAACCTACAACACAAGTCAATATGACAAGATATGATAAGATATGATAATATGTGATAATATGTAGTAGAAAACACCCCTATTTAAAGAGAAGCTTTTCTACTACAACCCTAAATCTTATCACAATCTAATCTTATCACAATCTATCAAATATTAGAAAGTGCTTTAGTTACTTTCTAATTTTATCACAATCTAATCTTTGAGATATGTGATAAGTGGCATCTATCAAATATTAGAAAGTTATTAGTTACTTTCTAATATTTGCTAGAAAAGGGGGAATAACTTTTTTTCATAAATTAAATATTCCTAGCACCCTTATTTTATTTATTAATTGGGTGGGAATATTTTTACATAGAATTATTTTCTAAATATTATTCTTTAGACTTTATATTTTAGTCTAAGAATAATTTACACAATGTTGCATTACATATTCCAAAAAGGTTGACTTGAATTGAGTTGAGGTTGATTTGGGTTGAGAGTGAGTTTAGAACATATTGAGACTCTAAAAATTCTCTTTATGATTCTATGAGTTGAGTTGAGATTGATTTGGGTTGAGAGTGAGATTAGAACATATTGAGTCTCTAAAAATTCTCTTTATGCTTCTATGAAGTTAATTTGAGTTGAGATTGCCATTAATTGTTGAGTTAATTTTAAGTACTAATTGAGCATGATTGATTGAGCCTTTGAGAAGGCCTTTGGGATAGATTTTAGTATAGCTTTGTGGAAAAATTTGTAGAGCATATTTGGGCAAGTTCTTGGTGATCTTGCTAGAGCAGATTTGGGAAAGTTCTTGGTGAGCTTGCTAGAGCAAATCTGGGCAAGTTCTTAGTGAGCTTGCTAGAGCAGAATTGGGTAAGTTCTTTGTGAGCTTGCTAGAGAAGAATTGGGCAAGTTCTTGGTGAGCTTGCTTGAGCATATTTGACAAGTTCTATGTGAGCTTGTTAAGCAGGTTCTGTGTGAGCCTATTATGTAGGTTCTATGTGATCCTATTTAACAGGTTCTTAGTGAGCCTATTGATAGAGCTTTGAAGGTGATAGAGTACAGAGGATTGATTCTTAGTGGATAGAGATCCAGTAGCCAGCACAGTTGAAGATAGATCTGAGTGAGGAGTCTTCAAGTGGAGAGAGGTCCACCAGTTAGTGCAATAGAGAGAGAGAGTCTTCTAGAAGATCACATAGCTAGAGCAGAAGGGGAAAGAGTTCTACTATGGAAGAGATCCATGAACTTGAGATTAGGGGATCAACATCTCCTTTGGACAAAAATCCATAAACATTGTAATTGGAAGTGATTCCCAAAGAGATTGATTGAGAAAGTTTTAGTAAAATATTTTCTTCGTGGAGTACCTCACATTGGGGGAACCGTGTTAAATCTTATGTCTCAATTATGTGTGGTGACTTGTGCTCTTGCTTACTACTGCTATATGAGTTATTAATGCACAATGCTATATTTGGTTATTGCAATTAAGGACATTAATTGATATTGGTTTGGAAAGAAAGTAAAAAGTGGTCTTATATTGTTCACCCCCCTCTCAATATAAGCTTATGTTCTTCAATTGGTATCAGAGCGGGTTCCTTTGGAAAGGCTAACAGCTTGAGGGCAGATTCTACAAGAACATAGATGGCTTCACAGAATGGATTATCTACAAATAAGTCTCCATTATTTGATGGTAATAATTATGCTTTTTGGAGCATGAGGATGAAGAACTACTTGATATCACAAGAATATGAGGTATGGCAAATGGTTGAAAAAGAGTATAGGGTTGAAGGTGATCCGAAGGAAGATAAGACTACCAAGAAATTGGTTGAGATAAATGCAAGAGCAATGAATTGTATTTTGAGTGGGCTATGTGAGACATATTTTGCAAAGGTCATGGTATGTACTTCAGCTAATGAGATGTGGACCAAGTTGAGGAATACTTATGAAGGATATTCCAAGGTAAATTTGGAAAATAAATCTTACTACATTGTAGAAGCAAGTGATAATTCATATTACAATGATAAATATCATTCAGATGAAGAAGAATGTACATTCTTTGGAATAAGTGAAGAAAAGCAAGAACACCTATTCCTAGGTATTGAAGTTAAAGAAGAGGATGTGCCTATTGAATAAATACATGAAGAGCTTTCCATAGCCATTGAGCAAGCAGATAGGTACAAGAAAGGTCTAAGGATACTAAAATGCTTCATATGTGGAGAATTTGGGCATATAGATGATGATTGCACATACTACAACAATTACAACAAGGAAAGTGTATTTGAAAAAGAAAGCAGTAGTTCTAGTGACAATTCCAGCAATGGTGAAAACAAAGAAGTCTCATTTTTGGTAATAGAAAAGGAAGAGGATGAGCCAAGTAAACAAAAAATAGAAATCAAAAGGTTAAAAGAAGAATACAAGAATCTTGAAAAAAAGATTCGAACAGATGTCAAAATTAGAGAATAACTACTTCAAACAATTAGTAATCTCAGAGAAGAGCTTCAAAATACAAAAAGGATAGAAGAGAGGATGAATGAAGAACTAAGGGTAACAATGGGAAGACATGATACATTAGATGAAAAGATTCAAAAAGGAGTGGAAACTTATTCTAAGGTTGTATCTTACTTCCAAGAAAAGTCACACTCAAAAGGAAAGGAAGTTCTAAAATATGAAATCAAGGAAGCACCTAAGATTTGTGAGGAAAGTTCCAAAGTTCCTATGGCTCCAAATATTCAGTTTGGTTCTTGTTTTGAGATAGGTGAATCAAGCTCAAAGGGAAAATAAATTCTTGAATAGAAAGGCAAGGAAGAGGTTTTAGATGCTACAAATAAGGTTCAAGAATGCAATGCACAAGTTGAAGATGATCATAAGGATAATGGTCAAGAAAGGAATGGGCCGAGGGCTTTTCAAGGATTTGTTTTTTGTAATGGTTTGGGCTCATCAGGATCCATGGATCAAAGAAGTTTTATTTTGCTAGAAGAAACTTCAAGGGAAGAAGGTATGGTTTTTAGGGACATTGCTTCTCATGCAACAGGATTGGTCATAGAGCTTTTCAGTGCAAAGGAAATGAGCAACATGGTTTTGGTTTTAGAGCTACACATTTTAGAAGTCATGGTCATAATGGTCATGAAAATAGAGCTTCACAATACAGGGTTCAGGAAAGGAATGGATATGGAAATTACTTCAAGAAATAATTTAGGACATGGGCACCAACCAAAGGCTACAATATCAAGTGTTTTAATTGCAATAACTTTGGGCATATTGCAAAATGGTGTAGGACTCAATTCCAAATAGGTTCAAGGCAAGAAGGTCAAACAGGTTCTAGACAAGAAGATCAAGTAATTCATCAAGAGAAGGATATCAAAAAAACATGGAAGGAAGTTGATAGAGGAAAGAAACAAAGTGATATGGGAGTAAAAGTACTCCCACCCCAAAATTAATCACCTCAAAAGAGAAGGGGGTGAGGGGGCTAAGCTTAAGAGTCATATCTTTTAGCCCCATAGGTGTCCCTTTTGCCATTGATGTCAAAGGGGGAGATATTTGAGTAAGGGGGAGAGATTTGAGTTAGGGGGAGCAGCCTCCAAAGAGAGCATTGAGTTAGGGGGAGCAGCCTCCATAGAGAGTATTGAGTCAGGGGGAGCAACTTTGATTCTCAGAGATGGTTTTTGCAATGATTGTGGTGTTTGCATTAGAGGTGTTGCCATCAATGACAAAGGGGGAGATTGTTGGAAATTTGAGTTAATTTGAGGTATTTTATGTTGTCATTGATGTCACATGGATCATTGATGTCACATGGATCACATTTGGTTTTGGTGGCAAAAATACTTCATAGATAATCATTTATGATATTTTGGAAAGCATGGCTATTTACAGGGTTTTTATGAAAACCAAGGCAGGAAAAATAAAAGGTTTTATTTAAAACCATGGTGGGCTTATGTGGAAAGGGCTTTTCTTAAAAGCCAAGGTGGAATTTTGTTTCATCGAAAAAGGACCTCCGGTGATGAAGATATTAAAGTTTAAAGTTTAAGTTTAAATTAATGGAGGGCCGACCTATGTGCAATTAATGGAGGTTGGCATATATATATATATACATGTAAAGGTTTCAATTTATTTCGGAAAGGGGGCATATTATATATCGTCGAAAAGCTTATTTCGAGGGCTATTTGACTAACTTATTTAGAAGGAGAAATAAGGTGTGTGTAAAGAGATATTTCTGATTTTGCAAAGGGGTTCCAAAAGTGAAGTTTACCTTGTTCTTTTTCAAGAGGATTAATTCTTTCATGAGGTGACAAGGTATGCAATATTGTGATTTATTTTATTTTATGGTATAAGTGGTTTTGGGAGTGAAAAGGTTATGCAATGTTTTGATTTATTTTATTTTATGGTACAAGTGGTTTTAGGAGAGATAAGGAAGTTGTGCAATTAAAGGCCTTGGTGATGATTATTGAAAAGTGGAGTAATGTTGATTATTTTGTGATCTACTAACCCTTGTGAAGATTGGCAAAAGAATTTTGTGATTGTGGCAGATTTACAAAGAGGTTTTTTCATCTTCATAAAAGGTATGGGCACATTCTCCTATTGATTGTTTATGGTGGTTGATTTCTGAAATATCATTGGAGGGAAAAGGATTGTTTGTGGTTTCCTTTTCGAAAGTGGTTGGTTGAATGCTTCAAGGTTTTCTGAATTGAGAGTTGTGTCTAAACCTTGTTTGATAAGCATAGTTGTTGAAGCCCATTGGTTGTGAAAGAACTTGAGTTAGAAAAGAACATGAGTATCATTGTTATGTGAGATTTGTGGTTGAGCATTGTTGGAAACATTTGAGTTGGTTGATACATACTTGGACTAGGGTTGTGTGAGAAAGAGTTGTCCCTTGTGATGATTGGTTGAGTTGAGTTGATTGAGCCTAGTCAAGTGATGTGTGAAGTGATTGTTCAAGTTCTATGAAACAAACTATTCCATCATTCTATGTTGAGTTGAGATTAAGGTTAGAACATATTGAGTCTCTAACAATTCTCTTTATGGTTCTATAAGACTTGAGTTGAGTTGAGGTTGACTTGAATTGAGTTGAGGTTGATTTGGGTTGAGAGTGAGTTTAGAACATATTGAGTCTCTAACAATTCTCTTTATGCTTCTATGAGTTGAGTTGAGATTGATTTGGGTTGAGAGTGAGATTAGAACATATTGAGTCTCTAACAATTCTCTTTATGCTTCTATGAAGTTAATTTGAGTTGAGATTGCCATTCATTGTTGAGTTCATTTTGAGTACTACTTGAGCATGATTGATTGAGCCTTTGAGAAGGCCTTTGGGATAGATTTGAGGACAGTTTTGGGACAGCTTTGTGGAAATATTTGTAGAGTAGATTTGGGCAAGTTCTTGGTGAGCTTGCTAGAGCAGATTTGGGCAAGTTCTTGGTGAGCTTGCTAGAGCATATTTGGGCAAGTTCTTGGTGAGCTTGCTAGAGCAGATTTGGGCAAGTTCTTGGTGAGCTTGCTAGAGCAGATTTGGGCAAGTTCTTGGTGAGCTTGCTTGAGTAGATTTGACAAGTTCTATGTGAGCTTGTTAAGCAGGTTTTGTGTGAGCCTATTGTGTAGGTTTTGTGAGCCTATTGAGAAGGTTCTTAGTGAGCCTATTGATAGAGCTTTGGAGGTGACAGAGTACAGAGGACAAAGTCTCAGTGGATAGAGATCCAGCAGCCAACACAGTTGAAGATAGATCTGAGTGAGGAGTCTTCAAGTGGAGAGAGGTCCACCAGTTAGTGCAATAGAGAGACAGAGTCTTCTAGAAGATCACATAGCCAGAGCATAAGGGGAAAGAGTTCTCCTATGGAAGAGATCCATGAACTTGAGATTAGGGGATCAACATCTCCTTTGGACAGAGATCCATAAACATTGTAATTGGGAGTGATTCCCAAAGAGATTGATTGAGAAAGTTTTAGTAAAATATTTTCTTCGTGGAGTACCTCACATTGGGGGAACCACGTTAAATCTTGTGTCTCAATTGTGTGTGGTGACTTGTGCTCTTGCTTACTACTGCTATATGAGTTATTAATGCACACTGCTATATTTGGTTATTGCAATTAAGGACATTAATTGATATTGGTTTGGAAAGAAAGTAAAAAGTGGTCTTATACTGTTCACCCCCCTCTCAGTATAAGCTTGTGTTCTTCAGTTACTACTTAAATTATAGCTTCAAATGATATCCATAAACTGAGATTGGTTGTAAATTATCCTTTTGATATTGAAGTTGGAAAGCATTGTTCTTCTTGGCCTCAACTACCTTAATGGGACCATCCCAAAAAGAGTCAATTTTTTGGTGGTTGCTTGGTTTGGATTTTCTACATTCCATCTTAGGACTGAATCACCAAACTTAAATTTTTTGAATCTAGCCTTCTTATTAAACCATTATTTAGTGTCTATGGAGTGCTTATGAAAAATTTCATATGCTTTGGTCCTCTATTCCTCTAATTGTAGGAGATGCATCAATATGGCCTCTACTAGATTCTAATCTAATTCATCATCTTGGCTAGCCAATATTAGAGCTAGTATCTCAAGATGAGTGGGTAGAATAGCTTATTTCCCATACACTAATGCATAAGGGGTTATTTTTATTGACTTCTTGATAGTAATCCTATCTACCCATAAGGCTTATTCTAGTAGAAGATGCCAACTTATTTTGTTATATTTTAGTGCTCTTTTTAGAATTTTGAGTAGAGTCTTGTTAGTAGATTCTGCTAATCTATTCCCTTAAGGGTAATAGCTAGAAGTGTAGACAACAAATCCTAGCCATTTTCTATATACATACATATATATAATTTCCTAGATATTAGCCAAACCCTAACCCTAACTTGCCATTTGGAAATGCTAGCTTGCCACTTCCAAACCCTAACCCTAATATTACAAAATGTTATAAAACCCAATTCAATTTTTTGAATGATCCAAAAAAATAAAAAGAAAGAGAGCTAAAAATCCATAATGACACTTTTCCAAAATCATGAGTAACCCTGATCGAAGTCTAGGGATCAAGATATTGAGACCTCGAATCGATTCCCATAAATTCAAAAACTCATATCTAGATGCAGTAGGGCATCTACACAACCCTATATGTAGCTCTACATCTACAAAAATGTAGGAATACATTTAGCTAGTCCCCATATGTGATATTTCATCTGCTCAATGACATTTTCAATCATCATGAAACAAATTGAATCAGGTATCAGTAAGGTAATTTAGTTTATTTGTTTACTATTCTCTACATATTGTTTAACAGTATGTAAGCATTCCATTTAGGATTTTATGGTTTTCTTTAATGCATATCAATAGGTGTTATTAACCCCATTTGTTTACAATCTCATGTGTGAAGGTTACAAGTCATTGGATGTTGAGGCAGGAGTGGCTCGCACATGATATACAAGCCCACTCAACTAATGATTGTAGCAAGATATTTGAGATACCCATTTCCAGTTTGAGCTGCCTAAGAGTATTATCATCCTTCTTTGGGCATATTGTAATCTAAAACAAGTATTCTTTTGTAACCCCTACAAATACGGGGTAAATATTGTAAAAAGAGGAGATTAAGGCTCCCAAATTTAATACAAATTTTATATTATTCATTGCAAACACTTGTTTCAACATTTTATTATTTGGGTGTATTTATTTTACCTACAAAATGGTGATCATGGTGGGACTCCCAAAGGGTTCTATTTTTTATTTGCCTTGCTATTTTTAAATCTGCTAATTATATTTGTTTTGTTATTGCAAATTTTGAAGCTTGGATGCGGGAAAATTTGTAAATCAAAGTTAGGATTTTCAAATCTTGTTCATATTTTCCTTATACCTATGCAAATATAGATCTAAATTTGAGAAGCTAGAGGAATAAAGTGTAAGGCTTCCAAGTAAGCTGTTTTTGAAACCCTAGTTCAAAAAAATTCACTTTTAAAAGAAAAAAATTCCTAATTTTGTAGTTGTTTCATTATAGGCCTTATATTAAATGTTTTGTAAGCATTTTTAAATCTTTTTTTAGGCATATAAAAAAAAGAATCAGATTAAAATTACATTTTAGAGTATTTATTTGGCTTTTTAGGTTACCATAAGTATGGCAGTTGTATCTAAGGTTATTTTTGCATCCTAAAATACATTTTACATCATATTAGGGTTTTGGACTCACCTTGTTTTGTTTCTAACATATAGTTATGTTGAGTGGTGTTTTCACCCAATTGTGAAAGCACACTCTCCGGTAGGATCTGAGTCCCAAAATCCTCTGCTTGCAAAGAAAATAATTTCTCCAAGGTTCTTGTTATGCTGATATGATGCTGTTCAAATGAAATGCTAGGAATACCTTAGGGTTTGCAAGTGGATGTTAACAAGGGGCACTGTGGTTTATTTAGTTTGAAATTACAGTGGACTCAAAATGAATAATATCTATTCTCCTCTTTAGTTCTGATGGATTTTCAGCTTGTTTATTTGAATACAATAATTAAACTACAGAAAATAAATTAAGGGTTTAAAAAATAAAGCAAAATAAATGAAAATGAAACTAAACTACAGTCAGAATGTTGTCATCAATTCGATGAAACCGAAGATAATGAGGTTTTTTGCATGCAACCTAACCTAATGAACCTGCAAATTCGCACAATCCAAATAAATTAGGTGCTGGTTTCTAGGGTTTCTATTGTAATTCCAGATTTAGGCATTCGCATGAAGCAACCAAGCACACTTGCATTAAACTTCACCTAAAAGCCTTAGAAATCTGGAATGAATGATAAAACATTAAATCATGCATGCACAAAATGACTCCTTCTTTCTCATCAATGAGATGCCAACTTTCTATATTTCTGTATTTGAATGATATGTCAATTACATTTACAGGATGTTCCAGGCATAAATATTCCAGAACAAATGAAGGAAATTGCCCAAGTGCAGGCCCAGAATGGCATGAAGCCCTTGTCTCTGCAACTCTGCAAGCAGCAATTTCCAACCCCTCTTTCAATCCGCGCTCTTGACTTTATAATCACTGAAATGGCTCTTCGATTCTCCCTGTGTCGCTTCGTTTCACCTTCCTGCATTTGACCTTTCAAATTCTCGCCTTTTCCTTGCTTTTGATTAATGCTCGATTCTGAAACGCTCGAAATCCACCGTTGCATGTAACGCCTCTGCAATACTGACACCTGTAAGCCACGTGTCCTACGTTTTCTGCGTCTTCTGTAACGTCTTCCCGTGCCAAAACGTGACAAAATAGCATGCAACCTGCTCACCTTTCTGGCCGCGAAAACGCGACATGTCACGAAATCGCGACATGTCGCGATATCGCGACGCTTTCCTCGTTCGTACGCCTCCGGCCGTTTCTGTCGTGATATCACGACGTTTTTCACCTTCGGACCTTCATGCCGCTTTCTGTCGCGATATCGCGATGTTTTCACCTTCGGACCTTCATGCCGCAAACTGTCATGATTTCATGACCATTTTCGTTTTCGTACCCCTTAGGCAGCACCCTGTCGCGAAATCGTGACGCTTCTCTACTTCGGGCACCTTTGTTGCATGCTGTCACGATTTTGTGACATTTTTCCCTTTCGTACGCTTGAGCTTCAACCTGTCGCGATTTCAGACGCTTTTCTCTGTCCGTACTACTTCGTATCTGTCATGAAATCGTGACCATTCTCTCCTTCGGACCTTCTTGCCACCACCTGTCGTGATATCGCTACCGCTTTTGCCCTTCGTACATTTTGCCAAAACCTATCATGAAATCGCGATGCCTTTTCGCTTCGTCCCCCTAGGCTGCCTTCTGTCATGATTTCGTGACCACTTCTGCGCATCACGCCTTCCGGTTGATTCTGTCGTGATATCGCGACCATTTGGCCCTTTGCCCTGTTTGACTGGTTCCTGTCGCGATATCGCGACATTTTCTTGCTTCGTGCTCTTTGACCTCTTTCTGTCGCGATATCGTGACGTTTTTTCGCTTTGTGCCCTTTGACCAGTTTGACCCATGATTTTGCGACGCGTCGCGATATCGCTACGCCTTTCCATTTTGCCTTTCTCTCTCCTGCTTGGGCCGTGACAGAGCAACATGTCACGATTTTGTGACACTTTTTCGTCTTCATTTTCTCTCTCCTCTTTCTGCCGCGACGGAGCAACATGTCACGAAATCGCTACGCTATTTTCATCCGTACAACTTCTGCAGCAACACGTCACGATTTCGTGACACTTTTTCATTCTGGCAGCGATGGAGCAACATGTCGCGATATCGCGACGTTTTTCAATTTCGTAGCGACGAAGCAACATGTCGCGATTTCGTGACACTTTTCTGTTTTGGCAGCGATGGCGCGATAGTCACGATTTCGCGACATGTCGCGATTTCGCGACACTTTCAACACTTATGCATTTTTTCCTCTTTTCTTCAATTTTAGCATCTGGGTCATCGAGATTCTTCTCTGCAAGCTTGCAAAAAGGTGGGTCCCCAATTTTGGGGTGTGTTGTGGATCAACCACAACAAATGGCGACTCTATTGTCAAATGCTCTTGAGCATTTTAGTAAGAACCCAACCTGAAACATATCACAAACTCGCAAACATATGTTAGCACATAAGCAATATAACAAATGCCCAAAGATCAGAAGTACATGAATCATCAGAATCATCAAGTATTAGCTCAGTGTGTGCAATGAATTTCTTTCCCTATCATTTGAAATTGATCCACACTCCATTATCAGTTTTGCATGAATGCATATGTGAGATGGTGAATGATTTGTGTACCCTAATGAATGTGCTAGGAGATTTTGCTTTCATAAAAGGCATGGTCATTCTTCTATTATTATGTACAAGCATTCAAGATTGCCAAACCCTCTTAGGATCTACTAATTCATTACCTTATTGTATCCCAAAGTTGGTTATGAGTCCCTACTATCTGGAACCCATGTGCAAGTGAATGTGAAATCAGAACTTTGGGGAATCAGACTCCCAACCAACCGAGATGAGAGTTTAACCCTATCCTTACTATTCTGATTTAGAGTTCATTACCTCACTTTAAGCAAAATAATTAAACCAATTATGGAAGAAATGGTCATGCTAGTCTAACCCTCTAGACAATCAGTGGTCTTGTTTTTTAGGCAAGACATGATGCCATGCATGGGCATATCTAACCCCACAATCCAAAACTTATCTTCATTTCTTTGGACCTTGGGGATGACTACCCATCCTTTGCAGAGGACAAGTAGTACGATCCTTACAATCCAAAATAAATATGAGATGGGAAAAATTTATTTATTATATATATTTTTTTACTTCTTGGACCTTGGGGATGACTACCCATCCTTGCTAGGGACATGTAGTACGATCCTTACAATCCAAACTTTAGGTGTAAATGGAAAATATTAATTTTGTTGCTTAGACCTTGGGGATGACTACCCATCCTTTGTAGAGGACAAATAGTACGATCCTTACAATCCAAGATTTATTATGAAATGAGACATAAGAGCTTTGGGGAATCAGATTCTCAACCTAAGCGAGATGAGAATTTATGCCTTATCCTTACTACTCCATGTAGGTCAAATCAAAGCTTTGGGGAATTGGATCCTCAACCTAAGTTCGATGAGGATTTAACCCTATCCTTACTACTCTGATTTTAGGCTTTAAGCTCTATGGAAGTGGTCAAAACCACTGTTTTAAGGATCATGTTGCATAAATAGGATAGACATGAAATACTTCTTTCGCCCAACCTTTTCTTCCAAGTTAGGTTTTGATCATTTTGCTCAAGATCCTTTTTAATGTATGAGACGTGCTTGGTTCTAGATATCTCAAGACTCAGTTTCCAACCTTAGGATTTACTTACATTTATGTTATAACACAACCCTAAGAGGATTTGACATACTTTAATGGCTTGTACCTAAGATGCATATGTAACTAAGATGAGATGTATGTAAGGTGAGATGGAACATGAATGCATTATTTCTTGAATTACAAATGGAATGAATTGTCATGCAAAACTGACTCTTTCATGCATCACAAAATCAAACAATATAACTTAAGATGCTTGTGTTACTTGTGGAGCTTTTACAAGACAATTCCAATGTTTCATATTCTCCCGATCTAGAACATAAGTTAGCATCTCAAGGCAACTTTTTCATCATCATTTTTTTTTTTTTTATAGACAAACAAAACATGTCAAATAAACACACATCTTTAAATTAAAACTTATTCAATCCAAAACCAAACTGCAATCCCAAAAATGAAAATTTGAAAACACAAACCAAAAACCAAAAACCAAAATTTATATACAAATGTACACTATAATACAAGATGATGCAAAGCTTAGCTTATCACTTTCCTGGATCCCACACATGATTAGAACATTTCAACAAAAATATGACATAATATGCATGCCAAATGTTGTGGGAATCTAAGACCAGAACCAAACAATGCAACAAATTTCCACTTGCCATGCTCACCATACCAATTTGATTTAGTTCCAATAATACTCCCATAGGTGAGCATCAAATTACTAGAATGATTAGACAATAAATGATTTTCAATTTTATCATGTCTATTCTTTAAAATATAATCTTCATAATTCCCTCCTTGATTTAGAATTAGGCTATCCTTTTCAAATATGCAATTTTGTAAGTAGTAGCCTATTTCTACAAATTTCTTAGCCAAATCATTTTCCAAATTTGTAGGCCAATCAAATTTGTGTAACAATTTACAAGCATCTAAGATATTTACTAAATTAGGATCATTAAAAGTTTTTATCCTAGATTCAATTAGTAATTGTTGATGAATTTTATTTAACAATTCAAGTGCATCAACTTCTTTTCCATTCATTAAAACCATGTTATTAAAGGTGTGATTAAAAATTATACCTTGTTTTTCATTTACCTTTAGTGACATTTCATCATTCAAATTATTTAAATTCAAAATATGGTCATCCTTTTCAATCCTCAAACACTCTTGGTCAAAGTGTATGTCAAGTAATCTGCTTTGATGATCACTTATTTGAGTTGCTTCCAATTGATCCATCTCTTTATCATTTGGTTCTAATTCTTTGTTCACTATCCATGGCATCTCTTCATTTGAATCCCCAAAATCATCATGCAAACTTGCATCCACACTTTCAATGAATTTATATTTTGTCCCCTTTTCAAATCTCGTGAATATGAGGTCTTCGTATGATGTAGAAGGTTCAACATCCTGCATATCAAGTAAAATATGAGTTTTATCTATGGAGATGTGAGAAAAGAATGCATTATCATATCTCCCCCAACCATTGTGAAAATTGTCATCCAAATCCATGGCATGAAACTCCATGATATTTGTGACATGATCTTTTGATTCATTCATCAATTCTTTTTCTTCTTTGTCCTTGGCAATAGGATCATTATAATCTTCCAAAATTTGATGAGATTTGAAACCCTCTTCCAAAACATCCTCAAATCGTACAGGAGTTGTAATATCTTCCTTTGAGTAGGCAATTATGTTGTCCCGTATATCAATTGGCACACAAGTTTCATTAGTAGCTTTGGAATGAGTGAAGTCTTCCCACTTCTTCCAAGCATCATAATAATCATCTTTCAAAATCAAGTGGTGACGTTCAACTATTTCTTCAACATCTTCCAATTCATCAATGTGCTTCTCATCAAATTCATCTTCACCTTCCTTAGATGGTTCAATTATTTCCAAAAGTGGGTTATTTCTTGAATTCAAATTTATAAGGCTATCATTGTCCAAATTAGTAACCCATGATTCATTATCATAATTTGGAGGGTGAAGAATTTCTTGATCTTTAATTTTACACATTTCATCAATAGTATCTTCCAAGAACAAGTGGTGAAATTCTATCATATCTTCAAATTTATTTATTGATTTTCTTTCCATTTCACTTTCAACCACTTCATTCAATTCTATGGTGGGTTCCATCCATTCACATATATCAAACATTGTTGAATTTAGAACCCCTTCATCTAGATAATCATGTATCTCTACATGATCCTCACTAGTGGATGTTGTCTTAGCAATTTGCACCTCCTCGTGGACTACATCCAAGGTGGTCATAAAATTTGGGTATTCAAATTCATCCCCTTGATCATTTACCTTAGATATCATTGGAGTGGAGGGTGCTATGTTTGATGGTTGGTGTAGGTTGGCATCAAAAGAACAATCTCTCATGTGAATATGTTGTGCCTTTTCTTCTTCAAGACCTTGTCGTTCTATCTCTTCTAAGATCTCATGGATTCTCTCTAGGGACAAACCACTCAGTTTTTCCTCAATGAGTGAAGCAAGTGTGGGGTGTATGGCTCCTAGGTATACTTTCATGGCTTCCTCTTCTAATGTGTTAAAATTTTCCCACATTTGGGAGTGCAACTCACGAAATCTTTCATTGAATTGACTCAAGGATTCATTAGACTCTTTACATATGGAGGTAAACTGATTTTTCAATATTTCTAAGTCAACCTGATTACCAAAATGATTAAGATAGGTTGCTTCTAGTTGTATCCAAGAAGTCCTAACCTCCATGGGTAGTTGGCTATACCAAAAGAATGGTCTATCATCCAAAATGTATGCAAATAACTTACAAGCCACCTCCTCATAGAAAATCTGGAATTGACATAATGCATTCTTGTAGACATGCAGCTTTTGCAAGTATCCTAGTGGTACCTCTTGATTAAAACACCGTAAAAAATCCAATAACATTTTAGGAACATGATATGGTACCACAGGTATAGACAAACCCTTATAATGATCCTCTATTATTAATACCATTCTCTCTCTTAGAGATGTTATTTCAGCTCTCAGGGATACCCTTTGCTCCTCAAGTGTTGCCATTAGTGAACTTAAAATGTAATTTTAGAACCAAATCTGTTGAATATTCAACCTGCAATATAAAACAAAAATCAAGTTAGCATCAACTAAGAGATGTATTCATTAAAATCAAATGAAAAGTAATTGCATGAGACCAAAATTCTGAAAAATTAAATCAAATCACTTTAATTCTGTATGAACAATCAGAAAAATATACAGCATACCTGAATTGCTTAAAATAGAACAGGTAAATAAATTCAGACCGTCCTTTTTACAATCCGTTGAATGTTAGAGGACTAATGCATACAAAAATTTAAAATTATATTACACTAAAAATAAACCCGTACGGCCCTCCTAGCACCAATCCGTTGAGTGGTGTTAGAGGCCGTATATGCTAATAAAATGGACTTGAAATTTTTAGCAATGTAAAGCTCTTAAACAATTAAAAACCCGTAGCATCTAAAATCATGATAAAATAAACCCTTTTCAGGCCCTCCTTCTAGCGCCAATCTGTTGAGTGGTGTTTTCACCCAATTGTGAAAGCACACTCTCCGGTAGGATCTGAGTCCCAAAATCCTCTGCTTGCAAAGAAAATAATTTCTCCAAGGTTCCTGTTATGCTGATATGATGTTGTTCAAATGAAATGCTAGGAATACCTTAGGGTTTGCAAGTGGATGTTAACAAGGGGCACTGTGGTTTATTTAGTTTGAAATTACAGTGGACTCAAAATGAATAATATCTATTCTCCTCTTTAGTTCTGATGGATTTTCAGCTTGTTTATTTGAATACAATAATTAAACTGCAGAAAATAAATTAAGGGTTTAAAAAATAAAGCAAAATAAATGAAAATGAAACTAAACTACAATCAGAATGCTGTCATCAATTCGATGAAACCGAAGATAATGAGGTTTTCTGCATGCAACCTAACCTAATGAACCTGCAAATTCGCACAATCCAAATAAATTAGGTGTTGGTTTCTAGGGTTTCTACTGTAATTCCAGATTTAGGCATTCGCATGAAGCAACCAAGCACACTTGCATTAAACTTCACCTAAAAGCCTTAGAAATCTGGAATGAATGATAAAACATTAAATCATGCATGCACAAAATGACTCCTTCTTTCTCATCAATGAGATGCCAACTTTCTATATTTCCGTATTTGAATGATATGTCAATTACATTTACGAGATGTTCCAGGTATTAAATATTCCAGAACAAATGAAGGAAATTGCCCAAGTGCAGGCCCAAAATGGCATGAAGCCCTTGTCTCTGCAACTCTGCAAGCGACAATTTCCAACCCCTCTTTCAATCCGCGCTCTTGACTTTATAATCACTGAAATGGCTCTTCGATTCTCCCTGTGTCGCTTCGTTTCACCTTCCTGCATTTGACCTTTCAAATTCTCGCCTTTTCCTTGCTTTTGATTAATGCTCGATTCTGAAACGCTCGAAATCCACCGCTGCATGTAACGCCTCTACAATACTGACACCTGTAAGCCACGTGTCCTACGTTTTTTGCGTCTTCTGTAACGTCTTCCCGTGCCAAAACGTGACAAAACAGCATGCAACCTGCTCACCTTTCTGGTCGTGAAAACGCGACATGTCACGAAATCGCGACATGTCGCGATATCACGATGCTTTCCTCGTTCGTACGCCTCCGACCGTTTCTGTCGTGATATCGCGACGTTTTTCACCTTCGGACCTTCATGCCACTTTCTGTCGTGATATCGCGACGTTTTTCACCTTCGGACCTTCATGCCGCAAACTGTCACGATTTCGTGACCATTTTCATTTTCGTACCCCTTAGGCCGCACCCTGTCATGAAATCGTGACGCTTCTCTGCTTCGGGCACCTTTGTTGCATGCTGTCATGATTTCGTGACATTTTTCCCTTTCGTACGCTTGAGCTTCAACCTGTCACGATTTCGTGACGCTTTTCTCTGTCCGTACTACTTCACTGCAATCTGTCGCAAAATCATGACCATTCTCTCCTTCGGACCTTCTTGCCGCCACCTATCGATATCGCTACCGCTTTTGCCCTCCGTACATTTTGCCAAAACCTGTCGTGAAATCGCGACGCCTTTTCGCTTCGTCCCCCTAGGCTGCCTTCTGTCGTGATTTCGTGACCACTTCTGCGCATCACGCCTTTCGGTTGATTCTGTCGCGATATCGCGACCATTCTGGCCCTTTGCCCTGTTTGACTGGTTCCTGTCGCGATATCGCGACATTTTCTTGCTTCGTGCTCTTTGACCTCTTTCTTATTTTTCCTTTGTGCCCTTTGACCAGTTTGACCCATGATTTTGCGACGCGTCGCGATATCGCTACGCCTTTCCATTTTGCCTTTCTCTCTCCTCCCTGGGCCACGATAGAGCAACATGTCACGATTTCGTGACACTTTTTCGTCTTCATTTTCTCTCTCCTCTTTCTGCCGTGACGGAGCAACATGTCGCGAAATCGCTACGCTATTTTCATCCGTACAACTTCTGCAACACGTCGCGATTTCGCGACACTTTTTCATTCTGGCAGCGACGGAGCAACATGTCGCGATATCGCGACGTTTTTTCAATTTCGGCAGCGACGGAGCAACATGTCGCGATTTCGCGACACTTTTCCTGTTTTGGGCAGCGATGGCGCGACATGTCGCGATTTCGCGACACTTTCAACACTCATGCATTTTTTCCTCTTTTCTTCAATTTTAGCATCTGGGTCACCGAGATTCTTCTCTGCAAGCCTGCAAAAAGGTGGGTCCCCAATTTTGGGGTGTGTTGTGGATCAACCACAACAAGTTAGAACCATAGATCTATGTTTGGGAAATCCCATACATAGTATTATGTTTGACTAGATGTAGATCTACATGTGATTAGTCCTAAACACATCTCTGCATTTGGATCTATGTTTTAGAGGTATTATAAGACCTGTTGGGAGCTTATGTGCTACATTTTAATATAGGTATTTTCTCTATTTTTTTTTATTTGTATGCTTTCTATATGTATTTTTATTGCATCTTAGGCAAGAAATCATAATTGCATAATAGATTACACTTTAGGGTGATTTTGTGTTTTTCTTTACAAAAACATAGAAAATATAAAAAACACCTCACACACTTTGCATGTTTCAATATGCCACACTATTGCATGTTTTAATATGCCATAATTTTGCATGACAAGTGCGAAGAAAACCTCCTGAACAAGTTGGATTTCATCACCAATCATCAGAGAGCCCTAGAATAATCCCTAGTTAGTTACGACATATTCTTGGACTTCATCACCAAGAAACTAGGTACTCTTGAGGATAGCTCCACCCACCTTAAATAGTGTTTAGCCCTAGGGTTTGCATAAAACATACCATAAAAATAAAATAAAAAAATTTCAAAAAAAAATTCAAAACATCAAAATAAATCTTCAAAAATTAAATAAAAAATAAAACTTGCGAAAACATAGAAAACATTTGTTTATTTGTGATACTATGTGTTATTCATTTTCATTTTCATCAAATTTTCATACACATACCTCCAAAATTACCATCTGGATGCACACTTAGCTTATGGTATTGACCCAAATTCAAGCCAAAGCACTAACAAACACCCACAACCAAGCACCTACATCCATGGAGCATTATGCTCAGATTTCCCAAGCCTCAACCACTTCCACAATTAAGCAAGGGGGTATGCTGTAAGCCAATAATCTATTCATTAACCCCCTTTTTTAACCCACATCCATGAACCAAAATCCACCATCATCATCTGATCGATACATCTCCATCCCATCCACCCAAAATATCATTTGTTCTAACCCCCTCTATGAAGCACAAGTCAACATTGCTTCGTAGATACCCACATCACTTCCATCCATATCATCATCATATGTTGACCACATTCAGCATAATATTTCTCATTTTATTGTGATACCCTTCACCACCTACCCTCCACTAACATCCACTCATATGGTTGCCACTCATCAGGATCAATATTCCACACCCCATGTGACTATGCAATCTGCATGTATGATTGCTATACATCAAACTTTTCAACATCTACAATAATTTCTTGTGGATAATTCTAATAAAAGCAACCATAAAATCTCACAATATCAATCATAAATGATAGACTTTAATAATCTACCCACATCACATAAAAATACCTTCTTCATGCAAAGTGTATCATGGGTGTCTCGACCACCAACCATCACCATACCCATTAACCTACTTCAGAACATGTATGCAAACTCATTAGCATAGCATAACATCATCCATACATCTCCCCATCAACAAAATTATCAACAACAAACATTTCACAAGCATCAAATTCCATATAACACACATCAAATTCATACACATCAAGCAAATCAGGGTTTTCAATCACCACTTGAAGACTCTAAATATCAATTTTTGCAAAACCAAATTGATAGCCTAGCCATGAAAATTCTTGGGATGCTCTATAAGAAACAAAACCTAATATAGCTAATAAATCATCCAATTCATTCTTCGATACCATCACCGCCTTACCCAGTAGATTTCACATTACCTAAGTTTGATAAGTTTAATGGGGATGAGGAACCTCAAGAGTACATGAGCGTGTTTATTAATGCATGATTCAAGATACAAGAGAACGATCCCATGATGCTTCTAACCTTTCCTTAGACATTTGGGGAGATTCTCTAGAATGGTAAAACCATTTACCACATCAAAGTATTTTTACTTTTGAACAATTAGTGGACCAATTCTTAGAGTGTTTCTCTCTAAATATTAGAAAGAAAACAACAGTAACCAACTTGTTCAACCTACAACAATTTTAAGATAATTTGGTTTATGACTTTGGAAATATTTTTATGGTAGTCATTATTAAATTTCCATTCTCCCTCCCCATGGTATAATTAACAAGAATTTTCACAAGGATTTGTTCAAAACCAATCTCCTTGTTACTAAAATTACAACAGTATAGAACATTTGAATAATCTCTCACCCAATCTTGGGTAATCGAAGAAATCAAAATCCAAGAGGGTAATATAAAGTTGAAAAACAAATAATGGAAAAATAATATTCAAATGGAAATCCATAAGAACCAATCAAAAGTTTCAAGTGAATCAAGTTGTCTTGACACAACCTCAACAACAAACACAAAAATACCCTTTGGGACAACAAAATAAAAATCTTGGTATTTACCAAACAACACTGTCTCATTTTTAAGCAACACAAAAAACAACGGGGGTGCCAATATCTATAGTTCCCCCCAACCAAGTCAACCATATTAATAATTCTTAAAAATACCAATGTTTTGTGGGTGCTATCAATATATTCACTTGATATCAAGGAGTGTAAACTGCACACAAAAATTAAACAAACCAACACAAGCAGTACTCCCTCCTATGACATCATCAATAAGTGTACCTCTACAACAAGAAACTCATCCATCTCAAACAATCAATAGTTGTTGGATATTTTGAGTAGTTGAGTTGTCATTGATGTCAAGAGTCAGTTTTAGTGAGTAGTGCAAGAGGAAGCAATTTCAGTAAGCAGTGCAAGAGGAAGATTGTATCAAGGCCAAAGGAAAAATATTATAATATTCCAGTTAAAGGTTGATTTGAAGAAAATTGAAGACCATGAAGTGATCATTCTCCAAGTTCTCTTAAAAACCATATGGCATATTTGAAAGGATAAGGTTTAAATTATTTAAATTTAAATATTTTAACTAAGATTAAAATTTAAATTTAAATAATACTTTTGGTGCCAAAGTTAAAGGATATATATTTTTTGAAAAATAACTTGAAAAAAATTGTATTAAAACAAAGATCATTTACAAGTTGGGATGAGATTTTTTCCAGCCTTAGCCAAAGAGAACACATGTTTACAACAGTAAAAGAAGATTTGTATTGGAGACAAATCTCTTAAACTATATTTCTACAATGACTGTTCACCTGTTTACAACTAAAAAAGAATATCTACATTGAAGAACAAATCTCCTAAATAATATTTCTGGAATGGTTATCCAAATGATCTAAGCACTGGATTTGCTTACCAAAGCGCTTAATCATCTCATCCTCAATAGCCATGTCACTGTGCCACTAAACCCCTATTTACTTCTCAATGCTCATATTAGCCAAGAATTCTGCCACTTTATTTAGATATCTACTCACATAAACTGGAATCACATCATCTAATTCCCTCCATAATTCCTTAATTCGAGTGACAATAATCCTCAACCTCCATGTTTTCAAAGAAAAGTTCCTCATGCAATCTAGAGCTCCAACCATTATTTGAGAATTTGATTCTAGGATTATCCTCCTGTAACCTTGTTTTACTACCCAAATAGAAGCAAATTTGATAGCTAAGGATTCTGCTTCATTGTTTGTGGCTCTTCCCAAGCCTTGCAGTTCCCAATAGAGCATTTTTCCAACATGATTCTGGAAAACCACTCCAATTCCATCTCTACTCGGATTGCCTTTTGTTGCTCCATCGGTATTAATTTTAATCTAACCTTTTGGGGGTGGTTTCCAACTAGCTCTGTCCTGCCCCTATTGCACTTCAACTTCCTTCTCCATTTCCCCAATAACAACCTGAGTTTCCTCTTTAGCATAGACTACCACAATTTCTATGACTTTGCTCCAAATGACCTGCCAAACTCCATCTAAAGAAGAAAAGTTTCTCTAAAAATTCTAGCATTTCTCTCCAACCACACTTGCCACCAAATGAAGTTTAATCCAAGCTCCCAACCAATACAAAGAGCTTTAGATTTAAATCTACCCCTCTTCCATCTTTTACAAATATTAATCTGATTCAAATCACAATTAACTTGAATTTTATAATATAAAAACCATCTCTTCCATATCTGGTGCTTGAATGGGCACTCAAACATCAAGTGATCAGTTTTTTCCTCACTTTTGTAGCATAAAACACATTGATATGGACCAATGACTCCCCTACATCTGAGATTATCAAAAGTAAGAATTTCATTATGCATGAACTACCAGGCAAAAAAGTTTACTTTCATCCAATCCTTGGACTGCCAAATATTTTTCCAATCCTCAACCTGATATGTATGAGGAGGATGCTCTGTAAGGATATTATCATATCCATCCTTCACTATGTAGAAACCAAGGCTCCCATAGCCCCAAGCTAATTTATTCTCCTCATATCTACCTGTGAGAAATCTTTCTTCCAAGATTTTAGTCATGATGGGTGTCAAATTTGGAGGGATTTAAATTGGCCACTCATCCAACTTCTTAAACTGCTTAAACTTATAATCCTCTAGCTAACTAGTGTTGAAATAACTTTCAATTTGGACCCAACCCCTAGTTTCCATGGCTATTTTTATTGGTTGCAATTTAGGAAATTCAATAATGATAGGTGGGTATTGATCCCATGAATCTGTCCAAAATTGTGCCTTCTACCCTCTCCCTACTTTCCAAAATAATCCATATTTTACTACATGAGATCCTAACTTGAGAGCCTGCCACACTAAGGATCCATTACCATACAAAGGTAAATGACCCACCTCATTTGGGTTTACCTGTCCCAAATATTTACTAGTTAATATTCTACTCAATAAATAATTTGGTTGGGAAATCCACCTCTAGTAAAGCTTTCCAACCAAAGCTTTATTATTTAACTTTGATCTTCTCAGTCCCAAACCTCCTTTAACCTTGGGTTGGCATACTTTCTTCCAACCTACTAAGGCCCATTTCCTCTCTCCTTTTACTCCTTCCCATAAAAATTTTCTAGCCATCTTGTCCAACTCTTTCCATATGGTATGTGGGGTAGCAAGGATAGAAAATTTATAAAATGGCATGGCCTGAGCGACTGACTATAAAAAAGTTAATCTACCCCCATAGCTTAACCATTTGTGATACCAATGATTAATTATTTCATTTATATAGTCCAAAATATTCCTCCAAATATCTATTTTTAGTTTTTTTAAAATACAAAGGGACCCCCAAGTATACCAATGGGAGAGAAGTCCTTGTGAATCCCAAGATCTCTAAAATTTTGTCTTGAATCCTTTGATCAAGATTGAAAAATACCACTTTGGATTTTTTATCATTGATGACTTGATTTGTAGCCCTAAGATAGACATTAAGTGTATCTCTAATAATTCTTGCTTCCCTGAAGCTGGCCACTCCCACCAATCCTGTGTTATCCACAAACTGTAGGTGAGTCAAAACTTCCTCACCCACCAAGTTAAAGGATATATTTTAAATCAAATTTAAAAATTTGATATCCTTGCCAAAACTGGAAGTGCATGTGCCAAAGTGTATAAAAATGGGGTTAAATTTTTATTTAACCTATCCATGCAATTAATTGCCCATGAAAGCTAAGAGTTTGAGCACCAAAGTCTAGAGGATTTTGCATGTGCTAAAATTGACATTGGGCAATGAGAAGAGACAAGACAAATGGAGCACTAAGTTGAGTGCCAAAGGCACTAATAGCACAGTTGGCGATAGTGGATGCCACTAAGAAGTTTGGTAGGTGAGGATATCAGGGTTTGAAACCTGTCGAGGTGGTTTTGCAATGGAGAAGAGTGTGTTTTATTTTGTGCTATACCGATCAAAAAAGGACAAAGGGAAGTCTTGATCATTACCCTTCATGTGGAGGCTTATAGCCCACATGGTAGGCTAGCGCCTCGATAAGGTGCTCGGCTGGGACTGGTCTCGTGTTCAAAACCCGTTGAGGCCTTTTGCTTGAGATAAAAGGTATGCACACATGTTTGCCAAGGTTGCATAAAATATTTTGGATTTGCTAAGGTTGGATGAAAAATAAATATTTTTGGAGGTTTATAAAAAAAAATTAAATTGGTCATTGAGTATTTAAGGGAGATAAAAGGGTAGGAAGTATTATATTTGAGGATTTGATTTTTGGAGGTTAATTTTTGGAGTTATAAGGTGTATTAAGAGCCAAATTTTCATGTATGCTATTTTGGAGGTTGTTAATTAAAGATTGGATATTATAAGGTGTAATTGAGTAATTATTTTTTATGTATGTTTTGATGATTGCTAATTTCAATATGGAGTAATAAGGTGTATTTGAGTGCTATTATTTTTGTATTGAGAAATATTTTTGAGGAGTATTTTTGTCATCTAACCCTTGATATTGGCAAAGAGGTTGATTGTGTTTGAGGTAGGTTTTTGAGGTCTACTCTTCATCAAGTAAAAAGGTATGGGCACATTCTTCTTTGGTTGAGGTGTTTGGTTGATTTTCTAAAAAACAAGTTGGAGTGAAAAGGATTGATTTGAGTATTCCTTGTTGAGTTGATGAGTTTTTTGAAATGGAAGTGGATGCTATAAACTTTTTTTGATAAGTATTGTTGGATATTGTGAGTGAGCTAGTGAATGCTTCATGTTTGTATGGTTTGAGATCTTTTGAGGTTGAGTTTGAATATTGGATTAGGCTTTGTTAAAGAACATGAGTATCATTGTTATGTGAATTTGAGAACTATCTTGAACTAGGGTTTGTGAAATATCATGAGTATCACTGTTATGTGATATTGTTTGATAAGCATTTTTAGAAATAATTGAGTGAGTGTTCATATGCTTGAACTAGGGTTTGTGAGCAAGGAGTATTTCATTGAGTAATTGATTGGGTGGAGTTGATTGAGCCTAGTCAAGTGGAAGTATTGAAGTGATAGTTTTAGTTATGTGAAAAAAATTGTTCCATATTCTGAAATGATTTGAGAAAGAGGTTGAGTGTTTGTGAGTGTGAAACATATTGAGTTTATAATAATTCTCTATATGTTTCTGTGATAAAAAAAGAGATTGAAAGTGATTGATCATTGTTGTGAGTATGAAAATTCTCTATATGTTTCTATGGTAAAAAGAGAGATTTAAAGTGATTGAGCATTGTTGTGAGTGTGAAGCATATTGAGTCTCTAACAATTCTCTGAGATTGAACAAGATTCTATGTGAAACTTATTGATGTGATTTGTAGGGTTGAGGTAAGTCTTGGTGAAGACTTGTTGAGTAGATTGGACAAGTTCTAGTGAGGACTTGTTGAGCATATTTGAGGTAAGTCTTTGAGAAGACTTGAGAGCATATTTGATTGATTGATTTGTTCAAACCTTGGGTTAAGGTTTGGGGTAGATCTAGCAAAGTTGATTTGTGATTGATTCAAGATTTGTGTTAAGGCTTGAGGATAGATTTTGGTGTAGATTTGAGGATAGGTTTGTGCCAAAATAGAGACAAATATTGAGTATATTTGTGCTAGACCGAAGGACTATATTTAGTGTAGATTTGAGAATAGAGATTGAGCAGATTTATGCTAGATCGAAGGACTGCGTTTAGTGCAAATTTGAGGACAAAGATTTGAGGATAGAGATTGATCAGATTTTTGCTAGATCAAAGGACTATGTTTAAGTGTAGATCAAAGATAGATATTGAACATATTTGTCTTAGATCGAAGGACTGTATTTAGTGTAGATTTGAGATAGAGCTGAGAGTAAGCTTTGGAGGTGAAAAAGTATAGAGGATGACAGTCTCCAATAGATAAGAGGTTCATTAGCCAGGGTAGTGAAGACATGTCTTCTGAGTGAGGACAAGAGTCTTCAGTGGATAGATATACATTATCAAGTGTAGTGGAGGTAATAGTTCTTCTAGAAGATTACCAACTAGAGAAAAGGTGGAGTTCTCCCATGGATAGAGATCCACAAGCCACCTAAGGAGATTTGTGTCTCCTGTGGATAGATATCCATGAAATTGATTAGTGTATTCGTATCTCCTTTGGATAGAGGTCCATAAATATTGTAATAGGTAAGGATTCCCAAAGATATTTTTTGAGAAAATATTAGTGAAAGATTTTCTCCATGGAGTAGCCCACATTAGGTGAACCACATTAAATTGGTGTCTCTATTGTGTGTGATGATTTGTGCATTACTTTGGTTATTGTTGTTAATATTGCCATTGATAATATTGCATAATAATATTTGGGAAATAAAAGTAAAAAGTGGTCTTATACTGTTCACCCCCCATCTCAATATAAGCTTATGTTCTTTACTCTTACAAGTCATCCACCTAGAAAAATATCACACTAAGGAGTGAGCCAACACATAGCATAAAATTACCACTTGAAATTTATGAACTAATATAGCAATCCCCACCACATCATGAGGCACTTATGGAAATTCTTAAATCCAATCATCCAAATTTCATGCAATGATGAAAAGCCTTCACTTCTTAAATTCCACTACTTAACCCCTCACCAACACCCACAACCACATCATTATCTCCACATCACAACATATCATCCAAATCTCCCATATAGGATGCCATTATCATCATAGATTCATATCATTCATCACAACTATCATCATCCTCGTCAAGTCAAATCCAATCAAATCCTCCAACCATCACACAAGAGAGGTAACCCTTTACATAATATAATCAACCACCCAACCCCTCACCAAAACCTATAGTCACCCATCATCCTTCATCATCTATCCTTCCAATTTCATAAGCATCCATCATCATCCCATCTCAACCTAAACCCAAACCATCATCCGCTCCCCTCAACCAGATCCACCTCCACATCAACCATCAAAAGTCTCATAGATAGGGCCACCTATCTATAAAGAACCCTTACAACATATGCCATTATCTCCACCTAAGCCACAAATCATCCTAGAAGCCTCCACTTATATCCTCACTTCCATAACCACACCCACGTAGGTTGCAGTGCATCTTGCCAAACCAAGCATTGGTGAGAACATGGTTCAAGACATCATAATAACACCACCTTGAATTGATATTGTTATATATTATGGTCACCCATGTGACCCTCCTTTAGCTATAGGTGAGGTGTATAACCTAGGTTTAATGCCTAATAGAATTAACTTTATATATGGGGGGGTTAATTCTTTGTTAGAACCTCCTCCCTCTGATAAAACTAGGCAATAATTTTGTACCAACATTGAATATATGTCCAACCCATATTTTCTTATGTGACAATTTAGATGGTTCAACTGGTAGTGATATGGTATAGGACAACATTATCAGGTCATATGCGCTATCATCAAACCTCACTATCAAGAAGTGCATGATCATTATGGCCTGGGATACAGAACATTATCTTCCAATATTTTTTTCAAGCAAGCATTCTAATAACTCACCATTGATCCTAAGGAGGAGGGTGAGGATAGTGAAGAGAGTAATGGTAGTGAGGATGAATACATAGACCTTGAGTTTGTACCTCTTCTATACAAGGACTTTTCAAAAATGCAACCACACATTGCCATGATAACTTTATTTTTGATGATGACTATGATGAAGTATTTGATGAGGAATATGACATACTATTAATTGACTTTGATAGCTCTAAAGAAGTTTCGATATCCAATAAACCCTTCACCAATGAAGATGAGTTTTACCTCTATATTTTTCTCATCTATCGACCCATATTTTATCTTCTCCTTTCGCTAGAGTGAGATGAGCCACCTGTCGATACACCACCACCACCTTGTCCAACCTAATACAAAATTTGTACATATATAAAAGGAAAAATATAAAAAATAAATGCAAATACAAAAAAAAAAAATCTTAATCATTCATATTACATTCTATGCATCCATTCATGCATCCATAACTTATATGCATTCCACAATCATTTCTTACATATTGCATTTGTGTATCACTATCATCTACATTCATACATATCACTTATTGTATTGGTTGTCATTTGATTAGTTTGGATAATTGTTAGTCCACTAAGTCTTCTTTCCTTAATTAGGGGTACCTTTAGTCTAGAATTAGTCTCATGTCACCCTCCAATAACATGTCCAAAAAAATTGCAATAAAACCCTATAGCACCTCATTTCTTTGGTAGTATTTGAATGTCAAACAATATTTAGGTGCTATAGGCTTTTCCTAGTTAAATTAGGTCTCCTCTTGGACAAAAGTACACTTTTCACTAAAAAAACTTGAGTTCTAGGAGTCGACTCTGCCATTTTTTAACCAAAAACATATCACACTTATAAATAACATCTTATGTCAAGATACAATTCTCATCAAGACTCGATTCAAGTGGTTGATAATTTGATTCTCCAAAGATATCTCTTTATAAATAAAAAGTAATAAAAATAGATCTTCAAGTAGTAAGGACAATATTTAATTCTCATCAGGACTTGATTTGAGTGGTTGAGAATATGATTCCCCAAAATTTGAAGACCCTAATATTAGACTATGCTCATGCATGGCAACATGCCTCTCTTCAAGAGATATTTGAATGCACATAAGGACAAGCTAGTTTCCTAGTCCTCTTTATGACTGGTTTAATCTCACCTTACTCAATATGGGTAAATGAATTCATTTTTACACACACTAGTTCTTGATCGACTTGAGTCATTATCATGCTTATGATTGGTAAATGAGCATCCATTGCACACACAATTGGTCCGTGAGAAATTTTATACTCCTATGATAACCTTGATATCCTATGAATTTTCAATATAAATAGATGAGTTTGTTTGAGATCACTAGGATATTTGAGTCTCTGCAAAACAACTCTAGATTCTTTATCCCTAAGCCAAACAAAATTATAAGTGAGCTTCCATTACATACCACCATTGCATTGTTACATGCATCATAATCTATTTCATCCCACAACATATTGTTAAACTAATACTACTGTATTGGTGCCCTTTATTAATAACAAAGATAACTTCTACTAATCAATGGTCCATAACTTCTTTGAATGACAATAAATAATCCAACACCATTTATTCATTTGTATACATAACCACAAATTGCATTCATTCATAATACATTCATTTCATCACATGCACACCAAAAAAATTTGAACAATCCATCATTACATATATACATACACAATCACATCATCAACCAACTAGTGGGGTTTAAGGTCTCACACCTTCTCCAATAGTCACATAAAGTAGTCAACCAACTAGAGAGGGTTAAAGGTCTCACACCTTCTCTTTCGATCACATCAAACAATCAATCAATCCACTTGGGGAGTTCAAGGCCTCACACCTTCTCCACCAATCAATCAAATTAATCAAAATCAATCAAGCAAGCAATTCGCTCAGGGGTGTTTAAGGTATCACACCTACCCCATCAGTCACATCAAATGATTCATAAAATTGGGGCAATCAAGGTAACACACCTTTCCCACCATAAATCTAAATCACTTCAATCATCAATCAATCATCAACCAACTTGGGGGTGTCCAAGGTATCACATCTTCCTTGACAATCAATCAAATCCACCAAATCACATCAATTGATCAATCACATAAAGTCATCCAACAACTTGGGATAATCTAGGTATCACACCTTCCCCCCAATCAATCAAATCAACCAATCCAACAAAAGGCTCAATCAATCACTCAATCAAGTGCTTTTGCCTCACCATCAAGACTTTGGCATGGTTTTATCAATGTAAATATCATTCAATACATTAGCTACTAGGTTAAAAAGGTTGCATCCTTTTGTCAATGGTTGCACCCTTTGCCTCGCATTCAATCAATCAACAAATCAAATGCTAGGTTCAAAAGGTTGCATCCTTTTTTAAAAGGTTGTGCCTTTTACTTCACATTGAATCAATCAAAAAATCATCTGCCAGGTTCAAAATATTACATCCTTTTGTCAAAGGTTGCACCTTTTTCCTTAAATTCACAAACACAACACATCTAATTTCATTTACTTTCCTGCATTCATTAATTTGATTCACTAGCATAGATCCTCGAGTGAACCTCGTATCTAGTGCTCTACTCTAGTCACCTGGAGATTGCAGTGACTAGTTATCCATACAATCTAGTACGATGAGTAGATTACCATAAGGACACTTGTCATTTCATTAATTCAAAAGTCTACAGAGGCACCAAAACCCTCTAGTCAACATCTAGAATAGCTTTTTATTTTCTACACTAACTAACCTAAATTCTCAATTGAACCTTGTATCTAGTGATTTACTCTATTCATTTAGCGGTTGCAACAATTGGTTATCCATGTAATCTAGTAGTATGGGTAAATCACCATAAGGACACTTGTTTAAAAAAACCATCAAATAAGCCTCAAAACTTTGCAAACACAACCACTCAAACTTCTTCCCTCTAAAAAATCTATTTGAAAGCTCTTAAATGCAAAGATGAAGTGAAAATGATCCCAAAATCCCTTTTATAGCCCAAATTAGCACTCGCAAATGATAGGTGCATCCATATGCACCCCTATATTTGGAGGGTGCATGTAGATGCACCTTTGCATTTGTAGATGACCAAATGCACCCCTACATCTGGGAAGACATAGACACAGTCTTGCATTTGTTCTCAAAATGCTACAAAAGGTTTCAAAAGGTTCCAAAACATTACAAAACCCCACAAATTTATCAAATCAACTCATCCAATAATAAATCACATCATTCCATCTTATTTTGTGGAAAATTGGATTTATTTAAGTGCTTAATTTTGAAATACGACCAAAAGTTACAAAATACCTCAAAACGCTTCAAACCATCCCAAAACAATCCAAAATTTCACAAAACCATAAAATCAAATCATAAATGCATCCAAAACATCATCTGATATCATCACATCTAAAATCAAATTAGTTTTGTCCTTCAATTTTGGAATGCACCTGCATTCAAGAAAATTTGCCCAAGATTTTCATCATTCCTCTTCATAGGGTTGTAAAGAGGAAAATTTTAAAAATAAACTCAAATTGGTAGGCATCGCTCTAGTTACAAATGGGTCAAACGTGCACCTAAAATTGCTGGTCCATCTATCATATCAAATTGCACCTCATGCTACCAAAGTTAAAATTTTCTTCATCATAGATTTACCCCAAACTTGGGGTAACCAACTTGATCTTGATTTTCAACATTTGCATCCATCACATCCACCCATTTTCATCATCCACATTCAATCAATTGACTTGTGGGTTTCATTATTTACCCATTCACCAATTGAGGGGGTAAGCTAAAATTAAATTTTCCAAAATTATTCTTCTTGCACGTTGAGGAAAGAGTCCATTTCTCCATCCAATAAAATCAGATGTCTCTTGTTTTTGCACCGCATTGTTTTCTATACAACACGATAAAAATAGAGGCATCTATAGACACCAAATCCTATTTATATATATATTATTTCCTAGTTTCTAGTCAAACCCTAACCCTAGCTTACCATTTGGTAATGCTAGCTTGCCACTTCCAAACCCTAGCCCTAACCTTCCAAAAGATTATAAAACCTGATTAACATTTATGAATGAGCCAAAAAAAAGAAAAAGGAGGATAGATGAGAATTTGTAACAACACTTTAACAAAATTATGAGAGTAACCCTAACCAAAGTCTGGGGACTGAGATATCAAGACCCTGAATCGATTCCTATTAATTTTACAACTTAGATCCAAACATGATAGGGCACCTACATAGTCCCAGAAATTGCTCTGCATCTACAGAGATGTAGTACTACATTTAGCTAGTCCCTAGATGTGGCCCCGTGTCTACTCAATGATATTTCAGCCCTCACAAACACAAACTAAATCAGGTATAAATAAGGTAATTTGGATTTTTTTTTTATATTATTTGTATCTTGTTTAACAATGTGTAAGCTTTTCGTTTAGGGTTTGGTGGTTTTCTTTAATTAATATCAATAGGTGCTATGAACCCCATTTGTTTTGAAGCTTGTGTGTGTAGGTTATAGGTCATTGTATTTTTTTGAGATAGGAGTGGCCCACACATGATATATAAGTCCACTCAATTAATGATTGTAGCAAGATATTCAAGATATCCATTTCTAGTTTGAGCTACCTAAGAGGATTTTCACCCTTATTTGGGCCTATTGTAATCTGAAACAAGTATTATTTTGTAACTCATGCAAATACGAGGTAAATATTCTAAAAAGAGGAGATTAAGACTCCCAAATTTAATACAAAGTTTATATTATTCATTGAAACACTTGTTTCAACATTTTACTATTTGGGTGTATTTATTTTGCTTACAAGAATAATTATTTAAGCATATGCCATATTGACTTGCAAACTCAATGTACCTTGCACCTATGAAAGATGGACCATTATCGCTTACTAGGGCTTCAGAGAGACCAAACATTGTGATCAAGCTTTCAACAAATTTGATTACTACATATTTGATCTAATCTCTGGTTTGGAATTGCCTTGACCTATCTGGTAAATTAGTCTATAGAATTCAAAATGTATTTGTGACCTACTAAAGAGTTGGGATTTATGAATCCAATGAAATCTACTCCCCACTGCTAAAAAGTATCTTCTACTTGAACAGGCCTAAGGGGGAATCAAGCATTTCTATTCCTTCATACATACCTCTAGCACTTATCACATTTTCTTGTTACTTTGAATTTTTTAGAAAATTTAGTAGGCTAATAATAGCCTGCTCTTATTATTTTCATAGCAGTAAATCTTCCTAAAAAATGTCCCCTTAAAAATCCTTCATGAAATTATTTAATGACCTTCTCTTTCTGATTGTCTTTTAAATATTTTAGAACTCCATCAAGGTTATTTTTATATATTCCCTTAGGTAAAATAACATATTTCAAAGCTTTAAGTTTATACCTCCTTCTTTATGAGGCATTAAGATATTGAGGGCATACTCCTATTTGGAAATAACTTGTCAACTAATCAACCCAATCTAAACCTTCTGAATAACTATCCTCACCCTGTTCAGGTCCTGATGGCTGACAAGTTGATATCTAATCTAAGTCTGCTTTTGTTGTCATTCCTTGACATAAAACTCTGCCTTTGAATAACTTTGTAGGATGTATTTCTACGTCATATTCTTGGATTTTGGTGATCTGACCAACTCTTTTGTCATCCAAATTTCCTTATAAGATGAAACTCCAAACATCTAGATGTACCACATAAATAGAAGTTTTACTTTGATCCAATTATTATCTAAATTTCTTCAATGATTTCAAGATTGCAAATACTTGTCTCTCAATCAAATTATATTTAATCTAGTACTCATGAAGATTTTGACTTCAAAAAAAATATAGGGTATTCTTCTCCAGCATCATTCTTTTGTGTCAGTATTGTTGTATAACTCTCCTTAGATCCATAGGTATATAGGATGAAATATTTTTTGGAATCAGGGTTTACCAATATTGGGGTAGTAGGAATGGCCTACTTGATTGCCTCAAAATCTTGATTCCTTGCTTCAGCCCATTTAAACTCCATATTCTTTTTTAGTAGCTTTGAAATAGATTTAACAATTTGAGCAAAGTTTGAAATGAACTACTTTAAAAAATTAATTTTTCCAAAGAAATATTGCAAAACTTTATTATTTATAGGAAGAGGAAGAGACAATATTGATTTTGCCCTATCAGGATCAATTGACATCCCTTCTTTAGATACCACATGCCCTAATAATTTTCCCTCATGGATTGCAAAAATGACTTCTTTGGATTTAGGGAGATGCCAAACTCTCAATATTTTTGATAAACTTGCTCCAAGTGTTCCAAGTGAGCTTTTTTATTATGGGAAAATACATTCATATCATCAAGGTGGATGAGAATGACTTTATTTATCAGCTCCTCAAAATCATAGTCCATGGCCATTTAAAAAGTAGATCTTGCATTAGATAAACCAAAAGGTATTATCTGATAACCAAAGGTACACCACTTAGTAGTAAAGATTATTTTGAACTAATATTCATCCTTCACCAAAATATGGTTGTATCCTAAGAAACCATCTAATAGAGAAAAAATCTTCGACCCTGCAACAATCTATAAAATCATATCAATCTGAGGAAGAGGTAGTGGTCTTTCAGTGATGCTTTATTCAGGTTCCTAAAATCAACACATAAGAAGATGTCTCCATTCTTATTGATAGGCACTAAGTTAGCAACCCATGTAGAATGTTTGATAGGGTAGATAATCTTTGGTTTTAGCGGTTTGAGCAATTCTTATCTCATTATGGATTCAATCTTAGGATTTATAGGCTTTTGCTTCTGCCCAAATTTTTTTGCATTAGCTTCCATATTAATAGTGTGCTGAATAATATTTTTATCATATAACTTAAGATCTTCATATGACCAAGCTATAATATCTCAATATTTAAGGCATACAATATTAATTTACTCCACTTCTTTTAGAGAATAGTGAATGTCAATCTTGATTTTTTTATCCTTGTCTACTTCAATCTCTTAATAGATTTCATCATTAATTTTGAAGTTTGTTGATTTCTTTCCATCTTCATTATCAAAGAGGCTTTATACTATGATAAAACCCTTAGGGATATGATTATTCTTCAACTACATGATATATTATTGATCCAATTCTTATGAGACATCTTCCTGCAAATTAGACAAGAAATATTATCTCACTAGAAATTCAATGATCAAATAATCATTCTCAAAAACCTACCAATTTTTTTGTCTATATGGTATTGCATGTCTAAAGACTAATTTTATTATTTTGTCTTTTGTTGATCCAAGATTTGAATAAGGTCTAAAATTATAACCCTTAACGTCTAAAGCATCAGCCAACATATTCTATTTTCTAGGAATAGAGTGGATGTTTAAAGCATCAAAAGATTCCATCAAATCCCATACTCTATTCCTATGTGATTTCATGTAATGGTGCTTGTTTTTGCATTTCTCTATGACTTGATTAACTACTAGCCCTAAATCACCATATATATCTAACATTTTGATTCCCATACTCTTTTCTTGCATTAATCCTAAACATAGAGCCTCATATTCTATAGCATTATTGGTACAAGACCATGTCAATCTATAAGAAAAAAAATTCACACCTTTTGAATGGAATTTCAAAATTATACCAGCACTAGCCCCATTTTTGCATCTTGCCCCATCAAAATGCATTGTCAAAATTTTTGATCCCCTTAGTGATTGATTAGATATGGTGGGGGTATTTTTCTTAGCCTCAAAAGATATTCTATAATTGCCCATTCCTGTCCTGAATAGGCTCTAGTCTTTTCTAAATGGTAATTCATCTTCTACTTCTAAATATTCAAAGCTCTCTACCAATTTAAGTTCTTCTAGTACTGAGAGATTACACATGTCTTCCTCTATTTTTCAATAGGATATACCATAGTATTCTTAGGGATTATACTTATTCTCTTACCTTTGTATGAATCTTCATGCCAGAGTAATCCAATTTCTTGTACAATAGTAATTTTTGGAGCTCCATGTAATCTCATTAGTACATCCTTTAATTGGTGTACCATCCAACTGTAAAACTCCTAGATAAGAATGAGTGTATTCCATTCCCATATCATCACATACTACTTTGGGCATGACTGTGGTTGAAGCTCCTAAATCTATCATATAGATGTGGACTATCCAACCTTCCATTATTAAAAAAATATAAAAGTAAGGGGTTTTATTTTTTAATACTGCAGGAGTCATCTTTTTTCTAGCCAAAAGGTATGCTAAAAATTATGGTAGGTTGTTTTTCTTGAGAATTATTGCTTAAAGAATCCTTGAGCATATAAATTTATACATGGGTAAAGAGAGTGTCATAGAGACTTGCTCTAAATGAGGTCCTCTTCAGTTACTCCACAATTTTAAACTCTGACTTTTCCAAGGGAGATTTCTCATACTTCCTCTCTAGTTCACTATATTTTCTCTTGTATTGTCAGGTAACTTCAATTATCTACCTCTTAGTGATGGAAGGAAATCTTCGCTTTTCTTGTGCTTCATTCTTCGAATCTGTTTGTTCATTATTATTTTCCTTCTCATACTGCTTTGGAGTGCTCATCCCCTTTTTTGGCTTCTAGGAATTTTATCTCTTTTTAGTTGCCTATGGAACCGAGAACTTATCATTATTTTGTAGAGGTGATCCCCTTTTCTTCTGAGAGGGAACTTGAAATTGACCCATATTTTTTGGATCAACTTGCAATGTCTTCTTTTCAGATATGGTCATGATAGAAACTAATTCTTCTTCACAGGGATCTTGTCTGACCATAATTATTTTGATTTCCATAACATGTTGACTCTTTCCTTTTGATTCCTCTCAACTTTCTCCATGGCTTATTGCATATGGTGTTGGTACATAACATAGGTGTTAAAATCATGAGGATCATTGTAAACTAGGCATCAAATATTTACTAGACTGGTCTTAGGGGTAAATTCTTGATCTTCTTGATTTGTGATAACCCTGGGCCATACATTACTGCTAGTACCAAGATTTTGATCCCTATTAATGTATGGGAATATTCGTTGTTAATACCTTTCCATATCTCTCTTTTCCATTGCGTTCACTTGTTATTGATTGTCTTTAGGGTATTCTTAATATTAAGCAATAGGGCAAATTCTTGGAGATTTTTATATGGGAGTGGAGGAAAATAAATTGAGGCAGATGTTGTTTTGGGAGAAGGAATTGGAGCTATTTGGGGAAGTGGTGATGATAAGGAAGGATGGTTCATATATGAAGATATAGATACTTTAGCCTAAAACTGAGCGATCTTAGAGCAATATGGCATGATTGTCTTTGGAGAGAGTCTTCCTACAATAATTAGGATATTTTTTGCCTATACAACTTGTTGGTCCGGCTTTCATACACACCCCACGAAAGGATGGGCAGGAAGCCCCGGAGACACCCACGGGACGAATCCCACTCACTTTAGGATCTAGCTGGTTATCCAAGGTGCGAGTTACAGAGTTGGGTCGAATGGCTATTCACTTTTTTCCACTTCTGGAATAGATTTCAATATGGACCGCTCTGTTACCTTACAGGGGGTCCCCGAACTTGTTCGAGAGTTGCATAAGTTGTTTATCGGATTTAACTTGAATTCTTGATCTAGCTCTCATGGGTCACGAGATTTAAATAAAAGACAAACAAAGAAAATAAAAATGGATCATTCACCGAAAACAAAGAGAGGGTAGGGTAGGGCGTAAAGAGAAGTTTATCAAACATCAACTCGTAAAACCCTAAACTATCAATCTTATCTATGCTATCAGCCTTCACAACGTAACAAATCAAAGAAGAAAGTGTCCAACTCACCTAAGATCACTTTCAACTAAGAGCACAAGGCAGAGTGGAACAGATCTAGCAGAAAATTATAAATCCAAGGGCAACTGGTTAAAATCGGTATCTTTCACCGACAGACCTAGCTCACACAAAGGAAGACAGAGCAATTAGAACAAACTTAACCTCAAATCTGTAATTTCCCTAGCAGTACAAGAGAACAACCGAAGCCTAACAAGATATTTAAACTTGATAATGGCAGATTTACAAGCATATATCTAACAAACTTTAATGGAACGGATAACAAAAGAAGATACACTTATCACACTCGCAAAATATTAGGCTCCCCGGCCATGCTATCACGGAAAAGCTAAAGCACATCAACTCCAAGTCCAAAAACAAAGGATTTCACAAAATTTGCAAGAAATTGCTTATAAGCCTTTTATTTCTAAGTCTCCGCCTCCCGCAATTACATTGAGAAGAAGTATTTATAGACTCAGGATAGACCCTGATCTTTTCATAAATATCTTCTTCTCATAACTGCAAATCTTATCTCATCTAAACCCTAGGACCCGGGTTTTACAATAAAAATCCATTTAAAATCAAGTTCTGGATAGAACTTAACCCCTCTGCAAATCAGTGCAGTCAGCTGCCATAAATGGAGAAGATAAAATCTAAAGCCACTTGCATTCATCCGCAGCTACAAATAAATGCCTCCATTAATTCTGCTGGTGAGCCGGATGAGTCACCACTTCTCCATCAATTTGATCTCCGCAAAGCCATCCCTGAGTTGAAATTATCTCCATGCTATTAATTCTGCAATAAATTTGTCATTGAATGCTCTCACCGGCATCTTCTCCTCTAGCATGGCGGTCCTCGATCAAATCTGCACTTTAACTTTGACTTTATGGCCTTTCCCGGTTGTCCCGCAAGTGCCAGATGGAATCCTGCATGAAAGACAAAAGATTAATATTAGCACTTTAATAAAACATAAAATCAAAGCTTAAAACATTAAAATCAGACTAAAAACCCTAAAGCAAGCTTGCATGTCGGCCTCTGTTCATCTGCCTCACGCTTTGACACGTGTCGCTACCCCAGGATGCCTTCTCGTTTCCCGTCGGAATGCACTTCTGGCCCTTTTGAGGAACTTTCTCTCCTATCGCGATTCTGCGACATGTCGCGATTTCGCGACATGTCGCGAAATCGCGACGTCCCTGGCTCATCGACAACTTCTTCCCTCGTCGACCGCGAAAACGCGACATGTCACGAAATCGCGACCCTTCTCCGTCAACTGCAACTTTCTGCTCCAACAGTCGCGATACTGCGACATGTCGCGATTTCGCGACATGTCGCAAAATCGCGCCTGCCTTTGCACTTGGCTTCTTTCTTCGTCTCCTTTCCTTCTCTCTCCAGAAAGTGTCACGCGATTTCGACGACATGTCGCGAAATCGCGACCATTTTCATACTTAGCCAATTTTTTTATTCTACAGCCCACTTTCTCTCTCCTACCGCGAAAATGCGACATGTCACGATTTCGCGACATGTCGCAAAATCGCGCCCTTCCGTACGCTTTCTTTCTCTCTCCTCCGATTTCGCGACACTTCCAAAAATGGAAATGTCGCGATATCGCGACACTTCCAAAATGGAAAGTGTCACGATTTCGCTACACTAAAATGACTTAGTCGCTTTTTGATTTACCTGTCACGATTTCGCGACATTTCCAAAATGGAAGTGTCACGATATCGCGACACTACCAAAAATGGAAAGTTTGATTTTTCATGAATTTATGCATCTGTTTTCTGGATTTTTCTCGGTACCGATGCAAGATTTTGCTTGTGCATGAATGATTCTAGCATGCAAAAAGTGAAGCTTGGAATAACAATGCTAGAATGACTTGAAAAAGGCACAACTTTAAAAAGGAGGCAAGCAAATTTGGATTTAAAACTCGGAAAGGATCAAGAGGGTCCCTGCTGCAAAAATGGAAGTTCATAGTTTTCTAGAGGATTGGAATCTCATTTTTCAATGGGGGTGTGTTGCTTCTCAACAAATGGCGATATCTCACGGGTAAAATAGTAGCACTATTTTAGAACCCAAGACTCTGGCTTCAAAACAAAAAGACCATGCATCATGCCTTGCCACAGACATTCTTCACAATAAATTGACTGCTAACTGCCAGCTGTTAAAATTTCCCAAGGACATACTAGGCTGAATTACTTCAAGGAAGATTTCTGATGTGCAATTACAAAGGGTATAAAACTTTCTTCAAGGATGACCGAATTGAATGATGAACTTTGGATCGATCAACTTTTCTAGATTGTAAAAAGGGGAAACCGAGTAGAGCTCTGTTTACTAGTTTAGCCTTTTACAGCTTAGACAGAGTTACCCTTTAGATTTACACGACCCAAATTTACAACTGTAGGGCATAATCTAATATTGGCTGCCTCTTCATTATGTAATTCTTTTCTTTTTCCTTTTCTCTTTTCTCTCTTTTTTTTTATATCTCTCCCTCTGAAATATATCAATATCTGAAATGCTTTTAGGGAAATCACAATTTTCTTTTATCATTTGATCAATCTGGAACTGTCTCAGTCTAGGCACTGATAGCCTCTGTGGATACCCAAATAATTGCATGAACCATAGTCCCCTCTTATAACCAGCTTTTCTTGGATTCCCCGGGAGTTCCTCCAACAAAACAGGATAGCAGTTTTTCTATTATTAAAACAACTGTGGCAAGTAAGACACAAGATCCCATCATCTCTCTACCTTTGTCCTGAATAACAAAATAGCTCTACAGTTCAGAGTAAGCAGACTATCTCAATTAGAATAATGAACAAAATGGGGTATTGGATTGTGGATTTATCAGCTCAGAATAAAACAATTTTCAGCAGGCTGACTTTTCATTGATTGCTCAGGCAGAGGTTAAAGGATAGAATATTAAGAGCTGAAGGACTTTGTACAGGCTTTCAAGGACAGACACAGGCTTTAAAGCAAAACAAAATAAAACTGTACAGACTAAAGAATAGAAAATAAAATAAAAGAAAAGAAAAGAACTGAAACAAAAGATCAGAAAGAAGTAAAAGCAACAAAAAAGAAAAATAAACTAAAGAAAAAAAGAAAAAGAACTGCAATAAAGAACTAAAGCAAATAAAATCGGGAGAGCTATTCACAATATGTACACATGTTACAACTTCTTCATAGCTTACTCAAATGATACATTGGATGGAACAGCGGAAAAATAATGTTTCAAGTATTGACCATTAACAAGGAGGTCCAGAAAATTACCATCCAGGTCTTGCAAGTAGAAAGCATTGTTACCCAATATTTCAGCAATTTGGTAGGGGCCTATCCACAGTGGCTGCAACTTTGTGTGCTTACCCTTCTTCTCATGGGCCTTGTCCCACAGAAGCACCAAGTCAGCCAGTCTTAAAGCCTTCACTTTGGCCCTCTTGTCAAACCACCGCTTGACAGCTTTCTTGGTGCCTACCGAAGTGCTCCAGGGCTTGGAGTCTTTCATCCCGCAAGTTAGTCAAATCTAAAACTCGGGCTTCGCATCATCATGATCTTCAAAATAATCTAAGGCAAATTGGTAGGTGGGCAACTTCAAGGAGATGGGAACAATTGGCTGGGTACCATACAACAAAACAAAGGGAGAGGTCTTAAGAGCCACCTTGTGTGTTATCCGGTCAGCCCACAGTGCATATTTCAACAATGTATGCCACCGCCTGGGTTTATCTGTTGCAGACTTTTTGATGGCATTCATTAAGTTCTTGTTTGTTGACTCAGCCAATCCATTGCCTTGGGGGTAGTAGTTGGATGAGAATCTGATAACTATCCCCATCTAGTATGCCTAATCTGCAAACTCCAACAATTGGAAGGCTGGTCCATTATCACAGACCAAATTCAGGGGAACCCCAAATCTAGTTATGACATTTGATTCAAGAAATTCAATCACTTCCTGAGCCGTACTTCTTGTGGTGGCCGCCGCTTCAACCCACCTTGTGCAATAGTCGTGGTCGTCAAACATATTTATGTCCTGCTGAGGAATTTGGATTGATTACCCCCACAAAATCAAGTCCCAACTGCATGAAAGGTTTGTTTATCACCACTGGTTGCAATGGCAGGGCTCGGTTTGCATCTTTGGCTGTAAATGTCTGGCACTGATGGCAGGTTCTGACATGTTGATGTGCATCCTTAAAAAGTGTAGGCCAGTAATAGCCTCGCTCTCAGTATCTTATGTGCAAGGGCAGCATCCCGATGAATGTCCCGCCCCTAGTTTTTCATGAAAACTAGCCATGACTTCACTGACTTCACCGGGAGAAATGCACCTTAGAAAGATGCCAAGATAATTCTCCCCGTACGTAGTACCCGCCTTGAGGAGATAGTGAGCAGCTTTTAACTTTAATGCTCTCCTTTGAGTTCTCGTTCAAATGGGATGGGCAAACTCCAAACTGTAGCATATGAATGATATCCCCATACCAATCATCAGATTCATAGTTTAATTGATTAACTTCCCGCTCGTAGAGGTATTTCAAGCAATGTGCCCGGACAAGCCAAGTCCTCTCGATCGCTTTAGCGTGCCTAATCTCCAAGTCATATTCTTGCAGCCCGGTGACCCAATTGCCCCTCAGCTCACCCAACTCATTTTGACTTAGAAGATACTTCACAACTGGTCCGGCACTATGGCATGAGTTTTGCTTCCGAGTATATAATGTCCGAACCGTTTCACCGCTCTTACCAAAGCATAGGCCTCGTTTATCTAAACGGGAATATTTCAGTTCAGCTCCCTTCAAATTAGTGCTCTTAAAAGCAATTGGATGTTCTCCTGTATCTCTCCGTTGAGTCAGCACTGCAGCAAGTGTATGTTCAGAAGAGAATGTGTACAGATAGAAATCTGCACTGAAATCTGGGCTTACTAAGACTGGTGCTTGTTTAATGTCTGTCTTGATTTCTTGAAAAGCAGTCTTAGCTTCAGTGGTCCAGGCAATCTGGGCAGTTTGCTTTAACATATCATTCATTGGTTTAACTATCTCTGCAAAGCCCGAGATAAACTTTCTCGACAAAGTTAATCTTTCCAAAGAATGATCTCAACTCTTTCTTGGAGTTGGGAAATGGTATGCCGTATATGGCCTCAACTCGCCCTCGGATCCATAGAAATGCCATCCTTTGTGACTAAGTGCCCTAGGATCTTACCTTCTGTTACACCAAAAATGCATTTCTTTGGATTCAAAGAGATGCCAAACTCTCTGCACTTGTTAAACACAGACTCTAAATGCTTTACATGGTCAAACTTAGATTTGGAAAAGACTCGTTAGATCATCCATGTAAACTACAATACATTTGCCCATAAGCCCCTTGAAGGCATGGTCCATTGCTCTCTCGAAATGTTGCTCCCGCATTTATCAACCCAAATGGCATCCTCTTGTAAGCAAAAGTCCCCCACTTGGTTGTAAAAGCAGCTCTTCATTCTATCCTCCTTCTCCACCAATATCTGGTTATAGCCTGAGAAGCCATCCAAGAAAGACATCATCTCTGATCCATTAACAATTTGCAGGACTTCATCCATAGAAGGCAGGGGATAGTTGTCCTTTTCCGATGCTTTATTTAAATTCCTGAAATCCACACACAAGGCGGATCTCCCCATTTTTCTTCCCCGACCGGCACCGGATTTGCCACCCAAGTAGAATGCCCGATAGGAAAAATAATTGCCGCACTCAAGAGCTTCTCCACTTCTTTCTCGAATAAGGGGTTCTAACAGAGCATTAACATGCCTCTGTTTTTGTCTCGAAAGGCTTGCAAGATTCTTTCAAAGGTATGATGTGGGTGTAAACTTTTGGATCAAATACCTTTAAATCCTTGTATGACCAGGCCATTACATCCTTAGACCTGTGCAGGAAATCAATCATATTTCTCTTTATCTCTGGATCACAGTCCTTTGCCAACTTGATGTTCCTTGGATCCTCTTCAGTTCCTACATTCAAATTTTCAGTCTCATTGTCTGTGGTGCCCACATAATCCTCAGAATTCACCCTTTGCCTGATCTTGTCAACATCAAATAACCTCTCCAGCTCTACCATTCCCTTTGGGATTCTGTTGTCCTTCAATCTCATGATTCCCCTGTCATCATCTAACTGTTCCATCAGGGTGTCCCTTTGGCCCTCATCAATTATAGCATTCTCAAAGGTATTGGTACTCTGTAGAAAGTTCACAATCTGCTGATCATCTGAGAAAACTTGAAAGCTGTCTATATTGTTTGGAACTGAAGGACAGGGAACTAACTCAATTGAGAACTTATCCCACTTAAAATCTTCCAATGGCTTTAAACTTGCAATCGAAGATGCCAAGACATCTCGCATGTGAATTTTGTTCCCTGGGTATATGTTTTAAGTTAAAGGCATCAAAGCCTTCTACCAGGTCCCAGGCTCTGTGTTTGTATCCCTTCATATAAGAGGCTTTACACTGAAACTTACCCCTGACCTGGCTTGCCACTAATTCTGAATCAGTGAAAACTTGAATGTTTTTCACATTTCTATCCAATGCAAATTTTAAACCTAAAATCGTAGCTTCATACTCGCTAAATTATTAGTACATGGGAATCGCAGCGGTAAGACATAAAAAATGTCTGACTTTGAGGTCCTTTGAGGACTCGCCCTGTTCCATAACCCTGCTTACATCTTGCTCCATCCACATGAAGTGTCCAAACTTCATTAGTATGTACAGGATGAGCTTTGTTAAATTTATTATTCTGCCCAGTTGTTAAATTGTAGACTCCAATGTCTACTTCTGCAACATTGACAGTTTCATTTGCAGCATTGTACTCTGTAATCGTGTGCTTGTACCTGGGTTCTCTCGTCAACCCGCAATTGATTGGCCACACCCTTCCATGGCAACCACATGTGTGAAAAGTCTGCTGCCGTATATCCATTTAGAGACTTAGACCAATCCCTACTCAACAACGATTCCATACCCCACTTGGGATATCCACAACTTGGATTTCGATCTTATGTTGAGCCCTTGGCTCAGATGCCAATTGAATGTGAATGTTTTGCAGCTCTCCCACAACCTTAACTTCTGACTTGTCCAATTGGACAACTCTCCTCTCAGACTTCATTGGGGTCAGCCCCAACTGCTGACAAATTGCCAGTGGCATGACATTAGCAGATGCACCTGAATCTACCAAACAATTATGTAAATTCTTCCCAAAAATTCTGACAGTCAATAAAAATGGGGGAACTTCAGTCTTTTCCTTGTACATGGCCAGATTGGCATTGGCTATTTTCTTCCCTTTATCCACAGGTTTAGCAAAGAGGCCGTAGTATGTCTTTATCGATTGTCTCTCTCGCTCCGAAATCTGTGCCAACTCATGCAAAGTAATGTTAGCCTTAATCTTTTTCATATCCTCCACTATGTTATATGCTTTGTTAAGTGGAGGAATAGCAACATCTGGTACTCTTTGAGCCCCTCCCTTTGGTGGATGTGGATTATTGCTTGGAGAGGGGTCGGGAGGAATATTGTGAGAGTTGTCAGGAGGAGTTGATGTGGTATTAGGCTCAGGATTCCTGTTTCTCAGGTTGTAATTATCTCTTCTGTACTGCTGGAAAGCCTGTACTTCATCCATGGGCATTTCAACTACATTCTCATATTCATCCGGGAAAGAGAAAGAATCCAGGACCATAGCTGCACTGTGGCCAGATGAACTTGGGCCATCAGCAGTTCTTTGATTTTCAGGGGAGATCAGATCACCAGACAAGGCTTCAAATGCATTGCAAAATTCCAGATAGTCTAACTCTCCATGCTGAGAAGTGGCATGAATTCTGCACCAGGTTGGGCAGGGCTAAGTCACAAATGTTCACATCATGAGTTTTACCCTTGTAATCTTTATTAGGCTCATATGGGGGCCTGTTAAATCTGTTTGGTTGATATGAATATCTGTTGGGGTTGTCTCCAGTAGAAGTTTGCCTTTTAAAACTCAAAAAATCATTGGCCAGCTTTTGAACAATCTTTGAGACTTCTTCAATCCTAGCATTGTCAGCCTCTTTCACAGGGTTCTGTACATTCTCAACCGGTGCAGCAGCCAATGGTGCTGCTGATGGTAAAGTCTGACAAACTGGTAACATCATCTGATGTGGAATGGGATTAAACACAGGAGCAGCTTGTGTGATCAGAGGAGTTTGTTGAAGATTTAAAGGCTGGGGTCCCAACTGTCTTTCCAGGATTAAAGCTTCTTTATAAGCTTCTGTCAAGTTGGTAACAGTGGCATCTCTCTTCAAGAAGACAGAGGTCATGGGATCTAGAGAGTTCCTGAAAATATCTAATGCCAGGTCTGCATTAGGCACATAATAGCCAGTGAGTCTACCATAAGCTTTCTGGAATCCGACATTATAGGATCTAATAGACTCATTCAGCTTCTCTTTTGATGCCAGAAAACCGCTGATATAAAATGCTGGGATCTATCACTTCTCCGAACTGTGACACAAAAACTTTTTCTAAATCATTCCAACTGGTGATGGAATCATTGGTAAGATTTAGAAACCAATCATAGGCTCCCTCCTGGAGAGTAAACGGGAAGAGTCTGCAGGCAACATCCTCATGTTGTACATTTAATAACTTCAGTGCATTCTTGAATGCAACTAAGTGTTCCTCTACAGTTCTTGTCCCATCATATTTATACCTAGGGAGGTATCTTTCTGGATTTCTGGGCAAGTCATGGGCTATACCTGAAATGTTCAAAGTCATGGAGCCCAACCAATTTGCCATAGCTAATGGATTGACAGGAATATTCTGAGCTCTGGTTGGAGTAACTATCAATGGTGATAAAACTGTTTCTGACAGAGACTTGGCCCTTCTGAGGCTAGTTCTTCTCGGAGTTTCTAATTCAGGGACAAGGAGCTCTCCACTCTGGGGTGGGACCTTGTTACCCTGTATGTAGAATCCAGTTTTCACAAGCACTTATAACTTTGCAGTTCTCAACAGGTTCTGAATTTGGAAATTTAAAACACTGCACTGACAATTTATAAAACGTATCGAAAAAACTGACAATTTACAAAACTGTCCGGAGTTCACTGTGGGTCCTTACAAATGTTGTTGTTATGCCCTTACAATACTTGAACTGAGTTCAGGCCCTCCTTCTAGCGCCAATTAGGTGTTGGTCCGGCTTTCATACGCACCCCGCGAAAGGATGGGCAGGAAGCCCCGGAGACACCCACGGGACGAATCCCACTCACTTTAGGATCTAGCTAGTTATCCAAGGTGCGAGTTACGTAGTTGGGTCGAATGGCTATTCACTCTTTTCCACTTCTGGAATAGATTTCAATATGGACCGCTCTGTTACCTTACAGGGGGTTCTCGAACTTGTTCAGATAGTTGCAAAGTTGTTTATCATATTTAACTTGAATTCTTGATCTAGCTCTCATGGGTCAACAGATTTAAATAAAAGACAAATAAAGAAAATAAAAATGGATCATTTCACCGAAAACAAAGAGAGGGTAGGGTAGGGCAGAAAGAGAAGTTTATCAAACATCAACTGTAAAACCCTAAACTATCAATCTTATCTATGCTATCAGCTTCACAACAGAACAAATCAAAGAAGAAAGTGTCCAGTCAGTCTAAGATCACTTTCAACTAAGAGCACAAGGCAGAGTGAAACAGATCTAGCAGAAAATTATAAATCCAAGGGCAACTGGTTAAAACTGGTATCTTTCACCGATAGCCTAGCTCACACAAGGAAGACAGAGCAATTAGAACAAACTTAACCTCAAATCTGTAATTTCCCTAGCAGTACAATAGAACAACCGAAGCCTAACAAAGATATTTAAACTTGATAATGGCAGATTTACAAAGATATATCTAACAAACTTTAAATGGAACGGATAACAAAAGAAGATACACTTATCACACTCGCAAAAGATTAGGCTCCCCGGCCATGCTATCACAGTAAAAGCTAAAGCACATCAACTCCAAGTCCAAAAACAAAGGATTTCACAAAATTTGCAAGAAATTGCTTATAAGCCTTTTATTTCTAAGTCTCCGCCTCCCGCAATTACATTGAGAAGAAGTATTTATAGACTCAGGACAGACCCTGATCTTTTCAAAAATATCTTCTTCTCATAACTACAAATCTTATCTCATCTAAACCCTAGGACCCGGGTTTTACAATAAAAATCCATTTAAAATCAAAGTCCGGATAGAACTTAACCCTCTCGCAAATCAGTGCAGTCAGCTGCCATAAATGGAGAAGATAAAATCTAAAGCCACTTGCATTCATCCGCAGCTACAAATAAATGCCTCCATTAATTTCGCTGGTGAGCCGGATGAGTCACCACTTCTCCATCAATTTGATCTCCGCAAGGCCATCCCCGAGTTGAAATTATCTCCATGCTATTAATTCTGCAATAAATTTGTCATTGAATGCTCTCACCGGCATCTTCTCCTCTAGCATGGCGGTCCTCGATCAAATCCGCACTTTAACTTTGACTTTATGGCCTTTCCCGCTTGTCCCGCAAGTGCCGATGGAATCCCGCATGAAAGACAAAAAGATTATATTAGCACTTTAATAAACAATAAATCAAAGCTTTAAAGATTAAAACAGATTAAAAACCCTAAAACAAGCTTGCATGTCGGCCTCTCGTTCTCCCTCACGCTTTGACACGTGTCGCTACCCCAGGATGCCTTCTCGTTTCCACTGGAATGCACTTCTGGCCTTTTGAGGACTTTCTCTCTCCTACCGCGATTCTGCGACATGTCGCGATTTCGCGACATGTCACGAAATCGCGACGTCCCTGGCTCATCGGCAACTTCTTCCCCCGTCGGCCGCGAAAACGCGACATGTCACGATTTCGCGACATGTCACGATTTCGCGACATGTCGCGATTTCGCGACATGTCGCAAAATCGCGCCCGCCTTTGCACTTGGCTTCTTTCTTCGTCTCCTTTCCTTCTCTCTCCAGAAAGTGTCGCGAAATCGCGACCATTTTCATACTTAGCCAATTTTTTTATTCTACAGCCCACTTTATCTCTCTTGCCACGAAAATGCGACATGTCACGATTTCGCGACATGTCGCAAAATCGCGCCCTTCCGTACGCTTTCTTTCTCTCTCCTCCGGCCGGAGCGATTTTGCGACACTTTCCAAAAATGGAAACGTCACGATATCGCGACACTTCCAAAAATGGAAAGTGTCGCGATTTCGCTACACTAAAATGACTTAGCTGCCTTTTCGATTTACCTGTCGCGATTTCGCGACATTTCCATAAATGGAAGTGTCGCGATATCGCGACACTACCAAAAAAGGAAAGTTTGATTTTTCATGAATTTATGCAACTCGTTTTCGAATTTTTCTCGGCATCGGTGCAAGATTTTATTTGTGCATGAATGATTCTAGCATGTAAAAAGTGAATTCTTGGAATAACACATGCTAGAATGACAAGAAAAAGGCACAACTTTTAAAAGGAGGCAAGCAGATCTGGGATTAAAACCGGAAATTATCAAGAGGGTCCCTGCTGCAAAAATGGAAGTTCAGGGCTTTCAAGAGGATTGGAATCTCATTTTTCAGTGGGGGTGTGTTGCTTCTCAACACAACTACATTGTATACTTGGGGAAAGGTAGTTATTCCTAATTGTTGAGTTTGTAACCCTAGGTCTAACCAAAGGGATCTAATGTAATACATGAAGTCAAGGGGAGTAGTTGGTCTATATTCAAGAGGTATCATCTTCCATGTTCTACTAAACCTCAGCTTAAAATTAGAGACTAACTTCTATCGATGTTTTTGCATAGCTGTGAATTTGTTTAGGAGGAAGAAAGGATCACCGAATTCATTAAACTCTTCCACAAAAGGATTGGCTAATGTAGCCCATTAATTGATGTTGTTGTCTTCAAGGGTTCTAAACCAATGTAAAAGTTTTTCTTTGAAGGATAGGGCTAGAAACCTGATAATGACATCTTCATTCCTAATATTGTGGATAGTTGCTAGATTCAGTATATTTTAATAGTACTCATAAGAAGTTTTACCCAAAATATAATACATAGGTATAGCTTTGGATATAGCTTAGGGGATATCATGCATAAGGGTGAGTCCTAAAGTACCAACGGTATTCCAATTAGGGTATTTTTGTGAGGCTTGGTTTTGGTTTATATTTTGTTGATGAGCCATGTTTATTGGGATTTTTAATGGGGTTTGACTTGAGAAGAAATGGTTTATTGATGGTATTTAGATTTATTCAAAGGATGAATATAGGAATAAACTTCTTGTATGCCTAGATCTTCTAGATGGTATCTCAAATATTCGAACAGGATCTTGACTATTCCTAGTAGATGATTTGGTAAACATGAAATAATGATCTACTAAAAGGGCTTTCTAGGTTCTTGATTTCAGGGAGTCACCAAGTGAATTTACTTCCACCACTTGGTGAGGTCAAGAAAACTCACTAAATATTGATTCCTAAAGGATATTTAAAATGAACGTTAGTGGGTGAATGAATATTCAGTAAACAGGGTCCCACCAGGCATGCCAAAAACTATGGGGGTTTGAATTGACATCAAGGTTAACTTGAACTATGATTATTATTTGCAATGGTTTATTAAAATATGAACACCCACTAATCACAATCCTAACCCTAACATTGAATGTGTCAAAATTGATTTTAATACAACCTCCAGAGTAGGCTAGTATACCTTGTCAACTAATTAGATGTTGACTCATTTAAGCTCAGTTAAATGTATAATAATTGGGATAGAAATGGGAAATTGTTTAGGAAGTAAAGAATCAATAGTGGACGGATAAAGCTAACAACATAAGCATCTACAAAGAACTTATGACGACTCAATTTCCATAAAATAACACTTGTGATTAATAGAATTCAAAACTCACTAATTTTCAACATTAAAGCACATATGCATACTTCAAGAATTATTCCAAACATATAGAACTTCAATAATCCAAATTAGCAGAATTAGATTGATGATCTGACTAAATACATTTAGAAATGAAATATTTCAATTTTCTCTAAGTTAGTAATCCAATATCAATAGAATAGACTAACCATAGCAACAGTAGAAAAAATGACTGTAAGAATTGATAATCCATAAAAGAAATAAGACACAAGTCTAAGGCAAACATCCAAGTAATGCTCCTTCTATTGGTTTGCAAAAAATGTACAATAGTAGGGTAAGCAAACACTTTAGAGCCGACACTTTAAAGTAAGGGCTTGACCTCTATTTATATTTTTTCTAGTTTTAAATATTTGAAAGAATTAGGAACATTACAAAGAATTTGGAGTGCCAGATTATCAAGATGTTGAGATGACAACCTTCTATTTGATTAAAGAAAGAAGGAAACTATGCACTCCTTTGATCTTATGCAACTTGGATTCTGCAAGTTCCTTGGATCTCATGTCTTCCAACTGTAGATTTGGTTAATCTAAAATCAAGATCATCTCTTGTTTTTATTGTGGCTACCTTGTCGTAGATCTAAAACTGAATCGGCTCATGAATCTTGATTTTTTTTTACTTCATATTTTTTCTCTTCATTCATCTTGGAAACGACTCAAAAAATATTTGCTACCTTATGCCATAGTGAATCTTGCATTTATACATGATTCAAGCTACTTTTTATGTAGACCATTGATCTGATGTTGGATAACTAAGATTAGATCTTTTAGAAACTTGGCACGCATTTAAAATTCATAGTCTGAAACACCTATCATGGTCTAGAGCCTATCATGGCTTGTAGCCTATCACAACTTATGACCATATTACCTTTTTAACTTCATCCTTTGTGGTGTAAAACAAGCTCTAATCCAATGCTTGATCTCTTATTTGAGTCATTTGATTGCTTTGAGCGTAGCCTAGGACAAGAGTGTTTTTATATCCTGGAGATGTGCTCATGAAACTTTGTTTTGGATCACATGGTATAGAATGATATTTTGGGCCACTCTTTTGATTTTCTAAGTAGAAAATTTGACCTCATTGATCGCAACATAGAAAAATGAGCTAAAATGCATGGTGTGGAACCATGCATTGAGTCGCACGATGGAGAACCATATTTTGAGCCACTTTTTAGATTATCAAACTTGGAAGTTTGACTGTGTTGATCGTAATGATGAACGAAGTACTAAAAAGAGTGGAGAGAAACAATGCGCTAATCCAAGAAGTGTAGAACCATGTTCTGGGTTGTGATTTTAAATATTGCCATGCCAATTTTGACTACGTTTTCTATGGTGTAGAACCATGTTTTGGGTTATAATTTTAAATATTTCCATGCCAATTTTGACTACATTTTCTATGATGTAGAACCATGTTCTAGGCCATGTAGTGTAAAACTTCTATCATAAGCCATTTTTTTCTTTTATGCTTTGAGACATGATTTGCAATGCATGAAGGGCTTGTTTGACTGAATTGGCTGTGTCCTGGGATATGTTGCACTAAGCCACTATTGCAGTCTGAAGCACCTCTTTGGACTTAGATTTTTTTTAGAATTTTCTATAAAATTTTCTAAGTATGTGGTCTTTTGGGCCTACAAGACTATTCATTATATCCTAAAGCAATATAGGGTTTTCAAGTGAAAGAACAAGGTAATAATGGAGATGGTTAGATGTATGAAGCATGACAAGTAGATGAAGCCCAAGTCCTAGGGCAAAGTAATGACTTCTATAGATCATATCATCAATTTTATTTTGACTTTGGCTATTCAAAGTATGGCTTCTATTGAAATATTGATACATGGTAAGCTTAATGTCTCCAAGTTTTGTATCTTTAGATCCATTGTATCAGCCCACATTCCAAAATATACATAGAATAAGTTTGATGGTGAGATTTATCATTATATTCTTATGGGTATTCTGACACCTCCAAGGTTTATCATTTATATGATCCAATGAATTAGAAAGTCATTATTCAAATGGATGCAATCATTTATTAGTAATTTTTTTCCACTTATTATAGGTTATTTCATGTCCTATTAGCTAATGATTCCTTTCCTATGACTTCTCTAATGGTTTGCATTATCCCTAAGATTATCATTGGTTATATTCTAGCTATTACAACTTTTCAACCTCCCAATGTGAGGTCATCAATGGATTTTACTAATATTGCACCTTCACTTATATACCCTCCTCTAGCATTTACTCTCGTTTTATATCCTACAACTCTCATTTTATATCCTACAACTAATGAGTTTGTTCCTCCCATGAGTTTTATTTAGGTGGATGGTGAGATTTTGATTGATACTATAATAGTGAATTTTGATACTACTTATATGCAAGATGTGTCATACCTTCATCAAATTTTCTAATGCCTAATTGGATCCAAACTCCTCTTCAAGGCACTTAGATTATTCTCTCTCAAGTGTACCATAAAAATTCTCCAATTCAAGCCTTCATTTTACAATCAATTATTTTGTAGATACCCTCATTCTTAGGATAAGAACCATCTAGAGTAAGAGGATGCTATGCTTACCTGGTATGATTCATTGATAAAGAATCATATATGGGAGATTGTTTCTCTTCCTAAAGGGAAGAATAATGTTGGCTATAATGGTTCTATAATACCAAGTACACTTTGGATGCTTAAGTGGAAAAGCATAAGGCATCCTTATTTCTAGAGAATCGTCGTAGGAGGGATTTAACCATTTTAAGACATTTACCCTAGTTGCACAAGTGGAAATTTTTTGGATAATTATCTTAATTACTGCTACTTATGGATGGGAGGTGAAAGCCCAAATCAGATATAGTTAAAACAAACAATTTTAATTATTCCAATTATTTATCGCCCAAACTTTAGAACACGATATATAGTGCATATTACAACTACCCACATAACAAATGGAAGAATATTAGGGAAGAAGCATTAGGGAATATGGAGAGATAATGGGATAAGGAGGAGGAATAAGGGGAGAGAATAAAGGAGGAGGAATAGAAGGAATAAGGTGGAGGCGAAAAATGAATTTGCCAACATTTTTAGAAAAACAAAACACGTTCACACTAGAGCACTATTTCTAGCCAAGTTTTCTCTTAAATGCATTCACACTGCAACACTCTCCACCTTAAAGTTGAGAGGTCTGACTAGATAGTCTCTCAACTTTATAAATTGAGCTTTAGCCATACCTTTGGTGAATATTTCTACAACGTTCTCCAAAGTGTGGCAAAATTTAAGCTCAATAATTTCTTGCTCCACCATGTCTCGGTTGAAGTGATACTTCATATAAAAGTATTTTGTTCTGCTATGGTGGATTGTATTATATGCCAACTGAATGGCACTTATGTTATCATAGTAGATTTTGATTGGACCACTTTGTTGTTCTTCAATCTCTTCCAGCACTTTTATTAACCAAAGGGCTTGAGTACTAGCATATGTGACTGCTATATACTCAGCTTCTGTAGAAGACAATGCTACAACTATCTGCTTTTTGGAACTCCATGTAATTAGTCCTGACCCTAGACTAAAATAGTTCCCTGAAGTAGATTTCCTATCATCAATTTTGCTACCCCAATCACTATCACTGAAGCCTACTAGCTTGACAGTCTTACAATTGTGGTAATGGATTCCAAAATCCCATGTGCCCTTTACATATCTGATAATTCTTTTAGCTGCTTGCAAATGCAGCTCAGATGGACTAGCCATAAATCGAGAGACAAGAAATAGCATACTAAATTTTTGGTATGGTGTTGGAGAGAAACATCAAACTCCCAACCATGCTCCTAAAAGTGGTCACGTCAACTTTAGGTGCTCTATCATCTTTGATTAATTGGATCCCATGTCCAACTGGAGTTGCAACTGGTTTGCAATTCTCCAGAGCAAACTTCTTGATCATGTCCCAAGCATACTTATGTTGAAATATGAATATCCCTGAATCTGTCTAATGGAGTTCCATTCCAAGGAAGTAATGCATTAATCCAAGATCCTTCATCTCAAACTGCTTCATCATGGAGCGCTTAAACTCCATATTCACTTTTCATTACTACCCATGAAAATGAGATCATCCACATATAAGCAAACTATGAGGATGTCATTACCTTGCTTTAGGTAGTAAAGTGTGGGTTTATTTTTGCTTCTGGTGAACCCAAAATATTTGAAGTACCCATCAATGCATTAGTACCAAGCTCATGGTGCCTGATTGAGGCCATAGAGTGTCTTTTTCAGTCTGTAAACAAGGTGCTCCTTACCTTGCTCTTGAAATCCTTGAGGTTGCTCAACATACACTTCCTATGTTAAGTACCCATTGAGAAAGGCACTCTTCACATCCATATGTTGGACTTTCCATCCCTTGTATGCAGCTAAAGCAAGAATTATTCTGATGGTCTCCTATCTGGCTACAGGAGCAATGTCTCCTCATAATCAATACCATACTTTTGTGTAAATACTTTTGCAACCAATCTTGTTTTATGCATTTCAATTCTTCCATTAGCATTGTATTTGGTCTTGAAGACCCATTTACATCCAACACACTTCTTTCTTTTAGGAAGCTCTACCATCTCCCAAGTATCATTGTTTTGTATAGAGGTTATCTCCTCTTTCATGGCATCTTGCCAAATTTTTTGAGTACATACCTTCTCATAACTAGAAGGTTCAAGCTATGCACTAGTTAACAAGGCATAGTTAACTCCATCTCCCCGAGGTTCAAGCTAGGAATCATCATCACCATACAAATGCATATTTTCAAGTCTTTGTAAAACAAAACTCATCTCACTAGCTTGACTTCTAGTGTACCTTCTTTGAAAAATTTTATCCAACATCTGATAATATGGATGATGTTGGAGAGTTATCTTACCTCTCGATGGAGAATCAATATCCATTGGTGAGGAACTGACTGATATTTGTGGAGAAGGACTTTATGATGATGATGATGAAATGGAAGTCAAATGTCTGCTTGGGCTTGGAGGAGGAGGAGTATTCTTGCCTTTCTTTGGTGTTATATGCTACACCGGTTTAGAACCTGCATCATGAGATTCAACATCGCTATAAATTTAGGGATTTCCCCATTATCCCCATTCATAAAAAATCACATCCCTAGAAAGTATATTTTTTTGAGTCCTAGGATTGTAGAGTCTATAAGCTTTTGTGTTCTCACAGTACCCTACAAAAATGTATGCTTGACTCTTAGGATTGATATTCTTTCTTTGTTCATCAGGAATGTGTGAGTAAGCCAATGAACCAAATACTCTAAAATTCTTGACATTCGGTTTCTTACCATACCATGCTTGATAAGGAGTTTTCCCTTTCAAAATTGAAGTAGGACTCATATTCAAAATATACACACTGGTCCTGGCTGCATCTTCCCAATACATATTGCTTAAATGCTTCGTTTGAAGTATAGATCTTGCCATATCTACAATGGTGCAGTTCTTTCTCTCAGCCACACCATTCTACTGTGGAGTATAGGCAGTAGTGAACTGCCTCTTTATTCCATGTTTTTTACAAAAATTCATTAGAGGAGTATTCTCCTCCTTTATCTGATATGAGATGCTTAATATAATATCCACTCTCATTTTCCACTCTTGCTTTAAAATCTACGAAGCAATCAAATACTTCATCTTTATGCTTCAAGAAATATATCCAGCACATTCTTGAAAAATCATCAATGAAAATAAGAAAGAGTTATTACCAATGCTCTTGGTATGCATCGGACCATAGATGTCTGAATGCACTAGTTGGAGTGGATAACTAGCCCGCCATGCTTTTCCATGAGGAAATTTGATTCTAGCATGCTTGCCCAAGGCACAACCTTCATAGACTTTCTTATTGTCCTAAAATTTAGGAAGTTTGGTCACCATTGCTTGAGAAGTTAACATCTTCAAACTAGTTGAATTCAAATGACCGTATCTCAAGTGCCACAAAGACACTTGGATTTGCAATAGCAACATTTACTAATTGATATCCTCCTGGCTGGCCAAAATTTAAAGGAATAACTTGTTCCTTATCATTGGCACTTGAGTAATGACTCTATCACTATTACTCTTATCAAAAATGGTACATTTACCTTCATCAAACAATAATTTATAGTTCTTCTCTAACATTTGATCAACACTTAAAATATTGTGTTGGATATGAGGTGTGTAATAGATATAACTTACTTGTTTCATGCCCTCTTTTGGTGGACCCTCCTTGGCTCCAATGCCTTCAACTACCAATGACTTGTTGTCTCCTAATTTGATGTTGGATTTGTAGGAAGAATCCAAAGTAGAAAAGAGTTCTTTACCACTCATATGATTTGAACACCCAGTGTCCAAGATCCAGGTATCATTCAGGTTCTAATATGACTTGTCATATGAGAGAAAGAGATTTGAGGTCCCTTCCTCTTATCCAAAATTGTCATACTGACTGCTCTGACTACTGCTCCCTTGAGAAGATTTTGACCAACAATCACGAGCAAAGTGGCCAAGTTTGCCATAATTGTAGCAAGCTTGTTTTGACTTATCACTTCCTTTTCCTCATCCTGGATGCTTCCCTATGTTCTATTGTCCACCTATATTCTAACCTCCACCTCTATTTGAATATCCTCATCTATTAGGAGTTCCACCTCATGGACTATTCCTACCTCTTCCTCTGTTCTGACCTCTACCTCTACTTCTGCCTTGTCCTTTTCCTTCTTATGAAAATAAGACTTTGTCATCACCTTCGTGGCTAGTGGAAGGATATTCCTGCAATCTCTCTTCATGTGAAAAAAGAGAATCAATTAGTGCATCAAAGGAAAGTGCAGTCAAATATTTTGACTCTTCAATAATGGTTGCTACTTAATTCCACTTAGGAAGAAGTATTCGCAACACTTTCTTCACCACAACTTCTGGTTTAATCTCTTCACCTAGAGTGACCATTTTATCTACTATGGCTTTGACTCGCATGCAGTAGTCTCCTACTTTATCATTCTCTTGCATTATGATATTTTCAAAATATCTTTTCAAAGTTTTAAGCTTGACCTGCTTCACTTGATCACTCCCTTGAAAACTTTCCTTTAAAGCATTCCAAGCATCTTGAGCTATTACACAGGGTGCTATTCTAGGAAATATGCTTTTATCTAGGGCTGTTTGCAAATGATACAGGGTAGAGAAATTATTTTTTTGTGCTTCTTTCCTAGCTTTTCTATCAACAGCACTTAAAGTAGTCTAGTCAGTAGGAGAGGATTTTGTGTAACCCTCTTCAACTACATCTCACAAACCTTTACCTATCAAAAATATTTTTATATTTATTGATCAGTATTCATAATCACTACCATTGAATTTTGGAATTGGAATATTTGAATTTGAAGCCATTTCTACTACTTGAGAGCAAACTTTGATTTGACTAAAAATATGAAGTACAAAGCAATTACAAGTTCAAATCAAATCTAGATTTCTTAACTCTCTCACTGATTTCTTCTTCTTCTTATGTATTTTCCAGTACTGAAGGTCCAAAATTGTCTACAATGGAATTCTCACCATCACTGATGACAACTATTTTAGGAGCTACCACTGGCTTGGCCTGTGCTGGCTCAGCCTCTACTGGCTCAGGCTCTGGAGAGCATGGGGTATAACTTTCACTAGATTGTTGCTCTGACTCAACTGGAGAGTAGCTATCACTGGCTTGATCTACAGGTGCAGCTTTAATTGTATTAGACTCCTCCACTTGTTGTTCAAAAATATTGTCTTCTGAGTCAGCCTCAAAACCAAAATATGGATTCCTTTAGTGGGCTATAACAGAATTCTGCAATTGACTAAATACAACATGCAGTCCGTCTCGTCGAACTCATTCATAAAAATCTTCAACAGTTTCTCTCCGTAGTAGAGAGCACAAAGCATGGTAACATCCGGTAGATCTGATCATCTACTCATCAAGGCAAAAAGAAAAAATTCGTTAGAGCTTCTGAGGTTACAATTTTTGCTCTTTTACATCCGTTGAGGCTATTACACAAAATTTTTAGCCTTGAACATGGTTCCAAGGGGCAGTGATAAACAGGCGCTCTGGAAGGCTTCCCGTCACTTTTTTTGTACAATGCTTGCCTCTCAGGATATTACACAATTTTGCAAGGTTTTTCAAGCCCTCTTGGGCGATTTTACAATTTGCTTCTAGGGCAATAGGTTCACTATTTCTCTTATAAATTTTTACAATTAAACTTTTAAAGCACTTTAATAATTTTAACTTAATAATAAAAATATGCTTTAAAAATTATAAAAGTGCTTTAAAAGTTTAAAACAATGATTGCGTACCCACGTTACCCTCATTGGACTATGTACCCACATGCCCTCTTGTGGCCTCCGCCTGTACCTGCTCTGATACCAGATTAAGAGCCCAAATCAGATATAGGTAAAACAAACAATTTTAATTATTCCAATTATTTATCACCCAAACCTTAGAACATGATATATAGTGCATATTATAACTATCCACGTAACAAATGGAAGAATATTAGGGAAGAAGAATTAGGGAAGACAGAGAGATAAAGGGATAAGGAGGAGGAATAAGGGGAGAGAATAAAGGATGAGGAATATAAGGAATAAAGGGGAGGAGAAAAACGAATTTGTCAACATTTTTAGAAAAATAAAACGCGTTCACACTAGAGCACTATTTCTAGCCAAGTTTTCTCTTGAACGCGTTCACACTGCAACAGGAGGTACGCCATATGAAGTGATGAGTAGTCGTTATACCATCATTAAATCTCAAAGATCTTATCAATCCGGGGTGGTGTCCAAGGCTATCTACGATAGAAAGTTCAAGCAGGGTTGTAGTTCAGTTCATTTGGAAGCAGCAGGTCTTTATTGGTGGAATTGATTGTGTGGGGGTTTTGTGTCACTTCTACCCCTAAATTGCATAAATTTAACTTTAATCTATTTGCAAGAATGAAAAACTAATTGTTGTCTGCAGAAATAAAGTCCTAATTACAATTGCTAAATTGAGACTTAATTGATTTGCAGAAGGAAAATCCTAATTACAATTGCTAAATGAGAAACCTATTTACTTTTGCAATGATGAGATAAAACAAGTAATCAACTTCTATCAATACTCTGAAACAGAAGGTCGTCAATCTTCTGTGCAGTGTTTGACAGCAAAAACAAGAATGCAAGAAATTATAGAAAACTTGTAAATTGTTGGAAATGTAAATTGCAGGGAATTGGAAAATTATTGAAAAATAAAGAAACTGATTATATCTATTGCTGATTACATCACAAATGTAAAATAGATGGATAAAAACTAAAACAGAAATCAAATACCACAAAATGCTGAAATTGACAAGTTCCACTACTTATTCTACTGCAACAAAATCAGGGTTGAAAACCTGTTTGTTAGTCCTTCTCCTAGATTTGAAAGTGGCCGGCCTCCTTTTCTAGAAGAAGGTATAATTTCTTCTCTAAGTCTTACTCACACTCAGACATAACAAATTAAATGGAATGAAAACTGCACTTTTATTGCTTCAGAAACATAATTACAATTCAGTTGAAATCTGTTACAAATCTGCAATCTGTTACAGGTCTATTATCTCTAATATGTCTAATCTCTAATCTAATATTTCTAATATCTAATCTTCTTCCTAATAGCTCAACATGTATGGGAGCTATCTTTTATAGATGCCTAAAATCTAATTACAAACATAAAATATGTTGTCTTGATATCTTGCAGAATTTCTTGGGTTTATCCTAGAAGAGGATCAAATTTGATATTTTCCATAAATGGTGGCTTTGGATGGCAAAGTTATATGGGAGATATTTTCCCTTAACTTTCTCAACCTTATTATCCCATTTTTCACCGCCAAAATTCAGTCAACAAGTCAAAAAGTACATTCTGTTTTCATTTCGAAGATAAGTGGCTCATTTCAAAGATACTGCAATTCTCATTCCGAAGATCCACTCATTTCGAAGATACTGCAATTCTCATTCTGAAGATCCGCTCATTTTGAAGATACTACAATTCTCATTTTGAAGATCTGCTCATTTCGAAGACATTGTGTTTTCTCATTTCGAAGATATCTGTTCATTTCGAAGACATTGTGTTCATTTCGAAGACACTGTGTTCATTCGAAGATCTTTAGAATGACCAACTGTGTTGACTCCAAATGGTTTTGGCTGCATTTCTCAGGTGTATTAGACCTCAGGATCAGATTGCAATAGTCTTCATTCTTCCTTGGATGTGAATTCCATGCCTTGCCATTCATTGGTAGCTTGCTGGAATTTATATGGAAAAACCAGGTTTTCTCTGCACAGTAATAAGTCTTTGTACTATTTGCTGAATTTAGAGAAACTAATGCTTAATGATCATCAAAATAAGACTACTGAAATGTTGTTGTCAACCTAAGCATGAAAATATAACATAAAACTATACAAGAACTGTTAAAAATCAGAATATAATGTCCTTAACACTGCAATCATGCAAACAGTTAATACAGAGCATATTAAATCAACTTAACTAGCATATAAGATAATTCACAAGAGTTTTAGGCAGTTTTTAACTATTTAAAACATGCTATAAATGAGGCTTATCCAGGCCTCATCATTCCCCCCAACTTATATTAATGCATGCCCTCATGCATTGCAGTGGGCTATGGAGTCACAAATGTCCATACTCATATTCCATGTTTCATAGAACAATTTAGTGCCTATGTAATTTCTCATGAAGATTTCTGATTCATTATTCAAACTGATCATCTGGTTGGGAATCCTCTTCAAAATAGGAGGGAACTAGAGTAATGATGGTTGGAGGCCTAAATCTGAGACCTACCCAATAATGTTGCATAAAGGTATTTTTCTGGATTGAGAACTCCACTTTCTGCTATAATTCTCTAATTTTATTTTCATGTTTTTCAATAACATCTTTTCTTTCCTCAATCCATCTCATTTGTATTTTTATAACACTCTTGGCTGCTCTCAGTTGTTTTGTGATGTCCAACTCCTCTTCTTCATTTGACTCAGAACCTAATACTGACAAATCAACTACAGTTTGCTGCTCAACAATGATCTCATCCTCTGTTTTAGACCCCTACTCCTGTACAGGAGGTTCCATGAAATTATCTATGATTACATCCAAATTCTCAGTGGCTTGTTGCACTTCTATGACATCAGGGCTATCCTGTCTGGTCTTCTCTTCAATCATTTGCTCTTTTTTTTGGAGTCTTGTAGACCTCCTAGTCCTTAATGTATATTTTCTCTTCTTGCCCTATTTTCTTGTGGTAACAGGGGCTGTAGGGATAGCTTCAAGCTCTTCACTGTGAACTTCACTCTTATATTCTGACAGATAAATAACATCTTTAGAAAAATGAACCCTCTTCTATTTTATTTTTTTGCTGTCAGTTTCAGACCCTCTTTTCTTAGTCTGTGAGTTTGATGGTTCTGTTGCTGCTGCTGGGTGCGTTTTTTTTTTTTTGCAATAGCCTCTATAGTAGTTCCTATTTCTTCTTCTGCAATAGCCTCTACAGCAGCTATTTCTTCTTCTGCAATAGCCTCTGCAGTAGCTGTTTCTTCTTCTGCAACAACATCTACAACATCTGTTAGGTCACTGATTTCTGGTTGCTACAGGGTTTGCTCTTGTTCTTCTTCAGAAAGAATAATTTTTTTTTCTTGTAATCATTAGCAAATATGTCTTCGGAAAGAAAATATGGCACACTTCCTTATTCTGTGCTCTGAACACCTGGCCATCAATCATTGGACATCCTTGCCATCAAATTTTCTTTACTATTTTTAGCTTGTCCATTCTGCATGCAAATTTTCCCACATGAGTGGTTATTATCAATGAATGGTGGTGGCATGTTTGTTAAATCTTCATTTCAAAGATTATGTTTCATTCTCCTTGACTATGTCTTTTTCTCCCTCCTTGGATGCCACGTGGAAACAGACTGTTAAATCTTCATTCTGAAGATTATGTTTCATTCTGAAGACTAAGTTGGGCATTTAATTTGAAGATAACCTCATTCCGAAGATAAACCTTCATTACGAAGACACATTCATTTAAGACAAACCTTCATTTTGAAGACACACCTTCATTCTAAGACAAACCTTCATTCTGAAGACACACCTTCATTCCGAAGACAAAGCTTCATTCTGAAGATACCACGGTTATTTGAAGATACAACAGTCATTCTGAAGACATAGCAGAAACCAACATTTTTCTCTTTCTCCAAGCATGTTTTGTTTATGCCAACTCTTATGAACACTTTTATACTAATGGTTAATTGTCATATACTATATATCAAATATTTACAATGAGAAAAGTGCAAGAAACATATATACCTGGTTAAAACAAGTTAATGCAAGTTTTGAAAGATGACTGCTTCTATTGATATTCTGTTGAGGCTTCCTGCAACACTTCAAAAACAAGTGCAGTTGGTGAATTTGTACAATGGTGACTCAGAAATTTCAAGGTTATGCATGCCAGAAAACTGGTTTTCATGCATACCAACTCAGTAGCGCCTTAGAAAAGGTTTTCACTGCTGAGCTATTCATTTTTCTCTCTTTTTTTTTTCTTTAACCTCTCCTTTTCTCTCTTTTTTTTTCTTTGTCTTTTTGATTCTGATTGTGCCCGTGAAGGAATTCATGACTTCCCTGAAATCATGCCCATGAAGGAATTCACAGCCAGAATTTATTCATCTTTTTGTTTTCTATTTTTTTCTAATTTTTTTTTTTTTCTTTTAAGATTCAAAGATATGATCATTTGGAATCTTCATCAGAAGAAGAAGCCTCTTCTCTCAAATGTAACTGTGTGAAATACCGAGCAAATTCCACCTTTGTTAGTGGTTTATGGTACAACTGTAAAAGATGTCCATTCACCACTAATATCCTCCTTAAATCATCAACTAAAGAAAGTTGAACAACTTCATTCTCAAACTCCCCTGGTTCATCCTTGCTGCTCTTAATGTGATCATCATGCCACATTTTCCATTTTTGTTGAGTGAACTCTATTTGGTGAAGTGCTTCCAACCAAAGTTCATCAAATGCATTCAAGCTGCAAAATTTGTTTTTTTGTACCTGCAACAACTCAATGCCAACTGCTAAAGATGCATAAAATGTTAGTAAAGCATTAGGATGTTGCACCAATATATCAAACAAATTTGCTCCCTGGTTTTTAGTCAACCAACTATTGTTGTTCAAAGGTTGTTTTGGTTGTGTTTCAGTTTGTTTTGTACCGAGGCTTATTTGAATTGGTTCTTGGAGAAACATTTTTATTTACACCAATGGAGGCCAAAACTAAAGTATTCTTTTCATTTTCCTTATGTGTTCTAAGAAACTGTGGGCTTTCTGTACAATCATACTTAGGTGTAATAAGTTTACCCGAAAGCAAGTTAACTAATTTTCCACCTTTTTGTATGGTTTTAGGATATACTTTCTTCTTTTTTCTTGGTTTTCTAAAACACATTTCTTGAACAATCCTATTAATGATTGGTACAACTTGAGGTAAAGGGATTGTAATGGTTAAATGTTCTAATTCCTTTATCAAATCTGATTGTGAAGATGTTATTTTTGATATCTCAGACTGTTCAAAATATGATACTTTATTTGATGAGGTATCTTGTTCTTCTTGATGTTGTTTTAGTGTGGATTTGTTTTCATGTTCATTCTTTTTAACTTCACTTTCTACACTGATAAGTGGAATAGGTTCAAGCAGTGGTTCACTTGAACACAACTGAGTTTTAACACAATCACTAACATTTATTAGGGCTGTATTTTTTGATTCAACCACAGAGACAGGGGTTACCTGTTTAACATGATTTGGACTGACCACAGGTTGAGTTGAAAATAGAGGTTGTTTTAATTTTTGTTGTTGTTGTCCATGATAGAAATTATGGATATAATTAGGCAACAAATTTGATTTTTGTTTTTGACAATGTTGCTGCCCTTTGTACTGATTTTGATGTTGTACCCATTGATATCCCTATAATTTTGGCTGCAACCATGGTGGATGTTGTTGATTCCATTGTTGTTGCATCCATCCATGTTGAGACCATGCTTGGGAGTATGCCCATGGTGGTTGACTCCAACATTGTTGAAGTGGACCTGAAGCAGACCATGGCATATACCAAGGATTATTTCCCCAATGTGCAAGAAATTGAGAAGCATTCTGATATGGAAATTTATGAAAATTATTCCCTTGTCCTTGTCCTACAAAATTGGTTTGTTTCATAGGTTGAGACTATTTTTCAAAGACACTTTTAAGTTTCGGCAATAAACTACACTGATCTATGGGGTGTCCTAATTGACAAATGCTACATGTAGCAGGTATAAATATTTTGTTCAAAGGACAATCATGAAGAGAGTGTTGCTTTTTACATTCTGAACAATAGATGGTTGAAGATCTAGTAGATTCATTTTTTTCATCTAATGTTCTATCATGTACTAAAATATCAGCCTCTTTCATGCATTCTTTCAAATCATGTTTTTCATTACCAATTCTGTGTTTTCTATGCCTTGAATGAGAGTAATTTTTACAGAGTTTAATAATTTCCTGAAATTTAAGTGCATTTGTATCTCCTCTTCCCAAGATATCCAATGCATCCCTAGATTCATCTTGTAGTCCCCTTAAGAATATGACTTTGCAAATTTCAGGTTCAACACTTCCACATCTCTTATGAACAAAAGAAAATCTGTCTATATAATCTTCTAAGATTTCATTTTCCTCTTGTTTCATTGTAAGAATTTCATCATTTTGATTCTTGACTTGACAATATTCTTGGTATCTCTCCAAGAATATGTTTTCCATCTCATCCCAAGTTCTAATTGAGTCAGGTGCTAAGGTGATAAACCATCGTAGAGCTAACTCTTTAAGAGTGGAAGGAAATAGTTTGAGCTTTTGATTGTCATTAGTGTAATCATGAGCTTGACATACAATTTTAAACTCAAACAAAAACATATCAGGATCTTCGGATGTAATTCCCTTGAAAGTTGGTAATGTTGCAGGTGAAATGACCTTCATGGGAGCATTTTGATTAAGATCTAGTTGGATGGGATTTTGAAAAGTTCTGGCAAGTGCACTAGTTGCACTAGGGTGGAGCACATTGTTGGCTCTACCTTGATTCTCTTGTGAGCCTTCCATTGTAGGTTCCCAAAAACAATTATAAATCTTGTCAAATTTTCCTGATTGTATGGATTTGTCAAGAGAAAATGGTGTTGAACTACTTAATTTTCCTCCTTGTAATGATTTCTCAAAGGATCTTGCATTGCTGGAAGTGGATGATTGGGATTCTTTGAAAATTCCAACATTTTTGGAAATAAAAAATTTAGACATTTTTGACATAATTTCAACCTCTTGTGAAATTTTTCTTCTTGTGGTTTCTTGCTTATTTCCTAAATGGACTGAAATACAATTTACCAATAACAATTACTTATACCAGTCATTACATTCAGATTTTACTCTAAAATTCACAACTTAGCATATTTAATAATTATTGGACTGCTTTTCACCTTCTAACAACACCGTGTTCCCCGAAAACGATGCCAAAATGATGAGTAGTCGTTATACCATCATTAAATCTCAAAGATCTTATCAATCCGGGGTGGTGTCCAAGGCTATCTACGATAGAAAGTTCAAGCAGGGTTGTAGTTCAGTTCATTTGGAAGCAACAGGTCTTATTGGTGGAATTGATTGTGTGGGGGTTTTGTGTCACTTCTACCCCTAAATTGCATAAATTTAACTTTAATCTATTTGCAAGAATGAAAAACTAATTGTTGTCTGCAAAAATAAAGTCCTAATTACAATTGCTAAATTGAGACTTAATTGATTTGCAAAAGGAAAATCCTAATTACGAGTTGCTAAATGAGAAACCTATTTACTTTTGCAATGATGAGATAAAACAAGTAATCAACTTCTTTCAATACTACGAAACAGAAGGTCGTCAATCTTCAGTGCGAGTGTTTGACAACAAAAACAAGAATGCAGGAAATTATAGAAAACTTGTAAATTACTGGAAATGTAAATTGCAGGGAATTGGAAAATTACTGAAAAATAAAGAAACTGATTATATCTATTGCTGATTACATCACAAATGTAAAATAGATGGATAAAAACTAAAACAGAAATCAAATACCACAAAATGCTGAAATTGACAAGTTCCACTACTTATTCTGCTGTAGCAAAATCAGGACTGAAAACCTGTCTGTTAGTCCTTCTCCTAGATTTGAAAGTGGTCGGCCTCCTTTTCCAGAAGAAGGTATAATTTCTTCTCTAAGTCTTACTCACACTCAGACATAACAAAATAAATGAAATGAAAACTGCACTTTTATTGCTTCAGAAACATAATTACAATTCTGTTAAAATCTGTTACAGATCTGCAATCTGTTATAGGTCTATTATCTCTAATATGTCTAATCTCTAATCTAATATTTCTAATATCTAATATTCTTCCTAATAGCTCAACTTGTATGGGAGCTATCTTTTATAGATGCCTAAAATCTAATTACAAACATAAAATATGTTGTCCTGATATCTTGTAGAATTTCTTGGGTTTATCCTAGAAGAAGATCAAATTTGATCTTTTCCATAAATGGTGGCTTTGGATGGCAAAGTTATATGGGAGATATTTTCCCTTAACTTTCTCAACCTTATTATCCCATTTTTCACCGCCAAAATTCAGTCAACAAGTCAAAAAGTACATTCTATTTTCATTTCGAAGATAAGTGGCTCATTTCGAAGATACTGCAATTCTCATTTCGAAGATCCGCTCATTCCGAAGATACTGCAATTCTCATTCTGAAGATCCGCTCATTTCGAAGATACTACAATTCTCATTCTGAAGATCTGCTCATTCCGAAGACACTGTGTTTTCTCATTTCGAAGATATTTGTTCATTCTGAAGACATTGTGTTCATTTCGAAGACACTGTGTTCATTTCGAAGATCTTTAGAATGACCAACTGTGTTGACTCCAAATGGTTTTGGCTGCATTTCTCAGGTGTATTAGACCTCGGGATCAGATTGCAATAGTCTTCATTCTTCCTTGGATGTGAATTCCATGCCTTGCCATTCATTGGTAGCTTGCTGGAATTTATATGGAAAAACCAGTTTTCTGCTGCACAGTAATAAGTCTTTGTACTATTTGCTGAATTTAGAGAAACTAATGCTTAATGATCATCAAAATAAGACTACTGAAATGCTGCTGTCAACCTAAGCATGAAAATATAACATAAAACTATACAAGAACTGTTAAAAATCAGAATATAATGTCCTTAACACTGCAATCATGCAAACAGTTAATACAGAGCATATTAAATCAACTTAACTAGCATATAAGATAATTCACAAGAGTTTTAGGCAGTTTTAGGCAGTTTTAACTATTTAAAACATGCTATAAATGAGGCTTATCCAGGCCTCATCATGAAGGACTAAAAACTTGCTTGAAATTCCTTTACTTTTGGTTTGAAGTAGTAAGTAGATTACACTACCCCTTTGTTGGATGCCACCTATACTGGTCATTATTAACATATGTGGTGGTTGAGCTTCACTTATGGCCATAGTCAACTTTGTATTGTATTGTATTTATAAGCCCTTAAGGTCTTTAAAAACCTTGTAAAAGGTATTTTTGTATTTTTTTATTGTTTAAACCTAAATACCGGTTACTTAACCTTGACCTAAAGGTAACTTGTAATTAGGTATAAATATCCCATCATACCAAACCTGTTCTTATAGGTTGAAGTGTATTATGTTTTGTTAAAGTGATATTTTTTAGTGTGTATGGACACCCCCTTATATCATGTGCATTTTTTTTCCATGTGTTTCTTTTTAACAATATTGTATAATGTGTTAATTCCATTTTTTTTAAACTATTGTATAATACAACATGGTATTAGAGCAATTGTGAATATTATTTACTTGATTGCTTGTTCTCAATAAACAAAATTTTGTGATGTATCCTCAAGTTAATAGTGTTTGGGGTAGCTAGAAGAGTTTTTGTTAGCCTCCAATAACTAAAAGAAAGAGTTTTTGATAAAAACTATGGATTTGGATTATGAGGATAGCACTAAATTCAACAAATTTGCTCTAGAAGAAATATCCACCAATAGGTTATTTATTCCTCTCTTGGTACTCAATCCTTTCCTTCTCTCTTGGTACCAAGAGTTTTATAAGATGAATATCCTAGTTTGAGGATTCAGTCTCTCAAGGATTTTTTAAAACCTCATTTGTATTTTACATTTTTTTTCAAAGAATCAATTTCCTTCTCTCTTTGAACATTTTGTGTTGAGCAACATTCATGAGAGGATAGAATGTTTGGCTGTCACAAAAGAAGAAAAGAAGAGGCTCAATATTTTTTATTAGACCCTTGATAGTAGAGAAGTCATGGGAAGACTTCAATGCATGGCAAAGACCTCCAAGCCACTTGAAAAAAATATTGAAAATTTGAGCAAGTTTTGTTGTCATTGATGTCAAGAGGTTGGTGTCCAAATTTTGTCATTATTAATGTCACCAGGTTGTTTTTCAAAAAGGCAAGAAAGTGGTTAAAGGAAAAATGATATAATATTTATTTTAAATATTATATGCCTAAAAAGACCTAAAATATTGAAGACCCAAGGAAGGATAAGCAGGTTTAAAAATAAATAATATTATAATATTTAATTTTATAAAATTTCAGGAAAAAGAATAAGGTGAAGAAAAACGAGGTCCAAGGAATCATTAAATAAATAAATTCTTGAAAAGACCCATTGAGCAGATTTTAAAGGTTATAATTTAATTTATTTAAATTAAAATATTTTAACCTATGGTTAAAATATAGGTTAAAATATTAATTTAAATAAATAATAAGGCACCAAATTGTTTAAATTAAAATTCAAATTTGCTAATCCGATGTTTTGGAGTGCAAAGAAAAAGGTATAAAAGGGGGCAATGATTTCAATTTAATCATCCATGCAATTTTTCGTATGCCAAAGTGAAAATATTAATCATGCGCTACATTAAGAAGGAAGAAGAAAATTCACATGTGTTAAAGTTTAAGGAGGCAGACTTCGCATTAAAATCCGAGTGGAGCACCAAAACGATCCCAAATCATTGGGTAGAGTAGTTTGTGGTTGGAGGCTGGTTAAGACATTTGCATAGGGTAGGTCAAGGGTTTGATTCGCATCCCCTTCATTTTGACACAACAAAGTTTTTATTAATTTTGAAATTCATCGAAAGCAAGGAATAAAGGTTGGATCGTGCACTTTGAATTTTATGTGGGCGTATAGCCCAATGATAGCCTATCCTTAGGCTAAGCCGCTACGATGGTAGAAGGTTACGGGTTCGATTTTGGGCGCAATCATAAAAAGGCATAAAATTATTGAAGACGTGGGTCTGCATTTATAAGGTAAGCGCTTGATTTAATTTTTTCCAAGGTTTTGAAAAGCGCTAGAGGCCACATGATTATTTTTGCAAAGGTGAAATAATAGGGAGTCATAAGGTTGATTAATATTTAATTTTTGATTAGAATTATAAATAAATATTGGAGTTATAAGGTGTTAACAAAGGAATGAATTATTTAATTTTTTTGAATGTCATTTTGTGAAGATTGGAGTTATAAGGTGTTAACATAAGAAGTTAATTTTTGAATGTTATTTTGTGAAGCTTGGAGTTTATAAGGTGTTAACAAAGGAATTTGATTGTTTATGAATTGAATATTATTTTTGAGAAGTTTGGAGATTATAAGGTGTACGTGAGACTTGATATTCTTGTATGGTGAAATAATTATTGAGGAAATATTTGTGTGGAGATTTTTGAGATAATTTGTTGTTATCTAACCTTGAAATTGGCAAAGAGGATTTGATTGTGATTAAGATAGGTTTTGAAGACATATCTCCATCAAAAAAAAATGTATAGCCACATCTTCCTTGTGAGTGAAATATTGATGGATTTAATGTTGTGAAATGCGAAGGTGAAGTGAAAAGGATTGTTTGATAAGCATTGTTGAAAATATTTTAGTGAGTTTTCAAGTGCATGATTTGTGTTTGTTAAAATATCATGAGTATCATTGTTATGTGATATTGAGAACTATCTTGAGCTAGGGTTTGTGAAAGATCATGAGTATCATTGTTATGTGAGATTGAGAACTATCTTGAGCTAGGGTTTGTGAAATATCATGAGTATCATTGTTATGTGAAATTGAGAACAATCTTGAGCTAGGGTTTGTGAAAGAACATGAGTATCATTGTTATGTGACATTGGAATTATCTTGAGTCAAGGTTTGAGATTCATAGTGTGAGTTGTTGGAAGTATAGTGAAACACTTGGTTAGGTTTTGTAAGTAAGTTGTGTTTCATTGAGTGAATGGTTGAATGAAGTTGGTTGAGCATTATTGATTAAAAACATTGGAGTGATAGTTCAAGTTTTGTGAAACAAATCATACTTTATTTCTGAATTGATTTGAAAGAGAGTTTGAAAGTGATAGAGTTTTTTGTTGAGTGCAGAACATTATGAGTGTGAAACATATTGAGTCTTTGATCATTCTATATATGTTTCTATGATTATTCTATGATTAAACAATATTCTGAGTGAAACTTGTTTGTGGTATTGAAGAGGTTTTTTGAAAGAGATTAAGTTGATTTTTGTATGCAAGTATTGCAATTGTTTGAGTAAGATTTTATAAAAGCTTAAGGATGGATTTGTGTGAGATTTTGTGAAATATTGTGAGCATATTTGAGGCAAGTCTTGGTGAATATTTGTTACGTATATTGGACAAGTTCTAGGGAGAACTTGTTGGACATATTTGAGGTAAGTCTTGGTGAAGACTTGTTGAGTAGATTGGACAAGTTCTAGGGAGAACTTGTTGGATAGATTTGAGGTAAGTCTTGGTGAAGACTTGTTGAGTATATTGGACAAGTTCTAGGGAGAACTTGTTGGATAGATTTGAGGTAAGTCTTGGTAAAGACTTGTAGATAATATTTGAGGTAAGTCTTTGAAAAGACTTGAGAGCATATTGAGCAAGTTCTTGAGAGGACTTGTGGAAAAATTTAAGGCAAGTCTTTGAGAAGACTTGAGAGCATATTTGATTTATTTATTTGTTCAAGCTTTGGGTTAAGGCTTGGAGCAAATCTAAGCAAAGTTGATTTATGATTGATCAAAGCTTTTTGTTAAGGCTTGAGGATAGAGTTTTGTGCAGATTTGAGGGCATATTTGTACCAAAATAGAGACAAAATTGTGAGAATATTTGTGCTAGACTGAGGGTAGTGTTTAGTAAAAATTTGAGATAGAGATTGAGTAGAGCTAAGAGTAAGTTTTGGAGGTGATAGATCAGAGGACAGTAGTCTCTAGTGGATAAAGATCTATTGGCTAGGGTAGTGAGGAAAAAGGTCTTATGAGTGAGTAAAAATGTCTTCTATGGAGAGATATCCACAAGCTAGTGCAGTTGAGGCAATAATCTTCTAGAATATCACCAGTTAAAGCAAAGGAGAAAGAGTTCTCTTATGGATAGATATCCACAAAATAATAAAGGGGAAAGAGTTCTCCTATGAATTGGTGTCCACAAACTTGATTAGGGGATTGGTGTCTCCTTTGGATAGAGTTCCATAAACATTGTAATAGGGAAGGATTCCCAAGAGATTTTTTGATAAAATTTTAGTAAAATATTTTCTCCGTGGAGTAGCCCACATTGGGTGAACCACGTTAAGTTGATGTCTCTATTGTGTGTGATGATTTGTGTATTACTTTGATTATTGTACTTGATATTGTCATTGATATATTGGATAATATTGTTTGATAAAGAAAAGTAAAAGTTGGTCTTATACTGTTCACCCCCCTCTCAGTATAAGCTTGTGTTCTTCATTTGGTATCAGAGCAGGTTCCTTTAGAAGAGTTTATAAACTTGAAGGAAAATGTTACAAGAACACAGATGGATTTTCAGAGTGGATCTTCAAGAAATAGGGCACCATTATTTGATGGGAATAATTATGCATTTTAGAGTGTAAGAATGAATATTTACCTAATGGCACAAGGAAATGATATATGGCAAGCAGTTGAGGATGGGTACACACTTCTAGCTACTCCACCTATAGATAAATATGATAAGCTCCTACAACTCAATAATTCAAAGGTAATGAATGGAATATCAAGTGGTTTACATGAATCAGAGTTTATAAAATTTATGCATTGCACATCAGCAAAAGATATTTGAGAAAAGTTGAAGAAAATTTATGAGGGAGACAAAAAGGTCAAGATGGCAAAATTGCAAAATCACAAGAAAACTTTTGAAGACCTGAAAATGAAGGATGACGAATACATTTCTACCTACTTACTTCATTTAAATGATTTTTTTAACTCCATGCAAGGACTTGGGTTTAAATTTTAAGAATCATATGTTTTTCAAAATATTTTAAGGTCACTCCCTAAGAGGTATAGTGAAAAGGTTTCAACCATAGAAGAAACAAAATATATTGAAACTTTGACTAGGGATGAGTTACATGGAACTCTCATAGCTTTTGAGATGAGAATAGAAAAGGATCCTATTCCCCAGAAAGAAGTAGCTTTCAAAGTAACAAATAAGACAAAGGATAAAAATCCAAATTTAAGTAATGAGTTATCTAGTTATGAAGAAGCAAACTATGGCATAAGGAACAAGGACACAAGAAAATATAAAGGTACAAAAATAGTTAAGTGTTTCAAATGTGGTAAATATGGTCACCATGCATCTGATTGTCTAGAAGCTGGAAATAGTATTGGTGAAGAGAAATAGGATCATAAGAATAGGGAAATAGGAAAATACAGGTATCAAAATAAAAGTAGGTATGGACAAGGAAAGCAAGAAAATAAGTTGTTCCAAAGGTATAAGAAGATTTTTTATGCAGATAATATAGGCAAGAGTTCAAGTGTAGTTGATGAGCACCAAAAATGCTCATATTTTATACATATTTTCTTGATCATTATGCGGCTGTATAATAAGGATTGACTACTTTTATAAATGATTATATATATATTTGATGAAATTATACGTGTTATCTAATTTGTGTGTTTTCAGTGTGTTTTATGGAATTGCAGTTGGTTTAGTTAGATTTGGATCAGTCGAGGTGTTTTTGATGGACCTGGCAGTTTGTTTCTTTGGGGATCAATGCAGAGAACATAGGTGCCTTCCTCTTCTAAGAAGGTGCCAAGAGAAAGTAGGTGCCTTCCTCTTCCAGGAAGGCGCCAAGAGTAAGTAGGTGCCTTCCTCTTCCAGGAAGGCGCCAAGGAAAGATAAGCGCCTTCATCCTCTAGGAAGGCACCAAAGGGAAGGAAGCGCCTTCCTCTCATAAGGAAAGAACCGACGAGAAGGCACCACGATAGGCAAAGTGCCTTCCTCCCATAAGGAATGCACCACTAGAAGACAAGCACCTTCCTCTCATAGAAGGCAAGCGCCTTCCTCTCATAAGGAAGGCGCCACTAGAAGACAAGCACCTTCCTCTCACAGAAGACGAGTGCCTTCCTACCATAAGGAAGGTGCCACTAGAAGGCAAGAACCTTCCTCTCATAGGAAGGCACCAATAGAAGGTAAGCACCTTCCTCTTCCAGGAAGGGGCCATGGCAGTAAGACACCTTTCGTATAGGGAAGGTGTCCGATATACTTAGGTGCCTTCCTCATAAGGAAGGCACCTCTGTTCTTTGCCCGTTGACAAAATTTGCATGACGTGGATAGCAGTAGCTGGTGTAGTTCCAACTCTACGTCATGTAGAGCTAAATTGGAGATCGCACCAACATGTGAAAGCATCTTACCAATTCTAGGCAAAGCACAAACCAATTAGCGAACATGCTGTCGTTAGAACCAAATGCCAGTTTTAAGTAGACTTTGATTGCATTCACCAGACTGTCTTAATTTAGTCTGGGATGAATCGACTATTGTAACCTCTTTGTAATAGAAGTTTTGCAGGTGTGTTATATAAACACACACAGAACGCTCTGAGATATATAGATTGATATAGATTTATATAGAGATATAGAGATACATAGATATTGTCACACTTTGATAAATATATTACAATTCTAATAGTTCTAAGAGCGTGTTCAGCTGGGAGGAAGTTGTTGGATCCTGGGCCCAATCCAATCTAGTATTTATTCCCCACTTTTCTTATGTTTTTCTAGATTAGTTTATTGCTTTTGTAGGATTTTTTACCGCATTGCTATTTCCAGTATTTGCAGTAGATTCATTTTCAAGAATGTGTGAATGTTTTATTTCCGTAGATTTAATTATTTTCTTCTTACATAAATTATTGAGGAGTGCATGAGTGATTGACAACCATTTTGAAAACACCCCCAATAGTAGAATTAGTGGACTCATCTCAAGTGGTATTGTAAGCAATCTTATTCATACCTGTTGGTCCGGCTTTCATGCACACCCCGGGAAAGGATGAAGCAAGGAAGCTCCGGAGACACCCACGGGACGGATCCCACTCATCTTTAGGATCTAGCCGGTTATCCAAGGTGCGAGTTACGTAGTTGGGTCGAATGGCAATTCACTCTTTTCCACTTCTGGAATAGATTTCAATATGGACCGCTCTGTTACCTTACAGGGGGTTCTTGAACTTGTTCAGTAGTTGCAAAAGTTGATCATATTTAACTTGAATTCTTGATCTAGCTCTCATGGGTCAGCAGATTTAAATAAAAGACAAACAAAGAAAATAAAAATGGATCATTCACCGAAAACAAAGAGAGGGTAGGGTAGGGCAAAAAAGAGAAGTTTATCAAACATCAACTGTAAAACCCAAACTATCAATTTTATCTATGCTACTAGCTTCACAACAGAACAAATCAAAGAAGAAAGTGTCCAACTACCTAAGATCACTTTCAACTAAGAGCACAAGGCAGAGTGAAACAGATCTAGCAAAAAATTATAAATCCAAGGGCAACTGGTTAAAATCGGTATCTTTCACCGACAACTCTAGCTCACACAAAGGAAGACAGAGCAATTAGAACAAACTTACACCTCAAATCTGTAATTTCCCTAGCAGTACAAGAGAACAACCGAAGCCTAACAAAGATATTTAAACTTGATAACGTCGGATTTACAAAGATATATCTAACAAACTTTAAATGGAACGGATAACAAAAGAAGATACACTTATCACACTCGCAAAAGATTAGGCTCCCCGGCCATGCTATCACGTAAAAGCTAAAGCACATCAACTCCAAGTCCGTAAACAAAGGATTTCACAAAATTTGCAAGAAATTGCTTATAAGCCTTTTATTTCTAAGTCTCCGCCTCCCGCGATTACATTTAGAATCAGTATTTATAGACTCAGTGACGGACTCCGATCTTTTCAAAATATCTTGCTCAAACCCTAAATCTTATCGCACTTAAACCCTAGGACCCGGGTTTTACAATAAAAATCCATTTAAAATCAAGTTCTGGATAGAACTTAACCCTTCTGCAAATCTATGCAGTTAGCCGCCATAAATGGAGAAGATAAAATCTAAAGCCACTTGCATTCATCCGCAGCCGCAAATAAATGCCTCCATTAATTCTCGCTCGGTGAGCCGGATGAGTCACCACTTCTCCATCAATCCGATCTCCGTAAAGCCATCCCCGAGTTGAAATTGTCTTCATGCTATCAAGTCTGCAATAAATTTGTCATTGAATGCTCTCACCGGCATCTTCTCCTCTAGCATGGCGGTCCTTGACTAAATCCGCACTTTAACTTTGCCTTTATGGCCTTTCCCGGTTGTCCCGCAAGTGCCAGATGGAATCCTGCATGAAAGACAAAAAGATTATATTAGCACTTTAATAAACATTAAATCCAAGCTTAAAACATTAAAACAGATTAAAAACCGCAAAATAAGCTTGCATGTCGGCTTCTGCTTGTCTGCCTCACGCTTTGACACGTGTCGCTACCCCAGGATGCCTTCTGTTTCCCGCCGGAATGCACTTCTGGTCAACTTTGAGGACTTTCTCTCTCCTATCGCGATTCTGCGACATGTCGCGATTTCGCGACATGTCGCGAAATCGCGACGTCCCCAGCGCTGCGCTGCTTCTCCCCCTGTCGGCCGCGAAAATGCGACATGTCACGATTTCGCGACATGTCACGAAATCGCGCCTCCTGCCAGCTGCCGTACAACTTTGCTCCAGCATGTCGCGATTTCGCGACATGCTTGTCTTGCAAGACTTCTTCGAAACGTGCAGCGCGTCGCTACCATTTTCACCCTTCGCCTTCGAAACGTGCAGCGCGTCGCTGCACTTTCGATTTCAACTGCACGCCGCACCTTTCTCTCGACTTCGAAACATGCAGCGCATCGCTGCCACTTTCACCCTTGATCTTGAGACATGTCAGCGCATCGCTGCAGCTTTTTCTCGACTTGAAACATGCGACGCGCACTCCCCGATTTTGAGACGTCAGCGAATCGCTGCAACTTTTGGACTTAGCCACTTTTTCATTTATCCTCAGCGAAAATGGGACATGTCGCGATTTCGCGACATGTCGCGAAATCGCGCTGGTCCGTACTGATTTCTTCTCTCTCCTCCGGCAGACAGCGATTTTGCGACACTTTCCAAAAATGGAAATGTCGCGATATCGCGACACTTCCAAAAATGGAAAGTGTCGCGATTTCGCTACACAAAAATGACTTGGCGGATTTTTGACTCTTCAGCCCACTTTCTCTCTCCTACCGCGATTTCGCGACATGTCGCAAAATCGCGCCCTTCCGTACAGCTTGCTTCTCTCTCCAAATGTCCGCGATTTCGCGACATGTCGCGAAATCGCGACCTTTCTGGCACTTAGCCGATTTTCATGCATTTTCTCTCTCCTACCGTGAAAATGCGACATGTCGCGATTTCGCGACATTTTTCTCCCCGGCTTTCTCTCTCCTCATCCTGCAGCGATTTCGCGACACTTTCCAAAAATGGAAATGTCGCGATATCGCGACACTTCCAAAAATGGAAAGTGTCACGATTTCGCTACGTTTTTCCGACTTAGCTGCATTTGTGATTTTCCCGTCGCGATATCGCGACATTTCCGGAAATGGAAGTGTCGCGATATCGCGACACTACCAAAAATGGAAAGTTTGATTTTTCATGAATTTATGCAACTGTTTTCCGGATTTTTCTCGGTACCGGTGCAAGATTTGGCTTAAGCATGAATGATTTCTAGCATGTAAAAAGTGAATTCTTGGATAACACAGCTAGAATGCAAGAAAAAGCACAACTTTAAAAAGGAGGCAAGCAAAATCTGGATTTAAAACTGAAAATGATCAAGAGGGTCCCTGCTGCAAAAATGGAATTTCAGAGTTTTCAAGAGGATGGAATCTCATTTTTCAATGGGGGTGTGTTGCTTCTCAACAAATGGCGATATCTGTAGGTAAAATAGTAGCACTATTTTAGAACCCAAGACTCTGGTTTCAAAACAAAAATACCATGCATCATGCCTTGCCACAAACATTCTTCACAATAAATTGACTGCTAACTGCAAGCTGTTAAAATTTCCCAAGGACATACTAGGCTAGATTACTTCAAGGAAGATTTCTGATGTGCAATTTCAAAGGGTATAAAACTTTCTTCAAGGATGACTGAATTGAATGATAACTTTGGATTAATCAACTTTTCTAGATTGTAAAAGGGGAAACCGAGTAGAGCTCTGTTTACTAGTTTAGCCTTTTACAACCTAGACAGAGTTACCCTTTAGATTTACACGACCCAAATTTACAACTGTAGGGCAGAATCTAATATTGGCTGCCTCTTTTAATATATAACTCTTTTCTTCTTTTTTCTCTTTTTCTTTTTTTTTTTTTTATATCTCTCCCTCTGAAATATATCAATATCTGAGATGCTTTTAGGGAAATCACAATCTTCTTTTATCATTTGATCAATCTGGAACTGTTTCAGTCTAGGCACTGATAGCCTCTGGTGGATACCCAAATAATTACATGAACCATAGTCCCCTCTCATAACCAAATTTTCTTGGATTCCCCGGAGTTCCTCCAACTAAACAAAGATAGCAGCTTTTCTATCATTAAAACAATCGTGGCAAGTAAGACACAAGATCCAATCATCTCTCTACCTTTGTCCTGAATAACAAAATAGCTCTACTGTTCAAAGTAAGCAGACTATCTCAATTGGAATAATGATGACCATGAACACTGGATTGAGGATTTATCAGCTTAGAATAAACAATTTTTAGCAGGCTGACTTTTCATTGATTGCTCAGGCAAAGGTTAAAAGACAGATTATTTTAGAAGCCAAAGGACTTTGTACAGGCTTCCAAGGACAGGCACAGGCTTTAAAGCAAAACAAAATAAAAACTGCACAGACTAAATAAAAGAAGAAAAAATAAAAAAAAAAAAAAAAAAAGAAAGAAAAAAAAAAAAAAAAAAAAAAAAAAAAAAAAAAAGAAAAAAAAAAAAGAAAAAGAACAAAAGAATAAAATAAAAGCAAGCTAAAATAAAAAGACAAAGAAAGGAAATAAAAAGCACTGACAAAAGAAATAAACAGCACAAGCTAAAACCGAAAAACAATTAAAGAAAATGAAAACGAATAAAATTAAAAAAAATCGCACCAACAAAGAAATAAACTAAAACTTCAAAGCTTATTTACAATGCATACATATGTTACAACTTCCCTTCATACTCAAAAAATGCAGCAGTTGGGAAAGCAGAGAAATGGTGCCTTAAAAAATTTTTGACCATGTGCAAGTAATTTAGAAAAATTACCTTTCAGGTCCTGTTGACGAAATGCACTCCAGACTGTGCTTCAAAAATTTGCTATCTGGGAAAGACTTGTGTTTATCGTCTTCCCCGTCCCATTTGAAAAACAAATCCGCAACTCCTTCAAATTAAACAAATCATATAATAACAAATCATATGATAACATGTTTATGCTTCTAATTGAAGGGTTTGCAGTAGTTCTTTCAAAAGGACTCGAATGTAAAAAACCCCCAGGATCAAATACCTTAAAATCTTGACAGACCTGCACCACCACATCTTCAAAATTATGTGACAACTGAAAGAAATCATGTTTCATCTGTATGCCCTGGTTCTTAACAACTTGAACATTTTGTGGTTGCTGTACTGCTTCAATATCCAGGACTTCAATTTTTATCCCTCTAGAAGAATGCTTACAATTTTCCTTTTCACCTGAGCCTTGCTTAGATTTAACCTCATCAATGTGCAATGTCCAAACATCATGGTTGTGATGGTTTAGAGTCAGAATCGTTCTCACCTTCTCGCTTGCCAAATTATAAACTCCAATATCTCGCATCAACACGCTTTATAGCCTTTTCTTTGATATTATGTTCAGAAGTTGCAGGCTTATGTTGAGACAGCTCATCAATTCCAAGTTGGCTGACCACATTCATATTTACTATCTTTTCCTCCTTTTCTTGAAATCCAACAGGTGGTCCAGAGTAAGCCTCAATCAAGTTAACCTTTTGTTCAACAATCTGAGGCGGTTCATAGAGGGTGATGTCAGCTTTAAGTTCCCTCATATCCTCAATGATGTTATCCTCCTCAGTTACTTCTGCATAGTGATATTGAATCTCACTTTCATCATCCTCTGATGAGGAAGGATCATAGTTAGGTTCTGGACTCTCACATTTCAAGTCATAACTGTCCATTTTGAACTGTTGAAAATCTTGCATTTCATCCACAGGAGTCTCTACAAGACTTTCTGTCTCTTCAAGAAAAGTGAAAGAATCTGAAACCCTGGTTGTACTATTTTTGGGTGAACTAGAAATATCAATATTTCTTTGATCTCTAGGAAAATTTAACTCACCAGGAAAAACTTCAGATTTGGGTGGTGCCATATCACAACTGTTCAGTTCAAGCACCTGCACTTTGAACTTGTCAGAACTTTTCTCTGTATTTTGCACATGCTGAGTGGATGTGACAGTTAACTGAGTCTCCTTGGGTAGAGCATGACATGTTGGCACTAACTCATGATGTGGAATGGGGTCTCGAAATAGGCATGTTCTCGTGTAACATAGGATATCAAAGGACCGCTCGTAATTTGAGGCCCTAACTTGTCTCTCAAGAATTAAGGCTTCTTTATAAGCCCCTGCCAGGGTTGTGATATTGATGTCTCTCTTGAGGAAAATAGAGGTCACCGAATCCAATGCATTCTTGTAGATTTCTAAGGCCAGATTTGCATTTGGGATGTAATGGCCAGTCATTCTACCGTAAGCTCTTTGGAACCTCATATTGAAAGACCTGACGCTTTCTCCCGACTCTCTCTTGATGCTGGAAAATTGTTGGTATAACACACTCGGGGTCTATCACTTCCCCAAATTGTGATATAAAAGCTTTCTCTAGATCATCCCAGCCTAGTAATGGAATTGCCGGTGAGGTTTAAAAACCAGCCATAAGCTCCCTCCCGGAGAGTGAACGGGAACAATCTGCAGGCAACATCTTCATGCTGTATATTCAACAATTTTAAAGCATTTTTAAAAGCTAGCATGTGTTCTTCTGCAGTTCTTGTCCCATCATGTTTGTACCTAGGGAGATATCTTTTCGAGCTTCTGGGCAGGTCATGGGCTATACCCGGGATATTCAAAGCAGTGGGGCCCAACCAATTTGCCATTATTACTTGGCCGACAAGTGATGTTCTGAGTTGTAATTGGATAACTCGCCAGTGGAGATAAAACTGCTTCTAACTTGAGGTCTTCTCTCGGCAATTTTAAAAATCGTACCGACAACTTACAAAACCGACAATTTAAAAATACCGACAATTTACAAAATTGTCCGGAGTTCACCGTGGGTCCTTCAAATGTTGTTGTTATGCCCTTACAATACTTGAAATGAGTTCGGCCCTCCTTCTAGCGCCAAGGTGTTGTTCTTGGCCCTCCTTCTAGCGCCAATTAGGTTGTTGGTCCGGCTTTCATGCACACCCCGGGAAAGGATGAAGCAAGGAAGCTCCGGAGACACCCACGGGACGGATCCCACTCATCTTTAGGATCTAGCTGGTTATCCAAGGTGCGAGTTACATAGTTGGGTCGAATGGCAATTCACTCTTTTCCACTTCTGGAATAGATTTCAATATGGACTGCTCTGTTACCTTACAGGGGGTTCTTGAACTTGTTCAGTAGTTGCAAAAGTTGTTTATCATATTTAACTTGAATTCTTGATCTAGCTCTCATGGGTCAACAGATTTAAATAAAAGACAAACAAAGAAAATAAAAATGGATCATTCACCGAAAACAAAGAGAGGGTAGGGTAGGGCAGAAAAGAGAAGTTTATCAAACATCAACTGTAAAACCCAAACTCATCAATTTTATCTATGCTACTAGCTTCACAACAGAACAAATCAAAGAAGAAAGTGTCCAGTCAGCCTAAGATCACTTTCAACTAAGAGCACAAGGCAGAGTGAAACAGATCTAGCAAAAAATTATAAATCCAAGGGCAGCTGGTTAAAATTGGTATCTTTCACCGACAGCCTAGCTCACACAAAGGAAGACAGAGCAATTAGAACAAACTTACACCTGAAATCTGTAATTTCCCCTAGCAGACAAGAGAACAACTGAAGCCTAACAGCATATTTAAACTTGATAATGTCAGATTTACAAGCATATATCTAACAAACTTTAAATGGAACGGATAACAAAAGAAGATACACTTATCACACTCGCAAAAGATTAGGCTCCCCGGCCATGCTATCACGTAAAAGCTAAAGCACATCAACTCCAAGTCCAGAAACAAAGGATTTCACAAAATTTGCAAGAAATTGCTTATAAGCCTTTTATTTCTAAGTCTCCGCCTCCCGCGATTACATTTAGAATCAGTATTTATAGACTCATGATAGACCCCGATCTTTTCAAAATATCTTGCTCAAACCCTAAATCTTATCGCACTTAAACCCTAGGACCCGGGTTTTACAATAAAAATCCATTTAAAATCAAAGTCCGGATAGAACTTAACCCTTCGGCAAATCGTGCAGTCAATTGCCATAAATGGAGAAGATAAAATCTAAAGCCACTTGCATTCATCCGCAGCTGCAAATAAATGCCTCCATTAATTCTGCCGGTGAGCCGGATGAGTCACCACTTCTCCATCAATTCGATCTCCGCAAAGCCATCCCGAGTTGAAATTGTCTTCATGCTATCAAGTCTGCAATAAATTTGTCATTGAATGCTCTCACCGGCATCTTCTCTTCTAGCATGGCGGTCCTTGACTAAATCCGCACTTTAACTTTGCCTTTATGGCCTTTCCCGGTTGTCCCGCAAGTGCCAGATGGAATCCTGCATGAAAGACAAAAAGATTATATTAGCACTTTAATAAACATTAAATCCAAGCTTAAAACATTAAAACAGATTAAAAACCGCAAAATAAGCTTGCATGTCGGCTTCTGCTTGTCTGCCTCACGCTTTGACACGTGTCGCTACCCCAGGATGCCTTCTGTTTCCCCGGAATGCACTTTCGGTCAACTTGAGGACTTTCTCTCTCCTATCGCGATTCTGTGACATGTCGCGATTTCGCGAAATCGCGACGTCCCCAGCGCTGCGCTGCTTCTCCCCGTCGGCCGCGAAAATGCGACATGTCGCGATTTCGCGACATGTCACGAAATCGCGCCTCCCGCCCGCCGTACATTTTGTTTTTCTTCTACTTCTTCGAAACGTGCACGCGTCGCTACCATTTTCACCCTTCCTTGGAATGCGCTTTTTATTTGAAACATGCGCATCGCGTTCATTTGAGATTTTTCGACTTAAACATGCGCCGCATCGCCGCACTTTACCGCGATTTTGAGACGTCAGCGAATCGCTGCAACTTTTGGACTTAGCCACTTTTTCATTTATCCTCAGCGAAAATGGGACATGTCGCGATTTCGCGACATGTCACGAAATCGCGCTGGTCCGTACTGATTTCTTCTCTCTCCTCCAGACGGCGATTTTGCGACACTTTCCAAAAATGGAAATGTCGCGATATCGCGACACTTCCAAAAATGGAAAGTGTCACGATTTCGCTACACAAAAATGACTTGGCGGATTTTTGACTCTTCAGCCCACTTTCTCTCTCCTAGGATGCGCGAATGTCGCAAAATCGCGCCCTTCCGTACAGTTCCTCTTCTCTCTCCAAAAGCTGTCGCGATTTCGCGACATGTCGCGAAATCGCGCCCTTTCTGGCACTTAGCCGATTTTCATGCATTTTCTCTCTCCTGTCGTGAAAATGCGACATGTCACGATTTCGCGACATTTTTCTCCCCGGCTTTCTCTCTCCTCATCCTGTAGCGATTTCGCGACACTTTCCAAAAATGGAAATGTCGCGATATCGCGACACTTCCAAAAATGGAAAGTGTCGCGATTTCGCTACGTTTTCCGACTTAGCTGCATTTTGATTTTCCCGTCGCGATATCGCGACATTTCGAAATGGAAGTGTCGCGATATCGCGACACTACCAAAAATGGAAAGTTTGATTTTTCATGAATTTATGCAACTCGTTTTCGGATTTTCTCGGCACCGTGCAAGATTTGGCTTAAGCATGAATGATTTCTAGCATGTAAAAAGTGAATTCTTGGATAACACAGGTAGAATGCAAGAAAAAGCACAACTTTAAAAAGGAGGCAAGCAAAATCTGGATTTAAAACCCGAAAATGATCAAGAGGGTCCCTGCTGCAAAAATGGAATTTCAGAGTTTTCAAGAGGATGGAATCTCATTTTTCAGTGGGGGTGTGTTGCTTCTCAACAATACCCTTCACAAGTTTATGAAGCTCCCTGGGTTGATAAATTAAATGCACGGGCATGTGACAAAAGTAGGAAAAAGTTAACCTTGTTTGGCCTGCAACATTTTGGCATCGTTGTCGAGGAAGCATCTCAACTAGATTATTTACAATACCCTAAAACCTTCCATATGACCTTGTATGAGTTCTTTGAGAAGAAGAGGATCGAACGGTCGGTTTATAAGAACCAATCCATCAGAACTAGAGTCATTCGAGCATTCTAAATTTTAATTAGACTCGCTCGACCCACCAACAATCCATTGGAGTGAGGAACCACACTTTGTGCAAAGTGCCTCCTCATCCCATCAATGTGGGGAAGAACAAATCATCATAAATCCCCTGTTTAATAGGACTCCCTTAGAGGAAGCCCTATTGTGGAAGGTTGTAGAAGATCGGACGATCTCACCAGACAACCTTAGAGCTTTGACTCAAAAAGTCTTAAATGACCGTAAGGCCATAAGCACTGCATTAGAAACCACATTTCCTAAAAAAATGGTTGATAACAATGAAGTCTCATCTGGATTTAGTTTCTCGATAGAGGAAGGAGTAGGAGATGCCAAAATGAAAAACATATCCCCTGCTCACCTTTCGACCTTCAGAGGATACCCAACTAAGGACCCTGACCTATTTTTATTTAATTTTGATGTCTTATGCAGGTCTGTGGACTACAAATCCGATATGCAGAAGCTGAAACTCTTTCCTTCTACATTGGATGATGTAGCTCTATGGTGGTTCATCGGTCTGGGAGACAAACACATTGCCACATGGGACCAGATGAAGAGGCTCTTTTTAGAGCAATACCAAGATTTTGGGAGAGCAAGAGACTCCAGGGAGGAGGTCTTGAGCATGACACAAAAAGAAGATGAGTCTCTCGAGGAGTACTAGGAGAGATTCAACTTTAATCTTCAACGATCTCCTCACGTGAGACTATCTGATAAGTCCCTCAAAAGCATATTTTTGAGAGGACTTACCAATGAATCACTGGAGGCTCTTAACATGATCTCTGGAGGTGATGTCTACCAACATGCTATGGAAGACATCCGGCAACTATGCCGAAACTACTCAAGAAGGTGAGGCAAGGCCACCTCCAGAACCATGAAAGTGACTGCTTCAGTCACAAATATAGAAATAGGTAACATGCTGGAGGATTTAAAGAGCGAAATGCTCTCATCTCTAGCATTGCAGATGGATACATTGTTGTTAGAGAAAAAGAAGCAAGAAAATGATGCAGCATTAGATTATTTCTATCCAAAATGCAGAGGGAGGCATGCAAAGAATGCATGCCCAGAGAACAAAGTCAGAGTATGCATAGTTTGTAGGCTGAATCATAAAACTCGATTGTGCCCACAACTACCCAGTAATCAGGAGGAGGCTGAAAGCACGGATGCCTATTTCATAGGCAATCAAAAGAGTTGGCCATAGCCCCCTACGAGGAATATGCCAACCGAAATGTTGCCATATGGGGGAGGGCCATACATGCACCAAGGACCACCTCAAACACCTAACATGGGGTGGTGGGGGCCATCACCCTGGTCTAACGCACCCCCAGTAGCATTCCCGAACCAGCATCCATGGATGCCATATCCATATCCTGGGCAGCAGTGGAGAGGCCACACTGCATGGAATCAGGCTCCATAGAACATAGCACCTGCTCACCCCCAACAAAATTTACCGATATTTCCAGTAGTGAGACCTGCGTAGCTACCCGCACAACCGATGGAAAATCTAAATAACAGGGTGAACCAGCCAACATACAACATGGAGGGTGAGATGTATCCTATGTACAATATTCATCTTAGGTAAGGTAGCTAGGAGTAGGAACACCTCCACTGGTAGAAGAGGAGGAAGAGGTAGAAGAAACACCTTTGGTAGAGGAGGAAGAAACACTTGAGAGAGCGAAGGCTCCATTTCCCAACCGGCTGCAAGAATAGAGAAAAGTAACGTAGCCAAAATTTTACATCTTTTCAAGCTTGAAGAACCTCATAGTGACAATTCCATTATTTCAAGCAATCCGAGATGTTCCAATATATACCAAGGCAATCAGAGAGATGTGTCAGAGGAAGCCAGGATGAAGAGCAACCTAGACTATCAACGTCATGGGTAAACTAGCGGATTTGATGATGGGTAGAACATGCCATCCGAAGTATGCAGACCCAAGCATCCCGATGCTGACTATAAAAATTGAGGGACATTCTTTGTCCAATACGTTGATCAATCTCGGAGCAGCCATCAATGTAATGCCTCAGGAGACCATGTAGAGGCTACAGCTCATGAACCTAAAACCCACCATGATAGTGTTGCAGCTAGCCGATCGATCGACCGTAGCGCCAAAAGGAATGTTGGAAGATGTGATAGTAATGGTCAGCACATGGGAATACCCAGCCAAATTTTTAGTCTTGCAATCCAAAACTAGGCTGGGTGGTTACCCGCTCATCTTGGGGAGGCCATGGTTGGCAATAGCTGATGCTTACATCAGCTGTCGATATGGGTTGATGACCATCTCCAATGGGCGAAATGTTAAAAGGTTGACCATTTCACCCATAGCATAGTCTGTCGACTCGGTAGGAGAACCCATGTTCACCGAGCATGGAAATCCAAAGTTGTCCATGATCCAGCCGGTGATGACATTGGAGGAGTTGATAGAAGAAGATGAAGATGGTGCTATTGTGGAGTTTCTCCATGGAGAGCCCTCCATCTCTACACCTGGATCATCATTGACTGGCACCCAAGATCACCACGTTCGGTAGATACACGTTGGGCCAGGAAGAATGTTAAATGTCAGCAGTAGGTTGATGCCCACACAACTGACAAAATTAGAAGAGCTCCTGGTAAGGCACCAACAAGCATTTGCATGGGATTACTCAGATATGCAGGGCATCAACCCAGAGATCTGTACCCATCGAATTTATCTAGATGATCAGGCAACTCCAAGCTGACAACCGCAGAGAAGAATGAACCCGACAATGAAAGACATTGTCAAGGAAGAACTGCACAAACTCTTGGTTGCCGGATTCATATATCCAATTTTTGATAGTGAGTGGGTATCACCATTAGTGGTGGTCCCTAAAAATAATGGGAAGTGGAAAATCTATGTGGACTACAGAGCATTGAACAAAGCAACCAAGAAATACCACTTCCCGCTCCCATTCATTGATCAGGTCTTGGACACACTCTCGGGGAGGAAGTACTTCTCCTTTCTGGATGGATTCAATGGATACAACCAGATCTAGATAGGAGAAGAATATCAGGATAAGACAACGTTCACCTACCCATGGGGAATGTTTGCCTATAGGGTATTGCCTTTCGGACTGTGCAACGCACCTGCCACCTTTCAAAGGGTGGTGCTTAGCATATTCTCAGACATGATGGGAGACGGGGTCGAGGTATACATGGATGACTTCACCGTCTATGGAGAAACCTTTGAGGAGGCAATGACGAACTTGGAAAGAGTGCTCGACAGAAGCAAGAAAAATAATTTATCCCTAAGTAACAAAAAATGCTTTATGATGATGCAAGAAGGCATCGTATTGGGGCACCACCTCTCTGTATAAGGAATAAAGGTTGATAAAAGGAATATTGAGGTCATCAGGGACCTACCCATCCCCAAAACATAGAAGGAGGTAAGGATTTTTCTTGGATCAGTAGGGTACTATCGGCAATTTATCACCGAATTTAGCAAAATTGCCAAACCACTGCACACTCTATTATCTAAGGATGTGGAGTTCAATTGGATGGAAGACTGTGAAGAAGCGTTCCAATTGCTTAAGGAGAAACTGATATCTACACTAGTTTTAAGAGGACCAAATTGGGCCATACCGTTCCATATCTACTGTGATGCATCCAACGGTGCGATTGGAGCAGTCCTCGGACAAAAATATGGCGAAGAATTTTATGCCATTTATTATGTCAGTAAAAACTTGGTAGGAGCAGAGCTCAACTACACGGTGATAGAGAAGGATTTCCTCATAGTTTTCCATGCTATAAACAAATTCTGCCACTATATCATCGGATATAAGGTATTTGTCCATACGGACCACGCGGCTATCAGATACCTAATGAGCAAGCCGGCCATTGGCGGAAGAATTATCAGATGGCTATTGCTACTATAGGAATTCAACATCACCATAGTCGACAAACCAGGCAAGGATAACGTCGTGGTAGATTTTCTGTCTAGATTGATACCAGCAGACCATCAAGTAGTGGAAGACCAGTTTTTGGATGAACATTTGTTCACTATTAGTGAGCAAACCCCGTGGTATGCAGATATAGCCAATTACTTGGCCACTAGAAGGACCTCACCTGCTCTCTCTTTTCGAGAAAAGTAGGTGGTCATAGAGAAAAGTGCATCATTCCTATGGATGGATGGCCTCCTATTTAAAATAGGACATGACCAAATTATAAGAAGATGCATAGCAGAACAAGAGTTCTCAGAAGTACTCAAAGCATGTCACGATGAACCATGCGGGAGGACACTTTGTAGGGAAATGAACTGCCTACAAAATCCTACAGGCTGGGTACTTTTGGCCCACTCTATTTAAGGATGCGGTTGCGTACACTAGCAAGTGTGATGAATGCCAAAGGATGGGCAGACCAACCCATCAAGATGAAATGCCCCTCCAGCCTCAGGTACACCTGGAACCTTTCGATAAGTGGGGCATGGACTTCGTGGGACCGTTTAATCCACCTTCGATGGGGAGGAGGTTTATTTTGGTCTATCGGATTACGTTACCAAATGGGTTGAAGTTCAGCCATTGAGGGATTCAAAGGAAATAACGGTTGTCGATTTCTTATTTGCCCATATTTTTACATGATTTGGGGTCCCTAGGGAGATAACAACAGACCAAGGGCCTCAATTTACCTCCAAGTTGATCGAGGAGCTGATGGAGCAATACAGAGTTTGGCACAATAAAACTACGCCCTACCATCCACAGGAAAATGGGCAAGTGGAAGTGACAAACAGAGAAATAGAGAACATCCTGACGAAGACCGTGCAGCAACATAGGAAATATTGGGCTACACGGTTGTCGAAGGTAGTCTGGGCATATAACACCACGTGGAAATCCACCATAGGCTTTACACCTTTCCAACTGGTCTATGGGAAAAATGCGATGATGCCCATCGAATTTGAAATCAAGACGCTGAGAACGGCTTCAGAATTGAACTTGAGCTTGGATGAAACTCAAAAACAAAGGATTTGACAGCTAGATCAATTGGACGAAATCTGATTAGATGCTTTGCAGAGAACAAAAATTATACAGAAGCAAAGAAAGCGGTGGCATGATAGCCACATTAAGCTGAAGCAGTTCCAAGAAGGGGAATGGGTAATGTTGTATGATTCTCGGTTCCAGGAGAGGAAAGGCAAATTAATGCAGAGATGGATGGGGCCGTATGAGGTGGTAGAGCTCATCAAGAATGAGGCAGTGTGCATTAAGACAATTGATGGTAGCAACACCATGTTCACAGTCAATGGCCACCGACTACGCCCCTATAACACATCCAAAACATTACAGGTAGAATCCAGAATAGGCATGGGGGAGACCCCATCTTGTTAGATCTAGACCGAACTCTCACAGGTGAAATGGTGGGCATGGAAGTGCTCACCCAAAATTAGTTAATGTAGTTTTTTTTTTACAGTGTGTTTTTGTAGGGACGACGCCCGCATGCAAGCTGTAGGAATCCTAACCCAGGGCCTAATAGGCATGGAATGCATCTAACTACCTTTATTTTCCTTTATTTTTTGGTTGCTTTTTGCATGTGGAGGACCTAACAGCATGAGGAATAGGTATCTGGGAAACCAAGCCTAATTCGGCTCAGCATTCCGACACCAGCTCATAGGTAGAAGCTGAGGCAACATGAAGCAAGACTGAGAAGGCTTGATCACCCTTTCCCAGTCAATCGCAACATGATTGCCGAGAATAAGGCACCTTCCTTATAAATAAGGCACCCCACAAGAAGAAGGCATCTTCCTTATAAATAAGGCACCCAACTAGAAGAAGGCGCCTTCCACATCTAGAAGGTGCCCCGCTAGAAGAAGGCACCTTCCTTATAAAGAAGGTGCCCCGCAAGAAGAAGGCACCTTCCTTATAAAGAAGGCACCCATCCAGAAGAAGGCGCCTTCCTTATAAAGAAGGTGCCCAACCAGAAGAAGGCACCTTCCACATCCAGAAGGCGCCTCCTAGAAGAAGGTGCCTTCCTTATAAAGAAGGTGCCCTCAAGAAGAAGGCACCTTCCTTATAAATAAGGCACCTAGCTAGAAGAAGGTGCCTTCCTTATAAAGAAGGTGCCCAGTCAGAAGAAGGCACCTTCCATGGCTGGAAGGCACCATAAAAAAAAAAAGAGAGAAAAAAGCCAAGGCACCTTCCATATCAGGAAGGCACATCCAGCCAAAGGTACCTTCCACATCGAGAAGGTGCATGCAGACTGAGGCGCCTTCCACATCAAAAAGGTGCACCCATTCATAAGGCACCTTCCACCATCGAAATGCGCACCCAATCAGGAGCACCTTTCATAGCAGGAAGGCACCATCATCAAGAAGGCACCTTCCACCATCGGACGACACATCCAATCAGAGGTGCCTTCCATCACTGGAAGGCACATCCATTCAGAGAGCACCGACAACATCAAGAAGGTGCCACATCAGCACCTTCCACATGGGGAAGGTACCAAATAACGCCTTTCACGTACAGCCAGCACTCACGCCTCCTGGATGCCTCGAGCGAAATGAAGCATCACATGAATGAGTGGCACCAGATGACCATACCCCTCCCCCGTGTCATAAATTAGTGAATCATGGCCTTCACGATGCCTGAAACACTGAATCAGGTATGTGCATGTTAATTCAAATTTTTATATAATTATTTATAAAATATGCAGTATCAAAAAAGATACCATCATCATAAAGATCATATCCCCCCATAGCCGAAACCACGTGCCAATGATATGGCACCTTCCATAACTTCTAGGGTTAGGCGCCTTCCTTATAATAAGGTGCCTTCCTGAGGAAGGAAGGACAAAAAAAAATAGCAGTAGTAAGGGAAGGCGCCATGGGAGGAAGGTCTAAGAATCACGTAGTGAAGAAGAATGAACCAGGTGATACGGACGGAATCAGAGGAGTGGTGAAGACATAGTTTGAGGTCGAGGGATGGCTCAAATATTGTACCCTAGTTAGTTAGGGCTAGGATATGGAGGCATCCAAGGAGTTCGCTACCTCCTTGAGGGGCGATGTAGCCCAGGTGCGAGGGGTAGAAATTCCAGTCACCCCCGAGTTCATCTCACAGGCGACTGGATTACCCCTCATAGGGGAATGTGTATACAAGGGTGGACTGTTGAAGTCGTACACCGAGGTGCTACTACCAGGGGAGAATGTGCAAATAGACAAGGAGGGGTTACCCAAAAATATCCTCCCCATGAATCTATGGAAGATATTCGAGCAGGTTGCTCGATTCTTCACATGCACTAGGAAATATACCCATCTACATGCTAATCATGTGCAGTTTCTCAATCACCTGGTGCATGGAAGGAAGTTGAACGTGCCCTTCTACTTGGAGAATGCTCTGAAGGACAAAGCAGCTTAGTACCAGAATGGGGCACCATCCGCCTTAGCCCACCATGGGCTGATATCGACACTGGTCTGCCATGTAGAAGCGTAGAGGCAGAACCCCAATGCAGAGGGAGATGGCAGCCAAGAAAGGTGACACGATGCTATTGCCAAAATAGGGCAAGATGAGAGATGCCCTATAAAGGAAATAGTGAGTATCGGGCAATTGGCATTGCCCTATTTCATAGAGGAAAGAGGGCAGTCACCAGTGCCCAAAAACATAGAGGAAAGAAGGCATTCCCTAGTTCCCAAGCATGAGGAAGAAGGAGCACCACTTATTAGCGACGAGGACGAGTTTTGGTCGATAGAACCAGTCACCAGGAGGAAATATCTGTGGTGACTCCTCTCGGTAGAAGAAGAACAGAGTGACCCAGAAGTAGACGTTGCAGCCCAAACCCTCTAAGAATTGACAAACCAGAGCCCACAAGATGTAGGGACTTTCGAGAATAATGACCAAGTCGATGCGGCCTTGGAGGAGGCACTCGAATGGAAAACCAATTGTTGGATGACCCAGCAAATTTTGGAGGACTTCTAGAACAAGCATGTAGGGGAGTTGAAGGAATGAGACAGATGGATCGCCCAACTTGAGCAGCTAGTCCAAAAGTTACGGGAGGAAAACCAACTACTTCAAGATAGGGAAATAGAAAAAAGGGATGAGTCAACCCAAACTGGTTGGGCAAAAGAAGTCCCGATGAATTCTCCCACATTTTTTGAATGAGTATTCTCTTCAGGAGAAATTCGATCGAACGCTCGATAGAGCAGCTCGGAGGTAGGGGAGAATTCCTCTATTTTTGGGAGTGAAGGGGAGAGAAGGCCTACAATACCGCCTGTCATTGTCCTGAGTGATACAGAGTAGGACGAGGGACTCCAGTAGTAGATAGGACCAGAGGATAATTAGGAACTCCCCATACCTAAATGAGGAGAAGAGCCTGAGGGGTCGACACCAGACAGATAGGAGAACGAAGGACCATCCCCAGAGACAGTAGCACAAAATGAAGAAAATGCTCTATAGCAGGCCCCTCGGAGCGAGGAGACGTCCACCAGGGAGAAATAGAAAACCCCTGTTCAATCCGTCACATTTTTTGTAGAGGCCAGAGGAAAAAGGCCCAGGATGGCTCGAAAGAAGGCGAAGGTGACCTTCGTCGAGCTAGAAGAGGACGAGCGGGATATGCAGCCATTCACAGAAATGCAAAAATAATTTGAACGGCTTCTCAAGGAGATGAAAGCAACCAAAGAGGCTAGGAAGGCAGCCTCGAGGATGCAAGGAGACTCTGGCATCTACGTCAATCCGACAGAGGATAGCCAGTTCTAGGATATTTACGGTTCATCCCGGGGATGGCCCTCCATGATGAGGAGGTATTTGGAATGATGGGGGTTATATGGCCCCCAATTGGAGGCCACTACCATTGCAAAGTAGAATGTAAGGCTTACTCCTAAAGCAATGAGATTATACAAGGTCCAAGTAGTACCTTCCAGGAGGGATAATTTAGATATCCCTCTGGCAGCGGTCAGACCTCCGAACGCTGACCTCTGGAAAGCTACCGAAGTTGCATTCTAGTTAGCAAAGATGACGTTGGCTAGATCACCTCCAGTAGTGGCCACAACGAGAAAAGGATAGTCGACAGCCGCACCCTCAGTTCTGCATAGGAAAATACGAGCCACACCTTCAGATGCCAGCATGTAGAAGAGATAGACTCGGGCCACAGGTGCAACTGAATCCTCCAAGAAATGACAATGATGAAGGGTCAACAGGGCTACCTACATTTTTGATGCCACAAGGGCATGGCATATGTTAGGCGTGGGGGGATGATGAGCACCAAAAATGCTCATATTTTGTACACATTTTCTTGATCATTATGCGACTGTATAATAAGGATTGCATACTTTTATAAATGATTATATAGATATTTGATGAAATTATGCGTGTTATCTAATTTGTGTGTTTTCAATGTGTTTTGTGGAATTGTAGTTGGTTTAGTTAGATTTGGATCAGTCGAGGTCTTTTTGATGGACCTGGAACTTTGTTTCTTTGGGGATCAATGTAGAGAACATAGGCACCTTCCTCTTCCAAGAAGGCACCAAGAGAAATTAGGCGCCTTCCTCTTCCAGGAAGGCACCAAGAGAACGTAGGTGCCTTCCTCTTCTAGGAATGCGCCAAGAGTAAGTAGGCACCTTCCTCTTCTAGGAATGCACCAAGGAAAGATAAGCACCTTCCTCCTCCAGGAAGGCGCCAAAGGGAAGGAAGCGCCTTCCTCTCATAAGGAAGGCACCGACGAGGAAGGTGCCACCACGATAGGCAAAGCACCTTCCTCCCATAAGGAAGGCACCACTAGAAGACAAGCGCCTTCCTCTCACAGAATGCGAGCACCTTCCTCCCATAAGGAAGGCACCACTAGAAGACAAGTGCCTTCCTATCAGATAATGAAGAAGAACAAATTCTATTTTTGATAGTAGAAAAAGAAGATGTTAATAAAAAGGTAAAAAGGGAACCAATAATTCTCAAGTGTTTTAGGTGTGGAAAATTTGGTCATATTGAATATCATTGCACAAGGAATGGGTTTAGTTTCAGTGAATATGAATATGACTATGCTCTTGAGGTCTAGAAGAAGAAAGTCTTATTTTGGAAATAGAAGAATGAGGAGCTCCTACTAAAGATGAATCAAAAAGTAATGAAGATGCTCTTAAAGACAAAGGAGTAGAGGAAGACTCATAAAATGAAGAGGAAGGAGAAGTTGATATTGAAGGTGAGTTTATTTTTTCTCTTAAGGAATTAATAAAGGTAATAAAGTAGAACTCAAAACTCAAGATTCAATTTCAATAATGTGATGAAGAGAAATGAAAGCTTATACAAGATCTAACAAACTCAATATCTAAAACAAGGAGATTTAAAGATAATTTAGAGGTAAAGGTTTTAGAATGTGAAATATTAGAGCATGAGGTAGCTTCATTAAGGAAGTGAGAGAGCCTATATAAAGACTACACATGTTTGGGAGAAGCTCAAAGACCTTGGATAATATTATCAAGGTACAAAGATCAAATATCTTCATCAAATAGGACAAGACTTGGTTTTGAAAAGTAACAGAAAACAAGGAGAGGAATCAATATCAAGACCCAAAGAAGAAGAAGCTTTATAAGAAGATAATGTAATAGAGAGTGATACTTCTAAGGATAATTTGGAAAATAGAAAGTTCAACAAGGAAAGTAACAATGCACAAATAAGGAACAGATGGAACAGGAAACAACACAGGGAAGAAGAGACTAAGAGACCAATGGGATCAAGGTATGGTTTCTTCAATGGATGTTGTTTCTCATGTCACAGGTTTTAACACAAGGCTATGTAGTGTAGGACACATGAAATATAGGGATATGGTGTCACTAAAAGGAATTTCAGAAATGGGTATCTATTTCAAGGGTATTATTACTCTTGTAATCAGTTTGGTCATAAGGCAGTAAATTGTAGGGTTCATGATAGGAATGGGTATGCCTTCACTAGGAGGAACTCCAAGATATTTGCACCTTCAAGGAACCACAAAATTAAGTGTTATAAGTACAATAATGTGGGGCATATGGCTAAGTTGTGTAGAAAAAAATTTCTAGAGCAAGCAGGAATAGGAATATTCATAGAAATTAGAAGGATCAATTGAGGAAGGTGGACAAAGAAAAATATCATTGTACACTGGGAGTAGAAATACTCCCACCCCGAAATTAACCACCTTAAGGAGAGGAGGTGGGGAGGGGGTTGATCTAAGAGTCTTATATTTAGCCCCAAAGGTGGACCTTTTCCATTGATGTCAAAGGGGAGAGATTTGAGTTAGGGGAGAGCATTCAGTCAGGGGGAGCAGTTTCTCACGGGGAGCAGAACTGAAAAAGGAAAAAGAAATGGTAAAAGTAAAAAGGGTTACCATCAATGACAAAGGAGGAGATTGTTTGAAATTTGAGCAGGTTTTGTTGTCATTGATGTCAAGGGGTTGGATTCCAAGTTTCGTCATCATTAATGTCATCAGGTTGTATTTATAAAAGGCAAGGAAGTGGTTAAAGGAAAAAGGATATAATATTTATTTTAAATATTATATGCCTAAAAAGGCCTAAAATATTGAAGACCCAAGGAAAGAGAAGCAGGTTTTAAAATAAATAATAATATTATAATATTCTAGGCAAAAGGATGAGGTGAAGAAAAACGAGTTCCAAGGAATCATTAAAAAAATAAATTTTTGAAAAGACCCATTGAGCAGATTTTAAAGGTTATTATTTAATTTATTTAAATTAAAATATTTTAACCTATGGTTAAAATTTTAATTTAAATAAATAATAAGGCACCAAAAGGTTTAAATTTAAATTTGAATTAAATTTTAAATTTGCTAAGCCGATGTGTTGGAGTGCAAAGAAAAATGTATAAAAGGGGGGAAATGATTTTCATTTAATCATCCATGCAATTTTTTGTATGCCAAAGTGAAAAGAGTAATTGTGCGCTGCATTAAGAGGGAAGAAGAGAATTCACATGTGTTAAAGTTTAAGGAGGCAGACTTCGCATTAAAATCCGAGTGGAGCACCAAAACGATCCCAAAGCACTAGGAAGCACAGTCGGTGGTTGAAGGTTGGTTAATATGTTTGTGCAGGGCAGGTCAAGGTTTCGATTCACATTCCTTTCATTTTGACACAGCAATGTTTTGATTATTTTCGAAATTCATTGAAAGCAAGGAATAAAGGGTTGATCGTGCACTTTGATTTTTATGTGGGCGTGTATCCCAACGGCAGCATAGCCTTGGGCTAAGGCACTACAACAATGACATGTTATGGGTTCAAAATTGGGCGTAGTCATACCAAGGTGTAAAATTATTGAAGACCTAGGTCTACATTTATAAGGTAAGTGCTCAATTTAATTTTTGCCAAGGTTTTGAAAAGCGCTAGAGGCCATGTGATTATTTTTGCAAAGGTGAAATAATAGGGAGTCATAAGGTTGATTAATATTTTATTTTTTATTAGAATTATAAATAAAGATTGGAGTTATAAGGTGTTAACAAAGGAATTAATTTTTATTTTGCTGAATGTTATTTTGTGAAGATTGGAGTTATAAGGTGTTAACATAAGAAGTTAATTTTTGAATGTTATTTTGTGAAGCTTGGAGTTTATAAGGTGTTAACAAAGGAATTTGATTGTTTATGTATTGAATATTATTTTGAGAAGTTTGGAGATTATAAGGTGTACTTGAGACTTGATATTCTTGTATGGTGAAATAATTATTGAAGAAATATTTGTGTTGAGATTTTTGAGATAAGTTATTGCTATCTAACCTTGAAATTGACAAAAATAATTTGATTGTGATTAAGATAGGTTTTGAAGACATATCTCCATCAAAACAAAAGGTATGGCCGCATCTTCCTTGTGAGTGAAATATTGATGGATTGAATTTTGTGAAATGCAAAGGTGGAGTGAAAAGGATTTTTTGATAAGCATTGTTGGAAATATTTGAGTGAGTTTTCATGTGCATGATTTGTGTTTGTTGAAAGATCATGAGTATCATTGCTATGTGAGATTGAGAAATATCTTGAGCTAGGACTTGTGAAAGATCATGAGTATAATTGTTAGGTGATATTGATAACTATCTTGAGCTAGGGTTTGTGAATATTATGAGTATCATTGTTATGTGAAATTGAGAACAATCTTGAGCTAGGGTTTGTAAAAGAACATGAGTATCATTGTTATGTGACATTGGAATTATCTTGAGTCAAGGTTTGAGATTCATATTGTGAGTTGTTGAAAGTATAGTGAAACTCCTGGTTAGGTTTTGTAAGCAAGTTGTGTTTTATTGAGTGAATGGTTTAATGAAGTTTGTTGAGCATTATTGATTGAAAACATTGGAGTGATAGTTCAAGTTTTGTGAAACAAATTATACTTTATTTCTGAATTGATTTGAAAGAGAGTTTGAAAGTGATAGAGTGTTTTATTGAGTGAAAAACATTATGAGTGTGAAACATATTGAGTCTTTGATCATTCTCTATATGTTTCTATGATTAAACAAGATTCTGAGTGAAACTTGTTTGTGGTGTTGAAGAGATTTTTTGAAAGATATTAAGTTGAGTTTTGTATGCAAGTTTTGCAATTGTTTGAGTAATCTTTTGTAAAAGCTTAAGGATAGATTTGTGTGAGCTTTTGTGAAATATTGTGAGAATATTTGAGGTAAGTATTGGTGAATATTTTTTAAGCAGATTGGACAAGTTCTAGGAAGAACTTATTGGACAGATTTGAGGTAAGTCTTGGTGAAGACTTGTTGAGTATATTGGACAAGTTCTAAGGAGAACTTGTTGGATAGATTTGACGTAAGTCTTGGTGAAGACTTGTTGAGTAGATTGGACAAGTTCGAGGGAGAACTTGTTGTACATATTTGAGGTAAGTATTGGTGAAGACTTGTGGACAATATTTGAGGTAAGTTTTTGAGAATACTTGAGAGCATATTGAGCAATTTCCTAAGAGGACTTGCACATAAATTTGAGGTAAATATTTAAGAAGACTTGAGAGCAAAGTTGATATATTTATTTGTTAAATATTTGGGCTAATGCTTGGAGCAAATATAAGTAGAGTTTATTTGTGATTGATAAAGATTTGTGTTAAGGCTTGAGGATAGATTTTGGTGCAGATTTGAGGGTATATTTGTGTCAAACCAGAGATAGACTTGTGAGTAGATTTATGCTAGACCAAGGAAAGTGTTTAGTGCAAATTTGAGATAGATATTGAGCAAAGTTGAGATTAATCTTTGGATGGGATAAAGTAGAGGATATTAGTCTCTAGTGGATAGAGATCCATTAGTCAAGGTAGTGAGGATAGAGGTCTTCTAAGTGAGGACAAAGGTCTTTTGTGCAGAGATATCCACAAGCTAGTGCAGTGGATGTAGTAGTCTTCTGGAAGATCACCAACCAGAGTAGAAGAGAAAGAGTTCTCCTATGGATAGAGATCCATTAACCAGCAAAGGGGAAATATTTCTCCTGTGGATTGGTTTCCATGAACTTGATTAGGGTATTGGTGTCTCCTTTGGATAGAGGTCCATAAATATTGTAATAGGGAAGGATTTCCAAGATATTTTTTGAGAAAATTTTAGTGAAATATTTTCTCAGTGGAGTAGCCCACATTGGGTGAACCATGTAAAATTGGTGTCTCTATTGTGTGTGATGATTCATGCATTGCTTTGATTACTACATTTGATATTTATATTGATATATTGGATAATATTTTTTGAGAAATAAAAGTAAAAGTTGGTCTTATATTGTTCACCCCCCCTCTCAGTATAATATTGTGTTCTTCAATTTTTTTAACATGGAGTAACATTTTTGTTGCATTTATTGAAATTGCAATATAATTCATGGCCAAGGTTGATATTATATGATGTATTCTTGCATAGTCCTAAGGGCATTTATTTTATAATGTATTATATTTATTATAATATTTTATTGTGTAATCCCTATGGCCCTATGGGATATAGTTAACTTTGTTATGGTTAAACCCACCTTACAAATTTATAATTAACCTTAAATATTTTCACATTATGTCAAATTAAGGTTAATTTATTTTATGTAAATGGGATTTTAATTGTTTGAATTTGTAAAATTTTCCAAAAACATTCCAAAACATGCATATACCATAATTGTTTTCCAAAAAGAAGAAAATAAAATTGAAAGATATCAATAATAAATAATGCAAAGAAACAAAGGGAGATGACAAGAGGAAGTATAATATGGGTGCCTATGGGCACATAATATATCATATTTTATTCACACTAATGATTCAAATGGATCCTCATTGAGGGATATTTATAGTGATACCAAATCCTCAATGAGAGGTTAACCTCAAACCAACATAGACTTAATATTGAGGTTAACCTTATAACAAAATAATAACAAATTACCATTTTAATCAAGGATATTCATAAATTTGGATTAACCAATACCACTTAGGGTGAAATATGAATAGCCTTGGCCTAAAAAAGACCAAATTACAAAAATTTTAACAACCTCCCCCATAATCTGAGTTGAGAGTGACAAGGAAAGAAGGCATTAGAGGTAACAGTTTCCCCTATAATGGATGCTCTAATGGTTCTTATTGTTCACCCTTCATCCTCATCTTCATAATTATAAATATTATGTCCAACCCTAAATAATTATATCTCAATATTATGTAGCCTTGTAATGCAATTCTTTATGGAGTGTCCTTTCCTTTTATAGTAATCATAAATTTTTTACTTCTTTGAAACCTTAGAATTTCTCTTAGGCACCTAAGTCTTAGATTCTATTGACTTGAAATATTTTGTATAACCTTGTGTATGAGAAAGAGCTTCATAATTCTTCATTTCCACTTCATAATGGATTAGAAGCTTGAGAAGTCCTTAAATAGAGATGGTTTGTGGCTCTTTGATAGTCATAGCATTCACATAAATGACCAAATAAATTATATGAAAAGGAAGAGAAATATTGAAAGTAATAGATTTGGCATACTTGTCATCACTCTTTACCTTACCTCCTATCATAGCTAGATCAATTTTTAGATATTTGAAGTGAGATATATAGTCTTCAACATCATTGAAATCTAAAATTTTGATATTTGAGAGCTCTATATTTATCTTTTTAACTTCATTAGCACTTACAATTTCATAGATATATTTCAAAGTGATCCATATGTCACTAGGATTAGTTTTCTCTCTAATTTGGAAAAGCACATTTGATTCCACTAACATGAAGAAGTGTCCAAGATATTCCTCCTTTCTCTTACTAAGTTCACAATCATTGAGACCTTTTGATTCAATATTGAATATGAGCCAGAGATTTTTTCTTTTGAGTATTGAACTAACCAAGTGCTATATTTTTCCCACTGAGGTCAGCAACATACCCTAAGAAATCCATTTTTTACAAAAATAAATAAATAGATATATAGTAGATCAATAAACTAATATCACTACTACATAGAGCTCAAAATATCATGCAATCTAGAAAAAAAGGGCTCCAAACATTTTCATATGCAAAATTTATGGATTCCAACAGATTTGGTATATTAGCAATCAAATCAAAAAAATAAAAATCAAATGATAAACCTTTAAAAAATATTCCAAATTATAAATTGCCACTTTGTGCTATTGGATTGGACTCTATGCTCTTTTGTTGATGAATCATACTTTAACATTTGACTTGTTATGGTTGGCAGATCATGCTCATATATTGTTAGAGGTATCGCATTATTTGGCACCTTGTAAATAATTTAGATTAGGGTGTATTTAATATTTGTGTCAATAGTATGTGTTATGTTATTAAAGTGTGAGTATTTATCATTTAATAACTGTGGACTTATGAGTGTGAGGTGTCATGTTTGTCAGTGTAAGTTATGTGAGTGAAGTGTCAATTTTAGAATTGAGGAGTTATGATCAATCATGAGAGACTTTTTTTGTATGTAATATGTGAGATTTATTATATAAGAGAAAATATGAAGAGTTGGATCTCCCCTAAGTTTAAGGAGAGCAAATTTCAAGAGTCATATGCATATGAAGAGTCTCATGTATGTATATATTGAAGACAAAGTCATGTAATAGATTATCGAATAATCATTGCATTTACGCATTGCTTTTAGTAGATGTATTATCAATAAAATTTTAGTGAGTTTATTTTTAATTCATTGAATGAAATTATGTTCATTAATTCCTTGATATTCTTGAGATATTATTTGATCTCGATGATTAATAATTTTGATGCTAGTGGTGATTTTCTAACAATGGTATCAGAGCCACCTTGTGTGAGGTTAAACAGAGCCACGTTAGACAAACAACATTATAGGAGGAAGGAGAAGAGAGGTGGAGAGAAATAATTAGAGAGAATAGAATTAAGGTGAAGAGGAGAGCTATGTTGAAGGATACATGTATGCAAGTTTTGGAGAAAGAACAAATACCTCTAGAAATGTGTCATGAAGAAGATTGAACATGAGAATAAGGATTGGAAGCAAAGAGACTAGGTTTAAGGAGATACAAAAGTGAGAAACATTATTTTGAGTCTAGGCAAGACTACTCAAGTTTGTTGAGAGCCCAAGAATTCCCAAGAGGAGGAAACCATTCAAATTGAAGAAGAAGAAAATTATTGAAGAAAGAATAAATAAAATATTGGATTGAAAATTTGGAGATAAAAAGTTTTCTACAAAGAATTAAAAGAATTGATTAAATTTAAAGTTAAAAATTGAAGAAAGAAATAAATGAAGAATTTTTTTAATTTTGGAGTTATACAAAATTCCACATCAAAGGAAATTTAATTAAATCGGAAGCATAAATTTGAAGGACTTCGTGTGAACAAATTATAGAATTATATGAATATCTTAAAGATAAATCAAGAGCAGAAACTAAAATATTGGTGAGAGGAAAACATGTAAGGAAAGATGATATTGATGTGCAATTCTTTAAAAATGTTCAAGATATATTATGAGATGTCATCCAAAAGTAATGAAGTTCCAAAATGTCTTAATAACATATAAAGGATTAAACATTGATTTGAACATGGAATAAACTAATACATCATGAATATTACCAAACAATGATATCACATAGAGCCAACCAATCAAGATTAAAAAACCATTCTTCATGTATAATAAGTGTTTCGCCAATGTCAACACGTGTTGTTATAGGCGAAACCTCTTTTTGGGCCCTTCTCTTCCAACGAGGTGGATCCAAATTTTGTCTTATTGATAAAATTCTTTTTCATTAAGTTAATTTTTTTGAGGCCTTTTCGATACTTGAGATTTACCTCTTTTTTAGCTATTTTTCTTTTTATTTTAATCTCATATTTTTTCCATCGCCTTTTCAAACCCCTTTCATTGGGATTCTAAGGCCCTTTCTCCCTTTACTCCTATTTTTTCTCCATGAAGGACGTCAAAATGACCTATGTCGAGCCTGACACATTTTCCATTGATATTATTTCTAAAGCAATTCTCAAAGATAAAGGTGGTTTGATACCCTTTTTCAAAATGTTTTCTAGAACTAACTAGGATGCCAGCATGGATTTTGCTTTGACTTGGGAGGATGGCATCGTCATCATACATGGAGTAGATTTCCATATTACTATAGAAATCCTTGTTGAGTTTACTAGGCAGGTTCTTGATGGACATGTGGTGAGAAGGAATAAGCATAATTGGGAAGCAGAGCTTACCCACTTTGAACCATCCTCATCGCTACGGAAGCTTCACAAAAAAGGTTTGTTTCGCAAAGACCTGTCTACTCCTTGGAAGGAATTGTTGAAACCCATCATGCAGTATCTGACTATTGATGATCCTGAGTCACAGTTGTGTAGCTTTCATTTATCCTTTGTTAATCATTTTAGAGATGCCAAAATGCTTAATATCCCTAAGTTTTTATACTGGTCCATGGACTATTCCATTACGTCCACTCGTGCTAAGAAAGAGGTAGATTGGCCTTCCCATCAAGGATTGTTTAAAATTTTGTATGGCTATTTGCTTCAAAAATTCCCCAAAGGAAACATTATTGTCCATGAAAATGCTGAGGAGGAGTCCTCTCACACTCCTAGCCCTAAATCCAAAGGTGCTAAAAGAAAGGGCAAACCTAGAAAACCCTAGCCAGTCTTCAATGCTAAGAAAAAATTCAAGGTCAAAAATACTCCCACATGTTGTTCCCAAAGGCTCAAATTCAAAGAAACTCCTACTCCTGAGAAGGGCAAGAAGGATAGTAAGTCTGGGTCTGATTCGCCTAATGTAGTTGAGAAATACCTGCACAAACTTGTCATTCAGTCTTCTTCCACTACCATTGATATCCCTGGAGACAACTTATGTTGCTCTTGGGAAGGGCATTGCTTAGCTGAAGGATCAAAGAAACACCCTAAATTTATTATTTTTTTGTGACACATATGATAAGGACGGTCTTGCTATCTCTATTATGATTGGGATTTTTGATATTAATGAGGATGCTAAAGAGGATGAAGTCATTGAAATTGCTAAGGAGGTATTTAAGGACACTCCTAAGGATGAAGTTAAGGCTAATGTCAAGAACGACAAACCGGAAATCATTGTTGCATCTACTAAAGCACCTCCTATGCAGTGATTCTTTCCTGATGCATGTTGCTAGCTCTACGGGGTTCCCTTCCTTTTGGTCTTGCTGTAATGACTTATGTTTTCTTCCTCTCTTTCTAAGGATGCATTTTGTTCCTTTTTAGCATCCTCTTTTCTTTCCTTTCTTTGTTGCTTCTCTGCATTTTCTACTTCTTGTCTCTTCTTGTTGTATCAAGGCGTTGGGGTGCCTTTCAAATGCCCCTTTAATAAAATTATTAACTTACCAAAAAAAAAGTACAAATAAATTCATCATAAAGGTTCTTTGTGGTATTTATAAAACCATGACAATAAATGAGATTTATGATCTTGTTCAAGGAATAGATGTGGCATATAACAAAAGAGAATTGAATATATACAAAGAATGCACACAATGCATATGTGTGGATAGCAAGAGTATCAAGGAAAATATTATCAATGATGGACTATATTATGATGATTTGATTAGAAGCATGATAGGAGGAAAAATTCAGAACCAAAACTTGAAGCAATACCAAAGTTAGAGTAGGAAAACCAAGATAAGAATTAAATACTAAAAGTACATAAAGGTGAAAGGCCTTCATACCAAATAATTGTTGGAGAATATTACATTATTTGGTACATGTTAATGTACCCCCATGGTACCTTATGGTACAAATGTAAATATATAAATATTAGAATAGGGTTTGAGTCTATAGTTTAGGAGTGTGTTTTATATTTCTCTTTATGTATGTGTCTATGTGCAGGATATGCAGAATTATCATGTAATTATGTGTACATGTATCATGGTCTAAGTGTGCATATAGAGTTGTGCAAGTGTGCATATAGGAGTGTGCAAGTTTCATAGAGTAAAGTGTGCAAGTAAATAGAAATTCAAGATTCATGTATACAAGTGGCAAGATGAGAAGCCAAAGGACATGAGATATTTATCTTATGCATGGAATAGGAAATGTTTCATCTCCTACATGTGTGAGGAGAGTAATAGACAAAGTACCAAAGAGTCATATTTCTAAGGTTATATTATGGAGATAAAGTTCTATAAAATGTTTAACTTTCAAGGATTGATAATATTGAAGCTTGTATGCATATTTTGAGCAATTCTACTATCTAGAATATTGGGACCTAAGATAATCTAGCCAAAAATCCAATAGTTGTATCAAAGATACATTGGGCAACCTTTAAATCTAGCATCAAAAAATTTTCTAGTGTGAATATTTAAAGGAATTTTGGGTGATAAGTTCTAGGTTTGAAGCTACCATCAAAGGAAGTCTTTATGTGAATTAAAAATTGAATTTAGAAGAGTCACGCGAAGGAAATGTAGACTCATATTGATTTATTTATATAAATCTAGAATTTGCATATTGATAGAAGAAAGGGAGTCATTGCAAGCTTCCTATATTTGAAAAGGTTTGAGAAATATTACATTTTTTGTTGGATTCTCTCTATTCATACACAAGACAAGTGAAGACAAGGACTCTATTCAAAAGCACCATTGAATATTAACTTCCAATGCAGACACTATCACAAGCAAAAAATTGGGCATGAGAATTGGAGGAGGGGACAGTCTAAGTCACCTAGATTAAAAAATGATTATCTAGAAAAAGAGAACAAAAAATAGTGGTTTAATTCACCAAAAAAGAAGAAATCAATAAGACAATTGGAAACATTTAAAGATCCAGTATATTCAAAGTAGGAGGAAGAAACATTTGTGAGCACATTGAAGCACCATAAAGTTGAGAAAAATCCTAGTAGAATATAGCCACCATTGAACTTGCCTGAGCATGAAGTGTAATCCACTTGAGAACATTGCTTTTGCCTTAGAGAAAAGATATTGTCAACTTGAATGTTGCATTTTACTTAGAACAAAGCTATTGTTGATTGGAACGTTACATTTGCTTGAGAGAAAAGTTATTGCTGACTAGAACATTGCATTTACTAGAGCAAAGCTATTATTGATTAGAGATATTGTATCCACTTGAGAGTGAAGCCAATGAATAAGAACCTTACACCTAAGAGTAACACCTAAATAATCATCTGTGAGGATTATAGAAGACTTGATAAATTAAGTCACAACAAACTAGGGGTGCAAAGTCGTGTTATCTTCCTGAGCATTTCTCTGAATACATGGAGTAGAAAGCATTAATATTTGAAGCAATGTGGTCAATAGAAAAGAAATGACCTAATTTGGCAGGTTGGAGAATATTAAGGTAAGAAATATTACCTTAAATTTTTATTTTTATTTTATATTAAGTGCTAAATCAAAGACCTAAGTCATTTGATAATTTAAATTTGAGTTTGGAGACTTAGGGAAAATTGAATAATAAATTAAAGTTGGGATTCAAAAGGAATTCAACTCCAAAATATTTTAAAAATTTTTAATATTTTATATTTTATATTTGCAAATAAATATTGCAATTTGATTTTAGAAAAATAATTAAATTTTGAAGGGATAAGGATTTCTTCTCCAAAAATAAATTTGAAAATTTTGAAAGATTTGATTTGCAAATTTGTTTTATTTAAAACTTTGGAGAAATAAGGATTTCTACTCCAAAAGAATTAAAAATAAAAATAAATTTAAAAGATTTGCAAACTAAAACTTGGGAGACAAAATTAATTCTACCTTAGAGGATTTGATTGTTGGATTTGCAAATTTGATTATTTTGAGAATTTTTATTTGAAATTTTGTTTAAACTTTGGAGATATAAAGGATCACATCATGGAAGAAATTATTAAAAATGCATTTGCTGAAGATAGTAAAGAAATGTTGAGAAAACTAAAATTTTATACATAAAATTTAATGGATGGTTTTAATGGAAAGAAGGAAACAACAAATGATTTAAATATGAGACTGTATTTAATTCTCAAATATGTAAAATATGAAAATTTCACAACAATGATCAAATATCTTCATGAGAAAATTTTTAGAGCATGGTGGAATTCACAAAACACCATTATATTTTCTACTAAAGTATGCATTATGATGGATATGGCTTTACTCACCTTTGAAATATTTCAAGATAAAAGACAAGAGAAAAAATATGCTAGCTATGACACATGATTTGAATGAAGCATATGTTAGCTTCAATAGGGAATCTTTAAATTCTAGAATGTATTAGTGTGATGACTTACTAAATTTTTATCCAAAATTCAAGCCAACAACCATATCACAACTGAATATTAAGACAAGGAAGTCAAAGAAGAAGAATAGAGCAAAGCACAAAATAAAGAAAATTAAATGACATGATGCAAAAATTGAAAATAAAGAAGATCAAGAAAAAAGACTGAAGGAAATAGATTGAATACTAAAGTCTCCAATAACCAAACAATGAAATACATGTGGGTGTTGGAGAATATTATATTATTTGGTACATGCTAATGTACCCCCATGGCACCTTATGGTACAATGTAAATATGCAAATATTAGAATAGGGTTTAAGTCTATAGTTTAGGAGTGTGATTTATATTTCTCTTTATGTATGTATCTATGTGCAGGATATGCACAAGTATCATGTAATTATGTGTGCAAGTGTGTAGAGTGAGAAAGTTTGCAAGTGTGCATGTAGAGGTGTGCAAGTGTGTATGTAGCAGTGTGCAAGTACCATAGAGTAAAGTGTACAAATGGAAAGTCAAGAGTCATGTATACAAGTGGTAAGATGAGAAGCCAAAGGATATGAGATATTTGTCTTATGCATGGAATAGTAAAGGTTGCATCTCCTTGATGTGCGAGGAGAGCAATAGATAAAGTATCCAAGATTCACCTTTCTAAGGTTATATTATGGAGACAAAGCTCCATGATATGTTTAACATTCAAGAATTGATAATATTGAATCTTGTATGCATATTTTAAGCAATTTTACTATTCATAATATTGGGACCTGAGATAATCTGGCTAAAAAGCCAACAATAATGTAATATGAGGGGGTGTTGTAGAGGTATTACATTATTTGATATCTTTTAAATAATTAATATTAGGGTGTGCTTAATATTTGTGTCAATAGTAGGTGTCATGTAATTAAAGTGTGAGTATGTGTCATTTAAATAAGTGTGAAGTTATGAGTGTGAGGTGTCATGTTTGTGTGAGTTATGTGAGAGAAGTGTCAAGTTTAGAAGTGAGGAGTTATAAGAAATCATGAAAGACTTTGTCTTTATGTAATATGTGAATTTTATTATGTAAGAGATAAATATGAAGAGTTGGATCTCTCATGAGTTTGAGGAGAATAAAGGTCAAGAGTCATGTGCATATGAATATTCTCGTGTATATATATATTGAAGATAAAGCCATGTAATAGATTAATGAATAAGCATTGTATTTATGCATTGCTTTTTGTAGATATATTTTCAATAAAATTTGAGTGACTTTACTTTTCATTGATTGAATGAATTTATGTTCATTGATTCCTTGATATTCTTGAGATATTATTTGATCTTGGTGATTAATCATTCTATGAGAATAGAGGTGATTTGCTAACATATATCTCTATCTCTATCTATCTATATCTCTATTTTAACAACTTGGCCCTTTATTAGATTATTTTAAAAGGACACTCGACCTCCCCTCCCTATCTCAAAAAGAAGAGATAGGGTGAGCCCTCTATAATGGTACTCGACCTTTCAGGAGGGAGGGGGGAAGTGGGTCGAGAGTAAGTCCTATCTATAGACGAATTCGACATGGCATAGCAACGCCTGCTGCAGTCACTCTAGTTGCTCCGGCTGCACCTCTTATTGGATAAGCAAGCCAGCCGGCTCGGAAGAAAAGCATGGGGAACAACTTATATTATAATGCTCCCCTCACCTTTTAAAACAGGGAGCGTAAAGCAATCGTATTTTATTCCGGGTGGGTATGACTCCAGGTTTCGAGTAGATCCCGCTGTTGAATTGCTCATCGTTATTACAGTAGTGATATGACTGGACTAAGGCACATGAAAAAGAATATTTTCTAAATGCTAGGCCCTTGTGGCCTCTCTTATATAAAGCCTATGGCCTTAAAGAGTCAGGGTAACTATAGTCACAAAAATAAATTATCTTCCCAAATCGTTTAAAATATGATTTTTGAGATGTTGTCACCCTAGGATTACAGATAGAGAGGGATTTCACTCCAGAAAACCTCTTCTTGAACAGAAAAAGCATGGTGCCCGCCCAAAACCTTCCCCCAAAAAAAGTGCTCTTGGGTTTTTTCAGATAGGGTAGAGCAATCACTCACTATAGATTGGATCTTCCTCTAGACGGCGAGCGTATTATATTAAAAGGCTCTTTAAAATTAAAAAGGCATGCGCTCTCTATCTATAATCAAAGATATTTAATAGTCTATTTTAAAAAGGAATATAGAGAGCCTATTTTCAAGTTGTTAATACGTATATAAGAGAATCTTAGTAATCTCTTTTCTCCTAATAATGAACTTTGAAAGATTTTAAATAAATTGGTTAGCCCCTCTCCCTATCTATTTTGAGCATGAATGGAATAGGGAACTACCAAGACAATTCTATATAAACAAATAACAACCTTTACCTCACCCCACATCCACCCCATATTTCAAAGGCAAAGGTAAAGGAAAAATGGCCCTCATGTTTTAAAGGTAAAATAGTTTTAAGCTGAAATAGAAGAGAGAGAGAGTATGCCTTAAGAGGGAGTACCACACAGAAGAGAGAGAGTATAGAAGAGAGAGAGAACTCATAGAAACTACAAAAGAGAGAAAGCACTCCTGAAAGAAACTATAGAAGAGAGAGCACTCCTTACAAAAACTATAGAAGAGGGAGAGAGCATGCAATAAAAGAGAGAGAGCACTTATTAGCAGCACTAATTGATCAAGACAATCATAAAATCATTGTACACAATTGGCTTATGATATTATTGTGTGCTTTAATCAAGATTAATAAGATGCTAGTTTAATTATTGAATCTTAAAAATGATAGGATTAGAGGAGCATATGGTAATATTTATCATAAGCTAGTAAAATATGTTGTTGATGCTAGTAAACTTCCTTTCTCTTTAATTGTTTGATAACTATAATTGATTCCTCTCCTATCCCTTAAGGATTACCTCTCTATATTAATGATTACTCCTATATCTAATAAATTTTAATATAGTATTTTTGAGGTGGCCATAGCAAGACAACCTTGCAGGGAACCATACAAGAATACCATCATACCCCCCTCTCCCCCTACTACTACAAGAAATAAATAATCAATGTCCTTCAGTCTCCTCTTACCCTTTAGTGCCATAATGAGGATAGAGAGGTTTTCCTGCCCAAGCTTACCCTTTTAAATGGTGGGGGAGAGCAGTTGCTCTTACGCTAGCATCCCAATCACAGCCTAACCGGCTAATCCTAATAACGCCAATGCCAACGCCAATGTCAATGCGAATGCTCAGGATTGGCGGAGACCTAACCCCTTACACCATAAAGGTCCCCTGCATCCTCTACCTAAAGGTAGAGGCTTTTACTTTTCAAATAGGGGAGAGGTGATGATCCCTTATCTTTATTTAGAGAGGTCCGACCCAGTGCGCATATAGATGCCTTCCCACGGATTCCACGGGACTGGGGTTGAAGGAGATGTGGCTGCAAGGCTTTTCAGCACTAGAGAGCATCAACAGTTATTTGCACAGTAGACCCCTTATAAATAAAATATCCCATGACCTCTTAATATAAGAAAATCAACATAAAATCTAGGTTTCCTATGATTATATAAAAGCCTTTTATTCCCCTTTGAAAAGTAAAGCCTCTCCTATTTTAAGTAAACTCTTTATCACTTTTTAAAAGAGAGTGAGAGAGCTCTTTAAACTAAAATGTTGCTAATACATAAATAAGAGAATCGACTCTACTCTTGTGTTGTAAAAAGGAGGGCTTGTGTTTCCCCTTCTCTCCACGAAGGACAAGGAGATGTTGAGAGTATTTTTTAAGAGAAAAAAGGTTTGGCAGAGCTCTATTTCCTTTTATATTTTAGAATAGGGAGAGATGAACCCTTTTTTGAGGATTTTAAAAGTCATTTGATTTTATCTTTCTCTACTTAAAATAGCCCTCCTCTATATTTTAATGTTAAACTAAACATGACATTGATACTAAATGAAGAGAGTTAAACATAACAAGGAGTAACAAAATAAAGATGCAAACACAAAACAAGAGAATAACAAGGGAAAATCCCCCTCTTGGAGGATGTCCAAACATTCCATTTTTTTCCATTAGAAATCTCAAATAAATACTACATTGCATCTTCTACAATGAAAACCCCAGCATTTGTTGCTACCAAATCACACGTGCATGCAAGGTGACACCTCATCCTTAAATACACATTGACTCCTCATCCTTGGACTTTGATCCATATTGCAAATGTGTGATTACATAGGCATTTAATGCCAACATTTGAAAGAGTAAAATATCCCCACCTTTAGAATAAAAGCTAGACCTCTTAAGTAGTTTTAAAAGGGAGGATTGAAATATTTGAAAGCAGGTCGATCAAGTGAAATTTATTATATACATGGAGGCTCTCTACCTATGACCAAGGTTTTTTAGTTTTTTTATTCTCTCAAATTTTTAGAAAGTTTTTTTCTCTTTAAAAAAACCTTGCTCTATTATAATAGCTTACATTTAAAGAGCTCTCCTCTCTAAAATAATGGGAGGGGATGGTATGGGATGCGATAAAATAATAGTCGTCTTATTAAAATTACCAATATTTATGTATGTATTAACAAATTCATAAGATGTAATAGCCCCTACAAAGTATTATATAAGATGGTACTCTTATGGTAGGGCCTTGACCAATAGTAGGGGGTGGGATAGGGGCCATTTGCCTTTGCCTTTGAAATGTGGGGTGGGGGTGGGGCTGGAGGAGAGGGCACTCCTCCCTTTTAAGATTATATATAGATAGATCTCCTACCTTTTTTAAAAAATCCCTCCATCCTTCCCTTCTTAAAGTTTGTTGTTAATACTTATATAAAACAATTCGACTCGATTTTAAAGAGCATGTACAATACACTCAACCTTATTTCTTTGTTAAAAAAGGGGGAGCTTGACCTCTATAAATATTCTTTGCTCTTTATCTTTAATCACTCTCTCCCCTCCCCCCCCCCATTTTAAAAAGGCATCTGAAAGGGCATTTTAAAATAGAGAAGGCATCACTTAAAGTTAAAGGGTTTCTTCTTCTTCTTCTTTTTATATAGAGATGAGAGTAAGGGATTATCTCTTCAAGATATCCTTATAATCGAATAAAAAACCTAGATGTTTTTATAAGAGAGAGGGAGAGAGTTTATTTTAAGCACTCATAATAGCCATACCCAACCCAAGTTATTATAAAAATTGGGGAGAGCTCTCTATCTTTAACCTAGCCTTTTAAAGTAGCTTGCTTTAATAATGCTACTTTTTTCGGGTTTTTGTGTCCTTTTCTCGGTGGAGTGTATACGAAAATCAAGCATAGGTCGAGGGTCCACTCTCTATCCTTATTTAAATTATTGACCCCTCTAATATAATAAATAAGGTACCTCATATACTAAAAGTTGCTTTTAAAACTAGAGGAATTTTGAGGAGGGGGATAGAGAGCACTCTTCTTAATAAAAGTTTGGATCTTAAGATATAAATTTTATTTTTTTTAAATCCCTCCTATCCTTTCTTTTAAATAATTAACCTTTCTTTTAAATAATGAGGTGAGAGCGAATTCTTTTTTCTTTTTCTGGGAGAGCACTCTTAAGAGGTTTAGGTACTCTTAAGATAGGGAGAGAGATGCTGCGTTCTGAGCCAGGATCTCTTATTCTATGGAATAACAATGATGTTCTGAGCCAGAATGAATTGCTCTATGTTTTCTCTTAAAAATAATCTCTCTTAAAATAGAGGAGGCAGATTATGGATAGAGAGCGACAGTTCTAAAGCTGCCCTCCCCAAACCCCGGGATGGAGAGGAGATTTTAAGGGCGCTTCAAGTTCCTAAAGATGGGGACCCTCGGGATTATGGGAATGAAATGAAATTAAAACGGAATAAACTTTTCTTTTGGAGCCCTTTTAATTTCAAGCAATCGATGTGTTTGAACAAGTGGAAAAGAGACCTACATCATAGTATTTCATTTAACTTAATATATTGGATGCCCAAGATGAATAATATTCAAAAGAAACAACTTCTATAACAATATGCATGAAGGCATAATTGGTTCCATGGATCTCACCACACTGACAGTAGCAAATCCTTCTCATTGCACCAAAATGGAATTTTGATTTGAATGACTAGGTACAACATTGCATTTGGCACCTGAAGAAGGTACAACATAATTATGAAGTACATTAGCAGATATTATAATCAAATGTAGATGAGTTTTTTCTAGTACAACCACTCGATTGTTCACTTCTAATAAAAATGATTGACCCACTTTTGGATCATCCTCTGGAATCATGTAACTGTCAAAAGTTAGTGACTGTTCATCGGAACTGTTATAGTCTGAATACTCGTAAGGTTGGGTCGGCGCCCCCTTGTTCGGGTACTCCTCCCCCCAAACTGTACTTGCAAGTTTCCCCGCAAAAAGCTCTCCACGCTTACCATTGACACATTCTAATAGCAGTATACTATTATCCAGTCAGGTGGTTCTCCCCGGTATGGACGCGAGAGTGCAGCGGCTTATATAAGGGACAAAGAAGGATTCGAACCGGATTTTAAAAGAGGGAAATTAATATTAATAATGTGAGAAGGGGTGAGGGAGGTGTTATTCATTTTAGAATGTGGATAACTATATTATGTTCAAATCATCTTATATCAAGTGATCAAGACCATCTTGATATTCGGATCCTCACAAAACAAAATCATTTCTTTATCTAATGTATTTCCACTCCAGAGCAGAGTTTCATAGAGAAAGGTATTCTTTTTAATAGACAAAGGGATTTATTTATATATGAAATATCAAATCACAGATTCAAATACTATTTGAGACTATTTAAGACGTAAGATAGATAGTCGTGTGCATTCTAATTTGTAGTATACTCTACTCTAAAAATTAAGCTCAGCCTTTAAAGGTTATAGCCCTCTTAAAAACCAGCCCCACCGTTTAAAAGAAAAGTGGAATCTTTAAAAAGGGCAGGTTCAATGCCGAAGTCTCCTTTTAATAACCCTGGCCCGGCCCTCTCTATTTTGAAACTTTTTAAGGGGAAAGCGGGCCCTCCTCTATTAAAAAAGAAGATGTAAGAATTTCACAATAATAGATATGCATAGCATTACAAAATATGAAGAGAAGAGTGGAACTGATTGATTTATTCCAAGGATAAACTTTGTATAAATAGTAAATTTGATCATTAAGAGTCGTTGTATTACAACTCATCATACCTGATGAAGACACCACTGAGAGTTCTCCTGACACATGGAGGAGTGGAAACTCAAGTGTCTATCCTAGTGGAACTTAAGAGAATATTATCTTATTCTAACACCCCCCTTAAGTGATACTAGGGGTGAATCGTACAAATGAGTCCTGAAAACAAGGCCTGTTGAGGTACTCATGTACAAAGACTTATTTTTGAATAGATGGTAAATCCCAATGAAAAAAACCATCAATCAAAAGGAAGTTAGAGGTTTGTCTTCGTATGGCAATTATTTTCCTCCTAATACAATAGATAGTTGGTGAAAAAACCCCTGTGGAGAAAAACCAACTATGAGAAGAAGAGAGGCATGTCTTCATATGGTGAATATTGTCCTCTTTATGCAATAAAGAAAGATGAGTCCCGAAAACTTGGCCTGATTAGGTACTCATTTACATAATATAGTTGGTGAAAAAACCCCTGTGGGAAAAAACCAACAATTAGAGGCATGTCTTCGTATGGCGAAGATTGTCCTCTTTTTAAAAGAAATAAATATGAGTCCCAATAAATTTGGCCTGATTAGGTACTCATATATAATAAATAGCTGGTGAAAAAACCCCTGTGGGGAAAAACCAAGTATTAGAAGAACAGAGGCTTGTCTTCGTATGGCGAATATTGTCCTCATAAATCCAACAAATGGAGTTGAATAACTCCAAGCTTATCTCTAAACTGAAGGTAACGTGGAGAAGGAAATGACTTGGTGAAGATATCTACAATTTATTCTTTAGTTAGAATATATTCCAAGTGTATGTCCCCGTTCTGAATATACTGCCTTATGAAGTGCATGTGTATCTCAATGTGCTTGGTTCATTGATGTTCAACTGGATTACATGCAATATGAATTGTGCTCTGATTGTCACACTAAATATTTATAGGATGGTCATGTGTGAAACCAAATTCTCTCAAAATTTTATGAAGCCAAAGAGCTTCCTGACTAGCCAAAATTGTTGCCCTGTATTTTGCCTCTGTAGAAGATAGGGCTAACGCTTGTTGTTTCTTTCATAACCAAACTATTGGTGAGGAACCAAGGCAAAAGACATAGCCTGATGTGGAACATCTATCTTCTACTGAACCGGCCTAATCTAAATCTATGTAGCCAATGATATCCATGGAATTTCCCTTGTAGAAGAGCCCAAAATGAGTAGTTTCATGCAAGTAACAGAGGATTCTTTTTGCTTCCTATTAATGACTGAAGTGAGGTTGATGAGAGAATCTGGATATGAGGCCACCAACATATGATATATCTTGGTGAGTATGAGTGAGGTATAGCAAACTTCCTACAAGTTGACAGTATAGAGTTACATCATAATGAGGGGATGAGCAGGAAGTACTAAGATTAATGCCAGATTGAAATGGGGTAGGAGAAGGTTTGCAATCTATCATTTTGAATCTTTGTAGAATATCTATAGTGTAATTTTGTTGGCACAAAGAAATACCTTCATATGTTTGACTTATTTGGATTCCAAGGAAGTAATGAGCTTTACCTAGATCAACCATTTCAAATTTTTCCGAGAGAGAGTCTTTTATAGTCTGAATGTGAGTCAAGTTATTACCAGTGAGAAGAATATCATCAACATATAGAACAAGAATGGTGATGTTGCCTTCATTTATCTAAATGTAAACTGTATTATCAGACTCACAATGAGAAAAACCTACTAAAATAAGGAAGAAGTCCATATTTTCATACCAAGTTCTAGGGGCTTGTTTGAAGCCATAGAGATACTTTTTAATCCTACAAACCATAGAGGAGTCTTGAGTAAAACCAGTAGGTTGTTCCATGAATATTTCTTCCTTTAAATATCCATGTAAGAAATCACATTTTACATCCATTTGATAGACAGACCACTTATTGGAAGTACCTAGGGCAAGAACCAATATTACAGAATCCATTTTAGCAACTGGAGAAAAGGTTTATGTATAATCTATACCTTCAACTTGAGAAAAACCTTTGGCCACTAGATGAGCCTTGTGTTTGTCTATTTCTCCATTAGGCCCATATTTAGTTTTGAAGAGATATTTACAATGAACTAATTTCCTTCCTTTAGGTAAGGGAACTACATCCCAAGTCTCATTTTTTATAAAGGAAGAAGATTCATTTTCCATGGCATCATCCCATTCTTTTATACCTGAGGCTTCTTTGAAGGATTAAGGATTAGATAAAATAGACTGACATACAAGACTTGCATATGGGGTTGGATGATCTGGTTGAAGGAATATTTTGGATGTAAGGAGTAGCTTCTTTAACAATGGTGCGGGCCCATTTTGACATAGAGGAAGGAGTTGAAGGAGTTGAAAGACATTGAGATGGAGTTACAGGTTCCTCATCTTGATTATCAATAACCAAGTTAACTTCAAGGGTTGGCTCTTCATAATATTGAGGTTCTACTATAGGAGAAGGCTCAATGGAGGAAGAGGGGTTTTGAGGATATTTTTGAGGGAATGTTTCATCAAATTGGACATTCCTATGAAATAAGACCTCATGAGTTGAGGGATCAAGAATCCTGTATGCTTTCAATTCTTCACAATAACCGATAAAGATGAGCTTTTTGCTTTTCTTATCAAGATCCTTCCTTTTCTTCTTTGGGATGTGAGCCCAAGTAGTACACCCAAAATATTAAAATAGAAAGCATCTGGTTTTATGCCAGACCATGCTTCTTCAGGATTTAAATGGTCAAGAGCTTTATGAGGTGTGTGATTTTAAATATAATTTGCATAGTTAATAGCTTCTACCGGAAAAACTTTTGGAAGATCTCTTGAATGGAGCATACAATTAGTCATCTCTTTTAATGTCCAATTTTTTCTTTCTGTAATACCATTTGGTTGAGTATTATGGGAGACAGAATGTTGATGTATTATACCATGACTTGAAAGAAATATTAAGAACTCATTACTGCAGTATTTCCCTCCATTATTAGTGTGAATATTCTTGATTTTGCAAGATGCCTGATTTGCAACTAAGGATTTAAAAACTTTAAAGTGGGATAACACATCACTTTTATATTTCAAGAAGTAGACCCAGGATATTCTAGAGAAATCATAAATAAAGGTAAGAGCATACTTTGCTCCTTTGAAATATGGTTCAGGAAAGGTCATTAAGTCACTATGGATTAAATCTAGAGGGGATGAGGCTTTTAGAGAACTACTTGGGTGGAAAGGATCTTGATGTTGCTTTCCAAGAGCACATCCAGGATAAAATCCATCACTAGAAGAGACTTGATGTAATCCTGTAACCATATCATGGATGCAAAAATCCTTTAGGTAGTTGTAATTAAGATGGCCAAATATTTCATGCCATATTTGACTTTCAAGATCACTATGAGCCACAAAACAGGAGGCTCCTTCTGGATTTTGAAAACCTTTGAAGTGAAAAAGACGAGAGTTATGATCAATATTCCCTTTGGCTATAAGAGAATGAGGGTCTTGAAAATTTCTTATCTCGACTCCTGTTGGGGAGAAGAGAACAATTTTTCCATTTCCAAAAGTACAAATCTGATAGATGGAGAGGAGATTGGTGGTAATGTCTAGAACATAGAGAACATTGTTTATAGAGCCACCATCAATGGTTATATCCCCTTTTCCTTTGACATGGATGAATGAAGAGTCACCTACTTCTATGCTACAAGTAGAGCTAGTGGAGATAGAAGAGAAAGACTTGTTTGAAGCAGTCATGTGATGAGTTTCTCCAAAATCTAGGACCCAGTAATTAGAGGAAAAATTGGAGGTTTTTCCTTGAATATTAAGGGCTTTTCCTATTTTCTTTTTATTTTATCTTTTGATCCTTCATAGTTGCCTCTATTTTTTGTAATATTTTCTAGCATTTGTTAGCAGAGTGGCCATTCTTTTTACAGTGAGTACAGGTTATGGGAGTTTTTTCCTTCTTTTTGAATTTTTCTTTAGAAGAGGTGGAGGCTACTAAGGCTTTTGAAGAAGAGTAAGAAGAAGAGATTTCATATCTAGCAATTTTGGTTTCTTCCCTAGTTAATCTATCACAAAATTCTTCTAAAGAGGGTATTTTAAAGGTTGCACCAAGAGCATCTTTGGTAGATATAAAGGTGGTAGCAAAAATTTGAAAAACACCATTTAACTTAGAAAGGATTAGATAAATGCATTCTTCTTCAGTATTAGTCTTCCCACTGCCTTTGTATTGAGTGAGGGCTTCTTTGAACTTAGTGAGAAAGTGAACAATACTACTAAAATCTTCAGGGAACAAATAAGTTAGTTCGGCTTCTAGTTGCATTGATCTCATCTGATCTACTTTTCCAAACAAGGCCTTTAGTTTCTCCCAAATTTCATGAGGAGTTTTACAATCTATAATATGAAACCACAATTTTCATGAAAATTAGAGCTAATAATACCCATTGTTTCCATATCTTAATATTACCAAAAAAAAATAATACCCATTGTTTCGTGCATTTTTCCCTTATGAACAAAGATTTCATATTCTTTATCAAATTTTCGTTGCTTTTCTTCTAACAAATGAGTAAGACCTTTTTGAGAGATAATATTTAAAATTTTAGGTTTCCAAGTGTGAAAGTTATTAGGGGTGAGAGGTTAAATTGAATTCATCATTTTAAACACAAGAAAATTGAAGTTTTAATTAACCAATAAATCCCCCCTTAGAACTTCAATTAATTGATTAATGCAATTGTTACAAGGAGAAGATATGAAGCTTTTCAATATTAGAAAACTCAATATACCCGCCCTAACGAGAGGGAAACTATAAGTATAATTAGGTTGTAATATTGTTTTCTTTAGAGTGCCAAATCCTCTTAGTTCCTCACAATACCCGCCCTTACTTGAGGGAAATTGTAAGTATAGAGAAGAATTTGTCAAGGGTGTTTGGCTTGAAATGTAGAGATATCAACCAAATTAAATTGGGTGTTCTCAATACTTGCCCTTACGAGAGGGAAACTATCAGTGAGAGAGAGCCCCAAAATAAAGAGGAAGATTGAAAAAATATTTTCCAGGCCTTTATTCCAAGTGCCTCCAAAAACTCGCCCTTACTTGAGGGAAACTGTAAGTTTTTAATGGTTTTTGTACATGGAACGTAGGCAAATATTTTGAGTAAGATAAGTTAAACCTTAGGTTTATGAATTCTTTAAGTGTAAAAAAAAAACTATAGATATTCTCAAATAAAATTTAATTTTAATAACAAATATTAAGAGAATAATTATAGCACCCTTAGAGAAAAGAATTTGAAAAATCTCTATCTTAAATAAAATAAACAAATAAGAATAGAGAATAATTAAAAAAAAAACTAGATCTGCTTGTTGTGGTTTAGTGGTAAATGCCCTGGGTGCTGGTAGATGCCGACCCAGGTTCCATTCCCCTTGTCTCCATCCTGCAGATATATGGTATAGTTAGGAATGTCCTATGTGTTGGTAGAGGCCGACAAGGCTCCATTCCTTCTATGCCCAACCCGTTGAAAGTGGCACCTCGAAAGGGATGTTTTCCACTATAAATTAGTTTTATCTGCTTGTTGTGGTGTAGTGGTAAATGCCCTGGGTGCTGGTAGAGGCCGACCCAGGTTCCATTCCCCTTGTCTTCATCCTGCAGATATATGGTATAGTTAGGAATGTCCTATGTGTTGGTAGAGGCCAACAAGACTCCATTCCTCCTATGCCCAACCTGTTGAAAGTGGCACCTCGAAAGGGGTGTTTTCCACTATAAATTTAAAATCTGCTTGTTGTGGTGCAATGGTAAATGCTCTAGGTGCTGGTAGATGCCAACCCAGGTTCCATTACCCTTGTCTCCATCCTGCAGATATATGGTATAGTTAGGAATGTCCTATGTGCTGGTAGAGGCCGACAAGACTCCATTCCTCCTATGCCCAACCTGTTGAAAGTGGCACCTCGAAAGGGGTGTTTTCCACTATAAATTTAAAATCTGCTTGTTGTGGTGCAGTGGTAAATGCCCTGGGTGCTGGTAGAGGCCGACCTAGGTTCCATTCCCCTTGTCTCCATCCTACAGATATATGGTATAGTTAGGAATGTCCTATGTGCTGGTAGAGGCCGACAAGGCTCTATTCCTCCTATGCCCAAGCTGTTGAAAGTGGCACCCCAAAAGGGGTGTTTTCCACTATAAATTAATTTTTACCCAAGTGTTGTAGGTGAGTTGGAGAGGAGAGGGCAATCCTCCAAGGGAGGTCCCAGGTTCAAATCTCCACCCTACCAAAAAGCTAAATTGGGTACCCAAAATCCAATTGATAATTTTGGTGCGGGAAGGGTCGGGTGCGACTCCCGGGTGACTTTGACGATATAGAACCCCCTGTTCGTGGTCTCTCAGACCAAGGCGGCCTCGCAAAGGGTTTTTCGCTTAAAAAAAATTAAAAAAAACTAGAACTTCTTGATAAGTTTATTATTTAGATAAAATAATGAGAAGAAGATAGTTTTTGTTAATAATTTTGATAAACAAATTAGGTTGTAAATTTTAAATAGAGAGTGTATGCTAAAAAAAGATATTAAGTATTACACCTCTATTAACTTGAAAACCTAAAAAATACTTTGAGGAAGAGATAGAAAAAAAAACAACCCTCCCTTCAAGAGACACCAATGTGCATATGGTTGTACAACTTGCAATAAATGTAAGAGACAAAGGTGATTCACATATAAAAAAAATTATTGTTTTTTTTAAACAAACACCAACTTAGAGATAATTGTTGGGGCCACTATAATTGGTTGCACCAACGAATGCAAGGGGCTATGAAAAGGATGCGTGCCAAATAATATTTGGACTATGAGTTAATATCGCAGTGCCTCTCTAAGAGGTAAAACCACTATTTTAAAAAAATGAGGGCGGATCTTTAAAAAAAAATTGTTCTTCTTTTAAAGGAGAGCGTTGAACAAATTTAAAAGATTACCCTTGAAACAATAGTAGTATATTTTAAAAAAACAATACATATATTTTCAATAATAAGGATTTTATTGAATAAAAAATGGATAAAATTGACTATTGCATAAATTGAAGCAAGTTAGTCAAAAAAAATCCAAAGCAATGAACCAGATCCTAGAACCTTCAAGAGTGAATGAAAGCAAAATATATCCTGCTCTGGTACCATGTAAGAATTTCATAATAATAGATATGCACAACATTACAAAATATGAAGAGAAGAGTGGAAATGATTGATTTATTCCAAGGATCAACTCTGTATAAATAGCAAAGTTGGTCATTGAGAATCGTTGGATTACAACAACTCATTATACCTTATGAAGACACCATTGAGATTTCTCCTGACACATGGAGGAGTGGAAACTCAAGTGTCTTTCCTAGTGGAACTTAAGAGAATATTCTCTTATTCTAACAAAAGCAATACACCCTAGATTTTGAGCTCTTTTTAATAACCCGCCCCGCCGGCTGGGGTTTTTAAAGGGTAAAGAGCCGTAAATTCTTTCTTTTCGGTATTTCCATAAAGCTTTTAATCATAGGTAGAGAGATACTAAGGAATTTTAATATTATATTACCATAAAAAATAAAATATTATAGTCCCCTCCTCCTCTATTAATTCATCCCATCATGAGGAGAGAGCTATTTAAGATGCAACATGACCCCATCTTTCTTTAATTGAGAGCACACCACAATAGAAAGGGAATGGGGGAGATATGGACAAAGGATAGAGAGAATGATTCCCAAAATTAAAATGAGGGAAGATGAGTGGAATTAATCGAAGCTTACACCTTTCCTTTTTGATATATGGAGACGCTTTTTCCCTCTTCTTAAAGATTTTTGAGAGGAGGAGAAGAGGGATTCAAACACCTTAAATGGAGAAAAATAAATCTTGACACAGGAGGAAAGGACATGAAATATGGTAGATCAAGAAGAGAAAAAAGACCACACAAAGGGGTAGACGAAATTTAGAGAAGAATAAATTGTAAAAGAGAATTATTCTAATGCATGGGCAATGACAACACCTCAAGATACTGCCCCAAATCCACTTGTTAATTATTTATTCATTCAAAATCCCACATAATCATGAGAAATTTATATGGAGATAAGAATCACTTACAAAACCATAACCTATAGCATGATCATAGGAAACTTATATAAATCTAGTAAAATTCAATCCTTAATGACCTCTCTATTCCTTAAAATAGTTTGCTCCTCTTTATCTCGCATCTGCACAGTAGGAATTAAGGACTCTAAAGGTTAAATGAGCTACCTTATTTTGTACCCATGTTGTCTTTTAAATAAGCCAATGCTTAAAGTTTTAAAGGATGCCCCTGAGCTTAAAGTTTTAAAGGATGTTATGCTTAAAATGAAAAGGGAGGGAATAGAAGGGTTTGATGCTATACCTTAAATTAAAAAAGGAGGGAATAAAAAAGGGCTATTAACAACTATTAAGGAGAGGGCTATTACGTCTTAATATGAATCCCTTTTATAGAAGGGTAATTTTAAGGGCACTACCTACTAATGCCTATGCCTATTAGATAAGCGAACCTGACCAGCCTTTGACCCTGAAAAGCTTTCCTACCTTATATAAGAGAGGGCACTTAAAACCCAACAAACCACCGCCCCCCATATTTTGCCTTTAAAACCCCTCATGTTTAAAAGGGCCTTTGCCTTTGCCTTTGCCCTTTAAATGTGGGGGTGGGGGAGAGGGATTATCTTCTTGAATAAGTGTTTTGAATTTATCAAATTATACCTAATTTACATCACACATGACCCATTGTAGCCTGATTCAAGTTCACTTGATACCAAAAACTTACAACATAAATCTACACCTATCCCGATGACACCATGAAGAGATTTACCCAAACTTATTCCAGAATAATAATTCAAAATTAAATAAATTAGAAAGAAGTTAAAAACTCACAAGAAATCATGCACATAGAACACACAAGATTTACCCCAATTCACCCAACATGGGCTACTCCAACAAACAAGGGTCACACCTCCTTTTCTATTATTGTTCACTCCTTGCCTGTAATGAGACATTACAATCAATATTAAAGGAAACTCTTACAACCCTAAACCACAATGTGGTATTAGAATACTGTGGGCACAATACCATGGGCTAAAACCATCCATACCCACCAATCATAGGAATCCCTAAAATTGCTCCGAAAAAAAGGGGACCCAAAAAAATTTTCCACCTTTGGTACATAACTAAAGTATATTACATCATTGGGTCATGTAAAAGTACCACCTTTGGTACATAACTAGATTAGGAGTTTACTATAGAGTAAAGTTAGTTAGTTACTTCAAGTATTGTAATAAATGCACAACTATTAATATGCAAGTTGTACATGTGCATGTGGTCCACATGTACATGAGTCTTAGGTAGAGTAAGGGCCAAGGAATCTGTCTTCCTATATAAAGGCCTCATAGTGAGTGTTTTTAGTAGTAGTAGAAAATATAGTCTGAGTAGTAGTAGTAAATATAGTGTGGGTAGTAGTAGATATAGTGTGGTACAATGTAGTCCTTTCATATTCTTTCATATTATTTCATGGAGTGTTCATGTCCTCCATTATGTAGCATTGTACTATTTTTGTCACTCTCATTAATGGTATATTTCTAAGTTATTTGTAGATGTTCATCTCATTATTTTCCTACATATTATTGTGCCATTAGTTTATAGTTATCTCAGATTAATTATCTTACATCTTGTGGCTGTACTACCTCCCATCAAAAGCTAACAAAATCCACCACCAAAGAGAATAAGAGTCTCTTAGATTTTTTTCCTTGCTCATTGAACTAAATTTATTTTCCACATTAAAGAGAAGAGTGATCCTATCAAGGTATGGTCAAAATTACATGATTTATCTAGAAAACTTAATACTAATAATGTCACAACATATTCATTTGCTAATGTTCACATGACACTTGATGAAGTGGCACCTAATGATATGGTATTCCATATAATACCACACGATGATATGATACATGACAACATGACATTCCATATAGTACCCCTTACTAACATGGTAGGTGATGCAACACTTGCTAGCATGGTCCATGATGACATGGAATAGAATGACACAATGGGGATTGGCATGATAAGTGTTGATATGGTAGATGATGATATAACAGGGGTTAACATGTTAACAACTGATGTGGTTGGTATATCACCACATGACAGGTATATATATGATTTTGACCAATCACATTTTACCAAATCATGATACCCAATGACCATATAGTCACATAGTTACCAACAAACTTGGTGAAGCATAGATTTTGGAGTGAATTAGAACGTGATAAATGGTGTAGTATGATTTTTATATTGAAAAATAAATCAATTTATGATAAGTGGAATAGTCTTATTTTCTAGTAGTTTACCCAATGGCTTGCATAATCAACACCCATATGGTAGCCCCTTCTTTCAAATTATGACAAGTGGTGACACCTCATTAGTTGGTATGTTGTATAGTTAGCATTTAGTTGGCACCCTCGTAGCCACTCATAAATAAATATGTGGAGGTCTCCTATTCATTGTAATAATAGAAAGAAAAATTAATTTATTAAAGGTTTTGAGGTATTTTGTGTGATTTTTGGGATAAGCTTCCAAGGGCCATAAATTTTGCATAAGGAAATATTTTGAATTTTTTTAAATCACATGGTTTTTCAAAATATATATATTGGTAGTGTGATATTTTAACAAATACATGAAGTATTTTATATTTTTCTATTAAATTTATAGATTAACACGTACTCTTATTGAATTCCAAACTATGCCACTTGAAAAATCAAGATTGAAGCTTTGTACAAAGCTAGGTGTTCCTCAAATATGTGAATGAGGAACCTTTAGAGATTGACTACAAAGAGAGGAAGTAATTGTATAGGGATAAGAAGGATGAGTCTCATGGTCTGATAGCTCTTCATTTTGACAAGATCTATGACACTCATTTTACTAGCACCATAGATCCTAAGCAACTGCTTGAAAAAATCTATTGATCATGTGATTGCATTAGTTGTACATAGGATAGAATGTTAGAGGTAAAGTTTTCTACTTTGACTATAGATTATTTTGATATTATTTATGAGTATATCAATTGGTTCAATAAATTAAAATATAGAATATGGACTGCTAAAGGGATTCCAAAGGTGATAGGAGAAGTATAGGATGTTGTGGCTGAGGAGAAATATATTGAGCTACTCAATATTATCTTCAAAAATGTTTTGGAGATATGAGATAGTTTTCATTGTGTTTGAGATGATTCATGTCTTTTTTTCAACTTCTTTGTGACCAATTGATTAGGTGTTCAAATATCTTCTTCATCTTCAAGCTTGATGACAGAGGCATAAGAATAATTCTTTCATCACTCTGGCTCATTAAAAGTGGTCAAAGCTCAAAATGATAAGAAGCTAAATCAAAATAAAATAAATTCCAAGAAGCTCTTTAAAAACCCAACATGTGAGTTTTTTAAGAAGGAAGAACATAAAGCAAAATTTTGCTAGATTTGCATCAAGAATATCGAGGAAGAAACAACAAAGAGGGGTGTTGATATTGCTTTATTCTTTGTACACATTGAGGATAATCATGATGGTGAAACATCACAAGCTCATGTAGTTACTAATCTAGCATATTGAACATCTACCTTTTATAAGAAGTGGATTATATATTCAAGGGCAACAAGGCACATGATAAAGCATAAACATGTTCTTTGGGATTATAACACATTGCATTCAAGGGAGTGTGTTCCCATTGGAGATGACTCCTTTTTATAGGTGTCAAGCTATGGAGAGTTTAGTATAGGATATCCTTCTTTTGAAGAAGTCTTCATATTCCTAGTGTTACTCATAATTGTTTGTCTACCTATCACATAACTCATATGAACACAAAGATAGAATTATATCCTTATCATTGGGTAATCAAGGACTTAGACAATGAATTAAAGATAGATGCTTCTAGTTATTATGACAAGTCAAATCAAAGTATAATCTAGGGGAAAGATTGACTCCTTTTGTTTCTTCTTCTTAGAAGAAATATTTTGTGGCTATGGTGACTCATGTAGATGATAAGAGTCAAGAATGGTACCAAAAACTTGGATACCTTAGTTATAGATCATTAAAATACATGAGTCATTGTTAGATGGCCATTAGACTTCCTCATATTTCTCGTTTGATTTATGTATGCAAGGATGCATTCTAGGGAATAATCATAGGGAGACCTTTCCAAAAGGGATACCAAGACATTTTACACGTCCCTTGGAGATCATACATAGTGATATATGTAGATCCATGGCTACACCATTTATTTTTAGAAATAGATACTTCCTTCCCTTTATTGATGATTTCTCTAAATGTGTAGGGTTCTATACTACTTGTACTAATGATGAGGCCTTTGAAAAATTTGAGGCCTTCAAGACACTAATAGAGAACCAACTAGAGAGGACGATCAAGTTTATTAGGTCATATAGGGGTGGTGAATACATGAGGAATGCCTTTCCTGATTTTTTGACTCTTTATGGTATGGCATTCCGGAGTATTGTTAATTATACCTTAGAGCAAAATAGGGTAGCTAAGATGAAGAATACAGTAAACGTGCAGATGACTTATTGTAGGAGTCATGCCAAAGAGATAAAAAATAAATTTTAGGGTGAGGTAAATCAAAGCATAAAAATACCAAAGTTAGGTATTTTAACTAAAAAAGATTGACTCTTTAAGACCTTCATTTAGTCCCATCTTCAAGACAAACACATGTACAAAATTTACATAGATGAGATCCTTAAAAATAATAATTTTTAATGAGGTAGTCAACCAACCATTATTACTATTATCAAATTTAAATTAATAGCATCCACTAACCACATAAACAAATAAAATATAAATTCTTTAAAGATAGTTTTTTAATAAAGACCTTAACCAAGTATTATAACCAATATTAAACCTAAAACTACATACATTACACCTTAAACATTGATTTTATTAAGCATGTCACCAATGGTGTTATCTATAGTGTTATTTCCTCAACAATATCTTTATAAATTCAAAACTCTATCCATAGTCTCATATTTTATGGGTACAAGTATAAATATTAGGCAATCTTAACATAACCTAGGACTGGTAGCTGATGGATTTATCTTTAGTTTATTATAAGATGCTTAGCCAAAATTAGAGGTAATTCCACTAATTTATAATTGAAAGCTAATTAGTTTGTCGTTTTGAGTGTTAGAATATAAAAAATATATATAAATGTTGATATGCCAAATAAGATTGGAGAATAAAATTCTTGAGTTGGATAAAGAATCATTTTGGTACATGTCCTAGTCTCAAATTTTTCTAACTGCATACTGAGTTCAATCACGTAAGCATTATGACAGAAGTTTGCAATGTGATATGTCATGTATATGATGAAATCTAATTAAATATTGAATTAAAAAAACATAATGATGAAATTAATAACTTATTCATTATTCATGAATGAAATAATTTATTCTAAATTTTGGTCTCTATACATAAACATGAAGTCCAAAATTTTATTGTAAAAGTATTTATTTTTAAATATGTTTATAACATATATTTTTTTAATTGAGTGATTTATAACATATTTTAAAGCTCAAGATGTTATGTTATATAATTTAATTTTAATATTTACACAAAAAAATTTGTAAATATCCGCGTGATGTAAGGACGCCCCTTACATCATCGGTGATGTGACCTAGATTCAATCCTTGCGACAGATATGTATAAAAAATATTTCTAAAAAAAATTGTAAATAATATTTAAGCTAATTATATTTTTAAACATAATTAAAACTAAATAACCCAAAGTGTTATTTTGTAATGATTTGTATGCGAAGCTAAAATTATATGTAAACCAATATTTTGTTTAAAGCAATCTCACTTTTAAAGTTAACACACTCATAACTAACGTAATGGTGATAAGAATGGTAAACCATCACATAGATTTATAGAGTTTGTTATTGATTATAGAGTGCATCTAAATAAATCTTTAGGATATTGTAGATTTCTAAAACCATTCTTATCTCAAATTGAAGTCTTGAACCTTCTAATATCTTTATTCCAAATGATAATTTTAGAGCTGGATTAGAAGTCCCTACTTTCGATAATGCTCTCCATCCGACAACATAATAAATGTGGCAGCTCTGATTAGAAGTCCCTACTTTCGACCATCACAAAGACACATTAATCTGGATGAACACTTTGAACAGAGTTTTCTCACTTTCTTTATATATATTAAGAATAATTTTTCTTTATAAGCACCAGTGGTCTAGTGGTAGAATAGTACCCTGCCACGGTACAGACCCGGGTTCGATTCCCGGCTGGTGCAAAGTTATATGTTTTACTTTTACCCCACGCACGCAAAACTTGTATCATTTAAGATGGAAAATAAAATAATACTAAAATCTTAATATCGACCTGCCGGATTCGAACCAGCGACCTAAGGATTCGATCACGACATATGCTATCCCAGTACACTCCACTCTACCAACTGAGCTAAGGCTGAACGAAAAGATTGTACCAGCATTCCCTTTTTATGTTTCCCGAACTTCTATTTTTATAATTTCTATCACACCCTTTAATATTTAAAACACTTTAAATGTTGGAGTTTGTTTCTTCTACTCACTGCTTAAGACTCATAAGCCATCTCTTATAGATAGAACCATTTGTTCTAATAACAGGTTGATGCTTGAAATAACATATGGATTCATCATGTTCTTGCATCAATGTTTCTAAAATGAAAATAAAAAATAATTATGGATTTTCTTTATAAGAAAATTATAGATTCTTTTATATGGCAACATAAGAAGATGATGATCCTTTATAAATCATTTTAAAGATCACCACCTTAAATTCAAGTTATATGATAAGATGTTCTTTATGTATGATATTCTGTAAAGAGATTCATTTGAATGGTCTTTAGAAGTTGATCAAGGTTGCTTAAAATTGAAGGAAGTGCTATCCTTAGGTACTTATATTGACAAGGATAGCATTTTTTTTAAACCATTTATTATTAATCTCATGCTTTTAGAGTAGGTTTTGGAGCTATGATCATATAAGATGATCATCCAATTGCATACGAGAGTCAAAAGCTTAAACTACATGAGCAAATCAAATTTGTTTATCATAAGAAAATGCTTGCAATAATGCATGCTTTAACAAAATGGAAGTAATATCTAATTGGTAGCAAGTTTTCAATTCAAACTAACCATAATAGCCTTAAATATATACTCGAATAGAAAACATTAATAACTGAAGAACAAAAATTGATGGCTAAAATTTAATCAATTGATTTTGAAATCCTACATAAGAAAGGTAAAGATAACTAGGTCATCAATGCCTTATCTAGAAAGGATGAAGAAGCAATCATGTATGCAATATCAATAGTCATTCTAGAATGGATTAAAGATGTGCAAGTTGAATATGTAAAAAGTAATGAGAGTCAAGAAATCATTAAAAATATTGAGGAACATGCACAATTTACATGGAAAAATGATACCTTATGGATCAATAATCATATATATCTACCTCAAAATTCAAAATTTATACTAAAAGTTCTTACAGATAGTCATGATTCTATAAATTCAGGACATGTTGGTTTTTTTAAATCATATTATGATGCTTGACAATCATTCTTTTGGAGAGATATGTAAAAGGACATTCGAATGTATGTGGTTGAGTGCATTACATGCCAAAGACAAAAAAGTGAGCATGCCACATACCTAAGACTTATACAACCATTACACATACCACAATCAAAGTAGGAAAAAATTTCCATGGATTTTATTAATGGCTTATGTGTATCTAAGGATATGATAGAATTTTTGTGGTGGTGGATCATCTCATAAAGTTTACCCATTTCATTCTAATGAAGTGTACTTGTTCCACATCTCAAGTGGTAGAAAAATTTATCAACCATTTTTATAAGCTTCATGGGTTTCCAAAGGTAATCATAAGTGATCATTGATCCATTATTTACTAGTAATTTTTAGAAATAATTATACCAACAAATAGGGATCTTGCAAACAATGAGTTCAACATATCATCCTCAAACCGATGGATAAATAGAGATTGTAAATAAATGCTTAATTTGCTACTTACAGTATTTTATATCAAATAACCCCTAAAAATGACTTAAATGGTTACCTCCATCTCAATGGTGGTATAACATAACTTATCATACATAATCCAAAATGACTCCCTTTGCTACATTATATGGTTATGAACCCCTATGAATTAAAGACCTTGTGCTTAATCAAGTAAAGGTTCTAGTTGTACATGATTATCTTGAAGAATCCAATGTAATTGTACATGTCTTAAAGATTAACTTGGAACATGTTAAAAATAGGATAAAGCAACAAGATGATAGTCATCATTCAAAATGTGAATTCCAAGAAAATGATTGGGTTTTTATGCATCTTCATCCATAGAAGCAACCATCTCTTAAGAATAGTGGAAAGAATTTAAAGTTGTCCCCTAAATATTATGATCCTTATTGTATTAGAATGAAGATCATTCCTATTACCTATGCTCTTGAACTTCCAAAAGATGGTTTCATTCATGATTTTTTCATGTTTCATACCTAAAACAAAAATTGAGTACCCTTACTCCAGTTCAAACTAAGCTCCCAATATTGGATGAGGAAGGTTGACTTATACTTGAACCTAAAGGTATTTTAGATACCCATACATGGTCCTTACATATTCAAGACACCACTATATATCTAATTAAGAGGAAAGGCCTTTCTTAAGAAGAATATTTATGGGAATCTCACTTCATATTTTCTCATCCTTCCACTCCTATGCTTGAGGGTAAAGTATTCTTAGCTGGAAGGACTTGTTGTGAACCATTTTGTCTATCCATAAATGGCATCTACAAGCTATATAAACTGGGTACTTACCCTTAGCCAAGGACATCCATTCATAGAATAATTATTTAATATAATATATAACAAAGATATTTATTTGAGCACATCTACCATTGAGTGGGTCTGTGACCATGTCCTCATCTATGATGGGAGGCACCTTTCAAGCAAAAAAATTAAGTGATAGTAGCCCTATAGAATGTTATATACATATACACACCTTGTAGTTCCTTCTAGATCCAGGCCATCTAGTCTAGTAATGCATGTACTATCTAGTCATCTTTGGCTCCTCTTGATACAATGAAATATCTAGTTGTCATCGTATCTTGATTTGTAGTCATATGCTAGATGGCCTATTTCATCCCTAAAATATGCCCTACCATCCAGTCTTGCTCTATCGTATATATCATTTCCTTTGTTTGTGTTATCACTAGCATAACCTTTAGGATCTCCATCTACCCTATTAGGGTATCCTACTCTACCTCAATGGTAGATAGACATGATCTACTCAGACTTGCATTGCTTGTCATGCTCATAGGTAAATCTAGGATTAGAGGTCCTATTATTGCTACTACCACTACCTGTGTTTGAGCCTCTCACTATTGCCAATACTTCCTATACCAATGCACCAAAATTAGCACTACATGATATGCCCTACTAGGTCTCCTTAACTTAATTGGTTGTGCTTTAGTGATTATTAATCTCCTCAAATTGATGGTCTGGTACCATCACCAATAGTCATTGAACATAACAAGATTATCACTCTTAGATTTTGGTATGATTGGATCTTCAAGGTATCCCCTACCATGCACCAAACTGATCAACCACATGATCAAAATACATTAGCCCCATTGGAAATCTTATGTCATGATCAAGGTATTCTTGGATTCAATTACAAGGTATTATCACTACGAATCATGATGAACAAAGTCTATAATTTATTAATATCATGTGATTAATTCTAATTAAAATTAAATATCAAGGATATGATATTGCTCATGAAAAAAAAATCTTATAGTTTTTTGTCTATGCATAAAACTTGACATGGTCTAAAATTTAATACGTTATAAACATTTATTGAAAATATTTTAAAATAATATTGTGGTGGCCATAAAAGATGAACAGTGTGTTCGGATCATTGTGGCGACTATCGATTCTAACAACATATTTTAAACGCTTATTTGATTAAATACAAATTTTCAAGATACTATAGTTTATACTTGTAAAATATAGTGTTCATCTTAATGTAGAAAATATTTTAAACAAAATTTAATACACTTATATATTTAAGTATAAGAAAAAATGTGTGATCCAAAGTAAATTGGTAATTATTTTTATTTGAATTATCATTTAAAATAATTTAAATCTAGTAATTATTTTAATTATAACACAAGATAGATTATAAGTAAAAAACTAGGCTAGTACATACATATTCAAACTACATTAGATATCATCAGATTAAGACAAACAAAATTAGGATCAAAAATCAAAGCTTGCTCATGGGAGATGAAGAATTGAGTTGAATGGTAGAGACGTTTTTCGCAGGACTGCCCAAACTGCCGAACTCGTTTCGGCCATATCTCACTCATCCGAACTCGGATTGAGCTAAAATTTTGAGGGTAGATGCCTGAAAAACCCTAGAACGTCTCCACCAATTTTCATATCATTTGGAGCAACACAGATCCTAGCGCATCCCTATGTGTGAACGATATATTTGGCAAGCGGCTATGCGAGGGTTTCATCCGGGTTGAGTGCAAGCGGCTCCGGAGGTTGGTTTTTAGGGCCTTCGGGCCCTAGCGGCCAATATTTTTGTGGTTTATGCTCAATATTTTAGCAAGAAATGTTGCAGGGGATACAATATGGGTTAGAAATTTGTCTTTCAACGGATCATACTGTGAACTTGAGTGACAACGGCTTCCAATTTGCTGCACAAAAGAAAAGTGAAAACCATACCTTTCCACGACGTCTAGGGCAAGGATTAAAGAGACCACAAAATAAGTTTCAAGCGGTTGATCAAAAAATGGCTCATATCTCAAGTGAATCTGGTGCTAAGGTGCACCCACAAAATAATTCTCTTGTGAAAACCCCTGTCAAGGGTAAGAATTTTGAAGACTCGGTCCCAAAAATGAATTTTAGGGATGCCCTTCGTGGTGGACAGCCTCGGCCCAATGCTAATATCAATATTAGGGCTTCTCATAAACCTCTAAGAATGCCTAAGATTGATCCCAAGAAAACAGAGTCAAGATGTCTTAAAGTGGTGATGGAACTCCTATTGTTAAGCTTGATATGGGTAACATTCAGATCGGCATTGAAGATTTAGAAAAAAGAGGACTAATTTGTCGGTTCGTGGGTTTTCGTCCGAGTCTATCCGCTTTCAAAGTCTGGGCTGCAAAAAGCTGGAAAACTAAAGGTGAGTTACAAATCTCTATTTATCCAAATGGTTATTTTCTTGTTTTATTTGCTAATAATGAAGATAGAGAGAAAACTTTTCAAGGGGGTCCTTGGTTTTTGGGAAGGGCAGGGCTTTTCATGAAGCCCTGGCATACTAAATTTAAAGCCGAAGAAGAGATGCCTTCTATAGCTCCCGTGTGGGTTAGACTCTTTGGCCTCCCTATTGAATTTTGGAATCCTACTATTTTTTCTTCAATTGGAAACTCTTTAGGAACTTTTATGATGATTGCTGATTGTACTCAAAATTTTGAACATATTATTTATGCTCGAATTTGTGTTTTAATGGATTTTGACAAACCCCTACCTAAAAATATCACATTACAATTTGGGGAAGACACTTGGGAGCAAGTAGTGGACTATGAGAACATTCCTTTTCGTTGTAGAATTTGCCATGAATATGGTCATTTGGCAGTGCTTGCCCAAATAAAATTCCTGATCAAAAGAAAGAAGATATAAACTCAGTAGGTTTCCAAATACCTAAGAAGAAGAACACTAAAAAAAAACCAGTAATGAAGGATCAATCAAAGTCATTTGCTAATATGTTTGAAATCCTTTCCACAAATGATGTCCCAAGTGAGGAAGAGGAAATAATGGAAACTGAAATCTTAGAAACACAGTTTAAATATGAAGGAAAGAACTCAGAGACAAACCAACAAATCAAAGGTTTTCAACGAGAAAAAAAAGGAGAAAATTTACACAAGAAAAACAATATTTCAAATGTCAAAACTTCAAATAATGCGGGTCCCAATATAGACTCCATTGAACCATCTAGTAAAATTTTGGCTGTGTATGAGCATTCTTCAAGGTTAGAAGCCATCTCGAGATTCAATTGGAATAAGTCAAGAAACAAGGAAAAAAAATTGAAGATGGATTCTAATCAAAAAGTAGGTCGCAAGACCAATCAATATCATATGGTAAAAGAAGGTGAAAAGCTTGTAGAGGAAGGTAAGATTAATGCCCTTCCCAACATTTTTAGCCCTGGTATTAATGAAGATCATCACTTGGAATATTAGAGGACTCAAAGGGAGTCTTTCAAAACAAAATGAAATTAGAAGAATGATTCGGATAAATCATCCACATCTTGTTTTCCTTCAAGAAACAAAAATGTCAATGGAGGATATGGACTTAATTGCCAATAAAATTTGGCCAGTTGGAAAAGTGGTTTCCCTCAGTTCCCAAGGGACTTCGGGTGGCATTGCTTGTCTTTGGGACCCAAAAGAGGTAGTTATTCACCATATGGTTGGCCAGTTGGGGTTTGTTGGCTATAGCTATTCAAAGTAGACATTCCAACCAGATTATGCTCTGCATTATTGTTTATGCCCCGACTTCTTTGGAGGAAAAAAGAAGACAGTGGAAGGATATTACTCATATTATCTCTCATTTTCCTAAAGCTTGGATCTTGATCGGAGGAGATTTCAATACCATCCTCTCTCTGGATGAGAAAAAGGGGGAAATAGAAATTTGGACAAAAGTACTTGACCTCATGAGCGAATATATTGCAAACCTCCATCTTGTGGATATCCAACCGAGATAATGGCCTTATGACTTGGTCTAACAGAAGGCAAGGCTTAGCTTGTATAATGGAGAGATTGGATAGGTTTTTGCTCTCTAAAAATTTCTTAATCCATGGTCACATTCCTAAAGTGAAGACTCTTAATAATGCTTGGTTCAGATCATTGGCCAATCATGGTGGAAATGTGGAAAACCAATGTGAGTTTCTCTCCTTTTCATTTTCAATTAATGTGGCTTAGAGACATTTCCTTCAGACCTCGTGTGCAACAATGGTGGAAGGAAGGTAAACCTAGGCATGGGACTAAGATGTTCTGTTTTGCCAAAAGACTGCAATACATTAAATCCAAAATCAAGACTTGGAGCTGGAAAGAGTTTGGGGATGTTCATAAAAAAAAACATGAAGTTATTGCTCATCTTGAAAATTTGAATAAGAAAATCCGTTTAGATGGCCTCACGAGAGAAGAGAAGTGCGAGATGAAATTAAACTCACAACTCGGTTAGAGGAATGGGAAAAAAGAGAAGAAATCTTATGGAAGCAAAAATCTAGAATTCAATGGCTCAAAGAAGGAGATCGAAACACAAATTTCTTCCACAAATCTCTTCTAGCTCGAAGATCTCACAACTTTATTTCTTCCTTAAAATCAGATTCTGGAGATGTTGTTTATACTTGGGATGGCATGAACTCTATTGTTGTTGATTACTTTTCCAATATTTTTGTTGCTACTCCTCTTGACTCGGCTTCTCAACAAAATGTTCTTCAAGCAATCCCTTCTCTTATCACTTCGAGGAGAACTCTATTTTGGCTTGCTCCTGTTACTATCAATGAGCTTCAACAAGTAGTTTTTAAAATGCAAAAAGGGAAAACCCCAGGTCTTGATGGTTTTCCTATTGAGTTCTACCAAGAGTTATGGGATATCCTTCATGTTGATTTATTAGAGGTGGTGGAAGAAGCCAGGAAATCCAAAGAAATTTTGAAGGTTATCAATAAAACTTATATTACTCTTGTTCCAAAAGCTCAAGAGGTTGATCATATCTCGGCTTTTAGACCTATTGCTTTATGTAATGTTCTTCTCAAAATTATTACTAAAATCATGGCGAGAAAGGTTGAAGCCTCTTTTGCATAAGATTATTTCCCCAGAGCAAGGGGGATATGTGGAAGGACGTCAAATAGTAGATGAGATAGTTCTTGCTCAGGAAGCCATCCATTCCATGGATATGCAAAATTCTCCTTCTATGTTCATCCGGTTAGACTTATCCAAAGCTTATGACGAGTGGATTGGCACTTCCTTATCAAAGTTTTGAGGCAATTTGGTTTCTCTAAGGATTGGATGGATTGGATTATGGGATGTATCTCTTCGGTTTCCTACTTAGTTCTTATCAATGGCAGTCCTTCTCGGTCTTTCCCTGCTTCCAGAGGTATTAGGCAAGGTGACCCGCTATCCCCTTATTTATTCATCATTCTTGCTGAATGCTTGGGTAGGACTATAACCAAAAAGAGGGAAAACAAAACCCTTGAGGGAGTTACCATTGCTCATGGAGCTAGACCTATCTCTCATCTTCAATTTGTGGATGACTCTACCCTTTTAGGTAAAGCTACGGTTAAGGAAGCTTCTAATATTAAGCAAATCATTAGTTGTTTTTCTAAGGCTACTTGGGCGGTTGATCAATGAAGACAAATCTAAAGTTATTTTCTTTCACTACTCTGCTAGACGAGGAATCCATGGTCTTGGATAAATTAAGATATAAGAAGACCTCTCTTCCAATCACTTATTTAGGTATTCCCATAAATATTCAAAGGCAGAAAAATAAATATTGGAATTGGTTGTTGGACAAAGTCAAGAAGAAAATTGGAAAGTGGACCAACAAGTGGCTTTCTTACGGGGGTAGAATCACCTTGGTAAAATCAGTCCTTCAAGCTATTCCTATTTATGTTTCTTCCATTTTGAATATCCCAAAGGTTGTTCTTCGAGAATTGGATCAAATCGGTCATCGTTTCCTTTGGAGTGGTACTAAGGAGAAAAGAAAATGGGCCTTGGTGAAATGGGATACTTTATGTCTTCCTAAGAGTGAAGGGGGTTAGGATTCCGGTCTTCAATTAATAACAACAAAGCTTTAGCTGCTAAATTATATTGGAGGATGTTGCATAACCCCAATGCTCTTTGGGCCAATAATCTCCATGCTAAATATCTTGAGAACAAAAGTCCTGAAGACCTTGTTCGCTATCAACTTCCTACCAAAGGTTCTCCCATTTTAGCGAGTTCTTAAGGCTGGTGAGGATTTGATAAAGAAAAAATTATTTTGGATCATTCATAATGGTCAACATGCAAATTTTTGGACAGATTCTTGGGATGGTCACAAGCCTTTGATAACTCGGTTTCCCGATTGGAGGCCTTGGATGGAGGAGCTTCACCGAGCTAATTGGATAAAGGTGGCTAATTACTGTCGGTACCATCTTGGTAATTCAAAGGTTGGTAGATATTGGATCCCTATTGAGGACTGGCCTATTCAAATCCCAGAAAGGCAAAGACAAGATATCCAAGGCATCCTTCATATGAGATCCCTCTCTTGGTCCCATGAAAAAGATTGTTTTGGATGGAACGACACTACTAAGGGTGAGTATTCGGTTGCTCAAGGTTATTTGACCTTATGCCATAATAATCCCAACCATTCTTCGACATATTTTCTCAATTGTGGGCTCAAAAGCTCCGGCCTAAGGTGAGGTTCTTTAATTGGCTTTTATTGCATCGTAGGGTGCTTACTTGGTGAGCAACTTATGAAGCGTGGTTTTCATGGCCCTTTTAGATGTGAAATGTGTGAAGAGAATGTAGAAAATATCAACCATATTTTTATTGAGTGTACTTTAGCCTACGAGCTATGGAGGAGAATGGCAACTTTACTTGGCTTACGGTGGTCCAATTTTTTCACTTTTGAACAGACTTTGGAGGGATTGGCCTAATCAAGAGGGTGTTGATCATTTTATTAGGCGAGTTAGTTTGGATGGGTTCTACCATTCTTCTTTGGAATATTTGGAATGAAAGGAACAACCAAATTTTTAATCAAGATAGGAAGGATATTCACTATATTTGGCAAAAGACCATAGCCAACTTAGTTGAATCGAGTCCATCATCTCCTTAATCACCCCCAAAACTCCCACCAAATATGGGATCAAGTGATGCAAATATTGAAGATTAAACCTTCTAAGGGCAACCAACTTAAAGGGAATGTGAGTATTAGTAAGATGGATAGGACTAGAAATTGGCAACCTCCTCCTAAGGATTTTGGAAAAGTCAATACTGATGGAGCCTCTAGAGGGAACCCTGGAAAAGCCGAGTGTGGGAGGAATTGGTAGACTTTCGAGATGGCTCCCTGGTTTTTACTTTTGCTTGAGAATTTGGGTATTCTTTCCAATAACCTTGTTGAGGGGTATGGTATCCTTAGAGGCCTTCGGGAGGCTACTAAGGTTGGATGGGAAAAGGTGTTAGTTGAGTCTGACTCTCAACTTATGATTAATCTCTTGAAGACTCCTTCTAAGAATCATAAGGTGGATTGGAGAATAAAAAGAATTATTGAGAAGATTCGGTTAATCCGGATGGGATTTTTGAAAGTTGATTACAATCATGTGGTCGAGAGATCAAAACAAGAGTGTTGATGCTTTAGCTAATTGGGCTTTGGACAAAGGTGATCTTACTTGTTATGGCCACCCTCCTATATGGTGGGCTTCTCAAATTAGGGAAGCTCTTCTTTCTATCATTTCTTTGGATGGCTCCAGTTATGAAGGTACCTAGTTTCTTCTTGTTTTTTTTTTTTGTTTCTCTTTGGTTCATTCAGTTTTTTTAGTTCCCTAGCTCATTCTATTCTTTATTTTGTTTCCTCTGTTGATTCTTGCATTAATAGTCTTCTGGTCTAGATAGGTCATTGTTTTGTTCATTTTTTTTCTTTTGTCTTCTTTGTTTTTTTGTTTAGTTTTTTAAGGTGGGTGGGTTCTTTTGTTTTGTTTTGTTTTTGTGTTCTTTGTGTTGTTTTTTGTTGTTCTTGTGTTTTTGTTGTTTTGTTTTTTTTTTATGTTTTTTGTTATTGTTCTTGTGTTTTTTTCGTTCTTGTTCTTGGGTTTCTCTTTGTTTGTGTTATTTCATTTTTTTATGTGTGAGTGTTTTCTATGTTTTTTGTTTTTGTTTATTGTCTGTTGTTGGTTGTTTTTTTTTATTTTATTTATTTTATTTATTTTATTTTTTAGGTTTTGGTTGTGTTTATTTTTCATGTTTTTTTGGGTTATGTCTTTGTAGTGTTCTGTTGTTTTTGTCTTGTTTGTGTTTTGTTATGTGGTTCTTGTGTTTTTCTATGTGGTTTGTGTTGTGGTTTCTTTTATCTTATTGTGCGTGTTTGGTTGTGCTTTTGGTTTTGACACACTCAAGGAGCATGTTTTTTATTTTATTTTATTATTTTTGTTGTTATTTTCTTTTTTTAATTTGGTTTTGTGTGTTTGTTTGCTCCTTGAGTATATAATTTGGTTTTGACCCTTATTTATTGTTTGATTTTTCTTGAAAATTTGAATTTATTTTTGGATACACATGCATGCCAAAGTATATAAGTACTTGTTATCAATTAAATAAATTAAAATTTATGGACCATATTTGTTTGATTAGGAATATATGTATAAAAGTGTATTACATATCAATGTTGTAATACAAAATAATATATCATTTTTATATTTAGAAGCATTTAAAATATATTTAACCAACCTAAGATGGAAGTTAGCATACAATCAATCATTCACTTTTATGATAAATACCAAGTCCTTTTAGATAGGTGCTTTGCAAGTATAGCATGATTATACATTGGTGTAAGGAAAAAATAATACACTTAAAAGTAGTACTACATTAACAAATGGGTCTTTAACAGCTAAACAATATAGCATACACATCATCAAAAGGGTCCATTTATGATTAAATACTTTAAATATTCCCATGATGTTGGAGAATAATGCACATATATTCATGTATTTGGGATGTGTGCATTCCTAATGAGTATGCATCTATATCCCAAAATAGGATTTTTAAACTAATAAAAATGTGTATAATCAATAGATCTCTCCCATGTAAAATAGAAGGGAGTCTATAGTTTTGTAATAATTCACCAAACCAAACTATTTATAATGAGGAAAAGCATGATAAATATCTCTTAAGTAGAATGGAGGTAATTATCAACTTCATCCTTTTGGAATAACACATCAATCAAATATCTCAATAATGTGTATAATCATAATAGATCTATCCAAAGTATCCTAGATGATATTTTCCCTTTTATAATAGAGCATCTATTCAACATCCCATGTCGATAATCCTAAATAAATTATGGATGCATCAAATACAAATGAAAAACAATCAAAATGAAGGTGGGTACACGCATTCATGGGTTTGAAACTCCTAAAGGGTTTGAGATACAATAAAATATACACACATAATAATGAGATATTATAAAAATCAAGGCATGCAATAAAATCCATATATCACTTATCCATCCTCACAATAATTATATAATCCCATAGTTGGAAATAATTTGCTTTATCCAACTACCTCTTCATCAAACCCTCATTATATCACTAGTTGACCAACACGATAGCTAACAATGGCATCAATAATTAAATTCAAAAAATAAGCTAACAAGGTCTAATAAATGGGAATATAAAGGTAACATGATTTTTCATAGGTATTAAATCTTATACATATCCAAGTAGGTAGTCTAGCATAGCAAGATATAGACCATGAAAGAACATGACCATATCAACCCAATATCAAATATGCAAGTTAAACATGTCTTGAATCACCAACCAAGGGATGTCATCTAATGCATTTATTTTTAATTACAAATTTATATTTTAATCCATTGTATAATTTTTTAATTGGTGTTATGGGATTGAAACAAGCCCAACCCATAGTACATGATCACTAAGTTTCCATATTATTTCAATGAACAACATAGTGGTATTATATTGCTTGGCAATACTTGAGTATGTTTCTCCCCATTAGTAACCCACATTTGTAACCATGATCTAATGACATCTAACATGCATTGCAAAAGTTATATACAAATTATTTGATGATTATTTTATTCTTTTAAATTTAATAAGCATAGAAAGGTGTCATCAATTTATTTGTAGTACAAGTTCATCATTAAGAGGGTTTGTTAGCATGTCTATTAGCATACATGATGCCACATTCAATAACCCCCTAAGTTTACCTTATCATGATTCAATCCATGTCATGATATAACTAGGCATACCATTCTATAATACAATCCATATCATACTTTAATTCATGCCATAATACAAATAATGATAAAATTCAATTCAATCTATATTAAGTTGATATATTAAAGACTCAATTTTGGTAATAAAAGATGATATATTTTAAATAATGTGGTACACTCATCCATTATTTAAACCAATTATGAAGAGAAAAATGTTGTAATGCAATCCATAAATATCAATAATTATATGTTATTAATTTTTGTTACAAATATTAGGTGTATTATTTTTTCATTAACTAGCCATAAAATAAAGTAACATGTCTTATAAAACAAGATGCAAGCCATTGTTATTGGTGCCTTTTATCTTAAGGATTTAAGAACTGGCGTATAATTTGTGAAAATGTATTCCATGATATACTATTGATTAATTTAAAAAGAAACAGTATTTTTAAAATATAAATAACAAAACTTTCATAATATAAATCACAATTAAGTGAAGAAATTACAAGACATCCATGAAAATGCTTTAGATGTAACATAGCAAAACATTATGGAAAATATTGTGAAAATTTATTTATTTCCTAATAGATCAAATGCTATTTATGACATTCTTGATTGGGATTTATTCCCTTTATAATATCCACATAAGCATGTAGCCTCGTTACTAAGGAAACTATTTATGCATTATTTAATATCATTTGATCATCAATATCCAATAATAGCATAGTTATTTCTATCATACACTAATTAAACCCATTCACTCTTGAGTAATTCTCAATCAATTATTTAAATAAACTCAATGGATTTTTTGCTCTTCTTGTCCATCCACACAAGGAGATTACCCTTACTATTATCATGTCTATTGATCTACAAAAGAGTCTGATCAAATTTATACTTGCACCTATGAATCAACTATTTTAGGAGGGGATGTTTAAGTCTACTTCACCTTAGAATTTAGGCATACTCCTCACTAATGTATTAAATCAATCTAAATGCAAGCAACTAATTTGGTGAAGGTAAGGATACAAGAAATAAAATATAATTGAGGTCATAACGAGATTAGTGTATGTGATCAATCATATCACTTTGAGAAAACTAAATAACATTAGTGTGATCAAACACTAGTACAACTCAAATGGAATTAAAATTTCAAAATATTTTATTCACTAAATAAAAACTTAAATATGTACTATGGATGCCCAAATTACACGATTTCCAATATTGTAACTAGTCACAAAAATGGCCTAACAAATAACAATAAGTTGTTAGGATATTTTTAATAAATTTGTCGACGTTTCTGGACTATTGACAAATTAAAATCTAAAATATTTTAATAAAATCAAAATTTTAAAATCCTATGCCTATTTAGATCCATATCATCCCTCTCCACCATAGAAGCATTGCACTCCAATGCTTTTACAAGGTGTAATAGAATATCAAATTCCAAAAATATAGTCCTCAAATGTTGCTAAAGAAGAGAATAGAGAATGTAATGACCTAAAATTAGCTACAAGAAAACACATAGAAAGAAAATAATTTTTTTTGAGGAGAAGGATTCATAAACCCCTAACCGAAATCCCCTAAGTTTCTTTAAGAGATACATCTCACTAGATACCCTAACACATGTCCATTTGTGTAGGTGTATTATGTGTTACTGCAAATAAGTTTATCCTTTTCATCACTCTTGATGAGCTAAACCTATCATCTTCAGTCAATCTAAGGTATACTCCCATCACCATACCACACACAAGTCAATCTGTGTAGGTATGCTATGCGTATTGTGAGTTAAGCTATTCATATCGTCTCCATGATGAGCTATATTAACTAAGATGTAGTCTTTCCTAAGCTCAGCTATCATTCCCCCTTAGGGGTCTTAATCCCTTAGGTTCACTACGTTCACCCTAAGGAGTCTCAATTCCTTAGGTCACCGTCTAAATTCACCCTAGAACTCATTTATTTAAGTTTCTATTGTTTAGCAAGAAAAACAAGAATAGTTTAGATACTAAGTCTAACACGAGCATAATTCATAAAGCATACAAAATATACTAGGAAGGAAACAACATTTAAAATAAAGTAAGCATTAAATGAAAGAGAATTTAATACAAAACATAAAAAACTCATAAAATTATATTAAAGAATACATTCTAAGCAATTAACAAATTATTACATGTAAACAAGTATGGTAAAACCCTCCATACTCTTAAAGAATAACATATTACATCAATTTCATTGGGGAAATCTCCCCATAACTCTAGTCTATTTGAGCATAAGTAAACCATCATAAGTAAAATCACTTATGCATAGGTTCCAAATTTCTCCTTGCTCCTTCTTTGCTTTTCATCGATAATTTGAGGATAGTAGGGGATCAAGGCACTCATGGTTCAATATAGGCATACCTCTAAATGCATCTACCAATTACTTTGCCAAATTGCAACTATACAAATTCAATCAAGTCTCTAACCATCTAATGCATAGTTGACATCATAAAAGAATCATTACTTTTATTTTCACCTCTCAAATACCTTTAGAGAGTCATTCAACATGCACCACTTAGCTCACGGTTTTTACTTTAATCAAATCTTATCTTTATTCAACAAATTAAAGTCTCATACCTTTAATCATCAAATATACTAGGTTCCTTTAATTCCATGAATCAAATCTTAGAACTCAATTCATAAAGTAAACCATATTTTCTTATCTCATAAATCAAAGTCTCACTACTTTAATCTATAAAACAATTATTTCATTTATTTACTAAATTAAAGTCTCACTACTTCAATTTATAAATAAACTAATCTTTTCATTATTTCACAAATCAAGGTCCCATACCCTTAATCTACAAAATAACCTTTTCCTTTATTTATTAAATTAAAGCCCTTCCACTTCAATTTATAAATAAACTAATATTTTCATTATTTCACAAATCAAGGTCCCATACCCTTAATCTACAAAATAACCTTTTCCTTTATTTATTAAATTAAAGCCCTACCACTTCAATTTATAAATAAACTAATCTTTTTATTATTTCACAAATCAAGGTCCCATACCCTTAATCTATAAAATAACATTTTTTTTATTTATTAAATTAAATCCCTACCATTTCAATTTATAAATAAACTAATATTTTCATTATTTCACAAATCAAGGTCTCGTACCCTTAATCTATAAAATAACCTTTTTACTTTATAATTAAATTAAAGCCCTACCACTTCAATTTATAAATAAACTAATCTTTTCATTATTTCATAAATCAAGGTCCCATACCCTTAATCTACAAAATAACTTTTTCTTTTATTTACTAAATTAAAGTCTCCCAACTTAATTAATAGAAAAATACCATTTCAGATTCAACTAAAGCTTCATTCTTTAATTAATCCAATTTCCAACTAAGGTTCCTTCTTTAAATAATTCATAATCCAATTATCTAAAGTCCCTACTTTGAATAATTCATAAACCAATTATCTAAAGTTCATTTAAATAATTCAAAAATACTCCTTTAATTAAATCAACCTATTTAACTAAGGTTCCCTTTAGTAAATTCAAAGTTCTTCCATTAGTTAGAATGAGAGCCACATGCTAGAATACACTGCATAGGAAAAACCATGATGATTGCACATCAATAGCGTAGGTCCACGGGTTGGGGATCACATAACAAAAGGGCAGATTCACCATTAACCACATGGCACACACAGGGGTTTGCCATCTACGGCCTGAAAAACTGGTCAACGATAAACTTGAGGAGAGGAGAGACTCACAATAGGTGCATCGACATGTGGGACAACACCCCCAAAAACAATAGTAGGGAGGGGGTTTCATTACTACGAGAACACCTCAACGCAACCATACCAGACTAGGTTTAACAATAATTTTCCCTATGCACCAAATTCAAGTGGTGCAACTCCATGACCAAAGCTACTTAGAGACAACATTTACACAACCAACATCAAGATGATGCTACACCTACCTATGCGACATCATTGTTGGCATTAGCCGATACAACAAAGTGAGGGAGTAAGACTACCGCACTTAGTTGGCTTCACTAGAACCAATAGGATGATGTCAAGTCGCTACCAAAGATAACATAGTGACCTCAAGTTGTGATTACAAGTGGTAGTAGAACCACTACCAATAGAGGGAAGGAGGGTATACCAAAAGAAAAACATAGCACAATAAGTACCCACAGTGGTTCAACCTTTACATAATATAGAAAGGAATATGAGAACCCATCACTGCCATGGTGTGGACCAACGTACAATCACCACATTTTAAAAGATACACGTAGTGGCTTCCCATTATGATAGTAGTAATTAAGTGATTAAAACTTGAACCAATCTAAAACCCCTTCGACATTTGGTTGAGCCTCTTCTTTCTTGAGCACCATTCTAGCCACACGGTTCTCTATGCACTTGAAGCCTTCTATCTTCTGGTTTGTTTTTGTAGAGTGAAAAACTCATTTTTTTCTTTTTTTCAACCCTTTTACCTAAGAAGCTAAGTCTACTTGCATCTGTTACCATCTTCCTTCACCATTACTTCCTATCTACTCATCATTACTCTCCACTATCCTCTCGATCGATGAGTAGGATGTTAATCTATTAGAAAAAACCCATTAAATTCATTCTTCTATTTTGTCATTAAGAGGCTAGCCATCAGAATCTTCCCTTCCAACTACACCCTAGGTGAGCAATCCCATCCTTCTTGAATTTAGAATATTTCCAGATCTTTTTTTTTATGTCGAAAGGGATGCTCCTAAATATCCCATTTTTAATCATGAAATACTTAACAATTCGAAACAAATTTCTTTCAAATGAGCTTTCCTTTCTTGATTATATGAGAGCTTTGTTATTCATTTTAAATGAATTCCCATTATCAAATTAAATGAATTTCCATTGTCATTTAGGTAAAACTTTAACAATTAATTTTTAAATGAATTTCAATTATCATTTAGATAGAGTTTTGGTAATCAATTTAAATGAATTTTATTATCATTTAAACAAAGTTTTCCTATTGTTTGTTGACCAACAACTTACTTTGCATTTACAATAAATGTGCATATTTCAAAATATAAAATGATTCTTTTACCAATCATTAACATCATGCTAAATGGTTTTAAACGATACAAGAAATTTTCAAGGACACTCAACTTATGTTTACTTTCTAAACTATTGATGCAGCAAGTGATGAAGTACAAGATAAATCTTTGATATGCAACAAAAAATAAGGGAGTCTTTCCATCACTTAGTCACATATTTCAACCTGAGAATTTATGATAGTTACTAGGCTATCAACTAATGCTCAAGGTGGCTAGATTTTTTATGATTATCCCTACTGATAATGCATACCTATATGAAGGTATCCATCCATGTTACCATCGATTTGCCTTAATCATCACTTCTCCAACCTCAAGTACCTTCATTTTTGTTGGATGATCCTACTTCCTCCACCTATGAGTGTACCTAATCCTGCACACTTGGCAACATGTTAGCAATACCATGGTCTTCCAAATCAACTAAACATCGCATAATTGGTTCAATTATTCAAACTAGGTATTAAAGCATCATTAACTAATACATTGTTTATTTGTGCCAAAAATCCTGCTAGGGAGAGTCATGACATCCTACCCCCCTAGGACTAAAATTTGTCCTGGGTGTTTCCAGTTTTACAAAAGAAATATAAATTATTACATTATATATTTTCAAACAAGAAGTGAAAATGTTTTTGCATATCATCCAATTTCTCCCAAGTGGTATTTCTTTCAAAAATCGGTCCCACTAGACCTTACATTACTCAATATTTTGGTTCTACATAGTCTTAGAACAAAACTCAAGAATCTTCACTGGAATCACTTTAATTACCTCTGAATTTGCCATCTACAATTTAGAAACATCCCACACATGTTCAAGGTCAGTAACATATTTCCTAAGCAATGATATGTGGAAGGTTTCATGGATCTTTAACAGGTTAGGCGGTAAGGCAAATCATTAAGAAATCGAACTGATCTTTTCAATGATCTCAGGTTTGATAGCACTCTTCATCGATTTAACTCTTAGAAACACTTTATCTCTAACTAAGCACTCTATTGGAGTCCTCTTTAGATCAGCATAACTTTTTTGCCTATCAGCAACTTCTTTAAGACTTTGTCTGATTACCTTTAACTGATATTCTATTTCTCTGACTATATCTGGCCCAATCACAACTTGATCTTCTAGGTTATCCTAAGACAATGGTATTCTACACTTTTGCCCATACAAGGCATCGAAAGGATCCATTCCTAAAGAGGAGTGATGTCCATTATTATAGGTGAACTCTACAAGATGTAGGTAGTCTTCCCAATGAGACTTGTGATCCATGCAATACATGTGAAGCATGTCTTCTAGCACTTTATTTACTCATTCAGTTTGACCACCTATCTCAGGGTGGTATACTGAGCTCATATTAAATTTTGTGCTCACTGCATGATGTAGGGATTTCCAAAATTTATAGGTGAACATGGAATCCTTATCTAAAATAATCAAGTTAGGAAATCCTTGCAATCATAATACATATTTGGAAAATCTGTTAGCCACCACTTGAGCATCATCTTTGATGTTCCCTGGTATAAAATATGCAACCTTAGTCAATTTATCGACTACTACAAGGATTGCATAATGTTGATACCTAGTCTTGGGTAAACCTACTATAAAATATATAGACATGACCTACTATTTTTGCATAGGTACATCATGTAAATACAATTATCCTACAGGATGCTTGCATTTTGCCTTAGATTTCTAACATTTGAGGCATCTAGCAATAAATTTGGTGATGTCCTTCTTCATTCCTACCTAGAATAAGGTTCTTTTTATGTTTTCCTGCATTTTGGCCCCTCTAGAATGAGCATAATAAGGAGATTTATGGACTTCTTGCATTATCAATTTCCTTAAATTGCCCATTTTTGGTATTATGACTCTACTTTTATAGAACAATAGGTCATATTTCATGCCAAATTCTTTATTACCCTCAGGGTATTTGTTCATCTAGCTTGAATTTCCTAGTAATACTCATCTTGAGACTGCTCCTTTCTCACCCAATACATCAGATCCATGTGACTTCTATTTATGGTTGCTATGTGTTTCCTTCTACTCAAAGCATTATTCTCTTTCCCTTTTATGTACTCAATTTCAAAGTCATACTCAGTGAGAAAATCAACTCATCTTCTCTATCTTGCATTGAGTATAGGTTGGATAAATGTGTACCTTAGTCTTTGATGGTCAATATTTAATTCAAAGGGGCCTTCCCACCAATTAGTGGTACCAGGTATTTAGAGCATGCACCACTAAAACTAGCTCTAAATCATGTGTAGCATAATTAACTTCATGTTTTTTGAGCTTCCTTGAAGTATATGCTACTATTGACTCCTCTTGAGAGAATACTTCTTCTAACTCTTCCAATGATATGTCCCTACATACTAAAAATTCCCCTTGAGGTTTAGGAATATTTAGTATTGGTGTGGTAGTAAGCTTATTTTTTAGCAATGCAAAAGCAACTTCACACTTCTTCGACCACTTGAATTCCTTTCCATTTTTTTGAAGGTTAGTTATTGTCGTAGCAATCTTGGAGTAATCCTTTATGTAACATCTATAGTAGCCCGTTAACCCCATGAAGCTTCGCACTTCAGTCACATTAGTAGGAGGTGGCCAATTTAGGATGGCCTCTATTTTCTCTAGATCCACAACAATTCCTTCTACTGATATGATATGTCCAAGATAGCATACCTTTGAAACATAGAAATTACTTTTAGCTAGATTTCCATAGAGTTGATTTTCCCTCAATAACTCTAACTTGAGATGTTTATCATGCTCCTCTTTTTTTCGAGAGTATATTAATATATCATCTAGGAATACTAGGACAAACTAGTCTAGGTGTCTTCGAACACACTTTTCATTAGAATCATGAACGCAACTGGGATGTTAGTCAGTCCAAAGGGCATAGCTATAAACTCATAATGCCCGTACCTAGTCTTAAATGACATCTTGTGAGTGTCCTCATGTATTATTAACTAGTGATACCCTGATATTAGATTTATATTATTGAACACCATGGCATCTCTCAATTGATCGAACAAATATTTGATTCTAGGTAGGGAGTATCGGTTCTTGATTGTAGCTTTATTCAACATCCTGTAGTCAATACATAGTCTTAAAGAGTCATCTTTATTTTTTACAAATAAAATTGGTGCACTCCAATGTGACACACTTGGTTTTATCAAACCCTTTTCTAGTAGCCCTTGTAGTTGTACTTTTAACTCCTACATCTCAATAGGGTTCATCCTATACAGATATCTATGTATAGGTTCCACTCATGGCATAATATCAATGGTAAAATCAAATTCTCGCATAGGAGAGAGTCCAAGTAAATATTTTGGAAATACATCCTTAAAATCCTACAAAATTGGGTGCTTTCCTAGAACCTCTCTCTTTTGATCATCTCCTACTTAATTAAGTTTTATAACATACACTATCCCTCCTTTTTTAGGGTTTTTTTCAATTGCATAACCGACAATATCTCGGGTTTGAATACCCCCTACTTGCTATGAATTCTTAGTCTCTCCTTGCCTTTCTTCAAATACTCGATCCATCTATATTGGAAGTTGATCAAGTCTTTATGGGATTACAACCAATTCATCCCTAGGATCACATCAAAGGCATGAAGTGGAGCTACATACAAGAAACCTTTGGTGGTACCACTAGCTAAAGTAATTTCTACCATTGGATAACACTGGTTTACTAAGTAGGTTTACCCTGAACCATACTCTACCCTCTACCCATGGGCCAAATATCGTAGCCTTTCTGGCATATCCCTTGCTAAACTAGAATAAATAAATTTATCAGTGGCTCCACTATCAATTATATTTTTACTTGCTTATTAAAAATATTACCTTTCACAAGCAATGAGGTGATTTACCCCTCTAGCTTTTGTCTTTTGATTGTGGCGTAGATCCGATGCTCAGGTTCCTTTCCTTTGGTGTTGGATGAACTTGGCCCTGGTTGGTGCAGACATTGATTAGCATAATGTGGACCTCTGCAATGGTAACACCCACCCTTGGGTCCTTGCATATTTTTTTATTTTTGTTCCCCTATCTTACTTACTGGAGCTAAATTTTATAGTTTATGAGGATTATACTTTGTATTTTTGGGATTATTGTTGGTTTTCTTTTGGAATTCTTTCTTGAACTTTCCCTGTTTCCCATTATTTCTCTTATTGAAATTTTGAGGGTTCTTGGTCTTTTGATCCTCTTCCTCTTCTTATTTCAATAATCCTTGACTATTCCTCTTCCTCAATTCTAACCGATCTTGCTCATATAGGATAGCATAGTTGAATTATAGGTGAGACTCTACTTTCTTTTCCAAATCATACGCCTTTTGCAGTGATTTAGGTTTATGCATGTTTACATCATGCTTCACTCTAGATTCTAACCCATGAATAAACTTGTGAACTCTCATATTCTCATCATAAGCAGGTACATACTTAAGTAATCAAACCAACTTCTTATAGTATGTCTCCACTATTTTTGTTCCTTGCCAAGGACTAGAAAACTATTCAAATTTTAAGGCATGGAAGTGTTCTTTGAGATACCTCTTTTTGAATATTTCAACAAAATATTTTCATTTAATATCAATAGGTTCAACCTAATTCTTCTCATAGTAGGTTCCCCATAAATCTAAAGTAACCCCTTCTAGGTTGATCACAGCCCAAACTATTTGAATTCCTAGGTAATATCCTTTTACTATAAAATAAACCTCTAATTCTCATAGCCATGCTTCAGCTGCATCCCCTTCACCTTCTCCATCAAACTTGGAGATACAAATATTTTTTAGATTCTTAGTAATTTCCTTTTCTAGAAGGACTCTAGCTTGCAATTGTTCTACAGTTGGCCCATCGACTTGACCAACCCCTAAGCCTCTAGCTTACGAGTTCTGATTTGTAATTTTTTCTAACACTTGTCTCATATGATCCTGCATAGCAATAACCATAGCAGTGAGGTCTTCTACCTCTCTATTAGAATTTCTTGTATCCTCATCTCATATCACTTTGTCGACATTATTTTGTCAATTTTACCTAGTTTCAGGCCTCTCTTTTCTAGCCTTAGGTGGCATTTTTAACCTAGTTACAACCAATGAAATATTAGGCTATAGCTTCACCTTAAATTGTATCACTAATTCAAACCACAATACAAGGTTCTCTTGCTAGAAGCATCAATAATATAACGAGGGTTGTATTCCAAGGTTATGATGTAACTTCAATAACCAAGCCCATACTTAAGGTACCATAACATTCATTCACCATTGGGTTTAGTTCCCCTTAGATTCTAGCAAGTGAAGATTCTAGGCCTTTCTAGATTTAGTTTAGAACTCTAAGCAACCCTCCATTGAAAGACATCCAAATCCTTCTAGCACTTAATAAGCTTTATACCCTCGTACTTAGAGCTCAGATACCAAATGTAATGAACCAAACTTAGCTACAAGAAAACACATAGAAAAAAAATAATTTTTTTTTAGTATAGGAATTCATAAACCCCTAACTGACTTTTAGTTGAACCAATGTTTTAAATTCCCTAATTTTCTCGAAGAGCTACATCTCACTAGTACCCTAATGCAAGTTTATTTGTGTAGGTGTATTTTGTATTACTGCAAATAATTTTATCCTTATCATCACTATTGATGAGCTAAATCTATCACCTTCAATCAATCAAAGGTATACGCCCATCACCATACCATACACAAGTCAATCTATGTAAGTATGCTACGCATATTATGAGTTAAGCTATCCATCTCGTCTCCATGATGAGTTATCTTAACTTAGATGTAATATTTCCTAAACTCAGTTATCATTATCCCTAAGGGTATTAATCCCTTAGGTCCACTACGTTCACCCTAAGGGGTATCAATCCCTTAGGTCACCCTCTAAGTTCACCCTAGAACTCATTTATTTAAGTTTCTATTGTTTAGCAAGAAAAACAAGAATAATTTAGATACTAAATCTAACAAAAGAGCATAATTCATAAAGCATACAAAATATACTAGGAAGGAAACAACATTTAAAATAAGGTAAGCATTAAATGAAAGAGAAGTTAATAAAAAACATAAAAAAATCATAACAGTATATTGAAGAATACATTCTAAGTAATTAACATATTATTACATGTAAACAAGTATGGTAAAACCCTCCATACCCTTAAAGAATAACATATTACATCAATTTCATTGGGGAAATCTCCCCACAACTCTAGTCTATTTGAACATAAGTAAATCATCATAAGTAGAATTATTGATGCATAGATTCCAACTGCCTCCTTGCTCCTTCTTTTCTTTTCATCGATCATTTGAGGATAGTAGGGGATCAAGGCATTCATGGTCCAGGATAGACATACCTCTAAATGCATCTACCAATTACTTTACCAAATTTCAACTATACAAATTCAATCAAGTTTCTAATCATCTAATGCATAGTTGACATCATAAAAGAATCATTACTTTTATTTTCACCTCTCAAATACCTTTAGAGAGTCATTCAACATGCATCCCTTAGCTCACGGTTTTTACTTTAATCAAATCTTGTCTTTGTTCAAAAAATCCCATACCTTTAATCATCAAATATACTAGCTTCCTTTAATTCCATTAATTAAATCTTAGAACTCAATACATAAAGTAAACCATATTTTCTTATCTCATAAATAAAAGTCTCACTATTTTAATCTATAAAATAATTATTTCATTTATTTACTAAATTAAAGTCTCACTACTTCAATTTATAAATAAACTAATATTTTCATTTTTTCCCAGCTCAAGATCCCATACCCTTAATCAACAAAATAACATTTTCCTTTATTTATTAAATTAAAGCCCTACAACTTCAATTTATAAATAAACTGATCTTTTCATTATTTCCCAAATCAAGGTCCTATACCCTTAATCTACAAAATAATATTTTCCTTTATTTATTAAATTAAAGTTCTATCACTTCAATTTATAAATAAACTAATATTTTCATTATTTCACAAATCAAGATCCCATACCCTTAATCTATAAAATAACATTTTCCTTAATTTATTAAATTAAAGCCCTACCACTTCAATTTATAAATAAACTAATGTTTTTATTATTTCACAAATCAAGGTCCCATACCCTTAATCTATAAAATAATTTATTTATTTATTTATTAAATTAAAGCCCTGCCACTTCAATTTATAAATAAACTAATCTTTTCATTATTTCACAAATCAACATCTCATACACTTAATCTACAAAATAATATTTTCCTTTATTTACTCCCAACTTAAATAATAGAAAAATACCATTTCAGATTCAACTAAAGCTTCATTATTTAATTAATCCAATTCCATATAACTAAGGTTCCTGCCTTAAATAATTCATAATCCAATATCTAAACTCCCTACTTTGAATAATTCATAAACCAATTATCTAAAGTTCCTTTAAATAATAAAAAAATCTTCCTTTAATTAAATCAGCCTATTTAACTAATATTCCATTTAGTAAATTCAAAGTTCTTCCATTAGTTAAAATGAGAGCCACACATGAGACTACACTGCACAGTAAAAACCATGACGACTGCACATCAACAGCGTAGGTCTACGGGATGGGGATCATAGAATGGAAGGATAGATTCACCATTAACCACGTGGTACACATAGGGGTCCACCATCTACGACCCAACCAACTGGTCAGTGATGAAGTTGAGGAGAGGAGGGACTCACATACAGGTGCATCGGCGGGTGGGACAACACCCCCAACAATGATGGTAGGGAGGGGGTTTCATTACTATGAGAACACCCCAACACAACCACATCAGACTAGGTTTAACAAGGATTTCCCTATGCATCAAAGTCAAGCGATGTAACTCCATGATTGAAGCTACTTAGAGACAACACTTACACAACTAGTGTCATGCTGATGCTATGCCTACCTATGCAACATTATTGGTTTTGGCCGACACAACAAAGTGAGGGAGTAATACTATCGTACTTAGTTGGCTTCACTAGAATCAATAGGTCGATGTCAAGTTGTTGCCAAAGACAATACAGTGACCTCGAGTCACAGTTACAAGTGGTGGTAGATCCACTGCAAACAAAGGGAAGAAGGGTATACCAAAAGTGAAACATAGCACAACAAGTACCCACAGTGGTTCAACCTTTACGTAAGACAAGAAGGAATATGATAACCCATCACTACCATGGTGTGGACCAATGTACCACCACCACGATAGTAATCAATTGATTAAAACTAAAATACAAGGAGATGGTATTTTTAACCAACCTAAGACTTCTTTGACTTTTGGTTTAGCTTCTTCTTTCTCGAGCACCGTTCTAGCCACACATTTCTTTGTGCACTCGAAGCCTTCTATCTTTTAGTTCATTTTTACGAAGTGAAAAACTCATTTTTTCTTTTTTTCAACCCTTTTACCTAAGAATCTGAGTCTACTTGTGTCTACCGCCATCCTCCCTTACCATTACTTCATATCCATCCATCATTACTCTCCCCTATCCTCTCGGTCGATGAGCAGGATATTAAGCTATTAGAAAAAACCATTAAATTCATTCTTCCATTTCACCATTAAGAGGTTGACCGTAAAAATCTTTCCTTCCAACCGTGCCCTAGGTGAGCAATCTCTGAATTTAGAATCTTTTTTTTTACATTGAAAGGGATGCTTCCAATTCGAAACAAAGTTCTTTCATTTTAAAATGAGCTTTCCTTTCTCGATTATATGAGAGATTTTTTATTTATTTTAAATGAATTCTCATTATTAAATTAAATGAATTTCCATTGTCATTTAGGTAAAACTTTAACAATTAATTTTTAAATGAATTTCAATTTTCATTTAGATAAAGTTTTGGTAATCAATTTAAATGAATTTCCATTATCATTTAAATTAAACTTGTATATTTAATTTAAATAAATTTCCATTATAAATACAGTTTTTGTGTTGTTTGTTGTTTTTTATATAGAATTTCTATTATCTATTAAAACCAACAACTTACTTTGCATTTACAATAAATGTGTGTAATTCAAAATATGAAATGATTCTTTTACCAAACATTAATATCATGTTGAATGGTTTTAAACAATATAAATTTTTTTCAAGGGCACTCAACTTATGTTTGCTTTTCAAACTATTGATGCAGCAAGTGATGAAGTAAAAAATAAATCATTAATATGAAACAAACAAGAAGGGAGTCTTTCCATCAACCCAGTCACCTATCTCAACCTAAGAATTTATGATAGTTACTAGGCTATCAATTGAGACTCAAGGTGGCTAGCTTGTTGATGATTATCCCTACCAATAATGCATGCCTATATGAAGGTATCTATCCATGTTACCCCTGAGTTACCTTAATCATCACTTCCTCAACCTCAAGTACCCTTGTTTCTGGTGGATGATCCTCCTTCCTCCACCTATGAGTGTACCTAATCTTACACACTTGGTAATATATTAGTAGTACCATGCTCTTCCAAATCAACTAAATATCACATAGTTGGTTTGATTGCTCAAACTATGTATTAAAGCATCATTAATTAATACATTATTTCTTTGTACTAAAAAGCCTGCTAGGGACGATCATAACAGAGAAGGTGTACAAGAGCCCCAATGGGATCACCACAACTCCAAAAAAGGAAGTACCAATAGCAAAACAAATGCTCAACAATAGAAAATCCTAATGGGATCACCACAACTGTTGTAAACAGAATGCAAAAAACAACCAATAGTGAAAAAGCATGACAACAACCAATAGGTTGGCTAGTCATTATTTCACCCATAAATATAGTTAAAGGGTCTGAATATGTTCCACCCTACAAATTTAGGATCTACACCTACAAAATAAACATGACCAAATAAAATATGTTATTCAAACACGTCCATTCCAAGTCAACATGCCACACGTCAATAAATCAGAGAAAGATACTACCAATTGAATAAAATAAAATTAATTGTTAGTACCCAAATGAATGCAAAACCTAGCCAGCCTATGATTGACTACTATTTATCTTGTGACAAAAATATTTTAAAATGCTTTTGCACTGCACTCCACATGAATGTGATACAAATAAAATAGAAAACTATTGAAACACACCAGTGATGGATCACGATCGATGTCCTTAGGAGGTGTTTGCTTTACTATCAACAAAATGTATTAAACAAGATCTGGATTGATCGATGCCAAAAATCTTTGATGCTCTTTGGCCGACAAATGGCCTTTCTTTTTATATCCCCATGAATGTGGGATAAAGAACTGTAATCTCATCACGAATCAAAACAATCTCTCTAAGGCATCACCAAAAATGTATTTTCCACCATTGCAATCACCAAAAATTAGTTGGAAACAGAGGAACTCATCAAAAAACATAGGAATTATGCATCAAAAAAGTTGAAAAACCTTGTTTTGATCAATCGAAACATGATCGATGAATAGTGCAATCATCAGGAAAATTTCTTTCAATGGTCATCAAAGGATTGACATCGTTGAGAAGGTGTTATGTTGGGATTTGTTGGGGTTGCTTCATGTTGAAGAAGTTGGAAACAAGGTGGTCAATAGATGACCTTTGATATTAGTTCTAGGATAAAGGGATCGAACAATGACCAGGGTTGATAGGATTCAGCACCAAGATGGCGATGGTCATTGGGTAATCGATAGGCATCGACCAATGGTGGTGGCCTGAGATATCGATAGGTTGGTGGTTCGTCGGGTAGTCGACAGGTTGGTCGGTGGTTGACCAAAATGGCCAATCGCTTGACGATGAAAATGGACACTGACTTGGGGCACAACCATCAAGCAGAGAACACTCAATTTACCTAAATATGGTAAAAAATAATAAAATAAAATATTAATATTAATATTAAATTTAAATATTTATTATTTTTTTGGTAAGTTAAAAAAAATTATTGATGAGGGCATTTGAAAGGCGCCTTAATACATCATTTGAGAAGAAGGATGCATAAACCACAAAAAACAACAAGCATCCTTGAGGCTCAGAAACGGAAATGAAAGCATGAACTAACCAAAAAGAAGCAAGGAAAAATCCATAAGGGATAGAGATACAAAACCACGAAACAGAAGCCAATCAGGTAATTATAGATTCATTGATGTCCTCCTTCTTGACATCCTTAGGGATGTCCTTGAATATTTCCTTAGCTATTTCCACAACTTCATCATCCTTAACTTCTGGTTTGGTTTCAGTAGTAGACTTAGCAGGAGTATCTTCTACGAAATTATCACAAAAAAATAGGAGGTTTAGAGCATTCCTATGCTCTTTTATTTGTGAAATTGCTCCTCCAATTGTAGACATGGCACTCTCCAGGTGATAAATCATGATTGAAGTGGTCTTAATAACATATTTTTGTAGAAACTTCTCCACTGGATATTTCATATATTCCTCAGCAATGTCCTACGGCTTTCCTAGACTCTGGAGTTCCTTGTTTTTGAGGCGCTGTGAGCTCCTTGTGGGAGTCGCCTCAGTATTGGTCCTCTTTTTTACCAGCAACTCTGGAAACTAGTGTTTATCCTCCTCCTTCCTTTTGGAACCACGAACCTTGGTGACAGGAGTAGTTAAATCTTAGCTTAGGGAAAATACAAACTAGGGAGCCTAAATTTTTTGCATGGAAGGGATAGAACTGTACAAGACTAACAAAGGGGTAATTTTAGATGTGCAATTAGGAACTTGGGATAATATTGCTTAGATTTTGAACATCTAATCTTAGCACTAAAGGTGAGCTTCTAAAGACTTGCATATCTAAATGCAAAGCCAAATTGAGCCAGATCTAAACCAGGCTCTCCCACCCACGACTGATCCATGGCTTTGATACCAATGAAATAGAATTAAAATTCCAGATGATTTTATTCTTAAAATAAAAACTTAAATAGGCAATATAGATGCCCAAATTACATTATTTGCAATATTGTAACTAATTACAAATATAGCCTAACAACTAACAATAAGTCATTAGGATATTTTCAACAAATTTCTCAATGTTTCTAGACTGTTGACAAATTAAAATCTGAAATATTTTAATAAAATCTAAAATTTAAAATCCAGTGCCTATCTAGAAAATTGATGTAAAATAATACTAACCAGATATGATAAAGCAATGCCATAAACACCATTTACCCATTCACTTGTATATTTTTAGCTACAAAATAAATATAACATTTTTAGAAGCCACATCATGGTTAATGCCTTCAAAATTTGTATTCCTACTACTTTTATTGTTGTTCAAAAAATCACCCATTGAGTCAATGAATTTCCAACCAACCAATAGATCATCTATTTGTCAATGAATCACAAACTATTGGATTGTAAAATCCTAGACTTGGCAAAGTTTCCTTCTTTCTTCTTTATCTTCATACTAAAACCTCAAAACTAGCTATGGCCTAGGATTTTTATGCATACAAATTTTTTACATTATCCATTATTAGTTGAGATTCACCTTCTCTCCTACCTTGCACCTTTTGCATGGTCACTAATTGAGAAGTTTAATTGAAGATAATATATGGCATTTTTGGCAACTTGTAGGGATGTCAATCCTAATTGTTAGTGAAACCTAAGAAAACCTAAATCCATTAGGTCTCAAAGTCATCAAAAGGAATAAAATTTATAAAAATTATCGAAGTTTCTTATTTATATTTGTAGAAGAACCCATAAGAATTTCTACTTATCATCAGAAGGAATTTTTATGTTGTTCATTTGTGTCATCACTATAGCTAGGCAGCATCCTCTTCCCTTGGTAGGTCCTCCTTTATCATAGGGATCAATTTGACCCCTTCTAGTAGTGATTCTAAATTTGAAATGACATTCAAAGCATTGACCACTACATCTGTTATAGAAGCTTTATCTATCTAAACAATATTTTTAATAAAGTTCACATAGTAGTCTTTAGGCGTAATGTCTCCATGATTTAAAAGAAGGATATGGAATCCTCAGACGAATTGAATAATAACAAATTTTAGTTTCTCAATTGTGCTCTTCACACTCTCATAGGAGGTCTTGTAGGTTTCTAAAATTTATTGTTTCAATGGGATGTTCATCAAGCAAACATGTATTACATGTTTGTTAGGTAGACCTAGCTGTTGGAGTTGGTGGCTTGTGGCTTTATGAGTGCACCTCATAACTTTCATGTGATTTTTATTTGAGGCTAACTTAGACTATAATGGGACTAAAAAATGGAACCTTGTAGGCCCATATTTATCATGAAAATGATGCTTTATATACAACATTATATGACTCATTAATTATATTTTTTATCAATTTTATGGATGTTGTAGACAATAAGAAATAGTTTATATTTATATCAATAGATTAGAATAGGGGAATGCTTTTGAATATAAAATAAGCTAAAAATATGATCTACTACAATCAACTTGTTGTGGTCAACAGTCATTCTATAGTGAATAGTTTGTTATAGTTGACAACTTGCTATAGTTGACAATCTTCTATAATCAACCAACTAGTCATGCTATAGTTAGTCATTGCAATTAGTCATCCATCCATCCATGCTACAAGAAACTAGTCAATTTGTTGCAATGAACCAATAAACCATGTTGTAAACAAATAATTAGTTTATTAGCTAGTCTAACCATATTATAGGTATTCAATCACTTTGCTATAGTCAATCGACCATTCTATCATATTTTAGTCAATCTACTATAATTAGTAGATGTGCTATAGACATGACATAGTCATAACATCATTAGTAGAATCATAAATTCAACCATATTATTTTTTAGTTTTTATATTTTCTATTTCAATGGATTCTATAGATCATAGTTAGAAAAATTCTTGGAAACCTATGATTTCTCACAAAAAACATAAGAAATCATAGCCCACAATTTTTCCTATTTCTTAGCATCAAGATACTCATTCACTCATGGTGAGATTTTTTTCCAAATACTTATTTATTTCTCATCGGAAAATTAGCTACAATCATAAAAATAGAGGAAAAACAGAGGTGTGATCTAGTTGATCTAGTGTTGAATGCCCAAGAGAAGAAGACTCTAGCTCCAATTTTAGGACTTGTGTTGGATCTAGTGATGGTTATGTATTCCTTTGGAAGAAAAGAGAGAACAAAGGATGAGTGGAACCATGTTTTAACATGAGGAGTCTTTGTACATTATAATATCATCCCCATGCAGACCATGTAGTCTTTTATTGAACCTTTTCCTTATTAAATTGATTTCCATACCCATGGGGTGAATTTGTAGATTAATTTTAGTGGCACCTAAGATGAATAATTTATGGGGAAGAACAACAAACGTGGTACCAACTCCCAAATTTAAATATGAAAATTCTCCTACACTTGGTATTTAGGTTTGCCTTTTAAAAATAAATGCCACTACACTATGTAGATGTTGCTTTATAGAAATTTAAAGTTGATTTAAAAATTAAAGGAAGTGATGGTATCATATACTTAAATCTCAATGAAAAGTACGTAATAATATTAATAATTTATGATAAATTATTTTGTCACATTATGCTTTCAATAGTGGTTTTAGGATAAATAATGAAAATGAAGCTTAGGTGGATTTGGAAGGGTTTAAAATATGTAGACAAATGAAATAGAATAGAGTATGGATGGAAGGCGATTCATGAATAGTAATAAGTATGATTTTGAGGAAAGAAAAATATCCATGAGACATACAAGAGATCATTGTGCAAATACAAGAACTTGCTACATAGTTTGAAGAAATCAGGTTTACACATGCATTAAGGAAAGGGAACAAATGTGTAGGTAGGCTAGCCAATAGAGGGGTTTAATAGAGGACCATGAAGTCAAATTCAATTTTTCATGGTTAGATAAAGTAGTAAGTTTAGTTGAAAATGACAAGAAAATATTGACTGCTTGAATCAAATAATGGTTAAGATTTATGGATCCAAGGGTTTGGTAGGTTGGTAAAGTGCCTCATTTGGCGTGTGTAACCCTAGTTAAAATCTCATGGACCCCGTAGTACCAGTTGGCATGTCATGCCAATGTTGTCAATTAGGTTAAAAAGTTTACCTGATGCATTGGAGGTTATAGTGGCAACTTGATGCAAGATTCAAACCCTCGAAGAGGTGTAGAAAAGTGTAACAAGTTATCAATTCCTCTAGTATGATAAAAAATAAAATAAATAATAATGATTAAGATTTAATTTAATGTTTACCATTGGTAATATTTGTTGTATTTATAATATTGATGCATTTTCATATAAACTATTTATTACAATTATTGTGGTTGCACTAATGCTTCAAGAAGGAAACTAGTTATCCAAATCTGGTAAAGCAAACTATGATAGTGTAAATTTTTGGAAATATTACTCTACTAAGATGCAATGTGTAGATAGTAGAGGTGGATTTTTGGTATTGTGAAGGCTATTGTAGGAAAATATTAAGAAGAAGGATGCTAAATTTTGAAATATATATATTTATGAAACAAATTGAAGAAGATCCAAAAAATGAAATTCAAGAATCTAGATTTTTTTTATGAAAAAAGATGTAGGTATCTAGCTATAGCAACTAAATTGAGATGAGAATTGAATCTATTTATAAACTCTCAAGCTCTAAATGTGATAGTTGTATTTATCAAAGGTAGCAGACCCAAGTACAACCCCTTTCTCTCCAACAAAAAAATATTATAGTATATTATATATAAGATAAATATTATCAATAATATTATATATAAATGTAGACACCAAACCAACATCAATCTGATTATGTGACTAACAAGCACTGACCTAATTGGCATACATACCCCCTAGAGCAGCCTTCAAAGGTTAAACAGTGGTCCTAACCACTCCCAAATTAGTTTTAGAAGGTCAGAGATCAATTTGGCACCTTTTAACACTTTGCTCCATATTTTTCCCACCCTAGGATGATTAGAATCCTAATCGTCCCATCTTGGGATGATTAGCAGCAATCGTTCTAGGCTGGGACGAGTAGCAGGTTTGACTGGAAAAAATTCAAGCCTTGACAAATCCGCCATCCAAATTCACCTTCAAGGCATGCAATTATGAGGAATGGTTTCAAATCAGAGATAGGGACTTCAATCAAGCATGCCCTAATCATGGAGGCTCTAAATCAGGGAGGAATCATCTCTCCCTCCAAAATGCATGGCAAGCCAAGTGGCACCCTCGCATGCACATTCAAAGGAGACCCCTAGGTCTATAAAAGGGTGAGCTTCCTCACCCCAAAAATAAGATAGATTTGGAGCATTTGGAGAAATGGAGTGTTGCCAAATTGTACCCCCATTCCCATTTGTGCTTCCTACATCCATAATTTCTCTTTTGGAAGAGAGGTTATCGGGTGAGCACTAGGAATGCAATCTAGACCTAAAAACCAAGCAATCGGCCACAATCCCACACCAAATTCATTTATGCAATCCCCTAGGAGGCTTTGGACCCATCCCACTTGGATTGGTGCCAAAACTAGGCCCCAAACGGTGGGCGTCCTGCCCCCGGGTGCCCCCTGCACTGTTGTAGTCCTAATCGTCCCACCCTGGAGTGATTAGAAATATGTGAAGAATTTCTCTACTATTATTTTTTGCACTCTGTTATATTTCATGTACTTATGCTGTTGTTCAAGTTTCATGTTATTCTGACTTGATTTGACCATGTTTTTATCATTTTATGCGTTTACTAACATACAGGGAGCACCTTCAGATACAGGATAATATGGGTAGAATCTGCCAAATATAACCTTCTAGGTTGTCTCAAAATTCCCCTTTTAGACTAACCCCAAGTTTGTAGGTGTTTTGGATGCCTCAGGGCAGGACATTTGGAAGGTCTCTCTTGCATGTTTTGTTGCAGTCCTAATCGTCCCACCCTGGAGCGATTAGAGATCCATGCATGATTTCCTGACTATTATTTTTGCAATGTGTCCTTGATGATGTCTTGATTCTTCTATCAAAATTTGGGTTCATTATGACATGTTTTGACCATTGTTTCATTCTTTTTTACATTAACCAGCTGGAGGCTTTGGGGATTGCATGTTTTCCTAATATTCGCATATGCTATTAACCGTTTGTTGTTTCTCTGTACATAGGATCTCACTACCAAGAACACCGGAGGGATAGAAATGAATGATGAACACATGGATGCAAGCGACGACAACGTTTGGCCCACCCATTTCGAATGTGGGCATGTGAAAGGCACTGGATGCATACCATCCATTGATGTAACAAACTGTATCAAATGTCTTGAGCCCTAGAGAGGGGAGATGCATTGTAACCAAATTAAAAGAAACATTAATAAAATAGGCCCCGCTTTGTTTTTCTTACATCTCATTTTTGCTTTATTTCTTGCATGCATTTGTTCATCGCATCCGTAAGACTTAGCATATAGCATCAATACTTTTTATCAATTTTATTTGCATCATAATCCGGTACGCCGTCACTCCACATTCAGCTTTCAGTGGCGATCATGGTGGGACCCTGTCCCCTGCTATTAATATCAGGTTTTTGATCCAATTTTTGTGGTTTTCCTTGTAGGTGTTACTCATTTGGGCGCTGGATTGCTACTCATGCCACCCTGTGATGAATACAGACCTGGAATTTGTGCCACCCCGGGACAAATACATATTTGTCCCATCCTGTGATGAATACAGACCTATTATTCATCCCACCCCAATATTATTAGAGCTCTGTGCAATTTCTAAGCAGAAACTTAGAGGCATATGGTTTGGACAAAGAGGTAGGTTTTCTGAACATCCTCTGTGATTTTTTGTTTTCTGTCTCTGCAATTTTCTTTTTTCTTTGCTTGCATAGAAAATTCAAGTAGTTTGTTTTCCTTCTTACAATAAGAAAAAGAAAATAAAAACATAGAGTAACTTAAATGGAAGGAACTTGATTAGGAATGCATTCTTTTCTAGTTTGCTTACATGATACTTGCACCAATGGCAAGTCCTCATCATAGGTTTCAGTTCTAGGTAGGGTTTGTGATTTCTTTTTTTTTGCTACTAATTGTTTTTGAAAGATAAAGCGTATGTTAAAGCATTTCATTAGTGAAAAACATATTTTGTTGTATGTTTTCTTTCTTTACACGATTAAAAGGAACCACACACACACAACCTAATAAAATTAACATCAAGGAGTTGGTCTTAATACCCCAACACTTGATCAAGACCAACGGTGGATTTCATCACCACCTTGGCTTAGATTTTGCATACATTTACCCTGATTGCAACTATTGCTAGACGTAAATCCTAACGAAAGCTGACCAAGTGTGACGGAGGTGATTCCCCGTGCATGAGGATAAGTCTTCTATGGTAGGTGTCAAAAATAGAGTGATTCCCCTTTCGTACTACCTATGTTCCATGTCCTTTTTTGCTCTCGTGTACCAATAGTTTCCCTCACGTAAGGGCAAGTATATTGAGAGGTTCGGTATAATGACCTAGCAATGGTATATTGAAGGGGCGACCATTTTGGAGATACAAGAGCCCTCATTTTGCATGTATAACAAAGTTTCCTTTACAAGATTCACACAATAAAAATCAAACACATTAGACCAGATCTAGGGCACACATTTAATTTGTAAACAAGATAATCATTTCTTTGCTTGTGTGGTCCCCTTTTGTTTGGTATAGCATAAAAACTATAAAGGAGATAAAAATATATGTATCTTATTAGAAAACTGCCACCATGGTGTATACCCGTAGCCAAGTCCAATCATAGGCAAAAGCTACGGAGAGTATACAAGGAGGTACAAGTCACCTCCATTACAGCCCCAAGGACTTGGTTATACCACCTTGGTAGCCTGACCCACAATGTAGTCCACACTATGCCACTACAGAAAAGGACTATAGAGGCACCCTTCTGAGGGGCACTCCCATTCAACACAGACCCTCTTAGGAGGAGTACACACATGAGAAGACCCCCTTAGACACTCATTATGAGTGGCCACTATGCGATGAAGTGCTAGAGCAGCATAGGGTTCATAAGGAGGGACCACATGATTATATCATCCCTCCTCCACCCCTCATTACTGTTAGAACTAATAGGCCAAATCTAGAGCGCAGGGCTCTTCAAACAGGGTGAGCCAACTTGGCCTATCCCTTTCACATGTATGAAAGGAAGCATGAGGAAAACCAGTATATTACTCAAGAGAAATACATTGCACGGGAGAAATACGCCTTCGCACTTGCTAATTATCAATATCACCTATTGAGGCCAGAGCCTCAGGTGAATGCTGCTAACCTCGATAGAGGAAAGCGACCCATAGAGATCTTAGATCACCATGAATGATATAGACATGTAGGGGAGGCATCTAGGCCTCCTAGACATAGGACGACGAAACAAATCGACTTGGCATTTTCCAAACATACCGCCTACCAAGTGCAAATCACATAGATTAGGCAAGATCAGCAGCAATTAGAGCAAATGTATCATCTTAACAAAGAGTGCATTCAGTGCCAGACAGATGAGTTGCTCCATAAAACTATGCCTGAGAGGATTCCAACCCCTTGCATGCATAGGATAGAAATTTATGAGAGGCATAACCCCTTAGTACGGGATAGATCTTCGCGACCTTATCAAGTGTTACCTCCAAGACCTCCTAGACCTGAGTAGGAGGCCACTCGTAGAACCAATGACGGGCGTCTTCCTCGGGCACCCGTACATGTTTATAGGTCATGCCTAGAAACTCCTCAAGATGCCTATGAGGAATTTGAGCAAGAAGAATAGCGGGTTGAAACACACTACCATGGCAAGGGGGGCGCTATCCGAATACCCCTCCATAGGCCTCCAGTTCCTCGCAATTCACAACAGGAACAAACCAAAGAAGATGAAATCAAATGCTTTGATGCATACAAAGCGCTGCTAGAGCACTTAGAGTCTATGGAGACCAAGACTTCGGTGCCCCAAAAGCCTACCTTATGCCAGCTCCGCAGTCACCCTGTGCATCCTTCAGTTTCGGCACCCCCATATCCCGACCACTTCAAAATGCCTCAATTGGCAATTTTTAGAGGGGATGAGGATGCCCAAGAACACGTAACAAGGTTCTTGAGTCAATGCTTTGGCATCTAGGACAATGATGCATTGCTTCTGAGAAAATTTATAACCACGTTCGTAGGCCCTGCCTCGGATTGGTTTACCCAGTTGTCGAAGCATAGCATCAACAATCTAGACTAGCTAGTGGACGTGTTCCTTGAACGTTTTGCCTTCAACACCAATAAGAAGGCATCCTTAAGCGACCTAGCTGGCCTTAAGCAGTATGACGATGAGACCATAGCCACTTATGGGAATCGATGGAAGACATTGCTTTCAAAGCTATCTTACCTCCCTCCCATGGCCAACATGACTCAGATGTTTTCAAAGAGTTGCATAAGGTCGATCTCCATGCTATTACAGCTGCAGCAATATGCCACCCTAGAATAATCCTTGGTGCAATCCAGGGTAATTGAGGAGATCAAAATTCAATACGGTGAGATTTTCAAGCTACGCAAGAAAGAGTGGACCAAAAATGCTAAAATTGGGCCCACACAACCGAAACCTACCAGGGTCAATCAGGTTGCCATAATTGTACCACTTCTTGTACAAATGACATAGCCCCTAAAGGTTAATTATCATGCAGTTCCTCTTGCTAACTATGAAAAGGAAAATCACAAACAAGAGCAAAATCAGTAGCGTCGCCCTAAGTGACAATTCACATAGTTCACGAAGTCTAGAGACTCCTTGTTTGACCGCTTGTTCATGGTAAACCTGATAAACCTACCAGAAAGTTGACCCATAGACCCCAACGTGTAAAAACCCAAGGGCTATAGGGAAGAATTATATTGTAGATTTCATCGGCAAAAATGACATGACATCTTCACTTGTTGGAAGTTCAAAAACTTAGTGTAGGACTTGATAGACAACAAAACGCTCGTAGTGGATAATCACATAGGACTGAGCAACCAACAGATGGAAGTCTTCAAAGACCCCCTATCTTCCCATGATGTGCAGGCAAAAACTTTACAAGCGAACGAGGTAACACAAAATTGCCCCATGCAAGGATACATGGCGATGATAAGCATTGTGACAAGAAATAAAATATACCCAAACACGGCTGCACCCGTTGTAGCTACAGGAGATGTTCCATCAATGTCACAACCTCCACAACACCCTACGCAACCTCCCTCACCTAGACCAGTGGCCAAGATTTGGACTAAGCTTACTCAAATTTTAAGGACCACGTTGGCTAGGCTTTCCATTTATGAGCTCATCCAACAATCACCGCCCCATCGAGAGGCTCTGATGGAGATACTCAAATCCATTGAGCTACAGCCCCATGAACCTAATTATTTCAACAACTTTGTGGTACATGTGAGACAATGGATAGAACCAGTCATAACCTTCAGGGAAGATGAACTAAAATTGGTGACTGGTGACATGGTGGATCCACCCCTGCATGTCATCGCGCGGGTCAATGGGATTCCATTCAACAGGGTGTTGGTGGACACTAGCTCGTCCAACAACATAATCATGATAGTTGCATTAAAACACTTTAAGCTTCCAGCATCCCACATTGTGGCCTCCACTTACACTCTTCGAGCATTCAATGACGTGTTATGCTCAATGGTTGGCACAATTATCTTGCCCATCCAAGTAGGACAAAAGACCATTCCTACATTGTGTCACATCCTAGAGAGTGATATGGCCTACAATATCTTGCTAGGCCGGCCTTGGATTAGAGACATGAAGTATTTCCCTTTGATAGCCCATCAATGCCTCAAGTACACATATGAAAGGCAAGTACATGTAGTCCCAGCAGACTTAGAGCCCTTTAAGTTTTGCAATGCGATGTAGCTGATGCCACAATTGACCCTCCCATCGATGCATTTGGACTTTCAATTGAATTCTTCCACTCAGGGTCCGATTATACCTACATCACCATTGTTGAGTCCTTCAACTCACCAACCTAGCCCATCTTCGTCGTCTGTCCCTTCACCACCGATGCCACCCATGGTGGCCACACCGAAGGACAATGGGAAGAAGCCCCTAGAGGAGGCACCACCATTAGTCTCAAATATCTCTATCGAGGAGGTACCCAATCGAATGGAAGTTGAGACACCTGATTCACCCAACATGGAGTGGACTCAGGGAGAACTCCCATTCCCTCCCCCTCAACCACCGATGATTACCATTGAAATGACCAATACGGGCCTGGGGGAGTACCTAGTGTAGAACATTGTGGTGACACCCGTGCTTGAATCCATACAAGACATGGGGAGACCTCACCTCCCCATCGGCACTATCGTCCCTTTAGGCTACCCGCCAAATTAGACCAACTTTGTATATGGGGGCCTTGAGAATGGCATTGAACCCTACCTACAAGAGGAAGAGGATGAAGAGCCATTTGCTGAGAATGTTGATTATATGTCCAATATTGACTTCATATTGAAACACCTAGACCAATGTAATTGGCACGAATATGGATTGGGCAGATATGAACAAGGAATACACACTCTTTGTCAACCAAGATACCAGATGCCATATGATAAATCAAGAGTAGGGTTCAACCACCCTTTGCCTATAGACATCTTGGTAGAGACCATGCAAGGCTTAGGTTTGGGCAACAGGGATGGGTTGGTACGAGATCCATATGCCAAACCCAACACCACATACACATTGGGGAATTATTTCATATTGTTAATGACAAACCTTGTGGACCTCAACAGTCCCTCCCCTTTGATCGAGGAAGGGAAAGTTCAAGAAGTAACCTCCAAAGGGGATATGAACAAGATCAAGGGGGGTCTTCTGAAGATGATTCTGATTATGAGGTAGCACCTTAGGACCCATTTGAGTCTGATAGCAATCACTCATAGGTGATGCCCATCGACGATTATCAGGAGGACTTCGTGGTAATATTCCCCTTTAATGTTCCAATCGAGCAATGGCCACCTCCAGAGAATCTAGTCCTCCCGTAGAGAGTGGAACAACCCAGAAGGGATCAAATCAACATGCTCAAATAAGACGAGCCTCCCACATTGGCCATGAGACCAAATGATCCACTGGAGGAAGAAGATCAGGAAACGCCTAGTGAGAGGCTAACCAGCCAGAAGAGCACATACTTGTCAAAGCTAATGAAGGCCTATGAATCTTCGATGTTGACTATGAGGATGAGACTAATATGGCATATCTCAACCATATGAGGCAACAATAATACCCCATAGACATCGATGGTATGTTTGAACATCTAAATATGGGACCAAGGCATAGGTGGCATTTAAACCAAGTATAGTTAAACCAAGTGCTTCATCCACCACTTTGGGCATATAGGGAGCACCTCCCACCTAGAGACCCTATAGGGCCACCAGTGCCAAGGGCAGACCCTGTCCTTCTATCCATACATAGGGTCGATCCTTTTGTGCCAATACCCACAAATCCAGATCCGGGGCACAAGGATCACCAAGAATGTCCGAATCAACACCCGTGTGGTAATGGAGACCAAATTCAGTCCATCAACATGATCTCCATTGATTTAACCGCCCCCATCCACAACCCAGCCAATCCAACATGACCATTGTATCTAGACCTAGGTGTCATAGACTGGGATCGTGCTGACTCACCACCATCCCCATTAGAGTACTGGCCTTGTGGTGAGATGTTCCATTTCACCCCAAGACAGAATCAGGATATCTTCCATGTTGAAGAGGAACCCGACGTTCCCAATGCAGATCTAAATTTAGCAAATGATATCCACCTGATTTCGACTCCATGCCAGTTGGAGGATGGATCCCACATGTCAGTCGAAGAAATGATTGATGCAAACATCAATTCTGATCCAATGAATTTGCAAGTCATCAAGCTAGGGGTAAGTCTATCTCCCGAAGAGCAAGCCGATTACATTGCCCTTCTCAAATAGAAGAAGGATGTTTTTGCATGGTCCCACAAAGACTTGCTGGGGCTAGATCCACAACTAGTCACACATAATATGACACTTGATCTGACAGTCAAGCTAGTAAAGCAAAAGCTACGTAAGATGCACCCAATAGTGGCCTTAATGGTCAAATATGAGCTACAAAAGCTATTGGATGCATAGTTTGTCATCTGCATAGATTACCCACCATGGCTGTCCAACATGGTACCCATCAAAAATCCTGACGGGAGTATTTGCATATGCACTTATTTTCAATATTTAAACAAAGTGAGTCCTAAGGACGATTTTCCTAGCATCGATGCATTGGTAGACACTACAACAGGCCATGAAATACTTTCCCTCATGGATGGTTTCTTGGGATACAACCAGATTCGTATCAATCCCGATGATCAACTAAAAATGGCATTCACAATGCCTTGGGGGACATTTTGTTATAAGGTCATGCCCTTTGGCCTTAAAAACACTGGCGCCACCTACCAACGCGCTATGACATACATATTCCATGATCACATGCATAAAAATTTGGAATATTATATGGATGATCTATTGGCCAAATCTCTTTTGCGCCAAAATCATCTCGATGACTTACGCAAGATCCTTGATCGCCTCATCGAACACAAGGTTAGGCTAAACCCCAAGAAGTGCGTATTTGGCATCACATCTGGAAAACTCTTGGGTTTCATAGTCTTAAAATGAGGCATCAAGGTAGATCTAAATAAAGTCAAGGCAATCCTTGAGATGCTTCCCCCAACCACCATCAGGCAGCTAAGAAGCTTGCAGGGTAAGTTCACGTCGATCAAGCGCTTCATAGCGCAGTTATCTGACAAGTGTTGACCCATGAATAAATTATTACACAAGGGGGTAGCATTTCATTGGGATGACGAGTGCTAGTCAGCCTTCGATGACATCAAACAATACTTGGCTTCATCGCCAGTATTAGCACCACCTAGACCATGAGTGTCGTTCTACTTGTACATCTCAGCTACTGAGGTGCCATTGGGCACCATGCTAGCCCAAAAAAATGAATTACATAAAGAACAGGCTAATTATTATCTTAGCCGCACCCTGGTCAGTTATGAACTTAACTATGCATATGTTGAGAAGCTATGCTTAGCAGTGGTATTTACCACCAAAAAGCTATGCCATTACATACTGAGCAATATGACATATATTGTGTCTAAGGAGAATCCATTATGATACATGATGAGTCCTACTTATCACAGTAGCTGCACGATAAAATGGATCATGTTGTTGACAGATTTTGACATCAAATTCATTGGACAAAAGTCCATCAAAGGTCAATTCATCACCGATCAACTAGTAGAGGCTCCTCTCAAAGACGATCAGCCTCTAACCGTAGAGCTACCCACTGATGGGGTCTTCCATGTCTCAGAATTGTCAGATTTTGATGAGCCTGAGTCACAGGCCGACATAATCTTATTTTTTGATGGTTCTAAATGTGAGCAAGGGGGTGGCGTTGGAATCATGTTTATCACACTACAAGGGGCTCTAATACCTTTATCATTTAAACTTGATTTCCTATGCACCAATAACAATGCTAAATACGAAGCCTTGCTCATAGGTCTTCAAACCATCACCATGAACATCAAATGCTTGAATATATTTGGTGATTCGCTGTTAATTTTCAACCAAGTGAAAGGGGTATTCCAATGCAAATGCCCAGTTTTTCAGGCCTACAAAGCCCTTGTGGATAAATTCTTGGTAAATCTTGAATGGTACGACATCGAGGCACTCCCTCGATCATCGAATCATTTTGTGGACACTATGGCCTCCTTAGGGTCACTAATCCTGCAAGACCCTTCTGGTTAAACGACAACCATTCAAGTCAAAACATTATCGCAATCCATGATGGAGTGTGCAAGCTCTGACATAACGCTAGGAATCCACCTAATATAGATTGAACCATCTCAAGATAGGTTCTCTTGAATCCATGATAGTCTGAAACATGCCAACTAGGGGTCTTTGTTCTCTCCAACCCCTCTTAATAGCAACACAACACTATTTCTACAAGTTCTTTCCTGCTCAGATTTTTCTAGGGATGAACTTCAAGAGTGATCGGCCATTCATACCATCGCGGTTTCTGATCAGCAGGATTGGTACACACTCATAAGAGACTATCTCAAGTTAGGTAGTGTTGGTCACGAATCTGCCACAGGAAAGGATTTTCTAAAAACTATGCACCCTAGACCCGGCCAACATTGAAAGGCTGGGAGAAAGAGATGTCTCCCAGACCAATCTCCAGAGAGGGCTGGTTCCCTTACTATTTCTAAACTTGATTTCAGATTAAAGTTGCAGGAAAGAGATGAGAAATACGCAGAAAGAAACAGGAAATTATGGAAAGAGATGGGAAATATAGCCGTAGGCCAAATTTGTTAGATCGGGGAAAAGAAACTCAGCAAGATGGACCTTCAAGTGTATAAACAGCATATAATAACAAAAAACAACATAATTCATTTACGACCTTGCGCAAACTACCTCCAGGATTGCATTCTAGAACTTACTTCCTTACTAGCAGTATTCAAATTCAAATGCAGAATTTAAATCTAACAGCAGATCAGAAAGACAAGCATAATCGAGAAATGCATGAAATAGAAGGAAATTACACAGAAAGACGTTTGCAAAATCAGAGGCCAAATCTCTTTCATTCATGCAAGAACTTGAAAGTTTTCATGCAATCTGTCTCTCAAACTCCCGACCCTTTTTCTGAGATCTACATTGCTTTATATAGAGGTCTTGCCTCTTTACAGTCATTTAAAACTTGTGACGGACCTCCTCGAGATCTACAAAAATATGCAATGGAAACAAGGAAATCATCCCCTTAGACCAGCCTCGAAGAAACCAGACATTAAATGCAATAAGGAGTCGGTCGTCTTCATTAAATTGTCATTCTTGAAAATATGCTTGAACCGTTAGAAACCACGAACAACAGCTTCAAAAAATGGAAATCTTTAATTCTGGTGGTTTGAACACGTTCTTCTACCTTGCTTGCATCGAAAAGTAGCAACACATTTAATTCTGGAGCGCTTTTAATCATCGAAAATCGCAAAACCTTATCGGACCGTTTGAAATGCTTTCTGGCGCAAAACTGTAACAGGTCACGAAAACGTGACATGTCACGAAATCGCGACGTCTTTCTGCTCCATACACTTTCCTTACTTTGAAACCGCAAAAATCAACCATGTCACAAAATCGCGACATATTCGGCTCCTTTGTCTCCTTCGCTACCTTGAATCGCAAAAACGTGACGCTGCACGATTTCGCGACGTCCGTACAATTATGCTCTTTCTCTGCTCTGTTGCCGTGAAAATGTGACAATGCACGATTTCGCTACATCTTTCTATCGGCACCTTCATCGTTGTCTCCAGGTCACGAAAACGTGACAAGTCACGAAATCGCTACACTATCTTCCCATTGCTCAGTCTTTGCTTTTATGTCACGAAAATTTGACATATAGCGATTTCGCTACACTTTTCATGCATTATGTACGGTCCTGCTTCTAACCCACAAAAATGCAACATTCTTCTTCAGAACGTCATGAAATCATGACAGGTTCTGTCTCTTTGGACTTTGCTGCTTCTTCGATCGTGATTTTCATCATGTCACGAAATTGCTACCATTTTCTACACTTGGTCCTTCTTCAACAATGTGTCACGAAATCATGACGTTTTTCTACGTTCTCCACTGCTACCACTTCCTGTCGTGATTTCGCGACGTCTGCTTCGTGCCTTGGTCTCATGTGTCACAAAATCGCGACGCCGTTCGTGCCTTCAACTTTTTCATCCACCTTAACCACGACCACGCAACACGTAGCGATTTCGCTACATCTTTCGCCTTGCTGGGCTATGTTCAATATTTCGTCACGATTTCTCTACCAAGTTGAGTCTCATCGCCTATCGCTCAGTTATGTCATGATTTCGCTACCTTTTTCTCTACTCTGCTCCATGCCCATTGTAAGTCACAAAAACGTGACATGTCACGATTTCGCGACGATTTTGCTGCGCTTCCCTCGTTGACCATTTTGACCGCGATTCTTCGACACGTCGCAAAATCGCTACGACTTTGCGTTTGTTTTCTCTCTCCTCAACCGACCCGCGATAACACGACATGTCGCGATATCGCGACGGTTTTTAACTTTGGCTCTCCATGCTATTTTTTGTCATGATTTCGCGATAGTCTTCGGACTTAGGCTTTTTTTGCATCAAAACCTGTAGAGGAGTTAGAATTTCAACAGCTTATGCATGAACAATCAATAATCAACATAATGTGGCAAAAATGCCAACATTCTTGGCGGCTCACGGGGTATACAGTTCTACTGTATGCACGAATCCCAGGCCTGAATCCATTGGGCAACAGAGTCAAGAAAACTGAGAACAGAAAGCTGGCTGATGGGGTACATCTCGACAGACTGCTGCAACAACTCTTGCTGAATGACTGAAACCTCAAGTGAATCTGTATTTGGCTGAACTGACCATGGAATGGAAATGAAAAATGATGGAATATGGGAATGGAAGGAGTGATGCGGTAGATACAGTAACAGAGTGCTTCTGTGCTACCAGCTACTATGAAAGGGAAATGGAAGTGAATGGAATAAATAGAATGATGACCAGCAAATATGTAGGCTATGGAATGAGAATGGAATGGGGAAATGAACTGTGGATAAATGCTTAAAACAACAATGCAGTTAGAAGAAAAGGAAAAGAAGAACCGAGAATATTAGAAAAGGGGAAAAGAAACAACAGCAGTGGCTTGATTACTACAGAAGAAAAAGGAGTAGGAGAAGGAGGGAATAAAGAGGGGAAGGGAAGAAATAAAGAGGAAGCCACTAACTGCTAGGAAAGAAGAAGAAAAAAAAAAGAAATACGTACCTGCGGGCTCGCATGCAAAAAGAGCCGAAGTGGACAGAGGAAAACAATACTTTTTTTTTTCTTTTTGTTTCTTTTTTTTTTTTTTTGCTATGTACAATAGTTTACGACATGATTGGCATGTCGCCACCAGAAACCCAGTCTCAGGGGGTTATCCGGTAAATCTGCAGTGTCCCGACCAGATCTGATCATACTTGAGTCGGTCCTTGAAATTGGGATGACCTCCTCCTAAAGTTCTCCATGTTGCAGACATGGGCAAGTTATCCTGCATGCCAGTACCCACACAATCGACAAATAATGTAGCAAAGAAATTTACCACATGAAGGGCTCCTGTAGGTACCAGTTGTAGTAATGGCTGAAGCCAATACCACCATCTTGAAGGGTTCCCTGGTTGTGAGTTGAGAATAGGTTCCTCCAACTCCTTGATGTGATCACAGGAATTGTCCAGGGAGAAATATCCTTTCTCCAGGATCTCTTCAGGCTCTTCCTCTTGATGAGGCATACTCAACAGGTTCTGGCTAAATACTTGCATGTTGTGCACGGTTATGCCCTCCTTAGGTTCTAGAACTTGGATCTGTTTCTCTCCTTGGCCCATCTCCTCTTGATAGACATTGCAAGCAACCATATTGTTCATTGTTGGGAAAGTACTTGCATATGCCCATTGTGGGTCTTGGATGAAAGCTGCCTCTTGAATTCCACACAACTGCATCTCAGGTTTTTGCACAGTATAAGGGATTTGGTATGAAAAATACTTCGCGGGATAGACAGGAATAGGAACTACCGGAGAAAGTAATGGAGTTTCTCCCCACGGTAATTTTCCTGATAGGAGCAAAAGTTGCTCCGCTCGCACTGCTTCCTCAAATATTTGAGGGAACCTTCGTTCACCTGATTGCAGCAAGAGGAGGCCTATGTCTGGATGGAAAGCTCGAACATAGAAGAGGTGGGCTTGGGTGGGTGTCGGTCGGATCTTCTCTGGAATTCTCTTCCAACTTCTCGAGAATCGGACATTGAAGTCCGTGATGCTCTCTAGAGGTGCTCTCGTGATGTACATTAAAAATTGAAAGGGATCCTGAGAGCCGTTAAAGGGATCTTCGTCGAATCTTCTGATTAGTGCTCCCGCTAGGTCATCCCATGAGCTGATGCTTTGATGCCTGAGCAGTCTATACCACTACAACGCCCTTCCTTCCAAAGACAAAACCAGAAGTCTGATCATGACATCTTCGTGAACTATATCATGGAAGGTCGACAAAGTGGCAATATCTTCAATATGCTCTCGGGCCATGCCCTCGGTGCCATCATATTTTGTTAGGGCCTTCAGGGCACTTTTGGGAATCTCATGCCGGATTTGGAGATTCAGAGGGCCAGGATCATCCCATCTAGGACAAACCCTCGCCATTATAGCAGTGGTCTACGAAATCACGGCTATCGCCATTAAGTCAGAGTCACCAAGTGAACATTCTTTTCTCCGCTTGTAAGGTCAAGGTTGCTCACCAAACCTTGATTCCTCTGGGGTATCTTCTTTCAGCTTGAAAAGGTAGGCATCCATGATCAAGAAATTCGGATCTTCAACTCAGCAAAGTCGCCAGATGAACTTACAAATCTCCGCTATGAGGTCAAGACAGCTCATCAAAATCTTGATACCTCCGGGTGTTAAACAATGAAACATACAATCTCACCGATTATGGATCTTTTGAGACAGAAGAAGTCTGTCCCACCGGGCGTGCCAAAAACTGTTGGTCACGAATCTGCCACAGGAAAGGATTTTCTAAAAACTATGCACCCTAGACCCGACCAACATTGAAAGGCTGGGAGAAAGAGATGTCTCCCAGACCAATCTCCAGAGAGGGCTGGTTCCCTTACTATTTCTAAACTTGATTTCAGATTAAAGTTGTAGGAAAGAGATGAGAAATACGTAGAAAGAAACAGGAAATTACGAAAAGAGATGGGAAATATAGCCGTAGGCCGAATTTGTTAGATCGAGGAAAAGAAACTCAGCAAGATGGAACTTCAAGTGTATAAACAACATATAATAACAGAAAATAGCATAATTCATTTACGACCTTGCGCAAACTACCTCCAGGATTGCATTCCAGAACTTACTTCCTTACTAGCAGTATTTAAATTCAAATGCAGAATTTAAATCTAACAGCAGATCAGAAAGACAAGCATAACTTAGAAATGCATGAAATAGAAGGAAATTACATAGAAAGACGTTTGCAAAATCAGAGGCCAAATCTCTTTCATTCATGCAAGAACTTGAAAGTTTTCATGCAATCTGTCTCTCAAACTCCCGACCCTTGTTCTTGAGATCTACATTGCTTTATATAGAGGTCTTGCCTCTTTACAATCATTTAAAACTTGCGACGGACCTCCTCGAGATCTACAAAAATATGCAATGAAAACAAGGAAATCATCCCCTTAGACCAGCCTCGAAGAAACCAGACATTAAATGCAATAAGGAGTCGGTCGTCTTCATTAAATTGTCATTCTTGAAAATATGCTTGAACCGTTAGAAACCACGAACAACAGCTTCGAAAAATGGAAATCTTTAATTCTGGTGGTTTGAACACGTTCTTCTACCTTGCTTGCATCGAAAAGCAACAACACATTTAATTATGGAGCGCTTTTAATCATCAAAAATCGCAAAACCTTATCAGACCATTTGAAATGCTTTCCGGCACGAAACTGTAACAGGTCGCAAAAACGTGACATGTCGCGAAATCGTGATGTCTTTCTGCTCCGTACACTTTCCTTACTTTCGAATCGTAAAAACCAACCATGTCACAAAATCATGACGTATTCGGCTCCTTTGTCTCCTTCGCTACCCTGAATCGCGAAAATGCGACGCTATGCGATTTCGCGACGTCCGTACAATTATGCTCTTTCTCTGCCCTGTTGTCGCGAAAATGTGACAATGCACGATTTCGCTACATCTTTCCGTCGGCACCTTCATCGTTGTCTCTAGGTCGTGAAAACACGACAAGTCACGAAATCGCTACACTATCTTCCCATTGCTCAGTCTTTGCTTTTATGTCACGAAAATCCGACATATAGCGATTTCGCTACACTTTTCATGCATTCTGTACGGTCCTGCTTCTAACCCATGAAAATGTGACATTCTTCTTCAGCACGTCGCGAAATCGTGACAGGTTCTGTCTCTTTGGACTTTGCTGCTTCTTCGATCGTGATTTTCATCATGTCGTGAAATCGCTACCATTTTCTGCACTTGGTCCTTCTTCAACAATGTGTCGTGAAATCGTGACGTTTTTCTGCGTTCTCCACTGCTACCACTTCCTATCGCGATTTCGTGACGTCTGCTTCATGCCTTGGTCTCATGTGTCATGAAATCGTGATGTCATTCGTGCCTTCAACTTTTTCATCCACCTGAACCGCGACCACGCAACACGTAGCGATTTCGCTACATCTTTCGCCTTTCGTGCTGTGTGCCATATTTTGTCACGATTTCGCTACCAAGTTGAGTCTCATCGCCTATCGCTCAGTTATGTCACGATTTCGCTACCTTTTTCTCTGCTCTGCTCCATGCCCATTGTAAGTCACGAAAACGTGACATGTCATGATTTCACGATGATTTTGCTGCGCTTCCCTCGTTGACCATTTTGATCGTGATTCTTCGACACGTCACGAAATCGCTACGACTTTGCGTTTGATTTCTCTCTCCTCAATCGACCCGCGATAACACGACATGTCGCGATATCACGATGGTTTTTAACTTTGGCTCTCCATGTTGTTTTTTGTCGTGATTTCACGACAGTCTTCGAACTTAGCTTGTTTTTTGCATCAAAACCTGTAGAGGAGTTAGAATTTCAACAGCTTATGCATGAACAATCAATAATCAACATAATGTGGCAAAAATTCCAACAGGTAGCTTCCCACTTGGGTTGTTGCACGTCATAAAAATATCATTCAAGTAGAAAGCGGCAAAAGATGTCTTGCTAGGAGACATTTTGTACCATCAGAGCTACGAAGGGATCCTCCTCCATTGCTTGGACCAATAGGAGTCCACTTGGGCGATCACCCAAGTGCACGATGGTACATGCGGTGGCCACTTCAGTGGTATGGCCATCGCAAAGTGCATTCTTTGCATCAGCTATTATTGACCATCTTTAGAGTGAGATTGTTGCGCATATGTATGAAAGTGCATGAAGTGTCAACACCATGCTAACTTGACACACATACCTTCTTAGGCCTTGCAACTGATCCAATCGGCTTGGCCATTTTCATAGTGGGGCTTAGATCTCATCAAAAAGATCTCCCCTATGTCGTCAAGTCATCACACGTTTATCATAATAGCCACAAAGTACTTTACTAAGTGGGTGGAAACAATTTCACTTACCTCTATGACCGGGCCCCGCATTGCAGAGTTTATTTTACATAACATCATATATCATTTTGGTATTCCATCCAAGATCATATCGGATAATGGGATGTCATTTAAGAACAAATATGTGCATGCTTTGACAACAAAGTACAAAATTCAGCACAATTTTTTGACACCCTATTATCCGCAAGAAAATGGGCAAGCAGAGGTGTCAAATAAAATGCTAGTTGCCATCCTTAAAAAGACAATCGTAGATAATCATAAGGATTGGCACATCCAAATACCACTTGCCCTATGGTCTTATCGCACTAGCATTCGGACGCCCATTGGGGTAACTCCATTTTTGCTAGTGTATGGCTTCGAAGTAGTCATTCCTCTCAAATTAGAAATACCCTCCCCGCGCATATCAATGCAAGAGTTCATCAATGATGACATTGTGCGACAAGTTCAGTTAGACCAGCTTGTGTTACTCGACAAACGATGCGTCAATGCTCTCGAGCATTTACATATCTATCAAGAGTGACTTAAGAAAGCATACAACATAAAAGTTCACTTGAGGGACTTTCAGGTTGGTGACCTGGTCTTAAAAGAGAACCAAAAAAATTCTAACTTACCACCCCATTTAAGGGACAAGTTCATGGTAAATTGGTTAGGTCCTTATGTAATCGACAGTAAAATAGGACCTGGAACATACCGGCTTGCCTCTCTTGAAGGAATCAAGGAACTAGAACCCTTGAACATCAGTCATTTGAGGCCATTCAACATTTAGAGAGCCATAGCCCATCCCAAAAGCTAAAAGGATTCCCACATTCACTTGGTCAACCCTAAAATGCCCCAAAGGTATCCATAATCTCTTTGGTCAAACCAAAAGCTCTAAGGATTCCCATAATCGCTTGGTCAACCCCAAAACACCCCAAAGGTATCCATAATCCCTTTGGTCAAACCAAAATCCCCAAGGATTCTCGTAATCACTTGGTCAACCCCAAAATACCCCAAAGGTATCTATAATCCCTTTGGTCAAACTAAAAGCTCCAAGGATTCTCGCAATCGCTTGGTCACCCCAAACACCCCAAAGGTATCCATAATCTCTTAGGTAAAACCAAAATCTCCAAGCTTCCCACAATCACTTGGTCAACCCAAAAACGCCCCAAAGGTATCCACAATCCCTTTGGTCAAACCAAAAGCTCCAAGGGTTCCCACAATCGCTTGGTCACCCAAAACGCCCCAAAGGTATCTATAATCCCTTTGGTCAAAACCTCTAAGGATCCGTAAGAATCACTTGGTCCGCACCCATTCGGGTTAAACCGTCCATAACAAATATTCAAAAACAATAGATAATCAAAAATAACAAAAAAAAATTGCATCTCATTTCATGCATATTCTAAAAAATCAAAACACAAAGAAAAAAAAACAAAAGAAGAAAAGTTGCATTAGGCATCACATACATCCATTGCATATTTGCTGGTCATACAAGTCAAACGCACCATAGGCTGTAATTACTCGGCAATTCCATCATTTTCCACAGTTGTCCATTTTGCAAATAATCCATCAAATAATAATGCTATGCGCATTTTCATCATAGCATAGTTAGTTGTCTTCTAATGTTTTTAGGGTTTTCGTCATTCGGCTGTCTTTAAATTCCTAGTCAAAGGCTATACAAAGTCAGACCGATTTTTACAAGGTAGAGTTTACTTGGATCACCCCTTGTTACATAGCATCCCAACACAAGCTTAAAACACATAAAAATTCCCAAGTTGTGTGAACAAAAGATGAAACCTACAAAGCAGTCTAGGGTACCATAAGTGAAATGTTATCTTGCTCATCCCCCTATGTGAATGGTTCAAGAATACTGAGAATTGAAAAAAGGACAAGCTCTTCCCCATCCAATACCTCATAATAAACAATGGTTGTCACCACTATCAAAAATTCCAAACACCTTTGATTCCCCAAAGTCGTAAGGATTCGTAATACACATCCCTGAGAAGGATGGGTAGTCGTCCCCAAGGCCTGAAGGATCAATGCAATTCATGAAGAAAAATCCCAAAAAGTTCACTATCAAAAAAAAAAAAAAAACCCAAACACCTTTGATCCCCAAAGTCGTAAGGATTCATACTACACGCCCCTGAGAAGGATGGGTAGTCATCCCCAAGGCCTAAAATATCAATGCCATTCCAAAGCAAAATTTACAACCACCTTTGATCCCCAAAGTCATAAGGATTCGTACTACACGTCCTTGAGAAAGATGGGTAGTCATCCCCAAGGCCTAAAAGGATCAATGCCATTCACAAGCCAAAAACCCATGAGCTCAACTTTGAAATCAAAATACAAAATCAAACTCCTAAAAAGTTAAAATAACAATGGTTATCACCACTACTTAAACCCCTTGCTCAAGAGAAGAAGAAAAAAAACTCAAAATAAACAGTGATTTTCATCACTATATGAGAGCAAGTACCCCAACAAAGTAAAATATCTGAGTTTGAATCCCTGGAATTTTTAGCATTTTAAAAACCATTTAGGTGATCCTCATTACGGGTTTGGTGGATAGCCTACCTGGCAATGACGGTATCCTAAATGCATGACGATATGTCTATCACATTAGCTTTGCGTGTGTGTAGACCAATGTTTGCATGTGGATGAGCTAACTTATGGTATCCTAGATTGCCTCATGGATTAATCTTACTAAATACAACAAAGGAGTTAGTAGAGCTAATTGGGTGATCCTCAGTACAGGTTTGGTGGACATCCTACCTGGCACTGGCGGTATTCTTATGAATACCACATAAATGAACTCAATCGCACACATAGGGATGTAAAATAACTTGGTCAAACTCAAGTATGATTTGTGCCTTGTTCGAAAGTCTTGTAAGATAATGTACAGTCTTGATTAGTTAGCTAAAGCATCTGAGCCTCAAGAAAACCTTAACTATATTCTAAAACAATTGTTGTACATTTCATTACTTACATCACCATCAGAAAATACAAAACAAAAATTACAAATGCAAATTTATTTCATAAAGCAATCACATAGTATAGAAAGCCAGTAGATCTTGTACAGTATATGGTACCACCGCCTGCATACCAACAAATCATTCCATCCATTCCATATGCATACATCTATATCATCTAGCTAACATCATCCGTAGTCATAATAGCATATGCATACATCAACATAAATAAATGTGCATAAAAAAACAATAAACAATGACAAGCATATCAGCAAACCAAAAATGAGTCATGTATATATATCGAGTCAAAATGCCCTCAGGATACAATAAGAAGGTCCTCTGACCTCACAAAAAAATCAAAAATTCAAAATCCCCAAAGCCTAGGGAGTCGACCACCATGATCATGTAGGATCGGTGCAACTGGTACTACCCCCAATAGTATGGGTCCTATGGGACCCCTCAGGGCAGTTGTTGCCAGCCCGCGCACCATGCCAACCAATGCTACCCTCATCCAGTCACCTATGATGAGAGGATGCATACTGCTCAGTCTCACTGCCTCTCGTACGACACGATGAACCTCCATCGATATTAGGCAACTGTCCACCAAGGCAGAAAACCTCTGTCTCTAACTCAACCCGATACCGCCCCCACTCCACATCTCATCGGTGATACACAGCCAAGGTGTTGTCCTGTTGTACTAACTAATACTGCAAGATATCCATCTCCTCCTCCCATATTTGTAAGAGATCCTTCAATTACGCTATCTCAGCATGAAACCCAACCTCCGCATCCCTTGAGATAGCCTGAGGCATGGGCATCTCCGATATGGCCTACTACTCTGATACCCACTACTCTGAGATATCCTATACATCCGACAGCTCTGGAACCCCCACATCATCTCCATTGCCAGTGAAGTCATCGACCTCCACCATGTCTGCATCATCCAGTGGAGCCCTCCAACCCTCCATCGGTGCCTCTGCACCCCCACCTCCTACTGCTACCACATCCGTGCCTCCCAGAGGCCCCTTACCCCACCATCATCGCATAGTCCACCATAGGTCATCCTCTGCAGTTACCCCAACATCATCCACATCAGGTACATCAATAACTGCATCAAACCCCTCGCCCAGCAACTCAATGATCAGCCAGACTAGGGTCCTCTCATCCTCGCACCGTCGATAGATCAAAGGATCACTAGGCAATCCTTGGTGCACCCCAAACTGCCACATCACCTAGACATACGGGAAGTACTCCTGCTTTGTCCCATGATGCCCAATTAGCCACCTACCCCTGCGCACCCATCAAAGCCACTCTCTAGCCTTAGGCCAGGCTGGGCAATCCTGATATGGTCACCAAAAAACTTGCCCTAGCATTAGATGAGATAAGGCATCAGTATAGTGACCTACGTCACCTACCCATTGTTGACTATGTCCATGCTCCTCTAACCGCAGCCATAGATTGGCATACCCAATCTCCTGATCCACCATCTCACCTCAAGTGGTCCAAGGCAAACCCTGTGGCCGCTCCATAGTTATGTGTTGTCACCCCCAGCACTACAAGAGATAGCTACACCTAATCCCCTTCCACCTCCAGCAACGAACCTCGTACATCTCATCGTACATCTGTGCCAATAACGTCTAACCCCACCTCATCATAAGTGGAGCTGATGTCAGACACTCCACCAAAGTGAAAACCAACTCTAGTGGGTTCTAAGGTAACCTCGCACCTGAACAGTCCAAAAGTAGCACATTGGAAATGAGGGCCATGAGTAAAGCATGCCTCACCCCCAATATGCCCTTCTCCAGCCACCACCACACCAGAATACTGCATATTTGGCAGTCATCCTCAGCCCTCTCCACACCCATATTCCCCATCTGACCAAAACATCATGTCAGTACTGTTGTTCGCTGGTCCTGATGGGTCGTCCGGATAGGAAGCCCATATATCAAAATTCGTAGAATCTGATACACATCCTCCAGAGTCACTGTCATCTCCCCTGTAGGAAGATGAAAGGTGTTGGTGCGGGGATCCCATAGATTGATTAGGGAAGTCAAATATGCCTGATCCCCCACCACAGGATCCAAATGTGTCACCTACTTGAGCCCAAGGGCATCAAGCCACTCCCAATCCCCAACTATCAAGGCATCCTCAACATCAGAGAAAATAGTCGGTTGTCGATACCGACTATTCACAACCTGAAAAATGATAAAAAAAACAAACGATATGAAGTACATACTTAATATTAAAAAAAACAATACAATAAAACTATACAAAAAAAAAACAAAGTACAAAAAAATTAAGTATAAAAAAGTACAGCAAAAGTACAAAAAAAAAAAGTACAGCAATAAAACTGTACAAAAAAACAAAGTACAACAAAGTATAGAAAAACTAACAACAAACTATACAGCAACGACCGCAGACACAAAAATAACTATACACAAACAAAAACAAAAAAAAGAAACAAAATAAAACATACAAAAATTCATCCTAGGGTTTCAACCTTAGTGTGAACAAAAAACACAATAAAACAAAAAAAATTAATACTAGGGTTTCGACCTTAATATTAGCGCAAAACAAAAACAAAATAACGCAAACAAAAATTTATATGCGAGTTTAACTTCATATAAAACAAAAATGAATAACAGGAAGGGAGAAGGAACATCATACTAGTCTCGCCTCGGCTCCTCTGCTCGAAGATCCGGTTCTTGCACTCATGATGTCCACAAAATTTCGGCAGCGCTCTGCTATGCAAACTCGCACTCCTCCTCCTCACTGCTCCAAATTGCCAAGAAAAATTGTTGCAAATGAGCCCAAAACCTAGTTTTGGTCCTTTTATAGGCTGTTAGGCCTGTAATCATTTCACCCTAGGATAAGCACTCTAGTTAGCACTCGTCCCACCCTGGGACGATTACCAAATTGGTATTCGTCCCACCCCGGGACGATTACAGAGCAAGAAATAAAGCAACAAAAATTGCATCCAAAAAATGCACCAAAAACAACAATAAATCTGTCGGACAAAGGTGCCTTTGCACCTGACATTCATGGCATGCAAAATCGTCATCAGGGTCAAAAACGATCACTATCCTACTCCCTAAGAAATCTAGCATAGCCAGACCACTCCACGAGGAGGATTTTCGATAATTTCTACCCCAATAGGCGTCAACAAAAAGGGTCAAAACCCACCAAAAAAAGGTTCAATTTTTGGAAGATTGCATAAGTGTTCAATGAAAAAAAATTGAAGGCACCCTTACAAACATCATCTTGGGTCAAGCGACTCATCGCTTTTCTCATTTTGTTCATTCCCTCATCGATTCGTCGCTTGAGGGGGTAGTCACACTTATTCACCAATCAACAAATACACACCTAATCAAGGAAATGGCATGCATTCAAAGAATCATTGAAAAAGACAATCACGCTCCTGCTTGGGGCAGCAAACAAGCAATAATCACAAGTTGAACAAACACTTGACATTCTGGAAGCACGAAGATAAGGTTACCCAAACAAAAGGTTGCGCCCTTTGCCTATTCATGACTGAACAATGTCCAAGATCAAGTACACCTCACCAAAAAAGGTTACACTTGAGTTAAGCTCCTTAGCTCGTCAGAAGCAAGGATTCAAGAATGCCTGCCCTTTCCATACTTGGGGCATCAAATTTGGTTAGGTTACTAAGAAACCCTAATCATTAAGTGCTTTGGTCACCTATTTTTGCTCAGCACTGTGCCACACACAATGCATCCCAAAAAGGGGCATTTGTAGACACCAAAATAGAACCAATTCGATTATGTGACTAACAAGCACTGATCGAATTGGCATACATACCCCCTCCAGTAGCCTTCAGAGGTTAAATAGTGGTCCTAACCACTCCCAAATTAGTTTTCAAATTTTAGAGGTCAATTTTGCACCTTTTAAGCACTTTGCTCCCTATTCGTCCCACCCCAGGATGATTAGAATCATATTCATCCCACCTTGGGACGATTAGCAGCAATCATTCCAGGGTGGAACGAGTAGTAGGTTTGACTAGAAAAAATTCAAGCCTTCATAAATCTGCCACCCAACGTCGCCTTCAAGGCATGTAATTGCGAGGAATGGTTTCAAATTAGAGAGAGGGACTTCAGTCAAGCATGCCCTGATCATGGAGGCTCTAAATTAGGGAGGAATCTTCTCTCCCTCCAAAAGGCATGGCAAGCCAAGTTGCGCCCTCGCATGCATATTCAAAGGATACCCCTAGGTATATAAAAGGGTGAGCTTCCTCACCCCAAAAAGAAGATAGAGTTGGAGCAACAAAGTGCTGCCAAATTGTACCCCCATTCCCCTTTGTGCTTCCTACATCCATAATTTCTCTTTTGGAAGAGAGGTTATCGGGTGAGCACTAGGAATGCAATCTAGACCCAAAACCCAAGAAATCGGCCATAATCCCACACCAAATTCATTGACACAACCCCCTAGGAGGTTTTGGACCCATCCCACTTGGATTGGTGCCAAAAATAGGCCCCAAACGGTGGGCATCCTACCCCCGGGTGCCCCCCGCACTACTACAGTCCTAATCGTCCGACCCCGAAGCGATTAGAAATTTGTGAAGAATTTCTCTACTGTTATTTTTTCATTCTGTCATATTTCATGTACTTATGTTGCTGTTCAAGTTTCATGTTATTCTAACTTGATTTTACCGTGTTTTTATCATTTTATGCATTTACTAATATACAGGGAGCACCTTTGAATATAGGATAATCTGGGCAGAATATATCAAATCTGACCTTCTATGTCATCTCAAAATTCCCCTTTTAGCCTAACCCCAAGTTTTCAGGTGTTTTGGAGGCCTCGGGGCAGGACATTTGCAAGGTCGCTCTTGCATGTTTTGTTGCAGTCCTAATCGTCCCACCCCGGAGCGATTAGAGATCCATGCATGATTTCTTGACTGTTCTTTTTGCAATGTTTCCCTAATGATGTCTTGTTGCTTCTATCAAATTTTAGGTTCATTATGACATGTTTTGACCATCGTTTCATTCTTTTTTACATTAACCAGCTGGAGGCTTTGGGGATTACATGTTTTCCTAATATTCGCATATGCTATTAGCCGTTTGTTGTTTCTCTGTACATAGGATCTCACTACCAGGAACATCGTAGGGGCAGCAAGGAACGATGAACACATAGATGCAAGCTACAGCAATGTTTGGCCCGCCCATTTTGAATGTGGGCATGCAGAAGGCACTGGAAGCGTATCATCCATTGATGTAATGAACTGTATCAAACGTCCTAAGCCCTAGAGAGGGGGGACGCATTGTAATTGGATTAAAAGAAACATTAATAAAATAGGCCCTGTTTTGTTTTGCTTACATCTCGTTTCTACTTTATTTCCTGCATGCATTTGTTCATCGCATCCGTAGGACTTAGCATATAGCATCAATACTTTGTATCAATTTCATTTGCATCATAATCTGGTACGCCATCACTCCACATTCGGCTTTCAATAAATTTAGTAACATTATATATAATACTATTAATTTTATATAATATATTAATATTATAAATATAATATAAAATAATATTATTATTAATAATATAAAATCAACTTTTTGGATCTCCAATTTCTGTTTAAAATGACTTTTTTTATTATTGAAAAAAAATCTATTTTTTTGCTAAGTTTTCCCAAGTTGCCAATAAAATATCCAAAATTAGGCTGCCAAGTTTTTTGTCAGTTGTGAGTTTTCCAACTATGCTATAGATAATTTTGTTATAACATATTTGATATAATATGATAATCCCACTTAGAATAGAAGATTATGTAGTAATAAGAGGAAAAGAGTCATTACTCTTAACCTCAATTAGTTGTAGTTAGTTTGGAAGTTGTAACCATCTAAATTTAGGCTAACAATCAATATTCTGATGGGATCCTATTATATCCATATAAATACTCTCCATGCATTGTAAAGAGAATACTTTAGATAACCAAAGTCATGTACTCAATTTTATCTTGAATATTACTTTTATTTTCATATCTTCATTTTGCCAAGATAAGAGGAGGAGGATGAGTGCCAAGTTCATTTAAGAAGTAAATACAAGGATTTGCATGATAGTAGTAGTGTCAAAGGAAAGGAAGAAGGCCAAGTTGCATCAAAGAAATAAATAGGTAGATTTGTCTGCAAGATAAGATACTATATAATGTTATATTTATATATGCTTTATGTTTTGAATGTTCTAAGAAATTTTGTGTGCTTATGAGCTTTATTTTTTTTAGTTGATTTTCATTAAATTATGCTTGCAGCTCTCTTTTTTATTAAAAATCTAGTGTAGGGTGCTTTTGGCCTTAGTTTTGTTGTTGAGCAAGAGGGTCTTGTATCCTTGCTATTTCCACATTTTGCCAAATAAATTAGGGTTTGCTAGACATCTTTGGTTCATCATAGCTTAGGCCCTTTTTGTATCCTTATTTCTCTAGTTTTGGCTCTTATAGAAGTTGTCATCATTTTATTTGGTAGATATTTTGTGTTAGGTGTTTTCGATTAGTCTTTATAGAGCCTCTATGGAGTGTTAGCCCTATTGTTTCTCTAATTGGTTTGAGAAGAGTCATTTCAAACCTTATCTTTATGCCCTCTGTAATGGATTAGCTTTAGTTTTGCTATGTGTTATCTAGTTTGGTGTTGTTGTGTGTTGTCTTAGTTTAGTTCCATAGTGTGTTGCCTTGGGTGGTGTGGTTGAGCATTGCTTGGTTGTTTTTGTATGTTCTTATAACTCTGCTCTTGATTTAATTTTTATTTTAGCATTGAGCAATGGAAGAAATGTTTATGTTCTCTTGTTTTATCGAGTTAGAAAGCTTGTTCTTATTAAATAAGAATTAAGATTAAGTATGCTATTTTAATCCAAATAAGGTATGATTAATCTTTAATTGAAATAACCATGTTTATTGCAAAGGATGTTAGCAATAGGTATAATAAAAGTAATTATTAAATCTTAAAGTGATGTTTTCCTATTTGCTTTTTGAAAATATGTGTGGATAATATTCTTTGATGCATTAGTGAAAAATTAGAATACAAGTCTTTCTTTTTATTTTGGAAAAGAAATATTTTAAGGGAGTGCATGTTGATAGTAAAATCATAGTTGAAAGGATGGATAAATGAAATGTACATTCTCCTTTTTAAGTATAGAATATTAGATGTTTTAGGATTTTATTTTACCGATTTAACCATTTTTGGAAAAATTGCATTCTATAAGTAATTTAAGTTTTGTGAATAGTATTATGAAGTTATATTTAGTTTTAAATAATTAATTTTGGAGGCTTGGATAGATAATAAATTCATTATTGAGAGAAGTATGGGATTCTCTCTAGATGCATGCATTGTATCTTGCATGGATGTATGTGGTTGCATTTTGCATGTTAAGTTGCATATGCATTATCATGAGTTGTCCTAATCCCTAGACTTTTACACAAGTTCAAGGAAAAGATCTACCAAGAGGAAGACCATGGAAGATAAAATGTAACTAGGGACCTGCTTTATGTAATTTTTTGTATCAAAAGGAGTATTTGAAAAGAATTTGTATTTGAAATTATACAAAGCTTTCAATGAAATGAAGTGATGTTATTATTATGTCAAATTGTTGTAGATGATGTAAAAACCAGATTTTTATGAAATGATACACCTTGAATGGTGATGCTTGGGTGTTCCAAAGTAGTGAGGTTTTTGGAATCATTCACAAGACAATATAAGAGTGGTACCTTGGACGATGAGCATGGGGTGATCATGTTATTATCAAGTGAGTGGCAATAGAATTAGTTAGCCCACAAAGGTGTGGTAACTAAGCACTAAGGCATTACACCAAAATAATCCTATATAGATAGACTTATTTAGGGTTAGAGAAATGGCGTCCCCCTTTAAGTGTTATGGGCCTTAAAGTATAATCCCTACATCATGGTCAAGTTGTCCTATACCGATGAGGATATAGGAAATATGGGGGAACCACTATTGATGTCCTTTATAAATGGTGAGGTTTAGAGAGGTGAACCCCAAAAATACAAGATATTTATCACTCTTATCCACTTGAGTGTCATCTACAGTGACATTGAACTCAAAATGTGATTATGCCTTACAATGCTAAAAATTATTGGGACTTCTTTGTGAACCTTTCTTGTGTAATATATATATATATATATATATATATATATATATATATATATATATATATATATATATATATATCGATTAGTTTAGTGGATTGTTATATGTTGTAATATAATACTCATCCCTAGGATGTGTGCATGAGAAAAAAAAAGCATCAACTCAGAAATATTGGTATGCATCACAACATCCTTGTAGGTATTAATATATTTAATCCACATATCCTTTTTTATTTAAGTGCCATGTATTTTCCTCCTCCCACCACCCCTTCTCCATCTACTCCTCTAATTGGTAGTGCTCTACCCAATACAATTGATGTTGATTTGTATGCATATTATGAGTCCTAGGAAGACCAAAAATCTATCCTAGAGAAAATTATTTCCTCCATCACTAAAGTTCAATTCCAAATATAGAAGACCTTATAGTCAATCCAAATCCATTTGTATCCTATACCTATAATGATTTCTTAGGATCAAGAGTTTCAACAAGTCATGGGAAGCAACCACAACATGCAACACACACTAGATTTGAATAAATACAAATATCTATACATAGAATCTACTTACAATCATTGTTTAATTATAGACCTCGAGGATCCCAAGGCAATTACATGGATCCCTATGCTACTAAGGGTACTCTTCTAGGTATGGGTGGATTTAATTCATATTTTGTTACTAATATTGATCCCTTTATAGAAGGATCAATTCATCTCTTTTCTTATTCTCCTAATATTCTAGTTCTATGCATCAACATCCTAACCTTTGAGGGTACAAATTTGCATGGTTGGATAGCCAAGATAGATAGCATCTTTTGACTACACCATGTTCTTGACAAAGGATATATCACATTGGCTTCTACTAAGTTAGGAACCCATGCTTATTAATAGTTGTTTTAGGAACTTCATCTCTATAGGAACTCTATTTACTATTTAGAGTTCAAGATATTATTCCTTAGTAGTTTTTATTAAGGCTCTTCTACTTCATATGTGGTCCACGATGTAAACCAAGCAAAAAAAATGGGTGAGGATTATTATATATAGTTTATAGGACTACTTATTTATATACATATTATTTGTATCTAGAAATTGTGATCTTATGCTTTCACCATAGCCATAAGGATAAAATTTGATCGGAGGTAAATATGCATGATCCACACACCCTCAAGTGTGCTAAACATATGGATATATTGGGAAAAAAAATTATGTTTTTTCTATCCCTAATCATAATAGGATTTCAAATCTCAACAATATTACTTGAACAATTGCAATGATGAGTGTTCTCAAGGATTATTTTGTTATACATTTCAATCATGTCATCCCATAATCTAGATTATGAATAATGGTATAACTTCCTCATGGAAGTTGAGGTAGCAATATTATCAAAAATGAAGGACGAGATTCTCCATAGTAGGAGATACCAACATAATTAATAGATTTTGAGCATGAGGCTAATATTATGGCTTTCTCTATGTTCACCCTAATGGATATATAGGCTCATCATGCCATCAAGTTCCAAGAATTCATCAAACATCAATGATTCAATATGCTGATTGATTCAAGTAGCATGCATAACTTTATTTATAGTAAAACATCAAAGTTTTTAAAAATATATATCAACACTTCAACATAATAAAATTCTAATTATTGGTTGAAAATGATGTCATGACTCATGATGTGGGTTGTATGATTAATTTTAACATCCAAATGATAAATTATACTTGTTTTGACCATCTCTTCACCATGAATCTAGGTAGTGCAAATATCATCTTAGTATATAATGGTTATTCTAGATTGGTGATGTTACTATTAATCTATAATGATTGTATTCCAAATGGAAAAATAACAATAAGGTTTTTTGTATCAAAGGAATCCAACCTCATTTTTACAAGTTGGTCAACTCCCACAACATGGAAAACATATTAAAGAGAAAGGTCATTGATTCTTTTTCCAAGTGTATGAAATTTTAGTCTTTTGAGTTTCTTCTTCCATATCTTCCTTTGGACTTATAGAATATTATTGATCATTATGTGGATGTATTTGGTGAATCCATGGGTTTTTATCCTAAGTGTGCATATGATCATTCCATTCACCTAGTTCTAGGTCCTTATCCTTTTAATGTTCATCCTTACCATCATCTATAGCCCCAAACTTTTGATATTGAAAAGCTAGTATAATATTTGTTAGAGTAATGAATTATCTATTCAAGTATCTATTATCATTACTCTCTAATTATTATGGTGTGGCTTAAGGATAACTCTTGGTTCATATGTTCAAATTTTTAAACTCTCAACAAGATCCCCATCAAATATAAGTTTTCTATATTGTTATAGACAATTTGTTAGATGAATTGCATGGCACTAAATACTTTATAAATCTTGACTTGAGCTTTGGGTTCCATCAAATTAAGGTTAGAGAAGTTGATATCCCAAAGAATTATTTTTGCATGCATGAGGGTCATTATGAGTTTGTAGTCATGCCCATTAATCTTAATAATGCTCCTTCCACTTTATAGAGCTTTGTGAATTTTGGTTTTTTTTTTTCTCTAAAATTTTGTACTAGTATTATTTAATGATATTAGTTTATAGCAATTCTTGGGAATATCATTCAGTTCATGTGGACCAAGTTCTCCACCCCTTATAGAAGGAAAAACTATTTTTCAAAAGGTCTAGGTATTCCTTTGCAATCCATGAGGTAGAATACTTGGGATATATAGTATATCTATAAGGGGTCAAGGTGGATCCTAACAAGATCAAATCCATGCAATATTTAACCCTACCTAAATCTCTCAAACAAATCCATAAGTGTTTAGGTCACACTAGGTATTACAGAAAATATATCTGCAACTATGGTAATATTATCACTCCACTCATTGCTTTCACTAAGAAGGATGTATTTGTTTGGTATGAAGTATCTTTACAAGCCTTCTATACCCTAAATGAGGCTATGTGTACCACCCTTATTTTGTCTACTCTTGAATTAAGCAAACCTTTTATCATTGAATGTGATGCTTTAGGCACAAGTACATGGGCTTATTTGATGCAATATGGACACCCCTTGCCCTTTGAAAGCAAGCAACTCTCTAGCAAGAATATGGGTTGATCCACTTATGAGAAAGAATATTATTTGTTCTATACATCATCAATAAATAAAGACCTTATTTTTTGGGTTGATGCTTCATCATTAAGATCGATCATGGCACTTTAAGCATTTCCTAGAACAATGTCTCCCATGCCCAAAATAGAATAATTGGATGAGAAAGTATTTTTGTTATGATTAATCATTAAGTACAATAAGGGGAAGGGGATGTTGGGACTGAAACTGAAGGGATGATTTTATTGATACAAATGGTTACAATATATAGGCATAAGCCTATATTCAACACATGACACTTGTCAAGAGAAATCGACAAGTGTCAAGGTGAAGGCATAGTGCACTTTAATTCTAACATTCCCCCTTAAAGTGCACTATCCTAACTAAAGAAGAAACAAAACAAGTCAACATTAGGTAACATTCCCCCTTAATGTTGACTTCTCTAAAACAACCTATCATCCTCTCTTATTGTTGATTTGGTCTAGGCTCGTGCTCTTTGCGCTTGGCTCTCCAACTATGAATAATGCTAGATTCACTGTGTATACATCTCGGTCTGTTGTCTCAGGGTTAGCCACTTCCACTGGTTTTTTGCCATTGGGTCAGCCGTCTAAGTGCCTCAGGGTCATCATGGGTGCCTTAGGGTCAGCCACTTCTGGATCTGTTGCATTTGCAAGTCATCCTCAGAGGATGTTGCCTCTTGCAGGTCACTGACTAGCTCCACCATGAATATCAAGTTCCTCCTTATGGTGAACTCAATCTAGAAGGTGTCGGTATCTGTCAAAAATGCACCTTAATACAAAAGAAATACAAGCCATGAAATACAATAAAATTAAGCCTTAGAATCCAAGTGTGGAGGAGAAGAAAGAAGAATAGAAGAGAATATTCTAAAGTGTCTTCATCTGTAGTCTTCAGAAGTAGATCTAAAAAAAAACCTCGGATAGAGTCTAGGGTGTCTTTGTCTGTAGTCCCTAGTATAAGTATCCTTATGGTGACCATGTCATCCCACTAAAATGCATGGGTAACCAGCCATTGCATTCGCCAAGTGTATAGAAAATATCACTAGGTACAAGGATCACATATGAAATTACCTTGGGAGTGTCGGGTTCAACCGAGAGTGCACTCCAAGGTAGAAAAACTTTGAGGCTAAAAAACTGAATTGAAATAGCCTCAAAATTACAATATGACACCACCATTGTGTCCGTCGTGGAAAAATGTTTCCAACGACTATAAATACCCCTATATTCCACCATCAAAGGGGCCTTCATCATGTAGAAAAAACCATCATGCCTATCTAAGGCAACAAATAATCATCGCACTGAGGCGGAATAAAAATAGACAGTTTTCAATTTTCCCACGTAGGGGGATTACATGGGCTACTAGGGCCATCATCTCTCTAAAAAATACAATAAGAGGCCATGAGGGACTTCCACTTCCACGTGAAAACAAATGAATGATGCGATAAATAGACATGGACACTGCCCCTCTTAATTTTAAAATAAGTATGCTCAACTTTACCTGCATCTTCTTTTCTCAGCACTGCAGTCAACTTGACCTGCATAGGGCATCCCGTGCATAGATGCAACCCTCCCTAGCAGATTAAATAATCCCCAATGAAAGAGTAGTGTGGCCACCAAGGGGCAAGTAGTGCCCACCAGAAGAGTAGGTGCATTTTCTTATTTAAAACATTGTAAAATCTGCTTAAAGCAGGAACAACAGCCATACAAACTGCAAAATTCTAGTTAAAAGTAGATGAAACCGTATTAAAAAAAAATTACACCGCGGAACCCGCTTCTCTCTTCTGGTGCACCAGTTCCAACAATTTGACCTGCTGCCTTCTACGGCTCGCAGTGGTCCCAAATTCCTCCAAAGCCAAACAGACAGACACGCAGTGCTCCATTATACGGCTCGTAGTGGTCCCTAGCATGCATTCGAACTAGTGCGCGGGTAACACGATCTCCGCATCTTGTATTGCTGCTTCTTCCAATGGATCTCTAACGCCAAAAAACACATTGTTCACATCAAATAGGCATTTTTATTATGTGGAGGCTGTAATCATTGCACGCAGCAAATCATCATTTATTTTGACGTACCTCGTGACTCACATCAGCATCCTAGCATATCAGAGTTGCATATGCAACAAACCAGAATGTCACAAGGTGAAAGCTAGAACAAAAAATAGTGCAGTGTGGCGGGAGCAGTGATAGGTTTCGTATGATGCGCTCGATCATGCCTGCTAGGGAACGCAGGAGTTCCACTACCGTTCACCAAAAATATTGTTCTTCCTCCTCAAAACATTCCTCGACAACCTCCGAGCATCGCAACGTGAAAAATAAAACAAAAAAGGAACATCAATGTCTCCACCATTTCAGGTGATATTTACTATGAGTTCCCTCTTGATGATTGAATGCATGAGAGCACGAACTCCATCACTAGCGAAGCTTTCACCAAAAAAATTGACGTGGAAAGCAGACAATCAGAAGACCAAACTTTACTACGTTCAGAACACATAGTGCCATGGCATCTTACACCTCCAAAATCTAGTTCCTAGCCACAGCCCGCTAGGCCGAAGCGATTCTGCGCCCTACGATGTCTGACCTCCATGAAAGACTGATGTGAACGTTTGCAAAAAAATGAAGTTGTGGTATGCGCTGGCCAAGACACTCTTAGATAAAATAGCATGGGCCCTGGCCATGGACAGAGGAGTGAATATGGTGTCCATCAATGCAGGTCTAATTGTAGGGCTTGGTTAGGAAATAGTAGCTTATTTGAAAGCAGAGTGACGGTGCTACAAGTGCAAGCTTCACATGGATCCATCGCTGAGCACTTTGGAGCGCAACCGCGCCTACGCCCATGCCAACCACGACCCCAACATGCCCAAGCCTATTAAAGTCCTCATCGATGACCGCTTTAGCTTCCACAACTATGTCCAGAGCCTGCATAGCGCCAAATGCTTTTAAAAACTATCTCCAATGGCGGTGGTCATCTCGAATGGTGACAGATCTCCAATGGCTATCTCCTCCCCCTTTCTCATTGCACAGGAGCAGGGGGTGCTCCGTTTTCCCGATTTGAGATTCCCTTTTCTGAAATACACCGCTGCTGCAAATTTTTGTAATGCTAAAAAAATAGCCCACAAAACCAGATCATAAATAACATATTTTACCACCATTAATATTTCCTCAAGCTTCTGGTTTCTGATCCATCAAATATGGAGAGCATACTCCCTCGCATGAAGAAACAAATGGGAAAAAAATGAGGGGAGGAGGGAGGATTTCCATGAGGGAAATCCCCCCTCAAGGGTTTCACAGGGCAGGGAAAGCCTGCTCTGATACCAAATGTTGGGACTGAAACTAAAGGGATTATTTTATTGATACAAATGGTTACAATATATAGGCATAAGCCTATATTCAACACATGACACTTGTCAAGAGAAATTGACAAGTGTCAAGGTGAAGGCATAGTGCACTTTAATTCTAACAGGGGAATATACTGGTCAATGATCTGTAGTGTATCTAGGAGGATGTTGTTATTGTCAATGCCATCTCTAGTACTCTTCCACAATGGATTTTCTAACTTTGAGAAGAATGACTTTCTAACCTAGAGAATGTTTGCATTATTTATGAGATGGATTCTCTCTTTGATGCCTTTATTTTTTACATATGCTAATGGGGTTATATATAATAAGGATTGCATTTATCTTCCCCCATCCTTAGCCATCAAGACTAGTGTTCTCTAAGAATTACATGCCTCTCCTCTAGATGGGTATTCTATATTCTTAAAAATATACTAGCAGGTGAAGTTATCCTCTTCTTAAAAAGGATAGGAGTATATGTCAAGTTCTAGGTATGCAAGATTAGGGATACAATTACTAAATATGTAGGGTCCTACTCTCAATGTATAAAATATTGTGTTTAAGGTGTTAATCTAAGTTTGGTATATTATTTGACAAACACCTTAGTTTTGTTGTGAATGTTAGAAATATTGAGTTGGCATTGACGTCAAAGGGTGCATGGTATTCAAGGCAGAAATATTCTTCAAGGATGAGAAGTTTACAAGGTTGGACAAAGCAAATAATGGACAATTATTCAAGGTAAGGTATATCTCAAAGTAAAGGATTATAATATTTAAATATCATATTTAAATATTATAAAGAAAATATTTAATTAAAGGCTTGGGACAAAAATATTTTAAATATTATAAAAGGAGGGCAAAGGTTTAAAAGATAAATATTATAATATTTAAATCAAGGATTTAAAATATTATAATATAAGGCCAGGTTACAAGCAAAGGCACCAAAGTACTTGGAGAGCAAATTTAAAATCACATATAAGACTATGAGCCGACCTCCCAAAGTGAAAGATAAAGCATATATATATGGAGGCAAAATATTTCATTTGATTGACCAACGTGAATGCTATAATCAAAATATTTTCTAAAGCAAATATCTCCTACTCATGCGCAAATTCAAAAAAAAATTGAAATGGAGAGGAACGACGAATAAGGAAGATAGAGGTCCCCTAAAGGAAGATAGAGGTCCCCTATTGGTTCCAACTGTCGGGGTATCCCAAATAGTTGTTTAACCCTGGTTAGGGCATTGCGAAGTAGGGAGTGCAGAGTTCGATTCTCAATGGCATCGTATTTTTGATATGTGATAAAATTGTGAAGGAGTGAATATTTATATGCTAAGTGCTTCCTTTTCATTCTTAAGTTGTGGAGCAATCCATTTGGTTGGCTAGGCCACACTAATTCATCATTGTGCGTGAAGTCTGAGGGTCAAATCCCATTGAGTGCATTTTTGTTTGGAAAGCGTCATGGTGTTTTTGCTAGACGAAAGTGCATAAGAGATTTAAATAAAGCAACACCCCCTTTTGGTGTTACCCACTTGGCTAGCCCAATCGATCAAGGAAACATTGGTAAGGCTCTGCACTTTGGAAGGTCCAGGGGTCAAACCCCCTTCACGATAGTTAAATATTTTGTTGTGCAAGGTATGAAAAATATTTTTGATTAATTTAGGAGTTATAAGGTGTGACATTGATTATTGTATTTTGTATATTATAAGTGGGAGTTATAAGGTGTAGCATTGGAAATTGAAATTTGTATTTTGTGGATTATACAAAAAAGAAAAAAGAGTTTATTTTGATAGTATTAAATCTTCATATTAAGTTTTAATAAGGTGCAAGGATTTATCTATCCTTGTATTCACAATGCATTAACCATTCAATAACCAGCAATATTTGATTCAACATAAAACATAGATTCATAACCAGGATAACATGCAGAATAATCGAAGGTAGAAACTGAAGCAAAACAGAAATGAAAATGATCAATTAACAAGTTTACCACTTAAGGAGGGCTGGTCCTCGCCACTTGGAGGGCTTAGTCATCTGCAAAGATCGAAATGATAGAATTTAAGGTAAAAATATAATACAACTACCCTAAATCTTAACCTATAAATATCCATTAATTCTTCATTTGGAGACATAGCCGATGCTATGTTTGTATTGTAACATGGCTCCCCTCCTCGAAAAGCTTTGTCCTCAAAGCTGGAAATGTCTGGAAAATACTTTTAGGTTCCCATGTAGCATCTTCTTCAGGTAGGTCCTGCCATTTGATGAGGAATTCTTGGATGTGACGAGATCTCAGCATACGTGTTCTGCTTTGTAAAATTGCTTCAGGTTGGAGATATATACGTCCTTCTTCATCGAGTACTGGTAATTCTGATTGAGATTGTACTTTCTGGCCGATCACCTTCTTGAGACAGGAAACATGGAATACTGGATGTATACGAGATGAGGGAGGAAGCTCTAGTTGATATGCCACTTCTCCAATGCGACGCACTATTTTGTAAGGGCCATAAAATCGTGGAGCCAACTTTTGACTGGTCTTGATCTTCAATGACAATTGTTTGTAGGGTTGCAAACGCAGGAACACCATATCACCTATATTAAATTGTCTTTCCGAACGGTGTGAGTCTTGCTGCTACTTCATACGATTTTGTGCTTGGACCAAGTTGTCTTTGAGAATGTTGAGCATTGATTGTCGGTGTTGGAACCAATCATCTACTTGGGCCACTTTGGAAGAACCTGGTACATAATCTGCTATTGTTGGTGGTTTAATTCCATACAATGCTTCAAATGGAGACATCTTAATGGAATAATGGTACGAAGTGTTGTACCACCATTCTACCAAGGAAAGCCAATGACTCCATTGATATTGTTTATCCTGAACAAAACATCTTAGATAGGTACCCAAACATTTGTTAACTACCTCAGTTTGGCCATCTGTTTGTGGATGGTATGCAGAGGACATATTCAATTTGGTACCACTAAGACGAAATAATTCTTTCCAAAAATTGCTAGTAAATATGGGATCACGATCACTTACAATATTTTTTGGCATTCCATGCAATTTGAAAATTGAGTCCATAAATACCTTAGCCACTTTGCTTGCTGAAAATGGATGTTGTTGAGCCTGGAAATGAGCATATTTGGAGAGGCGATCTACTACCACGAAAATTACTGTTTTGCCTTCTGATTTAGGAAGACCTTCAATAAAATCCATTGAAATATGTTCCCATTGATGATCTGGAATGGGTAATGGTTGAAGCAAACCTGGTGATTTGACTATTTTGCCCTTATTGCGTTGGCATACTTCACATTCAACCACCCATTGTTTGACCTCTGCTTTTAATCCTTTCCAACAAAAGGATTGTTTTATCCGCATATAGGTTTTCAAAAAACCTGAATGTCTTGCTGATGGAGAAGCATGTGATTCATCTAGAATCCTTGATTTGATTGTAGAATTGTGTGGAATGTAAATGCGATTCTTTCTTCTTAACACCTTGTCCTCATAGGAAAAAAGAGGATGCTTGGATGAACCCAACAACAAATCCTGAATTATTTGAGCAGTTTCTGTATTGGACAACCATTCTTCTTGTAGCTGAGATACCCATTGGGAACAAGGACCTAAAATAGCATTAATAACCACTTCATCTTCATATTTTCGTGATAATGCATCTACTGCCACGTTTTCTTTCCCTTTCTTATACTCGATAACAAAATCATATCCCAACAATTTTGTTAACCACTTGTTTTGTTCTGGATAAGAAAATCGTTGTTCTAGAAAGTGCTTGAGACTACTATGATCGGTTTTAATAATGAAGCGGCTATTGATTAAGTAGTGTCTCCATTTCTCCACTACATGTAGAATAGCCAACATTTCTTTCTCATATGTGGATCTTCCCAAAAAATTTCTTGAAAGTTGTTTACTTTCGAATGCCAAGGGATGACCTTCCTGCATTAATACTGCCCCAATACCTGTTCCTGAAGCATCACATTCGATCACAAATGGTTTGTGAAAATCCAGAGTTGCCAATACTAGAGTAGTACACATTGCTTCTTTGAGAGCCTCGAAGGCTTGAGTGGCTGCTTCCAACCAATGAAAAGCATCCTTTTTTGTAAGAGTTGTGAGAGGAGCTACAATTTTTCCATAGTTACGCACAAACTTGTGATAGTAGCCGGTGAGACCCAAAAAACCATGAAGTTTCTTGATAGTTTTAGGTAAGGGCCAATCTTGAATTACCTTTATCTTATTGGGATCCACTTTAACACCTTCCTGAGAAACTATATGACCCAAGTACTCAACTTCTTGAACACCAAAAGAGCATTTAGAGCATTTGACAAACAATTTTTCCTTGTGTAGTATATGAAGAACCCTTCCCACATGCATCAGATGATCATTCCATGATTTACTATATATGAGTATGTCATCGAAGAAGACTAGGACAAATTTGTGAAGGAATGGATGAAACACATGGTTCATGAGACTTTGGAATGTGGATGGGGCATTAGTGAGACCAAAAGGCATGACCAAGAATTCATAGTGACCTTCATGAGTACGAAAAGTTGTTTTGGGAATATCCTCTTCCCTAACTCTAATTTGGTGAAACCCAAAACGTAAATCCAATTTTGTAAAAAAATTTGCACCATGTAGTTCATCTAGTAAATCATCAATGACAGGTATAGGGAATTTATCCTTGATGGTGATTTTGTTAAGGGGATGAAAATCCGGACACATACGCCAAGAATTGTCTTTGCGATGGGCCAAACTACTGGTGAAGAATAGGGACTAGTGTTGTGATGGATGACTCCATGTTCTAATAGTTCTTGGACAATTTTCTCAATTTCTATTTTTTGAGGTTGGGGATATCGATAAGGATGACCATTAGGAGGAAGACTTCCTGGAACAAGGTGTATGGCATGGTCATGGGATATTTTGGGAGGTAGTCCCTTTGGTTCTTGGAAGACCTCATCATAGGTAGCCACAATGTTTTGTAGATCTTCTGATTGGATTTCTAGAATATCTTGTGCTTGCTTTTCCATACAATTAACTTGGGCAATGAATCCGTAACTACCTTTTCTTAATATTTTTTCCATGTTGTGAGAACTTACTATCTTTGATGGAGGTGTTGGAATTCCTTGGAGGTGAATGGTCTTCCCATTTTCCTTCCATTCAACAAAGCGTTGCTTGTAATTAAAACCGACCGTGGTGTCCATTTGTTCTAACCATTCGACTCCCAAGATAACTTTTGAATTCCCTAAACTCATAACAAAAAGAGGACCACGCCAAGTATAACTTCCCATTTGCAATGAAATTGGAGATGTTCTACCTATACATTGAGCACTTCCCCCATTTGCAATTATAACTTGAAATTTATCTTGATTGGAGGAGTTAATGTGCAAGTTTAATGCCTTGGCAATCTTTGTGTCAATAAAGTTATGAGTACTTCCTAAATCAATCAATACAATTACCTTCCTTTGTCGAATGAATCCTGATACCTTGATTGTATGGTGAGATGATAACCCCATAAGAGCATGTACTGAAAGTGCCATAGTATCCTCTTCAACTATGGCCTCCCTGGTTTCAATTTGGTCTTCGTTTATGGGAAAATCAGGTGAGTTGGTATCCTCTATTTCCTCTTCATCTTCCTTGTCAGCATATTCGATTTGAAAGTTTTGTCGTGGTACACATACCTGATATTTTGGATGGTGATTGTGACATTTATAGCAAAAATATCTTGATGGTTGGTCATTTCTACGAAAAGAGGTGTTGCGGTATTGATGTCGACCATAGGAATCACGTCGTATAGATGTCCCAATTTGCACCTTCTTCTCAACCAACTTGGCAATCCTTATACAGGTATCTAAAGAGGATGGATCTTGTAGGTCAACTTCAACTTGAATATTCTCTTTCAACCCATTTCTAAAAGTAGATACCACCACATCGGATGGTAAGTTTCTTGCATAGGAAAGCAGACTAGTGAATTCTAAAATATACTCCATTATAGATCCTGTTTGCTTAAGTGATAACAACCACACCATGTATGAAGATGAGGATCCTTCATCAAATATTTTAAGGAAAAGTGTGGTGAAATCATCCCAGTAGATGGTATTTCCATTCTCATGTTTGAGCCATACAAACCATTGATAAGCTTCAGTACCAAGTTTGGAGGTAGCAAAAGGAACTTTTTTTGAATCTCAAATTCGGTATAAGTCTAAAATGCCTTCCATTTTAGCTATCCAACCACGTGGATCATGACCCTCAAAGGTGGGCATATCAATGCATGGGAAATTGACACCATTAGGACCTCTTGGTTGTTGGTAAACTTCATCTCTATCTTGGTCCTCATTATTCCTATGTCTATGGAAGTGATTTTGGGGACTACCATTATGACCTCTTTGTTGTTCATAAACTTCTTCTCCATCCTGATCCTCATTGTTCCAGTGTCTATGGAAGCGATTTGGGATAGGAGGGGTTGGTTGGCTTTGTTTTTCCATTAGTTGGGTCACCATTGTGGTCAATTTGTTCATGCTGTCTACTAATGTTTGCATGGTCGAGGTGTTGGTATTGGGGTTTCCCGTTTCCTCATGTGTGAGGTTCTCATGGGAAGAAGTAGGAGAAGGATTGGAAGCCATGGTGTTAAGCAGTGGATGATCGGGATCAAAACTATTAATGCGTAAGGGGAAGTAAAATGTGTACCTTTGTTTCTTGGAGGTCTTCTTTGTGACTTTAGGAACCCTTCGTTTGAATTCTCTGAGCTTGTTAATCGACCGTTTGGTCCTTTGGTCCACCTTCCACTCATGCACTTGTCAATAAATCCTGCTTATCAATTTCGCCTTTGAATTCTACAAAAAATTGGTTAAATTGGCCAAAAAATTATTTGTTTTTTGCTTCAACTATCGCTCCAACTGCAACGTGGATTTGATGTTTGATTTCCATGGTTATCTTTTAATTTTCAACGGCTATATTGTCCAATGGCTAGATATTATACCCTTTAATAGCTAGATCCTACTGGATATATTTTAATTTACGACTATGATCAACATGTTTACCTATAGGAGATAAGGAATGACACGACCGAGCACGATCGATAATACTGATAACTGACCCAAGATGAAACTCGATACGACTCATTGATATGGGTGAAATATGATACGTAAGGGATGTGACAAGACTAGGGGCATGACAATCGAGGTGAAGAAATGACAGGACAACACTGACGATACCAACTATCGAAATCGACCAGACACTAAGGACACACGAGGACATCTCAAACATGATGTGAGGGACAAGGGAGATGAAATACACTGGATACACGAGACATGATCGTGGGGTAATATGATGTACATATGACAACTAAAACAACCCTATACACGAGGACACATGAGGATAGCTCATACACAACACGACAAACAGTGGACAATTAGGACATGACAACTTAGTGGACTACTAGGACACAACATGAAATACAGTAAGAACAACATAAGGATGTCAGTTGGTATGGTTACGTGCATACAAAGAGGAGATGCATGTGATCAAAGTCACAATCAACTAAGGAGGCTTTCTTGCTTAAAAACTCCAACAAACTACCCACACAGCGCATGTGGGATAAAGCACTTGGCATAATTTTTAAAAAATAATAATTTTTCCCCGTACCTTAGCTTAGGAAATTTAATTAATCATTTCCCATGTTGTGATTTTCCAACGGTACCTGTGACTAGAGTGCTTCAATTATGCATGATTTTTGGTTATTTTTGGTAGATTTATGCTCTAGACTATTCGTGAGGATGCCTATGTGTTTTAGTTGAGCGGAATTCATTTTGATAGCCTACGTTCCTAGCTAGCTTTGATCAATGATGGTCCTGCACCTATATCATTTTGATAGTCACGTTAATCCTTGATCAGTCAGCTTTGTGCATATTCGATACACCTATAATTACTATACCATGCCCTGTGGAGACTATGTTAGTTTTGTGGCAAGCGCAGCATTGACTGCTCCTGGTAGAGACGATGTTTGTGTGCTAGTGAAGTGTGGCAGCCATCATATAGCTCTGGTGTGTCTGTCACAAGGTCTTATAGAGTGATACCACATGCAAGGATTTATATATCCTTGTATTCACAATGCATTAACCACTCAATATCTTAACCAGCAGTATTTAATTTAGCAAAAAACATAGATTCATAACCAGAATAACATGCAGAAGAATTAAAGGCAAAAACTATAGCGAAATAGAAATGAAAATAATCAATTAATAAGTTTGACACTTAAGGAGGTTTGGTCCTCGCCACTTGGAGGGCTCAGTCCTCTGTAAATATCGCAAATGATAGAATGTAAGGTAAAAATATAATACTACCCTAAATATTAACCAATAAATATCCATTAATTCTTCACTTGGAGACATAGTCGATGCTATGTTTGTATTGTAATATAAGGGAGATACCTACAACTTTATTGTTTATATTTTGATAAGGATTGTTGAGTGAATGATTTGAAATTTATTTAAGAAGGGAAAAAGAGATTTGCTAACCTGTTTTTATAGTTGCAAAAGAAAGGAAAATTATTTTTGACAAAACAGGTTTGGAAAACACATGCAAAAGAAGATTATCATCATTGTGGTAGATTTAGAGGTATGGTGATTTAATTCCTTTCTCAAGGGTGGTTTTGTTTGAGGAAAATATTTTTGATGTCATATGGTTGGAGGTATAAGGATTGATTTGATGTGCATTAGTGTTGATTGAAATTAGGAGTAAATGTGCAAAGGTTATAGGTCAGATTTGTGAGTAAACTTGTGCATTGGTTTTGATTGATATTGGGAGTAAATGTGCAAGGGTTATAGAATAGATTTGAAAGAAAAAGGTGTGCATTGTTTGTATGCAATATTTGGGAAATATATGAGCATTGTTTGTATGTAATATTTTGGATCAGATTTGAGCAGGTTTTTGTAAGTAAATTTGAGTAGAGTTGTGAGAAAATTTGAGCATAATTGTGAGCAGGTTTGAGCAGAGTTTTGTGAGAAAATTTGAGCAGAAGTGTGAGTGGGTTTTGGAGTAGATTAGAGCAGATGGGATTGGTGTCTCCTATGGATAGAGGTCCATGAACCAGAGTAGAGGGGATTGGTGTCTCCTGTGGATTGAGGTCCACAAACATTGTAATAGGGAATTGGTTCCCAAGAAATTTGTTGAGAAATTTATAAGAAATATTTCTTCATGGATGTAGCCCACATTGGGTGAACCACGTTAAATATGTGTCTCTTATGTGTGTGGTGATTTGTGCATTGTTTCATTATTGCAATTGATAATATTGGATGTTATTGCTTTGGAAAGAAAAGTAAAAGTTTTATCTTATACTTTTCACCCCCTCTCAGTATAAGCTTGTGTTCTTCAATTGGTATCAGAGTGGGTTCCTTCGTGAAAGCCTAACAACTTGAAGGAAGATCTTACAAGAACACACATGGCCACTGAAGTGATAGAAGATGCTCCTATGGTTGAAATCAACAAGAGAGATCCTAAAAATGAAGAAGAAACCATGGTTAACATAGAGGAGGAACTTATTGTTGCTCTTGGAGAATTGAAAAGGGTTAGAAAGAAGAATTCAGGATTGAAGGCTCAAGTTCAAGAGGATGAGGAAACAAAGATAGAGCTTCTACAAGATCTCATAGACTTAAAAGTGAAGGTTGAAGAGGCAAAAATAATTGAAGAAGTTATGGTTGAGAAATTAAAGGTAAAAGAATTAGAATGTGAAAAATTGGAACATGAAGTTGTCTCTCTAAGAAAGGAAGTAGAAAAGTCTAAGGATAAGTTGCAGCAAAATATAAGGTTAGAGAAATAGAAAGAGAAGTCAAGCTCAAAAGGAACAAAGACATCAAAGAAAGTAAGTAAAGAAGAGCCCATGACCTATGTTGATGTATTGAAGGGTAAAAGTATCAAGGAGGAAGAAAACAGAGAATCATCATGGATAGAAGTCAATCACAGGAATAGAAATGAAAGAACCAGGTGACCATATCATCCAAGGCAATCAAACAGGTTTAAATATTTCTTCCATGGTTATTGTTTTTCATGTAATAAATATGGTCATAAAGTTGTACATTGCATGGTCTATGTGAAAAATAATGTTGGCATCATCAATAGAAATTACAATTCTTTTACACCTCTCATGAATAACAATGTCATGTGTTACAAATGTAATAATTTTGGGCACAAAGCTAGATGGTGTAAAATAGTATTTCCTGAACTTCCTAAATCAAGCAAGAAAGAGGAAAGTCAAACAGTTCAGAAGGAGATGCCCTCAAAAGTTTGGAAAAAGAAAAAGGAACAAGAAAAAGAAAAGTCCATGTTGGTACAAACAACTCTTCATGTGCAAAATGAAGGGAATTAGTGGTATATTGATAGTGGTTGTTCAAGTCATATGATAGGTGACAAAAGCAAATTTCTTTCTCTCAAGAAAATAAATGGAGGAACAGTAAAATTTGGTGATAATGCTTCTGCTAAAATTGTTGGAAAAGGGACTTTGAGTTTGGATAATGGAAGATCAAGGATAGAAAATGTGTTATATGTTGAAGGATTGAAGCACAACCTACTAAGTGTAAGTCAATTATGTGATCAAGGGCACACTCTCACATTTCACCCAAATGGATGTGAGATCAGAAAATCCAAGACAGGAAAGCTTATTGCAGATGCCAGTAGAACTACAAACAATCTCTACATGTTGAGCGAAATCAAGGGAGAAAAATGCTTTTTATCACAAGAGGATGAGAGCTGGTTATGGCATAGAAGGATGGGTCACTTGAACTTTGACAACATAGTGAAAATAAGCAACAAAAAGGCAGTCAGATATTTACCCAGGATAATAAAACCCCCAAGTATGATTTGTGCATAATGTCAGCATGGTAAGCAAACAAGATCAAGTTTCAAATCAAAGGAGTTTTCTTCATCCAAGCCTTTGGAACTAGTTCACACCGATCTATGTGGTCCTACTAGGACAAAGAGTTTACAAGGTGAGAACTATTTCATGTTATTTATTGATGATTTCTCTAGAATGACTTGGGTAACATTCTTAAAGGAAAAATCAGAAGCATTTGAAAAGTTCAAGGTATTCAAGGCACTTGTAGAAAATGAAACAAGTAAAAATATCAAGTGTCTAAGATCAGATAGAGGAGGAGAATTTACTTCAAGTGAATTTGTAGAATTTTGTGAACAATATGGAATCAAGAGATAATACTCAGCAGCAAGAACTCCACAACAAAATGGAGTAGTTGAAAGGAAAAATAGAACTATTCAGGGTATGGCCAAGGCTATGTTAAATGAATCTAAGATCTCTGATGCTTTTTGGAAAGAGGTAATTCATACAATTGTCTATATCATCAATAGAGCTCAAGTAAGAGTAAATCACCACAAAACCCCTTATGAGCTTTGGAAGGGAAGACCAACTACTATGAAGTACTTCAAAAATTTTGGAAGCAAATGCTACATTAGACGAGAAGAGAAAAATTTGGGTAAGTTTGATTCCAGGTGTGATGAGGGTATCTTCCTTGGTTATTCCACTAAGAGCAAAGCCTATAGATGCTACAATAAAATATCACATACAATTGTGGAAAGTGCAAATGTAAGAGTTGATGAAGAAATAGATCTAAGAGAACCAACTCAAGAGATTGTGTATCAAGAAGGAGAAAGTTGCAAAGAAGAAGAAGGTGAAGAAACTGAAGAAGATGAGACACAAAGGGCACCACCTAAGACACCATCCAGGTATGTGCAAAAGAATCATCCGAGAGAACTGATTATTGGGAATCTAGATGAGAGACAAACAAGGAGGAAGATAATAGGAACAGGTGAACATGTAAACTTTTCTTTGCTATCTAAAGTTGAGCCCAAGGATTTTAATGAAGCAAGTGAAGATAAATATTGGATTAAGGCAATGGAAGAAGAGTTAGACCAAATAGAAAAGAGTGAGACTTGGGAACTTGTCCCACATCCAAAATATAAGAATGTAATTGGCACCAAATGGGTCTACAAAAATAAGTTGAATGAAGATGGTCAGGTTGTCAGAAACAAAGCAAGACTTGTGTGCAAAGGCTACGCACAAGTTGAGGGGATTGAATTTGAAGAAACATTTGCTCCCGTTGCACGTCTTGAAGCCATAAGAATGTTCCTGGCTTTCTCAAGCTTCAAAAACTTCAAGGTGTATCAAATGGATGTAAAATCAGCTTTTCTCAATGGTTACTTAGAGGAAGAGGTCTACATAGAGCAACCAGATGGTTTCAACCTGATAGATAAGCCAGACTATGTATGCAAATTAAAGAAAGCTCTCTATGGACTAAAGCAAGCCCCTAGGGCTTGGTACTCAAGATTGGATAAGTATCTCCAAGAATAGGGTTTCAGAAAAGGTATAGTTGATAGCAATCTATACATCAAAAATGAAGGAAATAACTTGTTGATTGTAGTGGTCTATGTGGATGATATCATTTTTGGAGGTAGTAATGACAAGATGTGTCAAAAATTTGCAAAGTGTATGCAAAATGAATTTGAGATGTCTATGCTTGGTGAGTTATCTTTCTTTCTTGGGTTGCAAATTTCACAATCAGATAAAGGTATATTTCTCTCTCAGACCAAGTATGTGAAAGAAATGTTGAAAAAGTTTAGGATGGAGGATTGCAATCCTGTGAGTACCCCCATGGTTATAGGATGTAAGTTAAGTAAAGATGATGAGTCTCCTGAAGCAAATCAGACATTGTATAGATCCATGATTGGAAGTTTACTATATGTCACAGCTACTAGACCAGATATAATGCAGGCAATCGGATTGGTGGTAAGATTTCAAGTTGCACCAAAAGAAACACATGTACATGAAGTAAAGAGAATCTTTAAGTATTTGAAAGGAACTATGAGTTTTGGATTATGGTACCCCAAATGTAATAATTTCACACTCACTGCATATACATATGCGGATTGGGCAGGTAGTGTTGATGATAGAAAAAGCACAAGTGGAGGAGCATTCTTTCTTGGAGATTGTTTAGTCTCTTGGCTAAGCAAGAAATAAGCATCAATATCCTTATCCACTACAGAGGTAGAGTACATTGCAGTAGTTGCTTGTTGTACACAGGTTTTATGGATGAAGCAGACTTTAAGTGATTTCAAAATAGAACATGATCATCCTATCCCCATACTGTGTGATAATACAAGTGCCATTAATATTTCAAAGAATCCAGTGATGCATTCAAGGACTAAGCACATTTCAATCAAATATCATTTTTTGAGAGAGCAAGTGACTGATCAGCAAGTCAAATTGGAATACATTGCTACAAAGGAATAGATTGTTGACATCTTTACCAAGCCACTTCCAAAGGAAACTTTTGAGTATCTCAGAGGAAATTTGGGAGTAACTTCACTCCCATCTCAAAATTGATCACCTCAAGAAAAGGAGGTGGTGAGGGGCTATGCTAAGTGTCTTATTTTTAGTCCCAAGGAGCCCTTTGCCATTGATGTCAAAGGGGAGAATTCAGTGAGGGGGAGCATCTTGTTAGGGGAGCATATTGGGAATCTAGTTGCAGTCAAAGAAAATGTTTAGTAGGGTTGCCATCAATGACAAAGGGAGAGATTGTTAGAAATATTGAGTTGTCATTGATGTCAAAGGGTGCATGGTATTCAAGGCAAAAATATTCTTCAAGGATGATAAGTTTATAAGGATGGACAAAGCAAACAATGGATAATTATTCAAGGTAAGGTATATCTCAAAGTAAAGGATTGTAAGGTTTAAATATATATTTAAATATTATAAAGAAAATATTTAAGTGCTTGGGACAAAAATATTTTAAATATTATAAAAGGAGGGCAAAGGTTTAAAAGATAAATATTATAATATTTAAATCAAGGATTTAAAATATTATAATATAAGGTCGGGTTACAAGAAAAGGCGCCAAAGTACTTGGAGAGCAAATTTAAAATCACACATAAGACTATGAGCCGACCTCCCAAAGTGAAAGACAAAGCATATATATATGGAGGTAAAATATTTCATTTGATTGACCAACGTGAATGCTATAATCAAAATATTTTCTAAAGTGAATATCTCCTACTCATGCACAAATTCGAAAAATTTTGAAGCGGAGAGGAACAATGAATAAGGAAGAGAGAGGTCCCCTATTGGTTCCAACCGTCGAGGTATCCCAACTGGTTGTTTAGCCCTGGTTAGGGCACTGCAAAGTAGAGAGTGCAAAGTTTGATTCCCAACGGCATCATATTTTTGATATGTGATGAAATTGCAAAGGAGTGAAGGTTTATATGCTAAGTGCTTCCTTTTCATTCTTAAGCTGTGGAGCAGCCCAATTGATTGGCTAGGCTGCACTAAGTCGTTGTGCGTGAAGTCCGAGGGTCGAATCCCATCGGGTGCATTTTTGCTTGGAAGGCATCGTGGTGTTTTTGTTGGGTGAAAGTGCATAAGAGATTTAAATAAAGCAACACCCTCTTTTGGTGTTACCCACTTGGCTAGCCCAACCGATCAAGGAGACGTTGGCAAGGCTCTACACTTTGGAAGGTCTAGGGGTCAAACCCCCTTCGTGGCAGTTAAATATTTTGTTGTGCAAGGTATGAAAAATATTTTTGATTAATTTAGGAGTTATAAGGTGTGACATTGATTATTGTATTTTGTATATTATAAGTGGGAGTTATAAGGTGTAGCATTGGCAATTGAAATTTGTATTTTGTGGATTATACAAAAAAGAAATAAGAGGTTATTTTGATAGTATTAAAGCTTTATATTAAGTTTTAATAAGGGAGATATAAGGAATTATTTCTAGAGCTTTATTGTTTATATTTTGATAAGGGTTGTTGAGTGAATGATTTAAAATTTATTTAAGAAGGGAAAAAGAGATTTGCTAACCTGTTTTTATAGTTGCAAAAGAAAGGAAAATTATTTTTGACAAAACAGGTTTGGAAAACACATGCAAAAGAATATTATCATCATTGTGGTAGATTTAGAGGTATGGTGATTTAATTCCTTTCTCAAGGTGGTTTTGTTTGAAGGAAATATTTTTGTTGTCATATGGTTGGAGGTATAAGGATTGATTTGATGTGCATTGTTTTGATTGAAATTAGGAGTAAATTGATGAAAGATTATAGGTCAGATTTGTGAGTAAACTTGTGCATTGGTTTTGATTGGTATTGGGAGTAAATGTGCAAGGGTTATAGAACATATTTGAAAGCAAAAGGTGTGCATTATTTGTATGCAATATTTGAGAAAGATATGTGCATTGTTTGTATGCAAGATTTTGGATCAGAATTGAGCAGGGTTTTATGAGCGGATTTGAGAAGAGTTGTGAGCAGGATTGAGCAAAATTGTGAGCAGGTTTGAGAAAGTTTTGTGAGCATATTTGAGCAGAGTTGTGAGTAAAGTTGAGCAGGTTTTGGAGCAAACCAGAGCAGAGGGGATTAGTGTCTCCTGTGGATAGAGGTCCACAAACCAGAGCAGAGAGGATTGGTGTCTCCTATGGATAGAGGTCCACGAACTAGAGCAAAGGGGATTGGTGTCTCCTGTGGATTGAGGTCCACAAATATTGTAATAGGGAATTGGTTCCCAAGAAATTTATTGAGAAATTTATAAGAAATATTTCTTCGTGGATGTAGCCCACATTGGGTGAACCACGTTAAATTTGTGTCTCTTATGTGTGTGGTGATTTGTGCATTGTTTCATTATTGCAATTGATAATATTGGATGATATTACTTTGGAAAGAAAAGTAGAAGTTTTATCTTATATTGTTCACCTCCCCCTCTCAGTATAAGCTTGTGTTCTTAAGTGAAATATGGCTTTAATGTATTACAAAAATAATTCTTAAACTAAAATTCTATTCAAACAAATTGCATGCATACAAAAACTAGTCTATATAACTTTATAACTTTTTACTTTAATTGAAAACTATTACTTACAAGAAATTAAATTTTTCTTTTCTTTTCAATCAAGGGTAAACGTGCAACATACAAACTTACCTTATACATAACTATACTTTTTTGTTTTGGCACCTAAATAAGAGAGAAGATAAAAAATTAAAAACTAAACAAATGTTCTTCGATTTTTCCTCTTTAATATGTTCTAAATAAAAAATTTGAGAGCTAAAGACAATATAATAGCAAACAATACTCACTATAGGAAAGGAAATTAGCAAGGACAAAAAAAATACCTGTGTTTACGTGGTTGGGGCAAAAATGTTGCTTGAGATTAAACACCAATGATTCCACAAAGTCACTGCCTATAGCTTACCACCAATGATTCTATTCTATACCTACAAACAAAACAAACTAAGATTGGGATTAGTTTTCAAGGGCTATACCAAGCTTAAGAGAATGGATATCTTCCTTCCCTATATGGGATTAGTTTTTAAAGGATATGTCAAGCCTAAGAGAATGGATATCTTCCTTCCCTAGACAGTTGGGATTAGTTTCTACGACATATGTCAATCTTAAGAGAATGGATATCTTCCTTCCTATACAGTCAGATCCTTAGGTCCTTTAGAAAACTAAAAATTCTCAAACTAAACATGAGCCTTGAAATTACTACACGAGGCTTAGTAGTGATATGAAATCTATATGATTTAAAATTAGGTGATAGGGTATTTTGTGCCTAAGGAACAATAGTAGTATAATCGCTACCTACAACTTGGGGGTAGCATTTCTGCCTTATGTGCTAAGTGCAATAATTAAAAAGGGTTTAGATCATGAGAAGATGAGTGCATTTAATTTTCCTTCGGTTAACTGGAATAACCTAGCGACTGCAAATTTGGCTACACGGCTTTCCACTATGCTCTGACCCTTTCTGTCAGCTGACAGGCCCACCTGAGCTATGGAATCTGGGATATATTTTAATGCACATTCAGATTTTTTTTGATATTTTTGTTAGACTGATAAAGCTCAAAACCAATGAAAACCAACTTAAATATTGCCAAAATGCAAGGGCGCTCTGTTGTAGGTTCGATTCCCACAACACAATGGCCACATCGATCCTATTCCTATTATCTACTTAAACAATGATTTGACACAATTCTTAATTACTTTAAATGTCGCCTCTTGGCGAGTGTTTTTTAATTATTGAAAGTTTAAATTATAATTTAAACAATTATAATTGACAGGAATCTCGCATAGATTGTTTCTTTTATGCTAGGTTAATAATAACGAAGAGAAATAGGTTTGGTGGAAGCATCTTTGTCTGTGATTTAAACTCTAAGTTTGTAAATTACAAGAATAAAAATTCAAACAATTTTAAAACATGAAAAATATAATTAATTAAATTAATATTATTTAATTGTAAAATAAATATATTTTTTTATGAAAATTAAAATTCAACCTAATTTTAAACCTGAAAAATATAATTAATTAAATTAATATCATGTAAAAAAAATATTTATTTTTATAATTATTTAGTAAAAAATATATTGGGTTAAGAATGTAATTGATGACTCAGCCATGGTCTACAAAATAAGAATTAATACTTGCATTTGTATGGATATGGATACTATCTTTTATTTCGCCTACCTTTCCGACTTACTTTACTACCTTAATGAATTTTGAATGCACGCTGCTGTGGAATCTTAAGCTAGTCCTTCCTCTCATATGGCTTTAGAATTTTTTTTTTCGGTTTTTATAGGTTTGAACTTTATATTTATTAAAAATAAATTAAAATTACAATAATTTTTATAACTTTTTATGCATGCTAAAAATTAAACTAGTTTGAACACAAGATCACTTAAGAAACAACCACCATCTTAAACCATTAAAGCAACTGCCTGTCGACAACAACAAAGCGCTTAATATTGGGTATCCATTTTTATAAACACAATATATAAACAAATATCCGCTGAAACTTGCTTTCCGAAAACATTGTCTTAGATTATTATAAAAATAAAGGTTTAAATCCTATTAACATTCGTTAAAAACATGCATTACTTCCTAAAAATATCCTAAAATTACTTTCTACTCTTTATTACATTAATCTTCGGTTAAATTATCGCGCAGCCGTCAGCAAAAAAGAAACAATAGCCACCCTTATAAAACATATATGTCATTGCTAACACCGCAACATGATGCATAGGAAAAAAATTCATTGTAGACAAGTACGTGCAAAAAATTAAAAAAAATACAAAACTGGCCATATTTCGTCTTCTTTGCTGTCCAGATGTCTCTGGTCGGCAGAGGGTGACAGAAATGGAAAAAAATAGTGAAGTGAAGGGTCAAGATTGTGGGGTCGAATGAAATGAATTTCACCTCCACCGACAAGAAATTATAACATCGGAAAACAACATTGTACAATCAAATCTCCGACGCATAAAGGGAAAACACGTAATATGACAAAGAAAAATAAACTAAAATTCCTTTCATCAATAAATGAAAAAAAATTGGGCAAGATCCACCGAAGTGGGAGGCCTTAACCGTATGTGAATGAAAAGTCCGAAGACTGTTCCCGTCCTTTTGAAAGTACAGACTTGTGATCTAATTCATCACAAGGAGAGTTTTATCTACCTATGGACGAGGATTCCCAACAGAAAATTATTATTTTTTCTTTAAAGCGTCTAGTGGTAGCGGTAGAATAGTACCCTGTCCCGGCTGGTGCAAACTTATATCTTTTAAGATGAAAAAAAAAAAATTTAAAAATATTATTATCCGACCTGCCGGATTCGAACCAGCGACCTAAGGATTACCATCAGGACTTGCTATCCCACTACAGTCCTCCGCTCTGCCAACTGAGCTAAGGTCGGAAGGTTGCACTAAAATGATCTGACAAAATAGATAAACCTTAAAACACATAATGCTAATTTGTATTAAACTTAAAAGAGACATAAAAGCCTAGCTTTCTGTTAATTTAAATGCTAAAATATTGTTAAGTATGTTGCTTTCAATGAGAATTGAACTCATGACCTCCCGCTTACTAAACGGGTGCTCTAGCCAACTGAGCTATGAAAGCTGATGAGTGGGTGGTCCCGATCTTTTATTGATAGCTGAGTATTTTCAATAGTATTAATGCATATGTCAGCCATGAGAATACTAAATATCAATATTAAATGAGGCGTAGCTGTTGTTGAAAGAAAATTATGTGACTTGTTCATTAATAATTATAATAGAATAATAATAGAGCTAGTGGATTAGTAAGTGTTTGTTTGGTCAAACATTTATCAAAAACAAATTTGGGTTCAAACCTCATGTGTGCCAATTTGTAAAGGTAGTAGTCTGATCCGAATCTTTTGAGTGTGCGCTAGACCTACAATGATGGTGCAAATCTTAAGCTAGATCTACAATGATAGTGCAAATCTTAAGCGATTGGTGGTGTCTATCTCATGCCAGATCAACAAAAACAAGACGAATATACTTGTTAGGAGCAACCCCTATGATTTGAACCCTACACTTATCAATAGTATGACTAAAACCAATTCACCCAATCTCTTCACCACAACCTCCTCCTTGATGAAGCTTCTATTGTACTTTACTTGCCACAATGAACATGAACGAGAATTCTTAAAATATACCTAATGATCTATTTTTTAAATTTCTATTACACCCATTAATATTTAAAAACCTTTGTTTATTTTACTTATTATTTAAGATTCATAAGCCATCTCTCATAGATAGAATCATGTGATCTAATTGCATGTTGATGTTTGAAAAAACCTTTAGGTGGATTTGTCATTTCTTTTAAAATAATATATATATATATATATATATATATATATATATATGGATTCACATCGTATGATAACATAAGAAGAGGATAGGAAATATTGATACCTTTAGAAACATTGTTGTTTGCTTGGATTTCTTTGAGCATGATTTTAACAACTTAAAAATCCTTCATCAACATGACGATATGACCTTCCAAAACATATTTTGATTGATTTTTAGTCTTTAGAAGTAAAGAAATTTAACATGCAATACTAATTGGGAACATTATCCAAATCGATAAAAAAAAAAAATTGAAAATTACTCAATTAATACAATTTGTTTTTGCTATATAAATTACTCAATTAATACAAGTTGCTTTTGCTATATAAATTACTCAATTAATACAAGTTGTTGTTGCTTTTATTCAAGTGGCATTAGCTCAACCGGTTAGATTCCTCAACATTTAAGGAGGAGACCAAGTTCAAACCGAGGATCAAGACCCCTCATAAAAAACCTATGTAAACTTATTTTAATCAAGTGACATTAGCTCAACCAATTAGATTCCTCAACATTTTAAGGAGGACCCAGGTTTAAATCTTGCCAAGCGATACATGGATAATATCCAATTGTAATACCACTATGTGGTGATGATGTAATATGGTTTGGGCTCGTTTCAATCCCATTTAACTAATTGAAAAAATTATAACAATCCTAGTGATAAACATCTAAATCACTAAAGCAAATATGAGCCACACAAAGAAGATGGATTTTTATAAGCCACTTCAAAGGATAAAAGTGTGCATTGAAGGTGATACAATAAAGTTTTTTTTATTCGATTCATAAGGAAGTCAGTAACTCCATGAATGGGCTGCCTCTATAAACCCTAAGCCTAATGGGTAAAGCACAGTCAACAGGATCCCGACCCCAAGGTATCGAATTGGAGTAGCCAACCGACAGTCACTCGACCGCTACCATCCAGCCTACCCCTTTTGGGTATGCAATGGTTTGAACCTTGAACCTTCTCAAAAAAAGACCAAAGCCCTAATCGCTATACCATCCTTGAAGAACATAAAATAAACCACAACTTCTTGTATTGTATGATAAAATAAAAATTATTATAATAATAATAAAAATACCACGTCGTCTTGTATGTAAACTTCTAAAACAATAAACTCTAGTCCTATGTTCAAGGATATAATCATTCTAATATAGACTCAAGCCAAACAAATACATATAGATAACCTACCATTACAAGTTTAAAAACTTCAAACACTAAAGACATATGGAAGCAATTCCATGATATTAACTAATTTTTTAAATTTATCCAACTATCCACCAACTTTCTTCAAACACCGAAGGCATATGGAAGTTCTTCTCTAATACCAACTAACGTTTGAAATTAGTCTCAATATCTTCTAACTTGTCGTGACGTTCCAATTCATATATTACTCAGATGCTATTAACATTATTTCATTTAACATAATAAAATTAACTAATTTTTCTAAACATCTTCTAACTTGTCATGATGTTCCAATTCATATATGACTCAAATGCTATTGACATGTATTTCATTTAACATAATAAAATTAATTAATAGTTTTGAACATCAATAAATTGTTTGAGAGTTTTAATCTAATGGTTTTTCTAGTGTTTTTTTTATCTATCTAATCTAATGATTTTCCTTTATAAATCTTGTTTATAGTGTAGGCATAAAATGCTTCACCAAAAAAAATCCTTTCCATTTGTTTTATGGTATCCATTTGTTTTCCGCATTCCATATAAGGCAATTTAGAATTTGTTCCTATCCACTCCATCCCCAGCCATCCTCTTAGCATACAAATACCTAGGCCTCCATGTTTAGACCACAATCATCCTCAACTTATTAATAGAATGAAATATAAAAAAATCATCCTCCAACTTATTAATAGAATGAAATTTCTAAAGTAAATGAACATGAGCCTTGAAATCACTACACTAGGCTTATAAGTAGGGATATCAAATCTATGAGTTAAAATGATGTGATAGGGTATTTTGTGCCTAAGGAACAATAGCAGGTACAATCGCTACCTACAACTTGGGGTAGCATTTCTGCCTTATGTGGTGAGTGCAATAATTAAAAGGGGGTTAGATCATGAGAAGATGAGTGCAATTAATTTTCTTTCCGTTAACTGAATAACCTAGCGGCTGCAAATTTGGCTGCAAATTTGGCTACACGGCTTTCCACTCTGCTCTGACCCTTTCTGTCAACTGACAGGCCCACCTGAGCTCTGGAATCTGGGATATATTTTAATGCATATCCAGATTTATCCAGATTTTTCTGTTAGACTGATAAAGCTCAAAACCAGTGGGAACCAACTTAACTATGCCCCCAAATGCAAGGGCCTTCTGTCGTAGGTTTGATTCCCACAACGCAAACGCAATGGCCACATGGATCCTATTCCTATTATCTACCTACACAAGTGATTTGACTCAATTCTTAATTACTTTAAATGTCGCCTCTTAGCCACGTGTTTTTTAATTATTAAAAGTTTAAATTATAATTTAAATAATTAAAATTAAAAATATTAATTTAAAAAATACCAACAACCTACCCAAAAGATAATATTTATCTTATATTTAATCAATTTGTTTCCGTTGTGATATGTTTAATATGTAGGCGGCATGGGAAATGCTAGATACAGTCAGCACCTTACCAGAATTAAAATTCCGGTCAAAACTATAATTAATTAAATTAATATAAATAGTTAGGAAAAAATATTGGGTTAAGAATCTGTAAACCATTGATGACTCATCCATGGTCTACAAAATAAACATGAATATAAGAATCTGTAAACCATTGATGACTCATCCATGGTCTACAAAATAAACATGAATACTTCCTTCTTTATCACTTTCGTCGTGCCGTTGAACCTTTAACCTTTATTACCTTTATTCAAAGGCGGTGGTGGTGTGGCAACATAATTAAAAGAAAAAGAAAAAGAAAAGTCGCATTTGTATGGATACTATCTTTTATTTCGCCCACCTTTCCGGCTTACTTTACTACCTTAATGTATTTTGAACGCATACACGCTGCTGTGGAATCTTAAGCTAGTCCTTCCTCTCATATGGATTTATAATTGTTTTTTAAATAAGTTTATAAAAGTTTTCATAAATTTAATTTTATATTTTTTAAATAGAGGTTAAAATCTTTATTCTATATGTTTTATGTTTTATATAATAATTCTTATAGCTTCTCATGCATAGTGAAAGTTAAGCTAAAAAAAATTAACTCCGTATGCAAAACAAATTTCCATTTTTATAAACACAATATATATGACAAATATCCACTGAAACATGCTTTTGGAAAACATTGCCTTAAAAAATAAATAGTTTCCATAGATGCCAAACTCCCTATGCAAAACAAAGCCCTTAATATTGGGTATCCATTTTTATAAACACAATATATGACAAATATCCACTGAAACATGCTTTTGGAAAACATTGTCTTAAAAAATAGATAGTTTCCATAGATGCCAAACTCCGTATGCAAAACAAAGCCCTTAATCAAGTATCCATTTTTATAAACACAATATATGACAAATATCCATTGAAACATGCTTTTGGAAAACAGTCTTAAAAAATAAATAGTTTCCATAGATGCCATGAAGTTATTATAATAATAAAAATAAAATTATAATTAAAAGGTTTACGGTTTAAGTTTGATGGTTTGCATTGGATACCACGGATACCAAAAAAATCGTCGGATTCGAAAAAAAAAAGCAGGTGTCGTGTAACGGAAAGTCCTAATCCCAAGGATACGGAAAACAGTTTTCCTTAACAAAAGTTTTATCCGTACCAAGTACCTCACTGGTAAGTTCCCCAATCTTCTAAAAAAGGTCCAAGGTTGGCACCAAGTACTTCAGTGGTAAGTTCTTCCAATCCTTTAAAAGAGGTCTAGGGTTCAAGTTTGATGGTTTGCATCGAATTAAAAAACCCCTATGCTAGCTTGAGGATTCACCTGGATGGGACATGCCCCAGGGAACAAAAAGTCTTGGGCCCACAAAAAGTCCTGGGCCCACGGGGATACGAGAACGGTTTTCCTTAACCAAGTGTTGAATTAAAAAACCCCTCGGCTAGCCTAAGGATTCACTTGAATGGGACATGCCCCGTGAAAAGAAAAGTCCTGGGCCCATGGGGATACGAGAACGGTTTTCCTTAACCAAGGTTTTTACCCCTAGGTTAGGTAGATTGGTAAATGTTAGTCTGGCTGAACACTTACTAAGAAGAGACCCAGGTTCAAATCTTAGAAGAAGCATGTTGTAAAAATAGTAGTATGATCGGAATCCTTTAAGTGCGTGCCGGATTGACGACAATAATACATGCCCGACGATCCATTTTATGTCGACTATAAAACAACAAAGTAGAATAGATTTGGTGAATGCAACCCCTACAACTACACTTACCACTACTAAAAAATGTGATTATAACCAATTCTTATCAAACAAAAATTCTAACAAAATAAATAAAAATAATTGTTATTATAAAAATAAAAATTTATATGCTATTAATAACTTCCCTCGTATTAAAGTGGCTATGGAATATAATTCCATGGCGGGGCGAGTTTGAGGAAATTTACCTTCTACTCCTCATTACATCAATCTTCGGTTAAAATTGTGGAGAAGCCGTAAGCAAAGAAACAATAGTCATGTCATTATTAGCTTAGTATAACTTACGGTAAAGGTAATAGTTTGATTTAAGTTAGTTGAGTGTGCTAGTTTGATGATGGCGGTATTAACCCTAAGCCACCAAGGGTTACACTAGTAGCACCATGTTACTATAGAAGGTAATACCATTTGACCCTTTGACCAATTGTTTAGAAGGTAATACGATTTGACCCTTTGACCAATTATTCAAAAGTAATACAACTTAACTCTATGACCAATTGTTCAAAAATTATTGTTAGGAAAAAAAAAAATTCAATGCACCAAGTAAATAATAAAAGTAATTTTAAAATAAAAAATAAAAATTAAAAGTAATTTTAAAATAAAAAATTAAAAAATACATGCAAAATTTGAAAAACTGGCCACATTTCATCTTCTTTGCTTTACAGATGCTTCCAATTGACAGAGGATGACAAAAATGGGGAAAAAAGATTAAAAAAATGTGAAATTAAAAGTAATTTTAAAATAAAAAATTAAAAAATACATGCAAAAATTTGAAAAACTGGCCACATTTCATCTTCTTTGCTTTACAGATGCTTCCAATTGACAGAGGATGACAAAAATGGGGAAAAAAGATTAAAAAAAATGTGAAGTTGTGTTTTCGAGATGTGAATGGAATGTCGAAGACTTCCCGACCTTATCAAGGGAGACCGCCTCTCCTTTCTGTCAACACTGCAAAGCATTGCATGTCCATTATTATAAAAGTTATATATTCGACAACATAACGAATGTGGTATTATGTTTTCGATCCACTTGATTGGAAGTCCGTCCGTTCGAAAGTGCGGACTTGTGATCCAATCCATCACAAGGAGAGTTTTATCTACCCATGGACGAGCATTCTCAATAGAAAATTATGTTTTTTCTTTAAGGCGTCTTAGTCGTAGAATAATGGTACCCTGTCACCGGGTTAGATTCCAGGCTGGTGCAAAAATTATATTTTTTATTTTATTTACGATAGAAAATAAAATATTAAGAAAATGCCATTATCCGACCTGCCGGATTCGAACCAGCGACCTAAGGATTACATCAGGACTTGCTATCCCACTACAGTCCTCCGCTCTACCAACTGAGCTAAGGTCGGATGCTTGCACTTAACGGTCCAGTAAAAATAAAATTAATATGTATATTTGCATTTGTACTAACTGAGCTAAGGTCGGATGCTTGCACTCAACGGTCCAGTAAAAATAAAATTAATATGTATACTTGCACTTGTACTAAAAAAATTAAATAGCTAATGCTTTCAATGAGAAATGAACTCATGACCTCCCGCTTACTAAACGGGTGCTCTAGCCAACTGAGCTATGAAAGCAGATGGGTCAACTAATTTTGTCAGTTTATACATAACTGATCTGTTTAAATAATACCAATGCATATGTCACAAGGAAAGTGAAGGAACTGCCATGAGAATATTAAATGAGGCGTAGATGTTGTTGAAAGAAAATTATGTGACTTGTCCAAGTTGGAGTTATGTTTTAGAACAAACTAAATTCAATGCAATGCTCTAAAAAAGAAGCCGTCCATACGTCTATGCCACTCAATCTCTTCACCACCTCCTCCTTGGTGAAGCTTCTATTTTACTTTACTTGCCACAATGAACATGAACGAGCAATCCTTTTTAATTTTCCCCACTGTTCTATTTTTTAAATTTCTATCACACCCATTAATATTTAAAAACCTTTGTTTCTTTTTACTTATTATTTAAGATTCATAAGCCATATCTATCATTTGTTCTAATGTGAAATAACATTTCGGTGGATTCATCATTTTTTTAAATAAAATTTAATATATATATATATATATATGAATTTTTTTGTATGATAATATAAGAAGATAGAAACTATTTATACTTTTTAGAAACATTGTTGTTTGCTTAGATTTCTTTGAGCATGATCTTAACAACTCAAATTAATACAAGTTTCTTTTGCTATATAAATTACTGAATTAATACAAGTTGCTTTTGATTTTTTGATGTTGGTGCTCAGGGCTACTGGTTTCACTTTTTTTCCATCATAGGAAGCCAAAATTGTTGCTCTAATACAACTTATGACAAAAATAATTTATAAAAGTAGAAGTTCTACGAATAAATTCCATAAATTCACAATAGAAATAAAATATAAGAATCACCAATAATATCCCAGAGATCCATGAGGGATATCGTAGTGGTAAGTCCTTGGGTTTCCATTTAGGAGACCCAAGTAAGAGGGGACTAAGGCCCCTCATAAAAACTCGTGTAAACTTATTTTAATCAAGTGGCATTAGCTCAATCGGTTAGATTCCTCAATATTTAAGGAGAAGACCAAGTACAAACCCTAGTAAGAAGGGATTGGGACCCCTCATAAAAACCTAAACCTGTGTAAACTTATTTTAATCAAGTGGCATTAGCTCAACCAGTTAGATTCCTCAACATTTAAGGAGGAGACCAAGGTTCAAATCTTGCCAAGTGATACATGGATAATATCCAAGTTTTATTGTAATACAACTATGTGGTGATGATGTAATATGGGTGGGGCCCCACACAAAGAGGATGGATTTTTATAAGCCACTTCAAAGAATAAAAGTCTCATATGTGCATTGAAGGTGATAGAAGAAATATTATTACAATGATGATAAAATACCACATATCTTCTTGTATGTAGACTTTTAGAATAATAAACCCTAACCCTATGCTCAAGGACATAATCATATCAACCTATGGACTCAAGCCAAACAAATACATATAGATGACCCAACTATATTTGGATCATTACATGTTTAAATACTTCTACATGCATCTCTGCTCAAGGACATAATCATTCCAACCTATGGACTCAAGCCAAACATATACATATAGATGACCCAACTATATTTGGATCATTACAGGTTTAAAGCCTTCTACATGCATCTCGACAACTTTAAACACTAAAGGCATATGAAAGCAATTCCATGATATCAACTAATTTTTGAAATTTATCCAACTATCCCCCAACTTCCTTCAAACACCAAAGGCATATGGAAGTTATTCCATGATACCAACTACCGTTTGAAATTAATTTGACTATATTCTAACTTGTCATGATGTTCCAATTCATATATGACTCAAATGCTACTAACAAGTATTTCATTTAACATAATAAAATTAACTAATAGTTTTAGACATCAACAATAAATTTATTTTTTATTTAAGAGTTCTAATCTAATGGTTTTCCTAGTGTTTTTGCTTGCAATCTTTATAAATCTTATTTGTAGTGTAAACACAAAATGCTTCAAAAAAATCCTTTCCATTTCCTTTCCCCATTCCATACGAGGCAAATTAAAATTTGTTCCTATCCACTCCTTACCCCAACCATCCTCTTGGCATACAAATACCTAATCCTTCATGTGTAGACCATAATCATCCTCCAACTTATTAATAGAATGAAATATAAGATACATGTTTTCTTTCATGGAATTGTTTGTTTATAAAAGATTAAAAATAAACATATTTGTTTTGCAAGAATATTATTACATAAAAAATAACAAAATGCATGTATGTAGTTTGTTTGAAAATAATGATATCTTTGTATGATTTTTTAGGAATTCTTCTTTGTAGGTTTTGCAAGTCCTAATTGAAATGCAAATACAATATTATTTATGAAACAAATCCTCTTCGTCGTATTCATATACCCCATGATTTAGGTGTACCTAAGGTGCTTCCTCTCCTCTCACTTAGCAATAGTCTATCTTCTCATGATAGAATGACTAAAAATATATATATATTATTTCATAGAGGTTTTTCTTTTATAGATAAATCAACAATAAATTTGATTCAATTTACGAGGATATAATTATGAACATGAGTTACATGTTTCACTTTGTAAGTGGAACATCCTTCTAAACATGTTTGAGGTAATGCATGTGAGATCATATTCATACACTAAAGACACATTATATTTTTTAAGTAATAATTAAATTTTATAATAATGTCAATTAATCCTAAGATAAAGCTAATTATTCAATTTTTATAGTCCTACTTTATTTTTTTTGGCATGGTATTAAGTAAGTTGGTACCATCAACCTTAGGCTTTTTCTACCATAATGAGAGAAAGCATAATACCTTATAATTTCTTTGTACATATTAGGTACCCATCGACCTAATATATTTTATATCTTGGTGAAATAAGTATAACAACTTAATATTTCTTTGAACATGTTAGGTGTCATCGAAACAATTAAGAATAATTGGAAGAGTGGTATTCTTCATAACTACCAAAGACATAAGAACTGAAATTTATTGGATCTCATGATTTTCGTAGAAATTCTTATAGAATAAAATTGTATGTATTAGATGATGTTGAATTTTTTCTTTTCTTACCCCTATTCTCCTTCACCATAAACACCAACTTTTAAAGAAGTTGACCATGTAAAATTAAATGGTATAAAAACTAACTTTTCAATTGGACTTAAAACACATCATAACAAGTAGTCAAAACCAATAAAAGGTTCTATAAAATATACAAGAATATAATTGCACATCTTGAGTACAGTGAATTGAGTGTGGGAATATGTGTGTTAACCTTCACTTGAGGCTATGATTGACTTTTATATTATATTTGTTGTATAGCCATATGGATCACTGCAAACATTATACAAGTGGATTTATTATGATATTTTAGTAATAAAAATTAACGTATATTCTTTAATATTGACCAAGGATCACATGTATTGGAGTGAGTATGTATCTATATTATTGGACTTCAAGTTTTTGACAAACTCTCTTCTATAATAGTTTCAACAACAATGTGGTTTCTTGAATAAATTTTGTGGAAGTTTTATGTGTTACTATTTTTTTTTTAAGTTATAATTCAAAACTCCAGGTGGACTTAGATATTGTGAATCTCACTGTCTCAACAAATTTATTGTTGTAGGGTTAATATTCATTAACCGGTTTCTTATTCCTCTCAAAATTCAATATTATTCATTTTTGTATTATCCAAATGGATGCCCTAGTAGTTGGATTGAAACTTTCAAGGATTTTTGAAACCCTCGTTTTTCTTTTATGAATTTATCAAAAAACTTCATTTGCTTCTATACTTTGGATTCTTTTAGTACTAATGCAACATAGATGAAAAGACAATCTTCATGATTGGTAAAGGAGAGAAGAAGAGCACATATATTTTTCAATCATTCCTAGATGCAAAATAAGTAATGGATAAACTTCGATGCATAGAAAAACCTTTGAGTTGCTTGAAATTATTGTAAAAATAGTCTATCAAATTTTCTACTACATTGGTGACAGACGATGACTTGATTGGTTATATCACAAGAAAAAAGCTTATATAGGGAAAACCATGGTAGAAATGGATTTATTATTAGCATTTTTAGATTTTTTAGAATATTTCATTGAGGATCAATTTGACACGTTTTATCATTTTGCACCCAAGTGTTTCAATTTTTTGACTAAAAAAATATTAAATTTTACCTCCAAAATTTAAAATTTAAATTTCATAAAAGGAATATTCCTATAAATATTCCATTTTTTGGGGGGAAAATAATTGATGTGAAGTGATGATTAGAGATATTTTGCTTGGGTGTGGGGTTTACTTTTCTAATGCACCAACCTCAACCCCATTGGAGGCCTTAGTATGATGGCTTGCCCTTGCCCTACTAAGGCACTAACATCTCTCGGTCACCCATTCTAGCTATTGTTTAGATGCTTGTGTGAGGTAAATAAGTATTATTTTGGGTAAATTCATGGGAGGTCTGTAGAGTGCATGCAATCACCTTTCCAATTAGTATAAAATTGGTAAATTTATTTTTCTCCATGGTTGGGCTAGATTCGTTACACTTGTGGTGGTTTGGAGGAATTACATTAAGGTGTTCCCTCTCTTAGGGTGTTTCTTCAAATCCCATCCCCTCTATATTTCTAGATGGAAGGTGTGAAATGGTTCTTTTGAAATATACTTGGCCAACCTTGTCTTGTTTAATCAAGGTGTTTTAGAGCCAAAATGCCTTGGTGGATTTGTGGCTAGTGGAGAGCACATTGAGGTTGGGCACCCTAGAGGCCTTTGGTTTAAGTCCTTACATTCCATTATGGATGGATTCACTTTACCATTAGATTATAGAAGCCTATGTTGGTCAACATGGTAGTGAGAATGTGGCACCTAAATCTAATTTTTGGCTATAAATGTAATATTTACTAAAAAATTGATGTTATTTCAAAAAGTAATTTATACTTACCTTCAAACAGTAAATAGTAGACATGGCACTCGAGTGATCTATGACTATAGACCAATGACACTTGGTAGTATATGGTTTTATAGGCTTCTATATTTGTAAAAAGAGCACTAACAACTAACTTTGTAGGTGGTGGAGAGTCTCATCCTCATTTTTATGGGATAGGGGTAGATAAATTTTGTTAGTCCTTGGGTAGGATGACAACAAGCCATGTTGGCTAATGATTTTGGTTCCCTTTCTTTACCCAATTATCACCTTTCTACCATATTTCATGATGCTTTTGCCTTCTAACCTTTTCAAAACCCAAAACTAAGGATAGAGACAATATTAAGGGATGTCATGACATGTGTCCCCCAAAGCACACTTCCTAACAATTGATGACACCATAGTCATTACTTTAAGTTAATAAGTGATGATCATGGTTGTTTGACTATTTTTAGGGATTTTAATGCATAATAATGATGTTATATTGTTTTTACACGTAGGGTTTGAACAATGAGTTATTTGAACCAATGATTATGATTTTATAACCTTGAAAAGGATGAAAATCAGTCGTCATCTCCAAATGGAAAGTTATTTTAGTTTAAATGCTCTAAATACCCCTTTCACCATCTCATATTTGACCAAATAATTACCAAATGCTCATAAAATATTTTATGCTAACATTGCTCTCAAAATTTTATCTCTCTCTCTCTCTTGTCCTTGTAGGTAAAACCAAAACCATTGATCGTTGGTTCACTGCCTTCCATAGAGGAGGATGGGATATTTTACTAGGATTTACAACCAAATTATATTGATTACTATTTAAGGATTGGATTTCGAGGTAAGTCAAACCCTCTACAAACATCCCAGATGTGATATCTCCTTACTTACTATGATAATGTTATAAACAAGTGGGAATAAAAGAGAAATTTTTAATATGATCACTATAAGATAATTCATTCCTTCATATCCTAGGTGTCAAGTAATTATTTTTACTGCATTAGAATTAGCCCTAGCTTGTTGGCATTTTGTGGATAATTTTAGTGTAATTTATTCATGAATATTCCATTTTATTTATGCTTGAATTAGGATAAATTTCGATAATTACTATTAGTTTATTACTTTGTCATCTTAGTTTTAGCATCTTGGTTTATCTGATATTAATTTCAATAATTATATTAGATATCCCCTGTTTTCCACAAATATTTTGGTGAACCTAACATGAACCCACCTTTTGAGGTTTTCTTTACATTCTTAGCCCTTAGGGTTTGGTGGGTTAGTTGTCATAATGTTTGTGTTAGCCACCATATTTTGCTATGTGCTAAATAAAATTTGCCATTATTTCCCTCCTCTTAGGGATTTTCCAAAAATTAATTTTTTTTTGGTGTAAGGATTTTTGTAGTTTATTTGCTTAATGGTATAACACTTTGGAAAAAACCCTTATTGCTCTTGAGTAGTTTTTTATTATTTGTATGGCTCCTTCAGTTTCTTCCAAGGGTATTGGAATGACTACTAGGTCTAAGAAGAATCTTATCACAAAATCCATAGAAATAGAAGAGGACATTCCTTCTATTTGTGTCGCAAATTACATCAACCATTCTCCTTTGATAACTCATGATGATGAACTTAGGATTAAGGATTGGTCTGATAAGGATTCTAATTTAGAAGAATAAAATAACCTTAATATTATCTTTGATGAACCATATAGATCTATCATAGGGTCTCGAAGATAGGAACTTCAATGTTGGGTAACAAATATGAGTGTCATGAAAAAATCAAACCATCCCTTAATGACGTTTTTGTGGCATGACTATGATCACCACAGAATGATCCATTCATGATGTAACTATAGTTTCCCAATATGTGGTAATCATGGTAAGATAATATGCACACAAAAAACATATTTTGAATGTTAATCCCTAATATCCAACTCTCATTTTAAGCTTAGCAAAAAAATTAACTACTTACATGATGATTCTTATGGAATATTTAGATTACTATCTAGACAATCATGGGCATAATATTGAAAAATTTTAGAGGGTTCTAGGAGAGAGTTAGAGGCTTGTAAGAGGGAGACAACCAATAAAATACATGAATTGATATCCAATATGACTCAAATTTTGAGTGCCAATATAAACCCTATAGAATAGGTTGTTATTCCTCCCTCAAGCATGAACCCCATTGCTCCTCCTCCTCCTCTTCCACCCCCAGCTAAACCTAGGGAATATTTACCTACATCAACTGATTTAACTTTAAGAAATTATAAAATTCAACCTATGGCCCTTGATGTGGAAGCTATTGGTTTGTTTGGGCATGTGCCTAAGTTCTTTTATGATGGGACTAATAAATTCCAAAAATTCATAGATAAGTTCATGGTATATTATAAGGATTGGCTTCACAATGAGAAGGCTTTACTAAAATTAATGACTAGGGTTTTGGTAGGAAATACTCCTAATTGTTTTGCATCCTTAAACATTTCATTGACTCCCTAGATACTTTTGTTAAGAAATTAATAGAAGAATTTCAAGATGATATGACTATATGGAAGCAATAAATATTTTTGTAAACACAAAGCAAGGTCCTAATGAATCTATTACTGATTTCCACAAAAGGTGGAAAATATTCAAATGCCATGTGAATATAAATTTAACTAAAGAGGTTGCTATTGTTATGTTTGTAAACAAGCTAAAACCCTCTTTTCTAACTAAGGTCCAATAATATAACCCTTATGGTTTGTCTTCCCATGGTAAAATTATTCATTTTATTAAAATCCTTGAACACTAGGAAAAGAAGAAAGGTCAAAAAGCTTGAAACCTAAAATCCCTAATAAAAATGCTATAGGGATAGGGTTTGCAATATAACTATCCAATATACCTCACATGAATTAGAGATAGCTGGAGGTCCTGTCCATATGTTAACTAAATCTAGGAGTGGTCCTAAAATCTAAGAATATGATGCCTCAATGGACACATGAAGGTATTCTTAAAATATACCCACATTCTAAGTTAAAAACTATCATATTAATGATAGGTTTGAAGCTCCTGTATGGCACAATGCTAATAAGTTTTAATTTTGGTATGGAACATATGGTCATGATAACTCCACTTGTACATATTTGCAAAAGTTTTGTGTTAGACAAATATTTGGTCCTAATTTCAACATTGATCAAGTGAACAATGATATGATTACTTTATTCCATGAAAATAAAATAATCTCTAGAAGAGATTTAATCACCCTCACAACTAAAGGCTAGGTATCTATAACACTCCAGTACCCAACCATGAACAACCTGGTGAAGGGCTACTCCACCCAACACTCACACAATACTCAATAACACAACAAATTTCAAAATAAATCCAACTTCTAATATTCTTCAATGAAATGAAATTACAGAATCAAAAATTACAATGTTATGACCATAGGGTCGATTTGATTACAAATAAAATTGACTAGAAATATGCAAGTTGGAGCCACGATCTGTCATACCGGACTGCCTTTTGGTGATCCATGTTCCCCCTTTAATAACTTCCATAGAACATTCTGGAAAGTGTAACTCCCCTTTTCCCGCCTAGGAAGATATTCATTTGAAATTTTCATTTTCATTTTCCCACCCAGAAAGATATTCAAATTTGAATTTTGGTGGCACAGCTTCCCGGAACCATAACTTTTGACTCGGGTGTCCAATTGGCTATTATAATATATCATTGGAAAGCTTGCGAAGATATCTACAACAACAAAAATCTAAACATAATTTCATCAAATTCCTATCCTTTATTGAGGCCTCTAAGGTATTCAAATTGTATTTTTAAACCTTCTTGACGAGATTTCTTGGGATAAAAACTTTAATATATCTCAAACCGTTCAGGATATTGGGGTGATTATTTTGCCATCGAATACATTTTTCAATTTTGCTCCTTAGATTAAATTTTCAAGTCCATACATGTATGTTTAGGTTGACTTACTAAAAATAGTCAGTGATTTTTTTTTGCCTTTTTGGACTTCTGATTGACTTACACCTCTCAAGTGTCATCATGGACTCCAAAACAACTAAATAAACCTACAACCAAAAGAGAAAATGCAATTTTTATTTTTGGTGATGCAATATTGTCCTTACACCACTGGATGCTCCTACATCAACAACAAGCTCTCAATCAACAACAAGAAGTGAATCAAAATAAAGTTCAAGAGTTTAATCAACATGACCAACATAATTATCAAAATCAAGGATAACTCAAATCAATGCAACAAAGGAAGGAATCCAAAATATCAAAATAAAAATGGTAATTATTCCCAAATTCAAAATCCTACACCTACCACTTCTTATAATACCTTCAAGTTAACCAAGTATTTGCCCAACCTAGACCAAATGAAGAATATGTCTATAGTCAACCAAATATTTATCAGTGTAAATAGTTTAGAGATGCAAAGAGAAACAGTTGCATCCTTGGAACAATAAATTGCTATTGTTACTAGGAGTGCACCTCAATCCAAAATAAATAATCTTCTAAAGAAGAAAAGTAAAATAGGGATAAAGAAAAATAACTTGTTTAACCAATGATTAATCATGTTATTATTAGTAAAATTCCATACCCTTCCTTGGTCATTTGGAATCTATTAGAAACATAGAAACATCCACAACTGTAGAAAATGTTCCTGAGAAGGCCTCAAGCCAATCTACACTTTTATTTCATTTCTAAAAATAGTGAAAGACCGCAATCTCTGCTTAAATTGGTAATTTGAACACCCACAGTAGAAATACAATAGGATGTCACCTAGTCCAAAGAATCACTATTGAAAGTAGTCTTTAACAAAACAAAAATATGGTATATTTTTTAAAAGTTGTGTAAAACCCCTTGTAAGGTCACATACTTGGAATTGCTTAGGATATCGCCCTATCAAATACAGGTTAAAAGGTTTACTAGATGAGATAGAGATGGTCGAACCAAGGATTACTAATATTATGCCCATCATTCTAGGGTCTTATGAAGTGTAGTATATTCAATCACATAGAGAAAACCTTTATATTGATGCACAACATATCCTTGATTTGGTATAACTTTTCCTTTGAGAATAATAATTGTTATTGATTATTTAACAAGGGTTAATGACCCACCATTGATGATAATTATTTTTTATAACAATATGGTAATACATAGGGCTTTGGTTGATGAAGGTATTAGTACATGTGTTATGCTATTGTCCTTGATAAATAAACTAAAAATCCTTAGAGAAAATTTTCCACTAGAAGTCATTGTTATGCTTATAATAGTAAACCTCAAGATCTCATGGATTCTATTTGGTTACCAATTTTAGTTGGACCTAAGAAATTATGAGTGAAGTAAGGCATTTTATTTTTAGACCAACTATAACATGCTATTAGATAGACCTAATTGTTCCTATGGCCTTTTGCTTAAACGTTTTTGGCATCACTAATAATTTAATGGAGTATAAGCTCTAATTTTAGGACTCATGATTTCCCAACATATGAACGTTAAACACAACAAAGTGTTAGGTGATTCTTAAATTATGGTTCATTATATCGATGTTGAATGCATTGTTAAATATCCCAATTTCATCCCTTACCACTGAGTGGTTACTAATTTAATCAATGTTTTCAACTCCTTGACCATTTAGCATTCTCTCTAAGACAAAATGAACATTAATGGAGCATGGATATCACCCAAAAATGGTCCATGAGTTTTTAGTGATTAAGATAAACCAATTATGAATATCAAATGATGAAATGTCCTTAACAGAAAACTCCAATCTCAGCAAACTATGTTGTTGGTCCAAACCAGAAAATTAGATCTAGAATTTAAAAAAATACACAAAAAACTTTAAAAAGGCTCCACAATAGTGCATCCAATGTGTGATATAAAATATTTTGATTATTATATATTCAAAATGAGTCCAATTACAATGTATATAATGATCAATCAGCCTTGATCAATCAAAAAAACTAAAACAACTCAAGTTTCTAAAAAAACTAGCTTTTGTCATGGCCACCTTGCATGGTGTTTTTTCCAGTTAACTAAAATTCTTAATTGGCATAAAATAAAGCACCCAATTTGAGATATTTTTGCATGTTATTTATTTCAATTACATATCACTTATTTGGCCTTGATTTGAGGCACCCTCTTCATGAAGATAACTTGCCTAGAAATTAACTCCTTGTTGGCCCTATTTTCTAGGAATAAATCTAGAACTTGACTTTAACTCAATCTAACTATCCAATCTGATATAGATTGACTTATTAACTAATTCTAGATAAAAATAACATCTCCTAAAAAACATAACACTAATTTAATAATTATGGATAGAAATAACATCTCCAAAAAATTTAGGTTTTTTAAGTTATTTTTAGACCCATATGGGCTTTTAGGGTTGCTATATTTGAACCCATGCTTTTTTGCCCATGATATTGTAAAAATCCGTGCATGTACCTTTGTTATATATATCGTACTTGTATTAGGGTTTGGATAAAGACAAAAGAAGAATATTATTGTATTGGAGATGGTCAAGTTAATACAATAAGAAGATAATATTGTGTTGGTTTTTTCTCGGTTGAGGATTTCGAGGATAAATATTTTGTAATGTATGAATCTGCTATCTTCTTCTTTTGATTTTATAATTACTACTTTTTTTATTTAGTTCATCTAGGCTCTTTATTTCTCTTCACCATCCTCTTTCATAAGCTTCTCCCCAGTAGTAATAGGAGTATCAACCACCTTGTAGTCTAGAAGTGAAAATTTCTTCAACATGTCTTGGGTGTACTTGGCTTGGCATAGAAGTTCTCATATTTTCTTTTTGTACTTCCATGCCAATAAAGTATTTCATTTTTCCAATATCATACATCTTTAAATCACTTTTTATGCTCTCCTTGAAGTCTTGCATCATAGCTTTGAAACTTCCTATAAAAATGAGATCATCAACAAAAATACAAACATAAAGCATGTTAGTGTCAACAATTTTCATGTAAAGAGTTTGTTCATATTTGCTTCTTTAAAATCCATTTTCAGATAATCATCCATCTATCTTTGAGTACCAAGCTCTTGGAGCTTTTTTCAGCCCATAAATTACCTTTTCCAGCTTGTCTACCCAATGCTCTTTACTCTTTATTTCATAACCTTGTGACTGCTCCACATATATTTCTTCTTTAATATCACCATTCAAGAATGCACGCTTGACATCCATTTGGTGAAATTCCCATATTTTTTAAGTAGCAACTGAAAGCATCAATCTAATAGTATATTGGCGAGCCACAAGAGCAAAGGTCTCCTCATAGTCTACACCATATGTTTGTACATACTCTTTTGCTACTAGTCTAGCTTTGTGTTTATCTATTGTTCCATCACTATGGAACTTGGTCTTGTAGACCCATTTTGTATCTATGACATCCATGTCATTAGTAGGCTGAATAAGAGTCCATACCTAATTTCTCTTAGTGGCCTCGATCTCAACATTCATGGCCTCGACCCATTTTTTCCTTTTGACTAGCCTCTACATAGTTCCTAGGTTCACTAGAAATGCAAGATAAGGCATAGTTAGTTATTTCATTTTCAATATCTTCAATATTATTACTTGATTGAGTTTGAAGCATTGTTATCTCCTTTGATAGTTCTGATCCAACATCTGACTAGATGGATGTGGAAGCAACAACCTCTAATTTTTTACTTGGGTTGAAGTTGATGGTAAACTAGCCTCATGGGAAGAACTATTATTGTTGCCATTAACACTAGGAACTTGTAGAGGATATTTATTGACCCCCATTTCTCCATCAAAATGGTATCCCCCTTCAATAATAACCTCTGCACTCTTTTTTTATGATCAGCAAACACATCATTCTCAAAAAAAAATTAAATCCCTAGACAACAATTTTCTTACTAATAGGATTGAAAAACTTGTAAGCCTTACTACCATCACTATAATCTATAAATATGTGAGGGTCTGTCTTGGGGTCTATTTTTTTCCTTTTAGTATCATCAATGTAAAATTCTAAACAACCAAATATTCTAATATGATCCACCATGGGCTTCTTACCATACCATGCTTCATAGGGTGTTTTGTTTTTCACTGCCATTATGGGACTTCTATTCAGGATGTAGATTATCTTTTGTACTGCTTCGACCTTGAACTTCCTCTTCAATATGGTTCTTTTTGGCTCCATTACGGTTATGTTCTTCCTCTCTACATCACCATTTTTTTGTAGTGTGTAGGGAACAGTAAAATACCTTTTTATTTCATGTAAAGAGCAAAAATATAGAAATTTCTATGAACATAATTCCCCACCTCTATTAGTTCTTAACATCTTGATAGAACAACCTAATTTCTTTTCAACAAATACCTTAAAGGTATTGAAGGCTAATAATACCCCATATTTTGTCTTCAAGAAGAAAACCCACACTAGTTTGGGAGCATCATCAATAAAAGAAATAAAATATAAAGTTTTACTTATGCTAGGACAAGACATGGACCCACACAAATCTAAATGTGCCAATTTAAATTTCTTGGTAGCTCTCCATTTGCTAGTTGGAAAACTTTCTCTATGGTTTTTTCTAAGTATACAGGCCTTGCATGCTTCCTTCAGTTTGAAATCAATCCTTGGAAGACCATCAACCATTTTGTTCTTAAAAACAACATGCAAACTTCTAAAATTTAAATCACCATATCTAAAGTGTCACAACATGCTTGATTCCCCAATGGTAGAAAATAAAAAACTCTGATTTAACATATTTATTCTCAATAGAAACATTCTATTATTTGACATAATATAATTTCCAATCAATTTGTTACCTTGCTTCTTGTCATATATTAAACATTTTCCGTTGTCAAAAAGTAGTTTGAATCCTTTCTCTACTAGTTATTCAACACTCATGAGATTGTGCTTCATGCTTTGAATTCAAATAAATGTTGTTGACCCTTCCCATTCTTTGTGGTGATAGGCATATTCCCTTTCCCTTCTACATGGATCACCTTCCCATATCCTAAGTGAACTTGGCTCTTGAATGAACCATCTAGCTTGTTAAAACAATCTTTAAAACATGACATGTGGTTAGAACATCCTAAATAAAAAACAACATATTGTTTTTGTCATCCAAATCTAAATTAAGTGAAAGAGAATAATTAATTTTATCATCATTATTCCAGCTTTGTAGGCCTTTTTCTTACCCCCATCTTGGTTTGAATTTGCTTGGTTTTCAGTTGCTAGTTTCCTGCAATCTTTTATCATGTGACCTAGTTTTTGACAATAATGATAAGCGATGACCTTCTTACCATTCCTCTTTAAATTTGATAGGTTTTTCCCTCTCTGGTCTAAAATTTGATAAAAATTTGCATTTTTATTTGAGGGCTTTGCATTTGGTTTTGAAACCCATACTTTGATCTCTAGTGCATGATTCAAGTCATTTGAGATAATTTTTATTTTATCCTCATGGGACAATAAAGAACCCACTAACTCTTCAACCTTAATTTGATCCATATATTTACACTCCTCAAATGTAATGATAATAAGGAGCCATTTTGGAGATAGGGATCTCAAAATATTTCATACTACTACTCTATCTTCCATGACTTCACCATACACTCTCATTCTATGCACTATATCATTTACTCTAATAAAACAATCTCCAACATTCTCATCATCATGTATTTTCATATTTTCAAATTTTATTTTTAATGTGAATATATTTGTCGATCTTATATTTTTTGAGCCTTGATGTGATGTCTCCAAGGTTGTCCATACCTCATGGGCATTCTCACAACCAACTATCCTTAGATAGATGCTTGGATCTATTGCACTCTACAAGTAGAAGAAAGCTTGAGCATCATTCTTTTCTTCTTCTTCCAATGTCTTCTTTTGGTCTTGAGGAAGAACACTCCAATCATCAGGAGGAGTATATGGTTGAAATATACTTTTCCAAACTCTCTTCCGTACAAATATCCTCCTCAATTGATTTCTCTATTACTCAAAATTATCTCCTTTGAATGTAGGTATATTTAAGGATGTACTATTTATTTCCATGATAGTAAATGAATAGCCACAAGTATTTCTAATCCAAAATATTGTAAAGGATGTTGGGAATCAAAATATTCATCCTCTCTTGTCATAGCTTCACCTAAAAATACTAAAATCATACACAAAAATCTGCTTTGATACCAAATAAAAGTTCTTGAGGTGGAGAGATCTCAAAAAAATAGCAATAAAGCAATAATGATCTAAGAGAAAATGAACATTAATGGAGTATGGATATCAACCAAACTATGTTCTAGGAGTGTTTAGTGATTAATATAAACCAATTATGAATATCAAATGATGAAATATCCTTAACAAAAAAACTCTAATTTCAACAAACTATGTTGTTGGTCCAAACCAAAAAATTAGATCTAGAATTGAAAAAAGCACACAAAAAAACTTTAAAAAGGCTCCACAATAGTGCATCCAATATGTGCTCTAAAAATGTTGATTATTCTATATTAAAAATAATTCCAGTTACAATGTATATAATGATCAATCAGCCTTGATCAATCAAAAAAGCTAAAACAACTCAAGTTTCTAAAAAAACTAGCTTTTGTCATGGCCACCTTGCATGGTGTTTTTTCCAGTTAACTGAAATTCTTAATTGGCATAAAATAAAGCACCCAATTTGAGATATTTTTGCATGTGCTTTATTTTAGTTACAACTCACTTAATTGGCCTTGATTTGAGGTGCCCTCTTCATGAAGATAACTTGCCTAGAAATTAACTCCCTATTGGCCCTATTTTCTAGGAATAAATCTAGAACTTGACTTTAACTCAATCTAACTATCCAATCTGATATAGATTGACTTATTAACTGATTCTAGACAAAAATAACATCTCCTAAAAAATATAACACTAATTTAATAATTATGGGTGACTTTTGACATCACCCTCAACATTTGGAAATTTAATCACTTTGAGTGCTCTTTTTTCTAGAACATGAATATTTTGAGTGCTTTTGGAATCTAATCGGTCTAAGTACTTTTAATCCAGAACATGACAAGTCTAAGTACTCATGAAGATTTGACAAGTTTGAGTTTCTTCAAAATTTGACAAATTTGAATGCTTTTAGTTATGAAAATTTGACATGACTAAACACTATTTTTTTTAATGTTAGTTGGTTCAGTGTTTTTTATTTAGAAATTGAGTGTTTTTATTTTGACCTAATTAAATGTTGCAATTTATGTTGAAGGATGATGGTGGTCGAGTTTTATATTGAGTATTTTTTGTTGATGTCTCTTGGGAACTAAATGTTTTCTTATAGGAGTATATTGGCTTAGTGTCACCTTACTTTTATGCTCGAGAGAGGGTTGGTGGATACCTATTTTAAAATTTGAATAAGTCTTCATTGTTTGCCTTGGAGAACAAGCTAAAAACTTGTCATAGATACTTGATAAAAAGGATTAGTTCTACCCCATTTTGTAAAATACATCAACTAGTTATAGTTGTTGAAAAGCAATTAGTGATTGACCTAGTTTAATTAAAATCAGTTGTATTAGTCTGGTGCATGGTAATTTGAGTTGTATTTTGATAAAATCCTCCTTGCATAGGGTAGTAATTATTGTTATTTGTTGGTTATAACTTGAATTTGATATTGTAAAATAACCATGATAGCATGAAGGTTTGAAGAGTCTTCCTTGCATTTAAAGTTATGAAGAAAAGTTGGTAATGAGGACTATACATATTTGTGAGCATGTTTAACTTATGACTATTTGAATGTATATTAAATGCACCTATCACCTATTATGAGTGGTTAAGGCAAACAAAAGAGTAGTCAAGGATAATATGTAGATGGAATTACATCTTAGGCCATACGTGAGTGAACAAAAGGGGTAGGCTTGTTGGGTAAGCCTTGACAAGTGCTTTGAACATTTCAAATTAAATGGATCCCATGTTACAAGTTTGAAAGAGTATATCGAAAAAGCCTAACCAAGCTATGATTTAATGTGACTTCATGTAAAAATGAATAATTTATTAATTGAATGCATGATTTATTGTTGACTTCATGTAAATCAAATAATTCCTTGCATGTATGACTACTTAAATTGTTGTATGATTTAATGTTGACTTCATATAAATATAGTTGCACACAACAATTTTTTTCTATTATGCTAATACATGTATCTATTTTCCTCACAAAAGGTTCGATTCTCTCGAGTAGGAAAAAGAATCAAGGAAATTCCTCATGGTTGGATAATAAATTGCCCTAATGATGCTCCCCCTCATCGCAGTTCCAATTGACTCAAGTATATTTGTTCTTTGGTCATATTAGATAGAAGAATGCACAAAGGGTGCAATGACCTATGTGTGATGATCTAAAAATATAATTTCCTCGAAGTGGATTTGCCCTAATTCATTTGACAGTCAAACTACTCAAAATGATTAAATACCTTGAATGAAAGCATTTCTTCAGTGTGTTAGAATGTTGTCAACTCAAAATGTTGAGTTTTCTTGTCAACATAAATTATAATTTAGTGAACGAAAACTTGTGGAATATACTATTGAATTTTTATGGTATTGTATTTTTATACATGGTTGTATGTATACATGAACAATTTTTATACACTTAGTATTACAATAGCCACTTGTATTAAGTACTTAGTTCTCTTCACTTCAATATTAAGGTAGTGTAGTTCCTAAGGTTGATAAAGAAAAGGGATATATTTCGACTGTAATATAGAATTGCACATATATTTTTGACACTTGTATTTTTATTTCTAATAATGAGAATTATAATAATTATGGTGGAATGGAATATGTATTTGAATATGTTTCATAATGAACTTGAAGGTTTGGAATAAATACTACTTTAGAGTGATCCTAAACCATGTTATTACGGGTATGTACAATTCAAAAAGGTTTCAATGTCATGATAAACCTTCTTATAGCTAATGCCTTGTGAACTACCGTAAGTTGATTGCTTGAAATTTTGTAGAAAACCATGAATCACTTTTTGGTTAATAAAAGACTGCATTTTTAAATTGAAATGAAATTTATACTATCATTTTTACACTTATGGAGAGAAACTCAAATTTGTAATTACTATCATAAAAAGGACTAACATGCTTGTTAAAAATTGCAAATAGTATTTAGGATGTTTTGAAAGAAAATGATCCCTACTAAATCATAATAAACATGTTGAATTCAAGTGTTGATATCCAAAAGAGATTAAATATGAATATTTATAGGTGTTTGTCTTCTCATAATCAAATGCATAGAACCTTTCAAGTAGCTTTGTATCTTACTTCTATTATATGGCAATATATTAAAAAAAAAATTATTATGAATTTATACAAGGAGCATGAGTAAGCTAACCTCTATTCTACAAATAATGGTATGCATAGTTAACATAGTGAACCTTGAATTCTTATGGATGAAAAGCAAGACACTAATATGTTGGTACACTCCCTAACCCGTTCCTTCATAAGACCATGTGTATTCTCTTGTAAATTAAGGTTAGAGTGAAGGTACACTCCCTAACCCTTTCCTTCATAAGACCATGAACTAAGAGAATGCCATGTAGATAAGAGTTGCTTAAATTAGCCAAGACTTGAATTGTGCTTAGCTAGCTACATAGCTTAGAACGGTGACTATGTGAATACATATTCACTTTTAGGGAAAAAACAGCTTTGGTTTATCCATAATAGAAAATAATTGGAATGGAACTCTGCAGTTTCGTCTATGTATAATAGTCTCCTTGGATCCATATTAAGCATGTGTAAAATTAGAAAGTTGACACCTCTCCCATCCTTGATAGATTGACAATGTTGTTAAGGAAGATCAATGCAGTCAAGCAAGGAGGAAGACATTAGTTCCAAGGAAATGGATTATAAGTCTATTGCATAGATGGGTATTTTGAGGTCGACAGACTTGGTCTTCACTTAAATATTAGCGAAACCATTTGAGTGGACTGTACCAAGGCCAAGATAATGCTCATGTGATTCTAGATAGCCTAGTGATGATTGAATATTTATAAACACAGAAAATGGATACATTAAAGGAAATATGATATCTACATTGTTAGTAGATTATATTATGCTAAGTGGAAATTAAATCTAATTGCAAATCTTTATAATATAATAATTATTTAAAATTGCTATTTTTGACCAATCCTAAGAAAGTGGGTTCTTACAATGAACTTCTATTAAGGCAAATAGGCTTTAACCGAACTATTTACAAATTATTTCAATTGTTTTCACTTATAAAGATAACAATAAAAATAACAAAATGTAAATATATTCACAAATCATCAAGACAAAGTTCATCACTATGAAAAATTTAAGATATCTTAACCATAGCAATCCACCTCAAGCAATGGACAGTCATCCATAAACTTTTATAACACATTTATATAGCTTAGTTACAAGCATATTTGTTAATATCATAATCTACTAGAGTTAAGGCGATCTTTGATGCTATCAAAAAAATTTATAGTAGAAAGTTAATGTTACTTTTTCAACACAAAAATTAAAGTGCATCACATTCTTGTTAAACTCTTTTCAAACCATGAAGTCTACCACTGACTTATAGTACAAGCATGACGTAATAGTGACCCTTAACATTATCCTTTATCCAAATGGAAGGTTATTAATGAAAACATATTTTCATATAGCAAGGTTGGTACAATACCATAATAGTTTCACCAAAATCAAAGAACCTTGTATAATTCATATTCAACATACTTAGTATAGATATGCTTATACTTTAAAGGTTAACAACATAACAACTCATCCATATACTATACCTCATGATACTTAGAGCAACCTTTTTAATTCTAAAAAACATATTGTATAATAAAATTCACCAATATATGGCATTAACAAGAGTATGTATGTTATTTGAATAAAGGCAACAAAAGTGCAAGACAAGAGGAAGTGCAAGCCAAATCCAAGAAGTGTGAGTAAGGAGAAGTACAAGCCAAATCCAAGAAGTGCAAGTCAAAAGGAAGGGCAAGCCGAATTTCAATAATGGTAGAAGAGCACTGGGTTCATCTAGAGTACATCAATGCTTCAAACCCTTACCATGAATGCATGGAACATTGTTTCAAAAAAAATGTTCAAGCAAAGGAAAGCCGAGAAAAAGAAGTGACAAGGGCAATTGTAAGCCAAGAGGGAGTGCAAGCTAGGAGCGAGTGAGAGGCAAGAGGGAGTGCAAACTAGGAGCGAGTGCAAGGCAAGAGGGAGTGCAAGCTAGGAGCAAGTGCGAGGCAAGAGGGAGTGCAAATCAAAAGCAAGCCCCATTAGCTAGTATGGAAGGAAAGTCATATTTGAAAGCCCTAATGGCAAGTCACAATGCCCTAAATAGAAACCAAGATGTTGGAGGCCCAAGTTGGAGATAAGCAAAAGAGCGAATACATGGCAAGTTTAATCCAAGTAGCGAACGTTACACCAAAAGTGAGTGACTATTAAGGATGAGATGACTGAGCATAATGGTTCTTAAAAGTAGAAGGTTAATATGTTTAAGTTCCATAAATCATGGCCAAGGTTTTTGGAGATTCAAAATTGGATCAAGTGGAAGTGGAAATTGAATTCAAATTACTCCGACTTTTCTTCCTAAAGGTTATTTTTTCATCATCTTTTCCAATTCAAAAAATAGGGATAAAATAATGGTTGGTAGCCCATGGTTTAAGGGAAGAGGTGCATTTTCTTTGAGACCATGGAATGCAAATTTTTTTGTTGAGACAAAAACTATTAAGAAGCTTCCAATGTGGGTTAGGCTTTTTGGACTTCCATATCAACTTATAAATAAGGATGTTTTGAAGAACATTAAAAATACCCTATGAGAATTCATCAAGGAAGGACTAACTATTAAGGAGCAAAAGAATGCTATACATACTCAAATATGTGTTGCTATGGATATTTCAAAACCTTTGACACAATCCATTAAGATTAAATTTGAATCAAGAGCCACAATTGTTATGAGATTGGACATATGGCAGAAGTTTACAAAGTGAAAACTATGAAAAAAGAGACAAAATTCTAGCCATAAGATAAACTTCAAGACAAAGCAAGGAAATCATACAACAATAGAAGCTAGATTAGATCAAGGATATTCCACTTTGAAAGAAGAGGCAAATAAAGTCTATCTACAATATCATTTGACAAGTTCAAAAGGAATTAAAGGTGCAAAAGAAAATGTGGAGAGAAATTCTAAAACAAAGACGGCAAAAGAGGTCAAGTTTATTCCAAGCAAATCATCTTCAGTTTTCTCTAGTATAAAATCCCCTCTATGTAATAAAAGTGAAAGTGGTGAAGATGTTATCCCTTGCACTTATATTAAAGAAATGAAGATGAAAGAAACCCATAACAATTTAGGGTTTTTAAGTAGAATAAGAAGGATATTGCTATAAAAAAAAACATCCTTGCACTTTAGGGTTTCCAAGGCAACATAAAGAAGATTGTATTTTTGAGGTTATTCTTTGCACTTCAAATCCTTCAAAACAAGGCAAACCTAAATATTATAGGTCTTACTATGAACAAAAGATTAAAGAGATTGATGAATATGAAAGTATTGTTGGGAATGAAAAAAAAAAAAAAAACCAAGGAACAAAAATAAAGAGAAAAAAAACAAAAGGATATTAATAGGAGAAAACAAGCAAATATCACAAGTATTAACAAGAAGTGGAGCTAAACCCACAAATAAAAACAAAAAATAGCAACGAAGATAATATCTTAAAATATTAAGAAAATAAATAAAGACCCTAAAAAAAATATTAAGAAACTATGAGGATGTTATAGACAAGATATTTATAGATATAAAAGCTAGACAACAAATATTTTAGTCTTGGTGTTGAATTTTATATTGATAAAATCTAAATTTCAGAAGGAATCTGATATAAAAGAAGTTGATTGTGGAAATTTAATAATTTGAAAAATTCGACCAAACCTCGTAAAGGGGGCAAAGATCCAAGGTTTATATCTTGAGCCTCATCGAACATAACACTTGTCCCTTTCCTGATGCTTTCAACAACGTAAAAGATTTAAAATGATTGTGACATGGTGGTTATAAGGATGGACTGCACAAAGAACTGTGTGACAGCTTTCGAGAAACGCAAAATACTGTGGCGGTCATAAAAACCAAACAACCATGTAAATTTAAAAAAAAAAAACAATTTCAAGAATATTGTAATGTTTTGTTTTTTAGTGAGAGTGGCTCCCAATAAAAAACACACGCAGCTTATTAAATATATATTTTAAAAAAAAAATACATTTATAAAGACCTTGTGCAACAACAATAAATAAGATGTAATTTTATAACCACAATCCAAGTTCAAATCCTTGCATTATAATTAACACTCTTATAATAAAACAACCTATGATAATACAGTTTATGGTAATAACATGTTATAATTCCTTAAAATAAATATAACCATGTGAAACCCATTTTAACCCATATAACTAACTTAAAAACACAATAAAATATATCTAATCTCTCAAACCCGATTCTAGCTATTTTCAATAGTCACCACATAGTATCCATTAAAAAATACAATGCAGAAGTCACATAAGCTACTCAGAACATGCACAGTAGAAGGGCATAAGACAGATTCTAAACAATGACTGTAAACTCGCCAATTCCAATGGCATATTTATAATATTTTTTTATCTATATGATATCAAGCTTATGTCATTAGTTACAGTTACAACAACATAAAAAAATAATAAATATTACAAAATATACGAATGAAACGTCAGTTTACACAGAATCCCTCCAATGCTACCCACCATTAAGGTCATGAAGTAATCCACAGGGCTGAGTTCCACATAATACAAGCTACCCATAGAGTTGGACTTAGACTTACTACTTTACACACATTTGTGGTCCATTCCAACAAGTAAACTCTATTCGGATAAGAAGGATATTAAAAGTTTAAAAACTAACTTTCTACAAATCATCCTTTCATGTTGTCGTGTTTTTTATTCTTTTAAGATTTTGTTACAATTTAAATATTTTTGTTTTATTATAATTTTTTATAAAGAAAGAGTTAAATTTACTAATAAAAAATTTAACATAGTTATATATACAACTTTAAACATCTCATATAAAAAGTCAAAACCTAAACCATTACATTAACCCAAAACATTAATAAAGTTGGGCATCCTTATCCCACCATAACCTCTTATAAAGGAAGAGCTGATAATATTAATAAAGTTGGGCATCCTTATTCCACTATAACCTTTTATAAAAAGAATTAAACATATCAATAGAGAGTTTAACATAATCACACATACACATGTCACAGTTTAAACTTCAAACCTCAAAAAAACAAAACCTAAACCATTGCACTATTCCAAAATATTAATAAAATTTTATAACATAAAATATTCCAAATTATTAACATTCCCTGTTAGAGAACCATGTATGCATTTACTACATCAGACAAATATGGTTGCAGAAGCCCTGATTCAAAACATGCCAAAATGGTCTAATTGCACTTAAGGAATCAAGATCTTTTAAATGGAAATTATGTTGGTAGACCTTGAAAGGGCAGGAGGGAACTTGCAAGTGGAATACACTAGGCATTGATGTAGCCTCACTAGCATAAGTACTAAAAAAGTATGGAGCAAAACTTTAGTTACTTTGTTTTTTTAATATGAAAATTAGTTATATTTATATTATTTTTTAGTAATTGTTAAGTGTAAGGTTTAAATTACAAGAGTTGCTTTCAATAAGTTTATACTACTTAGTTATTGATGACATAATGTGACAAAGATCACTTTATACCATCATCATCAATCTAGCATACACTTCAAGATTTATACCATCATCATTAATCTAGCATACACTTAAGGATTTAAATCAGATTACTACCTTTGCGGCAAACACACCCTCAAAAGTTTGAACCTATATCTCTTCTTAATAAATATCTGATCAAATAAACAATTACCAATCCGCATCATTCTTAAAAATTAAAAAATATTTTTTTATTTTTTTATTTTTTATTTATTTTTGGTATATAATAAAAAAGGTTTAACCTTTGAAAATTAGACTTTTCTTTGTAAAGAATGAAAATAAAACCTTAGTCATTCCCACATTATTTTTATTGTACAAAGAAAAGTCTAAACCTCTTCTACTATACACCAAACAAGGAAAAAAATAATAATAATAAATAAATATCCATTTCCATGCAAAGGTTTAAATGTTCCAGGTTATCTTCTCTTTGACTATATTAAAATCACCTAGGTTATCTTCTCTTCAACCATATTAAAATTTACTGCTGCCATCCAGAATACGTTCTTTAGGTGCTTTACCATCCAATTTTACAGATCAAATCAATCTCAAAGCTAACCCAATTTCAACCCCATCCAATTCAAAGTAGACAAAATCAACCTGTTAGAATGACAACACTTTGTAGAGATTTTTCTCTCCAGCAAAGCAACAACACTTTGTTCTAACTCATAAAGTAAGAAAACAACAGGATACAAGTCAGATATAATTCAAATCAAGTTCTAATTTAATCCCAACCATTAATCCATCCAAACATTCTACCAACATTTTATCAATTTCAAAACCTCATATTCCAAACATGTATCCTCACTTTCTTTCCCATAGTAATTGGAGGATCAACTGAATCGTTTTCCTTGTATCTATCATGGCATATTCTCCATAGATATACCATTCTTCGCCAATCCCCATCTTGATTAGTATTAAATTTCCAACTTCCGTTTTGTTACCAATGATTCTGTAACTGAGCTAAACTGGGGTAATCTAAACTACCTCCACATCACTCGCTCCTAAGTTAGATGTGGACTTGCCCTCTAACCCAGTTTTCATTAGGCACCCTTTGCTCCTAACTTTCATCTCCTTCGCCGCGAAGAGGAACAAGAATAATATAATGTGGGGCCATGATATAAATGTTAATAACAGTCATATCATATCTGTCATCTGAAATATTTTTTTAAGTTAGTTAGAGTGTTGGTTACAACTATTATTTTTTAGTAACTTAACAAGGTTCAAATCATAAGGAAATCTATCTGTTTCATTGTTGTTGACCCAATGTGCGATGGGAACCACCCTCATTGTTGTTGACCCAATGAGAACCACCCTCATTGTTGTTGGCCCAATGTGAAATGGGAACCACAGATCGCTTGGGGTTCATACCATCACCATCAATCTGACACGTACTCAGAGGATTCAAAACGAACCTAAGTCTCCTTTTGATAAGTATCTAACCATACTAATACTTACCAATCCACTAACCCTTAGAACTTAAGCAAACTGAAACATTATAGCACACTAACCCTTAGAACTTAAGCAAACTGAAACATTATAGCACCCTATAGTTTGCAGAGGATCAAAGTAACAATGGCAAAGTTGGTCAAAAACACTTCATTTTGAATGAGCAATGCAGCAAAACCTCAGACAGACTCCTCTTTCATGAATGCAGCTAATCAGGATATCAATACTCCTAAGTGACTGAACTAATTATAAATTTTGTAAAATGACATGATGGGAAAGACAGGTGCCTTACATAATACCATATTTTATTAATTAAAAAAATAATAATAACAATGGTAAAACAAGAAGAACAACACAGTTGAACTTCAATACAATTCATTATAATAAAAAAACAAGAGACCAATTTAACTTCAATATGGAATTCAAGCATGTAAAATTGAAACCCACCTAAATCATAACAAACTCATTCATTCTACATTACAATAAATAAGCTCTAAAAAATTTCATCCAATAACAAAAAGAAACTTAAAAGTAGACAGAAAACATGCATAACAAGTTTCATTCTCATTAGTTCAGTAATTGTAATAACACATTCCGGTAAAATCTTCCTATCTATACAAGTAGTTATAGATTAAAAATATATGTTTTCCATGGTATTGTAGAGACTCATAGCACAGAAACTCCATATACCAACCAAAACCAAGTAAAATATAAAAATCCCTTACCTGTAACATGCTAATGGTCATGGGAAAATTAAAGCCAGGAATAAACAAGCCCCACAAAGTTACTGCCACTGTAGATCCATATTCCCTTAAGCAAATAAAGTCAAACCCTGGACAACTCCAATGCCTAAACCCTAATTTCCTCTCCTCCTCTCGCCTGAAAGGCATCTACCACGCCTCACAGACTCCACGCCCAGAACTCCCTCACAATCCACTTCCTTTTTCCCTTTGCTTCTTCTCGAAGATTCCCTCCTAACTAACCCCCCTTTCCCAGAATCCAAACCCTTACAAGGTGGCACCTTTTCGTCCGCCTCCTTCGCCCGGGTTCGAACCCGGGGAGAAGCCTTGTCAGAATATTCCTTTGGTAAACCCTCGTCATTTCCAGCACTAGGGTTTGAAGCCTCCGGTTCGCGAACAGCATCGGCATCCTTGGCTTCGCCCTCTTCCTCCTCGTCGTCATCTTGGAGGGCTCTGAGCTTTTTGAGGTTCCCCTCGATTTTTCCCTGCATTCTTTTTCGCTTGGAGGAGAGACCGCCCTTGGACCAGTCGGCCCCCTTGGCCCACGAGAGAAGCGGCGTGCAAGGAGTGGATGGCGCATCGATCCTTTCGTTCTCTGCATTATGCTTGACATCTTCGTATAACCATGGCCGAGGAAGACTGCTTCCGTAAAACTTGGCAAGGCCTACCTGCACAACCATCTTGTTGCCCAGATACAATAGACGATGGGCGAAAATCAAAATGCCTTGCAAATTCAATCCGATTATAACGAGAATCGAACCCTGTATGATGGTGTTCTCTTTGATGAGGATGTTGGGGTTAAATATGCAACGGACCAAACATTTAGCGGGAAATTTTTCGCGGGAAGAAATTTGCGGGGTTTTTATCTTATTTCAAATACAAATCTGTAAAAACAATAAATAAAATAATTCTTGGAGTCACCTCGTTTGCTGGGTTTAACGATGGATGCAAGGGTCAAAATACTTGGTAGTGGTTTAATGTTTTCAAAAGGTTTTATTTTATTATCAAAGAAAAACAAATATTTGAAAGGTAATTTTTAATAACATTAGATTCTTTAATTTAAAAAAAGAAAACTAGGTTCAAATCTTTTAAGTAATACATGCATAATATCCATTTTATGGTATCATTGTGACGATGTAATACAGGTAGGACCCATTTCAATTTCATATAAATAATTAAAAAAGAAAACATTTTAATTTTTTTACTAAATAAACATGTTAATTATTTTAATTCACCTTTTCATACACATTATCTTTTATATATATTTTTTTATTTAATTAGTGTTTGATTTGATTAGTGTGAGAAACTCCTATGACCAACTTGCTTATCAATGGGGAATTTAACACCCCCACACATACTCACCCAAGATACGGTTTGAACCTTGGACCCTTGGAAGAAAAGCCAAGGCCCCAACCTCATTATCTTATCTTTTGATTTGTCTTTATCTATGAAAGGTTTGCAATTTTTAATAACTTCTACAAAAATTAAGAGTTTTTTAAAAAATGTTTTTTTTACAAAATAAAAATATTGATTACATATTATTTATTTTTTTGATTTGGTTAGTATGATAAACCCTTATGACCAATGCACAGGGACGAGGAGTCTCCTCTTAACCATGATCCCTCGTAAAGCCATAAGCTATGCTTATCAATAATAAATTTAACACACATCACCCCCTCGCACACTCCACGGTTTGAACTTAAACCTTCCAAAAAAAAAAATCAAAACCCGAACCTTATCCAATAACACATTATTTAATATTAATTTATATTGAGGTTAGTATACTTTAGGTTAAATACTTAACACATAAAACTCATGCGTGTATATATATATATATATATATGGTCTTCTTGAGGTTAGTATACTTTAGGTTAAATACTTAACACATAAAACTCATGCGTATATATATATATATGGTCTTCATTCACGTTGAGTTTTACTTGTGGAATACGACACTATATATATATATATATATATATATAATTTATATTAAGTTTTACTTTAAGTAATTGGTGTAATGGCATTTGTCGATTTTTTTGTGTTTGCTCGAACGAGCGCTGATATTTGTAAACGATGTTCAATATAAAAAAAATGTTTTACTTTAAAAAATTAAGCTTAGTGTAATAGAATTTTTGAAATTTCAAAATTTATATTTGGATAAAGTTTATAAGATATATAAAGTTAAATTAAATTTTAAAATTTTTGGTTCATAAATGAATATAATTATAATTTTGTTATATTTTACAATTTTTTTTATAGTATTGTTAATTAATAAATTATCATGATTAATAATTAGTGATTTTAATTTTTATTATTATAGAGGGAGATACACTTATGTGAAGTCAACCATTCAGAATAAAGGTAATGACGATTTTTCAAGTTGTGAAAAACGAAATTGTAAATATTTATTAATTAAGGTTCGAATAATGGGAAGAGCAATGAATGATTAGAACTTCAGTGAGGCAAGCCATTTTATTTGGACAAAGAATTTTTCAACTAATTTTTTTTCCTTTCTTTATCTTAGAAAATTGTGTATGAAAATTTATAAGTTTTTATCAAATATTATATTTGCTATAGGACATCGAGATAAATTTCAATAGATTTTGAGTTTTAGTTTCCTTTCCATGGATTGATTTACAGTTAAATATTTAAAATCATATCTATTGGTAGAGGTTAGTGAGCACACCTCAGAGAGATCCTCGTTGCTCCAAGATATGGAAGTTTTTGGTAAATTTAATGTGTATTGGCTAGGGGCTTCGACCTTGAGAAAATGGATTAATAGGAGTTGGAAGTCTCTAGGAGTGGTTCTATCATTTCTTCACAAAGGTTTCTTCCTAGCCATTTTTTGTTTTAGAGAAGAAAGAAAAAAATCCTTAAAGGGGGTCTTTGGTTTACGGTAAGAGCAAGACTCTTCCTTACCCGTTGGTATGAAGGTTTTTCACCTGAAAATGTAAATCTATCCCTCGTACCATTCTGGGTTAGGATGTTTGGGTTGCCCATTGAATTTTATAAAATAGATACCTTCAAGGCAATAGGCAACACTCTAGGAGAATTCCTTGAGATTTTAGATACGATGAAATATGGATTCTTGGCTATTTATGCTCGAATATTGGTCATGATTGATATAAGTAAAGCTTTACTAGAATCAATCATTCTTAAGTATAGGGATAAGATGAGGATCCAAACTATAGATTATGAAAACATATGTTTTAAATGTCAAAGATGTCATGAGGTGGGGCATATTGAGATATCATGCCCTAAGAAGAGCCCAACATGGTCATATGTAGAAAACCACAAGAGAAACTTACAAATGGTTATCGATGAAGATGGTTTTCAACTTCCAAAAAATAGATTTAGAAAAATAAAAGAAAATAAATAGCGAAGACCAATAAGGAAGGATATTGGAAGAAATACCAACTCTTTTGAGGCTCTAGCCTATGAAGAAATAGTAGATCAAAACTTAGAGAACATAGTACAACAATTTTAACATATTAATAAGGAGACATGTATTTAGTATGATCATGATTTAAGGAAGAACATTCTCAATGAACCTAAGAAATGTGTTTCATCAGATTTTGAAGACTCTCTTTAAGTACCTATGGGTACTTCTTACATCTACCCACTCTAAGCTATTAGCAATTACTTATTTTATTTTTTTTAAATTAGATATCTCCAAACAGATTGTCAATCCTAGCCAAATGAAGATGCAAGGACTTGAAGTCAAAGCCCAGAAGCCCTGCTAAAAGCAAAGAGAAGTGAAAAAGGAGTGGAGTTAGCCTTTGAGCTTGTATAAGCATCCACACTTGATCGAAATTTGGAACAGAGATAAAGGCCCATCTTGTTTCCTAAAGAGAGAAATAACTGCAACTCGAAAGCTCACTAATATTCACCAAGATGCTGGAAGATGATTAAGGGTAAAATTGACTAAGGCATGAAACATCTAGAAGAGTTGAATCTAAACGAAGTACTCAAAAATGAATGTTTGGTCATATTGTCGAAAGGCAAACTCTAGCAATATTGGCTAAGTCTCGAAGTTGTCAATTGCTAGAAGAGTGGTACCTGGTCGAAGCTCAACTGAGTATTGCAAATTCTTTACCTAGTCGAAGGTATGAAAGCACAATATTTGGCCAAGTTTTGAAAGTGCCAGAACAACAATACCCAATAAAATACCGATATGACACCAATTCTCCATATATAAGTCAAAAATTAACAAGAGCAAGTTAGAGAAAACTAAGTGTCCAAGGTACCGAAACATCTACACTCAGCTGGAGCCCGGTAGAGTCCCAGAAGTCCAACATTCTCAAAAGTAGAAAATTGGCTAAGTGTTTGAGGCCCCAAAACATCTATACCTGGTTGCAACCTGATGGAGTCCTAAAGGTTCGACACATGTAGAAGCAAAATGGAGAAAATGGTTAAGTATACAGAATGCCAAAAGATTTGTACCTAACCAAAGCCCAACATAGAGCCAATTATCCACCCAAAATTCAAAATATTAAAAGGAGCAAGATAGAGGAAATGACTAAGTCTAGAAAGCATCAAAACATTTGCATCCAGCCAAAACCTGGTAAGGTACCAAAGATCCATTGTGCTACCAAAAGAAAAAATGGAGAAAACAACTAAGTTTGGAGAGCATCAAAATATTTGTACCAAGTCGAAGCTCAGTGGGGTATCAAATCTCCATTCCACTGCTAGAGATCCCCTGACTGCATTTGGTTAAGCAATCGAGCTATCTAGAGAAACGTACATGGCCAAAACTCATCAAGGTGTTGAAGATGCACGCACCTCCATAAGAGATAGGTGCGTAAAATATTTGACAACCATCTTGCAACCTAAAAAAGGTCTTCATATCACGATTCTTATGGGGTAGGATTTCTTATCAAAGGATCTTAATAATATAAGCCATCATGCAAATGATAAGATAATTGAACCAAAGGTGTCAATAGAGATCGATGGACCAGATGCAATCAACAAGGTGTTCATGGCTTGAGAAGATGTAGATTTCAACCATGTCAGCAAACCACGATCAAGTGGTTGGAGCAACCATACATCTGAGCAATTCAACAAACTCGTACAAATTCTGACACAATAACAATATGTTTCTAATGCAATGATGCTTTGACAACTGTAACTTTGTAAAAATTCTATAAATACTAAAATGTAAAATGAAAAATGGTCAGCTATTAGGCTTTTACAATTCATACGTAAGAACGAAATATTTACATCTTAATACAAAATAGGTTGTTTTTTGGAATCTAGTTCAATTCATCTACAAAACATATATGTATGGATGACTACTTATTTCTAATTTTAGCCCATTGAATGCTCATAGTGTTTACTTTGAATTCTAAATTTATGCTTGTGCTCATTCACTTATTTTGGAATTTGTAGTATGATAAGCTACATTGCAATGAAATTAAATTATATGTGATTGATAGTAAAACTAGCTAGTTTGTTAGGTAATCTATTATTTATTTGTATAGTCTTTTAATATGCATTTGGCTTGATGTGGCCTAATATGCATCAACATAAGTTCTAGCTTTTACTCCTTTGGCTTCTTTCAACACCCTTTTTCCCCACTTCTTAGGAATAGTTAGCTTGAACTTCAAAGGAAATGGCCTCCTCCACAGATTTAACCTTGTAGACCTCATAGCCTCATGGTCATTCAATGTTGGTCAAGGTCTATGGGTGTACAACCTTTTCATTAGATATATTTCTAGACCAGTAGTTTTTAGCACACCCAATATGATAGAAGGTCCCACTAACATTGTTAAACAGAGCCTGATGATTCTTTTTTTTTATGAAATTTACCCCTCAATTCACTTGGTGGCTCTGTTGCAACTATGATCCAAACCCTATGATAAATTACCTTTACACTTTTTCATAAATTATTATTTATAGGAGGAATCAATATTTGTTGATCAATCTTGACCTCATAAGCAGAGTAAGTATGCTCGTTTGGTGACTCCCACCTAAAAAAGAATTTAGAACTCTTGAAAGATTATTAGCACACCTGCATCAATGGTTCAACAACATTATCCCCATTGGAATGATGTGGGTCTCCTTAATATCCCATACCTACATGAAATACCTAGGATTGCTTTAAAAATACTTCTTAGCTTTTATGGTGCAGAAAAGACTACATACAAGCACTGTCAAGACGTAGCCTCCTTGGGTATCATCCACAACATTGTATCTAAGAATGTGATGATCATACTGCTCGCTTTGTCTCTCAAGGGGAAGGCATTATTATGGTATAAGTCCCTAGAGCAAGGAAACACACATGGATTGATCTGGCAAAAGTGCTCATAGATTCTTTCGATGATACAGGATATCCTTTTCTTCTGCTTACTCAGTTCTCATTCATCAAATGAGCTCCTCAATAAAGTATGGTTAATTTCAATATCTAGTTCAAAATAACATGGAAGAGGATCCCCCAAGAGCTCCAACCATCTCCTGCATAGACATATCTTTACTATATTCAAGATTTTCATCCTGATTTGAGCATTCTCATTCAATAATCCAAGGAAAGAAGGTTCCCCAACCTTTTCCATATTAATTATGGCCAAAAAAATCCCACTTAGAAACATAGTATGCCTTTAAGCCCCATTTGTAGGATTCTCTTCACTCCCATAGTAACAAAAACAGGACCCTTATGTTATTCTAAAAATAATTGGTCCTATTATTTTTCAAATAATCAACAACAATCCGAACAATAATTGAGGATGAAAATCCAAGAGATGACCAGAGAAGTTAAGGATATGAAGATGCGACCTATGCAATCTGAAGTAAATACTCTTGAGATACAAGAGTATGTAGAGTCATGTGGGCCATAACAACTTTCACAAACAAAACAAATAGAAGAAGGAACCCAAGGGGAAATGGGTTGTAATCACATCTATCATGAGGAAAAAATAAGAAACTCTTAAGACTGAGGAATATGGCAGTCTGGTTTTGCAACAAATTGCCTCCCCTCAGTTTAGTCCTAAACAAACTAGGAGCACTATGAAATATCTTATAGATTTTGGCAGTGAAAAAGAAGAGGGAGAATATCAAATGCTAAGCATCAAAAAATTAAAATTGATAATGACATTGCCAATGGAAAATAGAGAACCTTGCTTCAACAGGTTATTTCGGGTTCTGAAAACAACAAATTAGGAAAACCCCCTCAAGGGAGGGGGAGAGGAAGAAATCCCAAACAATCTAAATGAAGTTCCTCTCATGGAACGTGAGAGGCCTCAATGGCCTACCCAAACACAGGGAAGTCAGTGAAATATGAAATCAAGTGAATCCAACTATTATCATGTTGCAAGAAACAAAAACTGATGAGATTCAGTCAAAAAATAGCAAAAAAAATATGGAATCAAGGGGAGATGGTTTGCAAATCAACCATAGGAACATTTGGAGGCCTTATGACTTTGTGGGATCCACGGATAGTAGAAGGCACCATTATTCAGAAATATGACAGGGTTCTTAGTATTATATTTAAGGAAATAAACAACAGGTCGTGGATCCTTTCAAATATTTATGCCCTGACTTCAATTCAATGGAGAGCTCTACTGTGGGAGTACTTAGGCAATATGAGTGAAATCTTCCATAATGTCCCCTAGATTATGGCTGGGGATTTTAACACTCCTCTTTACCCTTCAGATAAAATGGGTGGAAATGGACCACCTATCAAGAGCATGGATGAGTTCAATGACTTTGTGAACTCCAACATGTTGATGGATGTAAAACTTAGAGGAGAAAATTATACCTGGAGCAATCGGCGGGTAGGGTGTCATCTCATTAAAGAAATGCTTGATAGGTTTTTTATATCAAAGGAGGCTACAACTTTGTTCAGTGATTCTACCCTGCAAGCCCTTCCTAAAATTGCCTCTGATCATAATCCCATTTTGTTGGAGATCCCTAACTCTTTGTCCTTAAAGAAACATTTCAGATTTCAATCTATGTGGATCAAACATTCCAGTTTCATAGATAACTTAAGTCAGTGGTGGTAGTAGCCTATCAAGGGTAGTGCAACTTTTAAACTTGCTGGCAAATTAAAGTTTGTTAAGGAAAAGCTTTGAAATTGGAACAAAGAGGTCTTTGGGAGCCTTTTGAAAATAAAAAATAGGTTGTTGAAAGTTTGAAGATAATTGATCAGAGGATCCAACATGGTGATGCTGATGAAACTACTAGGTAGGAGGAACGAACAAAACTAGCAGAGTTTCATAACATTTTGGCTTGTGAGGAAATATATTAAAGGTAAAAATCAAGGGCTCTTTGGTTGAAAGATGGAGATTCAAATTACAAGTTTTTTCACGTCACCACGCTTAGAAATAGAAGCAATAACAAGATAATTTTTTTTTAAAAGCAAATGGTTCTATTACTCAAGACTTAACAGAAATCAAAAAGGAGGCAATAGCTTATTTCAATTCTATCCTTGGTCAGGAATCACAGTGAAATGAGGAAGCCAAAGATATTATCTTGCAATCGATTCCTAGCATAATAAATGAGGATATAAAGCTTAAGCTTCTAGCTCCCTTTTTTGATGACGAAATTAAGGAAGCCTTGTTTAGCATGGAGCCAGACAAAGCCCCGGGACTCGACGACTTTCCCCCTCATTTATATCAAGCTTTTTGGGACATCATAAGTGAGGATGTAATTTTTGCTATCAGAGAATTCCAAACAAGCAATCATATCCCAAAAGGTATCAACTCTAATTTTATTTCTCTAATTCCTAAGAAGCAAACCCCTAAATCTATGGTTGACTTCAGGCCAATCAGTCTATGCAATTTTTTTTACAAGATCCTAACTAAAGCCATTGCAAATAGAATGAGAGATATTCTGCCCCGCATCATAGATCCATGCTAGGGAAGCTCTGTCTAGGGCAGGTCAATCTTGGATGGAGTTATCACAGTTCATGAAGCTATGCACTTTGCTCATAATACTAATAGGTCAGTTTTTGCCCTCAAGCTTGATATGAACAAAGCATTTGACAGGCTAAATTGGGACTTTCTTATTGCTATCCTCATTAAGTTTGGTTTTCACCACCAATGGATTAATTTGATCAAAGAATGCATTTCTAAAGCATGGTTCTCGATTCTAGTTAATGGAACAACTATTGGTTACTTTCAAAGTCATAGAGGAATTCGACATGGGGACCCTATCAACCCCATGTTATTCATCATTGTGGCAAAAGCTTTAGGTAGAACCATAAAAAATGCTTACAGTTCAAGGCTAATATCAAGAATCAAGACAACATCTCTCACTAGGGCTGTTTCTCACCAAAAATTCATCAATGATACCCTTATATTGACTAAGGCATTAGTGGTTGAGGCCGAAATAATTAAATACATCCTGCAACTCTACAAGGACGCTGCTAGTCAAAAAGTTAATTTTAGTAAAAGCAAGTTATATTTCTTGAACATCTCCATTCATCGGTAAAGAAGGATTGCAAAAATTTTAGGGTGTGATATAGCAAACCTCCCCACTTCGTATCTTGGTCTCCCTCTTTTCATTGGTTCTCCGTGAGAGTCAATGTGGGACAGGGTTATTGAAAGAATTCAAAAAAAACTTGTTGGATGGAAAGGTCATCTTCTATCTCAAGTAGGAAAGATGACCCTCACTAAGGCCTCTCTTCAGAGCATTCTAGTCTATTTCCTCTCCGTTTTCAAAGCCCTTGTGAAGGTTTTCCAGAAAATTGAGAAAATCCAAAAAGAATTTTTATGGACTGGATCAGAGGAGAAAAAAAGGATACACCTTGTAGGATGGACCAAAGTGTGCGGACCCGGGGAAAATGGGGGCTTAGGTCTGAGAATAATTGCTCATATAAATTTAGCTTTACTAGCTAAGCAAGCGTGGCGTCTCATTTTTGGTGAAGAAAATGAATGGACAGCTATCATCAAACGAAAGTATCTTCAAAATATGGAATTTCTAAGTGACTCAGTTCCAATCAGAGGTTCTGCTTTTTGGAAAGCAATTCTTAATTGTAAGGAAATCATCAAAAAATATTTAAGATGGGTTTTAGGCAATGGTGAGAGGATAAATTGTTGGAATGATAGGTTGGCTAAGGACAAACCACTGACGCAATATCCTAACTTAGCTCGAATCAGATATATCACAAAAGAACTCATTAGCAAAAAATTCTTTGATTATATGGTTGAGGACAGAGGTAGAATGAAGTGGAAACAAATAAGAATTCAAGGATTTCAAGCGGAATCAAATGATCTTTGTAACATTCTCGGGCAATAGTTTATCCCCATGAGACCCAAGGAAGATCAAGTGACCTGGGGTCCTACGGAAAATGGGTAGTTCACTATTAAATCAGCTTACAAGCTTCTGCTTGATGACGTGGATTTTGTCCTCCAAAAGGACTTAGTTTGGATAAAAAAATTAATTCCAAAAATTGCAGTCTTTTCATGGTTGGTTATCCAAGGAAGAATTCTAACCATTGATAATATGATGCGTAAAGGTATTTGTATCACTAATCATTGTTATCTATGCGGGGCTAATTGGGAGACCATTTATCACATTTTCCTTGAGTGCCCTTTTTCCTTGACTATCCTAAGTGGGGTTTTTAGGCCTTCAATATTTCATGGGTTAAACTAGCCATCGTACTTAATTTATTCGCCTAGTGGCCTTGCCCCTTTTCAAGCCAAAGACTTAGATACATGTGGAAAATTTGTCTTAATCACTATCTTTGGCAGGTGTGGTTAGAAAGGAACCATAGAGTCTGTAATGAGTCTATCCATAATCATCAAACTATCATTGCCATGATCCTATACTTTACCAACAAGAATGTGAACCTTATCCCTTTTGATAGTTGTAAACCTCATCTGCAGGAGACCACGATTGCTCAATATTTAAGCTTAACATTGTTAGATGAGTCTGTGCCTAGGTTAGTCAACCCCAGAGCCAATGTTAAGTGGTCTCCACATCCTACGGGTTGGTTTAAGCTTAATTTTGATGGAGTAGCTAAGGACAATCCTGGAAAAGCAGGCGCTGGTGGCATTGTGCAAAATCATAATGGGAATATCATGTTTGCATTTTTTGAATATTTGGAAATAAGGACGAACAATGAAGCTGAAGCTAGAGCTATGTGGAAAGGCCTTCAAATGAATCAGACTTAGAAGGCAATTTGATCGTAGAAGGTGACTCTATGCATGTTATAAATCTTCTCAATAATTGGAAAACACCTCCTTGGAGGATTAAAACAATTTTTGAAGAGGCTAGGATCCTTTTCTAGGGAAGACAAGACATAAAAGCCCAACATGTCTTTCAAGAAGCTAACAAAATTGTTGATAAGTTGGCCAATTTGGGTGTCAATGGTGACATACTTTTCAAATGGGAACACGGTGTCCCGAGTGAAGTAGAGGAGCTTTTTCAACAAGAATGCCAAGAATGATAGTCAAATTTACCAACAGGTAAGGCAGTGTAAGTTCGAAAGCTAGGAGTATTCTCATCTCTTTTTTGAATTGGACTCACAATAAAAATTATCTGAGTTGTTAGTCTTCATGGATGTTGCTTGGAAATACCACAAAGACTAATGGGGACAGTCACATGTCAGATAACATGGCTCCTAGTCATCTTAGTAATTTGAGGTTGGTTGATAATCACAGGGAAAGAAAGAAACAACAATATAAGACTTCGAACCAAAGCCACATGACCACCAGATAGCCATCACGATAAATCTAGCTAGTAGGTTCACTTCTCCAAGGCTGATTGGCCAAGATAGTATGTGGTACCAAAGCATGTCATATATGGAAGAAGGCAATTACCAAAGAATTATTAAGAGTAACTGTCAATACAGAGCTTGTGGGAGTTTTTTTCAGTACTCTATTATGTGTGTCTGCAACTTTTTGTTTCTCCATTGTATCAAGGAAGGGATCCGTGTCTATTTCTTTTTTGTAATTATGATGCATGTGTGTTTTCTTGGGGTATACCCAAAATTTTGTATGAGAAGTTTCTTTTTGATAACAGGCTATGTGCCTTACCGGATGTAATGGCTTTGGCGGCATGTAAATTTTACATATATAGGATCCTTAGTAAGGATATGTTCATCAACAACCCTGGGATGATTTTTGTAAAAGGTTTTGGGTCAACCTATAAAATCTGGTATTAATGCTATAGTATCTTATCTACCAAAAAAAAAATGAGGAAAAAATAAGGGAAATAACAAAGTTGGCTAAACCCCTATCACTTGATGGAACCTATTCCTAGGAATACATGTAGCCCAATAATTGTTAGACAATTCCTCAGATAGAAAATGTGATAGCCTTGATGATGTAGAGCTGAAAATTATACCTCCATTTGTATTATTTAGTGGTGCTTAAATAACACCAATAGTTACAACCAAAAATAGGTAGGTGCAAAACAAGTGCAACCTCCCCAAACAAACGAAGCTTAATCTAGAGTGCAGTCTAACAACCTCAACAGATTAGCCAACGTTCATAACAATAATCCAACTTGCAATAATAAAATAGACATAGCCTAAGATGCTCTCATCATACCCTTAGAAGGTGGGCGAGAACATAGGAGTCTCGGTTACTACTGATCATGTACTCCATATTATAATTTTACAAGGACACTTGCTTACAAAAGCATACAAATAGCCTTGGCCAAAATAAAACCCAAAATCAAGCTTTAAGCACCTTAATACAAGCTTAAATAATTAATTATTAAGAAAATAATAATTAATTTAAGGTGCAAAATAATTTAATTAATTAATTAATTAAATTTTAATTAATTAATTTAATTAAAATAATTAATTAATTAATTTTAAAAATTAATTTGAAGAACATAAGCTTATACTGAGAGTGGGGGGTGAACAATATAAGACCACTTTTTACTTTTCTTTCCCAATCAATATTATGCAATGTATAAATAGCAATATCAACAGTAGTAATCAAAGCAATGCACAAATCACCACACACAATAGAGACACCAATTTTACGTGGTTCACCGAAAGTGGGCTACTCAACGAAAAAAATATTTCACTAAAATTTTCTCAATCAATCTCTTGGGAATCCTTTCCCTATTAAAAATATTTATGGACCTCTGTCCAAAGGAGACACCAATCCCCTAATCAAGTTTGTGGACATCTATCCAGAGGAGAACTCCCTTCTCCTCTTGCTTTGATTGTTGATATTTTAGAAGAACTGTTGCCCCCACTGTTCTGGCTAATGGATCTTTATCCACTAAATACACCCGTTCTCATTGCCCTGGCTAATGAATCTCTATCCACTGGAGACTTTCATCATCTATACTCTATCACCTTCAAAGCTCTATCTCAAATATGTACTAAACACAGTCCTTCGGTTTAACACAAATATACTCAATATCTGTCTCTGGTCTGGCATAAATCTATCCTAAAATATGCACCAAAATTTGTCCTCAATTTTTGTCCTTTGATCTATACTAAACATAGTCCTTCGGTCTAGCACAAATCGTCCTCAATCTCTATCCTTTGATATGTACTAAACATAATCCTTCGGTCTAGCATAAATCTATCCTCAATATCTATCCTCCGATCTCTACTAAACATAGTCCTTTGGTATATCACAAATCTATCCTCAATCTCTATCCTCAAGCCTTAACACAAAGCTTGAATCAATCTCAAATCAACTTTGCTAGATCTACCCCAAATATTAACTCAAGGTTTGAAAAAATCAATCAATCAACTCTGCTCACAAGTCTTATTAAAGACTTATCTTAATTCTAACTTGTAAGCTTACATAAAATCTCACACTAATCCATCCACAAGTCCTCTCTAGAACTTGTCCAAATTTGCTCAATAAGTCCTCACTAGAACTTATCCAATTATGCTCTCAATTTGTATTGTAAGCTTCCACAAAATCTTACACAAATATGTCCACAAGTCTTCTCAAATACTTGCCTCAAATATTCTCAACAAGTCCTCACTAGAACTTGTCCAATCTCATAGAAACATAAAGAGAATTGTTAGAGACTCAATATGCTTCACATTCATCATAATGCTCAATCACTTTCAATCATTCATATAGTCCTCACTAGAACTTCCAATCCACCATAGCAAAACGAAACATTTTGATATGAAGTACCACTTCATTCGAGATATGGTGGAGCATGAAATTGTTGAGCTTAAATTGTGAAGCCATGTGCCCAAATATGTGACTTGAGAAACATCGTCCATTGAAATTTTCTTTCCTTGACCTCATTGGTCTGTTAGTCTCTTTTTCTCCATGATGGTTCCTGTTCCATCTATTTTTCTTTGTGCATTGTTCCTTTCCTTGTTGAACTTTCTGTTGTCCAACTCATATTTAGAAGTCTCACTTTATCTTACACTGTCTTCTTCTAAAGAACTTGAGGTTGACTCTTCTTTTTTTTTTTTTTTGAGCCTGTTCAAAACCAAGACCTGTTTTGTTTGTTGACCTTCTTTGTACCTTGATCATCTTCTCTACAATGTTTGAACTTTTTCTAAAATTGTGTAGCTTATCCTTTTTTTTTTCTAAATCTTCCCTTAGTATAGCTACTTCTTTTTCTAACTTTTCATATTCTAAGACCTTTGCTTCTAGCTTATCTTTGAACTTCTTTGTCTTAGCCATTGACTTGTTTAGATCATCTATAAGTTTTCCTCTCTCTTCATCACATTCTTGAAACTGGATCTCAAGTTGAGAGTTTTTCTTTCTTACCTTATTTAAAGTTTTAAGAGCATAAAAAAGCTCTCCCTTAAGATCAACTCATTTTTCTCATTCTTCCTCTATTTGTTTGCCTTTGTCAACATCTTCATTTTTTTTGACTTATCTTCTATAGGATCACCTTCTTCTTCTTCTAGTGCAATTAATATATTCTCTTATGGTCCTTAAAGTGCATCCTCATATTCATCATCATTGAAATTGAAACCATTCATAGTACAACTATATTCAATATGTAAAAAATTATCACATCTAAAACACATGAGAATTATTGGTGACCTTTTCTTGACTTCTTCTTTTTCTTCAATCAGAAATAGGACTTCATCTTTATCATTATCTAAAAAACTATTATCATTATCACTTGAGTACTTACTTGCCTTGTCTGTATAGTAGCTCATCTTTTGTATTTGAAAGAACTTCTTTTCCTTTCTTTTGGTACCTGTATTTTTCTGATTCCTTATTCTTGTGATCTTGTTTTTCTTCATCATTGTTATTTTTTGCTTCTTGGAAATCAGTTGCATAGTGACCATACTTTCCACAATTGAAACATAATAGATTTTACGTCTTTAAATATTCTTGAATCGTTATTCCTTTTGCCATAATTAGGTTCTTCATCACTAGATGACTCATTACTCAATTTTGAGTTCTTACCCTTTATCTTATTTATTTCTTTGAAGGCTACTTCCTTCCGGAGATTAGGTTCCTCTTTTGTTCTCAACTCAGATGTTGTAAGAACACCAAGTAACATATCTCTTGTCAAAGAATCACCATCCTTTCCTTCTTCTATAGCTAATTTTTTTTTACTAAACCTTGTTGGGAGAGACCTTAAAATCTTATCACAAACATCTGATTCTTCAACATTAAGTCCAAGTCCTTGCATAGCATTTACGACCTCATCTACCCGAAGTAGATAAGTATTAATATTTTCCTCATTCTTCATTATTAATTCTTCAAATTGTCCTTTGAGATTTTGTATATTTACCTTTTTGACACTTTTATCTCCTTCATATATGCTTTGCAACTTATCCCAAATTTCTTTTGGATATTTATAATGCATAACTTTTATTGATTATATTCTATGCAAGCCTCTCAAAATTGCATTCATTTATTTTGAATTGTAATGTTGTAGAATCTTACCTTCCTTATTTGTAGGTGGATTAGTTGGTGGTATGTATCCATTTTCAACTGCTTTCCAAATTTCATTGCCAAGTGCCATTAGGTGAACCTTCATTCTCATACTCCAATATATATAATCACTTTCATAAAATATTAGTGTTGAATTATTTGAGAATACATTCTTAGAATCCATTATATTCTTGAAAGCTTTTCCTTCGAGCTATTAAACTCTTCCAAAGGAATCTGCTCTGATACCAATTGAAGAACACAAGCTTATACTGAGAGGGGGGTGAACAATATAAGACCACTTTTTACTTTTCTTTCCCAATCAATACTATGCAATTTATAGATAGCAATATCAAAAACATTGATCAAAGCAATGCATAAATCACCACACACAATAAAGACACCAATTTTACATGCTTCACCCAATGTGGGCTACTTCACGGAGAAAATATTTCACTAAAATTTTCTCAATCAATATCTTGGTAATCTTTTACCTATTACAATGTTCATGGATCTCTATCCAAAGGAGAAACCAATACCCTTATCAAATTTGTGGATATCTATCCACAGGAGAACTCCTTTCTCCTCTTGCTCTGATTGTTGATCTTCTAGAAGAACTGTTGCCCCCATTGCCCTAGCTAATAGTTATCTATCCACTAAAGACACCTGTCATCACTACCCTTGATAATGGATCTCTATCCACTGGAGACTGTCATACTCTATACTCTGTTACCTTCAAAGCTCTATCTCAAATCTATACTAAACACAATCCTTCGACCTAGCACAAATATGCTCAATCTCCGTCTCTGGTTTGGCATAAACTTGTCCTCAAATCTGCACCAAACTCTATCCTCAATTTTTATCTTTTGATCTATACTAAACACAGTCATTCGATCTAGCATAAATCTATCCTCAATATCTATCCTCTAATATGTACTAAACATAGTCCTTCGGTCTAGCACAAATCTATCCTCAATATATATCCTCTGATCTATACTAAACACAATCCTTCGGTCTAGCACAAATATGTCCTCAATATCTATCCTCAAGCCTTAACACAAAGCTTGAATAAATCTCAAATAAAATCTGCTAGATCTGCCCCAAACCTTAACTCAAGGTTTGAACAAATCAATCAATCAACTCTACTCACAAGTCTTCTCAAAGACTTGTCTCAATTCTGCATTTTAAGCTTCCACAAAAGCTCACACTAATTTGTCCACAAGTCCTCTCTAAAACTTGTCCAAATCTGCTCAATAAGTCCTCACTAGAACTTATCCAATTTTGCTCTCAATCTGTATTGTAAGCTTTCACAAAATCTCACACAAATATATCCACAAGTCTTCTCAAAGACTTACCTCAAATATGCTCTACAAGTCCTCACTAGAACTTGTCCAATCTCATAGAAACATAAAGAGAATTGTTAGAGACTCAATATGCTTCACATTCATCACAATGCTCAATCACTTTCAATCACTCATATAGATAATTGTTAGAGACTCAATATGCTTCACATTTACCTCAATTCTTAATCACTTTCAATCAATTTTTAAGAAACATATAGAGAATTGTTTAGAGACTTAATATGTTTCACACTCACAAACTCTCAATCACTTTTAATCACTCTTTCATCACAGAAACATATAGAGAATTGTTAGAGACTCAATATGTTTCATACTCATCAACGCTCAACCTCTTTTTCAAATCAATTCAGAATATAGAACAATTTGTTTCATAGAACTTGAACTATCACCTTAACACATCCACTTGAATAGGCTTAATCAACTCTACTCAACCAATCACTCAATGAAATAATCCTTGCTTACAAACCCTAGTCCAAGCACACTCACTCAAATATTTCCAACAATGCTTATCAAATAATTTTCACATAACAATGATACTCATGTTCTTTTCAAAACCTAGTTCAAGTTCTTCACTCAACCAATCACTTCAACAACAATGCTTATAAAACAAGGTTTTATCAACAACTCTTTATTCCAAAAAACCTTGAAGCATTAATTCAACACACTCAATAAGGAAAACCTTAACCAAATCCTTTTCACTCCAACATAACATTCACAACATTCAACAATCACTCACTAGGAAGAATATGTCCATACCTTTTGTTTGATGTAGAAGTGCCCTTGGAAGACCTATCTAAATGACTATTTCCTTATTTCCAATTTCAAGGGTTAGATGAAAAAAGATCACTTCAACACTTTCTTAAAATATTCCTTAGACACAAAAATACTCAAAGCTCAAATACACCTTATTGCTCCCACTTCTAATTAACATTCATCAAATCATGCAAAAAAATAATTACTTGGATACACCTTATAATATCCAACTTAAAATAATATCCAACACCACAAAAACAACCAATCTTTCTAAAACACCTTTATTTCCTTTTCAAACCCTAAAGCAAATAATATCAAAAATTTATTTTTCAATATCCTTATAACTCCCTAAAAATCTCATATACCAAATAAAATATGCAAAAATTAATTTTAACTACCTCAAGAACCTTCTTCAAAAAATCCGGTGCTCAAACTTTAATGCATACCTTATTATCCCCCAAGAAGGGTTTCAGCGTGATTCGATCCACCGCCTCCCCAAGCACCAAGCGCCTTAGCACTTTGGATCCCACTGCATGGGCTAGAGGCACCCACATGAAGGAATGCGATCTTCCTTCCCTATCAAGCTTACTCTACCATGTTTTCCAGTAAAAAACAAAACGATCTTCCACGAGGATTCGAACCTGCACCTGTCACTATCCTCACGTATTGCGACCGCTACGGTTGCCAACTGCGCTACCAGCTATTGGTGACCAAGGCTTCCTCCTTGGTGGATAAAATGATCTCGCCTCTTCTTAGCATTTTTTTAAAAAATTAAAAACTCTTTGTTGCACACACGATTCACATGAAATTCGCATAGCATAGGATTTTATTCAAAAGCACTGGGGATTTTGGTAAGGTGGGTAATCCCCCTTTTATACACATGATGAATGTTCTTCCCACATTGATGCTAGAAATTCGAATTTGAATTTTGAATTGATTTTAATAACCCTCTTTAGGGTTAGTTAAAAAATAATATAAATTAATCTTATAACTAATATCAAAATTAATTAATAATTAATTTAAATAACTTAAGTAAATTAAATTATAATAAAAATTATATTAGTTAATTTATAATTAATTTAAAACTTCCCTTTATAATATTATAGAAAATATTATCATATTATTCACTTGGGATTTTTGCAGTTTAGACCACATCTGACTTCCTGAAACCGTGTATTGATCAACTGAAACTAGAGAACCTAAAAATGATGCTACCCACTGAAACTGCCACTGACTGGTGCTAAAAGCTTGTCATCAATGACCACTCACTCTTGACATCAATGACAACTTATCTACTCAAAATGTCCAACAATCTCCCCCTTTATCATTGATGGCAACCCAAATTCTTTTTACCAAACATTTGACCTTTTTCTTGTTCTGACTCCCTCGGACATTGCTCCTCCTCACTCAATGCTCTCTCCTTAAACCAAATCTCCCCCCTTACTCAAATATCTCTCTCTTTGACATCAATGGCAAAGGGTCACCTTTGGGACTCAAGGCTAAGAATGAGTCTCTTAGCTTAGCCCCTCCCCCACCTCCTCTTGAGGTGGTTAATTCTAGGGTGGGAGTATTTCTACTCCTAGTAAGCATTGTTCTTTACCTTTGTCATATTTCCTTCTCATATGATCCTTCTAATTCCTTTGACTGTTCTTTCCATGTTCATGTCCATGTTCTTGTTCCTATTCCTATTAATGTTCATATTCCTATTACTGCTCATGTCCATATCCCTATTTCTGTTAATGTTCCTATTCATGTCCATATTCCTGTTCCTATTCGTGTTCATGCTTGATTCTGGAATGTCTTCTCTACACCACTTTGTTGTATGACCATCATTATTGCACTTATAACACTTAATGTTATTATTCCTTGGTGGTGCAAATGTCTTGGGATTTCTCCTGGTGAAGCCATATCTATTCTTGTCATGAAACTTGCAATTCATTACCTTGTGACCAAATTAATTACATGAGTAGCAATACCCATGGAAAAACTGTCGTCTGAAGTTCCCATATTCTTGTCTTTCATGTGTCCTGCATTGTGAAGCCATGTGCCCAAATATGTGACATGAGAAACATCGTCCATTGAAATTTCCTTGCCTTGACCTCATTGGTCTCTTAGTCTCTTTTTCTCCATGATGGTTATTGTTCCATTTGTTTCTACTTTGTGCATTGTTCCTTTCCTTGTTGAAATTTCTATTGTCCAACTCATCCTCAGATGTCTCACTTTCTCTTACACTATCTTCTTTTGAAGTTTCTTCTTCTTCAAAACTTGAGGTTGATTCTTCTTATTATTTCTTTTGAGCCTGTTCAAAATCAAGACCTATTTTATTTTTTGACATTCTTTGTACCTTGATCATCTTATCTACAATATTTAAGAGTTGTTTTTGAACTTGTGTAGCTTATCCTTGGACTCTTCTAAATCTTCCCATAGTAGAGCTACTTCTTGTTCTAACTTTTCACATTCTAAAACCTTTACTTCTAGCTTATCTTTGAACTTCTTTGTCTTAGCCATTGACTTGTTTAGATCATCTATAAGATTTCCTCTCTCTTCATCATATTCTTGAAACTGGATCTCAAGTTGGGAATTTGCTTTCTTACCTTCTTTAAAATTTTAAGAGCATAAATAAGCTCTCCCTTAAGATGAACTTCTTTTTTCCGATTCTTCCTCTATTTGTTTACCTTTGTCAACATCTTCATTTTCTTTTAACTTATCTTCTATAGGATCACTTTCTTCTTCTTCTAGTGCCATTCGAATATTCTCTTTTGGTCCTTCAAGTGCATCCTCATATTCATCATCACTGAAACTATAACCATTCCTAGTACAACTATCTTCAAGATGTCCAAAATTACCACATCTAAAACACTTGAGAATTATTGGTGACCTTTTCTTGACTTGTTCTTTTTCTTCAATCATAAATAGGACTTCATCTCTATCATTATCTGAAAAACTAGCATCACTATCACTTGAGTACTTACTTGCCTTGTCTGCATAGTAGCTCCTATTTTGTCTTTGAAATAACTTCTTTCCTTGTCTACCTTGTCCATCCTTACCTTTATTTTGGTACCTGTATCTTTTTGATTTTTTATTCTGGTGATCCTGTTTTTCTTCATCATTATTATTTTTAGCTTCTTGACAATCAGTTGCATAGTGACCATACTTTCCACAATTGAAATATCTAACAGATTTTGCATCTCTAGATCTTCTTGAATCCTTATTCCTTCTGCCATAATTTGCTTCTTCATCACTAGATGACTCATTGCTCGATTCTGACTTCTTACCCTTTGTCTTCTTGATTTATTTTAAGGTTGTTTTTGTTAAGACACCAACAATGTGAAAGTATGATTAAATCAGAAATAACTGTATCGTTTGGATAAGAATCGCTTTTGGAAAATATTGAGTTTAACCTGCAATATTGATATATATATATATATATATATATATATATATATATATATATTATATATTATATTATATATAAATGAATGTATTTGATGATTTAAAATGAATATGGTGATGCACCATAAATATGAAGGATGGGGTGCGATTGGAAAGACGCACCCTGGATAAATATAATTACAATATGTTAGGAGGGTCCTAACATGCCACCCCCCTTAAAGGAGCTTTGTCCTCAAAGCTGGAAATTTGGAAATTGCTGTTGGATATCGTGAAGAGTTTCCCACGTCGCGTCTTCTAAAGGTAGACCTTTCCAATGGATTAACACTTCCGTGATATCGCGAGTACGAAGGTGACGAGAGCGGCGATCCAAGATAGCTTCTGGCTCGACTAAAAGTACTCCCTCCTCGAAGAATTCTGGAAGAGTGGTTTGTGTCGTGATATGTGTTTCGACTGCGAGCTTAAGGCAAGATACATGAAATACGGGGTGAAGTTTGGAAGAGGGAGGAAGCTCAAGTTTGTAAGCAACGGTCCCAATACGTTGGAGAACTTTATACGGCCCGTAAAATTTGGGTGCTAACTTCTGAGAACCTTTTTTTTTAAGAGAGGTTTGTCGGTAAGGTTGGAGACGTAAGAAAACCATATCACCCTCGTGGAAACTACGTTCGCTTCTATGTTGATCGGCTTGCTGCTTCATGCGATGTTGGGCGGTGTGTAGGTTCTCTTTTAGGGTCCGTAGTATGTCCTCTCGACTAGCAAGTTCTGTTTCCACCGCATGGACTTTTGTAGTCCCTGGAATATAGGAAGTGAGGGATGGTGGTGTTTGACCATATAGTGCTTCGTAAGGAGTCATTTTGATGGACGTATGGTATGAAGTGTTATACCACCATTCCGCTAGTGAAAGCCACCTTACCCAATGGAGTGGTTGAGTAGAGACAAAACATCGAAGGTATGTTTCCAAGCATTTATTTACAACTTCGGTTTGGCCATCGGTTTGAGGATGGTAAGCGGAGCTCATACGAAGTTGAGTACCTTGTAATTTGAATAATTCCTTCCAAAAGGTACTAGTGAAAGTTGGGTCACGATCACTAATAATTGTGGAGGGCATACCATGTAATTTAAAGATGTTATCGAGGAAAAGGTGGGCTATAGTGCTTGCGGTATAAGGATGAGCCACTGGACAAAAATGGGCATATTTAGATAAACGATCAACAACTACGAAAATGGTTGTTTTTCCGCCTGATTTAGGCAATCCTTCAATAAAGTCCATAGAAATATCTGCCCATGTTTTGGTGGGTATAGGAAGAGGTTGAAGTAATCCGGGAATAGCGATGGTCTCCCCCTTTTGTCTTTGGCACACTTCACATTCTTTTACAAAGTTTTTGATGTAATTTTTCATTCCTACCCAATAGAAGGAGGTAGTGGCTCTTTTATAGGTTTTTAAGAACCCCGAGTGGCTCTGCAATGGGTGAGGTATGTAACTCATGAAGAAGTTTCTTTCGATAAGTTGAATTGGGGGTGAGGACCATCCTCCCTTTGTATCTTAATATATTGTCCTTCCAAGTGTATGGAGGTTTGCTACTAGGATTATGTTGAAGTTGTTGAATTAAGGCGTGGGTAATAGGATCATTTATCCATTCTTCATGCACCTCATCTACCCATTTAGGAATAAGGGAGGAAAGAGCATGGACTTGAGGCATATCTTCAAATTTTCTAGAAAGTGCATCGGCTGCCATGTTGTCCTTGCCCTTTTTATATGTAATTTCATAATCATAGCCAAGAAGTTTAGTAACCCATTTTTGTTGTTCCGGGGTATTAGTCCTTTGTTCCAAAAAATATTTCAAGCTATGATGGTCGGTGCGTATAATGAAATGTTGGCCAATAAGGTAAGGCCTCCAATGTTGAATAGCATGGACAATCGCCAACATCTCTTTTTCATATGTAGAGCGAGCTAAATTCTTAGGAGAAAATGCTTTGCTTATAAAAGCTAGAGGTCTTTCATCCTGCATGAGTACGGCTCCCATTCCTATTCCCGAAGCATCACTTTCAATGACGAACGGTTTAGAAAAGTTGGGCATGGCTAGAACAGGGGTGGTACACATTGCGGTTTTCAAGGTGATAAAGGCCTCGTCCGCTTTAGGCGACCATTTGAAAGCATTTTTCTTAAGTAATGTTGTTAGAGGAGCAACGATTTTACCATAATTTTGGACAAATTTTCTATAATATCCCGTTAGTCCAAGAAACCCACGTAGAGCCTTTACGGTTTTTGGAATAGGCCAATTTTTCACTTCCTCGATTTTGGAAGGATCTACCATCACGCCTTCCTTTGAGACAATATGCCCTAAGTATTCAATTTCTTGTTTCCCAAAGGAACACTTTGATCTATTTGCATAAAGTTGATTTTCCTTCAAGATTTGGAACGCTTGTCTAACATGGTCCAAATGTTCTTCCCATGTTTTGCTATAAATCAAAATGTCATCAAAGAAAACTAATATAAATTTACGAAGGAAAGGGTGAAATACCTTATTCATTAGACTTTGAAAGGTAGAAGGAGCGTTGGTAAGGCCAAATGGCATCACCAAGAATTCGTAGTGCCCTTCGTGAGTGCGAAAGGCCGTCTTAGGAATATCCTTTTCAGCGACTCGTATTTGGTGGTAGCCTGACCGTAAGTCCAACTTGGAAAAGTAAGCTGCCCCGTGGAGTTCATCTAGTAGCTCGTCTATGACCGGAATAGGAAATTTATCTTTGATGGTCATTTTATTTAGCGCTCGAAAATCGACACATAAACGCCACGAACCATCCTTTTTCCTAACTAAAATAATTGGAGAGGAGTAAGGGCTTTTGCTAGGTCTAATGACTCCTGTCGTAAGAAGCTCTTGTACTAATTTCTCTATTTCGGTCTTTTGGAGGTATGGATAACGATAAGGTCTAATATTAGGAGGTTGATGCCCTGGAAATAGTGGAATAGTGTGATCGTGACTTCGTTGTGGAGGTAGTCCTTTTGGTTCGTTGAATACCGCCTTATGGTGGTCTAAAATTTTTTGTAACTCTGGTGTCTCGTCTTTTTGGTGACTAGGTTGAATTGAAAATAATTGGGCGACCATTCCTTTGTTCCCTTTTCGGATAATTTTCTCCATTCTATGCGAGCTGACGATTTGGGAAGGTCCCGATTTCGGGGCCTTGGATAATATAGGTTTGGTTCTTTGCTATGAATTTCATCCATAGTTCATCAAATTCCCATTGGACTACGCCCAAGGTTCTTAACCATTGTACGCCTAGTACAATGTCGCATCCCCCTAGGGGTAAGACGTACATGTCGCTTTGCATGGTATAAACTCCCATAGTTAGTTTTATATTTCTGCATTTTCCTTTGCATGCAATTTTTCTGCCATTTCCAATCATCACTTCGAAGTTATTGCAAGGGTATATGAAACAATTTGCTTGTTTAGCCACTTTTGGATCGATAAAATTGTGCGTGCTACCAGAATCTAGGAGCACGGTAAGGTTTTGTTTCTTAAAATACCCTTTTACTCGCATTGTTTGAGGGGCGAAAAATTCGGCAAGGACGTTGAAGAAAACGTTTGATGCATTTTCTTCGTCACTTTCAAGTGTGTTGGATAATACCTCTACTTCGAGTTTAGGTTCCTCTTCGGTGAGAATTCCCTTCCTCTCGTGGCATCGAGAATATATAATTTTCGTGAGGCACATTTATGATTTCTATCAAATTTCTCATCGCAATGGTAGCAAAGACCTTTAGCTTGTCTTTCCTTCATTTCCTCGAAACTCAGACGTTTAATTGGTAGAGCGGGGTTAATTTTGGGGGTTGTGTAGGAGTTTTGGGTTCGTCCATTTTGCATTGGCTTGGGGTTGGTATAAGTGTTTGATTGTTTCCCCCAAGTTGGTTTCGTGAACCGATTTCGTGCCTTGATTTTGTCTTTCGCTAATTTCGCTAAGCCGATGGTCTCTAACATGTTTGTAGGGTTGTACATTTGTACCTCAATTCGAATTTCTTCTTTTAATCCGCTAACGAAACATTCTTGAAAGAAGGCAGCGTCTAATCCGGATGTTCGATTAGCTAACCTTTCAAATTCTGCTTGGTACTCGCTACTCGAAGTGGTTTGGCATAATTTAGTGAGGGCCCCTGTAAAGCTTTGAAACTTGCTAGGGCCAAATCGTACTAATAGGTTCTGTGTAAAGGTTGACCACGTCGGAGTGCCATTAGTTTTCTCGAACCATTGGTACCATTGGATGGCGTCATTTTCCAAATGGAAGGAGGCGATATGCACTTTTTGTATTTTCGAAATTTGATTTAGTGAGAAATATTGCTCTGCTCGGTAGATCCAGTTTGTAGGGTCTCCGCCTTCAAATTTTGGGAAGTCTAATTTGGTCGTCCATGGTAGAATGGAAGTTTGTGGACCTCCTAACATTGCTCGGTTTGATGACCCGTTGTTGGTTGAGTTTGCTTGTGTTGTTGCCTGTTTTTGACTGATGGCATCAAGTTTAACATCCATTGCAAATATTTTCTCGAAGAGTTCTCTTGTGTTACGGGAATTCTCCTCTCTTTCCTGTTTAACTTCTTCAGTGAGCCTTTCGTGTTTCTCATGGATGGAATCCAGTGATCGTCGTCCGTCGGCCATTGCGGTTGGTGTAGGTAACGATCAATGTGACTAGGTAATGATCAAGGTGAGCAAAAATTTAAAAATTAATTGGGCAATAATTTAATTTAATTTAAAAATTAAATTAAATTTTTTTTTTAAATTTGGTGGGCAATGCCCTATCAACTATTTTTTTATTTTGGCCCCCCGAGAGCGCACAGCGGTTTGCGAGCAGGACGACAGCAGGCAGCAAGACTACCGAGAGCAGGCGAGACGGACTGACAGAGCGACAGCAAGCAGGTAGGATGGACTGACAGAGGCGATAGAGACAGACTAACAGAGCGACAACGAGCAGGCGAAACGGGCTGACAGAGGCATGTCACAGGATGGACTGACATAGGCGATAGAGACAGACTGACAGAGCAATAGCGAGCAGGCGAGACGGACTGACAGAGGCGACAAAGACGGACTGACAGAGGCGACAGTGAGCAGGCAAAACAGGTTGACAGAGGCGACAGTGAGCAGGCAGTATAGAGTGACAATGAAGGCAGAATGGAGCACAGAGGTGACATAAAGCAGGCAAAATGGAGTGACAGAGGCGGTAATCGACAAGTAGTGGGTACGTGCGAAGGTTGTCAAGGGCGGGCGTGACTGAAGTCATGCTTTAAGAAGCGTGCTGCCCACCTTATAAACTAGAAAAAAATTCTCGCACCCGCTATGTGGGATAATTCCCTACGAAAACCAAAAAAAATTTTGTGTATACCCTGCGCTTTCACGTCGACGACAAAGCGCGATCGACGTCCTTTTTCCTGGCATTTTTTTTTTGTCCGATTATAATCTGTTATAATATTTTGCAAGGAAGGTGATTATAATCTTCGTTCCCGACGTTTTATGATTTTTTTATAACCTTCAATTTATAATCTTTTGCCGTGTTTTCGTTTAATAATGCGTCGCTGATGATTTTTTCTTTTGTATATAAAATTTTTTTATGACAGCGACAGGTGAAATCTGAAGCTCTGATCCAGATGTTAAGACACCAGCAATGTGAAAGTATGATTAAATCAGAAATAACTGTATCGTTTGGATAAGAATCGCTTTTGGAAAATATTGAGTTTAACCTGCAATATTGATATATTTATATATAAAATGAATGTATTTGATGATTTAAAATGAATATGGTGATGCACCATAAATATGAAGGATGGGGTGCGATTGGAAAGACGCACCCCGGATAAATATAATTACAATATGTTAGGAGGGTCCTAACAGTTTTCTTCTAGAGATTAGGTTCCTATTTTGTTCTCAACTAAAATACTATAAGAATACCAAGTAACATATCTCTTGTCAAAGAATCCATATCCCTTACTTCTTCTATAGCTAAAATATTTTCAGTAAACCTTGTTGGGAGAGACCTTAAGATCTTATTACAAACATCCAATTCTTCAACATTAAGTCCAAGTCCTTGCATAGCATTTACGACCTCATCTACCCAAAGTAGATAAGTACTAATGTTTTCCTCATTCTTCATTCTTAATTCTTCAAATTGTCCTTTGATATTTAGTATCTTTGCCTTTTTGACACTTTTATCTCCTTCATATATGCTTTGCAACTTATCCCAAATTCCTTTTGCATCTTTACAATGCATAACTTTTATTGATTATGTTCTATTCAAACCTCTCAAAATTGTATTCATTGCTTTTGAATTGTAATGTTGTAGAAGCTTACCTTCCTTATTTGTAGGTGGATCAGTTGGTGGTATGTATCAATTTTCAACTGCTTCCCAATTTTCATTGCCAAGTGCCATCATATGAACCTTCATTCTCATACTCCAATATATATAAAATTTTCTATCAAATATTGTTGTTGAATTATATGATGACACATTCTTAGAATCCATTGCATTCTTGAAAACATTTCCTTCAAGCTGTTAAACTCTTCTGAAGAAAACCGCTCTGATACCAATTGAATAACACAAGCTTATACTGAGAGGGAGGGTGAACAGTATAAGACCACTTTTTACTTTTCTTTCCCAATCAATATTATGCAATGTATAGATAGCAATATTAATAGCAGTAATCAAAGCAATGCACAAATCACCACACATAGTAGAGACACCAATTTTACGTGGTTAGATGACAAAATGACTATTTCCTTCTTTCCAATTTTAAGGGTTAGATGACAAAACATCACTTCAACACTTTCTCAAAATATTCCTTAGACACAAAAATACTCAAATCTCAAATACACCTTATTGCTCCTACTTGTAATTAACATTCATCAAATCATGCAAAAAAATAATTACTTGGATACACCTTATAATCTCCAACACCACAAAAACTAGAACCAATATTTCTAAAACACCTTTATTTCCTTTTCAAACCTTAAAGCAAATAATATCAAAAAATTATTTTGCAATATCCTTATAACTCCCTAAAAACCTCATATACCAAATAAAATATGCAAAAATTAATTTTTAATACCTCAACAACCTTCTCCAAAAAATCGGCACTCAAACTTTAATGCATACCTTATTATTCCCCAAAAAGGGTTTCGACGTGATTCGATCCGCCATCTCCCCAAGCGCCAAGCGCCTTAGCGCTTTGGAGCCCACCGTGTGGGCTAGTGGCACCCACATGAAGTAAGAAGACCTTCCTTCCCTATCAACCTTACGTTGCATTTTCCAATAAAAAAATAAAATTATCTTCTCTAGGGATTCGAACCTATGCATGTCACTGTCCTCACATCTTGCTACCGCCACGGTTGCCAACTACGCTACTAGCGGTTGGTGACCAAGGCTTCCTCCTTGGTAGATGAAATGATCTCGCCTCCTCTTAGCAATTTTTTTTTTAAATTGAAAACTCTTTGTTGCACACACGATTCGCATGAAATTCACATAACATGGGATTTTATTCGAAAACATTGGGGATTTTGGTAAGGTGGGTAATCCCCCTTTTATACACATGATAAATGTTCTTCCCACATCGACACTAGAAATTCGAATTCGAATTTCGAATTAATTTTAATAACTCTCCTTAGAGTTAGCTAAAAAATAATATAAATTAATCTTATAACTAATATAAAAATTAATTAATAATTAATTTAAATAACTTAAGTAAATTAAATTATAAATTAATTTATAATAAAAATTATATTAATCAATTTATAATTTATTTAAAACTTCCCTTTATAATATTATAAAAAATATTATAATATTATTCACTTGGGCTTTTTGCACTTTAGACCACATCTGACTTCCTGAAACTGGGTATTGATCAACTAAAATTGGAGAACCTGAAATTGATGTTTTCCACTGAAACTACCACTGAATGGTGTTGAAAGCTTATCATCAATGACCACTCACTCTTGACATCAATGACAACTTATCTACTCAAAATGTCCAACATAATCAATTACTATTATTATTTTTAATTTATTTTTCCCAAAGGGAAGGGCCATGCACGTGGTCAATATGATCACGTGTGGCCTATGTGGAGCGCAACACGTGCAGGAGTGTTGCACCCACATGGGGGGCATGCACTAGCATGTTGGCAATGCGTGGGCATGCGTGCATGAAGCACTTGCGCACACATGGCATGTGCATGAATTAATGCACGGGCCTCCCATGGGCTATTGTGTGCATAACCACTAGCTTGGCTGTGCAAGGTCCATGTTGGCCTGACTGTCCGCAAGGTCATGCAACCATGGCTGTATAGGCCCATGCTAGCCTAGAACTGGCTTGGCTGTGCACAGGCTCATACAACCATGGTTGTATAGGTCCATGCTAGCCTGGTTATGCATAGTCTCACACAACCATGCGTGTGGCCTCCCATGACCAATATTGTGCACAATGCATGGAGGCCCGCATTAGCCTAACTGTGCGTAGGCTTGTGTAGCCTTGCGTGTGGTCTCCCACATAATAATGCATAAGAAAATAAGAGGGGTTGCGAGAGTGCAGCCAACTTTTTTTCTTTCTTCTTTAGGTGGATCTATTGTATGTGCCTAGGTCAAATTTAAATATTTCATATTTTGACTAACCAAAATTTTTACAACATGGAAAAGTACATCACACAACTGGGGAAAGGATCTGGAACTCATGAGCAGTTGAGACAGTGGTGGTGGCCAAGGAAGTGGTTGATATTTGATGTAAATCAATTGTAGATATTTTAAAAACCCAGAGGACCTAGCAACATAAATAGATCCAAAAGTGTAAAATGATCCACCATATACAGTGAAAGAAAAAATGATGAAATCTTCTTCTGGATTTTCCTCAACATCTTCTTTAGCTCAACTTTTCCTGACCTAGACTCTTCTTTTTCTAGATCTATGATAGACAAGTTTTCATTTTTTATTTATTCCAAAAAAATGATTGCTTCAAAAGCAACAAAGGGGTCTTCTTCACAGAGACCTTCGATTTCTAAATTGACAACAGTATGGTCCAAAGGAAGGATGATGGGCTCCATACCCATAGATCCTGGTTCAATTCTAGGTATTGCTTCATATTTTTCTTTTGCAGTAATTTCTTCCATAGAAATAATTTTTTCTGCATCAATTTATTCTATAGTAAATTCCTTTGTAGTAGCAATTCCATCAATTTTCTCTACAACAACAATTCGAATTTCTACATTAATTTCTTTTGTAGCAACAATTCCAACAATTTCCTCTACAACAACAATTGGAATTTCTGCAACAATTAGGGTTTCTCCAACAATTTCGTCTATAGGGATTTCTTCAATAATTTATTCTATAGAAAGATTTTTTTCTCCAACTGATGCTTCTTTTACTGCTATTTCTCCTGCAAGTTGGGTAGGTTGAATCCGTTGGAGATTAGCAACAATCATATTGAGTTGTTGCTTCAAATTTTCAAAGAAAATTTTATCTTGGATAGACAACACGGTGCCCTACCCAATTAGAAGCAAAATATATAGATCTGATACCACTAATGTAGAACTAAAAACTCCTTCATTTATATTATTTAGTGGAAATAACACCAATAATTACAACCAAAAATAGGTAGATGCAAAACATGTGCAATCTTCCCAAACAAACAAAGCTTAATCTAGAGTGCAGTATAACAACGTCAACAGATTAGCCAATGTTCATAACAATAATTCAAATTACAATAATAAAATAGGCATAGCCTAAGATGCCCTCCTGACTTTCATGAATTAGCAAAAATAGTGGACAAATACAAATATTATGAATATAAGCAAGATTGAATACCTCACTAGCAACCATGCACAATTTTCAATAGATCAAAGAATAGATGAAGATATCCAAGCAACCACTTAGTTATCAACTACAAAATCCCTAAATTAGAAGATAATTAAGGCTTATAAAAAGTTGTAATTCCCAAGTATTGATATCAAGTAGAGAATAGAAAGGATTGAGAAATTTCATAGTCTACTAAAAAAGTCTCCCTCATCACCTGCTAGATTTAGGGAATATTTATTGGTATCAGAGAAGATAAATCTGATAGATCTTTCCATTCAAAGGGTATCAAACATTAGTAACTCACCTAGAAGAGGCTCATCTCCAACTATCTTAGAAAACCATCCTCCCCCATTCTATATGATCTTTCTATTAGAAAATTATTATTTTGCACAACTATGTAGTGGATGCAAAGGCTCAAATATCAATCATACCATTGAAAATATATAAAATTTTAGGACTGAGCTCAAAAATAGAGGAGCCTAGATTCATATATTTTAAGGGGGTCAAATTAAGAAAAGTGGGAGTTTTACGTAATATTTTCATCATGATATGTGGTCACCCTGATCTGGTTTTGATTCAAAATATAATGATAGTTGATGTGCCCCTATTATTTGATATGTGTTTATCCCAACATGCTCTAACACAAATTAAAGGATGCATAACCCAGAAACAATATTTGATAATTATTCCATGGGCCAAAAGTATTATCATGATGTGGCCCTTTTGCATTGAAGGTATCAAAGGGTCAAGGATAGGTATCACATGGGAAGTTGTACATGATGTAAGCTTAGAATCAGATTACTTGTTAGGTCTAAGGATAAATCAGCCTTATCAATCCACCAACCCAACTCTGCACCAATTTTCATTAATTGATCCTAAATATCAATGGGATATAGAATATTAGGATTATCATGATCATTGGGTTACCACCTTGAATAGAGCCACCAGACAAGAGATCAAGAAAGAGGCGGTAGGTTTGATGAAACCCCGAGAAGGGAAGTATTTACAGATGCAATCAGAAGAACCAATACATAATTGGGAATATATAGCAACTTGGTAGGATGCTATAAACTAAAACTTAGGTATTTCAGAGCATGGGTCAATTTCATACTGGAACATGACTGTGTATGATGATAATGGTAAGTTAGAGCAAACTGAATACAAAGAAAAACTCAAGTTTAGTGTTATATAGTCATGATATTACAGATTCATGGGATAGTATGCATGATATATCTTGAATCAGATGTGACACACACATTGCACTTTTATGTAAATAGATGACAAGTAAATAAGCTAATACAATGATCACAAATATATGCAATATATTGCATCACCTTGTACATAGAAAGAGGTGTAAAAAATAGGATCACGGTATTAATTAAATATCATAAAAAATTATAAAACATTGAATTTCATAGGCCATCATTAGTATTTATTTTAGCACTTTCTTCCCCTCTTCCTCTATTTATTACCCTCTTGGTTATTTGTGTTTGACTCCGCAGCCCAATGGATAAGAACAAAACAATATAGGATTGCAAGAAATGCACCTCAAAATTTACAGTAGTTTAAAGCAAGACTATCACCACTTGTGTGAGCTAAGTGAATGTTATGGTATATATGAAGCTACAATATTATTTTATTTACAGGCTTAAATAGCCAACTAAAACAAAGAAAGTCGGCAGGAGAAGATAAGAAGCTGCCGACAAATGAAAACAAGGAATGTCGGCAACTGCCGACATTACGAAGCTGCCAACAATAAAATGTCGACAAATACAAGACTTTAGGAAAAACAAAAATTAAACCTAAAGTCTAATTAAACCTCATCACTCGTCCCATCAACAAAAGCATTGGACTCCAATGCTTGTAACAAAGCGGGAAAATCCCGGGACATGAGGTGAGCAGAAATCCAGCGAGCTTGGTGTGGAAACTGGCCACGACGGGCCACCAGATATGAAGTAGAAGTACCCTGGCGAGTTTGCCGAGTCTTCGTATCAAAAAGTGTATCTTCAAAAAGTGGAAGTTGTGCATCAGGAACCACATCAACCGGATGACTGATAGCTGGATCAGATTCCAAGGTGGAATCATAGTACGGCTTAAGAAGATCAACATTGACGACATCATGAATGCCTAAATGAGCTGGAAGATCCAGGCGAAAGGCATTCTCTGAAATCTTCTAAACAATGGTATAAGGACCATAGCGTAAAGGTTTGATTTTGCTATGGGTCTTATCCACAAATCGTCGCCTGTCGAGGTAAAACCATACTTTATCACCCACTTGAAAGTGATGAGGAATACGATGTCGGTCCATCTGTTGTCGTTGTTTCTGCTGAGTCTTCTAAAGAATCTGAACCACTTTGGACTGAAGGCTCTACAGATGCTGGATGAAAGAGTTCGCCTTTTCTTGCTCCTTCTGAATATGCATAGTAGCTGGTGAGGGCAAGGACAAAGGCAACTCATAAGGAGCCAACGGCTGAAAACCGAAACAAACCTCAAAAGGAGAGTGCCCTGTCGAACTATGAACAGCTCTGTTGTACGCGTGCTCAATGTGAGTGAGGCTTAAGTCCCACTTGGTTGGAGTGGAATGATGATAAATCCTTAAACTCTGCACAAGCGTACGATTAACTACCTCAGTCTGCCCATCTGATTGTGGATGATAGGCAGTAGAGAAGTTAAGTGAAACACCTAAGATCTTCCAAAGGGATCGCCAAAAGTGACCCACAAATCGGGAGTCGCGATCGAAACAATGCTGGTAGGAAGACCAAAGGAGCGCCACACTGTCTCAAAGAAGAGCTGAGCCAAGTCCTGAGCAGTACTCGTCTTACGACATGGAATGAATTTGGCCATCTTGCTGAATCTATCCACAATGATGAAGACACAATCATGTTGTCGAACTGTCATTGGGAAACCGCTCAACAAGTCCATGGAAATGCTCTCCCAAGGACGAGAAGGAATGGGCAAAGGCATGCTCATACCCAATTTCTTGTTGGTGGATTTAGAACGGTTGCAAACGGCACACTGTCGCAAGAAGTGAAGGACATCTCTCTCGCATATGGGGCCAAAAGAAGAACCTCTGAAGATGATGAAGAGTTTTCTGCTTGCCAAAGTGTCCTCCATAAAGTGTAGAATGAGCCTCCTTCAAAAGAGACTCTCTATGCTCATGAGGAACACAAAGTTTATCCAACTTATACAACATTCCATCCTGCATGTGAAAGTCTTGAAGACCTCTCAAGTTGGAAGAAGAAGGATGAGAAAGTTGTTGAATAACTTTGGCAAAATCAGGATCTGATGAATACTGAGAAGGCCAAGTCTGAAAACCAACATGAGACATAGTCACTACAGTCAAGGCACGAGCTGATGGAGGTCGACTCAAACAATCTGCCACTGCATTATTTTGTCCTTTCCTGTATTTGATCACCAAATGGAACTGCTACAAATAGGATGCCCACTTCATGTGTCGAGCTTCTTCAATTTTGGACTGAGATTGAAGAAACTTAAGGGGCATGTGATCAGTATGAACTACAGTCTCTTTACCTAGAAGGTAATGTCTCCAGTATTTGATGGCTCGCACCAATGCATACAACTCCTTATCATAAGTGGAGTAATTCCTCTTTGCCTCTGAAAATGTTTCAGAATGATAGGCCACTGGATGGCCATTCTGCTTAAGCACGACACCAAGTGCATATTGTGAAGCATCTGTCTCAATCTCAAAAGGTTGTGCAAGATCTGGCAACACAAGGACAGGTGCACTACACAATTTCCGTTTCAAAGTGTCAAAGGCCTTCTGCTGGTCCTGTGTCCACTGAAACTGAATCTTGATCTTGGTTACAAAATGAAGAGGAGCAACGATAGTGGAGTATCCTGCAATGAACTTGCGATAGAAATTAGCAAGTCCAAGAAAACTCCTCAACTCTGTGACAGAAGTAGGAGTTGGCCATTTGACAATGACTTCAATTTTGGCAGGATCCACTTGAACGCCTTTTTCATTGATTACAAATCCCAAATAGGCAATGGAAGTTTGCCCAAAAGAACATTTGGAAAGATTGGCATACAATTGATTCTTCTGAAGAGTTTGAAGAACATATTCCAAATGCTCAAGATGACTTTTCCAAGAGGAAGAGAATACAAGGATGTCATCCAAATAAATAATTACAAATTTGTCCAAACAATCACGAAACACTTCATTCATTAGCCGCATGAATGTGGTTGGAGCATTCGTAAGACCAAAGGGCATGACAAGCCACTCAAAGAGTCCCATCTTAGTCTTGAATGCTGTCTTCCAAGTGTCCTCTACTTCAATTCTGACTTGATGGTATCCACTTTTGAGATCGATCTTGGAAAAGAACTTAGCTCCTTGGAGCTGATCCAAGAGATCATCAATTCGTGGAAGTGGATAACGATTTTTGATGGTGATCTTATTTAATGCTCGAAAATCAATGCATAGTCTCCAAGTGCCATCTTTCTTCAATACAAGCAAAATAGGTGAAGCACAAGGAGAAGTGCTAGGTTTAATGAAACCTTTAGACAATAAGTCTTGAATTTGTCTTTTAATTTCCTCCATTTGCACGATTGATTGTCTATACATTGGAGCATTAGGAAGTGAAGCAACAGGTACAATTTCAATAGAATGATTAATTGTTCTTTGAGGTGGAAGACTTGTGGGTTCTTGAAACACACCTGAATATGATTGCAACAAAGAATTAACTGAAGCATGCTTGTCTTGTATTGGCTTGGATGCTTGCTTATTTTCATTATGTGGTCTGATGAAGATGAGTGCCAATTCCCTTGCTTGATTTACAGCCTTACGTGCTTGTCTACAACTTAGCATTAGATTTTGTGGAGTTTGCTGAGTGCTTCTGATTATGTAGGCTTTATCATCTTTGTGCAAGGTGTATGTGTTTTTAAACCCATCATGAATAGACCTCCTATCATATTGATAGGGTCTTCCAAGCAATAAACCACAACAATCCATTGGAGTAACATCACACACAACTGTGTCCACAAAAGAGGGACTGAAAGCAAAATTCACAGTGCAAGTGTGTGTGATGTCCGATGAAATCCCATTATCCTTCCACCCTAAAGGATACGGATGAGGATGGGGTTTCATGGGCAGCTTCAATTTGTCGACAACAGACCTCGCAATTAGATTCTTCTGCGAGCCGCTATCGATGATACAATCAACTACAAAAGATGCATCAAGGTGGACCGTGGTCACAAACAAGTTCTCTCGATCCCCTAGTGAAGTGTTCATGAGGGTCAATTTGTTCAACCCAGCCAATTCTTTGTAAGTCTTTCGTTCCCCTGTAGCCTCAATGGGACCTTCTTGAGGTTCCTCATTGGAAGGCTTTACAACTAGGGACTTCTTTTTCAAAATTTTCAACTTAAAACATTGATGCTTTTGATGGCCCTTCTTCTTACAATATGTACATTCCACAGAAGATTTGGAAGATTTTGGAGAAGAAGAAGAAGAAGAAGAAGTAGGAGATGGAGAAGAGGAAGAAGAAGAAGACTTAGCCGCCTTGGATTGCTGATTTGAAGCCTTCGAATTTCCTCCCGATGACGAAGAGCGAGCCCCGCGCGATGAATCTCGTAATTCCTCCTCCGCAAGAATGGCTTGATTGAAAGCCATATCAATGCTCAAGATGGTTTTGTATTTCAACTTGCGATAAAGTGGTTCCTGCAGTCCACTTTTAAACTTGGTAACAAGTTGAATTGCAGTATCCTGCACAAAATTCAGAATTCTCAATTTGTTAAATTGCAACACATAATCATGAACACTCATGTGAGCTGTTTGGCGAAGACGTAACCACTTAATTTGAAGGTCTTCGACATAATTTGAAGGGTAAAAACTACTCTTCAAAACGCGTTGCAATTCATCCCATGTATCAATGGGATTCTGAGTTTGGTGGCGATCTGTGACAAGGATTTTAGCAAGGCCCGTCAACTTGAGTTTGGCAAAAGCAACTCGTTGGGCCTTCTCCAATTTGGTATACTCGAACCAACTATCCATGTCGAGAATCCAGCTGTTGAGAACCTCCGGATCCCGTGAACCGTCATAGTTGGCAACATCACAATGGGGTTGAATGTCTTGAGTGGTGACTTTATCGGCCAAAACACTCACCAGTTGTGTGAGTTGGGCCATTTTGTCAGCCAACTCGGCAGCCATTTGGGCCCGAGTACGCGCCAGCAAGGATGGTAGCAAAAAGTGGTTATAAGAGGTCGATAGAAAAGTAATTGCCAATAATAATTGCAAAATAATATGCAATTTTACAATGGTGGCAAAATACCCCAATTTTAAAATTGCCAAAATACAATGGTGGCAATTTTATAATGTTCCTCAATCAAATGGAAAAGTAAATCACCCCTTTGTTTATAATGTTCCTCAATGTATAAATACCCCTCTTTAGTTTTTTTTTTTTTTGGTATGGAAAACTCCCCCTCCTTAAAAAAAATTAAAGAAAAGTGCCTAAAATACTTTGTTGTTGGCTTCAAAGTAAGTGCGCTGTCTAAATGATTATGTTAAGCCTAACACTTTTAGACAAGAAAAAGAATGGCCACACTTACATAAATTTTTTTGGGTAAGCCACGGTGAAGTCTAGTAAAGGCACATCTGACAACAAATTTGACTGTAACCCACTATGAACAGCAGGTTTGAGGAACAACACCAACACCCCTATTGAACAACAGGTTGTGATCTGATTATGTGACGCGTCACTTGGCATGCATCAATAGGCAGATGATTGGCCAAAAATATACACAGCCAGATGGTTGAAATTTGTGTGGACCCCGTCGGTGTGCCTGAAATTTTTAGGTATGCCCACACAATTTTATGGATGTCGAGCTAGACCGTACTCCCGCGTGTGGGTAAATCACACCTGCCACATATGTGTGCAATCCATAATGTAGATATATGTTGGAGGTAGAGGATTCATATGTGTGTCACCAATTTAATGAACACAACATAAAATAGACAGAAAGGTCTGGCTCTAGACACAGAATGCGATTATCCTCGACAGCGCCCTTCGGATGGACTGATCACGGAAACCCTGAAGCCAAATCAAGGATGGATCAGCCCAATAAGAAGTAGATCCTCGGCCCTTTCATAAAAATTACCCAATTTGTCGTGCTGTAAACCGTAGATCACCATCCTTCAATGGCTCTGGCTTCGCACTGGTTGCAAGTGGTAGATGGCTGCAAAGTTTGGATGGATCGCGTAGTTTGCAGCAGGCTTCGCGTAGGGCAAAGAAAAATTGCACTATTAACAAGATGCGCGTATCCAATATAATTAAGGGGCAGATCGACAGGTCTGAAAACCGTCAATAAATCCTTCGAGCAATTCAGATCTGGTCCCTCAACATAGGTGAACCTAATGGCTGAAAAGTTTACGTAGATTCAGAGAACAACAGACAACAGGTTCACGACGCTTGTGGCAATTCAATCCAAAAAAAAAGACAGCAGGCTACGTTCTCTTCTCAGTTGGAAACAGACACACAACAACAAAATTCCACAGCAGGCAGGACAACAATTTGCTTCGGTGAGATCGTACAGTAGGCAACAACGATGGCTTTTTCGAGGGCGACAGGAAGCAACAAATCAATATTGGTCACAATTTGCTGTGCAAACAACAAATTCCTTAATTTACTACAACAATTGTTGATTAACAACAATTTACGTAGCAAAATAGCTTCTGCAGGACAATGAGGAGGTCGGCAATAACCCAAAACCTCAACAATTTTCCCTCAGCTCTGATACCAACTGTTATGGTATATATGAAGCTACAATATTATTTTATTTATAGGCTTAAATAGCCAACTAAAACAAAGAAAGTCGGCAGGAGAAGATAAGAAGCTGCCGACAAATGAAAACAAGGAATGTCGGCAACTGTCGACATTACGAAGCTGCCAACAATAAAATGTCGGCAAATAAAAAATTTTAGGAAAAACAAAAATTAAACCTAAAGTCTAATTAAACCTCATCAGTGAAGCACCATGCCATATAAAGGGATGATGTTAGCCAAAAAATAAAGGATTCAGGTTGATGTAAATGGAATGTCTAAGGATAATTCACATCAAGCTAAATATTTTTGAAAAAAAACATGTAGTACAAAGAGATAATTTTTGCATGTGCCAATTGGCACAATTATCCCTTGGAATTCTATTTAAGACTGCATGCACCACGTAAATGAAGTATTTATGAAATGAAGATGAGTTCAAGAGCATATTTGAAGGCTCTCATGGTCGAATATGATTTACTGAACAAGTTCTTGCTTAATTATGCAAAGAAGAGAAAAAAAATTAAGAATGGCGATTATGCATGGAAATCTATCTGTTTTGGAAGCAACGACTAGCATTTGTGGAGTATGTTTATGGGAGTGCGATGCTTGGAGATATCTGATGAAATATGAGAACCAGTATACTACTATGTGGGGGTGTCCCATAGATTCAGTAGTTTTGTTTATCTTTTTTATATGGTATTCTTGGCATCATCTTCCCTTTCATCCTTTTGTTGTGTTTTATTTTTTCCTTTTGGCTATTATTGGTAGGTTAACTGCATCACTAACTCCTTGAGTTGATGGTACTTTTAGCCCTCCTACTACTACCTCCTATCCTCCTCTTCCCTCCTCTCCGTTCTTGTTCTTGTTTCCTTCCTCTGTCTTTCCTTTGCCTAGTATTTCTTATTTGCTTTACTATTATGTCCCAACTTGTTGTGCAAGTAACTTCTAACCTGTCGCCCACCACCCTCCTTTTTCTTGCAATATATCTCAATTATTTTATTATCCAACTTCTTTTCTATCCCATTATTCCTTCTTATTTCATTAGAAAGTGTTAAGTTTAAAATATGGCCATTTGGATTCTTTTTCTTTACAAAGTGAAAATCCCCTGTGAGTTGCCAAGAATATGGGTACTTTTTACATCTACCTACACTAAGCTATTAAAAATTACTTATTTTGTTTTCTTTTTAAAATAAAATCGAAGATCACCAAAGGCTTTATCGATCTTAGCCAAATGAAGATGCAAGAACTTGAAGTCCAAGCTTAAAAACCCTGCCAGAACCAAAGAAAAGTGAAAAAAGAGTTACAGAGTTAGCCTTTGAGCTTGCTGAAGCATACACACTTGATAAAAATATAGAAAAAATATTAAGATCCATATTGCCACCTAAAGAGAGAAATAACTACAACTCAAAAGCTCATTGATATTCACCAGGATGTTGGAATATGATTAAGGGTAAAATCGACTAAGGCATGAAACATCTGGAAGAGTTGCACCCAGATGGAGTACTAAAAATGCACGCTTGGCCATATTACTAGAAGGTAAAATCCAACAGAATTGACTAAGTCCCAAAGTTATTGATTTCTAGAAGAGTGGTACCTGGATGGATCTCAAGTGATTATTGCTTTTTTTTTACCCAACCAAAGGTATGAAAGCATGAGATTTAGCCAAGTTCTGAAATCACCAGAATAATGGTACCCAACTGGTGTCTGACATGGTACCAATTTTCCATCTAGAGGTTGGAAACTAACAAGAGCAAGTAAGAGAAAATTGGTTAAGTGTCCAAGGTACTGGAACATCTGCATCCGGTTGGAGCTTGGAAGAGTCCCATAAGTCCAACATTCTCAAAAGTAAAAAACTGGCTAAGTGTCCAAGGCACCAAAATATTTATACTTGGTCATAACCCGATGGAGTCCTAAAGGTATGATACATGCAGAAGAAAAATGGAGAAAATGGCTAAGTATGAAGAACATCAAAATATTTGTATCCGATTGGAGCTCGACAAGGCACCAATTCTTCATCGAGAGGTCAAAAGCTCAAATGGAATAATATAGAGGAAATAACCAATTTTGGAGAGCACCAAAACATTTACACTTGATTGTATCGCTCCAAATTTTTTGCATCCTTACCTTCAGGCTATTGGATCCATGCCCGGAAGGAGGATGGGAAAAGGATGTCGCGGTACCTCGGACTGAGAGGACTTTTGCAAAGGTCCCGCATCTCAAGGGAGGTGTATTTTGATGATTTTTCGACGGATGGTGGGTTCACCAGGAAACATTTAAGGGTAGTTTCCATGCCTAGGTTTGGAATGTGTTTTAATGTGTTCGTTTTTAACTTTAAGCATTCATATCCTAGGTTTGGTCAGATGAATCTGGATTAATCTACATGAAAATGCAAATTCAATGAATACTGAAAACGGATTTAAAAAGATAAAACAGAGAATTTACAGAATACAAATGAGGAATACCTGATCCGGATGTCTGGTGATGATTATGATGTTTGAAGTAGTCAAGATCGTCTGAAATTTGACAGAATCATTTGAGATCTGACAGAATCATCTAAGATCTGACATAATCGTTTGAGATCTGACATAATCGTCTGAGATCTGACGAATTCGTCAGAGACCTGCAAGCAGAAAAACAGACACAAAATACAACGAATGCTACTGTGCTAACAGAGGGAAACAACACCAAATGAATGTATGAATATTGAATGATAGTTATGAACAAAAATTTAAACAAATTACGATATTCTAATGATAAATCATGATCTTAGTATGCAATCTAAGCTAAATGGGTGAACTCCAAATGCAAAATAACATAAACACTGAATAAACTATCTTATTTACAGAATAAAACAACAGAGAAGAGGTTGAGAAATGCAAACTTCAGGCACTGATTGCCTCAATATGGAATGCAATTGAGATCGTCTCGCATCACTACGAAATCGTCTTGAATTGGACAGGTTCGCCTCCGATCTGAACAGGTTCGTCGACGACGATGTGTGCTGGCTCCGGCTGAAAAACGATGATGTACCTACAACAAAATTGGTATGGGACCAGTGCAAATGAAAAATTGGGATGGTTCAGCGTAGATGGAGTTAAATTGTAGAGAATTTCAGCCAGGGGGGTGCTAAGGGGATAGCTTAGGATTAAATAGGCTTAGGGGAGTAGTTAGGAGGTTGGAGATCATCCCAATTTGGGAGATCTCCAACGGGGGAGGGTCCCTAACGGTGCAGACACACTTCTGCCCGGATTGGAGACCCGTTGGAACAGAAGCTAACTTTGCAAAATCAGTTTTGCGACAAGATCGTCTGGACATCCTAGTCTAGACGAAATCGTTAGATCTAGGGCGATATCGTCTGATCGACGACGATATCATCAAACGGTCAAAACAACCTCTAAAAATGGTGTGGAAAAGGGGGAAACGGATTACCCGACGGTTAACGGGCGGTTTGGGAGGTTAAATTTGAATTTTAAATTATTTACTAAGGTGAATGTAATTATTGTAATTTTACTGCGTCAATTTTAGGGTGCTACATTTTCCCCCCTCTTTAGCGAATTTTTTGAAGAAAATGCGTTAAAGATGAGTTCTTCTCGATCTACGAGAAAGCAAAAATTATTCCCATTTTTAGGCGACGATTCTTGGTCGAATCGTACGACAGCTTACTATGGTGCCCCCTCCGTGTTTTTACCCAAATCGAACGTTTGAGGTAAAAACACGAAAAAACAAAAAAATATTTTTGAATAAAATTAAGAAAAATAGGGTAAAACCCTAATTCATTTTTACTGTTCATTTTCTGGTTTTTTAGAGCTCTGAAGCAAAAATGGTGGAGACGACGCACAGATCAACAAAGGTTCGGTGCGGTCTACGGGTAAGAGTCTAGACTTATCTAGGATGCTTTAATTTGAATTTACATGCTTTGTAGGTAATTTTTAGGTGAATTTTGAGCATCGTGGCCGTTTTTGGGCCGTCGACGTCGTCGGGACGAAATCGTCCCGATTTCGATGAAATCGTCTCAATTTCAGCAATTTCGCCCAAGGGCAAAATCGACGAAAGGGGGATGATTTCGTCAAATTAGGGATGATTTCGAACTGCGAAATCGAAGACGATTATGCTCAAGTTTGGGATGATATCGTCCAATAGTGGGCGATATCATCAATTGCACAAAATTGAATTTTTAACCTGCATTATTAATTACTTGAATTGTTTATTAATGATTGTTTATTGTTTTGTTGTTTATGTTTGCAGAGAGGATTACTAAAGAGCAGGGAATGGAAGTACGGAGGGTTGAGAGATGACTTGGCCGCTCTCACACAAGCAGAGCGAGATCAACTGGCACAGGCCGGCTTACAGCATATGGCAGAGATGCCACAGGTATCTACAGATATGGGGCTTCTAACAACCCTAGCAAAGAGATGGTATCCGGGGTCCTCATGTTTTCGGCTATCGACAAGGGAGATGACTCCCACACTAGAGGATGTATGGAGGATTCTGAGAATCCCCATACAAGGACGGATGATTACTCTTGCAGCAAATCAGGGCCACGCTATGGGACGACTGTGCGGTGACCCAAGCTTTGCCCTGGAGAAGGGCAAAGTTAATATCGAGGCACTACACCAAATGCCTAGGGCATCTAGGCTCACACAGGTACTAGCTGGAGTAGTTGGTGGACTTTTGCTGTGCCACCAGAGCGGGTGCAGGGTGTCGTGGATGCTCGCAGATGTGATTTGTGATATGCGAGATCATGGCTATAGATGGGCAGTTTTGTTCTATGCCGATTGTATAGGATCCTATATGGGGTCGTGTACAAGGGCGGCTAATGTCTGGTCATGACATCGCTCTTACAGGTTTGGTGTTGCGAGCACATTGCAGTGCAGAGGCCGATAGGGCTTCCTCTGACAAGGGTTGACGGGGAGAGGCCCTGAGTTTTCTACTGGTGGCTCCGAAGAGGGGCACAGCAACAGATAGATCTGCCTATGTCCCGAAGGCTATTGGATGACTTAGTCCCAGATCAGATCACCTGGAGGCTATGGAGAGAGCATCTAGGGTGGGCCGAGGATGGACAAGAGTTGGCTCACATCAAGCGAGTTTGTTGGCTACGGATGGAGAGGGGAGAGGTGGAGCTCCACCATTATGACTGAGTTTTGAGGCAGTTCGATATGCAGCAGGGGATCCCATCTCTGAGGGATTACGAGTTTTCCTGGACTGTCTAGGATAACACTACAGTTAGCGGGGCTCCCGATGTGCAACGGTTCTAGAGCCAAGACACAGATGATGCCCCCATCCAGCCAGTGGATGGGGACGACGCATGAGTAGCTGATGGCTATGATGCCTGGTACATAGGCATCCACCCTCCTCGGATGACGAGGGCATAGGGTCTGATACACGCGGTTGTGCGTCAGATAGGGAGGTGATGCCAGGCAGTGATGGAGGCCGCCCAGGGTCACGACGGGAGAGAGGCGAGGAGGCCACAGGCATAGGAGCGACCGTGACAGAGGGAGAGGAGGGAGGCGAGACCCCCATCTCCATAGAGGGAGAGGCCACCATCGCCCGATAAGGGCAAGGGTGTCGACACAGGAGAGAGTAGCGAGATGGCTACTCTCTAGGCGGAGAGAGATCGTCTCCAAGCCTAGGTGCAGACTCTATAGGATGAGACTACATGCCATCGAGCTGAGGTGTCACAGCTGTAGGACGAGATTGCACGCCTCAGGGCATAGGGCGGAGGGGCAAGCTCTGGAGAGCTAACACGGGCTATCGCCCAGCTTACATTCTACCAGACTTTATATTACCAGCTGGTGCCCGAGGCAGATAGACTACCCCTGCCAGCCAACATTGCAGATTCGATCAGGATCGGGTCGTCGAGGACCACGTTCCGGTCGAGGACTAGGACTACGCAGACTGCGATGGGGCCACATCGTCCACCTCAGGGCGGGGGAGGAGATGAGGCAGAGAGCTGAGGGGCTTTCGAGGCTAGAGGGCTGGACTGACATTGTATTATATAATTATTTTTTTTGTTGATAGAGGATTGAGTATGTCGAGGTACAAATTGTGGCATACCAATCCAGATTTGATGATGTATATATACGGTTGTTGATATATACAGATGAGATATTTTTGATCATATGACTTATATTGTGTGTATGCTTATGATGCTTTTATGTTTGATTGATTGATTTGATTGATTTGATAATTCATGTAATTATGTCGTTGGATATATTATAATTTGAATGTCATGCTTGTAATATTTTAAATGAAATAATCTGATGTAACAAATTGGTTGTTTGTGATGAAATGTGATAAAAATAAAAAATAAAAAGAGACTTCTAACAATAATTTCAAAGGACATTGTCGCTATTATAGACCATTTCATGGAGTCGCCACTCACTCGGTCGTCAAGCTAGTCCCATCTATAGAAAATATTGTTAAAAGTAAAAGAGTGCTTAAGAGACTGTCTTAAGACTTTGGTGCAATGATGAAAATGAAGGTGATGATGTTTTGTTTTCAGATTTCCATAAAAAATATTTTGCATGAAATAATGTTTAAATGATTGTTGCTAGGCATAAATTCCTAAGTGTGATAAAATTTTGGATAATTCTTTAGGAATTATACCATCATTGCAAAATTGAAGGTTGACATAATGACATGAAATAATGAAAATGGGTTTGCTTTTTAAAAGCATAATTTGTGTAACATAATGAATTAAGTCATATAGTTTTCATGATTTTTAATAAATGGGGAATAAAAATTGTTACAATGGTTTGCGCTAGGCATAGAATATGTAGGTATAGACTTATACCATCATCGCGAAAATCCAAAAAAGATAGTTTTATTGCATGGTTGATTTTTGATGAACAAAAAATATGAAAATGAGGACTTGCGCTAGGCATAAAATTCCAATTTTGGTTTTGAAACTATACCATCGTCACGAAAGTCAACCAAATATATATGTATATGTTTTGAATGTACTTGATTTATTTCAACAAGTTGCAAAAAATAATATTTCAAAGTATTTTGAAGACAAAAGTTAGATTTATAAGGAATCCCATGTGCATATGTGAATTCATTTCCAATCTTGACTTATCATAATGATACACAAAATCTCTCAAATACAAATGTGTGTGCAATTGCATTGTTCATTGACCAGTTTTGAGCAAGATAATATGATACAAGTGATTTGAAGAAACCAAATAAGTGTTCATTAACCATGATGTAGATGCATATAACCATACTAGGCTACTATGTAGGTCGAATTATCAAGAGCTAGCTAATCCATAAGCAGACATAGGTTTGTACAAAAGAAGGTTGCTAATGTGACAGACATATCACCACGCTAGGAGTTACCCAAGGCCAAGCAGGTTGGGCACAAACCACCTGTTATGGGGTTTACCTCACAGTTTTCGAATAATTAAGAATTCCAGGGATTCAAGCTCATCAACCCTTCTTTTCTTTTCAAAGGGTAGAGAAAGAGATTTTATTGCTTTCTTGCTTTCTTTTGAACTTTGCTTATTTTTTTTTTGTATTTCTTTTGCTTGATAATGCTTGGAACATTGCTGTAATGATATAAAAGAACATTTTTCTTTTCTCTTTTTCGTGAACTTTTTCTTTGCTAGGGATACTTGCTCGGATTAGCTGTAGAGCAAGGGATTTTTATTCTGGGTAGGGATGAGCTTGTCCTTTTACCAATTCTCAAAGATTCTAGACCATGTGTATGATAGGATAGTAGGGGAAACTTTTCATTCAAGAAATCACTTCTACTATGTAGCAAAACATGGAAATTACAAATATAATCATTTTATTGTGAAAAGATGTGCTTGGTTTAAGTAAATAACAAGATCAATTCTCTATGCTCAAACTTTATTTAATTGAATTTTGTGGACTTTGATATAAGAGAAATTAGTAATCATGCCAGATAAAATCAAGATATTTATTTTAGTGAGTGTGCAAGTGAGGGACTCAAATAAATGCTAATTTATCCAAAATAATTTGAAACATATAACTGCAATAATTGTAAGAAAATATATATAAATAATTTTTGAGAAGTTTTGAGAATGTTGACTCTCTCTTTCTTCTTTATTTTGTTTTGGTTTCGAAAGAGTCAAGCATATAGCTGTTTTTATATTTTTATCATTATTTTGATTTTTGGTTTGATTTTTGTTTTTGAGCAAAAAATTTAACAAGTGTCATAAATAAATGCAATAAATAGTTTTGAAGCTTTTTGATGATTATGAATGTTTTTGATGTTTTTGGATTTTTATAAATTTGAAAGAAATATAAGATAAATTTTTTGAAATATTATAAACAATTATATACAAGGATGAAATGACCAAATTTATGCATAGTAACGTTTAAGATGCAAAATATTCATGGGTTCTTTAAGTTCTTTACCATCTAAAGTAGATAATTTGTATGCTCCTGATTCAAATTTGGCAGTAATAATGTATGGTCCAAGCCAGTTGGGCTCAAATTTACCTTTAAAGTCCTTAGTTGCATTTGTATTTTTTTGATTTTCTTTTAAAACAAGGTCGTCGATCTCAAAGGATCGATGACGAACTTTCTTAGCATATGATCTTTTAAGCTTGTTTTGGTAAGCACGAAGATGCTCCAAAGCATTGATGCATTTTTCATCTAGGAGTTCCAGCTGATCGAGTCTACCAGCTCGATATTCATCTCCTACTTCAGTATCTTGAAGTAGCAGAGCCAAAGAAGGAACTTCCAATTCAAATGGAAAAACTACTTCAGCACCATAAACCAAAACAAATGGTGAAGTTCCCGTGGGAGTTCGAACACTAGTTCGATAGGCCCACAAGGCTGGATATAATTGAATGTGCCAATCACGGCCAATTTTATTGACTAATATTTTGAGAATTTTGATTAAAGTTTTGTTAGATGCTTCTGCTTTACCATTACCATGAGGATAATAGGGAGTGGACCAGTGATGTTGAATCTTATATTTTTGGCATAATTTTTTAACATCTTTATTTTTGAAGCAAGTTCCATTGTCAGAGATGAGATTGGCAGGAATTCCGAACTTGCAAATGATTTGATTAAAAATAAATTTAGAAACTTGTGTGCCAGTGCAGGAAGCTAAAGGCATAGCTTCGACCCACTTCGTGAAATACTCAGTGGTGGTTATGATGAACTTATGTCCATCAGATGACACAGGATTGATTTTGCCAATAATATCCAAGCCCCATTTAGAAAAGGGCCAAGGAGATGAAATAGCCTACAGCTCTTGTGCAGGCACATAGACAAGGTCAGCATGTTTTTGACACTTGTCGCAATGGCACACATACTCATGTGCATCCGTTTCCATGGTAGGCCAAAAGTATCCTATCCGAAAGAGCTTTTTAGCAATGACACTACCACTAAAGTGTCCTCCACAAGATCCATCGTGGGATTCACTCAAGGTTGATTTAGACTCTTCTAAGTTTAAACATCTTAATAGGATACCTTCAAAAGATCTCCTATATAAAGTATTGCCAATTATTACAAATCGACTTGCTCGTCGACGTAATAACCGACGCTGGTTTCTATTAGAATTGGCGAGGAAAGTCCCATTTTGGAGAAAATCAAATATGTCCGTATACCAAGGTTCGGGAGTAGTTTTATTGATTAGAAACACATCCAAAGGCTCTAAGCATGACTTATTTGAAGTGGGTTCCTAGAGTTGACGAATAATGATAGTGGCATATTCGTCATCTAACTCCAAGGGTAGGAGGGATGCAGCTGCGGCCATAGCATCAGCTGCACGGTTGCTAGTTCGAGGAATAGCTTCCAAGGTAACTTGATCAAATAAAGACATTAATTGTAAAACATAGGCCTTATATGGGCACAGTTTATCATCGTTGGTTTGATAAAATTCATTAATTTGGTTTATAACCAGTTGGGAATCACCAAAAACTAAGAGATGTTTAATTTTTAGCGCTAGGGCAGCTCGTAATCCAAGGATTAGAGCTTCATACTCAGCAGTATTGTTGGTGCAAGCAAATGTAAATTTGAAGGACAGAGGAATAAGATGTTTTTGCGGAGATATTAAAATAATACCCGCACCAGCCCCGCTCATGCATCGGGCTCCATCAAAGTATAAGGACCATTGTTCGGTATGGTCTGCCTCTAATTGAAGGCATTCATCTAGAAACTCGATGATGAGGGGATGGGTAGACTCTAAGGGTGCAGCAGCTAATTGATCTGCTATGATTTGACCCTTAATAGACTTTTGTCCTATGAATGTGAGATCAAACTCACTTAGAGCAAGAACCCACTTGGCTGTGCAACTCGATAAATAAGGTCGACTCATGAGATACCTTAGGGGATCATATTTAGCAATGACATAAGTTTTTTGACTAAGCATATAATGTAATTTTTGCATAGCAAACATGACTGCTAGACATAGCTTTTCCAATGTTGTGTAGCGGGTTTCATAACTGATGAAGGTTCGGCTAATATAATAATTAGCACGTTCTCACTTTTCATCATCAAGTTGGGCTAACATAGCCCCTAAGGCAGAATCTAAAGCAAAAATATATAGGAGAAATGGGCGATCAGATTTAGGTGGTGAAAGCACAGGTGGATTAAGGAGGTATTGTTTGAGAAGTTCAAAAGCTTCTCTACATTCAGTGTCCCAATTAAAAGGGACATCCTTCTTAAGGAGTTTAAGAAAGGGACCGGTTTTATCCGCCAGCTTATCGATGAAGCGACGGATGGCTTGAAGTTTACCTTGTAAACTTTGTAACTCAAATATATTAGTAGGTGCGGGCATATCAGTGATGGCCGCAATCTTGAGAGGGTCGATTTCAATACCACGTAAAAAAACTAAAACCCCTAATAGTTTGTCGGATTTAACTCCGAATATGCATTTTGCTGGATTTAATCGAATGAGATATTCTCGTAATCGATTAAAGATTTTTCTTAAATCATCTAAATGATTATTTTCAATAAGAGAGCGAGCTATAATATCATCCACATAATCATGTAGGATATCATGCATCATATCACGAAAAATGTAGGTCATAGCTCGTTGATAAGTTGCACCGGCGTTCTTTAAGCCAAATGGCATCACTTTCCAGCAAAAGGTACCCCAAGGGGTAATAAAGTCTGTTTTAGCCTGGTCTTCAGGAGCTATTCGAATTTGATTATAATCGAAGAATCCATCCATTAAGGACATCATCCCACTTTCGACAGATGAAGTCAATGATTTGATCCATGTTTGGAAGAGGAAAGTCATCTTTAGGGCATGCAGCGTTAATATCTCTAAAATCTGTGCAAACCCTAACTTTGGTAGCTTCTTTCTTGGTGACTGGAACTACATTTGAGATCCATTTAGCATAATCAATAGCTTGTATAAAGATAACATTCAGGAGTTTTTCTAACTCCCATTTGACTAGCAGAGCCACTTTGGGATGCATTTTTCTAAGTTTTTGTTTAACAGGTTTAGCATCCGGATGGACCACTAGATGATGCATGACTACGGAAGGGTCTAGACTCGAGCATATCTTCGTATGTCCAAGCGAAGACATCTTCATACTCTTTAAGGAATGCAATGTATTGTTCTTGTTTTTCTTGACTTAATTCTGATCCAATATTGATTATGTGAGGATTGTCCTCAGTTCCAATATTAATTTTAATGACGTTTTCTACCTTCATATGTAGATCTCTTTCAAATTTAGGTGGGGCGGGTGAAACGCCCAATTCTTGTAATTCTTGTAAGGTTAATTTAGATAATTCATTCTAAGGATTAGTGGCCTCAAGTTGGGCTATAGTTGGTATAGAACCATCAAAATAAAATCCATTGTGTAAACTCTCTTCAACAAAAACATCATGGAAGATATCTCCTTCCAACTCTTCATCGGGGTCAACAATCATTTTAGGGTAAGCTATGGATAGCATGTTGCATGAAAACGACTGATTTTTAAGAGGCAAAGCAACATGCCTATCCATATAATCTTGATAACATATGAGATGATCATCATATTCAAAAGGAAAGGGTTGACCCTTACTAGGAAATAGGCCCACACCACAACGGGCAGGGCCACGGTTCTACCTCGAAAGGTTCTTTCATGCCGTTTTGGAAAGGTCCCAAGCCTTTCCCTTTATATCCCATTTTAAGCATCATGGGTTTAGCTTTAATATAATCATTGGTAAAATAACACCGAGCATATCCTTCATGATGAGTTTTGATATTCCGAGGGATTCTTCCCCAGTCATATCCTTTATAAATGAAGGCACAACTCCCGACTTGGTAAGTACTTCCCATAGGTTGTGGGAGGCCTAAAGTACGAGGAGATGGCGACAAGTTATTTAAAAGGTTTGAATCTTGCATGAAAGCATTTGTTTTTTCTGATATTAAGGTTGTAGATAAGTCTGGTAAAAGTTCATCAGAAAGGGCATAAGATGTAGAAGGCTTATTACCTATATCTTGAGATGTGGAAGGTATGATAGTTGTTTCTAGAATATTTGAATTTATAGGGGTAGAACTTGAAGGATTGGTTGTAGATTTAAGATCTTGTTGAGGTTCTAGAGTAATTTGTTTACAGGGTTGTTGGTCTATATAGGAGGATGAAATTAATGGAGGGGAAATAGTTGAAGTTATGGGTTTATGTTTCACAGTTTTAGATGAAAAATAAGAACTAGGAGGTGTGGATGACAGAGCAGGGAAAAATTACACTCCAACGGGTTCTGCCACAGACACATATCAAAAGGTCTAGGGTCACCATGAATAGTGACCAACTGATTTTTAAACTCAAATTTAACACATTGGTGTAAGGTTGATGGGACCGCTCGCATGGCATTGATCCAAGGGCGACCCAAAAGTATATTGTATGATGCTGGGCAATGTACAATAAACACGGTTGTTTCTAGGGTTCTGGGACCGACTTGCAATGGGAGGGTAATAACTCCACACGTTTCTTGTGTTTCGTCATTAAAAGGTTTGATAATCATATCAGTTTTCTTCATTTCATCACTTCTAAAGCCAAATCGTTGGTAGAAGTCAAAAGTGCAAATGTTTAGAGATGAGCCATTATCAATCAAAACTCTTTTGACAGCTACATCTCCAATTAGAGTAGTAATGTATAAGGGATTGTCCTTATGTAAACTATGTTGTGGGATATCTTTATCTCGAAAGTCAATACAATCAATCTCTCGAGTGATGATAGTATTGGCCATAGCTTCAGGTTGAATGTTTTGAGGTACCATCATTTGGCTCAATGTAAGCATCAACTCATCCCTATGGGTTGGAGAGGATCTTAATAAATCCAAAAGGGAAATTCTGGCCGTAGTATTGGACAATTGCTCATTAATATTGTAAGGGGGTTTGGGTTGAACAGTAGGAGCATGATTCCCTTTATTGGGGTTTTTCAAAATGAATGGAGTTGATCCATCATTCTGGTTTGGTTCTTGTTGAGAGTTTTGAGCTTGTTGTCGAGTAACGACTCCAATGGTACCTACAATGTTATAATGAAGACGTTGAACTGGTCTCGGTTGAGCATTAATGGCTTGTTCATTAGAAAGGAATATATTAGAAGAAGGTCGAGTAGTGACTCTTCTAGGAAATGGTTCTTCTGGAACCATAGCATCTATGACGGGTTGAATAGGATCTGATTCGTTTTTAGAACTATTCGATTGGTTTGAAGTAATATCTAGTTCACTTTCACTATCTGATTCTATATCACTAGAATCAAAAGTTTGAAAATTATGTAAGGGCCTGGTCGTAACCAGGGATAAGGTCGTGTCAAATATTTGAGGATCTCGAACAGTGTAATTGTCTGCTAATGGTTCCTACATATCGGGCAGGGAGGGGGAACATTATGATGTTTGATTTGATTGGCTACCTCTTTACCATGTCTTGGTAAAGGGTGTTGAAATATGTCTAGAGTTTGATTGGCATTTTGATTTTGATTTTGAGGAATGGTCTTTTGAGTATTATTAGGAGGGTTTTGTTTGGGTTGGAAGGCTTGCACTTCCATTTCATTATTGTCAATAAAATCCTGTATTTTATGTTTCAACCTTTTACAAGCATTGGTAGAATGTCCAGGTCCTCTATGGAAATCACAGTGTAAGTCAGCTCTATATCCGAGTATAGTTGGATTAGGTTCCCGGATAGCTGGTAATTGGATCAAACCTCTTTCAAGTAATTGAGGTAAAATAGTTGATAAGGGTTGGTTTAATCTAGTGAATTCTCGAGGAGGCTTGTCAGGAGGTTTCAATATAATTTTTTTTGTTGTCTTTGTTGCATTGATATTCGCAACATTCTTGTTTTCAGTGACTCCATCACCGACAACTTGCTTGTTTTTATATTGATTTATGGATGTTTTCTCATCATCCTTCTTCCTAAGTTGGCCTCTCCTAATGAGGGCATCTTCTACTCTTCGAGCTAAATATATAGCTTGATCGAAGGTAGTTAAAGTAGCAGTTGATAGCTCATAAGATATTTGTTCTTGTAAATTATTGATGAAAATGTCCAACATTTCCCTATAAGGCAACACAAAGTGCAGTTTTCCTATCAATTGCCTCCATCTAGCTAAGAAATCGGCAAAGAATTCATCCTTGTCTTGTTTTAAATTGTATAGGTCTTTAATAGTTACATGCCTCTCGATGTAGGCACTAAATTGATGGACAAATGATTCTGCTATTTCTTCGAAGTTTCTCAAAGAATGAGTGGGCAATTGATAGTACCACTCTAATGCCATTCCACCTAAACTTTTCGGGAACATTTTTAGTAATAGCAAGTCGTCATGCGATATGTCGTGACATGCTATCCTAAACATGCGAAGATGCTCTATGGGATCTTCGGTTCCTTTATATATAGGTAGGATGGGCATGGGAAAATGCTTAGGGTATGGTTGAGCTACAACTATGGGATCCAAAGGTTGACTATAGATCTCTCGATAATTATATGAGATACGGTAGGGATCTATCTGGTCCATACGCGAAGCTAACTGTTTCACCATGGCTTCCAGATTACTAGTTTGCCCCCCATATTGATTCGGTAGGGCATTGACATGAGTTTTATGGGCATATGATGGAGGAACATGCAGATTAGATGCCATGTTACTATTGTGTAAATTATTGGTAGGAAAAGTATTATGAAGGAATTTTGAAGTTGTATTATGTTGTATTCCAGATTGTTGAAAATTTGTATTTGGCTTTGTTTTAGGTTTTTGTTTACTTGAAGCATATTGCTCAATAGTTTGGCGGAATAAAGTAGTGAAGGAAGGTTTCTTTTATGTGGGAGTGATTTTAGGTTGAATAACAGGTTCCTTAGGAGGTTGGGTAACCTATTGTTTTGACATGTTTTGAGCCATAGTGACCATATCCGTATTGGATGGCCCAACCTTGTCACTTTCTTGATCAATGAAAGACAAGGGATTAGTGCGCATATTACACATATATTCCATGGCTGCTTGAGTGTTACTAATTTGCCCTTTATCAGTACGAATTGCCACATTAAGGTCATCAATGTTATTAATGAGAAATTTTCGAAAATGCTCCACATTGTCAAAAACAATAGTTCCATTTGGAGCTACTCTAGGGGATGAGGATCCATCCTCTTTAACACTCCCTTCTTGCTCCTTATCTTCACCTAAGTCTTCTTCTGATTGACCTAGAGTTTCTCCTTCCGGATTTGGATCTCCAAGAAGGACATTTGGGTTTCCAGTTGTGTCTTGTAACCAATCTTCTTCTTCTCCTAAAGTTTCTTTACCATTCCTAAGTTTAGGCATGGTGCTAAGTTTTGATTTTCAACAAATATATATATATATATATATATATATATATATATATATATATATATATATATGCAACAAATTAAGAGGTATATGTTTACTATATACCTACTACAATATTTGGAATGAAATTTTTAAGTTTTTGCTAAGTTTTTGAAATAATATAATAAAGACAGCAAATAACACAATAAATGCAAGAAATAATACTGAAGTAATAATCTAGTTTTCTATAAACAATTTATGAATATCATTAATAGGTTCGAGTTGTTCCGAAGTCATGAAGTGTTCTTCAAATTGAAAGTTTTCTTTTAAAAATTTGATGAAAAGAGCTATAGTGATATTGTCTATTTCAGATGCTGGTTGATAAAAGTAAAGCTCATGGCAATACTCTCGATATAACACAGCTCACGGAACTCTATTCCATATTTCCCTATCTGTAAGAATAACCTCTTGGTCTTCTACACAACCTAGGAACTGGTGCACAATGGCTGTATTCTCAAGGTATTCCTTGAAGGTGAATAGTTTTGAAGATACTAGAGCTCTCCTATAAGCTAACCATCTATGGTAGGCTCTCTGAAGTTCATGATAAAAAACTAGTTGATGAGGATCCAGGATTCTATCTAGGACTAGCCTCTTGATTTGCTTAAGTTGTGTGGACCTAGATGAGATGAGACTAAGTCTTCTATCAAGTTCGTTCCACAGGAATTGATTCCTACTTGTTTCAAGCACACTAAGGACAAAATTGACTTCTATGGCTGCCAATTGGTTTTCTACGTTTATAGTAACTGCTAACATTTTCTTAGGAGCTACCATCTAAACATGATTTCAAAGTTAAAGGATCTAAAATGCATCTATGTTTTAGTTGTTCTATATATATATATATTTTGTTTTGTTTTGTTTTCAAAAGGTTATGATGCATTCACGTCGGGTTCACCAAAATGTATCGCTCCAAATTTTTCGCATCCTTACCTTCAGGCTATTGGATCCATGCCCGGAAGGAGGATGGGAAAAGGATGTCATGGTACCTCGAACTGAGAGGACTTTTGCGAAGGTCCCGCATCTCAAGGGAGGTGTATTTTGATGATTTTTCGACGGATGGTGGGTTCACCAGGAAACATTTAAGGGCAGTTTCCACACCTAGGTTTGGAATGTGTTTTAATGTGTTCATTTTTAACTTTAAGCATTCATATCCTAGGTTTGGCCAAATGAATATAGATTAATCTACATGAAAATGCAAATTCAATGAATACTGAAAACGGATTTAAAGAGATAAAACAGAGAATTTATAGAATACAAATGAGGAATACTTGATCTGGATGTCTGGTGATGATTCTGATGTTTGAAGCAGTCAGGATCGTATGAAATTCGACAGAATCGTCTGAGGTCTGACAAAATCATCTAAGATCTGATAGAATCATCTGAGATCTGACAGAATTGTCTGAGATCTGGCGAATTCATCAGACAAATTCGTCAGAGACTTGTAAGCAAAAAAATAGACACAAAATACAACGAATGCTACTGTGCTAACAGAGGGAAACAACACCAAATGAATGTATGAATATTGAATGATAGTTATGAACAGAAATTTAAATAAATTACGATATTCTAATGACAAATCATGATCTTAGTATGCAATCTAAGCTAAATGGGTGAACTCCAAATGCAAAATAATATAAACACTGAATAAAATATCTTATTTGCAGAATAAAACAGCAGAGAAGAGGTTGAGAAATGCAAACTTCAGGCACTGATTGCCTCAATATGGACTATAGTCGAGATCGTCTCACATCAGTACGAAATCGTCTCGAATTGGACAGGTTCGCCTCCGATCTGAACAGATTCGTCGGTGACGATGTGTGTTGGCTCCGACTGAAAAACAATGATGTACCTGCAAAAAAATTGGTATGGGACCAGTGCAAATGAAAAATTGGGATGGTTCAGCATAGATGGAGTTAAATTGTAGAGAATTTCAGCCAGGGGGGTGCTAAGGGGATAACTTAGGATTAAATAGGCTTAGGGGAGTAGTTAGGAGGTTGGAGATCATCCCAATTTGGGAGATCTCCAACGGGGGAGGGTCCCTAATGGCACAGACACGCTTCTGCCCGGATTGGAGACCCGTTGGAATAGAAGCTAACTTTTCAAAATTAGTTTTGCGACAAGATCGTCTGGATGTCCTAGTCCAGATGAAATCGTCAGATCTGGGGCGATATCGTCTGATCGACGACGATATCGTCAAACGGTCAAAACAACTTCTAAAAATGGCACGAAAAATGGGGAAACGGATTACCCGGCGGTTAATGGGCGGTTTGGGAGGTTAAATTTGAATTTTAAATTATTTACTAAGGTGAATGTAATTATTGTAATTTTACTGCACCAATTTTAGGGTACTACAACTAAGTATGAAGAACATCAAAATATTTGTATCCGATTGGAGCTCGACAAGGCACCAATTCTTCATCGAGAGGTCAAAAGCTCAAATGGAATAATATAGAGGAAATAACCAATTCTGGAGAGCACCAAAACATTTACACTTGATTGGAGCCTGTTAAGATACCAAAGATCCATCGTGCTGTTGGAGGAAAAAATGGAGAAAATGGGTAAGTCTGGAGAGCACCAAAATATTTGTACCAAGACAAAGCTTGGTGGGGTACCAAATCTCTATCCCACTATCGAAGGTCCCCTAATTGTATTTGACTAAGTAGTCAAGTTGCCGAGAGAAATTTACATGGTCAGAACCCATCAAGGTGTTGAAGATGCATCGCCCCTCCATAAGAGATAGGTACGTAAAAGATTCGAAAGCCACCTTGAAACCTAAAAAAGGTCTTCATCCCACAACACTTATTGGGTAGGATTTATTTTTAGAGGATCTTAATGATATAAGCCATAATGTAAACAACAAGGTGGCTAAACTGAAGGTGTCAGTATAAATCGATGGATCAAATGTAAGCAACAAGGTTCTCATGACTCGAGAAGATGCATATCCCAACCATGTCAGCAAACCATGATCGGGTAGTTGGAGTAGCCATACCTCCGAGCAATTCAACAAGTTGGTAGACTTTTTGACATAACAACAATCCATTTCTAAGGCAATGATGCTTTGACAACTGTAACATTGTAAAAATTCTATAAATACTAATATGTAAAATGAAAAAGGGTCGACTCTTAGGCTTTTACAATTCATATGTAATAATGGAAGATTTGCATATTAATACAAAAGAGATTGTTGTTTGGAAACTAGTTCAATTCATCTACAAAACATGTATGTATGAATGACTACTTATTTCTAATATTAGCCTATTGAATGCTCATAGTATTTACTCTGAATTTTGAATTTATGCTAGTGCTTATTCACTTGTTATAGAATTTGTAGTCTGATAAGCTACATCACATTGAAATTAAATGATCTATGATTGATAAATAAACTAGCTGGTCTATTAGGTAATCTACTATGTATTTGCATAGTCTTCTAATATGCATGCATCTTGATGTGGCCTAATCTACATCAACATAAGTTATAGCTTCAACCCATTTTGCTTCTTTTAACACTTTTTCCTCCCACTCCTTAGAAATAGTTAGCTTGAAATTCAAAGGAATTGGCCTCATCCAGACATCAAAGCCTCTTGGTCATTCAATGTTGGTCAAGGTTTGTGGGTGCACAACCTTTCCATTAGATAAATTTCTAGACCAACAAGTACCATGCACCATTCAGGAGAAAAAAATTGGTAAAGAAAATGTTGTTTTAGAAGTTAATACCTCTACAATTAACAAGGAAATACCAAAAAATAAGCAGGACAGGTCAAAAACTTATGTAATATATCGAGGAGAGGATAAATATGATGAAAAATAAAATTGTGAAAGAATATTGAGGAATATAATAATAAGACCTACTCCTGATATAGGGAAGTCAAAAAGAGGAAAACCCTCAAATTATCAAGCAATATTTAGGAAAGCAAGAACAAACGTAGAGAAAGGAACACAAACTAAGTTGGTTGAACGTCTCTTTACCAAACAATAAAATGATATTGGTAATACACAGGCAGGGCCAAAAGTTCCTAATGAGAAGTAAAAACCATAGCATCCCATTCATAAGTCTAGGCATTAGATAGCCTCAGTTAGTCACTTGCTACTTTACAAATATTTGTTTCATCATTTTCAATGTCTATGAACCTACAACTCAGTCAAGTAGATTAGAATTTTGGAGTGGGATTGAAGCCTTTATGAGAAGTAAAAACCAAGAAAACCAATTCATGATTATTGGAGATTTTAATTCCATAACCAAGATGGATGAAAAATTTAGGTGAATTATAAAATTGATCCAAAGTATGAAATATTTCTAAGCTTTTCTTCAAAACAATATTCTATGGGAGGTTGAGCTTGAAGAAGACAACTATACTTGGACCAACAACAGGAGATGCCAAAACCTTATAGCAAAAAAATTAGGTAGATGCATTCTCTTAGATCATTGGCTAGATGAAGGAACTTATGCTAAAATTAACACTTTAACAAGGATTGGTTCATATTACTGGCCAATAAGAGTTAAAATGGTGTTAAGTGAATCCATAAAATATCATATTTTAAATATGAGCAGATGTGGGAAGATCATCCTCCATTTGGTGATATGATAGCTCAAACATGTAATTCTTTAGGTAATGATGGGTTGTATGCTCTTCCAAATCAAATTAAATCTATGACATCTAGATTAAAATAATGGAACGAGAATACTTTTGAAAATATTTTTGAGAAGAAAGAAGAACTAAAAGATAAACTTTCAAAATTCCAAAAAGGTGATCTTAATAACCCAAGCTCAAAGAAAAGGGAGTAGCTTAGTGAATATCATAATATTTTGAGTAAGGAAGATAAATTCTGGAGATAAAAATCAAGACAGACTTGGTTAAAAGAAGGAGATAAAAATACAAAGTTTTTTTCATAGGATGGTTATAGTAAACCTATCAACTTTGAGAATTAGTAGAAATAAATCAATAAAAGAGGTTCAGATTGAATATCTGAGTGAGATTAGAAAAGAGGGAAAGTATTTTTATTATAATATTATAGGTTCAAAGGAGACCGAAGTTCTTAATGATAAACTTCTTCAAGATGTTCCTTCAGTTATAACAAATGAAGACAATAGGAAATTTATGGATCCTATTACTCTAGAAGAAGTTCATTTAGCTATTTTCTCTTTTAATAAGGATAAATCCCCAAGTCCATATGGGCTCTTTGCAACTTTTTACCAACATAATTGGGATATAGTGAAGGATTCTTTATTGGTGGTAGTGGAAAATTCTAGGGTAAAACAATACATACCTTATAAAATAAATGCAATATATCTTACCCTAATTCCAAAAAAGAAGAATGCTAAATTGTTTGATTATTTTAGACCCATAAGCCTATGTAATATGGCATATACGATTATCTCCAAAGTGACGGTGAATAGATTCAGGCCATTGTTAGACAAAATAAAATTAGAAGAGCAAGGAGGATTTGTGAAAGGGAGACAAAATCTAGATGGGATCATAGTAGCTCATAAAATTATACTTTCAGCAGCTTCAAGAAAAGAGAAAGCAATGATATTAAAAGCTGATATGAGTAAAGTCCATGATAAGGTTAAATGGGATTTTCTTTTTGTAGTTTTAGAAAAGTTTGGTTTTGATAAGAAATGAGTTAGATGGATTAAAGCTTGTGTCTCTACAGTTTCTTATTCAATGTTGGTCAATGGGTTAGTAACATAATATTTTAAAGCCAAGAGATGCCTTAGATAAGGAGATCCTCTATCTCCATATTTGTTCATTATTATGGTAGATGTTTTGAGTAGGAACTTAAATAAGGCTTACAAATATGGCTTATAAGTGGACTTAAGGTTAGTAATAACATTGATAACATCACTCGTCAATAATTTTTAGATGATATAACCCTTTTTGGAAGGACAAAGATAAATGAGGCTAGAGTTTTGAATAACTTTTCAAAAGAGTATGAAAGAGTTCAAGGCAAAATATTAATAGGACTAAATCCAAAAATTACTTTCTTAACACTCTTGCTAATATCAAAGCAAAAATTTGCAAGTTGCTTTAAAAGGAGGAGGTAAATTTACCAACTTATCTAGGGATGCCTTTATTTGAGGGGAGAATGAAGATAGATTTATGGAATCCAGTTATTATTAAATTTTAGAATAAACTTCCAACTTGGAAAGGTAGATGGTTATCGTTAGCAGGAAGAGTGCAGTTAATTAAGTTAGTATTACAAGCCATACCAACATATTATATGTCATTGTATTCTATGCCAAAACTAGTTGAAAAAAGTTTAATCTATATTATGCGATCCTTTTTATGGTCAGGTGTACATGATAAAAAGAAATTTCCTTTGGTGAAATGGAGCAATTTGTGTGATGATAAAAACAGGGGAGGTACTTAAGAGTTATTACAGATGCAAACTTAGCTCTTAGGGGAAAGTGATATTTTTATTGTTTGTGGAAAACAACCCAAATGAGATACCACTTTTGGGTAAGTCCCAAGGAGGCGAGGGTGTTTATTCTGCAAAAAATACCCAAGGCTTGCAGTAGGCCTACCCCCTTTGGCACACTCAAAAATCATGCCTAAAACAACAAAAACAATAACAAACATACACAAAAACATAAACAAACACAAAAAACACAACATAAAAAACAAAGACAAACAAACAAAAAAACTACACAAAAAAAACACACAAAAAAACTACAAAACAAACAAAAACAACATAAAAGCATTAAAACAACAAAAAACTAAAAAATAAAATAAATAAATTAAAAATAACAAAACACAAAACATAAGAAAACCATAAAACAACAAAACAACACACAAACACTTAAAAAACCAAAAACACAAAACACAAAAAACAAAAATATGAAAACAAAAAAACACACAAGAAAGGAAAAAAACACAAAAAAAACAAAAAAACAACAAATACAACACAAAAACAAAATATTACAAATAAACACACACCCCTCGAAAAACTAAAAAAGGGAAAAAAAAACAAAACACAACTATGACCTTTCTAGACCAAATGAGTTTTAAGGCCAGATTCAACAGAGGAAAGATAAGAAAGATATGTTTGAGCTAGGGAACTAAAATACCTTGATCGAACCAAAGAGAAGCAAAAACAAAGCAAAAAGGAACTAGGTACCTCTAGTACTAAAGCCATCCAAAGAAAGGATAAAAAGCAGAGCTTCCCTAATTTGTGAAGCCCACCATCTGGGAGGGTGGCCGTAGCAAGTAATATCACCTTTGTCCAATGCCCAATTAGCTAAAGTATTAACACTCCTGTTATGTTCTCTGACCACATGATTGTAATCAACTTTCAATAAGTCCATCTGGATTAATTGAATCTTCTTAACAATTCTTTTTATTGTCCAATCAACCTTATGATTCTTAGGAGTCTTCAAAATATTAATCATGAGTTGAGATCCAGATTCAATCAACACATTTTCCCATACAAACTTAGAATCCTATTAAAGGCCTCTAAGGATACTATACCCCTCAACAAGGTTATTGGAAATGATACCCAAATTATCAACAATAGTGAAAACCAGGGAGCCATATGAAAGTCTACCAATTCCTCCTGCACTAACTTTTCCAGGGTTCCCTCTAGAGGCTCCATCGGTATTGAATTTTCCATAATCCTTAAGAGGAGGCTACCAATTCCTCGTTCGTTCCATATTGCAATTACTCACATTCCCTTTAAGTCGGTTTCCCTTAGAAGAGTTAATATTCAATCTTTGTATCACTTGATCCCATCTTTGGTGGGAGTTTTGGGGGTGATTAAGGAGTTGTTGGACTGATTCAACTAAGTTGGCAATGGTATTTTTCTAGATATAGTGAATATCCTTTATTTATTGATTGAAAATCTAGTTGTTCCTTTCATTCTAGATATTCCAAGGTAGAATGGTAGAACCCATCCAAACTAACTACCTAATGAAATGATCAACACCCGCTTGATTAGGTCAATCCCTCCAAATTTTTTCAAAGGTATAAAATTGGACCACTATAAGCCAAGTAATATGGTCATTCTCCTCCATAGCTCAGAGGCTAAGGCACACTCAATAAAAATATGGCTAAGAGTTTCCACATTCTCTCCACACATTTCGCATCTAAAAGGACCATGAAAACCACGTTTCATAAGTTGTTCACCAGTTAGCACCCTATGATGCAATAAAATCCAAGTAAAGAACCTCACCTTAGGCCAGATATTTTGAGCCCATAACTAAGAAAATATGTCATAATATTGGTTGGGATTATTATGGCATAAGGCCAAATAACCTTGAGCAACTGAATACTCACCCTTACTAGTATTTCTCCTCCAAAATAATCTTTATCATGGGACCAAGAGAGAGATATCATAAGTAGGATGCGTTGGATATCTTGTCTTTGTATTTCTAGAATTTGAATAGGCCAATCCTCAATGGGGATCCAATATCTACCAACCTTTGAATTACCAGTATTATATCGAAAATAATTAGCCACCTTTATCTAACTAGCTTGGTGAAGCTCCTCCATCCAAGGCTCCAATCAGGAAACTGAGTTATCAAAGGCTGGTGACCATCCCAAGAATCTATCCAAAAATTTACCTATTGACCATTATGAATGATCTAAAATAACTTTTTCTTTATAAAATTCTCACCAGTCTTAAGAACCACTAAAATGAGAGAACCTTTGGTAGGAAATTGATAGCGAACAATGTCTTCAAGACTTTTGTTCTCAACATATTTAGCATGGAGATTATTGGACCAAAGAACATTGGGATTATGTAAAATCCTCTAATACAATTTAGCAGCTAAAGATTTGTTGTTATTAATAGCAGATCAAAATCCTAACCCCCATTCATTCTTAGGAAGACAAAGTGTCCCATTTCACCAAGGCCCATTTTCTTTTCTCCTTAGTACCACTCTAGAGGAACCGATGATTAATTTGATCCAATTCTCAAAGAACAACATTTGGGATATTCAACATGGTAGAAACATAAATAGATATAGCTTGAAGGATAGATTTTACCAAGGTAATTATTCCCCCAAAAGAAAGCCACCTATTGGTCCACTTTCCAATTTTCTTCTTATCAATGTCCAAAAACCAATTCTAGTATTTATTTTGTCTTTGAGTATTTATAGGGATGCCTAAACAAGTGATCGGAAGGGAGGTCTTCTTATATATTAATTTATATAAGTGAAAAAATGACTTTATACTTGTCTTCATTGATCAATTGCTTGGTAGCCTTAGAAAAACAACTACTAATTTGCTTAATTTTAGAAGCTTCCTTAACTGCAGCTTTACCTAACAGAGTAGAGTCATCAAAAATTTAATATGAGAGATAATACTAGCTCCATGAGCAATGGTAACTCCCTCAAATGTTTTCTTCTCTCTATTTTTGGTTATAGTCTTACCCAAGCATTCAATAAGAATCATGAATAAATAAGGGGAGAAGGGGGTCACCTTGCCTAATACCTCTAGAAGCTGGGAACAGTTGTGAAGGCATGCCATTGATAAGAACTGAGTAGGATACTGAAGAGATACAACCCATAATCCAATCCTTTTAATCTTGAGAGAAACCAAATTGCCTCAAAACTTTGATAAGGAAGTACCAATCCACTATGTCATAAGCTTTGGATAAGTCTAAACGAATGAACATAGAAAGAGTATTTTGCATTTCCATGGAATGGATGGCTTATTGAGCAAGAGCTATCTCATCCACTATTTTATGCCCTTCCACACAATCTCCTTGTTCAGGGGAAATAATCTTATGCAAGAGAGGATTCAACCTTTCTGCCATGATTTTAGTAATGATTTTGAGAAGAATATTACATAAAGCAATAGGTATAAAATTTGACATATAATAAGCCTCTTGAGCTTTTGGGACAAGAGATATATAAGTTTTATTGATAACCTTCAAAATTTCTTTGGCTTTTGTAGATTCTTCCACCACCTCTAATAAAACAACATGAAGGATATCTTAGAACTCTTGGTAGAACTCAATGGGAAAACCACCAAGACGTAGGGTTTTCCCTTTTTGTATTTTAAAAACCACTTGTTGAAGCTCATTAATAGTAATAGGAGTAGTCAACATAGAGTTCTCCTCATAAGTGATAAGAGAAGGGATTGCTTAAAGAAAATTTTATTAAGAAACCTTGTCAAGAGGAGTAGCAACAAAAATATTAGAAAAGTAATTCACAACAATAGAGTTCATGCCATCCCAAGTGTAGAAAACATCTCTAGAATTTGAATTTAGGGAAGAAATAAAGTTGTGAGATCTTTGAGCTAGAAGAGATTTGTGTTTCAATCTCTTTCTTTGAGCTATTGAATTCTATATTTTTGCTTCCATAAGAGTTCTCTTTTGTCTCATTCCTCTAACTGAGCTGCGAGTCTAATTTCATCTATACTTATGCTCTCTGTGAGGCCATTCAAAATGAATTTTCTTATTCAAATTTTCAAGTTGAGCAATAAATTCATGTTTTTTGTTGAACATCCCCAAAATCCTTCTAGTTACAAGTCTTTATTTTGGATTTAATATATTGCAACCTTTTGGAAAAATAGAACATCTTAGTCCCATATGTTGGTTTACCTTCCACCATTGTTGCACACGAGGTTTGAAGGAACTATCTCTAAGCCACATTAACTAAAATCTAAAAGGAGAGAAACTCACATTGGGTTTTCAAATTTTCACCATGACTGGCCAGTGATCTAAACCATCATTGTTAAGAGTCTTCACTTTAGGATGTGACCATGGATTAAGAAATGGTCAGAGAGTAGGAACCTATCCAATCTCTCCATGATACAAGATAAGCCTTACCTTATGTTAGACCAAGTCATAAGGCCATTATCTGGCTGGATGTTCACAAGATGAAGGTTTACAATATATTTATTCATGAGGTTAGTGCTTCTGTCCAAATTTCTATTTTCTCCAATTTTCTCATCTAGATAGAGGATGGTATTGAAATATCCTCCTATCAATATCCAAGCTTTAGGAAAATTAGAGATAATATAAGTTATATCCTTCCACTGTCTTCTCTTTTCCTCCAAAGAAGTTAGAGCATAAACAATTATGCAAAGCATAATTTTGTTGGAATGTAATCGCTATAGCCAAAAGACCCCAACCACCAACCATATGGTGAATAACTACCTCTTTTGGATCCCAAAGGTAAGCAATGCCACTAGAAGTCCCCTAGGAACTAAGGGAAACAACTTTTACAATTGACCAGATTTTACTAGCAATTGAATCCATTTCCTCTATTGACATTTTTCTTAAAGAAAAACAAGATATGGATGGTTTATCTAAACCATTCTTCTAATTTCATTTTGTTTTGAAAGACTCCCTCTGAGTCCTCTAATAGTCCAAGTGATGATCTTCATTAATACCAGGGCTAAATTTTTTTTGGTAAGAGAATTAATCTTACCTTCCTCTACAAGATTTTCACTTTCTCTTACCATATAATTTTGATTGGTCTTGCGACCATCCTTTTGATTAGAATCTATATTCAATTTTTTTCCCTATTTTTTAACTTACTCCAATTGAATCTGGATGTCTTCTAACCTTGAAGAATGTGTGTACAAAGCCAAAGTTTTGCTAGAAGTTTCAATAGAGTCTATCTTGGGACCTGTATTATTTGAAGTCTCAACATTTAAAAGATTGTTTTTCTTGTGTCTATTTTCTCCTTTTTTTGTTGAAAACTTTTGATTTTTTGGTTTCTTTATGAGTTATTCCTTTCATCTCTAAATTGTGTTTCTAAGATTTCTGTTTCCATTATTTCCTCTTCCTCACCTAGGGCATCATTTGTAGAAAGAATTTCAAACATATTAGCTGATAACTTTGATTGATCCTTCATAACTGGTTTTTCCTAAGAATTTTATTTGGTCAAAAACTAACCAAATGACCATATTCATAGAAAATTCTACAATGAAAAGGAATGTTCTCATAGTCCACTACTTGCTCCAAAGTGTCCTCCCCAAATTGTAATGTGATATTTTTAGGTAGGGGTTTGTCAAAATCCATTAAAACATTAACCCAAGCATAAATAATATGTTCAATTTTTTTAGTACAACTAGTAGTCATCATAAAATTTCCCAAACGGTTTCCAATTGAAGAAAAATAGTTGAATTCCAAAATTAAATTGGGAGGTCAAAGAGTCTAACCCACACAAGACTTGTAGAAGGCATATCTTCTTCAAATTTAAATTTAGTATGCCAAGACTTCATAAAAAACCCCACCCTTCTAAAGAACCAGGGATCCCCTTCAAATGTTTTCTATTTTCATTATTATCAAATAAAACAAGAAAATAACCATTTCAATAAATATATTTGTAACTCACCTTTAGTTTTTCACCTTTTTGCAACCCAAACTTTTAAAGCATATAGGCTCAAACAAAAACCCAAGAAATGACAAATTAGTCCTCTTTTTTCTAGATCTTCAATGCTAGTCTGAATTTCACCCATATTAAGCTTAACAATAGGAGTTCTATCAGCTACTCTAAGACATCCTGACTCAGTTTTCCTTAGATCAATCTTAGGTATTCTTAGAGGTTTACAAGAAGCCCTAAGATTAATGTTAGCAACATATTGAGGTTGTCCATCACAGAGGACATCCCTAAAATTTATTTTTGGGACCAAGTCTTGGAAATCCTTGCCTTTGAAATGGATTTCAATTATGGATTTATTTTGGGGGTGCACCTTAACACTAGATTCACTTGAGATCTGAACTATTTTTTGATTAGCTACTTGAAACTTGTTTCGTGATCTCTTTAATCCATGCCTTAGACACTAAAGAAAGGTATCCTTTTCACTTTTGTTTTGTGCAACAAATTGGAAGCCATTTTCAATCAAGTTCACCACATGATCTATTGAAAGATAAAATTATAATCTATTTTGGGTCCCCTACAATATATCTTGCTAAAATCTTGAGCAAAAACCACAAAAATGTTGCTCACTAGGGCCCAAATGCCTTGAAAAATAACCTTTGGAGTTGCTTGCACTCAACCCAGATGAAACCCTTGCACCGTCGCTTGCTAAAAAATTTGTTCTCACATAGGGATGTGCTAGGATATTTGTTGGTCCAAATGATTTGAAAATTGGTTGAGACATTCTAGGGTTTTTCAGGCATCTACCCTTAAAATTTCATCTCAATCCAAGTTCTGATGAGTGAAATCAAGGGAAATAAAATCTGGAGATTGTACAAAGAGAGTCAAAGACAATGGATAAGAATTATTCTAAATATGTCGATCCTAATGATCCAAGTTTAATATTTACTACATTATTTCTACCAAATGGTTCTGATCTTTGGAATGGTTTAAAAAAATCTATTGATATTATGATTAAAGGTTTAATATGGATGGTGGGAACTGGAGAAAAAAATTCTATCTAGATGGATACTTGGTGTGATAAAAAACCACTCAATTTAGACCCACTTTTAAAACCTTGTATGGGATTGCTTCAAGATAAATATGGTGATAGGTTTTAAACATTTTGTACAAGGATAAAAAAGGAGGATACAAATGGAAATAAGTTTTTTTAACAAGTATACAAGACATTGATGCTAGGAGGTAATTGAGTAGAAATATAAAAATTGTGATTATTCCAAGGGTATCCAAGGATAAATTGATTTTGGAGTTGAATAGCTCAGGAGAATATACAACAAGAAGTGGATATAATGTACAAAACCAACAAAATAATAATGTTACTAGAATATGAAGAGATATTTGGGATAGCCCAATTATTCCTAAAGTCAAAATGTTGGTTTGGCTAGTATGTCATAGAAGAATTTTATCCTAGGATAATCTTATGAAAAGGGGTTTTCATCGCCCATCTCAATGTATTTTTTGTAAAAATGTGGAGAGTATAGACAGTCTCTTAGGTCATTGCTCAATGGAATCTATGGCAATGGATTCTTAATATGTTTGGTAAATGCATGGTGATGAATAATAAAATTGAAGATTGGTTAAAAAAATGGCAAAGCACTTATAAAAGTGAGGCTTTATATATAATGTAGGATATATCAAAAGATACAATACTTTAGACTATATGGCTAAAAAGGAATAGAAGAATATTTAAAAGAAAGGAAAAAAGTTTAATGGTAATGAAAAAGAAGATATGTTTAGCCATAGAGGAGTCTATAACAACCCTATCAACTCACCCAATCCCTAATCTAGAAGTAGAGAGCCTTGATAGATGGAGTCAAGTCATTAAATGGAATTATGATGTTGGGAACAAGAGAAGAAAAAATAAGACAAATAATATAAAGTAGAAACAACCAGATGTGTAGTGGTTTAAATTGAATTTTGATGGAGTATCTAAAGGAAATCCATGACCAATAGGAGGAGGAGGAATAATTAGTAGAGGAGATATTTTGTCTCATTATGCTTTCAATAATGGATTTAAGACAAATAATGAAGTTGAAGCTTGGGCAACTTTAGAAGGGTTAAAAATATGTAAACAAATGAAGTGGAATAGAGTATGGATGAAAGGTGATTCTCTAATAGTAATAAATACAATTTTGAGGAAAGCAAAGACTCTATGGAACATACAAGAGATAGTTGTGGAAATTCAAGATCTTGCTAAAGAGTTTGAAGAAATCATGTTTACACATATATTAAGGGAAGGAAACAAATGTGATGATTATACAACCAATAGAGGGGTTTTGATTAAGGATTATGAAGTTAAATTCTCCTAAATTACTCTACTAAGATGCAAAGCATAAATAGTAGAGGTGAAGTTTTGACATTGTGAAGGCTACTATAGGAAAATGTCAAGAAAGATGCTAAATTCTAGAATAATTGTATTCATAGAGAAAATTGAAAAAATCCAAAAAATTAAAATCAAGAATTCAAACATTTTATATAAAATGATGTAGATTTCTAGCTATAGCATCTCAATTGAGATGGGAATTGTATTTATTTATAAACTCTCAAGCTCTAAAGAAGAGAGTTGTAATTTGTCAATGGTGGGAGACCCGAGTACAACCTCTTATTATCCAACAAAAAAATGGTTAATTTATAAAGATTTTATATATGTGAAAGTGACCAGAGTGTAAGCATGATTATGACATCATGAATCGATAGAGCTAGGGAAATTTTTTTGAAATACAAATCATCTTTTAGAAACTATATCTTTGCATAGAGTTTTTTTTATTGAGATGATTATTATATTATTTTATGAATAATTTGAAAAGTTTTGAAATGAGTGGTGATTTGAAAGAATTCAAGTAGTATTGAGGGAGATATGACTATGTGAAGATAATTGTTCAAAACTAGGGCAACATTAGGGCAACTTTTTTTTTAATATCTCATATTTTAGGAGTCATTTCTTTGCAAAGGGTTGTTTGATTCAGATGATTCGTGGGTTAGTTTGTACGGATTTTTAAGAGCTTTAAAATGAGTGGTCATATGAAAGAATCTGAGTGGTATTAAAGAAGATACAATCTTGTGAAGTTAGTCATCCAAAACAAGGCCAATAACATTTTTTCAAGTCATAAAAAATGAAATTGAAGATATCTATTACTCAAGGTTTGGATGATAGGAGGAGCAATAGAGGGCTAGGGCATCAACGAAGCTAGACATTCTATCTGAACATAGGATTTTTCAACTAAGTTTCTTTTTCCCCTTCATTATCTTAGAATTTTTGCATGCAAATTATTATAGGTTTATTTTCAAATAATATAATCATTATAGGATATATTGGTAAATTTCAGTAGATTTTGAGTTATAGTTTCCTTCCCATGAATTGATTTATAGTTAAATCCTTAGAATCATCCCTAGTAGTAGAGGTTAGTAAGGACCTCATAGAGAAGTGGTCCTTGTTGCATTATTGGTAAATTTAATGGATATTGGCCAAGGGCTTTGACCTTGAAAAAATTTACTAATAAGAGTTGGAAGTCTCTAGGAGTGAGTCTATCCTTTATTTCTAAAGGTTTCTTCATAGCTATTTTTTATTCTAGGGAGGAAAGAGATAGAATCCTAAAAGGGGATTTTTGGTTTATGGTAAGAGTAGGACTCTTCCTTACCCACTGGTATGAAGGCTTTACATCTAAAAACGTGAATTTAACCCTAGTACCAGTATAGATTAAGATGTATGGTTTGTGTTGGAAAAAATAATCCAATTTGGGGATTATATTGTAATTTAACCTAAGTATAAAGGTGAATAATAAAATTAGGTATGTAGGCTTTAATATAAATTAAATATACAAGTATTTAATTTATATTTATTAATATGTATATATACCTAGGTTAGACTAATAAATATTAAGGTATATGGATAAAATAAATATATCCCTATATTTATTTTATCCTACACCTTAATATTATTATTCATACAATTACTAAATTAAAATAATTCCAATATTTAGTCTAACTTTAGTCAACTCAAAATCAAAGGTGACATGGCATAAGACTTGAGTGTGGTGGCATGTGTGGGGTACATAATGGCATGTGGCATGAGTGTGGTGGTACATGTTTTGGAGGGTTTTCTACACAACTATTTTCCAACGAGAGGATAGCCCAAACTATATATTTGAGCTAAACTCCTTATGTTGGAGGAGAGAACTGTGTAGTGCTAACTATGATGAGCTAAGTGTGGAAAGCCAACTATGAGACACTATTGTTTATTTGAAACATTGTTGATTTGCATCAATTACATTTGAGAAAAATGCTTGTATATTTTGTTGAAGATAATACAAAAGTGGAGATACGATTTTGGTTGTGGTTTTTCCCTTTACAAGGTTTCCACATAGTATTGGTGTTTTACATTGTGTAATATATATCTTTGGTATATTAATAATTTGTTGTTAGAGTTTTTTTTAATCCGTTGCATTTGGGAGATTTTGCTTACTTCCTCCTCCTTCATTTGGTATTAGAGCCCAAGTTCATCTCTTATGAGTTCTCTAATTTTAGCTTTTAGTAATTGTTTTTTAAAACTATGTTACAATTAAATCTAACATTTATCTTTTGTATACATTTAATGTTAGACACTACTTAAAAACCCTATTTATTGATTTTTTTAAATGACAATTTTTTTTTTTGATGAGGAACCTTTTATATACAACATATCCGCAACATGTGAGGGGAGATATTTGAACCTGTGCCTCTCGATAACTGGAGAGTTTTAACTACCCACTTGCTCTCCAACTCCTCTACAAAAAAAATAATAAAAGAATAAAAGAGGGTTTGAAATTTTTTAATAAAAAAGAATAAAAAATACGGTTATTTTTATTTATATATTTAAATGAAAAACCCTCTAATTTTTTAGGATTGATAAAATTCATATATATAAAAGATGGTTTGATTTTTTTAATAAAAAATCAAAGAAAAAAGGTTATTTTTATTTAATTAAATTTGAAAGTTTTTTTCAATTTAATAAGTTGTTAATTTATTTAAAAGTCATTTTTTTGACATGATCCATCTTATGGTAGGTTGCATAGCTGACCAACACCAAGCCTTAGCTTGTATGTCGACAGTATAATAGGCTATCGATGGCAACCAAGGTGACATCCTAATGGCGGTCAACTAGCAACCATTGGTGACTCGTCAACAACATAGTGTGTTAGCCGTCAACAATTCTTGAGGCTGTGTGGGGTGGCAAGGGGACCTCAAGCCTTCCCCATAGCCATTATTTATTTTTAATAAAATAATATTTAAAATGGAGGGTGGCAAGCCTATGGGGCCACCCCTCTATTTTTAATTTGGTCTTGGGACCTCCCATTTTTTCTTTTATCTTTTAAAATTAAAGGTATTTGAATATAATTTTTTTGGACAAAATAATTTGTAGTTTATTCTTATGTTTTGCAAAATTACTTTTGCAATCATACTAACATGTTTGTGCTTCCAGTCATTGCCTTTAATGATATTACTAGCTTTGACCCTAAGCATATTCTTGAAGGGATAAACTATTGTATTTGGAAGGCTAGGATGAGGGCATAATACCAAGCGAGACAACTTTAGAATATCGTGAACAAGAAGGATCTACAACCCAAAATGGAAGAGCACTTGAACCATGGAATATAAAAAATCAACAAGCCCTTTCTATGTTATTTAGGGTTGTAAGTGACGACATAGTGCATATTTCTAATTTTTTTTTGTACATGAAGCATGGGATGAGTTAAAAACCATGTTCATAAGGTCAAACATGGATAGAAAATTTTCCCATCTTTCAAAATTGTTTAATACAACAATTTCATGTGAAGAATTTGTTGTGATATACCTAGCTAAAATAAGGGAAATTAAGACACAACTACTTGCATGTAGTTGTGAATGGGGAACCATGGAATGTAAAAAATCAACAAACCCTTTCTATGTTATCTAAGGTTGTAAGTAATGACATAGTGTATATTTCTAATTTTTTCTTTTGTATATGAAGCATGGGATGAGTTAAAAACCATGTTCACAAGGTCAAACATGGGTAGAAAATTTTCCCTTCTTTCAAAATTGTTTAACACAAAAATGTCATGTGAAGAATTTCTTGTAATATACCTAGCTAAAATGAGGGAAATTAGGACACAACTATTTTTATGTAGTTGTGAATGGGTGAAACATGGAATGTAAAAAATCAACAAGCCCTTTCTATGTTATTTAAGGTTCTAAGTGATGACATAGTGCATATTTCTAATTTTTTCTTTTGTACATGAAGCATGGGATGAGTTAAAAACCATGTTCACAAGGTTAAACTGTTAGAGTTAAAGTGCACTATGCCTTCACCTTGACACTTGTCAGTTTCTCTTGACAAGTGTCATGTGTTGAATATAGGCTTATGCCTATATATTGTAACCATTTGTATCAATAAAATTAATCCCTTCAGTTTCACTCCTAACATTTGGTATCAGAGCTCCAGGCTTTCTCTAGCCTTGTGAGCTTGAGGGGGGATTTCCCTCATGGAAATCCTCCCTCCCCCCAATATTTTTCCTCCATTTATAATTTTTTCATTTTTCCTCCATTTTTTTCCAAGCCTAGGGAGTATGCTCTCCATTTTTTTTAAAATGGATCAGAAACCAGACAGCTTGAAAAAATTCATGGCTACCCCTGAAGCTTCATTGCTTGGATCTATGAGATATTGAGGAGAAAACAATTTCTCTATTTTTTTTAGTCTCAACTCAGTTGCTGGAGTTTACGATGGAGGAGCAAAATTATATTGGGTCACTTCTGATGGTCTTTCTGAATTGAAGCCATTTGCAACATTTTTTGGACCTTGGAGATGTCGCTTCTATATCTTTTGCAGAAAGCTCAACAGTCATGTCAACCCTCATAGGGCAGCCAACACCATCTCCCATGGCCTCCTCCTTCAGCATCACCGCTGCTACTATCTCTTTCGCTGCCACAGCCACCGCCTTCTCAATGCTGCTCCAAAACTTTCTGGAAAAGCGAAACCAGTATCTACTTTTACCATTGATGGTGAAGCAGATAAGCCAGACGATCCAAAAAGTCAAGGACGACAATTTGAATTATACTATAGACGACGTTGATGTCAATAATGTAACCCTTGTTGGGATGGTGGTTAACAAGGAAGAAAGAATTACTGATGTGTCCTTATGGTGGAAGGGGAGGCGGTGCTTGCACGACTGGCACTGGTTTCTCATACTGCGTTACATTACTCTCAGGATTCCAATAATACAAATATCCAGTATTCCCGTCTCCATGGCTGCAAAAGCATGGGATCGTGAGGGGCATATCGAGGCCAGGGTCGACAACCCGTGTTTCTGTTATTTGAGTCTCTCAATTGCTAGGAATTAAAAAATCCACCACTATGTTTGATTGTCAAGTTTGATTGCTGGGCGAATCGGACAGCGACCGTGTGTCGTCAAGGGCACAGTGGAGAACCATATCGTGTGAAGACGACAGCTGGTAACGGGGGTGGATGGAGTGATAGAGCAGCATCGAGCATGTTGTCGTTTGTCTATTTTTTGAGGTTTTCACGCATCATCGCTTCCTGTCGTGGCCAGGGAGTGAGGAATTGCCCTTGATGAGGACTCGAAATCGAGACCTCGAGCATAGAAGAAAAAGGAAAGAAATTGCTGTTGTGCATGGAATCGACAGCCCCAAAGCTTTGAATCAGGTTTGGTAGAGATGGCAGGACTAATGGTTCTTACGTCGTGGAGGACATTAGCCTGGGTTTGATGCCGTATTGAGTAGACAGAGTCATTTTAGAGAAATTGAAAGGTGTACAATGTAAATGGGGAAGATATTTTTTTTTTGATAAAGAGTGACAGGCTCAAGTTCAAACTCTCTAAGGACGAGGCCGCCATTGTTTTTGCTCCGGAGGAGCAAATCCACCGCCATCGAGACCACCAGAGTAGCGCCAAGAGTTCTCTGGCATAAGATCTGGCATGGCCTCCATCGGTGGACTGGACGCGCATCCACCGGTTTGATGACTGACTATGGAGATCATCAATGACATCGAGCATGGCAATGCGCTCCCCAGCATCCGCAACTACTCCCAGATCGTGGACATGGCACGAAGCATGGGGTTTGAGGTTTTGAGATTACCAGACGGTGCCATAGAAGAGGGCATTTTCAAACCATAAGAAGAATCGACTGCCGATGGACTCGTTTTTTTCACGTCAAGAGACAGGATCCTACGTTTGTCAGTATTTGCATTGGCCCTTTCCCCGCAATGAACATTTACTGATGACCTAAATTAGTGCTGGAGAGACAAAAAAAAGTGAATGTCATGCACTGTGCATTGAATTGGAATTGAGTATTGAAATAGTCCTGGTGGGAATAGACCTCAGGACCACCAACTCGATGAAGGCGACCATCGAGAGCGACCATCGTCAACAAAGCAGGCGAAGTGGGTAGCCTTGCCATCCAGCTGGCCAGACACGTGTACGGAGCCTCCAGAATCGTCTCTACCTGCAGTACTGCCAAATTGGAGTTCGTGAAAAGCTTGGGAGCAGATCTCGCAGTGGATTATACCAAACAAAGCTACGACGAAATCCCGGAGAAGTTTGATTTTGTTTTCGACACCATAGAGGAATCTTGTGACATGCAAGAAATTATCCAACCAATGCATTTGAATTTTTAAAATCTCACCAAGATTGATTGCGGCCATGGGGGACATGCCATGAAGGTGAGCGGTCATGGTGAGGAGGTTCCGTCATTTGCATTCCAAAATTGATTGACCCATTGGAACATAATTTTTTAATTTTATGATCTCATGAGGGGTATTTATTAAATACAAGATTAGTGGGGAACACTCATAGTACTTTTAGCACTTTATTAAGTGGGGGAATCCTTTATTCTATGCACACAAGCATAATCATTTTTTTATAAAGTGATTATGGCCACATGAAGTGGAAGGCCCGCATGGCCTATGTACTTTTCCTTGGAGTATGGGGAGTTCTATATTTGCAAGAAACAATGTCCTATGTTGGAGGATTTGTAATGGGTGGCCTTAGGGGAGTTTTTTAAATTATGGTCATGGCTATCAAACAATGGGGGCATTTTTTATAAAGTGGAGGGCACCACTTTCATGTAATGGGTTGTATTTTTTGCTTTTCAAGGGTATACTTGGATTGTTTTTCTGCTGCGTAGAGAGGCACATTGGTTTTTCAGCAAGATGAAGGTCCTATTGAGACCCAAGTATAGGGGTATTTATAGTCGTTGGAAATGGTTTTCCGCAACAAACACAATGGTGGTGTCATATTGTAGTTTTGAGGTTGTTTCACTTCAATTTTTTAGCCTTAAAGTTTTTCTACCTTGGAGTGCACTCTCGGTTGAACCCGACACTCCCAAGGTAATTTCATATGTGATCCCTGTACCTAGTGATCTTTTATATACACTTGGTGAATGCAACGGTTGGTTACCCATGCATTTCGGTGGGATGACATGGTCACCATAAGGACACTTATACTAGGGACTACAGACAAAGACACCCTAGACTCTATCCAAGGTTTTTTTTGGATCTACTTCTAAAGACTACAGACAAAGACACTTCAGAAGATTCTCTTCTTCTCTTCTTCTCCTCCATATTTGGATCTATGGCTCATTTTATTGTATTGAGTGCATTTTTGGCAGAGACCGACACTCTTATATGGCTCGTTTTTCCTTTAATTAGGTGCATTTTCGGTAGAGACCGACACCTTCTAGATTGAGTTCACCATGAGGAGGGATTTCATACTCATGGTGAATCTAGTCAGTGACCTACGAGAGGCAACATCCTCTGAGGATGACTTGCAAAGGCAACAAACCCAGAAGTGGCTGACCCTGAGGCACCCATGATGACCCCGAGGCACTTAGACGGCTGACCCAGTGGCAACAGACCCGTGGAAGTGGCTGACCCTGAGGCAATAGACCAAGATGTATACATAGTGAATCTAGCATTATTCACAGTTGGAGAGCCAAGCACAAAGAGCAAGAGCCTAAGACCAAATCAACAATAAAGGAGGATGTAGATTTTTGTTAGAGAAGTCAACATTAAGGGGGAATGTTACCTAATGTTGACTTGTTTTTTTTCTTTAGTTAGGATAGTGCACATTAAGGGGGAATGTTAGAGTTAATGTAATGTGCACTATGCCTTCCTTGACACTTGTCAGTTTCACTTGACAAGTTTCATGTGTTTCTTGAGATCCGATGCCCACGACACCCCAATCCTGCCCACCGATGACCTGTCGGAGCTCATTTTGTAATTTGTTTGACTGCTAATCGTGGCACATTTCGAGGCGATGGAAATCTAGTTTTTTCTAGAATCGACAGAAGTTTGCAGTCCATGGCTTGGAGAGGAGTTTGGGGGTTCGAATCCTGAGAGTTGTCCACGAGCCTTGGTGCGATGAAATTTTTGTTGACATTAGCCTAGTTTGGCCACTGTTGGATTCCAGTAGGACAGAACTTAGAAGTCTTCGTGAAACCCTAGGGCTTCTGCTGTGGCCTGATGTGACTAACTTTGACATTGAAATAAACAAGAAAAGCATCCAGCATGAGTTGCTACAGTATCTCAGAGAAATTTTTTTGGCTGGAATCGACAGGTCACATACATTTCAGATAACCTTTTTTTTTTGACGACCTAAAAAACCAAGAATTATTTCGAGGATTTCGGATTTGAATTGCCATTGCTGCAGCCTGAGGAGGAGGAGGGTAACATCATTTTTTGATGATGTGTCGATGGCCATGACGGATCAGTGCACTGTGGCTCCCAAATGCCCTCCCTCTCAGCCGACGTAAGCTTTCCGGCGTCGTTGTTGCTGCCCATTTTTTTTCCAGCCACCACTTTGATCAAGCGTGTGCATATTTAATAGTTTTTTATGATGTTATTGATGTTGGGGACCACCAGGCCCATATGAAGTCGCAGCGGCCAATGCCCCACCATGGTCTCATTGTTTTTAATATTTCTCCACGTGGGAAGTGGGGAGTGCCCATCATCGAATGCCCATTGCATTTTTAAAATATCTTTTAATATTTTTTAGCCATATTTTTTTTTCACGTGGAAAGTGGATGGCCAAGTAGGCACATGTAATTCCCCTGCGAGGGAAAAAAAAATTGATGATGTTTTTATTCCGCCAGAGAGTGATGCCGCCACAGTGCAAGGTTTTAGTTGCTGTCTTGGAGAGGCATGTTGTTTTTTATTATGATGAAGGCCCCTTTGATGGTGAAATATAGGGGTATTTATAGTCGTTGGAAATGTTTTTCTACGACGGACACAATGGTGGTGTCATATTGTAATTTTGAGGCTGTTTCAATTGAGTTTTTTAGCCTCAAAATTTTTTTCTACCTTGGAGTGCACTCTCGATTGTACCCGACACTCCCAAGGTAATTTTATATGTGATCCTTGTACCTAGTGACCTTTTCTATACACTTGGCGAATGCAACGACTGGTTACCCATGCATTTCGATGGGATGACATGGTCACCATAAGGACACTTATACTAGGGACTACAGACATAGACACCCTAGATTCTATCCGAGGTTTTTTCTGGATCTACTTCTGAAGACTACAGACAAAGACACTTCAGAAGATTCTCTTCTCCTCTTCTTTCTTATTCTCCTCTATATTTGGCTTCTATGGCTCATTTTATTGTATTTCATGGCTCATTTTTCCTTTTTATTAAGGTGCATTTTCGGTAGAGACCAACACCTTCTAGATTGAGTTCACCATGAGGAGGGATTTGATATTCATGGTGGATCTAGTCAGTGACCTACGAGAGGCAACATCCTTTGAGGATGACCTGTAGAGGCAATAGACCTAGAAGTGGCTGACCCTAAGGCACCCATGATGACCCTGAGGCACTTAGATGATTGACCCAGTGGCAACAGACCCTTTGAAGTGGCTGACCCTGAGGCAACAGATCGAGATGTACACATAATGGATCTAGCATTATTCATAGTTGGAGAGCCAAGCTCAAAGAGCACAAGCCTAGACCAAATCAGCAATAAAGGAGGATGTAGATTTTTAGAGAAGTCAACATTAAGGGGGAATGTTACCTAATGTTGACTTGTTTTGTTTCTTCTTTAGTTAGGATAGTGCACTTTAAGGGGGAATGTTAGAGTTAAAGTGCACTATGCCTTCACCTTGACACTTGTCAGTTTCTCTTGACAAGTGTCATGTGTTGAATATAGGCTTATGCCTATATATTTTAACCATTTGTATCAATAAAATTAATCCCTTCAGTTTCACTCCTATCATAAACATGGGTAGAAAATTTTCCCTTCTTTCAAAATTGTTTAACACAAAAATGTCATGTAAAGAATTCGTTATAATATACCTAGCTAAAATGAGGGAAATTAGGACACAATTACTTGCATGTAGTTGTGAATGGGTGAATGAAAAGCTCTTATGCTTCATTGTACTTAGAAATATCATTGAAAAATTCAAGGACTTTGTAAATGTCCTCAATACAAAATTTGATCAAGAAAATAATCTACCTACACTAGCAAAGCTCTCCTACCTACTTTTTTCAACATGAAGAAACCATAAATCTACAATAAGGTACAAATATAAGTGAAGGTAAGGCCTCTAACTCTACTTCTATTACCTTGAATTTTCATAAAGGTAATAAACCTAGAAAGTGAAACAAAGGCAATAGCTTTAAAGGTAAGAATCAAACTAGTTCTTCAAAACCTAAGTTTGAGAAGAAATCAAAGAGCAATAATCCTAAATTTAATGGTAATTATAAATTTTATGGCAGTTTTTACCATAAAGAAAATGATTGTTACAAGAAGAAGGTAGCATCCAAAAACATAAAGAGTAAGAAAGGAGGTAAGTAGAATAATATTGTTGCTTTATTTCATGCTTTTACTTCCATTCATGATAAAATGGACCATACTTCTTAGATTATTGATTTAGGATGCACTAATCATATGACTAATTCTAAGTCATATTTTACTTCATTAAACTTAGATTACAATTATGTAGTTACGATTGGGGATAATTCTCAAATTGTTGTAGAAGAAATTGACAATGTTAAGATAGGTAAAGAAGTATATCAAGATGTTTCTTTTGTTCCTAATCTTGCAACTAACCTACTTTTTGTAAGGCAATTAGCTTATCGAGGAGGAAGCATTCAATTTTGTGATAATAGATGTTTTGAGTGGTATTTTCACCCAGTTGTGAAAGTACACTCTCCTTTAGGATTTGGGTTCCAAATCCCCTCTTGCAAAGAAGTTAAACAAACAACTTCTCCAAGGTCTCCGTTGTATTAGCATTTGCATATATGTATTAGTAATCTCAAATAAAGATATTCAATTTAAATGCTTGGAACACCTTAGTGATTGCAAGTAACTGTAAACAAGGGGCAATGTTGATTTATTTCACCATGAAACTTTAGTGATTGTTCATTGTTTTTTGGATTTTGATATTTTTTAGATGTTTATTTTAATGCCTTGAAAAGTTAAAGCTTCTAGAAAAATATAAAATGCAGAAAATAAAAAATGAAATGCAGAAACTAAAAATAAAATGCATTCAATATGATGCTATCCTATTTCTACAAAACCGAAGATGTGAGGTCTCCATGCATGCAACCTAACCTATTGGACCTACAAACAAGCACAATCCGGATAAGCTAAGTGCTGGTTCCTAGGGTACGAAATAAAATTCAGATTTCAAATATTTGCCTAATGTAACCCAAAGAAATGGCATCAACATTATCTATAAATTCGAAATCTGAAAAGATGAAAGAATAAACATTAAATCCATAGCATGCAAAGAAAATCTCCTTCTTTCTTGCCCACAAGATGCAAATTTCTGAACACTTTGCATTAAAAATGTGTCATTTTACAATAGCAAAATTTTTGGTTTTCCCGAACCAGTCCATGGAAGAAAAACGACTCAAACAGGCCCAGAATAGCCTTATCGCCTTCAAGTCTACAACTCTGCTCACCGTAATTTCCAACCCATGTCCATGAAGAAGAAAAACCAGTCTACGAAAGAAAAACAACCCAACTAGGTCCAAAATGGCCTTATCGCCTTCAAGCCTGCAATGCTACTTGCAGCAGTTTTCCACCCCTCTGGCCTCTTTGAATGGCGTATTTAAACTCGTGAAAACCTTGTTTCTCCTTCCCTGATGGTTCATTTCATTTGCCGATGGCTGTTCGTTTCACCTTCCCTGACTGTTCATTTCACCTTCCCTGTATGCGTGTGCTTTGCTTTCCATTTTGTGGCCCTTCGCTGCGATTTCTCCACATGGGCTTGCGTCCATTTCCCTCCGTGTGTAACGACCATCTTAAATGATTTCAAATCATTAAATATTCCTTATGTAACGCTTTGTCTTCTTCACTAGATTTTGTCCTTATATCCACGTCACTATGCAGGTCCGTTACCTTGGCGAAAATGGAACATGTCGCGATATCGCGACACTTCTTGCTCTCCTTGCTCTCCTTTGTTGCTTTGAATCGCGAAAATGGAACATGTCGCGATATCGCGACACTTTTTGCCCCTTCCGTCTTTTGTTGCTTTTAGCCGCGAAAATGTAACATGTCGCGATATCGCGACACTTTTGGCCCCTTCCGTATTTTGTTGCTTTTAATCGCAAAAATGCAACATGTCGCGATATCGCGACACTTTTTCTCTTTTGGCCATGAAAATGCAACATGTCGCGATATCGCGACACTTTTTCATCCTTGGCCACGATGATGCAACATGTCATGATATCGCGACACTTTTTCTACTTTGGCCGTGACAGTGCAACATGTCGCGATATCGCGACACTTTTTCTTTCTTCTCTCTTTCTTTGCTTTGAATCGCGAAAATGCAACATGTCGTGATATCGCGACACTTTTCTTTCTTCTTCTTTTCCTTTGCTTTGGGTTACGAAAATGCAACATGTCGCGATATCGCGACACTTTTTCTTTTTGGGCCGCGATGGTGCAACATGTCGCGATATCGCGACACTTTTTCTTTTTGGCCGCGATGGTGCAACATGTCGCGATATCGCGACACTTTTTCTTTTTGGGCCGCGATGGTGCAACATGTCGCGATATCGTGACACTTTTTCTTTTTGGGCCGCGATGGTGCAACATGTCGCGATATCGCGACACTTTTTCTTTTTGGGCCGCGATGGTGCAACATGTCGCGATATCGCGACACTTTTTCTCCTTGTGGTTTTTTTTGCTTTTTTTTTTTGAACTTTAGCCTATGGGCCACTTCGGTCTTCTTAGAACACATGCAAAAAAGGTGGGTCCCCAATTTTGGGGTACGTTGTGGATCAGCCACAACAAATGGCGACTCTGCTGGGAAATGCTCCTGAGCATTTCGGTGAGAACTCAACCTGAAAAACACACAGACTCAAATACAAGCGTTAGCAAATATCCCAAGAATGAAACTAGATGAGAAATACATGAAACATTAGAATTATTAAGCATCAGCTCGGTGTGTGCAATGTGCTTCATTCCCTATCGTTTGAAA